>CM060909.1:222763782-224055657 GCA_030737875.1 Allium sativum | reverse complement strand
ACAAATTAAAGTATAATTAATTATAAATGATGAAATCAAGGGAAATGGGTTACAGGTCAGAATGCCAAGTGCGCCCAGGTCAGAATGACCTGCTGGTCAGGTCTTGGCTGGCCTGATCAGGGTCTGGTCAAATTCTGATGCTTGGCTGAGTCACTAGGGCTTACGTGTCACCTTTTGAGTGGCTCTTTGAACTTTGTATGGTCTAGATTCCTCCTATCTTCATCCGACGGCTCAAAACAATTTAAAATTCTATAAATACAACTCAAACCTAACCCTAAACTCACACAAATAATAGAATACAATAGCCGTCATGCTGCTGGAGAGGAACTAGGAATGGCCGTCAATTAGAAACCCTAGAGACAAGCCAACAAGCCTAAGAGACAATTCAAAAGCTTAAAGCATCAACAACTAAATCAAAACAACGCCTACAACAAAGGATAACATCTCCAAATTCAGAATTCAGATTCCGGAATTGAAGATTCGTCATACGTTGTAAGTAGAGTGCTATTCCGATGTGAATAAATAATTGTGTTTTGATTTGTGTAAAATGCGAAATAGAATTGTATTTGATTTGTGGTGATAACAATTCATATTTGAATGTTGCTTTGATCCTAAACGATTTGGGATGTTGTGGTATAACGATTGGATATTTGCAAGTATGTGATTCATGTTGAAAGTTAACAACTACATGTTTGTGGTAGTTTATTTGAGATTCATGCAAGTATATGATTCACTATTATGCCAACATAATATATATTATAATCACTTTTAGTGTAGTTGGATCCATTTGGGTATTATGACTTATGTGAATTTATGTTGGAATTGGCATCTTGATTCAAGTGTAAAACCATACTTTTGTATTAGAGACAAAAGTAAACATCTTTGTGAACTTGTGTTGACTCTATGAACATGACTAGACTATGTTTGGTGTTATGCCTAATTGGGAAACATGTTTTAGGCCTATATTGTTATCAAAAATCATATGATAATATATGTGACACATAGCTAAGTTAGATTTACATTCCAATTGCAAGTTTTATGAATAGATTAAAAAACCATGATTTCATGTTTAGGTATATTTATGCCATGATTATATGAATAGATCAAAAACAATGATTTCATGTTTAGGTAGGTTTATGCCATGATTATATGAATAGATCAAAAACCATGATTTCATGTTTAGGTATGTTTATGCCATGACTATATGCTATTACAATGCAAGTTCACAAGTGCCAAATTTATGTTAATTAGTTCGCTATGTTGCAAGTTCATGCGTTCACACTCCCCTTTTTATGTTACTTAGAATATATAAACACCATGTTCTAAGCCTCCCCTTTTTCATGTGGCTAAGTTGGGTTTAAATGTTAAACCCAACATATGTTATATTGTAGCGAACGTATAAAACGGGGGTAGTGACGTTTGGGTTAAAATATAAAACATATGTGCTGGCATGTTTGATGCATGCCAACGACCTTGAAAAACAATTAAGTGGTGTAAATTAATTTTACCCAATAAAGATGAATTTGAATAATGGGCCGCAAATATTTACATATAAGAAGAAAAGAGACAAAATATGTAAATTTAGAAAATACGATGTGTTTAACCCGAGGTTGGATTGAGTTGTGATATAAACCTGCCCGGAACCGCCCGGCTGTCCAGTAGTCACAACAATACCTATCCAATGTGGGTGGTTAAACATGGAGCCCAAGAAAGACCCGACGTTAGACTGAGTTGTGGCGTAAGACTGCCTGGACCCAACCGACAACAGGCAGCCACAACAATATATGTCTAATGTGAGAGGTCGAGGCTTTAATAAGACAATTAAGGCTGAGTCAGGATTGATAGGATTAAGTAAATTGAATTAATACTTAATCAAAATGGAACATGCTAAACTATAAAGACTGATTGGGGGTTAGGTTTACAAAACACTTAACCAACTTAGCATGTTGGCTAGAAATAGAAAACCTAGTAGCGGGGGGACCCTTTTCAGCAGTAACCCTACAAGGTGTATCAGGATACCCTGAACTAGGCAGGGTGGGGCACGATTACTGGGCTGACTGTAAGAGGTCAAATCGACGGCGGTGGTGCGGCAGTGTAGGTTCTAACGGGGTGCGGGCGTGCACACACTCCGGCGCAGAAAAATAAGGCACTGGGCACCAGTAGTATACCTGTGCATTCTAGAATTGTGTCGGGCCGCCACCATGGGACTTGATACACCCCATGGTGGGACCATCATAGGTAACTACAACATCGGGGGCCGTAAGACACATGTAACTATGCGAGTAGGAGCCGATCATTAGAAACGGATCACTTCACCCTGATTATGGGGTGCCTGTTGGGAACTGGTTTATGTGGATGCAGAGATTAATATGGGGTACGATAAGTATATTCGACTCTAGACAACTTAACTTAGTTTATGGTGCTTTCCCATTTCCAGTTTATACTTATCATGCCCAATTCTTTATTCATAGACTGAATAGTCCTAGACTTACTCAGGCTTTATGTCTGACTCTACTTTTCTTTCGTCTTCTTTTCTTTTGTTTCCCCCCCAGGTCCACAGGGAGGGAATACCGCAGCTTGACCAGTTTTCACATCCAGCTTGAAGAGAAAGAATGTATTGTTTGGATCTCTTTCGTTTTGGACTATGGCTTTGGATTGCAACTATGGGGACTTATGCAGTTTACTTTTGTTTTTATGCTTCTTTAAGTTATGAAATCAAGACAGTTATGAGAATGTAATGGTTTTTGGAAGTATTGTAAGACAATTATGAAATGGTTTGTGTAACACGTATTTCGTTGAAATAAAAATTGCTGTTGTTTTCCGCTGTTCAAAAATATGTGTATTTATATCTGTCTTGTGTATCTGTGACTTATACTTATAAACCTCCACCAAAATTAGGGCATTCCCTTTGAGAGTGACCCTAACGGAGGTGGGGTGTTTCAGTTAAGATAATCTTGTTATACGTTAAAGGAATTAATTTTACGTACGTAACTTCTGTCATGTGATTCTGTACGTTAATGAAATATCTTCCACTTTTGTAATCGATTTTATGTCTTCGGTTATACTCAGGAGTGCCTATATTCTTTTGTTTACAATACGTTTCTAGTACAATATTTGAATATTAGGAATTTTATTTTCAGATCACATTATATATTAGATCGTATTTTTCAGATCTATTCAAGCTTGAATGGTTTATCTCCTAAATTTGTATATGTTTTAAAATAAAATATTGAACCTATTTTTTTTTTTTGAATTTGAGTTTGAATAAAAGTTGTTCCTTTTTATACGTTGTTTGGTTATAATTATAGATGTATAATATCTACAGCGCATCTGGAAAAGAAATAACTGTTGCTTTAATTCTTTTTATGTGGAAAATATATTGCTATATCGTAACATCCCCATATTTTAATGAACGTCATATAGGAAATTTAATCAAATAAATTGAATAAGAATAATAAAAGAATGATGTGATGAGATCTGTAGTTAGTAACTGTTGGAACAATTTGTGGATTTATTAAAAAATTAATTAAGAATAAATAAAAATTGAGTCGTTGTGAGTTAATAATGGTAACATATATTTGAACCATTATTATAATGCAGTTAATGTAATAGAGCCGTTGAAAGTTATAACGGTAATATATTTACATACATGTAAATATATTTATGAGCCATTATTGTGATTGAACAGCAACGATCATATATGTATGTGTAGAGCCGTTACAAAAGGAAAATGAATGGTAGTTGAATAATGCATTGAATGATAATAAATTAATATTTATTATCATTCATCTCTTTTGAAACGTATGCAATTTACACGTTCAAAATTGCAATTTTTTGAACGTTCTTTTTATTTTAATAATGGTATTGATTATGGTCCATTCATCCCCCACTAACATAGCTGATGTTACTCTGCTTTATTGTCTATATAAAGAATAGGAGGGACCGTCACAAGATAAAACAATCTTTTTCTTTGCTCTTTTTCTGATAAAAAAAAACTCTCTCTCTCTCTTCCTCCTCCACAAAAAGAACAACATACATGTTTTTTATCTTCTCCTCCACCGTTCTTTAACAAAAAAAAACTTGAGCAGTATTTTATTTTGAAAGTGCAAATCTGCACTGATTTGTTGTGCAAGCTAATCAGTTATGCTTCTCAGAGGCTCTTTTATCCTAGAGGCGGCGGCGAATGTACGAAATGGTTTTGAACCACTGACCAGATCGCCGAATCGTCTTCAAGAAAGCGACAAAGTACGTGACTCAGCCATTGTTTCCCAACAATTTGAAGACGATTTTTTCGAAAAAATGGTTATAGCCCTAAATCGGAGACTTCTTAGCCCTAAGTCCGAAGTTGACGCTTTCCTCACCCCATTCCTTATTATTGGAACAAACAGTTACAGTCTTTGGACTAATTTTATTCTCCGCTACGGCAAGCTGCCCTTTTGAAGATCATTGTTGTCGAAGTCCAACCCGGCTTTGTACTGAAAGTCAACTATCGCTGCTAGGTGGCCTACCATCGTACTGTGCAATCCGAGTGGACTGATATTTGGGAGGAAGTAAAATTTAACAGTTCCTTGGAGTCAAAAGTATCACGAAATCGCTTCCCGTATACTCCGTTGGTTTGTTGATTAAAAATGGCTGCCTTATATTGATGAGTTGGAAGAAGAACTATATACTTTCATTTCAGATACTTTTTATGCCGATATTCAAGATGGAAAGGTTGAAGAGACATGCTTTTCTTCAATTTTCAATGATCTTAGCCGAATAATTTGTATGTTTGCTGCTAGTGCATTATACTAATTGGCTATATGAAATTATAAGATAGAAGCATGAAACGTGCATAACTTAAGCTTATGTATAAAATATTATGGGGTACAATTGTGTTTGTGAATTAGTTGGCCAAATAAAAGCAACAAATGAACAAAAGCAAATAAGATGCAAGAAAATTTGGTACTCAGGTTTGATCCATTTTTTTTAAACACTACTGAATTTCACATGAAACAAATATGTTGAAGTGTGGACAGATGCAAATCATTAGTAATTTCATTATGTATCATTAATACATGTACTCTATTGTATTTGTGTGCGCATATGTGAATATTTCACTAAAAATCAGTTTTACTGTTGTGACATGTACAACGAAATTGACCTGCTGAATCCAAGAATAATAGTGTTAAATACAATTATTTGCTCAAGCTCCTTGAAAATTATTTTAAGGACAACAACGACCAACCCATATGGCATATGGCACAAAAGTGTCGTAACAGACCAGGCCCTGCACCCCAGGCTAACCTGATTGAGAAGCCTCTTACGATTATGATTACTGAGATTCACCTTGTTGGTGGATTAGAAGATTGGTGGGTAGACACTGGTGCTTCTCGCCATGTCTGCTATGATCGTGATATGTTCACTACATACACGACTGCTGATGATTAAAAAGTGTTGTTGGGAGATTCTCACACCCCTAAGTTGCAGGGATAACTGTTCTGATTTCAAGTACGTGGAAATAAAGTTTACCTCTGAAAAGATAGTGATTATGAAATATGTGATGCATTTGACATGTTTAAAACATTCAAAACTGAATTGAGAATCAAACAAATTAAGAGATTTCATAGTGATAAAGGAATAGAATACGAATTTAATTCAATTATGGATTTTTATAAAGTATAATACATGAGAGAACTGCGCCCTATTTACCTGAAATGAACGGTAAAGCTAAAAGAAAAAAAATAGGGCCTTTACAGAATTAGTAGATGTCATTTTATTAAATTCTTATGCAGCAAAACATTGGTAGGGGCATATATTATTAACTGTATGTTATGTTCTGAATAAAATCCCTAAATCTAAGAATAAATTTCACCATATTAAATTTTAAAGAACTATAAACCCAATATCTCATACTTTAGAATTTGGGGCTGTTTAGCATATGTTCGCATTCCAGACCTTAGGAGAATAAAATTGGCAAGTAGAGCATATGAATGTGTATTTATAGGCTACGATATTAATAGCAAAGCATACAGATTTTATGACTTAAATACACATAATATAATTGAATCAAATTATGCCGAATTTTTTTTTGAAACAAAATTTCTTTTTAAATTAAGAAATAGTGGGGGCACTTCAAGTATGCATATTAGAATATAATTAAATGAAAATTCTAAAGCTGAACCTAGAAGAAGTAAAAGAGCAAGAACCATAAAAGATTTTGGTTTAGATTTTTGTGCTTTTATTATGAGGAGGATCCCATAAACCTCCAAGAGGCCTTATCTTCTTTAGATGCCGACTTTTGGCAAGAGGCTATATATAAATGATGAGATGGATTCTTTGGAATCCAATAAGACTTAACACTTGGTAGATTTACCCCCCGGTTGTAAATCTATAGGATGTAAATAGGTGCTTAAAAAGAAATTAAAACCTGATGACACTATCAATAAATATAAAGCCCGTCTAGTAGCTAAAGGTTTTAAACAAAGAGAAAATATAAATTTCTTCGGTATTTTTTCACCTGTAACTAGAATTACATCCATTCGGGTATTAATCTAACATGCTTCTATTCATAATTTATTAATACACCAAATGTATGTTAAAACTACATTTTTGAATGGTGGATTAAAAGAAGATATTTATGTGGACCAGTTTGAAGGATTTGTAGTACATGGTCAAGAACATAAACTATGCAAATTAGATAAATCATTATATGGTTTAAAACAAGCACCTAAACAATGGCAAAAAAAATTTGATCACTTAATCATTTTACATGATTTTAAAGTTAATGAAAGTGACAAATGCATTTATTACAAATTTGAAAATGACATTTGTACTATTATATGTTTTTATGGTGATAACCTACTCATTTTTTTGGGTCAAATATTCATGCCGTAAAAAAATGTCAAATCTTTATTAAGTGCCAACTTTGATATGAAAGATCTAGGTGAAGCGAATGTAATTCTTTGTATTATAAATTACTAGGTCCAAAAAGGGACTTTCTTTGGATCAATCTCATTATATTGAGAAGTTTCCAAAGAAAGACAATCATTTTGACTGTAAACCTGCATGTACACCATATGATCCCAGTGTAAAGACATTTAAGAACACCGTTGAAGGTGTAAAACAGTCAAAGTAAGCGAGCATCATTGGCATCCTTCGGATGTCACTGATTGTACTAGATCGGACATTGCCTACGTTGTGAGATTATTATGTAGGTTTACTAGTAGACCTATTATGGAGCATTAACATGTTATTGAGAGGGTTATGAGATACCTATAACAAACCTTGAACCTTGGATTACAATATGAAAAGTTTCCAGTTGTTGTAAAAGGTTATTCCGATGCAGACTGGAATACTTTTTATGATGATTCAAAAGCAATCAGTGGCTATATATTTAGCATTACTAGAGAAGTTGTTTCTTGAAAAATTCAGGAAACATACTTTTTTGACTCAGTCTACTATAGAAATTGAGATAATAGCACTAGCCACAGCTAGTGAAGAAGCAGAGAACTAAAGAATTCTGCTAGTTGAGATCCCTATATGGGAAAAATTGCCACCAATGGTGTAATCGATTGCGATAGTACCACAACTATTGAAAAAAGTATTGAATCGTTATTTCAACGGTAAAAGACGACAACCGTAAGTACAATACTGTAAGAGAACATCACATACATAGTGATGAAAACTTGATGACTATTGAAAGAAGGATAGAACCGATATTACAATGGTAAGAAATGATAGTCGTATGCACAGTATTGTTAGAGAACTTCACATATGAAGTGACGATAATTTGGCAGATCCTTTGACGAAAGGACTAACCAGAAAGAAAGTCCTTGATGATTCTAAAAGAATGGGACTATTTCTCTGAGATTGTGGAATCACACACAATGGTAACCCAACCTAAATGACCGGAGATCCCAAGAACTAGGTTCAATGGGTAAAAACAAGTTGTGTAGTGATAGTAGATGAACATGCTGAATTTATATATTAAGAAGCATATATTCCTAAAGTGATTAGAGGATGAGTTAATAAAAACTCTTAATGAGATCTATACTCTATTTGGAGTGGAGTACCTATCTTCAAGAGTTCTCTTGATAGACTTACCCATGTGAATGTGGAAATGTGACCGTTTCCTATGAAGTTTTGGGCAAAACTTCTAGAGCGTTTACTAAACTGGGATAGACGTGCATGACCTTTAATGCACGGCTTATTTGATTGCACTATAGAATAGGTTGTGTGTGGTCTAATGTCAAGAATAGAGTTCAAGACTAAGTGTCACTCTAGTGAAAACTGGATCTTATCCACTATGCAAAGGCTCAAGTCGGACGACACCTTTGTTTATGCACATTCTTACGTTTTTAGAAACTGCTCGGAAAACATATTTTCTAAGAAATTCAAGTGGGGGATTGTTGGAACATTTTGTGAATTTATTAAAAAAATTAATTAAGAATAAATAAAAATTGAGCCATTGTAAGTTAATAACACTAACATATATTTGAGCCATTATTATAATGCAATTAATGTAATAGAGCCGTTGAGAGTTATAACGGTAATATATTTACATACATGTAAATATATTTATGAGCCATTATTGTGATCGAACAGTAATGGTCATATATGTATGTGTAGAGCCGTTACAAAAAGGAAAATGAATGGTAGTTGAATATTGCATTAAATGATAATAAATGTAACAACCCGTATTTTGAATAACATGTTATAGCATAAATAAAGGCAGAATTAAATGATAAAATCCGAATCAAGGGAAACGGGCTGTGCCATTGCGTTCTTCTCGGAAAAATACGCGAAATAGAGTCCGAGTTTTCGGAAATCGGAGTCCGTATGGCCAAGTTATGGCCCGTCAAAGTTTCAGAAAATTTCTAGTTCAAAAACAGTTCAAATTTGAATTCAGAATTCAAATTCAGCCAAGCAGGACAGGCGGTAAAATTCCCGCCACCCCCAAGTCGACTGGGGAGTCGACTTGGGAGTCGACACACCCCAGGTGGTGTCGACTGCCCAGTCGACACCCCTGTCGACTTAGGTGGTCGGCCAGTCTGGCCTGGGTGTACCTGACTTGTTCCTCAAGACATGCTTTAGGCCTGGTGACGGATTTTAATGGCTCAGATGTGAATTAGGGTTAATCCTATGGCCTAAACTAACCTAAACTTCTATAAAAGGACCCTAATACCTAGCCTAAACCATCTTAAATCAATCCTACAACTAGGTTATGCCAAAATGTTTAATCATGGCTTCCACCCTCTTGTCATAGTCTCCATCTTCATTCATATGAGAGTTCCTAAGCTTGTTTGAGAGTTTCTAAGTTTGATTCAAGGCCAAAGTTCAATCTTTCTTCATCAAAGCAAGGATCTTCTTCTTATTTCTCAAGGGTTTTCATTGGAGCTTATTTGGGGGTTTTTAGAGTTGCTGGTGGCTTCGTCTCAATCTTATTTTATTTTATAAGTCTTCATAGCATAGTAAGCCCTATTCTACTCTTAGATTCTAACTATGAAGTTAAATATGACATGTTGCAAGTTTGAGTTTGGGCCTAAGTATGATTTGTGCTTTGATTCTATCATGTTATGAATAGATTTATTCTATGCATGTTTGTAAAGCTATCACCTTGACTTTGTGCATAGAAAGCTATGAGCTTTGATTGGAAATGTTGCATAAAGCAACATAGAAACTCTCGTAACCCTTATGTTATCTTGCATATGATGTTATATGTGAATCACTAGCTATCATCCTATGTCATTTATGACCATGTTTCACCTATTTTGCTAAAGTTTGATATCATGCATGTTTTGAGGCTTATAATGTAATATGCAAGTTTATGAACACATTTGCCTCATATGCCACCATGTTTAACTTGTGGCCAAACCTTATTAATTATGTCATGCTTCTAAGTTCCCTCTTTGAGATCTATTTGCGTTTATGCGAACTTACATGCGATGGGGTTACGTTATGGGTAAACTAAAATGACATAAAAACATGACTTGAAAAGATGACACGAAATATGACATGTGATTATGCTTGAAACATGAACATGAACTTAGACATGACTTCTAGGAAACATGAGAATGGCCAACTCGAGGTTGGGTTGAGTTGTAGCATAAATCTACCCGGAACCGACCGGCTTAACTAGTGGCTACAAGCAATAGGACCCAATGTGAGTAGTTGGTCATGTCGCACGTGAAACCCGAGGTTAGACTAAGTTGTGGTGTAAAGCTTCCCGAACCCGCCCGGCTTAACTAGTAACCACAACAAGGTCTAATGTGAGAGGTTGGGTGCATTAAATTAATTAATGCCACATGATAGGGTTATGTCATGGACCACTTGAATACTTAACCAATTAAACACGATGAGTTGATAGGGTTAAGTCATGAACCTTGGGTACACTTAACCAACTTGATACTTGATTGGATAGGGTTAACCACGCTTAACCCGTTAGAAACCCTAGTTACGTGGTCCTTTTCACCAGTAACCCTCTTGGTTGTATCATGATACCCTAGGGACTAGGCTAGGGTGGGGCACGATTACTGGGCTGACATGTAAGCGACCAAAACGACGGCTGAGTAGGTGCGCCGGTGTAGGTTCAGGCGGACTATGGTCGTGCACATAGTCCGGAGTTGAAAAAGAAGACACGGGCACTAGTAGGTTTAGACTGTGCATGCTTGACTTGTGTCCGTGGTTGGCACCCTAGGGCTTGATACACCCTAGGGTGGACCTAGCACAGTTTGACTACACTTCGTGATTGGGCCGTATGACACCGACACTTGACGAGTTAGGCTTTTAGGGAGCCGATCGACTAGACCGTGTTGTTGGACCTTGATTTAGGTCATCTCGTGATATTGGGCCAAGATTGGGCCAAGGGATCAGTTCTTGTTTATACTTGACATGGGTTGGAATACTAGTACACTTGGTGCAAAAACTTAACCTTGTATATGCGATGCCACACTTGATCTATCTTGTTAACTTTTTTCCATGCCAGTTATCATCCTATGTTTCATCTATGTTTTACATGTCCAGTTAACTTTATTAGTTTTTATACTAATAGTAGGTAGGACTTACCAGTCTTTTGACTGACCCATTTTCTTTCGTTTCCCCCCCCCCCCAGGTTTTCATGGAGGGAACACTAACACCTAGCTTGGAACTTTAGCTGCTTTTCTGGATAGCTCATGTACGATTTGGACTTGAGCTGGCTATGGCTTTATTCTACTTTGGGGATAGTTACTTTATGTCTTTTTCCAGTTTTCAATTTATGTTTATAGACTTTGTTTTGTGGGAAAATAATGACCAAGTACTTTGATGTAACTTGACTATGGTTTTTAAATGTTAGTTTTTACCCGCTGCTTTATTTACTCTGTTTTTACCTATATGTTCTGTCTTGTGATATCTGCATGCATGTTTACCTTGTTTAACGCCCCTCCAAAGCTAGTGTGCTTGCAAGAGTGACATTGGCGGAGGTGGGGTGTTACATTTGGTATCAGAGCATAAGGTTTTACTAGACCGGACAAAAGTTTTAAAACCCTTTTAAAAAAAAAACTATTTTCAAAACCAATTAAGTATTTTCCAAGAAAAGTCTAGTTTATTTTAAAAGGCTATTCCCCAAAAGCCATTAGCACTATCCTTTGTTTCCTCGTTCTAAATCTATCTTTTCCTTTTTTTTCCAGCATGGCCAATCTTAACCTTCCCGAGGGAGTAACCATTCCCGGATGGTTCCGGAGGTACTTGGAAGCTAGGGCCAACGATGTGGGCCCAGCAAACACTCCCACCGTTACTGAGGTTCCTCCTCCTCCTCCTCCTCAGCATCCACAAGCAGATTTCGCAAAGGTTTGCAAAGACTTTAAGGCGATGGGTGGCAAGAATTTTATTGGGACGGAGACTTTTGTTGAGGCGAGAAATTGGTTAAAAGAAACTGAAGATCTCTTCGCCATCTTTGATGTGGAAGACCGTAGAAAAGTTCTGTTGGCAGTATGGTTATTGAAAGAGGAAGCTGCTTATTGGTGGGAGGTCACCAACGCTACTAGGCCTATAGAGACTTGGGCCGACTTTAGGATGAGGTTTGGGCTTAAGTTCCTATCATCTGCTGAGGAGAATCTCCAAATGGAGAAGTTTATATCTTTGAAGCAAGGGGACATGACAGTGAGGGAGTATGTGAATAAGTTTAACCAGCTTGCCCGATTCGGTTTGGACATGGTTAATACTCCCCAGAAAAAGGCTCTACGCTTTGCACGAGGGTTGAATAAGCCATTACAAGGTTTAGCCATGTCTCATATACCCATGGGGGGCACTTTTGAAAGCCTAGTGGACATGGCATTTCTTCAGGGAGACGATAAGAATGGCAAGAAAGAAGTCAAGCCTAATGAGACTCAAACCAAGAAGGCGGACTCCAAGTGGGGAGGAAATCAGAGCAATCAGAACAACAAGAACAACAAGGGTAATAAGGCCAACAACAACAAGGCAAAGGACACAAGAAAGTGCAACTTCTGTGGGATTGTTGGGCACATAGCCAAAGATTGTAGGAAGAAGAAGAGGAAGTTGGGCGAATGCTTTCATTGTGGAGAGACTGGACACTTTAGCAAGGATTGCCCTAAGAAGCAAGGACAAGGGCAAGGGCAGACTCAGCGTGCAGGACCTTCTGGAGGGCAAGTGCATGCTCTCAACACTGCTCCAGTTCAAGACCGAGGTAGTATTTCTGTAGAAAGCCTTGTCTACATTTCTAATTTTCCTGTTCGCACTTTATTTGATTCTGGTGCATCGCATACCTTTATTTCTTTTGACATTGTTGAAAGTTTGCACCTAAGTACTAGTCTAGTTGAGGATCCCGTTAGTGTTTCAAATCCAATTGGGGGTTCCGCCCATCTATCTATGATTTGTATGGATTTGAGGATTTCTATCTTGACCGTAGAATTCACGTGTAATGCTTATGTTCTCGGGTTCATGGGATACGAGTTGATTTTGGGCATGGATTGGTTGTCCAGTTATGGAGCCATTCTCGATTGTGAGCATAGGGTGGTGAGGCTCATGACTCGCCTCGGTAATACCCTAAAGATTTCTTGCAACCCGCTGGATCCCGTCATGTTATGTTATCTTGAATCTCTTGACTCGTCCATCAATGATCTGCAATCTGTAAGGGTGGTCCGAGAATATCCTGATGTCTTTGAAGAGGTTAAGGGGTTACCCCCTAAACGAGAGATAGATTTCCGCATTTATCTTGTTGATAATGCCAAGCCAGTTTCATTGCCTGTAAGGCACATGGCCCCGCGAGAAAGAAGAGAGCTCAGTAAGCAAATCAAGGAGTTGCTTGAGAAGAATTTTATTAGGCGAAGCATTTCTGAATGGGGTGCTCCTGTGGTGTTCGCTACTAAGGCGGATGGTTCGCTTCGTCTATGTGTTGATTATCGAGAGTTGAACAAGCTAACAAAGAAGAATAGGCACCCGTTACCCAGGATTGATGACCTCTTTGACCAGCTTGTTGGTGCTTCTGTTTTCTCTCAGCTCGATCTAGCCACCGGATTCCATCAGCTTAGAGTGGCTGAGGATAGTATTGATAAGACTACGTTTAGGACTCCAGATGGATTCTTTGAATGGCTTGTTATGCCATTCGGTTTGACTAATGCACCCGCCTACTTCGTAGATTTGATGAGTAGGGTGTTCAGGGAGTTCCTTAACAAGTTTGTGGTTGTCTTCGTGGATGATATTCTGATCTTCTCAAAGGATGAGGAAGAACATGCTATACATCTCAAGAAAGTGATGGATATGCTTAGAGCTCATCAGTTGAAAGCCAAGTTCTCCAAATGCCATTTTTGGAGAAGGGAAGTTCGGTTTCTTGGATATGTAGTTTCTAAGCAAGGCATAGCTGTGGATCCCGCGAAAGTGGTTGCGGTTCAAGACTGGAAGACTCCTAGGAATGCAACCGAAGTAAGAAGCTTTCTCGGTCTAGCAGGCTACTATAGGAAGTTCATTAAGGACTTCGCTAAGATTTCAGCCCCTCTTACTAAGTTGACGAAGAAGAACTTAGTCTTTGCATGGGACTTAGAGTGTGAGCTTGCTTTTCAAAGGCTCAAGAGGGCCCTTACCACAGCTCCAGTTTTGGCATTACCCGATGGCGGTAAGATGTTTACCGTGTACACCGATGCATGTGGCACGGGGTTAGGTGTTGTTCTGATGCAAGAAGGAAGAGTGATATGTTATGGGGGTAGGCAACTTAAAGCTCATGAGAAGAACTATCCCACTCATGATTTGGAGTTGGCGGCGATCGTTTTTGCACTCAAATCCTGGCGCCACTATCTTCTAGGCGAAAGGTTTGAGTTATATACTGATCACAAGTCGCTCAAGTACCTCTTCTCGCAGAAAGATCTGAATCTAAGGCAACAAAGGTGGATGGAATTCTTGGCATCATATGACTTTGAGATAGCTTATACCCCTGGCAAGGGTAATGTTGTGGCAGATGTGCTAAGCAGAAGAAGGTTGACTTTGAGTCCCTTGTTTGTTGAGATAAAGAGCCCAGAGTTCTTGGCAAACTTTGATTTCACAACGGCTGTTGAGTCGATGACGGGTTCGTTAGCATCTCTTGAGCTTAGACCTACACTTCTTGATCAAGTATGGACTTCGCAGAAGGGAGACCCGTAGATAGTCGAGATCATGGACAAGTTGATTCGTGGTGAGACGTCTAGTCACCTTGCTAGATATACTATTGATGACAAGGGTTGGCTAAGGCGTGATGGAAGGCTATGCGTTCCACAAATGGCAGACTTGGTGCATAAAGTTCTCAAAGAAGCACATCACTCGAAGATGACTATACATCCTGGAGGAGATAAGATGTATAGGGATATGAAGCGCATTTTCTTTTGGGCTGGAATGAAGAAGGATGTGGCAGAGTATGTTTCAAAGTGCATGGTGTGCCAACAAGTGAAAGCCGAGTCGAAGAAACCCGGTGGGCTATTACATCCATTGGAGGTCCTGCAATGGAAGTGGGAAAGTATCTCTATGGATTTTGTGGATGGATTGCCTAGGTCAAGGAAAGGGAATACGAGCATATGGGTCATAGTTGATAGACTTACGAAGAGTGCTCATTTCATTCCAGTGAAGAGCAAGAGGACCGCATCATGGCTAACATCTGTTTATCTTCGAGAGATAGTGCGATTGCATGGAGTTCCTTCTAGCATAGTTAGCGATCGTGACCCAATCTTCACTAGCCAGTTCTGGAATAGTTTGCAAGAAGCGATGGGTACGCGATTGAATCTAAGTACAGCATATCACCCCCAGACGGATGGCCAAACCGAAAGAGTGTATAGAGTGCTAGAAGATCTTTTGAGGCTTTGTGTTCTTGACTTTGGTGGTACTTGGGAAGACCACCTTCCTCTTGTAGAGTTTGCTTATAATAATGGCTATCAAGCTAGCATAGGGATGGCACCATTTGAAGCTTTGTATGGGAGGCCGTGTAGGTCACCATCTTGTTGGTGGGAGACAACGGATAGGCTTATACTTGGGCCCGATATGATAAGGGACACATCCGAGAAAGTTGAATTGGTGAGAAAACGGATGAAAACGGCCCAAGACAGACATAAATCCTATGCTGATAAGCGAAGGACAGATTTGGAATTCGAAGTTGGAGATATGGTTTTCGTGAAGGTTTCTCCTTTGTGTAATGTGGTTCGTTTTGGAGCAGTTGGGAAGCTGGCACCAAGGTTCGTAGGACCCTTCCCTATCATAGAAAGAATTGGGAAGATGGCTTATAAATTGGAATTGCCCGAGAAGCTGGCCGGAGTGCATAATGTCTTTCATGTCTCGCATCTCCGAAAGTGCCTACATGAGTCCGCTGAGGTGGTTGAACCTAGCATTCTTGAAGACGTGGAGGTAGAGAAAGAGGCAACCTTGAGGAGAGCTCCGATTCGTATCTTGGGAACGGAGATCAGGAAGCTAAGGAATCGAGAAGTCAAATTGGTGAAGGTTCAGTGGAGTGAGGCCGAGGAGGATGCAACTTGGGAAACCGAGGAGAAGATGCGTGGGCTTTATCCATTTCTTTTTGAGGGTACATTCTCGATCTCTTTTCCTTTTTAGCATATCTTTCCTTTGCTATCCATGTTTATCTTGTTATCTCGTTAACCTTGTCTTAAGAACCTTAGGTAGAAACCCTTTGGATGAAACATGTATTTGAAACATGTTATGCTTGATGTTTGCCAGTGGTTGCAAGTGTTTGCAAGTGGATACTCGTGGATGCATGATACACATTAGGCACTAAGATCGGCTCACACACTTTCATATTGCATATGCATGAGTGCTTATACTTATTCATGGCTGAAACTTGTTATGCTATCACGTGGATGTTGCATATGGATGAATGTTATGTGCACTCATATAGAGATTATGAATTATGTTAGGAATTTGCATACATATGGACTCATTTCACTAACATACTTTGCATTAAGGAGGTTTACTGAATCAGTAACCGCATGATTTTCGCATTAGATAAGTACATATACACACACCTTTGCATATGATCATACAGCATTTAGAATTTGTTAAGGACAATGGTTACTTGTGGATGATGTTGTGAGTAGATGGATGATGGATGGTAGGATACGTTCTTCCTAACTTAGAGATTTCGGGGAAGAAATCCTTTAAGGAGGGGAGAATGTAACAACCCGTATTTTGAATAAAATGTTATAACATAAATTAAGGCAGAATTAAATGATAAAATCTGAATCAAGGGAAACGAGCTGTGCCATTGCGTTCGTCTCGGAAAAATACGCGAAATAGAGTCCGAGTTTTCGGAAATCGGAGGTATGACCAAGTTATGGCCCGTCAAAGTTTCAGAAAATTCAAGTTCAAAAATAGTTCAAATTTGAATTCAGAATTCAAATTCAGCCAAGCAGGACAGGCGGGAAAATTCCCGCCACCCCAAGTCGACTGGGGAGTCGACACACCCCAGGTGGTGTCGACTGCCCAGTCGACACCCCTGTCGACTTGGGAGGTCGGCCAGTCT
Source organism: Allium sativum (assembly GCA_030737875.1). Classification (NCBI taxonomy): domain Eukaryota; kingdom Viridiplantae; phylum Streptophyta; class Magnoliopsida; order Asparagales; family Amaryllidaceae; genus Allium; species Allium sativum. The sequence continues at coordinate 224,038,691 of CM060909.1, read as the reverse complement.
GGCCTGGGTGTACCTGACTTGTTCCTCAAGACATGCTTTAGGGCTGGTGACAGATTTTAATGGCTCAGATCTGAATTAGGGTTAATCCTATGGCCTAAAATAACCTAAACTTCTATAAAATGACCCTAATACCTAGCCTAAACCATCATAAATCAATCCTACAACTAGGTTATGCCAAAATGTTTAATCATGGCTTCCACCCTCTTGTCATAGTCTCCATCTTCATTCATATGAGAGTTCCTAAGCTTGTTTGAGAGTTTCTAAGTTTGATTCAAGGCCAAAGTTCAATCTTTCTTCATCAAAGCAAGGATCTTCTTCTTATTTCTCAAGGGTTTTCATTGGAGCTTATTTGGGGGTTTTTAGAGTTGCTAGTGGCTTCGTCTCAATTTTATTTTATTTTATAAGTCTTCATATCATAGTAAGCCCTATTCTACTCTTAGATTCTAACTATGAAGTTAAATATGACAGTTTGCAAGTTTGAGTTTGGGCCTAAGTATGATTTGTGCTTTGATTCTATCATGTTATGCATAGATTTATTCTATGCATGTTTGTAAAGCTATCACCTTGACTTTGTGCATAGAAAGCTATGAGCTTTGATTGGAAATGTTGCATAAAGCAACATAGAAACTCTCATAACCCTTATGTTATCTTGCATATGATGTTATATGCGAATCACTAGCTATCATCCTATGTCATTTATGACCACGTTTCACCTATTTTGCTAAAGTTTGATATCATGCATGTTTTGAGGCTTATAATGTAATATGCAAGTTTATGAACACATTTGCCTCATATGCCACCATGTTTAACTTGTGGCCAAACCTTATTAATTATGTCATGCTTCTAAGTTCCCTCTTTGAGATCTATTTGCGTTTATGCGAACTTACATGCGATGGGGTTACGTTATGGGTAAACTAAAATGACATAAAAACATGACTTGAAAAGATGACATGAAATATGACATGTGATTATGCTTGAAACATGAACATGAACTTGGACATGACTTCTAGGAAACATGAGAATGGCCAACTCGAGGTTGGGTTGAGTTGTAGCATAAATCTACCCGGAACCAACCGGCTTAACTAGTGGCTACAAGCAATAGGACCCAATGTGAGTAGTTGGTCATGTCGCACGTGAAACCCGAGGTTAGACTAAGTTGTGGTGTAAAGCTACCCAGACCCGCCCGGCTTAACTAGTAACCACAACAAGGTCTAATGTGAGAGGTTGGGTGCATTAAATTAATTAATGCCACATGATAGGGTTAAGTCATGGACCACTTGAATACTTAACCAATTAAACACGACGGGTTGATAGGGTTAAGTCATGAACCTTAGGTACACTTAACCAACTTGATACTTGATTGGATAGGGTTAACCACGCTTAACCCGTTAGAAACCCTAGTTACGTGGTCCTTTTCACCAGTAACCCTCTTGGTTGTATCATGATACCCTAGGGACTAGGCTAGGGTGGGGCACGATTACTGGGCTGACATGTAAGCGACCAAAACGACGGCTGAGTAGGTGCGCCGGTGTAGGTTCAGGCGGACTATGGTCGTGCACATAGTCCGGAGTTGAAAAAGCAGACACGGGCACCAGTAGGTTTAGACTGTGCGTGCTTGACTTGTGTCCGTGGTTGGCACCCTAGGGCTTGATACACCCTAGGGTGGACCTAGCACAGTTTGACTACACTTCGTGATTGGGCCGTATGACACCGACACTTGACGAGTTAGGCTTTTAGGGAGCCAATCGACTAGACCGTGTTGTTGGACCTTGATTTAGGTCATCTCGTGATATTGGGCCAAGATTGGGCCAAGGGATCACTTCTTGTTTATACTTGACATGGGTTGGAATACTAGTACACTTGGTGCAAAAACTTAACCTTGTATATGCGATGCCACACTTGATCTATCTTGTTAACTTTTTTCCATGCCAGTTATCATCCTATGTTTCATATCTGTTTTACATGTCCAGTTAACTTTATTAGTTTTTATACTAATAGTAGGTAGGACTTACCAGTCTTTTGACTGACCCATTTTCTTTCGTTTCCCCCCCAGGTTTTCAGGGAGGGAACACTAACACCTAGCTTGGATCTTTAGCTACTTTTCTGGATAGCTCATGTACGGTTTGGACTTGAGCTGGCTATGGCTTTATTCTACTTTGGGGATAGTTACTTTATGTCTTTTTCCAGTTTTCATTTTACGTTTCTAGACTTTGTTTTGTGGGGAAATAATGACCAAGTACTTTGATGTAACTTGACTATGGTTTTGAAATGTTAGTTTTTACCCGCTGCTTTATTTACTCTATTTTTACCTATATGTTCTGTCTTGTGATATCTACATGCATGTTTACCTTGTTTAACGCCCCTCCAAAGCTAGTGTGCTTGCAAGATTGACATTGGCGGAGGTGGGGTGTTACATTCAAGTGGGGGATTGTTGGAACATTTTGTGAATTTATTAAAAAATTAATTAAGAATAAATAAAAATTGAGCCATTGTAAGTTAATAACGGTAACATATATTTGAGCCATTATTATAATGCAATTAATGTAATAGAGCCGTTGAGAGTTATAACGGTAATATATTTACATACATGTAAATATATTTATGAGCCATTATTGTGATCGAACAGTAATGGTCATATATGTATGTGTAGAGCCGTTACAAAAAGGAAAATGAATGGTAGTTGAATATTGCAATAAATGATAATAAATTAATATTTATTATCATTTATCTCTTTTGAAACGTATGCAATTTACATGTTCAAAATGGCATTTTTTTGAACGTTTCTTTTATTTTAATAATGGTATTGATTATGGTCCATTCATCCCCCACTAACGTAGCTGATGTTACAATCCTTTATTGTCTATATAAAGAATAGGAGAGACCATCACAAGATAAAACAATCTTTTTCTTTGCTCATTTTCTGATAAAAAAAACTCTCTCTCTTCCTCTTCCACAGAAAGAACAACATACATGTTTTTCTATCCTCTCCTCCACCATTCTTTTACAAAATAAAAATAAAATAAACTTGAGCAGTATATTATTTTGAAAGTGCAAATCTGCACTGATTTGTTGTGCAAGAAAATCAGTTATTCTTCTCCGAGGTTGTTTTATCCTAGAGGCGGTGGCGAAAGTACGAACTTGTTTTGCACCACCGATCAGATCGCCGAATCGTCTTCAAGAAAGCAACAAAGTATGCGACTAAGCCATTGTTTCCTAATAGTAACTGACGGGTTGGCCTCAGAAATTAAATCACTTGATTTGAAATAAGGAATGTAGGAGGGGCAAAGTGAGGAAAAAACCTAGCCTCATACATAAACATATTTTTCACTTCCCTACCCTTATCATTTCATTTTTAAAATCCTAAAAGAAAATATATGGGAGTCCAACCATTAAAGAGAAAGAAGTTGAGAAAATTAAAGACAAAAGCTAAAAGGAAATCAAGCTCAGGGATCATCCTCAAATCTCTACTTTCCGTTCAAGGATTAAGGTGAATAATGATTCTACCTTTTTAAATTTTGCTCGTTGTTTAACCCAAAGGGTTTATATGCTTTCATGATGAATCTTTTGACGTATTATTGTTTTGTTAAAACAATGTTTGATCTTGGTTGATTATGCATTTTTGAGTAGGTTTTTGATTGAAATGTATAGTTGTTTATCTCCTTTAATCTAAAATATCTATATGTTGTTTAGAACACACTACGCCATAAATGGCCTTCTAAAACACAAAAAAGGTTGGGTCAAGCCCACACAATGTTGTCATAGGTCTTTGGCATCACTTTTCCTATGTTGCAATTTTTGTCGTTGCCTTAGACCTAAAAGGCAAACTTTTGGCTATCTAAGGCAACATAAGAAGTATTGTTGCTATAGAACCATATTTGGGTCTATAGCAACATCCGTAGATGTCTGTAGCAACATTTCAAAAATGTTGCTATAGATATTAATTTTCTGAATTTGTTTGGGTCCACGTCTTGTATATAATACTATTTTGCATCTCATATAATTATATATATGATACTGAATAATAATACTATTGCAAAGTATTTAAATGATTCAAACAATATTTTATTCAATATAATATTCCGACATTTAAATAGTGCAATATTTTGCATCTCTGTATAATACAAAGTCACATTCACACCTCACTACATACACTCAAACATTCAATACACTGCTTGTCTTTGTATTTTCTCCACACTTCTGGTCCAACTCCTGCTTTCACTCTATCTCTTGTTTACCTATACAATTAACAACTAAAGCAGTATCCTGAAAATAAACCAATTTAAATTTGCATAAATATAAATTTGTTGGTGTGTTTATTTACCTCAGATATTTGGGTCGTTTGTCATCATATTTTGATTGTGCAGTGATTGTTTCTTTATCAGTATTCACATGGATAAACGAATCTCAGGAGCATGCATGTATACATGTGTATGTGTACACGTATACACTGCTACATCATCCCCAGAATCATTCTCATGGAAACTGAGGAGCAGCCAAAATACTTCATACTGCAAATGAGAATCCAGTCGTTCTTTTATTTTATGGACAAAAAATTTGTGTATCATCATACTGCAAATATAATTAAAAAAATAATGCCTCAGGAATTTAATATAAATCCAATTGTTCTTTTATTTTATGGATAAAAATTTCATCATACTGCAAATAAGAATCTAAGAAAACATCCAAAACACTTCCCTAAATCATGTGTCTCAAACTCATAAATTGGTTCACATGAATTTGATCAGCAATTGTAGAAGTAGGATGAGACTAGTTTTGATCAGGTATCCCTTAGTTTTAAACAGATGCACAACAAGTAGACATGCATAGCAGCGAATGAAATGCAGCAGACAGGGACATGTTTGTAGCAAAAAATAAGTGCACAAATGCCACTAGTAAAAATATTTAATTCCCAACTCAACTATTGTTCCGCCCCTGCACATGTGGCCTGGCCACAACAACAAGTAACTTCATATATACACATTAAATTTATCCAATAAATATATGTGCAGGAAAACAAGTGCACCGTACCCATGTAACTCAGACAGGTGCAGGCCAGCAAGGAAACAATGAATGATTCACACAAGGCACATGCACAGCTAGGAAAAATGCACAAATACAATAAGGCTTATCCTATCATCAGTGTGCCTAGCACCAACTGGAATGCCTAATATACAAAGTGAACTATCTTAACGACCATATGCTAACTTCTTTAATTCAACTAAGTTACAACAACATCTCAGTCACGGCCAGGGGTTCGTGCATTCCATTTATCAAAGGTAAGACTTATATATACACACACACTAACACACACATATACGAACCAAACAACATAACGTATTACCATCTACAATAATATGAACAAGTTTGGGCATGATGCAGTCAAACGGAAAGATGATCAGTGAGGTGGGCCATAGGCGGAGGTCAGGCTGGAGGTGGTCGGAGTGACGCTTGTATGTGGCTGGCTAGTGGTGGCCATCGCGTACCCTATCACTTTTTTTGTTTTTTTGATCTAGATAGAAAATATAATCACAAACTTCTTCTCATTTAAAATTAAGGGATAAGATTGAAAGAATTATCCCTATTTATTGCCATTGTTTTTGTAGTTCATTCAGAAGATCCAATTAGATATATGAGTTTATCTAGAAAGCATTCGCGGTTTATCGACATATAGTCTGACGTTAATAGACAAATAAGATCTTGCTACTTGTTTGAATTCTTTTAACGTTAATAGACAAATTTACCCTATCACTTGGTAAATTTGATGGTCGAGATTTTATTTTAAATGATGGTGTGGATCGCTGAGGTGCAAAAAAAATTTAAATTTTTTAATTTGGATATATTTATAGCTATTGCAACATCTTGCTAATATCTATGCTAAAACCTCGAAGCAAATGTTGTAATAGACAAATCAGCATAGTTATCATTACATTGTAGCTTGCAACATCTTGTAATTTCGTTGCAGTAGGTCATCTATGATGTAGTGACATGATTTTGGGGATGGCTAATAAGTTTTGTAATTTTCCAAGCATCCAGGAACATTATATGAGTTTCGTACGAAATGATATATGGTAATTACGGGTTTAAATTATTAAAACTAATTAAATATATAATTCCGACCCTATGTGTGTGTGTATATATATATATATATATATATATATATATATTTGTTAGCCCGCTTTGTGATCAGGCTTTACAAAGCTAAGGAATCAATTGACGGTTACATTCAAGAATGAAGCATGAAAAAAACAGACCTCCGGATCAGATCGAATATCCATAGCCGAACCCCACTCTTCTATACGCAAGCCAAGCCAGATAATTAGCTAGGGATGGTACACCCGGATCAATTCGGCCCTCATGCATCCGAACCGAACCGCTATCCTGCCACCTGATTCAAACCCCGTTTTAGAGCCTCATCGGTTACACAAAACGTTCCTATAAACCCGGAGCGGTTACCACCCATGCATCCACGTTTTTGATGTGCTGTCATTATCCTAGAGCTCCCGGATCCGAAATTCATGGGATGGGCCCCACGTGGCACCCGAACCGGATGGATTTTCAGCCTATAAATACCTCCACAACACTCCATTTTGGGGATCTTGTGGCCAATTATTCACTCCTACTCCATCACCAACGAATTTCTTCTATTATTTCATATTTTACTTAGAATCTTTGAGTATAATTCAACATAATTGAAAGAAATTATCGATTATACTTGAGAGATCGAGTGGTTATCGTCGTTGTACTTGTATTCAATTCATTAGTCAAACAAGTATAAAGTGGACGTAGGCTCGTTAATGCCGAACCACTATAAATCTTGTGTTCTCGTAGTATTTTGTTTTATTTTTCTTAGAATCGTCATTCAATCGGTTATTAGAACCACCTTTTGGTCTAACATTTTGGTGCTTTCACTGAGAAATCTGAATTCTTAGCATTTTGGACTATCGTTCTACTGTTTGGATTCTCAAGTTCAAAGAAGTTAGTCCGCTTTTCTATCATTTTTCGAAGTTTATAGATCTCAAAAGACTCGGATTTTATGGCTCCAAGGAAAGGACAGGAACCTCAAACTTCTTGAGAAAACGAGGCAAATGAAAATCAGCAGGTTGTGGTTGCTACCAGGTCGCAAGGGACTGGATCAGCTTCGAACCGAGCCGAAGGAGGAACCCCGAGCCGAACTGAAGTGAGAGCCTCGATCAGAACCAAGGAAAAGAATGTTATGGGTAGTGCTCCCCCTGTAACACCCCACATCCGTTAGTGTCACTCACAAAGGGAATGCACTAAGTTCTATGGAGCATTTAGGGTAAAAGATGCAGATAAATTACAAGACAGACAAAAATTAAACAGCGGAAAATAAAACTTTACTTTATTGATAAAATAGTTTGTACAATGATTTCTTTACAATATCAGAGTATCATCTATCTTACAAAATAAAGAAGCATAAAACAACATTTATATTCCCCAATTATAGCAAGAGCCAGCCATAGCATCTGAAAAGAGAATCCAAGCAAAACTTCGACAAATCTTTAAGCTGGGAAAGAGTCACAGTCCAACTTAATCTGAGCTATACTATTCCCTCCTTTACTACCTGGGGGGGGGGGGAACGGAAGAAAAGAAGACGAAAGAAAAACAGAGTCAGACATAAAGCCTGAGTAAGTTCAGTAACTACTAGCATGTGAACATGGAAAAACAAAACGACATGAATTAACTGAATACAAGACAACACCATGATGATAGGATCATCAAGATTAGACAAGATTAACACAAGATATGCTAAGATAAGATTAACTGGATATGCTCTAATACTTTCGCCGCTTTGCTATTTCCTTGTTATACTGGTTTCTTTATCTCTGCACCACCTAACTAGTGTCCCAACTAGTAACGATAACGTGATCCCAATCCCTGTAGTTTCCATTGCCTTCAGGCATACATTTATTATTTATTAACTAGATCTAATCTAGGGTTTTCTATCAAGTGTTTTCTAGATTCAACTAGAATTTACGCTATCTGCTGAACGCTTCTTGGATTCAGGGTTTATGCCACCTAGTCCAACTAGGGATTATGCTACCTGTCGAAAGATGCCCCCTAGTCTAGGACACACTACCTAGAGTGATATATGTTCCTAGACTTCCCCACACATGTATCGCGAATCGTTATCGTTTGTCTAGATGCACATGTCCTGTAATGTGCGGCCCGAGTCCTGTGGCAGGGCAAATCAAGAAACACAGAACTCGGTCGGGAGCTTTCAGATATCTGCCGATGCAGATGCTAAGGTCTATTTTTATTCCAGTGGCTATGGTCCCACTCGACCCCTCCCTCAACTAATGAAAGGCACACCTTGAAAAATGTGAACTATGCGCAGGCCCCCTATGCCCCACTAACCTATGGCCATCCTCACCCATAACTAGATAGCAAGTATATGGTCTTTTGGAGTTCTCCGCCTTTCCGCTTCACGTATCTCGACTGACTCAAGATGGATGGTAGACGTCGAGTTGCTATCACAGGGCTACCAGTTTCTCGCCGAATCACGCTGGTCCATCCTAATCTTTAGGTTGCCATATTTTGCAACCAAGGCATACCCTTGGTTCTTCTACCGCAGACCTTAACCTCTGTGAGCCCAGGAGGATCATCTGCAGCCTCACAGAGGGATACCAAGAGTACCCTCACGTCCCCTCGAAGCCTCGGGCTTCGTAACCCAATTCGTTGGAGCCTTCGTTTTAATCAGACGGACGTTCGCTCCTTCCCATGTTATACTAAGAATTACTACTTAGTTCTGCTAACTAAGGTTTACCACTTAGTTTCCAGAATCGTTGTTTTCTTAACTAAGGTTTACTACTTAGCTCCTTTTAACTAAGGTTTACTACTTAGTCCTCTTTCCCGTCAATTTGGATTGGTTAAGCTAACTTAACCCTCTTCATTTATCCTGTTAAACTGGTTAAGTGTTATCAGTAATTCATGTTGACTTAACCCTACCACAAACCAAGTTATATTGGTTAAGTATTTCTTATTACTTAACCCTACCCATTCATCCTGTATTGGTTAAGTGTTCCTTTTTAACTTAACCTTGCCCGTCTGTTTTAACTAACATGTTATTAATGGTTAAGTATTATCCCTTCATGCTTTAGACTTAACCCTATTCCTTTATCACAATCTGATGGTTAAGTGTTCAAGTTTACTTAACCCTATGGTCTAGTCCAGCTAACATATCAAACTGGCTAAGTGTATTAAATTTTACTTAACCCCAACCTCTAGTCTAGTTAACATGTTAATTTGGCTAAGTGTATTAACTTTACTTAACCCCACCTTCTAGTCTAGTTAACATGTTAATTTGGCTAAGTGTATTAACTTTACTTAACCCCTACAAATCTTGTGTTGTTACCATGTTAAGTTGGTTAAGTGTCCCTATGGACTTAACCCTCCCATTCTAGCTTAACTGTATTAACTGTCTGTATGAACCTAACCCCACCCATCGGTTTGGTTATCATGTTGAATTGGTTAAGTGTCTTAGTTAACTTAACCCTACCATTCTTGTTCTAGCTTTAACTAAATAAATTAAAGCCGCGACCACTCACATTAGACAGATATTGTTGCGAATACTGGATGTGCCGGTTGGTTCCGGGCAGGTTTACATCGCAACTCAGTCTAACCTCGGGTTAGGCATATTCGTCTTTTCTAAGTTCAAAGGGTTTTGATTAATTTTCAAATCAGGTTTTGAAAGTAACCATCCCGTCCGTCGGATCAGTTAGGGATAGCCAGGGAGAGCAGGAAACTTGTATTTTCCAAACCCAAGCCTAGACACTATCCTCTTTGTCACCCTAGTACTTTCTGGTGTATGTATTATTAAAAGAGATGTCATTAATAAACCTTTCTTTTGTATATATATGAATTGTTAACAATTTATCCTCAAAGTTTAACCATTTATCCTCAAAGTCCATTTTCCCTTTTTAAAATAAATTTGGCCTATACCCTATACATTTGCCATGCCTACTAATGGACTTGTATTCTAGGCCCAAATCTTGATTTGCCTATCTTACAGTTTATAGCAATTTAGATCCAACACCCCTCATTTACAGTTCGTGCCAAAACTAGATTTTATGTTCTAGTTGACAGTTTATGCCAAACTAGATTTCATATTCTAGTTCACCGTTTATGCCCAAAACTTAATTTGCATACCAACTACCTATTTTGTGGCCCATTTAACCATTTACCATTTACGCCCAATGTATGTAAATTATGCTAATATACTTATCATGCTTAATTTAGCCACCTAATTCTGATTTAATATTCTAATTTCAGTTCATGTCAAAACTAGACTTGTTATTCTAATTTTCATCTTAATAGTCATGCTATAATGCATGTTCCCAAATTATGCCAATTTCCAAGTTTAGTCAATTTCATGTTTTTCCCCAAAACGTATTCCCATTGTTCGTATAATCGTGATTCAACCTAGATCATAAATAAAGCTAGATTCGTGGATAAAAGGGAATGAACCAAAATGCCATGAAAGAACGGACATAACAACTGGCATAAGATGATAATTCACAGGCATATAAATTACGACATGAGAAGGGTTGAATAGTATAGATTCAAGAACATGGGTAGACCTAACTTAATAGGTAAATTCCCATGATCAAGATCTAAGAATAAACTGAAATAGAAAGTCAAGCCTAGGTCCAATATAATGCCAGTTTGGGGTACAACATGGTTTTGTAACTACAGTGTCATGGGCATAAATAATAATCTTATATCCATAGTCATAGGCAATAAATCCTCACAGTTAATGAATCACAGTCATAGGCGATGTTCATAGTCAAAGGAAAATAGTTCTCACAGTCATGAGTCACAGTCATAGGCAATGTTCATAGTCAAAGAGGCATATGGTTTTAAGGTCCATAGTTTCATAGTCACAGTCTTATTGGTCCTCGAATCATAACAGTTCTTAATTAGGTCCAAAGATATAAGCACTGATTCGAATAGAAAGATTTGGCATATTCTTTTATTCCTTTAATTTCATGTCACGAATAGAAAAAACGTTCAAATCTAAAAAGTAACCGACTTACATTGATCGGTTTTTAGAATAGAAAGATGGCGTTGCTATGATTCGTGCGACGTTGCTCGAAACCGTTTGAGTTAGCCTTTGATTCTTATCTTGAAGCTTTAATCTTGATTCGAATCTCTTCTGGACAACTTAAGCAGCATAACCTTGTCTTGGATTTTCGTATTATTTTCTTATTTTTATTTATTTATACATTTTCTCAGAGGCAGCATAAGGATAGAAAAGAATTGTGAATAGAGAAGGAGACCAAGGCTGTTTATATAGGATTAGGCGGACGAACCTAGGCAGAAAACGAGACCAGGTACATCAGAATGCACCCAGGCCCAAAAGTGGGTTTCTGTACCCAGGTCGACACCCAGGTCGACTAGGCAGTCGACCTGGTCAGGGGGGGGGGGGGGGTCGACTACCCAGTCGACCTGGGTCCTGGGCGGGAATTTTCCCGCCCAGCCCGCTTCTGGGTTTGAATTCGAATTTCGCATTCGAATTTCGAGCTGTTTTCTGTTCTGAAAATTCCCGAAACTTCGAAGGGCCATATCTCCTTCATACGGACTCCGATTCTCGCAAACTCAGACTCGTTTTCTTGCCGAATTCCGAGACGAACGCAATTGCGTAGCCCGTTTCCCTTGATTTTGATTTTAAAATTTAATTCTGCCTTGATTTGTGAATCCTAGTGTTACAGAATTACGGGGTGTTACATTCTCCCCCACTTAAAAGTATTTCGTCCCCGAAATCTTCAAGTTAGGAAGAATGTGTCCTACCATCCAATCACCCATTTACTCAACCATTCAATCACAGACATTCATTGTCCTTAAAAGATTTCTAATGCTTTCATGTTCATATGCATAGTGCGTGTATATGTCTTTATCTAATGCAAAATCAGGCGGTCTACTGATTCAGTTGACCTCCTTAATGCGAATCATGTCAGTGCCATGCGTCCAATCATGTATGCAAGCATCCCTAGTTATGTAAATACTACATGTGTGCATAACCATTCATCCATATGCAACATCCATATGATAACATACCAAGTTCAACTTACAAACAAATACATATCTGTAAATGCAATATGAAAGCGTCCGAACTGATCTAGTGCCTAATACGTATGCATATGCATTCACGAGCAACCATTAGCAACCACTTGCAACCATCAACCATAACATGTTTCAAATACATGTTTACATCCATTGGCTTCTGCCTAAGGATCGAAGCTACGACCTAGGGGACATACTTTGGAAAGAGAGAAACAATTATGCGTAAAGCTCCTAAAAAAAGGAAATCAAGGATGCACCCTTAAGGAAAAGGGTATGATGCTAGTATCTAGCCTTCTTCAGCTTTACTCCACTGTATCTTAACTAATTTACCTTCACGATTGTGAAGTTTCTGACCTCCATTTCCAAAATAAACAGATGTCAATCACGGTACCAAGTGTATGTACTAAGATGATTAGAGGTCTCTCCCTTATCCACCATGCCATAACTATAAGGGTCGAAAGGTCACTACGTGCTTTTTAGAGTGCCTGCCACAACTATCCATCTCTCACGCAAACCATCCTAGTCGAACTCGACATTCCTCAAGTACAAGCCCCAAAGGCCTAAACCAATATCAGACAAGCACCCAAGGAATATCTCCTCCGAATTTAGACGATCTACGCGATATGATATAAGCAAACTCGATAGCTATTCTCAAATCTCTACTAACCAAAAATAAACTGGTCGAACCACCAATTGGATTTGAGACTCTAGTGGGATCTTTCTACTATACAAGTACTATGGTGCAGAGACTCAACTATGGAAGTGGATATGAACAAATGCGAAGCGCTAAAACCAAAGGAAAGAGCAAAACTAGACTCTTCCAACAGAATTTTACTACCCTTCTCATAGGTACGCTTGGTGGCGAAAGTAGGTACTTGCCCTACTGAAAATCTTGTCCTTTGCCCTTAATTACACCTTAGTAAAGATACCTCCTCTTGTCTTAGGTTTTATAATTCCTTCCTCCTTTGTGAGCTAAATCTACATCCATTAATTCCTCATCCTCTTCCGTGTGTAGTCATGTTGACAAATCTCTCAAAAGCTGCTTCCATCGAACAGAAAACCCTATAAGCTTGAAAGAAAACTGGTCGTAGGTGAAACAACTACGGTTATGGATGGAAGCTAGGCACAACTTCGCCCTTCGATGAGGTTACCTCCCAGAAAGCCGGGAGCCCCAGAGACTCAAGAAAGAAGGAGTCAAGAATTCAAACAGAGGAAGAGAAGATAGCGCGTATGGATTTTGGGGAATATGCCTTTAAAACAAATCTTTTCTTTTGAAAATGCTTCTTTTAAAACCGTTTTGAAAATAATTTTTCAAATCCTTATCTGATCTGTTAACCTTTAGCTCTGATACCACGTGTAACACCCCACATCCGTTAGTGTCACTCACAAAGGGAATGCACTAAGTTCTGTGGAGCATTTAGGGTAAAAGATGCAGATAAATTACAAGACAGATAAAAATTAAACAGCGGAAAATAAAACTTTACTTTATTGATAAAATAGTTTGTACAATGATTTCTTTACAATATCAGAGTATCATCTGTCTTACAAAATAAAGAAGAATAAAACAACATTTATATTCCCCAATTATAGCAAGAGCCAGCCATAGCATCTGAAAAGAGAATCCAAGCAAAACTTCGACAAATCTTCAAGTTGGGAAAGAGTGACAGTCCGACTTAAACTGAGCTATACTATTCCCTCCTTTACTACTTGGGGGGGGGGGGGAACGGAAGAAAAGAAGACGAAAGAAAAACAGAGTCAGACATAAAGCCTGAGTAAGTTCAGTAACTTCTAGCATGTGAACATGGAAAAACAAAACGACATGAATTAACTGAATACAAGACAACACCATGATGATAGGATCAGCAAGATTAGACAAGATTAACACAAGATATGCTAAGATAAGATTAACTGGATATGCTCTAATACTTTCGCCGCTTTGCTATTTCCTTGTTATACTGGTTTCTATATCTCTGCACCACCTAACTAGTGTCCCAACTAGTAACGATAACGTGATCCAAATCCCTGTAGTTTCCATTGCCTTCAGGCATACATTTATTATTTATTACCTAGATCTAATCTAGGGTTTTCTATCAAGAGTTTTCTAGATTCAACTAGAGTTTACGCTATCTGCTGAGTGCTTCTCGGATTCAGGGTTTATGCCACCTAGTCCAACTAGGGATTATGCTACCTATCGAATGATGCCCCCTAGTCTAGGACACACTACCTAGAGTGGTATATGTTCCTAGACTTCCCCACGCATGTATCGCGAATCGTTATCGTTTGTCTAGATGCACATGTCTTGTAATGTGCGGCCCGAGTTCTGTGGCAGGGCAAATCAAGAAACACAGAACTGGGTCGGGAGCTTTCAGATATCTGCCGATGCAGATGCTAAGGTCTGTTTTTATTCCAGTGGCTATGGTCCCACTCGACCCCTCCCTCAACTAATGAAAGGCACACCTTGAAAAATGAGAACTATGCGCAGGCCCCCTATGCCCCACTAACCTATGGCCATCCTCACCCATAACTAGATAGCAAGTATATGGTCTTTTGGAGTTCTCCGCCTTTCCGCTTCACGTATCTCGACTGACTCAAGATGGATGGTAGACGACGAGTTGCTATCACAGGGCTACCGTTTTCTCGCCGAATCACGTTGGTCCATCCTAGTCTTTAGGTTGCCATATTTTGCAACCAAGGCATACCCTTGGTTCTTCTACCACAAACCATAACCTCTGTGAGCCCAGGAGGATCATCTGCAGCCTCACAGAGGGATACCAAGAGTACCCTCACGTCCCCTCGAAGCCTCGGGCTTCGTAACCCAATTCGTTGGAGCCTTCGTTTTAATCAGACGGACGTTGCTCCTTCCCGTGTTATACTAAGAATTACTACTTAGTTCTGCTAACTAAGGTTTACCACTTAGTTTCCAGAATCGTTGTTTTCTTAACTAAAGTTTACTACTTAGCTCCTTTTAACTAAGGTTTACTACTTAGTCCTCTTTCCCGTCAATTTGGATTGGTTAAGCTAACTTAACCCTCTTCATTTATCCTGTTAAACTGGTTAAGTGTTATCAGTAATTCATGTTGACTTAACCCTACCACAAACCAAGTTATATTGGTTAAGTATTTCTTATTACTTAACCCTACCCATTCATCCTGTATTGGTTAAGTGTTCCTTTTTAACTTAACCTTGCCCGTCTGTTTTAACTAACATGTTATTAATGGTTAAGTATTATCCCTTCATGTTTTAGACTTAACCCTATTCCTTTATCACAATCTGATGGTTAAGTGTTCAAGTTTACTTAACCCTACGGTCTAGTCCAGTTAACATATCAAATTGGCTAAGTGTATTAAATTTTACTTAACCCCAACCTCTAGTCTAGTTAACATGTTAATTTGGCTAAGTGTATTAACTTTACTTAACCCCACCTTCTAGTCTAGTTAACATGTTAATTTGGCTAAGTGTATTAACTTTACTTAACCCCTACAAATCTTGTCTTGTTACCATGTTAAGTTGGTTAAGTGTCCCTATGGACTTAACCCTCCCATTCTAGCTTAACTGTGTTAACTGTCTGTATGAACCTAACCCCACCCATCGGTTTGGTTATCATGTTGAATTGGTTAAGTGTATTAGTTAACTTAACCCTACCATTCTTGTTCTAGCTTTAACTAAATAAATTAAAGTCGCGACCACTCACATTAGACAGATATTGTTGCGAATACTGGATGTGCCGGTTGGTTCCGGGCAGGTTTACATCGCAACTCAGTCTAACCTCGGGTTAGGCATATTCGTGTTTTCTAAGTTCAAAGGGTTTTGATTAATTTTCAAATCAGGTTTTGAAAGTAACCATCCCGTCCGTCGGATCAGTTAGGGATAGCCAGGGAGAGCAGGAAACTTGTACTTTCCAAACCCAAGCCTAGACACTATCCTCTCTGTCACCCTAGAACTTTCTGGTGTATGTATTATTAAAAGAGATGTCATTAATAAACCTTTCTTTTGTATATATATGAATTGTTAACAATTTATCCTCAAAGCTTAACCATTTATCCTCAAATTCCATTTTCCCTTTTTAAAATAAATTTGGCATATACCCTATACATTTGCCATGCCTACTAATGGACTTGTATTCGAGGCCCAAATCTTGATTTGCCTATCTTACAGTTTATAGCAATTTAGATCCAACATCCCCCATTTACAGTTCATGCCAAAACTAGATTTTATGTTCTAGTTTACAGTTTATTCCAAACTAGATTGTATATTCTAGTTCACCGTTTATGCCCAAAAATTAATTTGCATACCAACTACCTATTTTGTGGCCCATTTAACCATTTACCATTTACGCCCAATGTATGTAAATTATGCTAATTTATTGTCATGCTTAATTTAGCCACCCAATTCTGATTTAATATTCTAATTTCAGTTCATGTCAAAACTATACTTGTTATTCTAATTTTCATCTTAATAGTCATGCTATAATGCATGTTCCCAAATTATGCCAATTTCCAAGTTTAGCCAATTTCATGTTTTTCCCGAAAACGTATTCCCATTGTTCGTATAATCGTGATTCAACCTAGATCATAAATAAAGCTAGATTCGTGGATAAAAGGGAATGAACCAAAATGCCATGAAAGAACGGACATAACAACTGGCATAAGATGATAATTCACAGGCATATAAATTACGACATGAGAAGGGTTGAATAGTATAGATTCAAGAACATGGGTAGACCTAACTTAATAGGTAAATTCCCATGATCAAGATCTAAGAATAAACTGAAATAGAAAGTCAAGCCTAGGTCCAATATAATGCCAGTTTGGGGTACAACATGGTTTTGTAAC
Organism: Allium sativum; assembly: GCA_030737875.1. Taxonomy (NCBI): domain Eukaryota; kingdom Viridiplantae; phylum Streptophyta; class Magnoliopsida; order Asparagales; family Amaryllidaceae; genus Allium; species Allium sativum. The sequence continues at coordinate 224,021,778 of CM060909.1, read as the reverse complement.
TACAGTGTCATGGGCATAAATAATAATCTTATATCCATAGTCATAGGCATTAAATCCTCACAGTTAATGAATCACAGTCATAGGCGATGTTCATAGTCAAAGGAAAATAGTTCTCACAGTTATGAGTCACAGTCATAGGCAATGTTCATAGTCAAAGAGGCATATGGTTTTAAGGTCCATAGTTTCATAGTCACAGTCTTATTGGTCCTCGAATCATAACAGTTCTTAATTAGGTCCAAAGATATAAGCACTGATTCGAATAGAAAGATTTGGCATATTCTTTTATTCCTTTAATTTCATGTCACGAATAGAGAAAACGTTCAAATCTAAAAAGTAACCGACTTACATTGATCGGTTTTTAGAATAGAAAGATGGCGTTGCTATGATTCGTGCGACGTTGCTCGAAACCGTTTGAGTTAGCCTTTGATTCTTATCTTGAAGCTTTAATCTTGATTCGAATCTCTTCTGGACAACTTGAGCAGCATAACCTTGTCTTGGATTTTTGTATTATTTTCTTATTTTTATTTATTTATACATTTTCTCAGAGGTAGCATAAGGATAGAAAAGAATTGTGAATAGAGAAGGAGACCAAGGCTGTTTATATAGGATTAGGCAGACGAACCTAGGCAGAAAACGAGACCAGGTACATCAGAATGCACCCAGGCCCAAAAGTGGGTTTCTGTACCCAGGTCGACTAGGCAGTCGACCTGGTCAGGGGGGGGGGGGTTCGACTACCCAGTCGACTCCCCAGTCGAGCTGGGTCCTGGGCGGGAATTTTCCCGCCCAGCCCGCTTCTGGGTTTGAATTCGAATTTCGAATTCGAATTTTGAGCTGTTTTCTGTTCTGAAAATTCCCGAAACTTCGAAGGGCCTTATCTCCTTCATACGGACTCCGATTCTCGCAAACTCGGACTCTTTTTCATGCAGAATTCCGAGACGAACGCAACGGCGCAGCCCATTTCCTTTGATTTTGAAATTAAAATTTAATTCTGCCTTGATTTGTGAATCCTAGTGTTACAGAATTACGGGGTGTTACACCCCCAAACCGAACTGTTGGTGCAACTACAACCCAAACCGAACCGGCTACAGCTAAGGCTGGTACTTTCCCTCGAGCCACTGCAAGTGCTCCAATGCCAGCCATGACAACTAGTAATCAGCTTGCTGCCTCTGCACATGTCACACACATGGATTTCTCGTGCTTTCTTGACATGTTGAACAGAACTAATGATGCCTTAGAGGCTCAGAGACGCGATAGCATTCTTATGCATGAAAACATGAAAGTCATGAGTAGAGAGATAGACGAGATTCGTAGACATAGAACACCCTCTCCAATTGATCATCTCGCAGAAGATCATTCATCTTCTTCGAAAAAAGGCCATCCATGTTCGAGAAGGCCATATGAGAGGCCCGAGAACCTTGAGCAATTAGCGTTTGGATCATTGGGTCTCGTGAAGACGCAGCCTGTATCTTAGGACAAGATGAGCCTTGCTTGAGAGAATTGATTTTGTTTCCAATGCGATCTCATGTTCTACCCAGAGATCCCAACATCACCAACCCCACTCAGGGACAACTCCTCCAGTCCACTCGTCCCGTGAACGTCCGAGATCGTAGAGGGTAAGGAAGTTTTGTTGCTACCAGAAACCGAAGAGCATCACCTAATATAGGAACTGGTCGTGTCAGGAGAACTAGAAGTGCAGATCCTGAGCCAACACTAACCAACGCTGAGGTGAAAGCGATGGTGTGCCGGATTATGGCTAATAGCAGACACTACACCAACGAAGATTAGGGAATTGAGCATATCCATGCCCCTTTCACTAATGATATCATGGATTTCCAGTTCCCTCGATGATTTAACCTACCCCAAATGGATCGATATGGAGGAAGAACCGATCCAAGGCAGCATTTAATGAGGTATTCGTGGTACATGAATGATGTGGCAGCTCCCGATGCCGTAGAATGCAAGGCTTTTCCTATTTATCTCGAGGACATCGCGCTGATGTGGTTTACTCGACTCCCCCATCGATCAATTTCCAATTTCAAAGAGCTGGTTGAGAGCTTTATGAACCAATTTCGACTCCATGCACGGAAGTCTAAGAGTGTCATTGAACTATCCGGGATCAAGCAAGCTCTTGGTGAATCTTTAAAGTAGTATCTAGATCGCTTCAACCTAGCAGTAACTAAAGTAAGTGACTCACATGAACCGACCATCTTGATGGCACCCATAGATGGAGTTAATTAGGACACTGAGTTTGGAGGATACCTAGCCAGAAAACCACCTCTAATAAGGGAACTGTTCTATGAAAAAGCGAATATTTGCTTACGATGAGAAGAAATATATGCTAATCGAAAGAGAAAACATGACGGAGTTTCTAGAGAGGACACTCAAAGCAATGTTGCCATCAAGCAAACTGGAGACAGCGCAGGAAAGGTCAAAGTAAATGTTGGTAATAAAAATGGAGGAGATGGTACCAGGGTGGAAGCGGTGGCAAAAGAAACAAGAATCAAGGGAACAATTCCGGAAGGAGACCTCGAATCTAGAATTTTGAGATTTACATGTCGCTGAGCGACACTTTGGAAAACATGTATTTGGATACTTATAACGTTGTCCAGTACAATAAACCTCTGCCTAGGGACTCGACCGAGAAAGAACATGAAACTGGGAAATTTTGTTTGTTCCACGAGATTATGGCCACTCCACGAATGAGTGTTGCCACCTAAGAGATGTCATAGAGAAATTGCTTCATGCGGGAAAGCTAGATAAGTATGAATTCACCCTATAGGACATAGGGCAAGGAGGGCAAGCTCCGAGTTAGAACCAGCCTGCCTCCAAACCCACTGCCCAGAAGAAGGGAAAGAATATTGTCATCAACACCATAATTGGGGGACCACATCCAGCTGGGGCTAGCAACAGAACAATGGAGCAGTATGTTAATGCAGCCAAACATCCCGAAATTGGAGAATGTAGTGTAACACCCCGTATTTTCTGTTAACGTTATAGTAACGAATTAAACAATACTTAATTTAAAATGTGAGAATTAAGGGAAACGGGTTACGCCATTATGTTCGTCTCGGAATTCTGGTTGAGATAGAGTCCGAGTTTGCATAAATTGGACTTCGTATGAAGAAGTTATGGCTGTCGTAAGTTTCCAAAAAATTCAAATAAGTTCAAACAGCTCGAAAACAAATTCAAATTCAAATCAGAAGTCAGAAGCGGGCTGGGCGGGAAAATTCACGCCCAGGACCCAGGTCGACCAGGGGGTCGACCCTAGTGTAGACCTCCCCCTTACAGGTCGACCTGGGGGTCGACCTGCCCCCCCGGCAGATCTGAAACGTGACGATTTTGTGACTCAGGCTGAGTCAGTAGGGCTGAGGTGTCACCCTATCTTGACTAGATGGTTGTGGTTAACCCAAGGATCATCCGACGGCTCAAATTGAATTGAAATTCTATATAAACAACCCAATGCTCAAACCTAAAAATCACACAAAAATAATCCTAGAACTATCATGCTGTTAATAGAAAACTTGGAGTAACCGTCACCAATTCAAAGACAAGATAAGAACTTGAATCAAAAATCAAATTAAAAGTTATCAAATTCAACGATCTACATCAAAGGCGAGCTTACCAATTTCAGAATTCAGATTTCAGAACGCAGGAATTCCTTTTTAGTTTGTAAGTTGGTTATTATGTAGATTTAAACATTCTTTCAATTGAATCATGACATGTTCTAATTTGGATATAGAATGATGCTTATGTATAAGATTTGATTCTCGTTTATCTTAAAGTATCGTTGTAATTAATCATGTATATATGCTTATGGCGATGAACATGTTGTATATTAATCATGTCTATATGCTTGTGGTGGTAAACATATTGTATGTTATTGGAATCTATTATGATTGGGTAATGGATTTATTTTGCCAATTAAGTGGTGAAACATGTCATGTTATAAATTGGTGGTTATTTGCAAGTTTATGATCTAAAACACATGCTTATATGTTAGATCAACACTCATGTATATTCATGTTATGTTGAATCTATTTATGTTGTAAAATTTGGAATTGTACTCCTCTTATGTTTTTAACACATAAGTATCATGCTAAATTGTGATTCGAATATGTTTATAACAGCCCTCTTATGTTTAACACACATAAGTTATCATGCTAAGTTGCAATTTAAAAATGATTATAGTAGTTTTCTTATGTTTTGACATACATAAGTTAATATGCTAAGTTGTGGGTTGAAACTGTGATTATATGTTAAACCTCCATGCTAGACCTTTGTCAAGTTTACATGACAATTAGACCCAACTTAGTCACGAGTTCACCTTTACCCATTTAATTAAAGTTAATGATACTTCTATGCCAAGTTACACATTACAAGTTGAAATGTATGCTTTTTAATGTTTATTTCATGTCCCTTGTTTATTACCCCTTTTTTGTTTATGGGTTAGGCTAATTTACTAGTCCAACATTTTATGTGATTCATGCGTACGTTCCACAGGGGTAGCGATGGGAAAATATGAAAATTCATGGCATAGATTAGTTCATAAAATGGTATATTTGATATACCATTTATGGTGAGCATAATCAAAGGATAATTATGGCATGATTAAATTAAATTTACATAAAGAAATTAGACATATATAGAAAAATGTGAATTTAGAAAAGACGAATATGCCTAACCCGAGGTTAGACTGAGTTGTGTAAATCTGCCCGGAACCGACCGGCATATCCAGTGGCCACAATAAGACCTGTCTAATGTGGGTGGTTAGTGCATCAAGCCCAAAAATAACCCGAGGTTAGACTGAGTTATGGTGTAAATCTGCCCGGAACCGACCGGCACATCCAGTGACCACAACAATACCTATCTAATGTGAGTGGTTGGTGCTTTAATAAATTAAAGCTAAGTCAGGATTGGTAGGGTTAAGTCAATTAGGGAAACACTTAACCGATTCAACATGTTAACTAAATGAATGGGTGGGGTTAGGTAAACTTGGACAGTTAACCAAATAAATATGTTGATTAGAAAACCCTAGTAACGGGGACCCATTTCAGCAGTAACCCACATAGATGCATCATGGTACCCTGGAACTAGGCAGGGTGGGGCATGATTACTAGGCTAATTATAAGCGGTCAAAACGTCGGCGGTTGGTGGGCCAGTGTAGGTTCCGACGGAGTATGGGCGTGCATTAACTCCGGAGTGGAAAAATCAGGCACTGGGCATCAGTAGTATACACTGTGCATCTTGAATCGTGTCGGGTTGCCACCAGAGGGACTGATACACCCCATGGTGGGACCAGCACAGGTATCTACAGTCAATCGGGGCCGAATGACACATGATATGAATGCATGCAAGTAGGAGCCGATCATTAAGGGGATCGTTTGTTATAAACACGTAGGACTGGTTGAACCAATGGTTAAGTAGGTGCAGAGACTATAGTAATGGGTGCGATCACATGTTCCTCTTATCTTATATTAGGGTATTTTCCTATGTTCTGTTATTACTATCATGATCCCTTTCCATGTTTAAATACTAGTAATCACCGAACTTACCAGACTTATTGTCTGACCCGTTTTCCTTCATCCTCTTTTCTTCCGTTTCCTCCCCGGTCCACAGGGAGGGAATACTGCAGCTTAGTCAGACTCTTTGCAAGCTTCAAGAAAATAGATGTATGATTTGGACACTCTCTCACCTTGGCTATGGCTCTTGGACATTATCCTTGGAGATTTATGCAGTTTTATTTATGGTTTATGCTTCTTTATTAAATAATCAAGACAGAAATTATGTTGTAATGTTTTGGAAGTTATTTTGAGACAATTTGATGTAATGCTTTTGTATTGAACCACGTATGAAATAAATAATTGAATTTCGCTGCTTATATTTATCTGTCTTGTAAAGTTTTATGTGTCTTGTACCTATAACCCACCACCAAAGTTAAGGCATTCCCTTTGTGAGTGATCTTAATGAAGGTGGGGTGTTTCACTTGGTATCAGAGCAAAGGTTTACCAGATCAGATAAGAGTTTTTGAAAATTATTTTCAAAAAGGAATATAAAGAAGCATTTTACAAGAAAGAGTGTTGTTTTAAATTTAAAAAGGCATAATCCCCCAAAGCCATATGCACTATCTTTCTATCCTTCATTTTGAATCTTTTCTTTTTTATTTCAGTATGTCTGAGAATCTTAACCTTACAGAGGGTGTACCGATACCTGCCTGGTTCAAGAGGTACTTAGAGGTTAGGGCCAACGACGCAGGCCCAGCAGATATTCCTCCTCCTCCAGCTGCAGCGGTTCCTCCTCCTCCTCGTGCAAATGCTTTCTCAAAGATTTGTAGAGACTTTAGGGCCATGGGTGGAAAGGATTTCAAGGGAACTGAATCATTCGTAGAAGCAAGGAACTGGCTCAATGAAACTGAGGATCTGTTTGTTATCTTCGAGGCGGACGATAGGAAGAAGATACATTTGGCTGTATGGTTGCTCAAAGACGAAGCTTCCTATTGGTGGGAAGTCACTAACGCTGAAAGACCAGTTGACACATGAATGGATTTCAGAATAAGGTTTGAGATGAAATTCCTCTCACAAGCTGAGCGAAGTTTACAGCTGGTAAAGTTATTATCTCTTAAGCAAGGAAGTATGACGGTCAAGGAGTACGTCAATCAATTCAATCAGCTATCCCGATTCGAACTGGACTTAGTGAATACTCCTCATAAGAAGGCACTCCGTTTTGTCAAAGGATTGAATGAGCCACTTCACAGCTTGGCTATGACCCATATACCTATGGGGGCTACTTACGAGAGGTTAGTGGACATGGCACTCTTACATGAGGAAGACAAGGACAAGAAAGAGGCAAAAGAGGAAGTGCCTCAAAATAAGAAGGGGGAGGGGTCGCAGAACAAGAAGGCTGATTCAAAGAAAGGCGAGAAGAACAACAAACCCTGTGAAAAGAGAAAGTGTAATTTCTGTGGCATTCCTAGACATCTGATCAAAGACTGCAAGAAGAAGAAAAGGAAGATGGGTGGCTGTTTCCATTGTGGTGAGACAGGACACATGGCTAGGGTCTGCCCAAGGAAGCAAGGGCAGGGAGCTCGACCTTCTTCTGGAGGACAAGTTCACGCTCTCACGGCACCTCCGCAAGAACGAGGTAGAAATACTTCTGTCGAAAGTTTAGTCTATCTTTTTGATCATCCTGTTCGTACACTATTTGATTCTGGCGCATCGCACTCTTTTATATCTACTGCTTTAGTGGAATCTCTGCACCTAAACACTAGTATAGTAGAGGATCCCTTAGTTGTTTCAAATCCAATTGGGGGCTCAGCTTATTTGTCAATGGTTTGTTTGGATTTGAAAATATCTATACTAAGCGTTGGGTTTAGATGTAATGCCTTTGTTTTGGGCTTCACGGGCTATGGGTTGATTCTAGGCATGGACTGGCTATCCAGTAATGGTGTCGTCCTCGACTGTGAAAAGCGAGTGGTTAGACTCATGACTCGCCTCGGTAACACTCTCGAAATTTCTTGTAATCCCATGAACTCTGTTATGCTTAGTTATCTAGAATCTCTTGATGCATCTGTTGAGAACTTGTAGTCTGTAAGGGTAGTCCGTGAATACTCGGACTTGTTTGAAGAGGTAAAGGGCTTAACTCCGAAGCGGGAGATAGACTTCCGCATATACCTCGTGGACAACGCAAAACCCGTTGGTTTACCCGTTAGACACAAGGCTTCGAGGGATAGGAAAGAACTCAGCAAGCAAGTTAAAGAATTGCTTGAGAAGGGGTTTATAAGGCGGAGTATTTCTAAATGGGGTGCTCCAGTAGTGTTCGCAACTAAAGCGGACGGCTCGCTTCGCCTGTGCGTTGATTATAGGGAGCTAAACAAGCTGACCAAGAGGAATAGGCACCCACTCCCGAGAATAGATGATTTGTTCGATCAGCTTGTAGGTGCATCGGTTTTCTCCCAATTAGATTTGGCTACCGGGTTTCATCAGCTAAGGGTGGATGAAGACACCATTGATAAGACCGCGTTCAGAACTCCAGATGGTTTCTTCGAGTGGCTTTTCATGCCTTTCGGCTTGACAAATGCACCCGCTTACTTCGTTGATTTAATGAGTAGGGTATTCCGAGAGTTCCTCAATAAGTTTGCGGTGGTCTTCATAGACGATATGTTAATCTTCTCAAAGAATGAGGAAGAGCATGCTCAGCATCTAAAAGAAGTCATGGATACTCACCGTGCACATCAGTTGAAGGCGAAATTCTCCAAATGCCATTTCTGGAGGGAAGAAGTTAGGTTCCTTGGACATGTGGTGTCAAAAGAGGGGATAGCTGTGGACCCCGCGAAAGTGGTTGTTGTGCAAGATTGGAAGGTTCCTCGAAACGCAACCGAAGTCCGAAGCTTTCTCGGGCTAGCAGGCTTTTATCGAAAGTTTATCAAAGATTTTGCAAAAATCTCATCTCCACTGACAAGGTTGACAAAGAAGAACCTAGCTTTCAATTGGGATTTGGATTGCGATATTGCCTTCCAACGTTTGAAAAGGGCTCTAACAACAGCCCCAGTTCTGACATTGCCTGATGGAAGCAAGATGTTTACAGTATACACAGATGCTTGCGGAACGAGACTAGGCGTTGTTCTGATGCAAGAAGGGAAGGTAGTGGCTTATGGTGGAAGACAGTTGAAAGTACACGAGAAAAACTACCCAACCCACTACCTAGAGTTGGCAGCCATCGTTTTTGCGCTTAAGTTTTGGTGCCATTATCTCCTAGGTGAGAAATTTGAACTGTATACTAACCATAAATCATTGAAATACCTTTTCTCGCAGAAAGATCTCAATTTGAGTCAGCAAAGATGGATGGAGTTTCTTGCCTCGTTCGATTTTGAGATTTCCTACACTCCTGGCAAGGGCAATGCAGTAGCAGACGCCTTAAGTAGAAAGAAGCTGGCCTTAAGCCCTCTCTTTGTGGAAAGGCAAAGCTTGGAGTTCATAGCAAGCTTTAACTTCAAACCCTCCTCTGACTTTGTACCTGGCTTGCTAGCAATGTTAGAAGTGCGACCAACTCTATTAGACTCAATCAGAGCCGCGCAAAGAGAAGACCCTCAGCTAGCCGATGTGATGGACAAGTTAATTAGGGGTGAGACTTCCAGTCACCTCAATAGATACTCCATTGATGCCAAGGGCTGGTTAAGACGAGATGGAAGACTATGTGTCCCACAAGTAAGGGATTTGGTAAAGGCGGTTCTAGAAGAGGCACACCATTCCAAGCTGGCCATACACCCAGGCGGAGACAAAATGTATAAAGATATCAAAAGAGTTTTCTTTTGGAATGGCATGAAGAAAGACATAGCTGAATTTGTTTCTAAGTGTTTAATATGCCAACAAGTCAAGGCGGAGTAAAAGAGGCCTGATGGTCTGCTCCATCCTCTAGAAGTCCCACAGTGGAAATGGGATAGCATCTCGATGGACTTTATAGATGGGTTGCCTAGGTCAAGAAGGGGCAATACCAGCATTTGGGTAACAGTGGACGGGCTCAAAAAAAGCGCCCACTTTATACCCGTCAAGAGTAGAAGGACAGCCTCATCTCTAGCATCCATATATCTTAAAGAGATAGTTCGACTCCATGGGATACCCTCCATCATAGTGAGTGATCGAGACCCTATCTTCACGAGCGAGTTTTGGAAGAGTTTACAAGAGGCTGTAGGCACACAGTTATGCTTAAGCACGGCCTATCACCCTCAAACCGATGGCCAGACGGAAAGAGTCAACAGAGTATTAAAAGACCTCTTGAGATTATGCATTATTGACTTCGGAGGTACATGGGAGGATCATCTACCTTTGGTGGAATTCGATTACAGCAATAGCTACCAAGCCACCATAGGCATGGCGCCTTTCAAAGCTTTATATGGAAGACCGTGCAGATCACCAACTTGCTGGTGGGAGTCCACATACAAGCTCATACTTGAACCAGACATGATTAGGGAAACTTCAAAGAAAGTTGACTTGATACGAAGAAGAATGAAGACTGCCCGAGATAGACAGAAGTCCTACGCAGACAAAAGAAGAACTGACCTTGAGTTCGAAGTTGTAGACAAGGTGTTCCTTAAAGTATCTCCTTTGAGAAACGTCGTTCGCTTTGGATCCGCAGGAAAGTTAGCACCAAGATTTGTAGGGTCGTTCCCTATCATCGAGAAGATTGGGAAGATGGCTTATAGGGTATAGCTCCCCGAAAGATTGGCCGGGGTTCATAATGTCTTCCATGTCTCTCACCTGCGGAAATGCTTACACGAGTCTGCGGAAGTGGTAGAACCAAGCATGCTAGAGGAAGTTGAAGTTGAATGAGAAGCAACTATGAGGAGAGCTCCAACCCGTATCTTGGGAACGGAAGTCAAAAAGCTACGCAACCGTGAAGTTAAGCTCGTCAAAGTTCATTGGAGCGACACCGAGGAAGACGCAACTTGGGAAACTGAGGACAGAATACGCGCAACCTACCCTTTTCTTTTTGAGGGTACATCCTTAATCTCTTTTTCCTTAAGTTTATGCTTGTATCTATCTTTTTAGGTATATCTCCTCGATCCTATCCTTTATCTTTAGGTAGGAACCCATTTGGATGTAAACATGTAATTGAAACATGTTATGATTGATGGTTGCAAGTGGTTGCTAGTGGTGGCTAGTGGATGCATATACACACACATTAGGTATTAGATCGGCTCAGTCACTTCCATATTGCATATGCATATATGTATTGGTATATGAATTGAAACTTGATGTGTTATCATATGGACGTTGCATTTGTATGAATGATTGTGCATTCATGTAGAAAATTTTGAGTAGGAAAAATTGCATTCATAATGGACTCATGGCACTGACATAATTTGCATTAAGGAGGTCAACTGAATCAGTAGACCGCCTGATTTTGCATTAGATAAGGACATGTACACACACAATGCATATGATCATGAAACATTAGAAATATTTTAAGGACAATGGACACTTGTGTTTGATGGTTGAGTAGATGGGTGATTGGATGGTAGGATATAAGTTCTTCTCGACTTGAAGAATTCGGGGACGAAATCCTAAAAGGAGGGGAGAATGTAACACCCCGTATTTTCTGTTAACGGTATAGTAACGAATTAAACAATACTTAAATTAAAATGTGAGAATTAAGGGAAACGGGTTGCGCCATTGTGTTCGTCTCAGAATTCTGGTTGAGATAGAGTCCGAGTTTGCGTAAATTGGATTTCGCATGAAGAAGTTATGACTGTCGGAAGTTTCCAGAAAATTCAAATAAGTTCAAACAGCTCGAAAACAAATTCAAATTCAAATCAGAAGTCAAAAGCGGGATAGGCGAGAAAATTCCCGCCCATGACCCAGGTCGACCAGGGGGTCGACAACCCCCCTACAGGTCGACCTAGGGGTCGACCTGCCCCCCCCCCCTCGGGCAGATCTGAAAGGTGACGATTTTGTGACTCAGTGCTGAGTCACTAGGGCTGAGGTGTCACCCTATCTTGACTGGTTGGTTGTGGTTAACCCTAGGATCATCCGATGGCTCAAATTGAATTGAAATTCTATATAAACAACCCAATGCTCAAACTTAAAAATCACACAAAAATAATCCTAGAACTATCATGCTGTCAATAGAAAACTTGGAGTAGCCGTCACCAATTCAAAGACAAAATAAAAACTTGAATCAAAAATCAAATTAAAAGTTATCAAATTCAACAATCTACATCAAAGGCGAGCTTACCAATTTCAGAATTCAGATTTCAGAACGCAAGAATTCCTTTTTAGTTTGTAAGTTGGTTATTACGCAGATTTAAACATTCTTTCAATGGAATCATGACATGTTGTAATTTGGATATAGAATGATGCTTATGTATAAGATTTGATTCTCGTTTATCTTAAAGTATCGTTGTAATTAATCATGTCTATATGCTTGTGGCGATGAACATGTTGTATATTAATCATGTCTATATGCTTGTGGTGATGAACATATTGTATGTTATTGGAATCTATTATGATTGGGTAATGGATTTATTTTGCCAATTAAGTGGTAAAACATGTCATGTTATAAATTGGTGGTTATTTGCAAGTTTATGATCTAAAACACATGCTTATATGTTAGATCAACACTCATGTATATTCATGTTAGGTTGAATCTATTTATGTTGTAAAATTTGGAATTGTAGTCCTCTTATGTTTTTAACACATAAGTATCATGCTAAATTGTGATTCGAATATGTTTATAACAGCCCTCTTATGTTTAACACACATAAGTTATCATGCTAAGTTGCAATTTAAAAATGATTATAGTAGCTTTCTTATGTTTTGACATACATAAGTTAATATGCTAAGTTGTGGGTTGAAACTGTGATTATATGTTAAACCTCCATGCTAGATCTTTGTCAAGTTTACATGACAATTAGACCCAACTTAGTCACAAGTTCACCTTTACCCATTTAATTAAAGTTAATGATACTTCTATGCCAAGTTACACATGACAAGCTGAAATGTATGCTATTTTATGTTTATTTCATGTCCCTTGTTTATTACCCCCCCTTTTTTTATGGGTTGGGCTAATTTACTAGCCCAACATTTTATGTGATTCATGTGTACGTTCCACGGGGGTAGCGATGGGAAAATATGAAAATTCATGGCATAGATTTGTTCATAAAATGGTATATTTGATATACCATTTATGGTGAGCATAATCAAAGGATAATTATGGCGTGATTAAATTAAATTAAATTTACATAAAGAAATTAGACATATATAGAAAAATGCGAATTTAGAAAAGACAAATATGCCTAACCGGAGGTTAGACTGAGTTGTGGTGTAAATCTGCCCGGAACCGACCGGCATATCCAGTGGCCACAACAAGACCTGTCTAATGTGGGTGGTTAGTGCATCAAGCCCAAAAAGAACACGAGGTTAGACTGAGTTGTGATGTAAATCTGCCCGGAACCGACCGGCACATCCAGTGACCACAACAATACCTGTCTAATGTGAGTGGTTGGTGCTTTAATAAATTAAAGCTAAGTCAGGATTGGTAGGGTTAAATCAATTTGGGAAACACTAAAACGATTCAACATGTTAACTAAACGAATGGGTGGGGTTAGGTAAACTTGGACAGTTAACCAAATAAACATGTTGATTAGAAAATCCTAGTAGCGGGGACCCATTTCAGCACTAACCCACATAGATGTATCATGGTACCCTGGAACTAGGCAGGGTGGGGCACGATTACTGGGCTGATTATAAGCGGTCAAAACGTCGGCGGTTGGTGGGCCAGTGTAGGTTCCGACGGAGTATGGGCATGCACGTACTCTGGAGTGAAAAAATCAAGCACTGGGCATCAGTAGTATACACTGCATCTTGAATCGTGTCGGGTTGCCACCAGAGGGACTAATACACCCCATGATGGGACCAGCACAGGTATCTACAGTCAAGCGGGGCCGAATGACATAGGATATGAATGCATGTGAGTAGGAGCCGATCATTAAGGGGATCGTTTGTTATAAACACGTAGGGCTGGTTGAACCAATGGTTAAGTAGGTGTAGAGACTATAGTAATGGGTGCAATAACATGTTCCTCTTATCTTATATTAGGGTATTGTCCTATGTTCTGTTATTACTGTCATGATCCATTTCCTTGTTTAAATACTAGTAATCACCGAACTTACCAGACGTATTGTCTGACCCGTTTTCCTTCGTCCTCTTTTCTTCCGTTCCCCCCCCCCCCCCAGGTCCACAGGGAGGGAATACTGCAGCTTAGTCAGACTCTTTGCAAGCTTCAAGAAAATAGATGTATGATTTAGACTCTCTTTCACCTTGGCTATGGCTCTTGGACATTATCCTTGGGGATTTATGCAGTTTTATTTATGGTTTATGCTTATTTATTAAATAATCAAGACAGAAATTATGTTGTAATGTTTTGGAAGCTATTTTGAGACAATTTGATGTAATGCTTTTGTATTGAACCACGTATGAAATAAATAATTGAATTTCGCTGCTTATATTTATCTATCTTGTAAAGTTTTCTATGTCTTGTACCTATAACCCTCCACCAAAGTTAAGGCATTCCCTTTGTGAGTGACCTTAACGGAGGTGGGGTGTTTCATGTAGCAATCTTGAAGAAACTGCACGAGTGAAGCAGCAAAAGACAACTACAGATGACATTGTTTGCTGAGACAGAGAGAGTGTTGGTGTCGAAGCACCCAGCACCGATCTATTAGTGATAACTACTATTACCGGACCTGCAGTAGTTAAGAAAGTCCTTGTGATAACGGAAGTTCTGTCAACATCATATTCAAAAAGGCTTTTGATCAGATGAAATTGGAAATGGAGGATTTAAAGCCGTGTGGAGGATAGATACGCGGCTTTAATGGATCGTCAACCACTCCAATTGGAATGATAGACTCGTCGGTAGAGTTAGGAGAAGGAGAGCGCCGAAGACTAAGGCTCCTCCAATTCATGATCATGGATATTGATTCACCTTACAACGCTTTCCTAGGCCAACCGGGCCTTGTAGAGTTTAGAGCTTGCATCGCAACCTGGTACCTGTTAATGAAATTCCTAACTGAAGTTGGAGTGAGAATGATTGGTGGTGACCAAGTCACTGGAAGAGCCTGCTATATGGCAGAATTAAATATATTACGCAACGGAATAGAGGCAAAACCTAAGAATACTTCCTTTCCCGTTATAAAGAACTCAACATAGCAACTAAAGACAATGTCGCCGCCTGACGACCTGCTTGAAGATATCGATCCTAGAGAAGACGAAGAACCAGGAAGCAGGAAGGTGACACCTAACGAAGCAACTGTAGATATTGGCGATTGATAACGACGACCCGACAAAGGTCTTGAAGATCGAATCTCATTTGGATTCCCTTCGGACGAGGGAATTAACAAACTTTTTGAAATCAAACCTTGACGTGTTTGCTTTGACCCACACGGACATGTGTGGAATTTCTCCCTCGATCATGAGCCATTCACTAAGCATAAACCCAAAGCATCCTCCTGTGAAACAAAAAAGGGTATGTTGGGCCCAAAAAGGTCAGCAGCCTTAAAAGAAGAAGTGAAGAAGTTAAGAGACAACGGGTTCATCAGAGTTCAACATATCCTGACTGGATATCAAACCCTGTCCTATTTAAGAAATCTAATGGGAAGTGGCGAACATGTATCAATTTTTCTAATCTAAACAAAGTATGCCCGAAGGACAGCTTTCCACTCCCCAGAATTGATTAGTTAGTAGATTCAACGGTGGAATACGAACTTCTCTCCTTCATGGATGCATATTCAGGTTACAAATAGATTCCAATGCATGTGCCGAACAAGGAACATACCAATTTCATCACAGACCTGGGGTTGTACTGTTATGTGGTGATGCCTTTTGGACTAAAAAATGTCAGAGCCACTTATCAGCGCTTAGTGAACTAAATATTTTACAACCAGACCGGGAAAATAATGGAAGTTTATGTGGACAATATGCTTGTGAAGTCCAGGCATCGTCCGATCACACAAAGGATTTGGCGGAGATGTTTGGAATCCTACAGCGATACAAAATGATGCTGAACCCTTTGAAATGTTCATTTGGGGTCACATCAGGAAAATTCCTTGGTTTTATGGTCAGTTCTCGTGGAATTGAAATTAATCATGACCAGATTGCGACAATCAGAAACATAAAAAAGCCACGAAGGATCAGAGATGTTCAAAGCTTGGCACGGAAGGTTTCAGCATTGAGCAGGTTTATTTCCAAAGCAACACACAAATGCATTCCTTTCTTCGGCTTGATCAAACGAGGGAAACGTAATTTCAAGTGGACCCTAGACTATGTAAAAGCCTTTCAAAACCTATTGGATCTATTATCAAAACCCCCGTGGTAGACCATGAGAATTTGTTTGTGTATTTAGGGGTGTCATCTCATGCCATCAGTTCAGCTCTAGTACGCGAGGAAGACAAATTTCAGAGATAGTATATTATGTAAGCAAGAAATTAGCTGCGGTAGAGCACAATTATCCAAAGATAGAGAAACTTGCTTATATCCTCCTGATTGCATCCCGAAAACTCCATCATTATTTCCAAGCTTATCCAATAGTTGTGCATACAGACCAAACACTTCGAAAGGTCCTACAACGGCCTAAAACATCCAGGAGATTGCTTAAATGGAATATTGAGTTAAGCCAGTTCGACCTGAACTTCCAACCCAGAAGATAATTGAGGGGACAAGCATTAGCTGACTTCATCGCTGAATTTACGATCCCCGAGGAGGATGTGTTAGATGACGAGGCTGGCCCCTAAGAACATAAGTTAGAACTTAGTCCCTGGAAACTATATACAGATGGGGCTAAGAATGGTCGACGATCCGGCGCCGGAGTTGTTTTAATAAATCCTGAAGGACAATAGATTTATTATACTTTGCGGTTAGAATTTTAGCCAAAAACAACGATTTCGAATATGAGGCCATGATTGCCCGGTTGAAACTCGCTAAGGAATTAGGTGTAACAACATTGGACATTTTATGTGATTCAAAGATTGTCGTTTGCCTGGTTCGGAACGAATTCTAGGCTAAGGGACCTCGACTAGTCACTTACCTAGAAAGGATAGAGGAATTGTTAGAAAACTTAGAGCATCATAACATAACTCACATTCCACGGACAGAGAATTAAAAAGCGGATAGATTAGCTAAGTTGTCAAGTTCTAACAATCCGGAAGAGACCGAGATAGTTCGGATTGAAGTACTAGGATCCCCAAGCATCGACCAGATGGACGTTGATTCAGTGTTGGAAACCGAACCAGAAAAAGAATCATGGATGACCACAATAATGAACTTTCTGCAAACCAGAACACTTCCGACAAAAAAGATTGAGAGACGGGCCATGGTTCGTAAAGCTGCAAGGTATGTTATGCAATAAAAAGCCCTTTATCGTCAAGAATTTTCAATGCCTTTGCTCTGATGTATAGCACACGACGACATCAAGCGTGTACTGAGAGAAGTGCATGAGGATGAGCGTGGGGATCACACTGAAGGTCAAACACTGGCTAAGGAAATATTGCGATATGGCTACTTCTAGCCAACCATAAATCGAGATGCAGCTGATTATTCACAACATTGCGACAAGTGCTAGAAATTCGCAAAGATTCCAAGAGCACCTCCCAGTCAGATTAAGTCAATGGTGATCCCGTGGCCATTTGCTACGTGGGGAATAGACATCATTGCAAGTTTACCAATCGCCAAAGATGGAGCAAAATATGCAATGTGGCCATAGATTACTTTACAAAGTAGGCGGAAGCCGAACCATTAACTACGATCACGACAAAGTGGGTGATTAATTTCGTGGCTAGGAACATCATTTATCGATTTGGGATTCCCAAAACCATTATAACTGATAATGAAATCCATTTCGATAGCACCGAGTTCAAAGGTTTCTGCCATAAATACAAGATTGATAAGCGATACACCGCAGTGGCTCACCCTCAATCAAATGGACAAGTCGAAGAAATAAACAAAATCATTAAGTCTATTTTGATAAAACGATTGGAGCAGGCAAAAACCATGTAGGTCGATGAGTTACCATTAGCATTATGGCCCTACCGAGCGACTTACAAGACAACAACGAGTCATACCCCATTTTCACTTTCTTTCGGATCAGAAGCAGTCATTCCAGTGGAGTTGATAGTTTCCTCTCATAGGACAACATACTATGATTCAATGATGAACAGAGCGCTTCTTCTTGAATCCTTGAACATGGTTGAATAAAAAAAGAGATGAAGCGGACTAGCGCGCCTAGAGGCATAGACACCAAGTTACGCAATACTATAACAGGAAGGTTCGGCCTCGAACCTTTGAACCTGGAGACCTAGTCTTGAAACATGTCTTCCCAACTCTCATACATTTAGGTCCGAAATGGGAAGGACCATACACCATTCAATGGAAACTTGATACAGGAGCTTTCAAGTTAGCGACTGTAGACCGTGAGGAGGTACCTAGAGCGTGTGTCATTTACTTTCCCTGCATTTATCTCTCTAGATCCTATGGTTATTTTACTTTGGATATAAAGTATTAAACTTGAATTGAAAATTGGGAACAAGTATAACGCTCGAACAAGTGAGACTCCGCCCTTGAGAAAGTTAGGTGTAGAATGAAAAATGGAGCGAATGAGACGACCGTTCGCATAATAGAGTGAAAAAGATGGGGAGATGACACCCTAAACTCTAACTCTCGTGATTCGAGAGTGAGTGTTAATGATGTTTTTCGTCAACGCCGAAGATAGGTCAATAGGGATGGATCTAGGGGGAAAAATAGATTGTTTAGCCTTCACAAGTTTGATTAGGTCTCCGTCCCTAGATATCGGGGCTTTGGAAGGAAGGATCACAAATCTGCAACTCTTGACAAAGGATTTAATGGTGGATAGCAAGGGATTCTACACCAAGCCTGCTGGAAGATCTAAGCTCGTAGAGAGGACAGAAGCTCACATGAATGGTTTAAACTTATAGGAAAGGGCATTTCCTTCGATCTGCTGGAAGGTTTGGACAAGAATCCATGCATTTGCAGGAAATAAGCAGTAAACCATAGCAATAATAATTAAGAAAATAGTATGATAAACTCACAAGAAGATACTTTAAGTATAGATGCTCACTTTATTAATCTTTGATTTATAATACATGAACGGAATAGAAGAAATCCTCAAATTGATCCTAGTCTTAAGGTTTAGAGATACCGAGTACAAGAATTGGAAAAATGAGAGAATCCCTCAGAAATGTGACCCATGGGGTCATATTTATAGAGAATTCGAGGCCTCTTCCATTGTTAGGCTATTAGGCCTGCAGGTGCCTTTGTCGGCTGCTTTTCTCCTTGGTCTCGGATGCTTGGCTTCCGACCGATTTTATGGCATTGGTTATGGCTTCTGAAGTGAGGGTCCCGATTGATCGGGGATTCTTTGAGATTGAAGCTTGTTGATGTGGTGACTTTCGGATAGCATTTGAATTTCCGGTAGTTGCTCCCGGGTGTAAGCACTCGGATGTCAATTTCCAAATGTAGGCTCCCAGCTTTCTCGTGTATACTTAAAGGAGCTTGTCCTCCTGATGTATGTGGATAGTTGCCAGTTCGAAATCGCTGTTGGCGTTCGTACTAAGCGGATTAGTATGGACATTCTGTATCCCTGTTTGGGTTCCGGTTGGCAATCTGAAAGGTATCTCCTGGTGACATGTTGTTGTCTATCAACGTGGCCTTTTGGCATTGATGCAACAAATGCTTCGGAAGCTGGCTCCGGATAATCTCTTAAGTACTTCTAGCTTGATGCTTTTGATTCCTTCGCCTCTTCATGTATCAGTATTAAGCAAGTTGATGTCGATAGTCCTTCTGGACTCCGATGAGTGGGGTTTTTGTCCTGCTCTTTCTTAATTTCTGACTTAGATGACCTTTCGCTACATAACTCCCTGCCGAATAGGCCCTGTCGGATGGACCCTACTGGATGAACCGTACCGGATGAACCTTGTTGGCACTCTGTAGGCTTTGAACTTCTTTCTTATGGGATGGTGTCGGTTTATGTTGCTCTCAGATCATTCTTTCAGGCTTTCAGTTCTTTCTATTATTTGGCTTTCTGTTTTCGGAAGGTTCTTCTATACTTGTATTCTTCCAATACCCCTTCAACATTAGCTGGTTTCGGAGTTAATTTTGGTAGTAACATTTGCCCCCTCTAGTGAAGGGGTGTTTTCGACTTTTCAAGTCAATCCTTTTGTCTTTTCCGAAATGTCATTTCTGTGTCTTTTGATCTCCCTCAATCGGGAGCGTTGATTAGTCTCTCTTTGGGCAGTCTAGATTGACCCTGAATTCTGAACGCAAATTCTTCTCTTTTTCTTCACTTTTTACTCTTTTTCCTAAAATGAATCTTCTTTTAATCTCTCCTCCTTTTTCCTAGTGGGACTATGACTGAGATTCCACAATCGGGTGACTTTAGATTGAGCAAGTCTTCCAGATTTTGTTCAAAAAAGGAGCAGCTCGGAGTGAAGGAGCTTCAAGCTGCTAATGCAGTGGGTGAAGTTCCTCTTCTCTTGCGTTCAACGTTTCTCGGGGATGATTCACATTCGTCTCCCACTGCCTCTCCCCAGCTTAGGTTTTTATCTAAAAAGAGAACAGCCTCGGCTACCAGCAGTGGTTCTACCAAGAGACATGAGAGGGCTAATTCAATCTCACGTCTTTTTGGTGATGAGATCGTTGAGTCGCCTGGGTGTCGGTCGTTATCTAGCTCCCTCGCTTCTTTTCTTGGAGACTTTCCTAGTATGTGTCCTTCTTCAGTGGAAACCTGAAACACCCCACCTCTGTTAAGGTCACTTACAAAGGGAAAGCCTTAAATTTGGTGGAGCATTTTAGGTAAAAGATGCAGATAAATTACAAGACAGACAAATAAAGCAGCGGAAAATAAAGTTATTTTATTAACAACATAAAACAGTCAACAATTTTCTCAAATCATACTTAAAAGTAATACATAGAACTTCTGTCTTGATTTAATCACTTCCAAGTGTAAAAGAAGCGCAAAATAACAATGATATTCCCCAATAAAGCATAAGCCAACCATAGCAGTGGGAAAGAGAGTTCAGATCAATACACCAACTAATCTTTAAGCTCGGAAAGAGAAGCGGTCCAGGCTAAGCTGAGCTATTCCCTCCCTGACTACCTGGGGGGGGGGGGGGGAAAGGGAGAAAAGAGGCGAAAAACAAACTAGGTCAGACATAAGTCCAGTGATCTTTCAGCATGCAAATAAGATAAAGGATCATGACATGAATGAACTGAAAATAGGACAATACCATAAAAACAAGGTAACTAAAGGCAAGATAAGTGCAAGGTAAACTGAATGCGCTCCTACTCTTTCTCTGCTTCGCTACTACCTAGTTCAGGGTACCGTGATACATCTATGTGGGTTACTGCTGAAATGGGTCCCCGTTACTAGGGTTTCCTTATTGGTTAAGTTATATACAAATATTACCCACCTACACGAGATGTACTTAACCCTCCCATCGATTCAAGCATGTTTATTTAATGGTTAAGTTTGTGGGCCTATATGTGCTAATATTACCCACTTACACGAGATGTACTTAACCCTCCCATCGATTCAAGCATGTTTATTTAACGGTTAAGTTTGTGGGCCTATATGTGCTAATATTACCCACCAACCCAATATGTACTTAACCTTCCCGCTGATTCAAGAATGTTTATTTAATAGTTAAGTTTTGTGGGCCTATATCTACTAATATTACCCACCAACCCGATATGTACTTAACCCTTCCACTGATTCAAGCATGTTTATTTAATGGTTAAGTTTGTGGGCCTATATGTACTAATATTACCCACCAAACCAATATGTACTTAACCCTCCCGCACATTACGTCATATTGGTTAAGTGTTGTCCGTTCATGTTAACTTAACCACTCATTCATCATGTCATGTTGGTTAAGCGTTTCTTATTAACTTGACCCTCCTTACATACCAGGTTGGATCGGTTAAGTGTTTCCTATTAACTTAACCCCGTTCGTTCATCAAGTTGTATTGGTCAAGTGTTTCTTGTTAACTTAACCCCACGTATTCATCTTGTTGTAATGGTTAAGTGTCATCAATCAATTTAAGTTATCTAACCCACCTACGTGTCATATTACTTTGGTTAAGTGTTGCCTTCTTGTGTTAACTTAACCCTACCACAAATCAAGTTTTATTGGTTAAGTGTTGCCCTCTTATTTTAACTTAACCTTTCCATAAATCAAGTTATATTGGTTAAGTGTTTCTGATTACTTAACCCTACCCATTCATCATGCTATACTGGTTAAGTGTTTCCTATTAACTTAACCCTAGTCATTCATCTTGTTATATTGGTTAAGTGTTTCTAAATTTACTTAACCTCTCCCACTTGTCTAA
The DNA here is from genome assembly GCA_030737875.1 of Allium sativum. Lineage (NCBI taxonomy): Eukaryota > Viridiplantae > Streptophyta > Magnoliopsida > Asparagales > Amaryllidaceae > Allium > Allium sativum. The sequence goes on along the minus strand of CM060909.1, from coordinate 223,999,891 downwards.
TTAACATGTTATAACGGTTAAGTGTTCTAAATTTACTTAACCTCACCCACTTGTCTAATTAACATGTTATAACGGTTAAGTGTTCTAAATTTACTTAACCTCACCCACTTGTCTAATTAACATGTTATAATGGTTAAGTGTTCTAAATTTACTTAACCTCACCCAGTTGTCTAATTAACATGGTGTATTGGTTAAGTGTTACCTTAATTAACTTAACCCTACCATTCCTGTCTTAGCTTTAATTCTTTTTATTAAAGCACCAATCACTCACATTAGACAGGTATTGTTACGGTCACTGGATGTGCCGGTCGGTTTCGGACAGTTTTACACCGTAACTCTATCTAACCTCGGGTTCTTCTAGGCTCAATGCGCTAACCTCTCACATTAGATCTATATTGTTATGGTTGCTGGATTTGTCGGGCGGTTCCGGGCAGTCTTATACCGTAACTCAATCTAACCTCGGGTTAGGCATATTCGTCTTTTACTAAATTTACACATTTATCATTTTATGTAAATTTTCAACAATTTATTGTCATGGCCCACTTTCCCTAAAAATCAAATTCATAATTTTAGGTATAAAAATTATACCATTTTCATGCCATTTATCATGATTATGCCAAACATGCCAATTACGTGTAATTTCAAGTTTTCCCCAACGTTACCCCCGTTGTACGTTCGCAAAATTACATAGGATGTTAGGCTCGATTTTTTAGCCTAACTTCTAAAACAAAAAGGGGAAAAGAGGAACTTTGCAACATTCCAACATCATACAAAAGTATGGATCTAACTACACATGTGTCACATGAATTTGGCATAGAACAATATACTTTTAACTATGAACTTGCAAATTAGATCTATGCAACTTGAACCACAAGCATATGAATTTACATAAAACTACACAAATTAAACTTGGATGTAGTGGTGAACTTGCATAGTGGTTGAATCAAGATAACATAGATCTAACATAAAGGCATATGGATCTAACATATAAAGTTGTAGATCTAAACATATAGGTTTACACAATCATGTTTTATCCTATAAACTTACATGTATTTATGACATGATAGTTTTCCCAAACTTGCATATAACATGATAATTTCACTCCCTTAATTTCAACATAATAGGTTTGTTCACAAATTCCTACATAACATGATAGGTTCAATAAACCACAATAGTTCATAGGAATACAAGATAGGATAGACATGAATAGTCATGAATCAACATCGCATACAACTTGGTACAATTCTATTTTACAATTCATTACAAACCATGTCTTTAATTTATTCACATCTGAAAGATAACTACACTTACAAACAAAAAAGAAAATCTTGATTTCTGGGATTTGTATTCTGAAACTGAATTGCTCGCCTTTGATGTAGACTAATCGTTGTTATAAATTTGATTTGATTTAATTTGATACGAAGCTTCTAATCTTGCTTTCTAGTTGAAGGAGAATGGCGGCTACTCTAGGTTGAGTATTGACAGCATGACGGCTCTAGGAATATTTTTGTGTGGCTTAGGGTTTAGGTTTAGGTTTCTTATATAGAAGTTTATTTTAATAGGAACCGTCAGATTAACCTAGAGCAAATCAAAGCCATTCAAACAAGATAGAATAGCCACATCAGCTCTAAATGACTCAGCAAAGAGTCAGAATCGTCAAACAAAGAAAAATGCCAGATTTCATATCTGATCCGAGGGGGAGGTCGACCCCCAGGTCGACCTGTATGTAGGGAGGTCGACCCCTTGGTCGACCCCCAGGTTGACCTGCCTTAGTATTTAATTTTATGAATTGTTCTATATAATTTTCTGAAAGTTCCGAGGGCCATAACTTCTTCATACGAAGTCCGATTTTCGAAAACTTGGACTCTATCCCAAGCAGAATTTCGAGACGAACGCAATGGCTTAACCCGTTTCCCTTAATTCTTAAATTTGTAATTATTTATTCTTTAATTCGTAATTTTAATGTTTACAGAAAACACGGGGTGTTACATTCTCCCCTCCTTAAAGGATTTCGTCCCCGAAATTTTCAAGTGAGGAAGAACGTATATCCTACCATCCAGTCGTCCATCTACTCAACAATTCAATCACAGGCGTCCATTGTCCTTAAAAGGATTTCTAATGCTTTCATGATCATATGCATAATGTGTGTACATGTCCTTATCTAATGCAAAATCAGGCGGTCTACTGATTCAGTTGACCTCCTTAATGCGAATTATGTCAGTGCCATGAGTCCATCATGTATGCAATCATCCCTAGTCGTACTTTATAACTTCTACATGGGTGCACATTCATTCATACAAATGCAACATCCATATGATAACACATCAAATTTCAATCCATATATAAAAGTTCACTCATGCATATGCAATATGAAAGTGACTGAGCCGATCTAGTGCCTAATGTACGTATATGCATCCACGAGCAACCCCCAGCAAACACTTGCAACCACTTGCATCCACCAAACATAGCATGTCTCAAACACATGTTTACATCCATTGGCTTCTACCTAAGGATCGAGAATGGTACCAAGAGGATATACTTAAAAGATAAAGACTAGCATGCAAATAAACTTTGTAGAAAAAGAGGAATCAAGGGTATACCCTTAAAAAGGGTATGATGCGCGTATCTAGTCTTCAGTCTTCTATGTCGTATCTTCTTGAGCTTCACTCCACTGCACCTTATCTATTTTAACTTCACGATTGTGAAGCTTCTTGACCTCCATTTCCAAAACCCCACTAGTAAAGATAGGAACTCAATCACTTACTAGGCTAGAGGGTATCCAATGTTGTCGAACTATCTTTCCAAGATAAAAAGATGTTAACCATGATACCAAGTGTATATACTAAGATGATTAGCTTATCCATCATGTCACAAGTCTGAGGGTCTAAAGCTAAAGGTTGCTATGTACTCTTAAGGTCAGTCTTACTTAGGGCGCCTGCCACAACCGTTTATTTCTCACGCAAACCATCCTAGTCGAACTCGACATCCCTCAAGTACAAGCCCCAAAGGCCTAAACCAATATCAGACAAGCACCCAAGGAATACCTCCTCCGAATTTGGATGATTTATGTGAGATGATACTAGCAAAACAACCAAACAATTGAGCACTTAACCGACTCTTGCTATCCTCGCCAATCTTGCTCCAAAACTATCGTTGATCGCATAACTGGCTTTGCATTGTCAACTAGATATATGTGGAAGTCTACCTCACGTTTTAGGGGACAAACCCCTAACCTTAATCAAAAACATCTGCATACTCATGGACTACTCCCACAGATCAAAAATCGTCGATAAATACATAAAGTGATTCTAGGTAGCTAAGACAAACTGATCCCTTAGGATCGCATGAAATTTCGAGGGTATTCCCGAGGCAAGTCGAAAATCTAACTACCCTCCTTTCACAATTAATAGCTAACCAATCCATGCCTAGAATCAACCCATAGCCCATGAAACCCGAAAACATAAGCATCTCAAATCCTTACAAACCAAAGATAAATGAGCCGAACCACAAATTGGATTTGAGACAATAATGGGATCCTCTATTATACAAGTACTAAGGTGCAGAGAACCTATGGAAGCAGGTATATACGAGTGTGAAGCGCTAAAATCAGAAGGAGTACTAATAGGATGATCAAAGGGAAAAACTCTTTAAACAGAAATCTTACTGCCTCTCTCTCAGGTATGTTGGCGGTGAGAGCATGCACTTGCCTTCCAGAAAATACCATCCTTTGTTCTTGCCCTTGCCCTTAATTATACGACCCGTTATACCAAAATAAAGATACTTCCTCTTGTTTTAGGTTTTACTATTCTTTCCTCCCCTCCTTTGTGAACCAAGTCCATATCCATGAGTTCTTCATCCTTGTGTTGTGCTCCTTAGCCAAACTCCCTCATTCTCATCTTTTCCATCCTTGTGTAACTTGTTGACAAGTCTCTTGAAAGCTGCCTTCATCGCATGGAAAATCCTATAAAGCTTGAAAGAAAATTAGCCGTAGGTGAAACTATTGCGGCTATAGATGGAAGTTGGGCGCTTATTTGCACTTTGACAGGTGTCGTAGTCTCTTCAAGCCTACGGGACCATGACGCGATGAGGTTACCTCCCAGAAAGCCAGGAGCCCCGGAGACTCAGGAAAGAAGGAAACAAGGATTCAAACAGAGGATCAAAAGATAGTGCATATGGCTTTGGGGAATATGCCTTTAAAACAAAACTTTTCTTTTGAAAATGCTTCTTTTAAAACCGTTTTGAAAATATTTTATCTGATCCGGTAACCTTCAGCTCTGATACCAAGTGAAACACCCCACCTCTGTTAAGGTCACTCACAAAGGGAATGCCTTAAATTTGGTTGAGCATTTTAGGTAAAAGATGCAGATAAATTACAAGACAGATAAATAAAGCAGCGGAAAATAAAGTCATTTTATTAACAATATAAAACAGTCAAGCTTTTACAACAATTTTCTCAAATCATTCTTAAAAGTAATACATAGAACTTCTGTCTTGATTTAATCACTTCCAAGTGTAAAAGAAGCGCAAAATAACAATGATATTCCCCAATAAAGCATAAGCAACCATAGCAGCAGGAAAGAGAGTTCAAAGCAATACACCAACTAATCTTCAAGCTCGGAAAGAGAAGCGGTCCAGGCTAAGCTGAGCTATTCCCTCCCTGACTACCTTGGGGGGGGGGGAACGGAAGAAAAGAGGTGAAAAACAAACTAGGTCAGACATAAGTCTAGTAAGTCCAGTGATCTTTCAGCATGCAAACAAGATAAAGGATCATGACATGAATAAACTGAAAATAGGACAATACCATAAACACAAGGTAACTAAAGACAAGATAAGTGCAAGGTAAACTGAATGCGCTCCTACTCTTTCTCTGCTTCGCTACTACCTTGTTATTCTGATTTTTATATCTATCTCTGCACCACCTAACTAGTGTCGCAACTAGTTATCTGTATAAAATGATAACGTGATCCCAATCCCCGTAATTGTGGTAGCCTTCAGGTGTACATCTATCGTGAGGATTCCACCTCAATCAGCCTAATTGCCATGAACATGTTAGATGTACCCTTACTACCCTACCGATCGGCTCCCTGCTTGTATTCATTTCTCTTGTGTCTTTGTCAACCGGCCCTCTCTTGCGTGTAGATACCCCGTGCTGGTCCCACCATAAGGTGTATCAATCCTTATGATAGCGACCCGACATGATTCAAGATGCACAGTGTATAACTACTGGTACCCAGTGCCAGCTTTTTCCCACTTCGGAGTACGTGCAAGCTCGTAAACCATCGGAATCTACACTGACGTGCTGCCTGCCGCTGCTTTGACCGCTTACAATCAGCCTAGTAATCGTGCCCCACCATGCCTAGTTCAGGGTACTGTGATACATCTATGTGAGTTACTGCTGAAATGGGTCCCCGTTACTAGGGTTTCCTTATTGGTGAAGTTTTTGGGCCTATACATACAAATATTACCCACCTACATGAGATGTACTTAACCCTCCCATCGATTCAAGCATGTTTATTTAATGGTTAAGTTTGTGGGCCTATATGTGCTAATATTACCCACCTACACGAGATGTACTTAACCCTCCCATCGATTCAAGCATGTTTATTTAACGGTTAAGTTTATGGGCCTATATGTGCTAATATTATCCACCAACCCGATATGTACTTAACCTTCCCACTGATTCAAGCATGTTTATTTAATGGTTAAGTTTTGTGGGCCTATATCTACTAATATTACCCACCAACCCGATATGTACTTAACCCTTCCACTGATTCAAGCATGTTAATTTAATGGTTAAGTTTGTGGGCCTATATGTACTAATATTACCCACCAACCCGATATGTACTTAACCCTCCCGCACAAAATGTCATATTGGTTAAGTGTTGTCCGTTCATGTTAACTTAACCTACTCATTCATCATGTCATGTTGGTTAAGCGCTTCTTATTAACTTAACCCTCCTTACTTATCAGGTTGGATCGGTTAAGTGTTTCCTATTAACTTAACCCCGTTCGTTCATCAAGTTGTATTGGTCAAGTGTTTCTTGTTAACTTAACCCCACGTATTCATCTTGTTGTATTGGTTAAGTGTAATCAATCAATTTAAGTTAACTTAACCCACCTACGTGTCATATTACTTTGGTTAAGTGTTGCCTTCTTGTGTTAACTTAACCCTACCACAAATCAAGTTATATTGGTTAAGTGTTGCCCATTCCATAAATCAAGTTATATTGGTTAAGTGTTTCTTATTACTTAACCCTACCCATTCATCATGCTATACTGGTTAAGTGTTTCATATTAACTTAACCCTAGTCATTCATCTTGTTATATTGGTTAAGTGTTTCTAAATTTACTTAACCTCTCCCACTTGTCTAATTAACATGTTATAACGGTTAAGTGTTCTAAATTTACTTAACCTCACCCACTTGTCTAATTAACATGTTATGACGGTTAAGTGTTCTAAATTTACTTAACCTCACCCACTTATCTAATTAACATATTATAACGGTTAAGTGTTCTAAATTTACTTAACCTCACCCACTTGTCTAATTAACATGGTGTATTGGTTAAGTGTTACCTTAATTAACTTAACCCTACCATCCCTGTCTTAGCTTTAATTCTTTTATTAAAGCACCAACCACTCACATTAGACAAGTATTGTTACGGTCACTGAATGTGCCGGTCGGTTCCGGGCAGTTTCACATCATAACTCAGTCTAACCTCGGGTTCTTTTGGCCTCAATGCGCTAACCTCTCACATTAGTTCTATATTGTTACGGTTGCTGGATTTGCCGGGCAGTTCCGGGAAGTCTTATACCGTAACTCAATCTAACTTTGGGTTAGGCATATTCGTCTTTTACTAAATTAACATATTTATTCTTTTATGTAAATTTTCAACAATTTATTGCCATGGCCCACTTTCTCTCAAAATCAAATTCATAATTTTAGGTATAAAAATTATACCATTTTCATGCCATTTATCATGATTATGCCAAACATGCCAATTACATGTAATTTCAAGTTTTCCCCAACATTACCCCCGTTGTACGTTCGCAAAATTACATAGGATGTTAGGCTCGATATTTTAGCCTAACTTATAAAACAAAAAGGGGAAAAGAGGAACTTTGCAACATTCCAACATCATATAAAAGTATGGATCTAACTACACATGTGTCACATGAATTTGGCATAGAACAATATACTTTTAACTATGAACTTGCAAATTAAATCTATGCAACATGAACCACAAGCATATGAATTTATATAAAACTACACAAATTAAACATATCATGTAGTGGTGAACTTTCATAGGGGTTGAATCAAGTTAACATAGATCTAACATAAAGGCATATGGATCTAACATATAAAGTTGTTGATCTAAACATATTGGTTTACACAATCATGTTTTATCCTATAAACTTACATATATTCATGACATGATAGTTTTCCCAAACTTACATACAACATGATAATTTCAATCCCACAATTTCAACATAATAGGTTTGTTCACAAATTCCTATATAACATGATAGGTTCAATAAACCACAATAGTCCATAGGCATACATGATAGGATAGACATGAATAGTCATGAATCAACATCACATACAACTTGGTACAATTCTATTTTACAATTCATTACAAACCATGTCTTTAATTTATTCACATCTGAAAGATAACTACACTTACAAACATAAAGGAAAATCATGATTTCTGAGATCTGTATTCTGAAACTGAATTGCTCGCCTTTGATGTAGACTAATCATTGTTCTAAATTAGATTTGATTTAATTTGATTTGAAGCTTCTAATCTTTCTTTATAGTTGAAGGAGAATGGCAGCTACTATAGGTTGAGTATTAACAACATGATGGCTCTAGGAATATTTTTGTGTGGCTTAAGGTTTAGGTTTAGGTTGCTTATATAGAAGTTTGATTTAATAGCAACCGTCAGATTAACCTAGAGCAAATCAAAGCCATTCAAACAAGATATAATAGCTACATCAGCCCTAAATGACTCAGCAAAGAGTCAGAATCGTCAGACAAAGAAAAACGCCAGATTTTAGATCTAACCCGAGGGGGAGGTCGACCCCTTTGTCGAGCCCCAGGTTGACCTGTATATAGGGAGGTCGACCCCCAGGTCGACCTGCCTTGGTATTTAATTTTCTGAATTGTTCTATATAATTTTCTGAAAGTTCCGAGGGCCATAACTTCTTCACACGTAGTCCGATTTTCGAAAACTTGAACTCTATCCCAAGCAGAATTTCGAGACGAACACAATGGCATAACGCGTTTCCCTTAATTCTTACATTTGTAATTATTTATTCGTTAATTCGTAACTTTAATGTTTACAGAAAATACGAGGTGTTACAATACCGTAGAAGTAGTTTTATTGCTGGCCTTCTAAGATCCGATTCACAAGGGATTTCGGATTTGAGAGGGTGCGAACCACCTTCCCCTTTTTGTCGACAATGCGATCTTGGAAATCCTCTTTCACCGACTCTGGACTTTGAAAATATCGTCAGATCTGTCTTACCTTGTGTTGATGGTTTCGATATTACAGGGCTCGATTTTACTGATTGGTCTTGTTTCGGTCCTCACCTTATTAAGCAGCAAGTCTTCTTTCATATACCCGTTCTCCTAAATTCTTTATTTTTATACCTTATGCATGCATTAACATCGCATCTTCCTAGATATCTGGTGGCTGGTACACCGTTGGGATGACGACGACTTTGTTATCTTTGGTTGTAAGAGAGCTGAAGGAAGAGAATTCCGCGTTAGAGTCTAGGATCCATGATTTAGCTTCAGCGAAGAGCCAAAACGAGGAAGCTCGTAGCCAGCTGAGAGTGTTTCTTGAGAGGGAAAATACTGGTAACCAAATCTTAGCCGTCAAAGTTTCGACCCTTAGGCGCGAGCAGTCAGATATGTCGACAGAGCATGCTAGGAAACTGAGAGTGAAGGAGGGGACCCTTTCCGATGCTAATCGAATAATTTATGAAAGCCAGGACATAATTTCCTCGTTACTAAGGGTACATCTTCCGGATATAGTAGCCGAATATTATGAGAAGACCTCTCTTTGGTTTACCACGATAATTGTGGTAAGTTTCCGGATATGGATTTTCCTTCTCTCCCTCCATATTTCCAAAGTAGAGTCTTGGGGCGAGTAAGGATGTCTGGACAGGATGTCGAAATCTCCCAAGGAAATAAGAAGAGGGTTGGGGATTTTTTATTTGTTGGGGGTTGCCTGATTACACGGCACCCGGAAATGGCGAGAATTCTACTTCACTTAACAGTAGTGATGACATACGCGGTCGTTATAATGAATTTAACTCCCAATGTGAGCATGACAAGGATGGTAGGAAGGAAGGTATGCTCTCTGTGTTTATGGGTGACTACGTGGGTGTTCTCGAGTGCTAATTCATCTTGTGTTTTAGGTACTCCATGTGGAGATGGTGGGTTTGCCGAAAAGGTTGATTTCCCAAGACCTGGTGAGAAAGATCAAACGATACATACAATTTTTCCTACCCCTCAGGTATGAACTTTTATCCTTGAATTTCTTCTTTATTTGTGGGCCTTGTCCCTTAATGATTTTTCTTGTGGTGACGAAGATTCTATTTCCATTAATTATTCTGTTTCCAAGGATGATCTGCACTCTTTCTAGATTGAGGAGGGAACTCCTCATAAAACATTCCTATAAATCTGGCAGAGAACGCTTTTTGAGAGAGCTTTAGCATATTTATATGAAGTACCCTCAGCTGTCTTTCAATTTTTTGGGGAATGATAGAGAGGTGATATTAAAGAATCTTAGGGCCCACCATGCTAAACTAATATGTAATACAAAGGAAAAAAGTATTGGAGAGAAAAACTAATTTGTCACACCCCTTGTAGTTGATGTTAATCTGCACGGATTTGAATTATGCTACTGTTCATTTTTTTTTCCGTAGGTCATTCTGTGGTTTAAACATTGATGTTCATTATCTGAAAATTGATCCTATAAGTGGTTGCTTATTTGTTTTCACAAGTAGGAATGTTTGCTTGAAGACATTTCCTTCTTCATCAATGAGGGTGTTCGAAATACTCCGCACCCTGGAGATTTTCTGGGAAACTTTCTTAGTGATACTGAAGATATGTTTGACTTGTCCGGGGAGCTACTTACACAACGTTTAAAGGAGAAAATAGGCACATTGGAGGCTCAGATAAAGCAAAAGGACAAAAACATCCTTGACGGAAAGAGGCATATAAAGACAAATCCTTCTATCGATTTTGATGGAGAAAAGGATGAACTCCGACGTCAAGCCATTGACTTAGAGGCAGGACGTGAAGATGCATTGACAAAATGTAAAGAATGAGGATCTATCTTTGGAGGTGCTCTTGAAACTTCCACTCCTGGTGTCTCGCAGGTTTCGATGGGGTTCGAATCTTTTGGGCTTGAGATAAGGGACTTTCCCACTGAAATGGATCATTCCCTTGCCGCTAGGCGGCACAGACAGGTTAAGGCTAACATGAAAGGCTTTTATGATGGAAAGAGCATTGAGGACAAATTTCGTGGTACTAATTTTTAAACTTCCAATATTAAGAAATTATAGAAGGAGAAACAGTCTTTTCACAAAGATGCTTTTGACTTGAAGAAGGAAAACAAAAACCTTCGTGAAATAGGCAAAGCTTTCAACCGAGCTCTAAAGTGGCAGCCTAAACCCTCGGATGATTCATGCGTGGTCATAGAAAAGATGTGAAAGGTTGATGGAATTTTACGTACTGTGATTCATCATTCTGCAACTTCTTCCTTATCTAATGAATAAGGAATCTCCCATTGGGAGCTAGGCTACTATTTATTCCCAAAGCTTTAGAGTTGGGATATGGGTGCCCTATCCGAGGGAGATATGTTTGTTTCACAACCTTTCTTGTAAATAACTATGTAAGATATGAAGTTCCTAGTATATCACATGTCACATGTAATACTTTATGATAATGGTGTTCATGAACGGTGGCAAGACTTGCAACGACATTACTTAACGCGTGATGACGTATTTTATCATAAACGTTTTTCTTTCGTTATTGTCTTGACAAGGTGCATGGTTTCATTATAGTTCATTGAGAGTTTGTCTTATAGACCTTTCTTCGAGTGTTATTTGCTTTCATTAGGTTAATAGTAATGAGATGTAGAAGGTGCAAAAGAAACAAAAATCTATAATGCTTACTTGCGTGGTGTGTGCTAGTGCAAACATTTGATATACTTGGGTAATGAATTGATGAAAGCATAAGTTAAAGATATTTCCCTGGGCGAGTGAGAAGGCTATAAGTTTACACCTTGTAATGGCGGAAATGCGATTCCAAGCCAGGTTCAAGTTGGCGAGAGGGTTGACTAGCTCCTTCTTATTCAGCTTTGACGATTTGAAGGTATCCAGATCGGGACATTTTGTAATGAAACCGGAACTATGTATCTGGTTGTGGTTCACACCTGAGTCAACCCAGATTTGGGCATTAAGATGGAAGGCCGAGGGTTCGGTTTTGGCTTTTGTTGAGGATCGAATCAATCTGGATTCGATATTAAGATAAGACCGGGATCCCCCTCCCGGTATCTATAAAAGTCCGCTCCAACCCAGATTCGGGTTATAAGAATAAGAAACCGGAGGTGCGCTTCCGATATTTATGAGAAACTAATCCAACCCAGATTCGGGTATTAACATGAGAGACCTGAACCAACCCTTGCTCAGGTAGTTAAGGATTAAAGACCGACAACTCCCTTTCGGTATTGATAGAAGTCCCGTACCAACCCTTATCCGGGTAATTTAAGATTGAAGACTAGAAATCCCCTTCCGGCTTTTGTGGGGAACTGAATCATCCTAGTTCGGGCGTTAATATAGATAGAGGACCGGAAACCCCTTCCAGTATTTGCGAAGAGCAAAATCAAACCAGAATCTAGTTATAATATGGACAGAGGACCGGAAACCCATTCCGGTATTTACGAAGAGCTGAATCAACCCAGATTCGGGTGTTAATATAGACAGAAGACTGGAAACCCCCTTCGGTATTTGTGAAGAGCCGAATCAACCCAGATTCGGGTATTAATATAGATAGAGGACCGGAAACTCCTTCCAACATTAATGTTTTGGAATCTCTCTTGGATTTAATTTGTGAAGCAGAGGATGTACGTGCTTCTTGAGCCACTCCTTGGGCTTTTGATGTCAAAGCAGAGGATGTACATGCTTTGTTGGCTACTCTCTGGGCCTGTACGTCCGGTGCTCTTGGCTAGCTTATCCAGAAGCAGGGCCCAAGGACTTACCTGACCTCCCTCAAAAAGGCGCCTTATCCTGGCCATCGTAGGTGATGATAAGGTCTTAGAAACTTAGAGGGGCAATTGTAGTTACGAAATTAAGGTTTACACTTTTGATGCTCTATACTGACCATCGTAGGCTCCGATAGAGGCTTATACGCCACCCCACTCCGAGGGGTGCCCAATCCTGACCATCATAAGTGATTATAGGGGTTTGCGTTCCCTTCTACAGGTAACACAGAACATAAGCAGAGGTAGGACATGCTTTTCTGCGAGAAGATGTAGGACGTGCTTTGTTCTAGTAGAGGCAGGGAGTGCTAATTTTAGATGCACCGCCAAGACCATTTCTAGTGTGAAACGGAGGCTTACGCTTTTGATGTTATAACCTAGCACCCTATGATTTGGGCATGGATAAAGACTAACACACCATCCCCCTCCGGGGGATGCCTTGCCCTGACCACTTTGGTGGTGACAAGGGATTTGATCCATTTATGGTTTGATCCCTTTTAGGTTTCTTTAAACTTCGAACGAAGGGTTTTCCATACCCTCAATCGTGTCTGATAATCCTTTTCTAGAGGATTTTTACTGAACTTAAACTGATCTTGTTATAAGCTCTCATAATTGGCCTTGGCTGATGAATTTGATGACCATTTCTTTAAGGATTCTACAACGATTAGTGTCATGTCCATTCCTCATGTGGTAACGACGATATGGTCCTCCTGACTTCCTTTCATATTTGGGATTTTTCTTTGCAGACGGCCAATAGTTGAGTTCGTGTTTGGTTAGGAAATAGATATTCTCCATCGAGGTTTTAATGTAATATCCCTTGAGTAGTCTTGTCGTGAACTTCTTTTCTGGTCGCTGGGGCTTATCCTTCTTGCGGTCCAACCCTGTGGTTTTACCTACATCTCCGTTCCTACTTCCCAAAGCATATTTAGATTGAGATGTTATTCTTTCGGACCATTTGTTGGTGAAGTGGTCAAAATCATTCATCGTTTCTTGTTCAAATGTCGTTCCTCTAATCTGCTTGTAGAGAGTTTTCTTTAGGTGAGAGAAAACACTAGTATCCTCTGACGTAGAACCATCACTACACCATAAATGGCCTAACGCAACGCCAAAAAATGTTGGCACGGGCCCAAAAAATGTTGGCATAGGTCTTTGGCAATGTTTTTTGGGCGATGCAATTTTCACCGTTGCTACAGACCTCAAAGGCAACATTTTGACTATCTACGACAACACAACAAGTATTGTTACATTAGAATCCTATTTAGGTCTATAGCAATATCCTTAGGCGGGTGTAGCAACATTTAAAAATGTTGCTATAGTTATTAATTTTATTTATATATTTTGTGGGACCCACAATGTAGGGCCCATTGGCCTATGCCCCACCCTAATCCCATCCCTACGGCAACACCTTGTATGACTATTGCAACATTATTTCAGCAACATTTATAACCCGATGGCAACACTATATTAAAGCTACTGCAACACAGTATTTTATTCAAATATTTATTTTATTTCAATATTTCAAAAAATACAAATTTTCTGTCACCACTATTGTAAATTCACTGATATATTACACAATCATTCATATTTACATACATTCCTCACTACACTGTCAGTCGATTCACTCATATACAGACTCATTGATAATCTCTGACACGGTCTTCAGCTGCTTCCATACAGCCATCTCCACAAATGCAATTTAATGGCCTAGAGATATGATATCAGCTTATATATATTCACAGATACAAAGAAAATTAGAATGGTATTATTTAAGGTATTGTTTACTTTGTGTGTCCAAAGCGAGAAATTCGATTCAAACAGCATAATCAGTGGAGTACCATTTGAAGGTTAACGAGGCATTGAATGAATAAAGTATAAAACTGAATTCAAAACAGAAAAGGCACGACAAAGCCTGCAAGCCACTACTACAAAACAGGTCAATTGCATCGGTTGTTAACCTGCCTTTTGCATCGGTTCAGCAACCGACGCATATGCAGCCGATGCAACAAATCTAAACTTGTTGCATCGGTTGTGCAGCCGATGCAAAAGTGAATTTTTTGCAACGGTTCTTGTTAAAAAACCGATGAAAAAAAGATGGTTATGGACTTTATAAAAACCATTATTGACATCGGTTTTTTCTAACAACCGATGCAAAATATATCTTTACTGCATCAATTGTTAATAACAACCGATGCAAAAATCCATCCTCACAAATCCCTAAGATACTTAAATAGCCAATAATGTACATATGCATATGTATATGTGTGTGTGTGTGTATATATATATATATCATAACAAATTGTATGACATATAAAAATTGAACATAACACTAAAGTAAATAGAGTTCAATTATAATGTTCATAATTCATATAAAATAGCAATTCATGCATTCATTTTAGTTATAATTCAAATCTTCATTGCAATCATTACAAAGTAATAGTCTACACTGTTCAGTATGCTAATGTAATTATGCAGTACTAATTACTTTACAATCCATATGTAATTTACAGAATCCATCCTTCCTGAGCTTAACTTCTAGCACCATTCTCAGCAGCAATTATGATCCAAAACTAGAATCTGAGTTCAAAAAATAAATATAATGTCAATACATAAGTATACCTGCATTTTATAACAAGTATAAGCATATATACAAAGTATAAGCATATATACAAAATATAAACATATATAATTTAAGAAACAGTCGGGTTTTCAGGAGGGACTGGGCACAAGTTATGATGTTACTCACTCTCAAATTCCTTAGTAATATTTTCAGTTGCTTTAGTCATATCCTCCTCAGCAGTAACACGTGCCAAGGCAACCACTGAATCATGTTGCTCATTGCTTTCCGTAGTAGTTCTGTAGAACAGAAAGTAGACAATTGTGCCCGGCTAATGGTTGCTAGTACCAAAACATAGAGATAAACCAATGCACTAGCAATATACCGTACCTGATAAGCATATCCATATCTTCAACATGCTTGTTACTCATTTCAATAAGAGATGTACTTGTCTTTTTCCACTGTGGACTACCAGCATCAACTGTGTTTGCATTGCAATGATTACAGATTAGTTAAACAATGATATAGTGATTTGGTTGCAAAAACCAAATATTCAAACTTATCTTTCTAAATGTCCCATACAATAATCAAAAATTGAACACAAGGGTAAAATTGCAGGCAACAACACACTAATAGAACAACAAACGTCCAAAGAAAGATTAAAAACAACTAACCATTGTTGGATAAGCACTTCCATTCGACGGAGTTTTGCTGCAGAATAATCAGAACCATATTTGAACTCATGCTGAGTTTGCATTGAAAACTCTTCCCATTTTCTCTTAAGCATCGAACATTACAGTTCCAACTGAAGATGCATGCTCATCGAAAAATGACTTGTTTTCCATAGCAGCATTTCTAAATTGACAAAGTCTATCATCAACCTGAACAAGAAAAAACGAAAAAAAAAAAAAAAACAAATATGAGTTAAGGTTACTAAACAAAATGAAGAAGGAAAGAAAAATAAAATAAAAGAACCTATAAATACAAACCAGTTCTTTCTGCCATTGCATATGACTAGAAACAAGATTTGCCAGATCAACTACAAGTTTCTCTGCATCAGATCTAGTTTGCTCCTGTTGTTCATCATTATTCCAGTATTAATTACACCCCACGTACCAAAGGATAAATTTTAAATTAAAACACACCTCCTAAGTTTTTTGAAAACCAGCAATGCTAACTGCCTGTGTCTCGTGTACCAGTTTTGAACGAATTTGAAGCTTCCGTGACTCTTCACTCAACTTGCTTAGCAGTCCAAGAATAAAATCGGACATCACTTTTGAGTGATCTAAGCTCATGTTAAATTTATGCATTTAAAGTGGGAGTAAATATGAATTTCTAACTGCAATTATTCATTTTATGTAACTACTTCAGCATATACAGTTGCAAACCTTTCTAATTTCTTTAGTAAATGCAACTTCTCCTTGCTGAAGAGACAAGGTATTCTCCTGATCTTTCAAGACCTTGCCTATCTTCTCTTCTCCCACAGATGATAACTGGCATATAGTGAAAAATATAGCTAAATAATCACCCTATTATATTAAAAAATCATTGATACTTTTGCTATTACCAGGTGCTGCATACTTTTAGGAGAAAGGAGCAATTCTCGGAAGTTTTTGATAAAATTTCATCAAGGCAGGCATTTGAAGTAGATTTGTGCGAGCCTACCACATTCTGAATTCTGTCAATATGTGATACATACAAAGCCCTAGAAGCAGAAACCTTTTGCTTTAGCTTTTAAAGCCTAAATATGAGATGTAAAAACAAATAAACACATGTTTCAAATGTTAAACGCATATTTTCTGCTGCAGGAAAGTCATTTATTTACATGTGACTCTATTGTTTTGTTTGTACAAAATTCAACTTATTCTTTCTTCTTTTCTTACGCTCGGTCTTTAGTAAAATACAAGAAAAGACCATGAACCTGCTCATCTTTAAAATTTATTTGGAATGGAAAAAATAATATATCATTATTTTACGCTTTAACAAATTCCAATGATAAAGGTTCGTCTGTGAATGCACTGGTGCATTGAGATGACGTTAAAGCTGTGAAGGAAAAAGTTTTAATTAAAGCAACAATAATTTAACAAACTGCAATAATATAAAGGAAAACAAAGAGTGCACATACAAAAGCTTGAAAAACATAAAAACACTTGCAAAAACAAAAGCAAGGCAAATGCAAAAAAGTTAAACAATATTCAAAAACAGAAATGCACATGCAAAATATCTTGGCATATGACTGTATATAGCATCGTTTGGAAATACATGGAAATATCTTGGCAGCAAAACCTGCCAAAGAGCGTGGATGGGAAATGATGCACTTGGCATAAAACTCAAAGGGGCATCATATAATTTATTAACAAAATTATGAACTGATAGAAAGTAAAGCATGCATAATAGAAAAATAGAGTGTAGATTACCAAAAAGATCCAGACTATTATGAAAAAAATAACAAATTCTAGAATTAGCATCTAGAATTTTCAACATCCATCATTCTGCATCAATTTATCACTTAAATAAGAAATTTAAAATAATTCATGTGTTTAGCAATAAACTTATTTTTCTTTGTACTCCTGCTATTTCATTAAAGTTTCATTGAAGAATGTATTTCTTTCATCAATATAAGCATGAAATATGATTTTCTAGTGTAGTTTAATGATCAAGTATATTGTGAGTTTATGCACTGTATGATGGAACAAAACATGTTTATAGAATTGTTCAATAAGCTTTTAGTACATCGGTCAACAAGCAGTAAATAATCCTGCATAAACATATCTGATTCCATACATTGATTTTGAAAATTCATGTATCGGTTTGCAAATTTTCTTCTTTGGATTGTAATAATAAGTTATTTTGCGACGAGGAAACACCACTTGCTGACGACTTTTTATGTGTTGACATTCTTTTGAAATAGATACATATAATGAAAAAAAAACTAACATGCTTGAAAACCCAATATACTCATAACCAGTATGCACTTGGAACCCACATGTATTTGTAAGATTGACATGCATTATAAAATTCTACTTGTAATAGTATACTTATGTTATTTTTTTCATTGACATCAGTAAATGCTTGGCTTTGTACATTCAAAAATAGAATTTTGTTCTACTATACTATTGAGGTTACACAAGTTGTAGCCTAAAGATTTCTTTTAAAAGATACTTGGATGAGAACAAACAGTTAATATTGGCGATCTTGGATAATCAAAGTTTAGGAAGACTGAATGTGCGTGCTCAATACCAAGCTCATATTCAATAGAATCTACTTTACCTGGAAGCAAATGCTGATGCTCAGCCTTAGTCTCCTGCAGTGTGTCTCTAGATGATGCATCAAAGTGCAGCTACCATGTCCCAAGCTGGAAACCAATTTATGCAGCAGCAGAGCCCTAATTTCCCTCCGAAAACAGCAATGCAATTTACTCCTCAACAGGTCCAAGAATTGCAGCAGCAATAGCTACAACATCAACCAGTCGTGATGCCTCCATTTCATGGCCAAGTGGACATGAGACCTATGAATGGAATGCAGGCAGCAATGCATGCAATGCATGCGACTATGAATTAGAATAAGAAAGCTAGGTGCATAAAAAGTAACATAAGCAGACAACTAACAAACAGTAAACAACACTTTACTGCACTTACATTAACAGAACTAAACTCTACAAAGCAGCTGCCAAGGCAGTCCCAATCATACCAAATCAGGCAAGAGCTAGCAGTTAAAATATGACAAAAAGGAGCGACAACCAGCAGCAAACTCCCCAGTACAAATCACATAAAGCAAAACCTGACAAAGCAGCAAAGCAAACACAGCACCACACATCAATTTCTTCAGCTCAAACCACTATGAAAACACAAGCGGAAGCCGAGCAACCCTGCGTGTTAGATCAAAATTTGGACCTAACACCCAAATTGTTCTGAAGCTTATAGAATTTCAACTGAAGAATGAGAAAAAAGAAAATAACACACAGAATTTATAGTGGTTCGGCGTTAATGAGCCTACGTCCACTTTTTATATTATTGATTATACTTTGGAAGCTAATCCAATCAAGAATTTCTCTCAATATTTCAGTAGTTTGACAACAATGGCGGATTTTGTACTCAATATTGCCAAAAAGATCCCAAAAAACGCCAAGTTCCGGGCTATTTATAGCTGATTTTGTCAGGCGGGTCGTGGTAACACGTGGCACGAATCCCAAGAACATCGGATCGCATCGCCACCGTTAAGGAAATAGTCAAATTAGCCGTTGTGGACAGGTGTCGCGATCTACTTGAAAATCGGATCGTGCAGATGGGGAGAATCGGTCCAAATGACGGTTAGGGACACGTGTCGCTAGATCCGTGCGATTCGGATCGCTGAAGACTAGCTCGCGCTTGAACGGGTC
The DNA here is from genome assembly GCA_030737875.1 of Allium sativum. NCBI lineage: Eukaryota > Viridiplantae > Streptophyta > Magnoliopsida > Asparagales > Amaryllidaceae > Allium > Allium sativum. Next base: position 223,980,686 of record CM060909.1, on the reverse strand, counting down.
AGAGGGTTCGCCATGCACCAGGGGATCGGATCAGTTCGCTCTGGACAATAATCATAAGTTCGGATCGAGTCGCATAGCGGATTCGTTCTGCTGATGGAATGGGCGAGTCGATAGTGTGCGATCCGATGGTGGGCGAGACGATGGTGCGCGATCCGACGGTGGGCAAGTCGATAGTGCACGATCCGATATCGGGCGAGACGATGGTGCAATCCATTCCTTCATGTCCTTAGAGAACGTGGTTTCATGCTTTCTTCTTATGAATGATCCTGGGTGGCTTGGTCAAAAAGCTAGCCAACATTTTGCCCCCTCGAAGCTTGTTTTATCGATGATGGAACATGCTTTGAAACTATAGAATCGTCTTTTCATAGCGAGTCGCGAATCAGTGATCAATTCTCTTTCCGAGATTTTTCAGTCTTCATTCCTGAATTTATCAATTCGTATCGCGGGCTCGAGTCGCGGTCCGTTAGCGAGACATTCGTTTCGTTCTTGGGTGTGCACTTGGGCCTCGGAACGAAACGGGCTCCTCCTCGAGTCGTGGTGGTCTTTTGGTTCGCGGCCCACTGGTCTTTCGTGGATCGAGTAGGACAAAGAAGGGGAGACAAACGGTCGCCCTCTTTATCTATATAAGCCGACCCTCCCCTCTTCACTTTCCTTCTCCTTTCTTTCTGCCGTATCGTCTCGCCTGCACTGTCGAAGAACGAACCCAACTTTTTCAAACTTTCGAAAATCCAAGCATTCCCTCAGTTTTTAGAAAGGTAACTCCATAAAAAGCATTCTCATTCATGAACGTAGCTCTTTCCTGAACTTTTTCGACTAATTCGAGGGAGAAACAGTGGAAATTTGCAATTTTCTGAAGAAATCACCAAGTGGCCATGGCTATCGGGCGTAGAGCTCGGAGTTCGAGGATGGGAAGGAGAGGAGGAAAACGAAGGAGGAAGAAGAAGAGAGGAGGCCGGTTCAGATCGTGGGCAAGGAGAGGAGAAGATGAAGGCGACTGGCGAGACGGAAAATCGTGGTGACAGCAAGGGCGCGTATCGTTGGGGGCTGCAACGATTCGTGAATGAGCGATCCCTTTGCCCTGCGATCCGATGGGGGTGATCCCTCTGCCTTGCGATCCAAAAAATGGGGGCGATCCCTCTGCCTTGCGATCCGACCTATAGCTGACGATGTGAAGAAATTTCAGACTTTAATCAACGCCTTGTCACCATAGAACTTCGAACAGTTAGGCTAGAGCCTTGTCGTTGGACTTTCTGGACTAAATAACCGCATAATTTGACTGCATATGACGACTAATATTTTGACGATCTTGATTGCTTTCACGCTTGATTTTTAATGCACACACAAGCACACACACCGGCACTTGCACACACGGGGAACGGGTAGTGTTAATCTTATTGTTCATATTTTCTCGTCCTAGCAGCAATGTCGAATGATCACTCTTCTTCAAGATCCGCAACAGAAAACGAATCCGAGATTCCTGAACAGTACAACCCTGAAATTCCTCCAATCAATCCGGGAGGTGAAGACTCTGGATCTGAGTACGAGGCCACAGAATCAGATCCGGCCGAAAGTACTTCATCTAGCAATGATTCTGAGATAGATGGGCGAGCTCCCGACGAGATTCCTGGCGCTCTCGGGATAGATAAATTCTCTGATTCTTTAGCATCTAAGCTCGACGATATAAAGCTTAAGAGAATCTGCTTGAGACACGGAATTCCTTGGGATGACGTCTTGACACCCGGAAGCGAAGATAGACCCCACCTAGCTCTAGAAGGATATATGGCGATTAGCCGAACCATGTGCTTGGTAGGAGCTATTCCTCCGTTCCCTCCAATTGCCATTGAAACTTTAAGAAGACTGGGTATTGCTCCGATGCAACTTCATCCGAACTCCTACGCATCTTTATACACCCTATACGTTGCATATGCGGAGATCCTACATGCCGAACTTAAATTCAGAGATTTGACATTCTTCTTTCTTTTCAAGCACCGTTCTTCGGCAACTCCAAATTTCTCTTTCTTTGAATCAGTGGCGAATAGGAAGGTTCTGTACGATGGGTATAGCAATATAGGGGACCCTAAATCTGATTGGTTTTATATAAGGAAACAGGCCGGATGCTCACGAAGATGGCTCAAATCAAGTAAACTTTTAAGCTTCTAATCGAATATCTTGTTCAAGAAGTTTAGGCGTTAACATTCTCCCCCCTTTTTCTTTGTTTCAAACAGATCATGTCTTCCCGAAAACAGAGGGTCCACTATACAACAACCGGTTGTCCATTCTTTTACAAAGCAGATCCGACTTTCTAAGGATCAAAAAATGCATTACGGACGACAATCTTCATAAACATCGTCTTCTGGATAGAAGATTTGGACTTGGTACTGGCGGCAGACCTTATAAGTATGTGCCCCCAACGGAGGGAGAGGGAACTTCGCAAGCAATAGAAACAACTAAATTCCGTAAGAGTCCTTCTCCAATAGTCATCCAAGACGATGAGGACATGAACATATACAGAGGGGATGAGGTCCGCGGTGACATGTCCAAGGAAATTCCTGCATCTGCTCCAATTGAAACCGTTGCTCTCGGTGATTTGACAGAAGAACAACTATTTGACGAGCTGAATAAAATCCCTCTACCCGATGATGTATATACGGAGAAGGACTTCGGAGAGGGGCCTTTCTTCCCTGCTTCTGAAGAGGCGATCGCTCCAACTAGAGGACGAGAAACTGGTCAGATGAGCCTGTCTTCAGGCCCGGGTCTGTTTGGGGGAATTATATGGGATGCACACATCACACACACTATCTGACCCTGCACTCTTATATCGTGGGTATTCAAAGTTTTAATATGCTCTTCTCTTTTTTTTGCAGGAACGATGTCCCGTAGGAAATCTTACTCGTATCGTTCTCTTCGCGAGGGCACACCCAGCCTTCGTCTGGATACTGAGCGCTCTCGCGGTCCTTCTCATAGGCCGAGTTCCTCGCAACCTCGATCTCTACCAAAATCAACCTCTACCAGGCCTTCAAGTCATCCGACAATTCCGACAGGGGGAAAGAAACTTCCAAAAGAGTTAACTCCTCCAAAGAGTGCACCTTCCCACAGTCGGTCGTCCAAAAGGCATCACGAATCTAAAGATAGGGACAAAGATTCATCCAAAGATACTGAGAAGGAGAGAAGTGACATTGTCCCCACCAGCCAACCAGAGTTAGCTGCCCCCGGGTCACAGGATTACGTCCATGGTCCCGAGATCCAAGGTAGGCTGGAAAAGCTGCGGGAACAATTTCCAGGCATATTCTTTGACAGGATGGTGTTTGTTCCTGCCTTGGAACCGGCCCCTAAAAATTGGGATAATGAAGTTATTGGGCACATCCAGCACGCAGCCAGGCAATATGAGATGATGAAAAAACACGCAGTTAACCTTTCGGAAGTCATCCGAACACTCGAAATAGAAGCACACAGATCTAAAGCGAAACTTGAAAATAACGAAAGGGCTAGGACAAAATTGGAGAAGGACCTGGAAGATGCTCAGTCCCAGCTTGCTTTAGCACGGAGGGAGGCTGAAAATTATAAGACTGAATTAGAGAATGCCAAGCAGCGCTTTCATTCAGAACTGGACTCCAATAGCCAAGAGAAAATGGCCTTAAAGAAGGAGGTTGAAGATCTCAAAATGGCCAACATCGAGTTGAAAACAGCACAAGGCCATTTTGAAGCTGAGAAGGCTGCTTGGGAGGCAGAAAAGGCGAGTTTAAAAGAAAGTTTGGCTCTGGCTAAAGCAGAAAAGGTGATTTTGAATGACCAGGTCTCGGATGCGGAGAGAAGGGCAGCCCTCGCCGAAAAGAACGTTGAAAGTGCCATTGAATTGGCCACTGCTTCTAACAACAAGCTCCTCGAGAGAGAGAAAGAGATCGAGGGGTTTGTAGAGATGATTTTCGATTTCCTTGGTCAGGTTCTCAAGACTCGCAACATCTCGTGGATCCCAGATTACCATGTTACTTTGGCCAATTTATGGGATGCCATTGTGGAGGGCGAAAAACATAGATTGGGGGTCGAAGAAATCGATGAGGATGAATTGATGAAGAGCATCCTAAGAGACAATGAGCCTGAGGACCTGGCAGAGGGTCGTCGCCTGATTCTGGCGGAGATGGAAAAGGAGAGAGCCCTGGCTAAGGGTAAAGGCAAAGCTGATGAGGGCTCGAGTTCGGCTGTGGAGCCCAAGACCTCCGGGGTTGAGGAATACCATCCCGATGATCCATTAATCCCTTTGGGTCGAACTCCCTTGGTCATCGGAGCCTCTGCAACTACTCAAGAGGGAGCATCTGCTGAAGGTATCTCTCTCTTTTCCCCACAATTTGTCAAAGCAGTTGTGAATTATCGTCGTCTGGTAGAACAACCAATTGAATTAGTAATGTGTGTTCCTCCTGATACAGGTGGCGAGCCCGTGGACAGGGGTGTTGAAAAAGAAAAGGAAGTGGAGAAGGAAGCTGTCTTGCCAGGTGCTGGTATTGATGTACCAAAGCAGGCCGAGGTCACAACAGCAGAAAAAAGCATCCCGGCACCTAGCACTGATGTACCCAAAGATGCTGAGACCATCGAAGCCTTGAAAGATATGGACGGTCGCCATGTAGATGACGAAGAAGACATTATCGGCGCCAAAAAGGCCGACGATGATGACGAGGAAACCTTGGCCAGCCGAAAAGCTAGACAGGAGAAAGAGTTGGCTTCGAAGAAGGTGGGAGATGAGGCTTTGGATGTAGTCCCTCTTGCAGAATTCGATCCCAAAACTGGGATGATTGTGAAGATCCAGCCTAAATCCATCAGCCGACAGCTTCACTTTGCAAACCCCGATGACTTCCCGGCTTCCCTTTCTGATAGAAGGAAGAGAAAAGAGGTGGAAGAGGAATCTTCAGAGGAGTCGGATGTTCCCCTTATAGACAAAAGGAAGAGGAAGAAAGGGGATCCATCTGATGCTGACAAGGCGAAGCTGGAGAGGCAGAAGCAAGAGAAGAGGCCAAAGCGTAAATAGGATGTTTGTTGGTATTTTGTCTTTAGGTTTTCCACTGGCCAGGAAGTGTAATTGTGAGACTGGCCCTCACCTTCTTTTCTAGGCTGCTTTTCACTTTGTTGATTCACAGTATATAAACGAAAGTTTATCTCTTTTTGCATCCTTACGTACCTGAATTCAAATAAACTTTCCATGTTTAGTTATAGGCCATCTAATATTAATTACAAATCAGTCAAACAACAGATAGCCAAAGGAAAATTTTCATGCTGCGTTACTATATTAAAGTTCAGTATATGTATATGAGTATGTGTGCCCCCAGTCATTTGTTATCATAGCACCTGACTAGGGTTTACTAAGAATTGGATAGCCTTGTCGGCAGGTTGCCCTCTATTTCTGAATATGGGGGACTTAGAAGATTTCATGGGATAATTGTTCTTGTGGCACCGAATTCCTGACACCTTTCTCAGTGCTTAATTATAGACTTCTTTGTACTCTCCTGACGGTTGTCAAGGTTAGAGTTTGAATTCAGTAGTTCAGTCGGTCCCCGACCCTCTAGCAGGGAAAAAGTTCTTTCTCACCGCTCAACCGGAGACGCTTTTATATTCTTTCTCTCCCTGGAGAGTTAGGGTTCGAGCTCAGCGATTCATTCTCTCCCCGATCCCTCAGCGGGGAAGGATCTCTTTCTCAGCGCTCAATCGGAGACGCTTTTATACTCTCTCTCTCTGGAGAGTTAGAGTTCGAGCTCAGCGATTCATTCGCTCCCCGATCCTTCAGCGGGGAAGGAGCTCTTTCTCAGCGCTCAATCGGAGACACTTTTATACTCTCTCTCTCTCTGGAGAGTTAGAGTTCGAGCTCAGCGATTCATTCGCTCCCCGATCCTTCGGCGGGGAAGGAGCTCTTTCTCAGCGCTCAATCGGAGACGCTTTTATACTCTCTCTCTCTCTGGAGAGTTAGAGTTCGAGCTCAGCGATTCATTCGCTCCCCGATCCTTCAGCGGGGAAGGAGCTCTTTCTCAGCGCTCAATCGGAGACGCTTTTATACTCTCTCTCTCTCTCTGGAGAGTTAGAGTTCGAGCTCAGCGATTCATTCGCTCCCCGATCCTTCAGCGGGGAAGGAGCTCTTTCTCAGCGCTCAATCGGAGACGCTTTTATACTCTCTCTCTCTCTGGAGAGTTAGAGTCACGGATCAAGCGGTCTGCAATCATGCACGCTCATCAAACTCGTTCTTAGGTTTACATTTTAACCCAAGCTCCGAGGGTTAAAACCAGTCGGACAAGCAGTTGGAGCATTTGCCAAGGCTTTGAGTTCCTCCGAACAGTCTACGGGAGGAATGGTTGGCAACAGACTTCGGGTGCCTGCATCATTCTATTGATTTCCATAAAAATAACTAGGCAGATAAGTAGAGATGCAATAAAGGTAAATGACACACAATATTTTATAGTGGTTCGGTCGAATCATGACCTACGTCCACCTTATAATCTCTTGCTTTAAGGAATCAGACTATTCTAGGCAAGTCATGCCCTGTACATAGTTTTTTAACAAAACAAAAGAATAAATTTGAAACTTTCATGTTAAATATGGTCGTAAATGTTGGGCATTCCACACTCTGGGGATTTCCTTTCCATCTACGGTTGCTAGCTTGAAGGTTCCATTATCAAGCTTGCTCAGAATGGAGTACGGTCCTTCCCACTTTGCTCCCATATGAGTTGGGAGTGGGAAGACACGTTTCAGAACCAAGTCTCCGGGTTCCCATGTTCGGGCTCGAACCTTTTTGTTGTAATATCGGGCGACCTGTTGTTTGCATCTCAAGGCACGCAGGTCTGCTTCATCCCTCTTTTCTTCGATCATATCCAGGGACTCAAGGAGCAATTCATTATTGGTCATTGGATCATAATAAGTCACCTGGTGAGAAGGTACCTTTATCTCAACCGGAATGACTGCTTCCGTTCCAAAAGCAAGGGAGAACGGGGTATGTCCTGTTGCCGATTTATATGTTGTCCTGTAGGCCCAAAGTGCTAAGGGAAATTCATCAGCCCACATGGCTCTAGCCCGCTTCATTCTTCTTTTCAGAATGGACTTAATTACTTTATTTGCCGCTTCGACTTGTCCGTTCGATTGTGGGTGCGCCACAAAGGTGTATCGATTCTCGATGTGGTATTTTTGGCAGAAGTTTCTGAATTCAGCACTATCGAACTGAGTTTCGTTGTCTGTTATTACAATCTTTGGAATCCCAAATCGACAGATGATGTTTCTCACGATAAAGTTGATCACTCGTTTGGTTGTGATTGTAGTTAGTGGTTCAGCCTCGACCCACTTAGTGAAATAATCTACGGCCACAATAGCGAACTTTGCTCCGCCCCTTGCTATGGGGAGACTTCCAATGATATCAATTCCCCACATAGCGAAAGGCCATGGACTCATCATCGTTTTTAACTGATTAGGAGGCGCTCTAGGTATCTTTGAAAATCTCTGGCACGCATCACACCGTCGTGCATATCTTGCTGCATCCTTGTTTATGGTAGGCCAGAAATAACCATGCCGCAACACCTTTTTTGCCAAAGTTTGCCCTCCAGTGTGGTCGCCACATTCGCCTTCGTGGACTTCTTGCAGCACACGTTTGATGTCATCGTGGGCTACACACCGAAGGAGGGGCATTGAAAACCCTTGTCTGTAAAGAACTCCGCCTTGCAAAACGTATCGGGCGGCTTTACGAATTACTTTACGCCTCTCGCTTTTCTTGGTCGGAAGCATTCCATCCGTCAGGAAATTCTTTAGAGGGGTCATCCAGGACTCCCTTTATGGTTCCGTCTCTAGTACTAGGTCGATTTCCATCTGATCTATGCTAGGGGACCGAAGTACTTCAACGGGGGCTAGCCCAGTCACTTCAGGATCGTCAGAACTAGCCATCTTTGCCAACTTGTCTGCCTGTTGATTCTCTGACCGCGGAATATGAGATATGCTGTAGTGATCAAAATCATTCAGCGGTTCTTTCACTTTCTTTAAGTATAAAATCAATCTTGCACTTTTAGCTTGGAATCCTCCAGTGACTTGGTTCACAACTAACTTGGAGTCGCAGAAGATGTTCAGCTTTGTGACTTCTACTTCCTTTGCAATCTTTAATCCGGCTATCAGAGCTTCATATTCGGAATCGTTGTTAGTGGCATGAAACTCCATTCGGATTGCATAGGTTATCAATCGTTTCTCGGGGGTTTCAAGCACTATTCCAGCGCCGGATCTTTCGTCGTTCCTAGCGCCATCAGTATACAATCTCCAGGCACTGGGATCGAGAAGTAACTTTGAAGGATCAACTTCCTCGTTTGCTATATCTTCCTCAGGGACAGTGAACTCTGCTATGAAGTCGGCTATCACTTGCCCCCGAATTGACCGTCTGGGCTGAAAGTTCAAATCAAATTGACTTAACTCAATATTCCATTTGAGTAACCTTCCAGATGCCTCCGGTCTTTGTAGGACTTGCTTGAGTGGATGATCGGTGTATATGGTGATAGGATGCGCCTGAAAATAATGTCGAAGCTTCCTAGAGGCGATCAGCAAACTATACGCCAACCTTTCTATCCGTGGGTAATTACGCTCTGCTGCTGTCAATTTCTTGCTCACATAATACACAGGTCTTTGGACCTTATCATCTTCCCTTACCAATGCTGAGCTGATCGCATGGGATGACACCGCCAAATACACGAATAAGTCCTCGTGATCTATTGGCTTGGATAATATTGGAGGTTTCTCTAGATGCCTGAGTAAATTCTGAAACGCTTTTACGCAGTCAGGTGTCCATTTGAAGTGGCGTTTCCCTCGCATTATTAATTCGAAGAATGGGATGCACTTATCCGTAGCCCTGGAGATAAATCTTCTTAGCGCGGCCACTTTTCCGGCAAGGCTTTGCACATCCCTAATCTGCCTAGGTTCCTGAATGTTTCTGATTGCCGCGATCTGGTCTGGATTAATCTCAATACCACGGGAACTGACGATGAATCCCAAGAATTTTCCAGAGGCAACACCGAACGAACATTTGGTTGGGTTGAGTTTCATTCCGTACTTTCGAAGGATGCCGAACATCTCTGCCAAGTCAGTAGTGTGTTGGGAAGATTGCTTGGACTTAACCAACATATCATCGACGTATACTTCCATGGTTTTCCCGATCTGGTTATAAAACATTCTGTTGACCAAACGTTGATATGTAGCGCCCGCATTCTTCAAGCCAAAGGGCATCACCACATAACAATATAATCCCAGATCTGTGATAAAACTAGTGAGCTCTTGGTCTGGGACATGCATCGGAATCTGGTTGTATCCTGAATAAGCATCCATAAATGAGAGAAGCTCATGACCTGCCGTCGAGTCTACCAACTGGTCAATCCGAGGTAACGGGAAACTATCTTTTGGATAGGCTTTGTTCAAATCCGAGAAGTCGATACACGTTCGCCACTTCCCGTTGGCCTTCTTTACCAGGACTGGATTCGAAATCCAGTCTGGGTAGGTTGAATCTCTGATAAATCCATTACTCTTCAGTTTCCCAACTTCTTCTTTCAAGGCAGCGGACCTCTCTGGGCCCAACATTCGCCTTTTTTGCTTTACCGGAGGATGTTTAGGGTCAATGCTTAAGGAATGGCTCATGATTGATGGGGATATCCCACACATGTCCGCGTGGGTCCAAGCAAACACATCCAAGTTATCTTTTAAGAAATCCGTCAGTTCTTTAGCGAGATTCGGGTCTAACTGGGATCCAATCTTAAGGACCTTCTCCGGGTCACTATCATCGATCGGCACATCCACAGTTGTCTCGTTGGGAGTTGCCATTCTGCCCCCGGGTTCTTGATCCTCTCTGGGATCTATATCTTCGGGCATCTCTCTGGGCGACTCTCCAACGGCTATCCTCTTTGGTTGCTATAAGGTCTCCTCCCCCGTTGTGGGAGAAGCGCCCTTGGTTTCAATATCCCCTCCATTGCGAAGTAACTTTAGTTCGGCAACATAACATGCTCGTGCAGCAACTTGATCCCCTCTGACGATACCAATGCCAGCTTCTGTGGGGAATTTCAATAACAAGCACCAGGGGGCTATACAGGCTCTGAACTTTGCGAGGGCCGGTCGGCCCAAGAAGGCATTGTAGGGCGATTCAACATCCAAAACCACAAAGGGAAGGATTCTCACTCTCTGGCGTTCTCCTTCCCCAAGTGTAACTGGTAACTCTACATAACCCATTGGAGCGGTGGATGCTCCGTTAAATCCACGGATCCATCCTTGGCAGGGCTTCAAGTCTTTTATTTCGAGATTCATCTGGTCAAAGGTCTTTTTGAAAAGAATATTGACGGAACTCCCGTTGTCCACTAAAACCTTATGGATAGTGGCTGGACCAATAGATACTGTAATTACAAATGGATCTTCTGTCGGAGCATGGACTCCAATGCTTTCTCGTTCTCGGAAGACGACATCGTCGGTCATCATCTTTTGCTGCTTCACCGGGATACTGTCCTTAGGGTTGCTACACTCCCCTACCTCGAGGTGTTGTTTGGCTGCGTTGACGTATTGATCCAACGCCTTGGAACTATGCCCGGCGAGATAAAGTCCTCCGATTACGGTATTGATAACAATGTTCTTTCCCTTTTGCTGGGCAGTCGGCCTAGCAGCAAGTTGATTCTGGTTCTGATTTGGGGCCTGCACTGCTTGCCCCCTGTCCCTGGGCGTTACTCTGTATTCATCTAGCTTTCCTTCTCGAAGCAGCCTTTCGACTACATCTCTTAGGTGATGGCATTCATTCGTCGAATGGCCGTGAATCTGATGAAAGAGGCAAAACTTCCCTGTTTCACGCTCTTTCTCCGTCGACTCTCTGGGAGGTGGCCTCTTATTCTGGAGGACTTCATACGCATCCATGAAGATGTTTTCCAGAGTATCATTTATTGGTGTATAACTTTCAAAGGCCCTGGGACGAGTCCTTCTCTGGGAGTCGTTCCCTCGGTTCCTCTTCCGGTTGTTACCGTTACCATTATTATTGTTGTTACCTGGCTGACGACCACCCTGATTCTGATTTCCGACATTTACTTCAACTTTCCCCGAGCTGTCTCCTGTCTGCTTAATGGCGACATTGCTCTGGATTTCCTCCTTATTGGCTGTTTTTGCTTTTCGGTTAGCATGTACCTCTTCCCAGCGTAAATGTACGTTGGCTTTCTCGTAGAATAACTCTCTAGTGTGGGGCGGTTTGCCTGCCAGGTATCTCCCAAATTCAGTATCCTTATCTACTCCGTCAATCTGTGCTGCGACAACGGTCGGTTCATGGGGATCATTAACCTCAGTAGCGGCCAAATTGAAACGATCCAGGTACACCCTTAAACTCTCGCCTGGTCGCTGCTTGACAAGGAACAAATCGATCACACTTTTTGTCTTCTGTGCGTAGATACGGAATTGTTCCACGAACTTCTCACTCAACTCCCTGAAGCTAGAAATCGATCTCGCCGGCAAACGAGTAAACCATAACAAAGCCACATCCTCCAGGAATATGGGAAACGCTTTGCACTTAACAGCGTCAGAGGCTGCGGCAGCGGTCATTGACCAAGAGTATCTCATCAGATGCTGGACAGGATCAGATCTTCCCGCGTATCGGTTCATTTGTGGCATGTTGAAACGCCTTGGAAAAGTCGCATCCAAAATATCATCAGTGAAAAGGGTGTGACTGCGGTCGATCCCCCAATCTTCATTTCGTTGTCCACGGCTATCTGCCAGAATCTGGTGGACCATGGCTGCGACATTTGCACTGGTCAAAGGAGGTTCAGGGTCAGTGCCTCTGGCCCGGCGGGGTTCTCTGATCTCTCTTCGGGGAGCGGTCGCAAAATCCGGGGCTCGGATAGGGCTTCGTTGCCCCCTATTATCATGAGTATGTGCACGGCGACGGGGCTGAGGTAGTCTGTTATGCACAGGACTGTCCATATCTCGAGCCCTGGGAGTTGTAGCTTGATCATTCACATTACGGTTTGAGGGCCCCGCCCCCAGCGCTTCTTCTTCCTGTGATGGCAGGGTTCTGAACCGAAGCTGTTCTATGTTTTCGGCTCTCTCATACGGTCGTCGCGGAGGTCTCGGCGATTCTTCAGACGAAGAAGAATATACTGGGGTGAGTGGACGAACCGGCGATGTTCTTTGCCTTGCTAGCTCATCAAGTCTTCTATCCATAGCAGTCAGATTTTGTCGCAGGACGGAGCTTTCCTGCCTTTGGGCAGCCAATTCATCAAACCACCTCTCCCACATTTCAGAAAAGCGAGAGAGATCCCCCTCAGTAACGGGAGCAGCAGGATCATATTGATCGTCATCACCTTCTCTTATGCGCAAAGAGCTTGAGCCGGGTTGAGCAGAGGGTCCAGGATGATAGGAGCGAGCCATAGGCTCCTTTCCAGGTCGAGTTATGGTCTGATCATCAATTCGGATCGCTGCGGTTCGTGGGTGGCGGCTCGCAGCGCCCCCTTGAGGTTGATTCGCGGTAGCAGTATGCGGAGGGTGCGAGGCGTTCCCTCGGGATCGGGTAACAACCCCTTCAGCAGCCCGGATCGCTTCGTTTTCGTCGACTCGGAGCGTGGTGTCTTCGTTGGATCGGTTCGCCCCCTGCGCCCTGCGATCCAGAGATTCTTCGTTGCCCAGCTCGTGCACACTTTCTTCCATTGTTTCGTTGGTCTGCGAAGCTTTAGATCTTTTTCCAGCCATGATATCCGAATCGCTGGAATCTTCAAAGAAGTCAATAGTGAAACTTTAGGATCGTTTTCTCAGTGAAAGTACCAAAATGTTAGATCAAAATTTGGACCTAACACCCAAATTGTTCTGAAGCTTATAGAATTTCAACTGAAGAATGAGAAAAAAGAAAATAACACACAGAATTTATAGTGGTTCGGCGTTAACGAGCCTACGTCCACTTTTTATATTATTGATTATACTTTGGAAGCTAATACAATCAAGAATTTCTCTTAATATTTCAGTAGTTTGACAACAATGGCGGATTTTGTACTCAATATTGCCAAAAAGATCCCAAAAAACGCCAGGCTCCGGGCTATTTATAGCTGATTTTGTCAGGCGGGTCGTGGTAACACGTGGCACGAATCCCGAGAACATCGGATCGCATCGCCACCGTTGAGGAAATAGTCAAATTAGCCGTTGTGGACAGGTGTCGCGATCTGCTTGAAAATCGGATCGTGCAGATGGGGAGAATCGGTCCAAATGACGGTTAGGGACACGTGTCGCTAGATCCGTGCGATTCGGATCGCTGAAGACTAGCTCGCGCTTGAACGGGTCAGAGGGTTCGCCATGCACCAGGGGATCGGATCGGTTCTCTCTGGACAACAATCATAAGTTCGGATCGAGTCGCATAGCGGATTCGTTCTGCTGATGGAATGGGCGAGTCGATAGTGTGCGATCCGACGGTGGGCGAGACGATGGCGCACGATCCGACGGTGGGCGAGTCGATAGTGCGCGATCCGATATCGGGCGAGACGATGGTGCGATCCATTCCTTCATGTCCTTAGAGAACGTGGTTTCATGCTTTCTTCTTATGAATGATCCTGGGTGGCTTGGTCAAAAAGCTAGCCAACACTGCGCAAAGTTACACGATATTTTTAGCACAAAACAGTTTGCTAAACCAGAACCAAACTATCAAAGACTGGAAACTACAAGGAGTTTCCACAATTTCATATACAATTGCAAAGATGCAACCAAGGGAACATGGTAAAAAATGGTGAACAAGTAGAAAATCCTCACCGATTACAGTCAATAAACAACTTAGGGGGACTTTATGCATAATTTGATAGCTAAATTACAACAGACAAAGGAGTTACTCAAGCAGTGGAATAAAAATAAATAGGATGAAAATGCAGTTACTAACTTACAGGAAGCTTATAAATATGCTTTTGCTGATACTAATGCTAACTTGAAAATGTCAGTTTATATGATAATATGGTGCAGATACAAAGCAGTTACACCATCATCTTAATATCCAGTTTGAGGAGTTAATGCAAAAAAGTAATACATTGGCTACGTGCTGGAGATGCTAATTCAAGGCTTTTCCATGCCATGATGACAATGAGGAAATATCATAACAGAGTGCATGCAATAATAAATACAGATGGTAGTTTATACCTTCTCTGTTTCAGAACACACACAAAAATACAAAAAAGAACTAATATGTAAAGACAAGGAGTAACGAGTTTAGAGGTGATATATACCTATCCTGTTGTCAGTGGAAAGCTCGAAGGTTCCTTTGACCTGATTAAGGTTAAAAACAAATATTTAAAAACAAAATGCACCATCGTATTATTATTAATACGTAGTACTCATAAGGCCCAGCTAATACCATAACATGTTTTACGTATGTAAACACATTGGGTTCAAGCAAAGTTACAAACAATAGAGTTTCTGAATTGAAAATACATCATAATTAAAAGAAGCTCATATCAAAGTTTGAAAGAAAGAAAGCTCATATACAAGTGTTAAAATACTAAGAAATAATAACTAAGAAACAAATACATGAAATTGTTTTGCTCCATTAGATAACAGTACTGGTGTATTAATAACTAAGATGTAAATGTTTCTAAATGATATTAATACAAGTGTTAAAATACTAAGAAATAATACATTGCTTAGGCTATTTCATATAGGACAAATTTTTTAAAAACCTCAAAAGTAAAAAGGGAAGGAGAGGCTACCTGCACCAAAGCCATGGCAACAAATGCTGGAATAAAGGGCAATCAAGGTAAACGTTGACTATAATGAAGCTCTAAGACCTGGTATCAAGCAATGGTAAAAAACAGCATTCTATGTAAAAACAGTGCAGCATTTAAGAATTATTTACATGTCATTTAAGACCATATGCTTTAAATTTCAGTTCTTTAACTGATCACATTGCTAAAGCTTGTTTACAATAGCAAAATCACATTTTATATTTACAAGAAAATACATCATAATTAAAAGAATCTCATATGAAAGAAAGCTCATATACAAGTGTTAAAAACTAAGAAATAATAACTAAGAAACAAATACATGAAATTGTTTCGCTCCATTAGATAATAGTACTGGTGTATTAGTAACTAAGATGTAAATGTTTCTCAATGACATTAATACAAGTGTTATAATACTAAGAAATAATACATTGCTCAATGCTATTTCATATAGGACATTTTTGAAAAAAAACAGCAAAATTAAAAAGGGAAGAAGAGGCTACCTGCACTACAGCCATGGCAACAAATGCTGAAATAAAGAGCAATCAGGGTAAACGTTGACTATAATGAAGCTCTGAGACCTGGTATCAAGCAATGGTAAAAAAACAACATCATTCTATGTAAAAAAAGTGCAACATTTAAGAATTATTTACATGTCATTTAAGACCGTATGCTTTAAATTTCAATTCTTTAACCGATCACATTGTTAAAGCTTGGTTACAATAGCAAAATCACATTTTATATTTACAAGAAAATACATCATAATTAAAAGAAGCTCATATGAAAGAAAGCTCATATACAAGTGTTAAAATCCTGAGAAGTAATAACTAAGAAACAAATACATGGAATTGTTTTGCACCATTAGATAGCAAGTACTGGTGTATTATAAACTAAGATGTAAATGTTTCTAAATAACATTAATACAAGTGTTAAAATACTAAGAAATAATACATTGCTCAAGGCTGTTTCATATAGGACAAATTTTTGAAAAAAAAGCAAAATTAAAAAGGGAAGAAGAGGCTACCTGCACTAAAGCCATGGCAACAAATGCTGAAATAAAGAGCAATCAGGGTTTATGTTGACCAATATGAAGCTCTAAGACCGGATATCAAGCAATGGTAAAAAAACATCATTCTACGTACAAACAGTGCAGCATTTGATACAAGTGTTAAAATACTAAGTAATAATAACTAAGAAACAGATACTTGGAATTGCTTTGCTCCATTAGATAACAGTACTGGTGTATTAATAACTAAGATGTAAATGTTTCTAAATGACATTAATACAAGTGTTAAAATACTAAGAAATAATACATTTCTCAAGGCTATTTCATATAGGACAAATTTTTGAAAACACAACAAAATTAAAAAGGGAAGAAGAGGCTACCTACACCTAAAGCCATGGCAACAAATGCTGAAATAAAGAGCAATCAGGTTAAACGTTGACTATAATGTAGCTCTGAGACATGGTATCAAGCAATGGTTAAAAAAAACATCATTCTATGTAAATACAGTGCAACATTTAAGAATTAATTACATGTCATTTAAGACCGTATGCTTTAAATTTCAATTCTTTAACTGATCACATTGTTAAAGCTTGTTTACAATAGCAAAATCACATTTTATACTTACACGTTGACCACATACCCTAGGATTTTTTCCAGCACAATAACCTTGCTAAACATCCTTCGAAGCTTCTCTAAAATTCATATTTACCACTGAAATAATCTCATAATTATTATCAAGGCCAAGGTGGTTATTTTGGGTCATGCTTCGAAAACTTAACCTAAGACTAAAACAGCTTAGACTTAGTCTATATGTTTGATTGTCAATTAAAACAGGTATAAAAAAGAACATGTGAAATAAGAATGATCCAATGGTTAAAAAAATTAATTATGTCAAATGTTTTTCCATTACCACGTACAGATAACATTATCAAAGATCAATCCTTTGTTTAAAAAAATAACAAAAGCAGCAATATACAATCTGTCCCTTCCAAGTAATCACTATTGAATGAACTAAAAAAGGTAGGGAAACATTATCCTGACATTTTATGATAAAATCAATTAGAGTACATACCCCAGGATATAAATATATACTAATTGCATTTTATTAATATACCTTCACATGACCCCTATTGAATTCCATACCAAATATTAAACTTCATCAGACGTCAGAAGAAGCCATAGCTATAACTAAATAATACATATCAATCAGCCTGGTCTGAACGGTTACCACATCACATCAGCTTGGTCAGTATTTAACCAAAGAAATTACAGGCTTCCCATATGGTCCATATTGCATCAGATGTTATAAGAGCTGGAGACATTTCCATGGGAAGTAAACTAATACATGTTATATTTCTTTTTTTTTTCCTTTTACTTTTTGTTAGCATATTATTTATAGTAAACCGCTATAAGTAATATTAAAAAGATCAATTAGACTACAAAGGATAAGTAGCAGCATTCACAAAAAGACAGGTTACTGATGATTATAAAAAAGAAAACCAGGAGAAAAAAGCATCCCTAGGTAAACTCAACCTGCCTCTTTATAAGAAAATACACTTCAATGTGAAGTATTAACATAAGGAATACTTAAAAACACCAAAGATGGCCTAAAAAACAGAAATACTTAAAAACACCAAAGCTTAAATTCATAGTAGTATTAAGATAAGAGGCATTGGTAGTCTTACAGTCAGCTTCATTACAAAGCTCAAAAACACCAAAGCTAGCCCAAAAAAAGCTAGGATACAATCAGAAATCAATGTGAAGTAATCATGCAACGAAATAAAACAATGTATTTGCAAGTATTGGCCAACCCCAATGACCATGAACTAATACAGTTTTATGAACATTGTTTAACTAAAATTCAACCAACTTTACACTTGTAAGCCACAGAAAATATTCAAAAGACTAAAACTGATTGGCTCCCTTAAGAAGAGCAGTGCTTTTGATTTTTTCATGTAAAAATACCAGGTAGTAAAACATAACTCAAAACAGCCAACTCATAGAGAATCAAGGCCAAAAACCAAGCAAACATGCAGCTGAAGCAATCAACCAATTTTCAAAACTTTTCAATGAAAAAATAGTGGAATTTACAGGTTCAATCATCAGTGGATGATATTTATGTAACTTACGATTTGATAATAGGATCAAACTTTATGCAATTTACTGCTTTCATTAATTTGAGAAATGCATGCATGGATCTAAAAGCCCCATCATTCTATGTAAAAGAAGTAGTATGACCAACTATTGTTGTAAATGAAAGCATGTGATATTCGGCAGCTGAATGAACATACTTACTGCTTACCAGCAACAAAAGAATTGATTGGTTATGCATGGACATAAGTGACAAATGTAGTAACAACTTTTCTTTATGCGTAGAAAGACAAAAATCGTATAATCAACATCTCTACATAAAGGTGCAGGTACATTGGTTTGGGTGAGGAAGTAAGAAGGAGCAAAATGCTCGCCTTAAGCCCTGGAACCAAAGCAAGACAATAGCCACTCACCCACGACCTTACTGGCTTTATTTACACACATACCAATAACACAAAACTGACAACATTAAATAATGATAACCCACACCTTAAAATATTTATGAGCTGCTACCATATTCGAAACACCCACACAAACACTTTATACATGTTCAAGCGTTGGTTCTTTGAGTTTGGCGCATGCACTGTCCTAGCACAACAAACAATAAACACATATATACTTACACTTACACATCCAAAGTCCCAACGCACAAGCATACTCATGAATGCACGCACACAAACAAATACGTTTACAAACCAACACACACAAAACACAAGCTGTTTCACGCAGCAACACCCTAACACAAGCACACATACACTAAAACCCAGTTGTACAAACATTCTTTTTCTTTTTATATGATAATCAATAGAAATTAGATGCAGGTACAAAGAGGGATGGGTTATCATGCATTACAGGACGGGAAACTCTCTCAGGTACAATATTTTATAGCTGTAAACTTTTATTTGCAAGTATTAATCTCAAATTATACCAATTTATGGCAAAATATATTCAAAAGCATACAATTTTACTGTAATCAGATGTGTAAAGTTTATAAAAGTTGCCTTGTTAGAACCCAATCTGAACTATTTTAAAGAATAGTAATTGCTAATCAGTGTAACTACGATAACAAATATTTTGGAATAGGACTTTTGAAGATTATAATTGTGTAATACTAAAGTTGATTTATTGAATTAAAAAATATAATTCCGTATTCATATTGTACATTTTGCATATGTTACAATGGTTTGCTTCCTAAGTTAAGTGTAACAAATATAAAACATTCCATCAAAGTTGAACTCTCCTAAACACAATTTCCTGAGCTGCAAATCCAAATCAATCAAAACTAATAAAAAGAGCCAAAATATCCTCTACAATACCAAGAGCTCAAATTCACCTAAAAGTTAAAAATTAATCAAATATTGAAGCAATAATTTAAGCAACAACTGAATTAGTAATTTAAAATTATAATATTAACCGATAGCCTGAAACTAAATCAAACGAATACCCATTTTAACAATCAAACTCATCATCCATTTAAAACAAAATTGAATTCAATAACATAACATATAGTTTTCTAAATTTCAATCGCGATTGCTTATAGGAAGTATATAACAAATTTCGATTGCCTTGGTTACAGGAATTTAACAAACTTGAGTATATAACATCGAAACATCAAAATATCAGAACAAAATAAAAAACTAAAAAAAGGAAGGTTCAGTACCTTAATAATGAGTAGGCATACTCGAATTCGAGCTACAAAATCAACTGCGAGGGAAATCCGATTTCTAGGGTTTTTTTTGGGAACGAGATGGAATTTTTTGGAACGAGGATGGAAAAAGAAGAACGAAGATAAAGCAGAAGCGGGATAAAGGTGCGAAAGTAAAAAAATTAATTTACAACCGGCTGAAATTGCAGAACAAAAGAAAGCGTTACACGTCAATATTTTGAAATTGCAAATAAATACATCACGCCGGTTGCCTAGAGGGGGGAAATGCAAATAAATATAGTTGCATCGGTTGTATTTACAACCGGTGCAATGACAACTATTTGCATCTGTGCTTTTTCTTCGGTTGTTGTAGAAAACCGATGCAAAATGTAATTTTGTACTATCTATTGCTTTCCCCTTACCATATGCACCGGATTTTCAGATGGAACCGATGCAAATATCACTATTTGCATCTGTTGTTGTCACAACTGATGCAACTGAGGCGAAGCAACAAGCATATTTTGTACTAGTGAGCATAACAATTAAACATCACTAATTTTTTTACAGGAAATGGTGAACCCACTCGCAGTATAAAATTTATGCGAGAAACATAATATCATATAATATTTTTGACCATCTGACAGCAATAACATATTGAAATATTAATATTATTGAAATTCAACCAATGCTTCATATCTGACCTATCTACTAAGTGTATTGAAAGTTATATGCGCATTAAGATACGTTGGTGAATGTAATTAGTTTTGCATGACTGTGTTCAATTCTAAACAAGGTCAATGAAAGCTTAGTCGTATTAAGGAACCTGGAAAATAAGGAGTCTGATGCACAATGTTATCTCAGAGCACTGTCCAAACAATCTGAGGAAGTTATCAGAAAGCTATCGGAAAAGGTAATAAATGTACATGGAAGGGGGTGCAAGGATTTCTTTGCCTATATTATACAGGGACGACGCCAGGATCTTGATAAAGGCGGGCCATTTATAACGAATATTTCAGGAAACATAACAAAAATTACAAAAAAATACTTGATTTACCTATCGGCCTTGAAAAACATGAACCAAAGGAGGTCTTGAAAATCAAAAATCAAAAGAAGCTTGTCAATTGCCTGCAAGAACATGCATCTTCACATTATTACAAGGATACTTAAACAACTTTAGAATAACATTAAATTATCAAAATCCAAACAACAAGCATGTCATAACATCAAAATATGATTTTTTTTTTTTTTTTTTTGCATAACATCAAAACAAGAACATCATAACATTCTGTTTCACTTACTGCTGCCATTAACATCTGAACATCAGGTTCTCCTTGAATCCTTCTATTTCTACTACATGTAAATGCTCGGTTATACAACCTATACAATAGAATATATCAGCTGTGATATTAAGACTCTAATCTTTCATAATGTTGTCAAAGGTTCAAAGTTGATTACTCGCAGTGCTTTTTTTACCACTATCATCTATAGAGTACCTGCCCAAAATGGAGGAATGGCACACAACAATATGTATAGTATCACCCCAGCACTCCATACATCTACTTCAGGTCCATAATTGCTTTTCAGAACTTCAGGCGCCATTTAATATGGACCCCCAAGTTGGATTAGAATAGCGGAATTAGCTCAAAAATTTGCATTGACCTAGAAATAGAAAATTGAAATCATAAAACAATTTCCTTAATTTGAAAATAAGACCGAATGTACCTAGATCTGGAACTGGAAGTATATGTAAGTAAATGAACCAGCTGTAGCAAAGTGAAACGAAAGCTCATATGCTAAAGTGTAAAATGAGTACACAAAATGTTGAAAAGTCAGTTTAGTAGAAATGTTGAAAAGCGCATAATTTCTCTGTCCATATTAAAACATGGAAGTAACGGAAGGACGTTGTAACAACCCGGAAAATCAAAACCAATTTAAAAATTTTATTTTGGCATTTTAATGAATTTTGAATATTTAAAATGATTTATTTTAAATAATAACGATTAGAAATTTATTTACATCGAAGTTTGAATATAAATATTTATTTTAATTAGAAAATGAATTGGAAATGGCGCTGTAGTTTGAAAATTCAATTTCAAATTTCAAATGAATGTACAGGATTCAAAATAAACCAAATTTTAGTGAAACCATAAATATTTGAATCTGTTTGAAAATATCTTTCCAACGAATCTGAAAAATCCAGATTTCATAGCGGGAATAAAAAGTTATGTCCAATTGAAAATTTGAAATAGTCGCTATGGAATTTAATATAATATATAGCCATTTTGCAAACGACCTCCGTTTTTCAATGAAACGACTTTGGTTGGATCCGGAATGTCAGTTTATTGCTAGATTCCAATTTCCATAATTTTTGGACTCAATATGTGAGTGTGGCAAAAGAAAACGTGTTTTGACAGTTTCAGTCAATTTGGATCGACCAGAAAATGACCGTTTTTCAAACGGTCTCCAAATTCGATGAAATTAGTTTTGTTGAGACCATATCGTCCCAACATAGACAAATTTATTTCTTTGGAATTTTTAGAATCAGTATGTGGCCCTGGCAAATTAAAATGTACGTTCAAATCTAAAATTGAATGTTTTATATTTTAATTTGAGGAATAACTGACTGAAACAGTCAAATGGGCTTGCGAAACATATCCCGTTGTGTTCGGAATGGGGGTATTTGGCTAGGGGAGACAGTCGTTGGAGTTCGATTGGAGTTCGGATGCGGAACGAATTGATTAGAGAATTAAATGAATCAAATATAATAAAAAATAATATAAATAACCCTAAAAGAAATCCTAGCCCACATTCTCTTCTTCCAGCCGCCTCTCACAGAAACATGCGGCAGAAATTGTTCGATTCATTCCTCTTCAAAAACTTTCAATCCCTTCAGTAATTCAACAAACCTCTAAAGCAAGTATAGAAGAGAATTCGCCCTCTTTAATTCTATATGAGGTTGATATAAAACTGTTATGTATCTTGGTCGATTTTGGGGTTCAAAGTGGCCGCGTTCGCGCCAGAATTGGGGATCAGAGAGGGCATCAATCGGAGGGAGGTTCGACGTGGGGTGGCGCATGCGGGAGGCGTCGTCGTGGCGGGTTCTGATCATGGACCGGCGCCTTGATCGGCGTGCAGGCAGGAGTGAGAAGAATGAATAATGGGTACGGTTTTTAGGTCGTATTCCAGAAGGAAGAAGGGGATTAGAAAGAGAAAGGGGTTAAGTTTTATTTAATTATTAATTAATTATATCGTAAAATTGTCCAAAGTTTAAAAATACATATCTTTTGCATATGAGGTCTAAAAATTACAAACTTGGATCCGTTGCGATCGTGGGGACGAGAGCTTCATAACAAAACTGACCGCGTCCAAAACAGAGCACGTTAGAATTTTTGACAAATTCAGACCCGAACGGCGGTGAAATTCAGAAATAAAACAACCAATGTGAGAACTTCTCAATATTATTTTTGTACAGTTATTTATTTATTTTATAATTGCTTATATGAACTGCTCCCCGTCGTCCACAGACCGTGGACGACTTGTTTGATTGTATTGTGATGTAGAAATTGATTGTGATTGTCATGTATTGATATTGTTGTATATAAAAATTATTTATATAAAATAAATATATAAATTATTGTGAAATGAAAATAAAATAAATATTCATTTACAAACCGGATAGTTTGTTTATGTAGACTTATATATCTGATATTGATTGGGACGATAGATTTTACACGTCGCCCAACTGCACAAATAATAATCAGTATTTGTTGTTTGAAAACCCCATACGGGTATTGGGATAATATTTGATATACAATGATCCCAATAAATTAGTGGCATGTCAGACGATGGGTTGACAGCCTGTATAAGCGTTATTTAATTATTTTAATGCTTATACAGTTGTAGAATGCACTCTAGATGTTGTATGAATTTTTAATTGACACGACCCGAAATCCCCCTTACGGGAAATCACGGATTGAGTTGAGGACAAGCCACATCGGAACGCAAACAGAAGAACATTTCATTGTTTATTACAACAATCCATCAGAATACAAGAATATACAGAGTATAAACAAATATTATACAACCGAAAATATCAGAGATTACAATAAATTACATAGCAGCGGAAAGTAATACAAAACACAACTGAAAGAGATATACGGATACAGAGCTTTCTGGATATCATTCCAGCTGAAATCAGGATCCTGTGAATAAAAATCTGCAAAACAAAAACTACTAGCTGCCCATGTCAAAATAAGGGCACCCAGAGTTTAGGTTAAAACAACAAACTCCAGGTCAGTCATGGGACTAGGGTGAGAACTAAAACAGTTATTAATCTTTATTTTAAAGTTAGGTAAATCAAGGGAACACGCCGTATAACACGGAACGGGTTTCCTCCCAAGAATACCAGTGCATAAAACAACAGCGCAATGCTAAATAAAGAAAAATGAAGCTATTATAAGACCCAGGTCCCATCACACAATGCAACACAAGTCGGAGGATAAGGTTTTACCTTATAATAGCCAAAGCATGCTTGGTACGTTAAACACAAATCATTTGATACTATAATAAGTGTATAGTGTCAAAACAATTTCAATCATAAATATCAATCATAGACGACATGGGTAACATATATCATGTCGCCATACTAGGCTCTACAATCAAAACCGCAAAGTCACGTATTTGGAAATTGATTTCCATCTGTGAACCGAGGCAAAAGATAGTCCTCACCGAATTCGAGACGCTCTAGTCTGCCCCTCAGGTAAGCACGTAGACAAGCCTTGGATCGTCAGGGTCGGTCCACCGATGTGGATTATTATGCCTGAACACTGTGTTTCGCCACCCTTTGGGGGTGTCAATGAGTCAACAAATGACTCCATCGGCTTCACAAAGTCACCGATATATCCGAGGCGCCTCGCAACAGCAACAACCACATAAGTAAAACTCGTCAGGGCGTGTCAAACCACTGACGCCACTTCTAACTAGAAAGAAACGCATGCCCTCCCTGATGTCCTCTCCCGTTTTTGGTTCACAACCGGGGTGTGAGGCTCGCGAATCAACGTTACACAATGCTATGCCACACAGGCCGTGCTTTGATCATCAACCACAAGACTCTGCTTTTCAACAGAAGCCTTGATCATTTGCATCTTAACATGCCACACAGGCAGACCACTCCATGCAACCGATATCCATCAATCACACAGAATGATATCCAATGTCAGACACACAGTCAATTTACAAGTCCATTCTGGGTCTGAACGAAACCGGAGGCACCATGTACCTCGCATATCCATCGATCTCTAAGTACGTCTGGACGACCACTAACTGATTCCCTCCTCTTGGATGTACGACCCAATAAAGATCATCAGTAATTATCCAATCGACCTGAAGACCTCCGGTCTTCAACCACCGTCTTCATCTTCGACTCATCGTCGAATCAGTTATTCAGAATGGGATAAACCCAGTCTTTCTGAATAACTCACGTATATAATAAACAAGTGTTACACAAACACAACATACGCCTCATTCCAATTCATCAGTCACTAACCGTAAATTAGTAAGAGAACAATTCCCCAAATATTAACCCCGAAGGCCGAAACCAACATCAGATCAATACCCAGGAAACCATTCATCTTAACTAATCTTCAGTTAGTTTCTAAATTTCACATTCTTAGGGAAGGTTCCCATTAATTTTATCAAAGATAAATTCTTTTAAATTTATTCTTTAATCTTCCTTTGAATATCACTTCAACCTAGTCGGGATTAGCGAACCACACCGAAGTAATTATTTATTTTATTTCCCAATCCCAACCTATTTATCCCATGAAGTAAAACTGGTCATACTTCATATCTAACACCACGGTGTTATCGGTAAATTCAATTACCATTTCACGTTCAAATCTAATTAAAGATTTAACTATCGCCTGGAGTAAAACTGGAGATACTCCATTCTCGATCTTTTCAATCTAATTAAAGTTTCATTAAAACTCCACTTAGTTTTAATCTTTAACTGGGTTAAAGAATCAGTGTCATTTAAAACACGGTTCACGATAAACCCAAAATCACATTCCATTCTATCAGCTTTTAACCGTAAAATTGCAAGTGAGCAATTCCCTAAGTATTAACCCCGAAGGCCGAAACCAACATCAGATCAATACCCAAGAAACCATTCAACCTAACTAATCTCCAGTTAGTTTCTGATTATCTTAACTCCTTTGGGTCTAAGAACAGTATTATTGAAGATACCGTTCACGACAACCCAAAATCACATTTGATATTAAATACAAGGCTCTGAATAGAAAATATATCGGCTTATATTCAATATTAAATTCTACGACCAACAAATATCGTATTGGAAATAACGATATAAATATATCTTTCAAATTTTCATAACAATATTTGTATAATCATGAAATCCAACATCGAAATATTCCAAAGATAATTTCGATTCCAATCCATTCCAATTCAATTATTGGAAATTCTGTTTATTTTCAAAACCATTTCAAATCCACTTTATTTATCTTAAAAATAAATAGAATTATAATTCTAGTTCAAAACTAGTTCATTTCGATAAAAATCTACTTGTATCTTTTCAAATATGGAGTTTTTCATCCCAATTCTTCACAAATTATTTCTTATGATTTTACACAAATTATTACTATTTTTAATAATTTTATCAAGGCCCGTACAGTAGATTTCCATCAACGACCATCGAACTGCACTTACAACGGCCTTTTCCAAATTTGATTTGGACATAATTCCAAATCCAACCGTTAGATTTCAAATTTCTAATATTCATCAGAAAGCCCTTTTCGATACGAACCCAACGGTTCCGGTTTTAGGAGAATCCAACGGTCGGATCTCCCGAAATATCCATTCGAAGTCAATGGTCGAAATTCGCGAACTGCCGCGGCGCGGCCCGTTCTATTCAGGCCATTATATATATATATAATATATTATATATATTTCGTCGATTTCCTTTCAAAACGTATTTTATAAATCGTTTTAAATTCGTTTTCAAAACGATTTCAACTTCCATCTCAAATTCAAATCAAAATTGAATTTTCCAATATAAATTCGTTTTAAATTCATTTCAAATCGATTTCAATTCAAATCGATTTCAATTCAATTCGAATTTCAAATCATTTCAATGTAATTCGAATTTCAAATCATTTCAATTTAATTCGAATTTCAATTCTTTTCAATTTAGTTCGAATTTCAATTCTTTTCAATTTAATTCGAATATCAAATCATTTCAATTTAATTCGAATTTCAAATCATTTCAATTTAATTCGAATTTCAAATCATTTCAATTTAATTCGAATTTCAATTCTTTTCAATTTAGTTCGAATTTCAATTCTTTTCAATTTAATTCGAATTTCAAATGATTTCAATTTAATTCGAATTTCAAATAATTTCAAAATATCAGATTTTGAAATCACTTCCTTTTCTATATTCATCATAAAAATGAATAAAATCGATATAAATATCGTTCACTTCAAAATGACGTCAATCTAATCAACACGACTTTATTCAACAGATGAATATTTATTCTATTCAACACATGAATTTATTTTCTATTCAACACATGAATTTATTTTCTATTCAACACATGAATTTATTTTCAATTCAACACATGAATTTATTTTCAATTCAACACATGAATTTATTTTCTAAACTGGAATGAGGCCCAATCAATTACCATATAATGTTAATTATATGGATTTTCTATAACACATGTATATAATAGCAACTATAAATAATCAACCATCATCCAGAGTGCACCACACAACTGAATAAGCATTATATATATAAATAATTAACGCTTACACAGTCTGTCAACCCATCGA
Source organism: Allium sativum (assembly GCA_030737875.1). Taxonomy (NCBI): domain Eukaryota; kingdom Viridiplantae; phylum Streptophyta; class Magnoliopsida; order Asparagales; family Amaryllidaceae; genus Allium; species Allium sativum. The sequence continues at coordinate 223,953,401 of CM060909.1, read as the reverse complement.
TTGACATACAACTAAACAATCGGGATTAGTGTACGTCAAATCTCATCCCAATACCCGTGTGGGGTTTCAAATCAACAAACAACAGATTTTATTTGTGCGGTTGGGCGATGTGTAAAATTTATCGTCCCAATCAATATCAGTCAAATAAGTGTATATAAACAAATCTCCGATTTGTTTATTACTATTTATTTTATATGCACGTTAAAAATCATATTTTTAACTATAAAATATTTTCCGCTATAAAATATTTTCCACTATAAAATATTTTATTTTATTCCACATCACACGATCAAATTTCACAACACAGAATTCAAACAAACAAGTCATCCATGGTCTGTGGACGATGGGTGTCGGGTGCTGCTAAGCACCGTCTGCATCCTAGTATATAATTCAAACTAGAAATTAGAATAAAAGTGAGGAGTTCTCACCGACTAGCTAAACCAAACGCCATGACTCTTCATATGTAGAAATCTTCGTCGTGCTCGCCTTTTGTCAATTTCGTTGTCCGTAGCCACTACATATATAAAAATCAAATCAAAACTTCACTTCTATAAAAAACATATTTTTATTCTTTCTATAATATAAAAATCAAATTTTTATTCTTTCTATAATATAAAAATCATATTTTTATTCTTTCTATAATATAAAAATCATATTTTTAATAATGCTACATGTACATAAAAATCGAATTTTTATTTGCACTTCATATATATAAAAATCGAATTTTTATCTTCACTTGATATATATAAAAATCAAATTCTTATTATCTCACAAATCTATATTTTTCTTCTAACATTTCATATAAAGATTCAAACTTTTCTAAACTAACAATCGCAACTTTCTTTATAAAAGATCATCACTTTGCTATATTAAAAATCCAACCTTTTTGGCATTAAAAATCAAAGTTTTATCATTTTAAAAATCAAATCCTTTATTTTTAAAATAATATAAAAACCCTATTTTTCCTAATAAACTAATTACTTACTTTTCATATATATATTAAAAAAATAAACAACAAAGGAAAAGGAAAAGGAAAAGCAAAAATCAAAAATAAATAAAAATAAAAGAGGGCTTACAGTAAACGTGGAGGATTGGAAAGAGGGGGAGCGCGGCTGTCGCTGAAACGACCCAAAATCCCCCTTATGGGAAATCACGGATTGAGTTGAGAACAAGACCAATCAAAACGCAGACGGAAGAACATTTCATTGAATATTACAACAATTTCATCAGATTACAAGAATATACAGAGTATGAATAAATATTACACAGAACTAAATATCAGAGATTACAATACATTACATAGCAGCGGAAAATAATACAATACACAACTAGAAGAGATATACAGATACAAAGCTTTCCGGATATCATTCCAGCTGTAAACCAGGATCCTGTGAATATAAATCTGCAAAACCAAAACTACTAGCTACCCGTGTCAAAATAAGGGCACCCAGAGTTTAGGTTAAAACAATAAACTCCAGATCAGTCATGTGACTCGTGTGAGAACTAAAACAGTTATTAATCTTTATTTTAAAGTTCGGTAAATCAAGGGACCACGCCGTATAACACGGAACGGGTTTCCTCCCAAGAACACCAGTGCATAAAACAACAGCGCAATGCTAAATAAAGAAAAATGAAGCTATTATAAGACCCAGGTCGTATCACACAATTCAACGCAAGCCGGGGGACAGGGTTTTCCCTTATAATAGCCAAACATGCTTGGTACATTTAAAACAAATCATTGGTACTATTATAAGTGCATAGTGTATAAAACAACTTCAAATCATAAGTATCAATCATAGACGGCATGGGTACCATATATCATGTCGCCATACTAGTTCTACAATTAAAACAGCAAAATCACGTATTGGAAGTGGGATTTCCATCTGTGAACCGAGGCAAAAGATAGTCCTCTACCGATTCGAGACAATCTAGCCCATGTCTCAGGACCTAGACTCAGGTGGGCCTTGGATCGTCAGGGCCGGTCCACTGATGTGGATTATTATGCCTGAACACTACGTTTCCCCGCCCTTTGGGGTGTAAATGAGCCAACGAATGACTCCATCGGCTTCACATAGTCACCGATATATCCGAGGCGGCTCGCAACAGCAACAACCACATAAGTCAAACTCGTCAGGGCGTGTAAAACCACTGACGCCACTTCTAGCTAGAAAGAAACGCATGTCCTCCCTGAGGTCCTTCTCCCGTTTTTGGTTCAAAACCAGGGTGTGAGGCTCGCGAATCAACGCTACACAAAGCTATGCTACACAGGCGGTGCTTTGATCATCAACCACAAGACTTTGCTTTTCAACAGAAGCCTTGATCAATTTCCACTTAGGCATGCCACACAGGCAATTCACTCCATGCGATTGATATCCATCAATATATAACCCCTGAGCTCGTACGTCTCAGAGAAGGGCGTTAAGCAAGAGAATAAATTCTCCGCCGCCAAACCGATATATATTTAATGGAAATCAATCACACAGACTGAAATCCAATGTCAGACACATCGTCCATTTACAAGTTCGTTCTGGGTCTGAATGAAACCGGAGGCACCTAGTACCCCGCATATCCATCGATCTCCAAGTACGTCTGGACGATCACTAACTGATTCCCTCCTCTTGGGTGTACGGCCCAATCAAGATCATCAGTAATTACCCAAACGACGTGAAGACCTCCGGTCTTCGACCACCATCTTCATCTTCGACTTATCGTCGTATCAGTTATTCAGAATGGGATAAACCCGGTCTTTCTGAATAACTCGCGTATATAATAAACAAGTGTTACACAAACACAGCATACGCCTCATTCCAATCCATCAGTCACTAACCGTAAATTAACAAGAGAATAATTCCCCAAATATTAACCCCGAAGGCCGAAACCAACATCAGATCAATACCCAGGAAACCATTCATCTTAGCCAACCTATAGTTAGTTTCTAAATTTCACATTCATAGGGAAAGGTTCCCATTAATTTTATCAAAGATAAATTCTTTTAAATTTATTCTTTAATCTTCCTTTGAATATCACTTCAAACTAGTCGGGATTAGCGAACCATACCGAAGTAATCATTTATTTTATTTCCCAATCCCAAGCTATTCATCCCATGAAGTAAAACTGGTCATACTTCATATCTAACACCACGGTGCTATCGGTAAATTCAATTACCATTTCACGTTCAAATCTAATTAAAGATTTAACTACCGTCTGAAGTAAAACTGGTGATACTACATTCTCGATCTTTTCAATCTAATTAAAGATTCATGAAAACTCCACTTAGTTTTAACCTTTGACTGGGTTAAAGAATCAGTGTCATTTAAAACACGGTTCATGATAAACCCAAAAATCACATCACATTTCAATCAGTCCCTAACCGTAAATTAACAAGTGAGCAATTCCCTAAGTATTAAACCCGAAGGCCGAAACCAGCATCAGATCAATACCCCAGAAACCATTCAACTTAACTAATCTCCAGTTAGTTTCTGATTTTCTTAACTCCTTTGGGTCTAAGAACAGTATTATTGAAGATACCGTTCACGACAACCCAAAATCACATTTCACTAATTATCAGGTTAAAGAACAAGTGTTATTTAAAACACTGTTCACGATAAACCCAAAAATCAATACCAATTCAATTCCAATTAAATATTATTTAATTGGTACACTTCATTAAATCTAAATAAAAAGATTTAATCTTTTTCTCAACTGGGTTCAAGAACAGTGTTAATAAAGACACCATTCACGACAAACGTAAATCACATTTGATATTAAATACAAGGCTCTGAATAGAAAATATATCGGCTTATATTCAATATTAAATTCTACGACCAACAAATATCGTATTGGAAATAACGATATAAATCTATCTTTCAAATTTCCATAACAACATCTGTATAATCACAAAATCCAACATCGAAATATTCCAAAGACAATTTCGATTCAAATCCATTCCAATTCAATTATTGGAAATTCTGGTTACTTTTAAAACCCTTTTCAAATTCAATTTATTTATTTTAAAAATAAATAGAATTATAATTCTAGTTCAAAACTAGTTCATTTCGATAAAAATCTATTTTTATCTTTTCAAATATGGAGTTTTTCATCCCAATTCTTCCCAAATCATTTCTTATGATTTTACACAAATTATTGATATTTCTAATAATTTTATTAAGGCCAGTACAGTCGATTTCCATCAACGGCCACCGAACTGCACTTACGGCGACCTTTTCCAAATTTGATTTGGACATAATTCCAAATCCAACCGTTAGATTTCAAATCTCTAATATTCATTATAAAGCTCTTTTCGATACGAACCCAACGGTTCCGGTTTTAGGAGAATCCGACGGTCGGATCTCCCGTAATATCCGTTCGAAGTCAATGGTCGAAATTCGCGAACTGCCGCGGCGCGGCGCGTTCTATTCAGGCCATTATATTATATATATAATATATATAATATATACTTCGTCGATTTCCTTTTTAAAACGTATTTTATAAATCGTTTTAAATTCGTTTTCAAAACGATTTCAACATCTATTTCAATTTCGAATTAAAATTGAATTTTTCCAATATAAATTCGTTTTAAATTCATTTCAAATTGATTTCAATTCCATTTCAATTTGAATTCGTTTTCTATTCAATTTTAATTCGATTCGAACTCATTTTATATCCAATTTAATTCGAATTCGTTTTATATTCAATTTAATTCGAATTCGTTTTATATTCAATTCAAATTCGTTTTATATTCAATTCAATTCGAATTCGTTTTATATTCAATTTAATTCGAATTCGTTTTATATTCAATTCAATTCAAATTCGTTTTATATTCAATTCAATTCTTTTCAATATTCATTGAAAAATGAATAAAATCGATATAAATCTCGTTCGCGTCAAAATGGCGTCAATCTAATCAACACGGCTTCATATATTTCTATTTTCAAATATTCTATTCCGAATATTTCTATTTCAAATATATCTTTTTCGAATATTTCTATTTCAAATATATCTATTTCGAATATTTTTATTTCAAATATTTTTATTTCAAAACTGGAATGAGGCCCAATCAATTTCCATAGATTTTATTTCTATGGATTTCCATACAACGCATGTATATATCCATAACGACAAATAATCAACCATCATCCAAAGTGTATTCTACACTGTATAAGCATCAAATATAACTATTTAACGCTTATAACAGTCTGTCAATCAGTCGATCGACATACAACTAATTATTGGGATTAGTGTACGTCATATCTCATCCCAATACCCGTGTGGGGTTTCAAACAATCAAACACAGATTTTATTTGTGCAGTTGGGCGATGTGTAAAATTTATCGTCCCAATCAATATCAGTCAAATGTGTGTATATAAACAAATCGTCCGACTTGTTTATATTAATTTATTTCATTTCATATATATGTTAAAAATTCTATTTTTAACTATAAATATTTTTAACTATATAAATATTTTATTTCATTTCACATCACATTACACAATCAACTACACATCAAAATCAAACAAACAAGCATATAAGCCGTCCATGGTCCGTGGACGATAGGTGTCGGGTGCTACTAAACACCGTCTGCATCCTAATATATATTTAAACTATAAAACAAGGTTTAAAGTGAGAAGTTCTCACAGAGGGTTCCACTCCGCCAATCTTTATTTCTGAAATTCAGAACAGTCTGGATCTGCCCGTACTTCCAACGCAGTCTTCTCCATGCTGTTCATATTAAAATCACATTTTTAATATGATGTTCTATATATTAAAAATCATATTTTTATTCTTTCTATTATGTATAAAAATTACATTTTTATCTTTCTACAATCTATATAAAAACCATACATTTACAATGCTATGTTTATAATCAAAATTATATTTTTATTTCAAAGCTATTACATATCAAAAATCATATTTTTATATGTTAAAACTCAGATTTACATATATTTAACACTTTATATAAACTAATTATTATATAAAGTAAAATAAAACTCACCCAAAATCACACTCAGATCTTCTGCGCCTGAGGTGGAGGGCTGCGATGGCGAACTGACGGCGGCGGCGGTGCAGCAGGGTGGTGGCTTGGCGTCGGATCTCGTCAGGTGGTGGAGGAGCATTGGGCGGCGACTTCCTTCCAGCGATTGGGGTTGGGTTTCTTCGTGGGTGTTGGGTGAAAAGGGGGCTCGCGAGGGCGTCGGTCTCGTGGGGAGGAGAAGGAGATGCGGAGGGACTGAGGGGGAGGATCGGGGGGGGGGGCGATAGGGCGGCACGACCTGCGACGGGGAGGAGGAGCTGATGGTTGGGGGTTTTTTTCTCTTTTTTTTTACTTTTCTGCGTTTGACTTTTGAGGGGAGAGAGAAGACAATGGGGGGGTATATAAATATTTATATATTTATTATTCTTAAATTTCAAAAGCAACTTTTTATTTCGAACTCGAAATCAAACCCACCGACTGTCGTCCATAGCTAATTACCCCTATTCCGAACACATTGGGATATGTATCGTAGGCTGATTCGATCGTTTCGATCATTTTTCGTCAAAATCAAAATATAACTCTATATATTGAATTTGAATGCGCATTTCAATTTGCCGGGGCCACATACTAACTCGAAAAATTCCCAAAAAATATTTTCTAACTTCGTATTGATGATACGGTCCTAACAAAACAAATTTCATCGAATTCTGAGGCCATTTGAAAAATGGCCATTTTCCAGTCGATTAAAATCAATTGAAACTGGTCAAACACGTTTTCCTTTGCCACGCTCACATACTGATTCAGAAAATTACGAATTTTGAAACCTAGCAATAATTAGACATCCCGGACCCAACAAAAGTGGTTTCGTCAAAAACCGAGGTCGTTTGCAAAATTCCCATTTTTAAGGGCCTGAATTCCATAGCGACTATTCTGAATTTTCAACTGGACATATCTTTTTATCCCCGCTATGAAATTTCGATTTTTCGGATTCGTTGGAAAGATATTGTCAAATGGATTCAAATATTTTTAGTTTCACCAAAATCCGGTTTATTTTGAACCCGGTACATTCATTTGAAATTTGAAATCGAATTATCGAACTACCGCGCCATTTTCAATTCCTTTTATAATTATAAATAAATATTTATATTCTAATGACGATTCAAATAAATATATACGTTCGAATTCTATTCAAAATAAATTTTTCGTCGTTATTATTTAAAATAATTCATTTTAAATAATCAAAATTCATCAAAATTGCCATAATAAAAAATTTAAATTGGCTCAGAATTTCCAGGTCGTTACAGTCGAGGTGGAGGCCTGTGGTGGTGCGGCGGTCGGAGTCTGGTGGGTTAGGGCGATGGGGGTTTTCACGTCACGAGGGGGGACATCAGGAAGAGGGTCGCGCCCCGCGCGAGGAGGAAGGGGATCGGAGGAGCACGAGAGGAGGGATTATTGGAGGGGGGTGCGCCTGAGGTAGCGGCGGCGGGTGGAGGTCCTCCGGCGGCGGAGGCATGCGGTTTTAGTTTTTTTTTTTCTTTTTTTTTTCTTTTCTTATGAAATCGACTGAAGGAAGAGTGAGAAGGAGAATAGGGGGGGTTTTTATAAATAATATATATTTTATTATTTTAAAATTTCAAAAAGCAACTTTTTATTTCGAACTCGAAATCAAACCCACCGCCTGTCATCCATTGCTAATTACCCTCATTCCGAACACAATGGGATATGTTTCGTAAGCCAATTCCCTCGTTTCGATCAGTTTCCATCAAAATCAAAATATAAATCTATATATTGAATTTGAACGCACATTTCAATTTACCGGGGCCACATACTAACTCTATAAATTCCAGAAAAATATTTTCTAGCTTTGTATTGACGATACGGTCCTAACAAAACTAATTTCATCGAATTCTGAGACTGTTTGAAAAATGGCCATTTTCCAGTCGATTAAAATCAACTTAAACTGGTCAAACGCGTTTTCCTTTGCCACGCTCACATATTGATTCGAAAAATTATGAAAATTGGAATCTAGCAATAACTTGACATCACGGATCCAACAAAAGTGGTTTCGTCGAAAATCGAGGTCATTTGCAAAATTTCCATTTTTAAGGGCTAGAATTCCATAGCGACTATTCTGAATTTTCAACTGGGCGCATCTTTTGATTCCTGCTATGAAATTTCAATTTTCCGGATTCGTTGGAAAGATATTCTCAAATAGATTCAAATATTTTTGGTTTCACTAAAATCCGGTTTATTTTGAATCCTGTACATTCATTTGAACTTTGAAACCGAATTATCGAACTACCACGCCATTTTCAATTCCTTTTATATTTAAAATAAAATATTTATAATCTAACGACGATCTATATAGATATATAAGTTCTAATTCTATTCAAAATAAATTTCTCGTCGTTATTATTTAAAATAATACATTTTAAATATTCAAAATTCACTAAAATTGCCAAAATAAAAAATTTTAATTGGCCCTGATTTCCGGGTTATTACAATCTCCCCCAATTAAAACTTTTCGTCCCCGAAAAGGAACGAAGCCGAAAGTTGTTTTACAAATCAACTCAACTTTCCATATTTTCACTACGGCTTAAGTTCTTCAACTTGTCAGTTTCTAAGAACTTTTCAATTTTTTCAAAAATTTGGCTAACACCCTAAATTTTCAAAAAAATTCGCCATAACCTCCCCTGCACCGGGGACTTCGGGATATTTCATATAGCCTCCCATGGCCTTCTTCAATCCAAAAGAAAACGAAAAAGCCAAGCGGCTAGCCAATCGGCTCATAAAATCATCCAAAACCCAAGAAATACAATAAACATGTACCTATTTGTCGGGCAAACAATTTTATTCTTCTGCTCTAGCCTCATTGCTATGACCTGTTCAATGTAAGTACATGTATATGCATGTAATTTCAAACAATTTTCAATACAATTTACTATTTGGTTCAATTTGGCTAAAGGTTCCACATTTAATTAATCAAACAATAATCAAACAACACAACTAGCAATCAATTAGTGAATTATCTTTTCAAATTCATAACTTTGATATATTGTCAAAAATCACATTTTTAATGCCAAATCACAACAATAAGCCCTATCTAGTTTTGGTTCACACACCAGTCTAATGGAAATATATAGATATCACACCTTCGTCACTCGAATATAAATTCTGATGATGTTATATCAATCATCATAATCACCCCCGGGCGACTAGAGTGTAATTCTATATCTACCCAATATATTAAAACTTTGAATACCCGTGGATCAGACGTATATGCAAAATCTTTATATATTGGATTGTCCAAACTCAATATAAAATAAATAATCAAATACGAATAATTGATTTAAATTTCAAAACAAAACTTGTTTTCACTTTCATTTCAAAAATACTACCCTTCACACTCGTTCTAGGATACTACTGATCCTATCTCTAACGAGTCATTCTCGTTGGATATTACTAATCCAATATTTGATGAATTCTTTCGTTTGGTTCTAACGTGTCTTGTTCTCTGAGCTTTGTAAACCAAAGCTCTAATATCAACTGTGAAGACCCGTAACTTCCCGGTGAAGGAAGGAGCGGATACTTCGAGAACAACACACAAAAGGACGCGGACGGAAGAACATTTCATTGTTCATTAAAACAATCCATCAGAATACAAGAATATACAGAGTATAAACAAATATTATACAACCGAAAATATCAGAGATTACAATAAATTACATAGCAACGGAAAGTAATACAAAACACAACTGAAAGAGATATACGGATACCGAGCTTTCCGGATATCATTCCAGCTGTAAATCAGAATCCTGTGAATATAAATCTGCAAAACCAAAACTACTAGCTGCCCGTGTCAAAATAAGGGCACCCAGAGTTTAAGTTAAAACAATAAACTCCAGGTCAGTCATGGGACTGGTGTGAGAACTAAAACAGTTATTAATCTTTATTTTAAAGTTAGGTAAATCAAGGGACCACGCCGTATAACATGGAACGGGTTTCCTACCAAGAATACCAGTGCATAAAACAACAGCACAATGCTAAATAAAGAAAAATGAAGCAATTATAAGAGCCAGGTCCCATCACACAATGCAACACAAGCCGGAGGATAGGGTTTTACCTTATAATAGCCAAAGCATGCTTGGTACGTTAAAAACAAATCATTTGATACTATAATAAGTGTATAGTGTCAAAACAATTTCAATCATAAATATCAATCATAGACGGCATGGGTAACATATATCATGTCGCCATACTAGGCTCTACAATCAAAACCGCAAAGTCACGTATTTGGAAATTGGATTTCCATCTGTGAACCGAGGCAAAAGATAGTCCTCACCGAATTCGAGACGCTCTAGTCTGCCCCTCAGGCAAGCACGTAGACAAGCCTTGGATCGTCAGGGCCGGTCCACCGATGTGGATTATTATGCCTGAACACTGCGTTTCCCCACCCTTTGGGGTGTCAATGAGTCAACAAATGACTCCATCGGCTTCACATAGTCACCGATATATCCGAGGCGCCTCGCAACAGCAACAACCACACAAGTCAAACTCGTCAGGGCGTGTCAAACCACTGACGCCGCTTCTAACTAGAAAGAAACGCATGCCCTCCCTGATGTCCTCTCCCGTTTCTGGTTCACAACCAGGGTGTGAGGCTCGCGAATCAAAGTTACACAAAGCTATGCCACACAGGCCGTGCTTTGATCATCAACCACAAGACTCTGCTTTTCAACAGAAGCCTTGATCATTTGCATCTTAGCATGCCATAAAGGCAGACCACTCCATGCAACCGATATCCATCAATCACACAGAATGATATCCAATGTCAGACACACAGTCCATCTACAAGTCCGTTCTGGGTCTGAACGAAACCGTAGGCACCTTGTACCTCGCATATCCATCGATCTCCAAGTACGTCTGGACGACCACTAACTAATTCCCTCCTCTTGGGTGTACGGCCCAATCAAGATCATCAGTAATTATCCAATCGACGTGAAGACCTCCGGTCTTCAACCACCGTCTTCATCTTTGACTCATCGTCGAATCAGTTATTCAGAATGGGATAAACCCTGTCTTTCTGAATAACTCTCGTATATAATAAACAAGTGTTACACAAACACAACATACGCCTCATTCCAATTCATCAGTCACTAACCTTAAATTAGTAAGAGAACAATTCCCCAAATATTAACCCTGAAGGCCGAAACCAACATCTGATCAATACCCAGGAAACCATTCATCTTAACTAATCTTCAGTTAGTTTCTAAATTTCACATTCTTAGGGAAAGGTTCCCATTAATTTTATCAAAGATAAATTCTTTTAAATTTATTCTTTAATCTTCCTTTGAATATCACTTCAAACTAGTCGGGATTAGCGAACCACACCGAAGTAATTATTTATTTTATTTCCCAATCCTAACCTATTTATCCCATGAAGTAAAACTGGTCATACTTCATATCTAACACCACGGTGTTATCGGTAAATTCAATTACCATTTCACGTTCAAATCTAATTAAAGATTTAACTATCGCTTCGAGTAAAACTGGTGATACTCCATTCTCGATCTTTTCAATCTAATTAACGATTCATTAAAACTCCACTTAGTTTTAATCTTTAACTGGGTTAAAGAATCAGTGTCATTTAAAACACGGTTCACGATAAACCCAAAATCACATTCCAATCTATCAGCTTTTAACCGTAAAATAGCAAGTGAGCAATTCCCTAAGTATTAACCCCGAAGGCCGAAACCAACATCAGTTCAATACCCAAGAAACCATTCAACTTAACTAATCTCCAGTTAGTTTCTGATTTTCTTAACTCCTTTGGGTCTAAGAACAGTATTATTGAAGATACCGTTCACGACAACCCAATATCACATTTGATATTAAATACAAGGCTCTGAATAGAAAATATATCAGCTTATATTCAATATCAAATTCTACGACCAACAAATATCGTATTGGAAATAACGATATAAATATATCTTTCAAATTTCCATAACAATATCTGTATAATCACGAAATCCAACATCGAAATATTCCAAAGATAATTTCGATTCCAATCCATTCCAATTCAATTATTGGAAATTCTGTTTATTTTCAAAACCATTTCAAATCCACTTTATTTATTTTAAAAATAAATAGAATTATAATTCTAGTTCAAAACAAGTTCATTTCGATAAAAATCTACTTTTATCTTTTCAAATATGGAGTTTTTTATCCCAATTCTTCACAAATCAATTCTTATGATTTTACACAAATTATTACTATTTTTAATAATTTTATCAAGGCCCGTACAGTCGATTCCCATCAATGGCCATCGAACTGCACTTACAGCGACCTTTTCCAAATTTGATTTGGACATAATTCCAAATCCAACCATTTGATTTCAAATTTCTAATATTCATTAGAAAGCCCTTTTCGATACGAACCTAACGGTTCCGGTTTTAGGAGAATCCGACGGTCGGATCTCCCGTAATATCCATTCGAAGTCAATGGTCGAAATTCGCGAACTGCCGCGGCGCGGCGCGGCGCGGCGCGTTCTATTCAGGCCATTATATATATATTATATATATTTTGTCGATTTCCTTTCAAAACGTATTTTATAAATCGTTTTGAATTCGTTTTTAAAATGATTTCAACTTCCATCTCAAATTCAAATCAAAATTGAATTTTCCAATATAAATTCGTTTTAAATTCATTACAAATCGATTTCAATTCAAATCGATTTCAATTCAATTCGAAATTCAAATCATTTCAATTTAATTCGAATTTCAAATCATTTCAATTTAATTCGAATTTCAATTCTTTTCAATTTAGTTCGAATTTCAATTCTTTTCAATTTAATTCGAATTTCAAATCATTTCAATTTAATTCGAATTTCAAATCATTTCAATTTAATTCGAATTTCAAACCATTTCAATTTAATTCGAATTTCAATTCTTTTCAATTTAGTTCAAATTTCAATTCTTTTTAATTTAATTCGAATTTCAAATCATTTCAATTTAATTCGAATTTCAAATCATTTCAAAATATCAGATTTTGAAATCACTTTGTAACACCCTAGATTTTTGAATAATCAAATTAACTAAAATAAAGAATAATTAATCTCAGACGTGAGAATTAAGGGAATAGGGTTGCGCCATTGTGTTCGTCTCGGAATTCTGGTTGAAATAGAGTCCGAGTTTGTGGGAAACGGGTACCGGATGAAGGAGTTATGGACGAACGAAGTTTGGTGGCGAAACAAGGAAAAAAAATTGCACTGGCGCACTTCGGAAGTGCGCCAGTACAAATTTGCACTGGCGCACCTGCCAAGTGCGCCCAGGACGAGGCAGCAGACCTGCACAACTTTCTGGTTCAGTCTGACCTATGTTGCTGAGTCCTTTCTGACTCCTTGCTGAGTCATTAGGGCTGAGGTGTCACCCTATCCCGACTGAATGGTTTTGATTAACCCTAAGATCATCCGACGACTTAAATTAATTCAAAACTCTATTAAAAAGACCCATAGACTCAAACCCTAAATCAGAATTAAAACTAAAACTATGGCCGTCATGTTGTCGTCTTGTAACCTAGAGTAGCCGCCACTAATTAGAGAGGAAGAACAGCAAATCAAATCAGTTCTATTCAACCCTAACAACGAATCTTCTTCAAAGGAAAGCTAATTCAACTTCAGAAATCAGAGTTCAGAACTCAAGACCTTCTTTGAGTTGTGAGTTCGATAATTTTAATAAAATAATTAGCAATTTAATTGGATTAAGTTATGATGCGGATTGTATGGATGTCATGTGAATTATTGATCGCATGTTGTAATTATGTTGTAGAATTGTGTTGAAATCTCTATGACGTTATGTTGTGATGCTATCATTTATGATGTAAAGTTATAATACTATCACCTATGTTGTAATTCTATGATTAGCTTATGTATAATCAAATCATCATGTTATTCATATGCTAGTTTGGTAATGTTGATTCATATGATAGATCGCAAGTATGTATGCAAGTTTAGATATTGATTTAAGACATGAATCATATGACTAAGTGAAAATTATCTACAACTTTACATGACATCTATTTTAGATCTAAAGTTAGGCTATGACATGTGTGAGTTATATGCCAAATTCTACATGCTAGTTTACTTGTTTAGATGTAAGTTTAGACCATTGTTATGTTGCATAAATCACATATGCAAGTTTATATAAATATATGAGTTTGGAATATGAATCATGTTATGCAAGTTTAGGGTTATTTCCTATGCAAGTTAACACCTTTAGATGTAGATCTATGACATACATGATTTATGCAAGTTTGTGGTTATTACATATGCAAGTCTACACCTTCAGATTTGGATTTATGACATATGTTGTTTTATGCAAGTTGTAACTTTGGCCTATGCAAGTTTTAGATGTAGAACATCATTCACACATGCAAGTTCACCCCTATGTTTAGATCTAGTTTTATCTATATGTATGTTGTGATGTTTTCTCTTTATTCCATGAGTTAGACTATTCGAGTCTAACGTATATTTTACGTTAAACGAACAAACGTACAACGTGGGGGTAAAGGGGATAATATTAAAAAGATTTAATTGGCATAAATACCTTAAAAGGCATAAAATAAATGTGTGATGAAAATTGGTATGATTTTACATACCATAAATGGATGGACATAATTGAGTCAATTATGGCCATAGTTAAATTTGGAATTAATTGATAATTTGAATAGGGAAAGTAATTCAACTTGGGGAATGATTAATTAGGAGTAATTAATCGTCTAAGACACGAGGTTAGGCTCTTTTGTGGTGTAAGACTGCCCGGACCCGCCCGACAAATCCAGCTGCCACAAATGCCAGTCTAATGTGGGAGGTCTTAGGCATAAATTAAATACATAACAATTGTAAAGACACGAGGTTAGGCTCTTTTGTGGTGTAAGACTGCCCGGACCCGCCCGACAAATCCAGCTTCCACAAATGCCAATCTAATGTGAGAGGTCTTTATGAGGTTACGGTCTTAATGAATTATGAAACACTTAACCAGATAAACATGTAGTGGGACATGAGGGGCTTAAGTGGGTGCCTTAGGTGGCATGTGGAATCTAGTGGGTGCCTTGGGTGGCATTTGAAATACGATTAGAAATACTTAACCAAAATTGAAACATGTAAGTGAACATGAATAAGAAGTGGGTTAAGTGGGATGTACTAGAGGGGACCAAGCTTAGGTGGATAGCTTGTGTCAAGTAATGGGTGCCCGTTTCAACCAGTAACCCATACGTATCTTTGTGGGCTCGACCCAAGTCGAGGACGGGACACGCATACTGGGCTTGACTATAAGAGGCCAAACCGGGTTAGTGGTGGCAACGCAAGTCCAACGGGTTCATATGCGTGTGTGGACCCGGGCTGGTACGTAAGACGTTGTTGCATCGTGTAGGTATAAGCCGTGCATCATTGGTGGTATCGGGTTGCCGCTTTGGGGAGTGATACACCCCACTGTGGGGCCAGCACGGGTATCTACGAGTTAGGGAGCCGATCGTTTGCGGGTAGTGGGTACACCTAGTGGAGGTAGGGGCAAGCGACACCTATGAAGGCAGCTAGGGGTGCACGAAACTACCAATATCATTATTAAGTCTGTAGGTGGGATCAACCTTAGGGTGACTAGTGGATGTGCAGTATAGCAATTATCCTATAGTATAGTAATTATCTTATAGTGGGTTAGGTGCGCTTTAACGATATCGTTGTTCATCTTGTTTCCTTATTTACTCTGCCATATTCAAGGGTTCATGGTCATTCCCTTATTTTCCAACTTATGCCTTAGCCTAGTTACTTTGTTAATTATATTGTTAAAATTATCGCACTCGCCAGACTATATGTCTGACCCCCTTTGTTTCCTCCTCTTTTCTTCCTCCCCCCCCCCCCCAAGGTGCTCAGGTTGGAACTAGCACCAGTGGAGCTTGATTTTGGACTGCGGTTTCTCCGCTTTTAGAAGATTGCTTGGATCGCTGCAGTAAAGTTCAGCCTCTCTTATTTATGGCTATTTTGTATTGGGGATTATGTCTTTCAATTTATGTACTTTGGTAGTCAAGATGGATATTATGTACTTTGACTCTGGTTTTTGATGATGTAATCAAACATATGTGTTTTCCGCTGCAATGAAATTAAGTTTTAAATTTTTGAGTACTGTTTATATCTGTCTTGTTGTTAAGTTTCTGTTCTATACTTACTTAAAACGCTCCATAGAAGTTAATGCATTCCCTTTGTGAGTGACATTAATGGACGTGGGGTGTTACACACTTCCTTTTCTATATTCATCATAAAAATGAATAAAATCGATATAAATATCGTTCACATCAAAATGGCGTCAATCTAATCAACATGACTTTATTCAACACATGAATATTTATTATATTCAACACATGAATTTATTTTCTATTCAACACATGAATTTATTTTCTATTCAACACATGAATTTATTTTCAATTCAACACATGAATTTATTTTCAATTCAACACACGAATTTATTTTCAATTCAACACATGAATTTATTTTCTAAACTGGAATGAGGCCCAATCAATTACCATATAATGTTAATTATATGGATTTTCTACAACACATGTATATAATTGCAACTATAAATAATCAACCATCATCCAGAGTGCACCGCACAACTGCATAAGCATTAAATATAAATAATTAACGCTTACACAGTCTGTCAATTCATCGATTGACATACAACTAAACAATCGGGATTAGTGTACGTCAAATCTCATCCCAATACCCGTGTGGGGTTTCAAATCAACAAACACATATTTTATTTGTGCGGTTGGGCGATGTGTAAAATTTATCGTCCCAATCAATATCAGTCAAATCAGTGTATATAAACAAATCTCCGATTTGTTTATTACTATTTATTTTATATACACGTTAAAAATCATATTTTTAACTATAAAATATTTTCCACTATAAAATATTTTATTTTATTCCACATCACACAATCAAATTTCACAACACAGAAATCAAACAAACAAGTCATCCATGGTCTGTGGACGACGGGTGTCGGGTGCTGCTAAGCACCATCTGCATCCTAGTATATAATTCAAACTAGAAATTAGAATAAAAGTGAGGAGTTCTCACCGACTAGCTAAACCAAACGCCACGACTCTTCATATGTAGAAATCTTCGTCGTGCTCGCCTTTTGTCAATTTCGTTGTCCGTAGCCACTACATATATAAAAATCAAATCATAACTTCACTTCTATAAAAATCAAATTTTTATTCTTTCTATAATATAAAAATCAAATTTTTATTCTTTCTATAATATAAAAATCATATTTTTATTCTTTCTGTAATATAAAAATCATATTTTTAATAACGCTACATGTACATAAAAATCAAATTTTTATCTTCACTTCATATATATAAAAATCGAATTTTTATCTTCACTTCATATATATAAAAATCGAATTTTTATTATCTCACAAATCTATATTTTTCTTCTAACATTTCATATATAGATTCAAACTTTTCTAAACTAACAATCGCAACTTTCTTTATAAAAGATCATCACTTTGCTATATTAAAAATCCAACCTTTTTAGCATTAAAAATCAAACTTTTATCATTTTAAAAATCAAATCCTGCATTTTAAAAATAATATAAAAACCCTATTTTTTCTAATAAACAAATTACTTAATTTTCATATATATATAAAAAAAATAAACAACAAAGGAAAAGGAAAAGCAAAAATAAAAAAAAATAAAAATAAAAGAGGGCTTATAGTAAACGGGGAGGATTGGAAAGAGGGGGAGCGCGGCTGTCGAGGTGGGGGCCTGTGGTGGTGCGACGGTCGGAGTTTGGTGGGCTAGGGCGATGGGGGTTTTCACGTCGCGAGGGGGGGGGGACTTCGGGAAGAGGGTCGCGCCCCGCGCGAGGAGGAAGGGGATCGGAGGAGCACGAGACGAGGGATTGCTGGAGGGGGGTGCGCCTGAGGTAGCAGCGGCGGGTGGAGGTCCTCCGGCGGCGGAGGCGTGCGGTTTTAGTTTTTTTTCTTTCTTTTTTTTCCTTTCTTCTGAAATCGACTGAAGGAAGAGTGAGAAGGAGAATAGGGGGGTTATTATAAATAATATATATTTTATTGTTTTAAAATTTCAAAAAGCAACTTTTTATTTCAAACTCGAAATCAAATCCACCGCCTGTCATCCATAGCTAATTACCCCTATTCTGAACACAATGAGATATGTTTCGTAAGCCAATTCCCTCGTTACGATCAGTTTCCGTCAAAATCAAAATATAAATCTGTATATTGAATTTGAACGCACATTTCAATTTACCGGGGCCACATACTGACTCTATAAATTCCAGAAAAATATTTTCTAGCTTCGTATTGACGATACAGTCCTAACAAAACTAATTACATCGAATTCTGAGACCGTTTGAAAAATGGCCATTTTTCAGTCGATTAAAATCAACTGAAACTGGTCAAACGCGTTTTCCTTTGCCACACTCGCATATTGATTCGAAAAATTATGAAAATTGGAATCTAGCAATAACTTGACATCTCGGATCCAACAAAAGTGGTTTTGACGAAAACTGAGGTCGTTTGCAAAATTTCCATTTTTAAGGGCTAGAATTCCATAGCGACTATTGTGAATTTTCAACTGGACGCATCTTTTGATTCCCGCTATGAAATTTCAATTTTTCGGATTTGTTGGAAAGATATTCTCAAATAGATTCAAATATTTTTGGTTTCACTAAAATCCAGTTTATTTTGAATCCTGTACATTCATTTGAACTTTGAAATCGAATTATCGAACTACCGCGCCATTTTCAATTCCTTTTATATTTAAAATAAAATATTTATAGTCTAACGACGATCTATATAAATATATACGTTCTAATTATATTCAAAATAAATTTCTCGTCTTTATTATTTAAAATAATACATTTTAAATATTCAAAATTCACTAAAATTGCCAAAATAAAAATTTTAAATTGGCCCAGATTTCCGGGTTATTACAATCTCCCCCACTTAAAACTTTTCGTCTCCGAAAAGGAACGAAGCCGAAAGTTGTTTTACCAATCAACTCAACTTTCCATATTTTCACTACGGCTTAAGTTCTATAACTTTTCAGTTTCTAAGAACTTTTCAAATTTTTCAAAAATTTGGCTAATACCCTAAATTTTCGAAAAATTTCGCCATAACCTCCCCTGCACCGGGGACTTCGGGATATTTCATATAGCCTCCCATTGCCTTCTTCAATCCAAAAGAAAACGAAAAAGCCAAGCGGCTAGCCAATCGACTCATAAAATCATCCAAAACCCAAGAAATACAATAAACATGTACCTATTTGTCGGGCAAACAATTTTATTCTTCTGCTCTAGCCTCTTTGCTATGACCTGTTCAATGTAAGTACATGTATATGCATGCAATTTCAAACAATTTTCAATACAATTTACTATTTGGTTCAATTTGGCTAAAGGTTCCACATTAAATTAATCAAACAATAATCAAACAACACAACTAGCAATCAATTAGTGAATTTTCTTTTCAAATTCATAACTTTGATATATAGTCAAAAATCACATTTTTGATGCCAAATCACAACAATAAGCCCTATCTAGTTTTGGTTCTCACACCAGTCTAATGGAAATATATAGATATCACACCCTCGTCACTCGAATATAAATTCTGATGATGATATATCAATCATCAGAATCACCCCCGGGCGACTAGAATGTAATTCTATATCTACCCAATATATTAAAACTTTGAATACCCGTGGATCAGACGTATATGCAAAATCTTTATATATTGGATTGTCCAAAATCAATATAAAGTAAATAATCAAATACGAATAATTGATTTAAATTTCAAAACAAAACTTGTTTTCACTTTCATTTCAAAAATACTACCCTTCACACTCGTTCTAGGATACTACTGATCCTATCTCTAACGAGTCATTCTCGTTGGATATTACTAATCCAATCTCTGATGAATTCTTTCGTTTGGTTCTAACGTGTCTTGTTCTCTAAACTTTGTAAACCAAAGCTCTGATACCAACTGTGAAGACCCGTAACTTCCCGGTGAAGGAAGGAGCGGATACTTCGAGAACAACACACAAAAGGACGCGGACGGAAAAACATTTCATTGTTCATTACAACAATCCATCATAATACAAGAATATACAGAGTATAAACAAATATTATACAACCGAAAAAATCAAAGATTACAATAAATTACATAGCAGCGGAAAGTAATACAAAACACAACTGAAAGAGATATACGGATACAGAGCTTTACGGATATCATTCCAGCTGTAAATCAGAATCCCGTGAATATAAATCTGCAAAACCAAAACTACTAGCTATCCGTGTCAAAATAAGGGCACCCAGAGTTTAGGTTAAAACAATAAACTCCAGGTCAGTCATGGGACTGGTGTGAGAACTAAAACAGTTATCAATCTTTATTTTAAAGTTAGGTAAATCAAGGGACCACGCCGTATAACACGGAACGGGTTTCCTCCCAAGAATACCAGTGCATAAAACAACAGCGCAATGCTAAATAAAGAAAAATGAAGCTATTATAAGACCCAGGTCCCATCACACAATGCAACACAAGCCGGAGGATAGGGTTTTACCTTATAATAGCCAAAGCATGCTTGGTACGTTAAAAACAAATCATTTGATACTATAATAAGTGTATAGTGTCAAAACAATTTCAATCATAAATATCAATCATAGACGGCATGGGTACCATATATCATGTCGCCATACTAGGCTCTACAATTAAAACCGCAAAGTCACGTATTTGGAAATTGGATTTCCATCTGTGAACCGAGGCAAAAGATAGTCCTCAACGAATTCGAGACGCTCTAGTCCGCCCCTCAGGCAAGCGCGCAAACAAGCCTTGGATCGTCAGGGCCGGTCCACCGATGTGGATTATTATGCCTGAACACTGCGTTTCCCCACCCTTTGGGGTGTCAATGAGTCAACAAAATGACTCCATCGGCTTCACATAGTCACCGATATATCCGAGGGGCCTCGCAACAACAACAACCACATAAGTCAAACTCGTTAGGGCATGTCAAACCACTGACGCCACTTCTAACTAGAAAGAAACGCATGCCCTCCTTGATGTCCTCTCCCGTTTCTGGTTCACAACCTGGGTGTGAGGCTCGCGAATCAACATTACACAAAGCTATGCCACACAGGCCGTGCTTTGATCATCAACCACAAGACTATGCTTTTCAACAGAAGCCTTAATCATTTGCATCTTTGCATGCCACAAAGGCAGACCACTCCATGCAACCGATATCCATCAATCACACAGAATGATATCCAATGTCAGACACACAGTCCATCTACAAGTCCGTTCTGGGTCTGAACGAAACCGGAGGCACCTTGTACCTCGCATATCCATCGATCTCCAAGTACGTTTGGACGACCACTAACTGATTCCCTCCTCTTGGGTGTACGGCCCAATCAAGATCATCAGTAATTATCCAATCGACGTGAAGACCTCCGGTCTTCTACCACCGTCTTCATCTTCGACTCATTGTCGAATCGGTTATTCAGAATGGGATAAACCCGGTCTTTCTGAATAACTCGCGTATATAATAAACAAGTGTTACACAAACACAACATACGCCTCATTCCAATTCATCAGTCACTAACCGTAAATTAGTAAGAGAACAATTCCCCAAATATTAACCCCGAAGGCCGAAACCAACATCAGATCAATACCCAGGAAACCATTCATCTTAACTAATCTTTAGTTAGTTTCTAAATTTCACATTCTTAGGGAAAGGTTCCCATTAATTTTATCAAAGATAAATTCTTTTAAATTTATTCTTTAATCTTCCTTTGAATATCACTTCAAACTAGTCGGGATTAGCGAACCATACCGAAGTAATTATTTATTTTATTTCCCAATCCCAGCCTATTTATCCCATGAAGTAAAACTGGTCATACTTCATATCTAACACCACGGTGTTATCGGTAAATTCAATTACCATTTCACGTTCAATTCTAATTAAAGATTTAACTATCGCCTGGAGTAAAACTGGTGATACTCCATTCTCGATCTTTTCAATCTAATTAAAGATTCATTAAAACTCCACTTAGTTTTAATCTTTAACTGGGTTAAAGAATCAGTGTCATTTAAAACACGGTTCATGATAAACCCAAAATCACATTCCATTCTATTAACTTTTAACCGTAAAATAGCAAGTGAGCAATTCCCTAAGTATTAACCCCGAAGGCCGAAACCAACATCAGATCAATACCCAAGAAACCATTCAACTTAACTAATCTCCGGTTAGTTTCTGATTTTCTTAACTCCTTTGGGTCTAAGAACAGTATTATTGAAGATACCGTTCACGACAACCCAAAATCACATTTGATATTAAATACAAGGCTCTGAATTAAAAAAATATCGGCTTATATTCAATATCAAATTCTACGACCAACAAATATCGTATTGGAAATAACGATATAAATATATCTTTCAAATTTCCATAACAATATCTGTATAATCACGAAATCCAACATCGAAATATTCCAAAGATAATTTCAATTCCAATCCATTCCAATTCAATTATTGGAAATTCTGTTTATTTTCAAAACCATTTCAAATCCACTTTATTTATTTTAAAAATAAATAGAATTATAATTCTAGCTCAAAACTAGTTCATTTCGTATCTTTTCAAATATGGAGTTTTTCATCCCAATTCTTCACAAATCATTTCTTATGATTTTACACAAATTATTACTATTTTTAATAATTTTATCAAGGCCCGTAAAGTCGATTTCCATCAACGGCCATCGAACTGCACTTACAGCGACCTTTTCCAAATTTTATTTGGACATAATTCCAAATCCAATCGTTAGATTTCAAATTTCTAATGTTCATTAGAAAGCCCTTTTCGATACGAACCCAACGGTTCTGGTTTTAGGAGAATCCGACGGTCGGATCTACCGTAATATCCATTCGAAGTCAATGGTCGAAATTCGCGAACTACCGCGGCGCGGCGCGTTCTATTCAGGCCGTTATATATATATAATATATATATTATATATATTTCGTCGATTTCCTTTCAAAACGTATTTTATAAATCGTTTTAAATTCGTTTTCAAAACGATTTCAACTTCCATCTCAAATTCAAATCAAAATTGAATTTTCCAATATAAATTCGTTTTAAATTCATTTCAAATCGATTTCAATTCAAATCGATTTCAATTCAAATCGATTTCAATTCAATTCGAATTTCAAATCATTTCAATTTAATTCGAATTTCAAATCATTTCAATTTAATTCGAATTTCAATTCTTTTCAATTTAGTTCGAATTTCAATTCTTTTCAATTTAATTCGAATTTCAAATCATTTCAATTTAATTCGAATTTCAAATCATTTCAATTTAATTCGAATTTCAAATCATTTCAATTTAATTCAAATTTCAATTCTTTTCAATTTAGTTCGAATTTCAATTCTTTTCAATTTAATTCAAATTTCAAATCATTTCAATTTAATTCGAATTTCAAATCATTTCAAAATATCAGATTTTGAAATCACTTCCTTTTCTATATTCATCATAAAAATGAATAAAATCGATATAAATATCGTTCACGTCAAAATGGCATCAATCTAATCAACACGACTTTATTCAATACATGAATATTTATTCTATTCAACACATGAATTTATTTTCTATTCAACACATGAATTTATTTTCAATTCAACACATGAATTTATTTTCAATTCAACACATGAATTTATTTTCAATTCAACACATGAATTTATTTTCTAAACTGGAATGAGGCCCAATCAATTACCATATAATGTTAATTATATGGATTTTCTACAACACATGTATATAATAGCAACTATAAATAATCAACCATCATCCAGAGTGCACCACACAACTGCATAAGCATTAAATATAAATAATTACGCTTACACAGTCTGTCAACCCATCGATTGACATACAACTAAACAATCGGGATTAGTGTACGTCAAATCTCATCCCAATACCCGTGTGGGGTTTCAAATCAACAAACACATATTTTATTTGTGCGGTTGGGCGATGTGTAAAATTTATCGTCCAAATCAATATCAGTCAAATCAGTGTATATAAACAAATCTCCGATTTGTTTATTACTATTTATTTTATATACACGTTAAAAATCATATTTTTAACTATAAAATATTTTCCACTATAAAATATTTTATTTAATTCCAGATCACACAATTGTAACACCCCACGTCCATTAATGTCACTCACAAAGGGAATGCATTAACTTCCATGGAGGTTTTAAGTGAATATAGAACAGAAATGTTACAACAAGACAGATAATAAGTAGTACTTGGAAATCTAAAACTTCATTTTATTGCAGCGGAATTTAAACATGTTTGTTACATCATAAAACCATTAATCAGAGTCAAGTACAATATCCATCTTCATAAAAACAAAATACATAATCCCATTACACAAATAGCCATTAAAGAAGATAACAAGCTGGACTTTACTTCAACGGTCCAAGCTTTCCAAGAGAGATAAAGCAATCCAATCAAACTCCACTAGAGCTGGGTCCAACCAGAGGACCTGGAGGGGGAAAAAGGATAGAAATGGAGGGGGTCAGACATAAAGTCTGGCGAGTATGATAATTCTAACAATACTATTATCAAAATAACTAGACTAAGGCATAAGCTGGAAGACAGGTAAATGTCTATGAACTATTTGGTATGGAAGAGCAGATAAAGATAACGTTAAAGATAACGCTAAAGATAACGTTAAAGGTACACCCAATTACTAATGAATAATTACTACACTGCACCAGTCACCCTAAAGGTTGATCCCACTTGCTTCACACAGAAACTATATAAATAGCCTCGCGTACCCCTAGCTGACTACATAGGTGTCGTCTGCCCCTATCTTCACTAGGTGTACCCCACTACCCACTTTCGATCGGCTCCCTACTCGTAGATACCCGTGTTGGCCCCACAGTGGGGTGTATCACTCCCCTAAAGTGGCAACCCGATACAACTTGAGTATGCATGGCTTATACCTACACGATGCAACAACGTCTTACCTACCAGCCCGGGTCCACACACGCATATGAAACCCGTTGGACTTGCGTTGCCACCGCTCCCCGTTTTGGCCTCTTATAGTCAAACCCAGCATGCGTGTCCCGTCCTCGACTTGGGTCGAGCCCACAAAAATAAGTTTGGGATACTGGTTGAAATGGGCCCCCACAAGCTACCCACCTAAGCTTGTCCACTAGTACATCCCACTTAACCCTCTTAGTCATATTCATTTACATGTGTGTTTGGTTAAGTCTTACTAATCGTATTTCACATGCCACTAAGGGCACCCACTAGATTCCTCATGCCACCCAAGGCACCTACTTAACCCCCATGTCCCACCTTACATGTTTATCTGGTTAAGTATTTCTTAATTCATTCAGGCCATAACCTCATAAAGACCTCTCACATTAGACTGGCATTTATCGCAGCTGGATTTGCCGGGCGGGTCCGGGCAGTCTTACACCATAAAAGAGTCTAACCTCGTGTCTTTACAACTGTTATGCTTTAGTTTAGGCCTAGGACCTCTCACATTGGGCTGACATTTGTGACCACTGGATTTGCCAGGCGGGTCCGGGCAGGTTTACGTTACAAACGAGTCCAACCTCGTGTCCTAAGCATTGATTATCACTTATAATCTTTTACCCCAGTTTTAATAATTCCCTATTCAAATTATTAATTAAGTCCACTTTTAATGATGTCCATAATTGACTCAATTATGGCCATCCATTCATGGCATGCAAAATCTTATCAATTGCACCCCAACTTCTTTATATTAAATCCTTAATATTACCCCTACCCCACGTTTATACGTTCGCTTATTCAACGCAGAATATACGTTAGACTCGAATAGTCTAACTCATAGCACAAAAATAAATTATCACAACATATAAACAATTAAAATGAATCTAATCATAATAGGGGTGAAACTTGCATAAACTACACATGTTAAGGATCTAAAGGTGTCAACTTGTTAAATGTCACAATTTACATGATATGATCGTAACCCAAATTTATGTATAAACTTGCGTATGGGGTTTTATGCAACATAATGATGGTGTGAACTAGCATCTAATACATAGAATTCACATATGTCATAGCATAATTCTAGATGTCATAATTCTAGATCTAAATAGATGTCATGGCATATATTCACAATCTTGACTAATCAATCTAAACTTGAATATGTGAATTGTCATATAGATCAACATAGCCCAAACATTATGATTTGATTAACATGAACTAATTAGCATAGATAATAACATCATGACTTTATAAAATGTATGATTCATCACACTTTAGCATAGAAAACTACAACCTATACAATATCATCATAACATGATTTACAACATATAGGATATCATCATCACATAACATAGGATTTACAACATACATGATGACAATCTACATCATTCACTTATAATCCATTCATGACTTAATCTAATTAGTTTAACAATAATCTTGTTAAGATCATCATACTCACAATTAGAAGAGAAAAGAGAGACTTGATTTGCTTTAGAGTTGAGTAGAATTAGAATTTGATTAGCTTTTCTTCCTCCTTAGTTGGCGGCGGCTACACTGAGTTCCATGGCGGCGGTATGACGGTAGCTATTCTATTTTTCATGTGAATTAGAGTGAGAGACTACCTAGGTATTTATAGAGTTTAGGGTTTATTTAGACCGTCAGATCAACTCAGAACTAAACTGAACCATTTAATTTGCCAACTCATCCCTAAAGACACATCAGCAGCTCAAGATTGGGCTCAGTCAAAACCCTAGCCGACTGACCAGGTCGACACCCAGGTCGACTCCCCAGTCGACCTAGGGGGAGGGGGGGTCGACTACCCAGTCGACTCCCCAGTCGACCTGAGGTGCTGGGCGGGAATTTTCCCGCCTAGCCTGATTTGACTCCGAATTTTTGAGTTTTAAATTTCTAAAATCTATTTTGAATTTTCTGAAACTTCCGATGGCCATAACTTCTTCATACGAAGTCCAATTCACGCAAGCTCGGACTCTATTTCAACCAGAATTCCAAGACGAACACAATGGCGCAACCCGTTTCCCACAATTCTCACCTCTGAGACTAGTTATTCTTTAATATGTGAATATTAATATTAACAGAATTACGGGGTGTTACATTTTCCCCTCCTTAAAGGATTTCGACCCCGAAATCTTCAAGTCAAGAAGAATGTATATCCTAACATCCAATCGTCCATCTACTCATCCATCAAACACAAGCATCCATTGTCCTTATAGACTTCTAATGCTTTCAAGTTTGAATGCACAGTGTGTGTATATGTCCATATCTAATGCAAAATCAGGCGGTCCACTGATTCAGTTGACCTCCTTAATGCAAATCATGATAGTGCCATGCGTCCATTATGTATGCAAAAGTTTCCTACTGCTACATATTATCTCTATATGCGTGCACAATCATCATTCGAATGCAGCGTCTATATGATAATACAATCATCATACATCCATTTTACTAAATACATCCATTTATATGCAATATGCAATATGAAGTGACTGAGCCGATCTAGTGCCTAATAGTGTGTGTATATGCGTCCACGAGCAACCACTAGCAAGCACTTGCATCCACTTTGCATCCATCATACATAACATGTCTCAAACACATGTTTCAACCATAGGATGATCCTAACTAAAGGTCAAATATACTAGCGAGAGGACATACTAAAGATAAGATAAGTACAAGCTAAGCGATAAAGGAGAAATTAAAGGACATACCCTCAAAAAGAAAAGGGTACAACGAACGCATCTTCTCTTCCGTCTCCCAAGTAGCGTTGCTCTCATCATCTCCCCATTGTACTTTGACTAGTTTGACCTCTCGATTTCTCAGCTTCTTGATCTCCGACCCAAGAATGGATGTAGGAGCTCGTCGAATCGTCGCATCACGCTCTATCTCCACCTCTCTAAGCAAGTTCGGCTCTACCACCTCCACGGTCTCGTGCAAGCACTTCCTCAAATGTGACACATGGAATACGTCGTGTACACCACTAAGTCTCTCCGGCAACTCCACTCTATACGCCATCCGTCCAATCTTCTCCTTAATAGGAAACGGCCCTACAAACCTTGGTGCTAATTTCCCAACGGACCCAAAGCGAACAACGTTCCGTAATGGAGACACTTTGATAAAGACCATGTCCCCAACCTCAAACTCAAGATCTGTCCTCCTCTTATCCGCATAAGATTTCTGCCTATCTTGCGCTGCTTTCATCCTCCTTCGAATCAAGTCGATCTTCTCTGAAGTCTCCCTAATCATATCGGGCCCAAGCAAGATCTTATCCGTAGATTCCCACCAACATGTAGGTGAATGACAAGGTCATCCATAAAGAGCTTCGAAAGGTGCCATGCCAATGCTGGACTGAAAGCTATTATTATATGCGAATTCCACCAACGGAAGATGCTCTTCCCATGTACCCCCAAAGTCTAGGATACATAGCCTCAAAAGATCCTCTAGAATGCGATTCACCCTCTCGGTCTGGCCGTCCGTCTGAGGATGATATGCGGTGCTCAAACATAACTGAGTCCCTACCG
The DNA here is from genome assembly GCA_030737875.1 of Allium sativum. Classification (NCBI taxonomy): domain Eukaryota; kingdom Viridiplantae; phylum Streptophyta; class Magnoliopsida; order Asparagales; family Amaryllidaceae; genus Allium; species Allium sativum. The sequence goes on along the minus strand of CM060909.1, from coordinate 223,924,804 downwards.
CTTCTTGTAAACTTCTCCAAAATTCGCTAGTGAAAATAGGATCGCGGTCGCTCACTATGCTAGAAGGAACACCGTGCAAACGAACTATTTCTCGGACGTATACAGAAGCTAACCATGGAGCAGTCCTCTTACCCTTCACGGGAATGAAATGGGCGCTCTTAGTAAGTCTATCTACTATAACCCAAATCCCCGTATTACCCTTCCTTGATCGCGGTAATCCATCCACAAAGTCCATCGAGACACTTTCCCACTTCCATAGTGGAACCTCCAACGGGTGAAGCAACCCACCGGGTTTCTTTTGCTCCGCTTTTACTTGTTGGCACACCAAGCATCTAGCGACATACTCGGCCACGTCCCTCTTCATACCGGCCCAAAAGTAAACTCACTTCATGTCTTTGTACATCTTGTCCCCGCCGGGATGAATGTTCATCTTCGAATGATGTGCTTCGTCAAGAATAGCCTTCCTTAGGTCATCGTCTTTTGGTACACAAAGTCTACCGTCCCTACGTAACCAACCCTTATCATCTAGGGTATACCTACGGAGATGGCTTGATGACTCCCCTCTTTTGAGCTTTTCTACTAACTCAACCAACTGTGGGTCGTCTCGCTGTGCCTCGCCAATCCGTCCCAAAAGCGTAGGTCTGACCTCCAAGGATTTTAGCAAACCGGGTACAAAGTAAACGGAAGGTCTAAAGTCAAACATAGAGATGAACTCTAAACTTCGCCGCTCAACAAACAAAGGACTCAAGGATAATCTTTTTCTACTTAAGGCATCTGCCACTACGTTACCCTTGCCAGGGGTATACGCTATCTCGAAGTCGTAGGATGCTAGGAACTCCATCCACCTTTGCTGCCTTAAGTTCAAGTCCTTTTGAGAAAATATGTATTTTAAAGATTTGTGGCCAGTGAATAATTCGAATTTCTCCCCAAGAAGATAATGACGCCAAGACTTAAGCGCGAAAACAATAGCGGCCAACTCTAGGTCATGTGTAGGGTAATTTTTCTCATGCGCTCTCAACTTCCTTCCACCATAGGCTATTACCCTTCCCTCTTGCATTAAAACTGCGCCTAGTCCTGTCCCACAAGCGTCAGTATAAACGGTAAATGGCTTACTCCCATCTGGCAGCACTAAGACTGGGGCTGAGGTCAAAGCTCTCTTCAAACGTTGGAACGCATCATCACAATCTACGTCCCATGTGAAAATTAGGTTCTTCTTCGTCAGGCGTGTCAATGGAGCTGATATTTTTGCGAAGTCTTTGATAAACTTCCTATAGTAGCCAGCCAACCCTAAGAAACTTCTTACTTCGGTAGCATTTTTAGGGACCTTCCAATCTTGGATGGCCCTCACCTTCGCGGGATCCACGGCTATCCCTTCTTTGGAAACCACGTGCCCTAAGAATCGTACTTCCTTCCTCCAGAAGTGACACTTAGAAAATTTAGCTTTAAGATTATGTGCTCGTAGGGTCTCCAACACTTCCCTAAGATGTAGGACATGCTCTTCTTCATCCTTAGAAAAGATCAAGATGTCGTCTACAAAGACTACCACGAATTTGTTAAGGTACTCCCTAAACACCCTACTCATCAGATCAACAAAGTATGCGGGGGCGTTTGTCAAACCGAAGGGCATCACTAGCCATTCATAGAAACCGTCTGGAGTCCTAAAGGCAGTCTTGTCAATACTATCCTCAGCCACTCTCAACTGATGGAAACCAGTGGCTAAGTTCAACTGCGAAAACACTGAGGCACCAACTAACAGATCGAAGAGATCGTCAATCCTCGGCAGTGGGTGTCTGTTCTTCTTAGTAAGCTTATTAAGTTCTCTATAGTGCACACAAAGTCTAAGGGACCCATCCGCCTTCGTGGCAAATACTACTGGAGCACCCTACTCCGATATACTACGTCTTATGAACCCCTTCTCAAGCAACTCCTTCACTTGCTTATCGAGTTCCCTCCTTTCACGTGGAGCCATGTGGTGTACCAGCAAAGATACTGGTTTTGCATTATCCACAAGACATATTCGAAAATCTATCTCCCGCTTCGGAGGCAAGCCCTTCACCTCCTCAAACACATCCGAATATTCTCGGACCACTCTAACAGATTGTAGATTTTCCTCAGACGCGTCAAGCGATTCTAAATAACTTAGCATAACGGAATTTATGGGACTACAAAAGATTTCGAGAGTGTTGCCAAGGCGAGACATGAGCCTAACTACTCTCCTTTCACAATCAAGAACAGCCCCATTTCTGGATAACCAATCCATTCCTAAAATTAGCCCATAGCCCGTGAAGCCCAACACATAATCATCACATCTAAACTCAACGCTAAGTATAGAAATTTTCAAATCCAAACACATCATGGACAAATAAGCTGAACCCCCAATTGGATTCGAAACAACTAAGGGATCCTCTACTAAACTGGTGTTTAAGTGCAGTGATTCAACTAATGATGTAGAGATAAACGAATGCGATGCGCCCGAATCAAATAAGGTACGGACAGGATGATCAAACAGAAAAACTAAGCTTTCAACAGAAATGGTTCTACCTCGTTCTTGCAGCGGTGGGACCGCGAGAGCCTGAACTTGTCCCTTTGCCTTCCCTGGTGCCATAAGAGCCTGCACCTGTCCTCCCGAGGTAGTCCCTGCCCTCTGCCCCTTCTTTGGGCAGTCCTTCACTAGATGTCCCGCTTCGCCATAGTGGAAACAGCCAGTCTTCTTTTTCTTTCGGCAATCCTTGTTGAGATGGCCTGGTGTCCCATAGTTAAAGCATTTCTTCTTTCCCTTGCCATTATTGTCTTTACCACCCTTCTTGTTTTGCTGTTGTGGTTTCTTCTGATCCCCTTTCTTCTCGGGTGCCTTATCAGCTTTAGCGCCTTTCTCCTCGTTCATGAGTGCCATGTCTACAAGCTTCTCAAAGGTGGCCCCCATAGGGATGTGGGTCATAGCCAACCCTTGCAACGGTTCATTCAATCCATTAACGAACCTCAGAGCCTTCTTCTCTGGCGTGTTCACTAAGTCCAAGCCAAACCTTGCTAACTGATTAAATTTGTTGACATATTCTTTCACTGATGAGCATCCTTGCTTCAATGTCAAGAACCTTTCCATATATAGATTCTCTTCTGCCCTTGAGAGAAACTTCGCCTCAAACCTACGTCTGAAATCTGCCCAAGAATCAATAGGACGCTCCCCATTAGTGACCTCCCACCAAAACGAGGCCTCTCCCTTCATCAACCAAGCTGCTAATTTGACTTTCCTCCCTTCTTCTACTTCAAAGATCTCTAGCAATTCTTCCACCTCCCTAATCCAATCTCTAGCTTCCACAAACGTTTCTGACCCTTGAAAAGGTTTTCCACCCATAGCTCCTTACACGTCTTTGCAAAAGTATCTACGCGAGGAGGAGGAGGAACGGGTGCAACTGGTGGTGGAGGAACATTGGCCGGACCTGAGGCGGCCCTAGCCTCTAATAGCCTCCTATACCATCCTGGTATCATTACACCATCCGGAAGGTTAAGATCTTCAGCCATGCTGAAACGAAAAAGGAAAGATTCAAAATGGAGAATTCGAAAGATAAAGATATATGGCTTTTGGGGATTATGTTTTTCTTAAAAAAACTTTCCTCTTCAAATTACTCATTAAAACATGTTTTTGAAAGCACTTCTTCCAAAAATACTTTAGAAAAATAGTTTTTCTAAAAAAAATATCTGTTCTGGTAACCTTAAGCTCTGATACCACGTGTAACACCCCACGTCCATTAATGTCACTCACAAAGGGAATACATTAACTTCCATGGAGGTTTTAAGTGAATATAGAACAGAAAAGTTACAACAAGACAAATAATAAGTAGTACTTGGAAATCTAAAACTTCATTTTATTGCAGCGGAATTTGAACATGTTTGTTACATCATAAAACCATAAATCAGAGTCAAGTACAATATCCATCTTCATAAAAACAAAATACATAATCCCATTACACAAATAGCCATTAAAGAAGATAACAAGTTGGACTTTACTTCAACGATCCAAGCTTTCCAAGAGAGATAAAGCAATCCAATCAAACTCCACTAGAGCTGGGTCCAACCTGAGGACCTGGAGGGGGAAAAAGGATAGAAATGGAGGGGGTCAGACATAAAGTCTGTCGAATATGATAATTCTAACAATACTATTATCAAAATAACTAGACTAAGGCATAAGCTGGAAGACAGGTAAATGTCTATGAACTATTAGGTATGGAAGAGCAGATAAAGATAACATTAAAGATAACGCTAAAGATAACGTTAAAGGTACACCCAATTACTAACGAATAATTACTACACTGCACCGCACCAGTCACCATAAAGGTTGATCCCACTTGCTTTACACAAAAACTATATAAATAGCCTTGCGTACCCCTAGCTGACTACATAGGTGCCGTCTGCCCCTATCTCCACTAGGTGTACCCCACTACCCACTTTCGATCGGCTCCCTACTCGTAGATACCCGTGTTGGCCCCACAGTGGGGTGTATCACTCCCCTAAAGTGGCAACCCGATACAACTTGAGTATGCACGGCTTATACCTACACGATGCAACAACGTATTACCAACCAGCCCGGGTCCACACACGCATATGAAACCCGTTGGACTTGCGTTGCCACCGCTCCCCGTTTTGGCCTCTTATAGTCAAACCCAGCATGCGTGTCCCGTCCTCGACTTGGGTCGAGCCCACAAAAATACGTTTGGGATACTGGTTGAAATGGGCCCCCACAAGCTACCCACCTAAGCTTGTCCACTAGTACATCCCACTTAACCCTCTTAGTCATGTTCATTTACATGTGTGTTTGGTTAAGTCTTACTAATCGTATTTCACATGCCACTAAGGGCACCCACTAGATTCCTCATGCCACCCAAGGCACCTACTTAACCCCCATGTCCCACCTTACATGTTTATCTGGTTAAGTATTTCTTAATTCATTCAGGCCATAACCTCATAAAGACCTCTCACATTAGACTGGCATTTATGGCAGCTGGATTTGCCGGGCGCACTACTACAAAAGTGGGCATATTCGACACTATTCTTCTGTGGCCGTAGATCAAAAAAGCGTTGCCGTAGTCCCTTTTTTCAAATAGGCAACACCAGGGGGGCGTGGCATCCGCGGCCGTTGCATTAGCCATCTAATGCAACGCTTTTGTCCATCTACGGCCATGGAAAGAAAGCGTTGCCTTAAGTAGAACTTTTGCCCTATTGCAACAGCATATCCATGTAATGCAACAACATACAGCGTTGCCTTAAGTAGAAGCCAGACCCTGGCTTCCAGCTCATTATAGTGGGGTCCGCATTGACTTTCCACGTCAGCTGTCAACGTGGCACATGCCACGTCAGCTCGCCACGTCAGCTGCACATGTGTCACATGCCACGTCAGCTATCCACGTGGCGCAACGTAAGCTGTGGGGCCCACATGCCGTACCATTGTGGAATTAATAATGTTAAACTTAATGCAACACCACAACACAGTCTAATGCAACACCACAGCACAGTCTAATGCAACACCACAGCACAGTCTAATGCAACACCACAAAAATCAAATGTGACACCAGGAAAAAATCAACTACAGCTGTAATACAACCCTGTAATTACAGATTCTGCAGTACATATATTCAATCCAAAAAATTGTACCACATTCATACATATATACCAAAATATTCATACAACAATTCCTCCCAAAACATTCATCACCACAGTCAGACCAACCAATTATATATACCAACTCACAAGTATCATCACCAACACATTCCACAAGTACTGCATTACCAAAACATACCACAAGTACTGTCATCACAAACACATACCACAAGTGCCATCATTTAAAAGAACAATCCGAATATATCACAAGTGCTAACACATACCATCCAAATACTTCAGTCAGTTGCCGGGGTTGAAGGAGTACAATTGTCAGCATCTTCATCACTTGTTGTGGTGACACAAAGGTCTCCGACATCTAAATTTAGATCTGGATTGGCTTCACCTAGCTTTTTTAACACCCACGACACGTTCTCTTTAACTTTTCTATTCACCTTTTCCTCCAAGTCCGCCTCCAGCTCTTTCCTTATTATTATTTTGTCAACTCTTGGACATAGCTGTCCAAAGAACCAGGATTTGGAGACTTTTCAGCCAATATGCCTCGCCTTCCTACAAGCCAGTTACGCGTGTGCCTCTTCCCACCAGAAACCAGTGCATCTGCCTCAGCAATGTTTCCAGCATCCACCATTGCTTGCACCTTCGCCTACAAAATGAAAACCAGGCAAGCATATAGATAAATAGGCAGCTGGCAGGAATGAATTTATTAACAGAACTGGTTCTCTTTCAAACTAACTATATATGTGTTCGATTTAATATGCAGCTCCAACAAACGTACAATGTGCCAATTATACTGACACAAGTATTGCTATTTCAGTATCTAATTATATATGTACTCACGTATTTGGCCTTCAGTTCATCCGTGTTAGTCTTGTAACTTCGACCCGGTTCTCGTTTATAAGTTTCTAGATAAACCAAGGCAACGGATGGGGAGGCTTTTTCTGGGTCCTTCTTTCTCTGTCAAGTATTAGGATTACCAATAATTCAATGATATAACAAATTAGAATTATCATGTGGTCAATTCAACTCTATCACAATAAAAAATAACTTAAGTTCAGAAAAACACATACTATCTTTTCTTTGGCTACTGCATGAGTTTTGGGACCCATGGTATGTGTCTCATTCAACGAATTACGATGCGCGGAATTAGAATCAGCTAGGGCCTGGAAATCCAAAAAAAAATAGCACTAAACAAGGATAATGTGAACTACTAAAGATTAGCATTAAACAAGATAATGTGAACTAATAAACATTATAAACGAGACAGGACATTTTTTAATAACGTAATGACTGTTCTTTTCAACTGCATCTTCCACATAAAATACTTGCTGCACTTGCGAAGACAGGACATAAGGATCAGTTTTATGGCACTTGCTAAAATTTACTCGAGTAAGACCATATGAATCTTTTTCCTCTTGGTACCAGCAACACTTAAAAAGGACCACTGTGAAAGCTCCCCAATAATCAAGCTCAAAAATTTCTTCGATTGATCTGTAGTAATTGACATCACCCACTATTGGGTTTTGGTCTTTCGAACTTGCAAAGCTGGTGGTTTTGGCAGTCAAAAATACACCACTATTTTGTGTAGTACATCGAGAATCTCTAAATTTTGTGTGGAATCTATATCCATTTACTATATAACCGGTAAACTTCCTAGCTACTCGATTAGGACCTAATGCAAACACCTCTACATCAGTTGAAATCTTGTCCTTTTTCAGAACCTCTTCTTTAAGCCAATTCCAAAACTCTTCGAAATGTTCTCGTTCCCTCTTGTATCTTCTTCTATTTGCAAGACCATCCACAAAAGCTCGATGAACCCTAAATAATAATTACGGTCAAAAAACTACGAAATGCAGATGTTAATTTATAGTTAAGGAAAATGATATAGGAACTTAAGAACTTACTCGATCAAACTCTCAATTTCTTTATTACCGGAATTGAACAGAACATAGCGATGCGTTGCCTTCCAAACTGCATCTTTCAAATTGAACATCTTTCCATCTTTATTCTTCTTTGTTCCAAGACTAAATTTGATACCCCTAAGAGTTTCAAGACACGAACAAGGGCTACCCGGTAATGTTAGACTAAATTAGAAATAAAAACAAAACAAGTTAATAATTTACAAATATACATAATCAGTGTGATGATACAAGGACGATTGTTTTGATATGAATTATCACTAACTTTTGGAACTGAGTTACCAAGAGAATACGTACATAAAACAAGCAACTAAGGATACTGAACACAAATGCATAACATTACATGACTGCACCAAAACAAAACAGTACAGATACAAAGACTATACAGGTGATACATAGACGATACAGTTGTATCTAATACAAAGAACGATGCAATAATTTAATTTTGTCGTCTAATGTTTAGCCCTTGAAGCTGGTCGTTAAGTCTACTAACATCAGTTCGAAAACCAATAACATGATTTTGCAGCGTTGTAAGTTGATGTTGTATCTCATTTGCGTACTCAGCGGCTCGACTTGGAAACTGTTGGTCAATCCACTGCCAAAAGGTACACCCTGTGGGATAAACCCGACATCTAAAATAACGACGACCAATGTTGAATCCAATCGAAATAACATCTTCTGCAGCGGCATACCCACAATGACACATTATGATTGGTGAGTCAGCATGTTGTTCGTTAACCACTTGGTTGTTTTGATGCTGACGACGCAAACGACTATGCCGTCGCATCGCCCTTTCTTCACGTCGTTCTTCTTCTCGCCGTTGTCTTCGGAGTTCTTCTTGCTCTAGTTCATACTCAAGCAAATCATCGTAGTGCCTTTCTTTCATCTCTATATAAAAATCAATAGGAGTTTCTGGTGATGATGGGTTTGACAGTCCTAGATCACCCATGCCCAGGGTATCTTCGTAGTCATACGATGTAGGAAGAGATATAGGCATTATTTAACTACAAACAGAAATAGACATTTGAACATTCATATTGGATTTCTTTTATCCTCTAAATTTTGTTAACACCTTTGGAAATAGGCATTATTTACCAATACATCAATGGTTTGGCAAACATAAAAATACAGAACTTGCACAATTTCAACACATGCAAACATATAAATACAACACTTCAAGTATAAAAACCCTAATTTAAGGTAATCGGTATATCCAAATCACCCAAAGACTTTGAACGCAGATCAAAATAAGTTAGAGATGAAATCAACTAAATAAAACCTAAATGATGAAGCCCTAACTACCTGTAATTGTCCTAAACGATCCAAATAGGAGGTGTAAAGTTCGTAAAATAGGAGCAATCGAAGGTTTATAGTTTGTAACCTGAGGAAGAGTAGCAATCGGAGGCGTTCTTGGACGGATTTCATGGAGAGAGAAACGGACAGAAGGAGGAGTACCGGAGAAATTTGTTTTGGGGGGAAGTATTTCGTGAATGGGGAAACTATCGCGTCAAATTTTCACTAAGCTGTAGCAAGGATCATCTTGAACCGTTGGATTAATCAACATCTACGGTTATTTATTTGTTTAAACTGATAACGCGGATCGCTGACCTGGCATGTATTTATGTAATGCAACACTTTGAACTGGTGTTGCAAGGATCGGCAAGAACCGTTGGATTAATCAACATCTATGGTTATTTATTTGTTTAAACTGATAACGCGGATCGCTGACCTGGCATGTATTTATGTAATGCAACACTTTGAACTGGTGTTGCAAGTCACAGAACAAGAATTTCAACCGAAACACTGTGTTCACATCTAATGCAACAACAAATGAATGTTGTTGCAGAAGATCAAAGAATGCATAGCTTTCGCCACACTTTTCATGCAACGCACACAAATTAGTGTCGAATATGCCCACTTTTGTAGTAGTGGCGGGTCCGGGCAGTCTTACACCATAAAAGAGTGTAACCTCGTGTCTTTACAACTGTTATGCTTTAGTTTAGGCCTAGGACCTCTCACATTGGGCTGAAATTTGTGACCACTGGATTTGCTAGGCGGGTCCGGGCAGGTTTACGTCACAAACGAGTCCAACCTCGTGTCCTAAGCATTGATTATCACTTATAATCTTTTACCCCAGTTTTAATAATTCCTATTCAAATTATTAATTATGTCCACTTTTAATGATGTCCATAATTGACTCAATTATGGCCATCCATTCATGGCATGCAAAATCATATCAATTGCACCCCAACTTCTTTATATTAAATCCTTAATATTACCCCTACCCCACGTTTATACGTTCGCTTATTCAACGCAGAATATACGTTAGACTCGAATAGTCTAACTCATAGCACAAAAATAAATTATCACAACATATAAACAATTAAAATGAATCTAATCATAATAGGGGTGAAACTTGCATAAACTACACATGTTAAGGATCTAAAGGTGTCAACTTGTTAAATGTCACAATTTACATGATATGATCATAACCCAAATTTATGTATAAACTTGCATATGGGGTTTTATGCAACATAATGATGGTGTGAACTAGCATCTAATACATAGAATTCACATATGTCATAGCATAATTCTAGATGTCATAATTCTAGATCTAAATAGATGTCATGGCATATATTCACAATCTTTACTAATCAATCTAAACTTGCATATGTGAATTGTCATATAGATCAACATAGCCCAAACATTATGATTTGATTAACATGAACTAATTAGCATAGATAATAACATCATGACTTTATAACATGTATGATTCATCACAATTTAGCATAGAAAACTACAACCTATACAATATCATCATAACATGATTTACAACATATAGGATATCATCATCACATAACATAGGATTTACAACATACATGATGACAATCCACATCATTCACTTATAATCCATTCATGACTTAATCTAATTAGTTTAACAATAATCTTGTTAAGATCATCATACTCACAATTAGAAGAGAAAAGAGAGTCTTGATTTGCTTTAGAGTTGAGTAGAATTAGAATTTGATTAGCTTTTCTTCCTCCTTAGTAGGCGGCGGCTACACTGAGTTCCATGGCGGCGGTATGACGGTAGCTATTCTATTTTTCATGTGAATTAGAGTGAGAGACTACCTAGGTATTTATAGAGTTTAGGGTTTATTTAGACCGTCAGATCAACTCAGAACTAAACTGAACCATTTAATTTGCCAACTCAGCCCTAAAGACACATCAGCAGCTCAAGATTGGGCTCAGTCAAAACCCTAGCCGACTGACCAGGTCGACACCCAGGTCGACTCCCCAGTCGACCTGGGAGGAGGGGGGTCGACTACCCAGTCGACTCCCCAGTCGACCAGGGGTGCTGGGCGGGAATTTTCCCGCCTAGCCTGATTTGACTACGAATTTTTGAGTTTTAAATTTCTAAAATCTGTTTTGAATTTTCTGAAACTTCCGATGGCCATAACTTCTTCATACGAAGTCCAATTCACGCAAACTCGGACTCTATTTCAACCAGAATTCCAAGACGAACACAATGGCGCAACCCGTTTCCCACAATTCTCACGTCTGAGATTAGTTATTCTTTAATTTGTGAATATTAATATTAACAGAATTATGGGGTGTTACAACAATCAAATTTCACAACACAGAAATCAAACAAACAAGTCATCCATGGTCTGTGGACGACGGGTGTCGGGTGCTGCTAAGCACCATATGCATCCTAGTATATAATTCAAACTAGAAATTAGAATAAAAGTGAGGAGTTCTCACCGACTAGCTAAACCAAACGCCACGACTCTTCATATGTAGAAATCTTCGTCGTGCTCGCCTTTTGTCAATTTCGTTGTCTGTAGCCACTACATATATAAAAATCAAATCATAACTTCACTTCTATAAAAATCATATTTTTATTCTTTCTATAATATAAAAATCGAATTTTTATTCTTTCTATAATATAAAAATCATATTTTTATTCTTTCTATAATATAAAAATCATATTTTTAATAACGCTACATATACATAAAATCGAATTTTTATCTTCACTTCATATATATAAAAATCGAATTTTTATCTTCACTTGATATATATATAAATCGAATTTTTATTATCTCACAAATCTATATTTTTCTTCTAACATTTCATATAAAGATTCAAACTTTTCTAAACTAACAATCACAACTTTCTTTATAAAAGATCATCACTTTGCTATATTAAAAATCCAACCTTTTTAGCATTAAAAATCAAACTTTTATCATTTTAAAAATCAACTCCTTCATTTTAAAAATAATATAAAGACCCTATTTTTCCTAATAAACTAATTACTTACTTTTCATATACATATTAAAAAAATTAACAACAAAGGAAAAGGAAAAGCAAAAAATCAAAAATAAATAAAAATAAAAGAGGGCTTACAGTAAACGGGGAGGAATTGAAAGAGGGGGAGCGCGGCTGTCGAGGTGGGGGCCTGTGGTGGTGCGGTGGTCGGAGTCTGGTGGGCAAGGGTGATGGAGATTTTCACGTCGCGAGGGGGGGGGCATCGGGAAGAGGGTCACGCCCCGCGCGAGGAGGAAGGGGATCGGAGGAGCACGAGAGGAGGGATTGTTGGAGGGGGGTGCGCCTGAGGTAGCGGCGGAGGGTGGAGGTCCTCCGGCGGCGGAGGCGTGTGGTTTTAGTTTTTTTTCTTTTCTTTTCTTCTGAAATCGACTGAAGGAAGAGTGAGAAGGAGAATAGGGGGGTTATTATAAATAATATATATTTTATAATTTCAAAAAGCAACGTTTTGTTTTGAACTCGAAATCAAACACCCGCCTGTTGTCCATAGCTAATTATCCCATTCCGAACACAATGGGATATGTTTCGTAAGCCAATTCCCTCGTTTCGATCAGTTTCCGTCAAAATCAAAATATAAATCTATATATTGAATTTGAACGCACATTTCAATTTACTGGGGCCACATACTGACTCTATAAATTCCAGAAAAATATTTTCTAGCTTCGTATTGACGATACGGTCCTAACAAAACTAATTTCATCGAATTCTAAGACCATTTGAAAAATGGCCATTTTCCAGTCGATTAAAATCAACTAAAACTGGTCAAACGCGTTTTCCTTTGCCACACTCACATATTGATTCGAAAAATTATGAAAATTGGAATCTAGCAATAACTTGACATCACGGATCCAAAAAAAGTGGTTTCGTCGAAAAACGAGGTCGTTTGCAAAATTTCCATTTTTAAGGGCCAGAATTCCATAGCGACTATTCTGAATTTTCAACTGGGCGCATCTTTTGATTCCCGCTATGAAATTTCAATTTTTCGGATTCGTTGGAAAGATATTCTCAAATAGATTCAAATATTTTTGGTTTCACTAAAATCCGGTTTATTTTGAATCCTGTACATTCATTTGAACTTTGAAATCGAATTATCGAACTACCGCGCAATTTTCAATTCCTTTCATATTTAAAATAAAATATTTATAATCTAATGATGGTCTATATAAATATATACGTTCTAATTCTATTCAAAATAAATTTCTCGTCGTTATTATTTAAAATAATACATTTTAAATATTCAAAATTCACTAAAATTGCCAAAATAAAATTTTTAAATTGGCCCAGATTTCTGGGTTTTTACATTAATGATTGTTTATCGTTATTGTAGTATATATGTGCTGTTGAAATCCATATAACTAAAATTATATGTTAATGGATTGAGTTTGATTCCAATTAAGAGTTAACGAGTATTTTAAAATAATATTCAGTAATTATTGATATGTGCAGCCGTGTTAAGTAGTTAAACGCCATTTTAACACGAACGGGAATTTTGTCGATTTTATTCATTTTATAATGAATATCGAAAAGTGATTTCAAAATCTGACATTTCGAAAATATTATCATTTTAATATTAAAATGATACGGAATATTCAATTTGGATTTGAATTTGAAAATAAAATCGAAATCGATTTGAAATGAATTTAAAACAAATATATATGGAATATTCAATTTGGATTTGAATTTGAAAATAAAATTGAAATCGATTTGAAATGAATTCAAAACGAATATATAAGGAATATTCAATTTTGATTTGAAATTGAAATGGAAGTGGAAATCGTTTTTAAAACGAATTTAAACCGATTTATTAAATTCGTTTTAAAATGGAAATCGACGAAATATATAATATATATGTTATATATATTATAATGGCCTGAATAGAATGCGCCACGCAGCGACCGTTCGCGAATTTCGACCATTAACTTCAAATGGACGTTACGGGAGATCCGACCGTCGGATTCTCCTAAAACCGGAACCGTTGGTTTCGTATTGAAAATAGCTTTCCAATGAATATAAGAGATTAGAAATCTAATGGTTAGATTTGGAGATATATCCAAATTAAATTCATAAAAGGTCGTTATGGATGCTGTTCGTTGGCCGTTATTGGAAACCGCCTGTACGGGCGATAATAAAATTATAAAAAATATGGAAAAATTATGTAAATCATAATAAATGATTTGGAAAGATTTCGAATGAAAAAATCCAGTTTTGAAAAGATAAAAATATATTTTATTGAAATGAACTAGTTATTAACTAGAATAATAATTTATTTTATTTAAGAGATTTGAAATCTAACGGTTAGATTTGGAGATATGTCCAAATCAAATTCAGAAAAGGTCACTATGGATGCAATTTGGTGGCCGTTATTGGAAACCGCTAGTACGGGCGATAATAAAAATTTTAAAAATATGGAAAAATTATGTAAATCATAATAAATGATTTGGAAAGATTACGGATGAAAAATTCCAGTTTTGAAAAGGTAAAAATATATTTTATCGAAATGAACTAGTTATTAACTAGAATAATAATTTATTTATTTTTAAAATAAATAAATTGGATTTGTGAATGGTTTTAATATAACTAGAAATTTCCAATATCAGAATCGGAATGGATTTGAATCGAAAGTATCTTCGGGATATTTCGATATTGGATTCCGTGATTATACGGATATTGTGGAGGAATTTGGAAGATATATATATCGTTATTCCAATACGATATTTGTTGGTTTCAGAATTTGATATTGAATATAAGCCGATATATTTTCTATTCAGAGCCTTGTATTTAATATCAAATGGGATTTTTGGTTTGCTGTAAACGGTGTCTTCACTAACACTGTTCTTAAACCCAGTTGAGAAAAGATTAAATCTTTTTATTAAGATTTAATGAAGTTTACCAATTAATTAATATTTAATTGGAATTGAATTGAATTTTGGCTTTGTCGTGAATGGTATCTTTAAAAATGCTGTTCTTAAACCCAAAGAGTTAAGAAAATTATAAAGTAACTGGAGATTAGCTAAGTTGAATGGTTTCCTGGGTATTGATCTAATGTTGGTTTCGACCTTCGGGATTAATACTTAGGGAATTGTTCTCTTACTAATTTACGATTAGAGACTGATGGAATGGTGTCTTCAGTAACACTGTTCTTAAACCCCGTGTGAAAAGAATAAATCTTTTAATTAAGATTATTAGAATTTCCAGTTATATTTAGTAATTGGAATAAAATGGAATGTATTTTGGATTTATCGTGAACCATGCTTTAAATGACATGGGTTCTTTAACCCAGTTAGAGATAAGATTAATTTCTTAGCTTTGAATAATCATTAATATTGATTTTTGGGAAGATTAAAACTAAATGGAGTTTTAACGAATCTTTGATTAGATTGAAAAGTGAATGTGATAATTAAAATTATCAATTCAAGAAAATGATCGAAAATGGAGTATCACAAGTTTTGCTCCAAGCGATAGTTAAATCTTTAATTAGATTTGAACGTGAAATGGTAATTAATTTTTACCGATAACACCGTGGTGTTAGATATGGAGTGTTACCAGTTTGCTCCATGGGATGAATAGGTTGGGATTGGGAAAATAAAAGAAATGATTACTTCGGTAAGGTGCGCTAATCCCGACTAGTTGATAAACTTTAATTTGGTTTAGAAATGATATCCAAAGGAAGATTAAAGAATAAATTTAAAGAATTTATCTTTGATAAAATTAATGGGAACCTTTCCCAAAAGATAAGAATATTTGAATAAAAGAATATTCTGGATTGGAATGAGGTGTATGATGTGTTGTTATAACACTTGATTATAAGATACGCAAGTTATTCGGAAAGATCGGGTTTACGCCATTCTGAATAACTGATACGAAGAAAAGTCGAAGAGGTTGAAGATGGTACAAGACCGACGATCTTCACATCGAATGGATGGGTTGCTACTGTTGCTCATGATTGAAGTAGCTACCTTGAAGGGGCTACAATGGTAGCCGTCCGGATGTACTTGTTGATTGTACGGATATGTGAGGGCCTCTCTCCTGTATTGGACATATGGGACGACGAATAAGGTGCCTTCGGTTTCGTTCAGACCTAAAACGGACTTGTAAATGGATATGTCTGACATTGTATTCCTTTACATTGTATTCATTGATCTCGGCTAAATATATATCTGTTTGGTGGCGGATAATTTATTCTCTTGCTTAACACCCTTCTCTGAGAAGTACGAGCTCAGAGGTTATATATTGGTAGAAATCAGTGATACAGTATGGATTGATAGTGTGGCATGCTTAGATGCAGTGATACAAACCTTTGTTGAGAAGCAAACTTTGGCGGATGTTGATCAAAGCACAGCTTTAATATAGCACAACTTTGTGTAGCGTTAATTCGCGAGCCTCACACGCCGGTGTGGGGGCAAACTGATGGTTAGATCAGTATGCTTTAGAGATGAGGATAGACACCCTATGGGTTGTCATGGATTCGATCGACCGAGGTGATACTGGGTGTGGTCGCCCCACACCATTAGGGATAGGGCGCACCCCCCAATTACCAAATGGATAGAGTTAGCGGTGTTTTCCAATGCTTGGACGTAAGCCGCGGTAACTTGTTTCCTGGATAGTGCGGATGTGCATTACGGCGTTTTCGCATGCCTACGACGTAAGCCGTTGGGAATTGTACTACGCGACAGATCTTTTGGATCAGGAGCCACCATGATGGAATTCCAAACTTCCAAATACGACATTTTGCGGTTCTGATTGTAGAGCCTAGTATGGCGACATGATATATGGTACCCATGTCGTCTATGATTGATACATTTATATTCGAAGTTGATTTGTTCACTTATAGTAATAATAAAAGATTTGTTTTAAAACGTACCAAGCATATTTGGCTATTATAAGGTAAAACTCTATCCTCTGGCTTGCGTTGCATTGTGTGATGGGACCTGAGTCTTATAATAGCTTCATATTTCTTTATTTAGCATTGCGCTGTTTGTTTTAGGCACTGGTATTCTTGGGGGTAAACCCGTTCCGTGTTATACGGCGTGGTCCCTTGATTTACCTTATTTTAAAGTAAAGTTTGAAATAACTGTTTTAGTTTTCACATCAGTCCCATGACTGACTTGGAGTTTATTGTTTTAACCTAAACTCTGGGTGCCCATATTTTCCACACGGGCAGCTAGTAGTTTTGGTTTTGCAGATTTATATTCACAGGATCCTGGTTTACTGCTGGAATGATATTTGGAAAGCTCTGTATCCATATAATCTTTTCAGTTATGTTTTGTATTATTTTTCCGCTGCTATGTATTTAAATGTAATTTAAAACTCTGATATTTTTTGTTGTATAATATTTATTCATTTATACTCTGTTATATTCTTGTACTCTGATGTAATTGTTGTAATAAACAATGAAATGTTCTTCTGTATATGTTCCAATTTTTCTTGTTCTCGAAGCAGTCCGCCTTCTTGTTCGGTTTAGGCCGGTCGGGAAGCACGGGTCACTACATTTGGTATCGGAGCTTTGGTTTACAGAGCTCGAGAATAAGGCATATTAGAACCGAACGAAAGAATTCCTCAGAGATTGGATTAGTAATATCCAATAAGAATGACTCGTTAGAGATGGGATCAGTAGTATCCTAGAACTAGTGTGAAGAGTGTTGTTTTTAAAAATCAAATTTTGTTTTAAAATTTTATATCACTTATTCGTATTTGAATATTAATTTTAGATTGATTTTGGACAACCGAGTATATGAGATTTTGCATACACGCGTCATGAACGTATATTCGAAGTTTTAATATACTGGATAGATATAGAATCACACTCTGGTCACCCGGAGATGATCCTGATGATTTCTATAGCATCATCAGCATGTATGTTCGAGTTTCAAAAGTAGGATATCTATATATTTCCAATCGACTGGTGTGAGAACCAAAACCTTATTTTGAATTTATTGTTTGGAATTTGACACTAGAAATGTGATTTTTGAATATATATATATATATATATATATAAAAGTATACGTTTGAAAATTTAATCAACTAATTGATTGCTGGTTGTATTGAATGATTATTAGTTTGATTGATATAAAATATTGGAATAATAATACTAATAAGAGAAATGTAGCAAAATCAAGTCAAATATAAAACTGAATTGAAAATTGTTTGCGTACGTGTACATGCATATATATTGAACAGGTCATAGCAAGGAGGCTAGAGAAGAGGAATAAAATTGTATGCCCGACAAATAGGCACGTGTTTACTATATTTCTTGGATTTGGATGATTTTATGAGCCGATTGGCTAGCCGCTTGGCTTTTTCTTTTTCTTTTTGAGATGAGAGGGCCTGTGTGGCGGTTTGGTGATTTTGCCGATGCTCCATGTACAAAGGAGGTTATGGAGAAATTTTTCAAAAATTTAGGGTGTTAGCCAAATTTTTGAAAAATTTAAAAATTCTTAGAAACTGAAAAGTTGAAGAATGAAAGCCAGAATGAAAGTTGAGTTGGTTAGTTAAACAACTTTCAGCTCCGTTCCTTTTCGAGGCCGAAAAGATTCTAAGTGGGGGAGTTTGTAACAACCCGGAAAATCAGAACCAATTTAAAATTTTTATTCTGGCATTTTAATGAATTTTGAATATTTAAAATGACTTATTTTAAATAATAACGATTAAAATTTTATTTAAATCGAAGTTTGAATAAAAATATTTATTTTAATTATAAAATGAATTGGAAATGGCGCGGTAGTTTGAAAATTCGATTTCAAATTTCAAATGAATGTACAGGATTCAAAATAAA
Organism: Allium sativum; assembly: GCA_030737875.1. NCBI lineage: Eukaryota > Viridiplantae > Streptophyta > Magnoliopsida > Asparagales > Amaryllidaceae > Allium > Allium sativum. Next base: position 223,906,180 of record CM060909.1, on the reverse strand, counting down.
CCGGATTTTAGTGAAACAATGAATATTTGAATCTGTTTGAAAATATCCTTCCAACGAATCTGAAAAATCCAGATTTCATAGCGGGAATAAAAAGTTATGTCCAGTTGAAAATTTGAAATAGTCGCTATGGAATTTAATATAATATAATATATAGCCATTTTGCAAACGACCTCCGTTTTCAACGAAACCACTTTGGTTGGATCCGGAATGTCAGTTTATTGCTAGATTCCAATTTCCATAATTTTTGGAATCAATATGTGAGCGTGAAAAAAGAAAACGTGTTTTGACAGTTTCAGTCAATTTGGATTGACCAAAAAATGACCGTTTTTCAAACGGTCTCCAAATTAAATGAAATTAGTTTTGTTGGGAACGTATCGTCCAAACATAGCCAGATTTATTTTTTTGAAATTTGTAGAATCAGTTTGTGGCCTCGGCAAATTAATATGTACATTCAAATCTAAAATTGAATGTTTTATATTTTAAATTGAAAAATAACTGACTGAAATAGTCGAATGGGCTTGCGAAACATATCCCATTGTGTTCGAAATGGGGGTATTTGGCTAGGAGCGACAGTCGTTGGAGTTCGATTGGAGTTCGGATGCGGAACGAATTAATTAGAGAATTAAATGAATTAAATATAATAAAAAATAATTTAAATAACCTAAAAAGAAACCCTAGCCCACGTTCTCTTCTTCCAGCCGCCTCTCACAGAAACATACGGCGGAAAATGTTCGATTCATTCCACTTCAAAAACTTTCAATCTCTTCAGTAATTCAACCAACCTCTAAAGCAAATATAGAAGAGAATTTCGCCCTCTTTAATTATATATGAGGTTGATCTAAAACTGTGATGTATCTTGGTCGATTTTGGGGTTCAATCTGGTCGCGTTCACGTCGGAATTGGGGAGCAGAGAGGGCATCAATCGGAGGGAGGTTCGGGGGGTGGTGGTGCACGCGGGGTGCGTCGTCGACGCGGGTTCTGATCATGGACTGACGCCTTGATCAGCGTGCAGGCAGGAGAGAGAAGAACAAAGGATGGGTACGATTTTTAGATCATATTCCAGAAGGAAGAAGGGGATTAGAAAGAGAAAGGGGTTAAGTTTTATTTAATTATTAATTAATTATATCGTAAAATTATCCAAAGTTTAAAAATACATATCTTTTGCATATGAGGTCGAAAAATTACAAACTTGGATCCGTTGCGATCGTGGGGACGAGAGCTTCACAACAAAACTGACCGTGTCCAAAACGGAGCACATTAGAATTTTAGACAAATTCAGACCCGAACGGCAGTGAAATTCAGAAATAAAAGAACCAATATGAGAACTTCTCACTATTATTTTCGTACAATTATTTATTTATTTTATAACTGCTTATATGAACAGCTCCCCGTCGTTCATAGACCATGGACGACTTGTTTGATTGTATTGTGATGTAGAAATTGATTGTGATTGTCATGTATTGATATTGTTGTATATAAAAATTATTTATATAAAATAAATATATAAATTACTGTGAAATGAAAATAAAATAAATATTCATTTACAAAATGGATGATTTGTTTATGTATACTTTATTATTTGATATTGATTGGGACGATAAATTTGACACATCGCCCAGCTGCACAAAGAATATTCAGTATTTGTTGTTTGAAAACCCCACACGGGTATTGGGATAATATTTGACATACACTGATCCCAATAAATTAGTGGTATGTCAAACGATGGGTTGACAGCCTGTATAAGGGTTATTTATTTATTTTAATGCTTATACAGTTGTAGAATGCACTCTGGATGTTGTATGAATTTTTAATGATTGTTTATCGTTTTTGTAGTATATATGTAATGTTGAAATCCATATGACTAAAATTATATGGTATTGGATTGAGTCTGATTCCAGTTCAGAATTAACGAATATTTTAAAATAATATTCAGTAATTATTGAAATGTGCAGCCGTGTTAAGTAGTTAAACGTCATTTTAACACGAACGAGAATTTTATCGATTTTATTCATTTTATAATGAATATCGAAAAGTGATTTCAAAATCTGACATTTCGAAAATATTATCATTTTAATATTGAAATGATATGGAATATTCAATTTGGATAATAAAATGGAGATCGATTTGAAATGAATTTAAAACGAATTGAAATAAAATTGAAATCGATTTAAAATGAATTTAAAATGAATTAAAATAAAATTGAAATCGATTTGAAATGAATTTAAAATCAATATATATGGAATATTAAATTTAGATTTGAATTTGAAAATAAAATTGAAAACGATTTGAAATGAATTTAAAACGAATATATATGGAATATTCAATTTTGATTTGAAATTGAAATGGAAGTGGAAATTGTTTTTAAAACAAATTTAAACCAATTTATTAAATTCGTTTTGAAATGGAAATTGACAAAATATATAATATATATATTATATATATTATAATGGCCTGAATAGAACGCACCGTGCAACGACCGTTCGTGAATTTCGACCATTAACTTCAAATGGACGTTACGGGAGATCCGACCGTCGGATTCTCCTAAAATTGGAACCGTTGGGTTTGTATCAAAAAGTGCTTTCCAATGAATACAAGAGATTTGAAATCTAATGGTTAGATTTGGAGATATGTCCAAATCAAATTTAGAAAAGGTCGCTATGGATGCAGTTCGGTGGCCGTTATTGGAAACCGTCTGTACGGGCGATAATAAAATTATCGAAAATATGGAAAAATTATGTAAAATCATAATAAATGATTTGGAAAGATTTCGGATGAAAAATTCTAGTTTTGAAAAGATAATTTTTTTTTTGAAATGAAGTAGTTATTCACTAGAATAATAATTTATTTATTTTTAAAATAAATAAATTGGATTTGTGAATGGTTTTAATATAATCAGAAATTTACAATATCAGAATTCGAATGGATTTGAATCGAAAGTATCTTCGGGATTTCGATATTGGATTCCGTGATTATATGGATATTGTGGAGGAATTTGGAAGATATATATATCGTTATTCCAATACAATATTTGTTGGTTTCAGAATTTGATATTGAATATAAGTCGATATATTTTCTATTCAGAGCCTTATATTTAATATCAAATGGGATTTTGGGTTGGTCGTGAATGGTGTCTTCACTAACACTATTCTTAAAACCAGTTGAGAATTATTAAGATTTAATGAAGTTTACCAATTAATTAATGTTTAATTGGAATTGAATTGAATTGAATTTTTGGTTTGTCGTGAATGGTATCTTTAAAAATGATGTTCTTAAATCCAATGGAGTTAAGAAAATTAGAAACTAACTGGAGATTTGCTAAGTTGAATGGTTTCCTGGGTATTGATCTGATATTGGTTTCGGCCTTCGGGATTAATACTTAGGGAATTGTTCTCTTACTAATTTAAAGTTAGAGACTGATGGAATGGTGTCTTCAGTAACACTGTTCTTAAACCTCGTGTGAAAAGAATAAATCTTTTAATTAAGATTATTAGAATTTCCAGTTATATTTAGTAATTGGAATAAAATGGAATGTGATTTTGGGTTTATCATGAACCGTGTTTTAAATGACATGGGTTCTTTGACCCAGTTAGAGATAAGATTAATTTCTTAGCTTCATTAATATTGATTTTTGGGAAGATTAAAACTAAATGGAGCTTTAATGTATCTTTGATTAGATTGAAAAGTGAATGTGATAATTAAAATTATCAATTCAAGAAAATGATCGAGAATGGAGTATCGCTAGTTTTGCTCCAAGCGGTAGTTAAATCTTTAATTAGATTTGAACATGAAACGGTAATTAATTTTTACCGATAACACCGTGGTGTTAGATATGGAGTGTTACCAGTTTGCTCCATGGGATGAATAGGTTGGGATTGGGAAAATAAAAGAAATGATTACTTCGCTAAGGTGCGCTAGTCCCGACTAGTTGATAAACCTTAGTTTGGTTTAGAAATTATATCCAAAGGAAGATTAAAGAATAAATTTAAAGAATTTATCTTTGATAAAATTAATGGGAACCTTTCCCAAAAGATAAGAATATTTGAATAAAAGAATATTCTGGATTGGAATGAGGCGTATGATGTGTTGTTATAGCACTTGATTATAAGATACGCGAGTTATTCGAAAAGACCAGGTTTAACCCATTCTGAATAACTGATACACGAAAAGTCGAAGAGATTGAGGACGGTGCAAGACCGACGATCTTCACATCGAATGGATGGGTTGCTACTATTGCTCATGATTGGAGTAGCTACCTTAAAGGGGCTACAATTGTAGCCGTTCGGACGTACTTGTTGATTGTACGGATATGCGAGGGCCTCTCTCCTTATTGGACATACGGGACGATGTAACACCCCGTGTATTCTATAAAAGTGAAATTCACAAATTAAAGTATAACTAATTTCAAATCAAAGAATTAAGGGAAACGGGATACGCCATTGCGTTCGTCTCGGAATTCTGCTTGACATAGAGTCCGAGTTTGCGTAAAACGGACTCCGTATGAAGAAGATATGGCCTCCGGAAGTTTCAGAATTCAGTTTAAAATTCAAACAGACCAAAACAGCTCAGAAAAACCAAATCAAAATTCAAAATTGGGCCGGATTGGCTAGGGCGGGAATTTTCCCGCCCAAGGCACCCAGGTTGACTGGGTAGTCGACCTGGGGCTACCCAGGTCGACTGGGTAGTCGACCTGGGGCTACCCAGGTGGACTGGGTAGTCGACCTGGGTCACCCGTGTCGACTGCCAAGTCGACACGGTGTCGACTGGCGTGTCGACCTGGCCCCTGAGCCAGGTCGAACCCAGCCCCCTGGCTGGCCTAGTCTGTGTTTGGTCGATTTTCTGAGCCTTGCCTTGTCACTAGGGCTAGGTGTCAGCTCCTGGTTGGTCTCTCCTTCAAACGAACGACTATTATTAAACCAAGCTCCATCGACGGTCCAAATCAACTCACAAACTCTATAAAAAGGACCTAAGACTCACCCTAATTCACACAAACAAAAATGGAGATGAGACCGTCATGTTGCTGAGGAAAGACTAGGAATAGCCATCAGAAATTGAGAGACAATTAGGAGATAATTTGAAAGCTTAAAGCAACGTTAATTAAATCAAAGCAACGCCTACAAAAAAGGATAGCATCTCCAAATTCAGAATTCAGGTTCCTGAATTGAAGATTCGTCATACGTTGTAAGTAGAGTGCTATTCCGATGTGAATAAATAATTGTGTTTTGATTTGTGTAAAGTGAGAAATGGAATTGTGGCGATAATAATCTATATTTGTATGTTGCTTTGATTCTAAACGATTTGGAAATGTTATGGTATACGATTGGATATTTGCAAGTATGTGGTTTATGTTGACAACCATATGTTGTGGTATTTTATTTGGGGTTCATACAAGTATATGATTCATGTTAACAACCATATGTTGTGGTATTTTATTTAGGATTCATACAAGTATATGATTCATGTTAACAACCATATGTTATGGTATTTTAATTGGGATTCATGCAAGTATATGATTCACTATTATGCCAATATGATGTACATACTTTTATGATCACTTTTAGTGTGTAATTGGACTCGACTAAGTACTATGGTTTATATGAATCTATGTTGGAATTGGCAAATCATACTTTTGTATTAGAAACAAAAGTAAGCATTTTTATGAACATGATCAAACTATGTTTGGTGTTATGCCTAGTTGAAACCATGTTTAGGCCTATGTTGTTATAAAAATCATATGGTGATATAGGTAGCACATAAATTAAGTTAGATTTGCATTCTAATTGCAAGTTTACATGAATAGACTAAAAAACATGATTTCATGTTTAGGTATGTTTATGCCATGATTATATGAATAGAATGATTCATGTTTAAGTATTGTTTATGCCATGATTATATGCTATTACAATGCAAGTTCACATGTGCCTAATTCATGTTAATTGAATCGTTATGTTGCAAGTTCATGCGTTCACACTCCCCTTTTTATGTTACCTTATAAACACCATGTTATAAGCCTCCCCTTTTCATATGGCTAAGTTGGGTTTAAATGTTAAACCCAACATATCTTATATTGTAGCGAATGTTTAAAACGGGGGTAATGACGTTTGGGTTATAATATAGAACATATGTGTGGCATGTTTGAAGCATGCCAACAACCTTGAAAATTAATTAAGTGGCATAAATAAATTTTAACCAATGAAGATGAATTTGAATAATGGGCCGCAAATATTTACATATAAAAAGGAAAGAGACAAAATATGTAAATGTAGAAAATACGATGTGTTTAACCCAAGGTTGGATTGAGTTGTGATGTAAAACTACCCGGAATCCGTCCGGCTGTCCAGTAGTCACAACAATACTTATCCAATGTGGGTGGTTAAACACGGAGCCCAATAAAGACCCGAGGTTAGACTGAGTTGTGGCGTAAGACTGCCCGGACCCAACCGGCAACAGGCAGCCACAACAATACCTGTCTAATGTGAGAGGTCAAGGCTTTAATAAGACAATTAAGGCTGAGTCAGGATTGATAGGATTAAGTAAATTGAATTTAATACTTAATCAAAATGGAACATGCTAAACTATACAGACTGATTGGGGGTTAGGTTTATAAAACACTTAACCAACTTAGCATGTTGGCTAGAGATAGAAAACCTAGTAGCGGGGGACCCTTTTCAGCAGTAACCCTACAAGGTGTATCAGGATACCCTGAACTAGGCAGGGTGGGGCACGATTACTGAGCTGACTGTAAGAGGTCAAATCGACGGCGGTGGTGCAGCAGTGTAGGTTCTAACGGGGTGCGGGCGTGCACACACTCCAGCGCAGAAAAATAAGGCACTGGGCACCAGTAGTACACCTGTGCATTCTAGAATTGTGTCGGGCCGCCACCATGGGACTTGATACACCCCATGGTGGGACCAGCATAGGTAACTACAACAACGGGGGCCGTAAGACACATGTAACTATGCGAGTAGGAGCCGATCATCAGAAATGGATCACTTCACCCTGATTATGGGGTGCCTGTTGGGAACTAGTTTATATGGGTACAGAGATTAATATGGGGTACGATAGTGTATTCGACCCTAGACAACTTAACTTAGTTTATGGTGCTTTCTCATTTCCAGTTTATGCTTATCATACCCAGTTCTTTATTCATAGGCTGAATAGTCCTAGACTTACTCAGGCTTTATGTCTGACTCTACTTTTCTTTCGCCTTCTTTTCTTTCGTCCCCCCCCAGGTCCACAGGGAGGGAATACCGCAGCTTGACCAGCTTTCACATCCAGCTTGAAGAGAAAGAATGTATTGCTTGGATCTTTTTCGTTTTGGACTATGGCTTTGGACAACAATTATGGGACTTATGCAGTTTATTTATGTTTTCTTTATGCTTCTTTAAATAATGTAATCAAGACAGTTATGAAGATGTTATGTTTTCGGAAGTATTGTAAAACAAATTATGACATGGTTTGTGTAACACGTATTTTGTTGAAATAAAAGTTGTTGTTGTTTTCCGCTGTTCAAAAATATGTGTTCTTACATCTGTCTTTTATATATGTGACTTATACTTATAAACCTCCACCAAAATTAGGGCATTCCCTTTGGGAGTGACCCTAACGGAGGTGGGGTGTTTCACTTGGTATCAGAGCATAGGTTTACCAGATAAGATAAAAGTTTTGAAAATTTATTTTCAAGGGAAAATTTAAAGAAGCATTTTTAAAAATAAAATATTATATTTTAAAAAGGGAAAAGTCCCCCAAAGCCATAGGTACTATCTTTTATCCTTCGTTTTGAATCTATCCTTTTTGTTTCAGCATGTCCGAAGAACTTAACTTGCCAGAGGGTATACCAATACCTGGTTGGTTTAGACGATTCTTAGAAGCAAGGGCCACTTAGCCAGGTCCCACCGTTCCTCCTCCTCCAGCTGTAGGAAATCATCCAGCTGCAGCAACACCTCTTCCTCCACCTCCTCCACGAGGAAATACTTTTGCTAAGATATGTAAAGATTTTAAAGCTATGGGAGGAAAGGACTTTCATGGAACTGAGTCCTTCGTGGCAGCTAGGAATTGGCTAAAGGAAACCGAGGACTTATTCGTCATCTTTGAGGTAGAAAATAGGCAGAAGGTACAACTGGCAGTATGGCTACTTAAAGGCGAGGCTTCCTACTGGTGGGAAGTCACCAATGCAGAAAGACCGGTGGAAACATGGGAGGACTTTAGGGCGAGGTTTGAGGCTAAATTTCTCTCAGACGCTGGAAGGAGTTTGCAGTTGGAAAAATTCTTATTTCTTAAGCAAGGGAATATGACAGTCAAAGAGTATGTTAATCAGTTCGATGATCTGGCTAGGTTCGGACTAGACCTAGTCAACACCCCACACAAGAAGGCTCTCCGTTTTGTCAAAGGGTTGAATGAGCCATTACACAGTTTGGCCATGACCCATATACCCATGGGAGCTACGTATGAAAGATTGGTACAGATGGCATTGCTGAACGAAGAGGATAAGGGCAAGAAGGAGACAAAGGCAGAAAACTCTCAAGGGAAGAAAGAGGGTTTGCAACCTAAGAAGATAGACTTTAAGAAGGGCGGGAAAGACAACAAAGAGAAGAGGAAGTGTAATTTCTGTGGCAAAGTGGGGCACTTAGTGAAAGATTGCCGGAAAAAGAAGGCCAAGATGAATGGTGGGTGCTTTTCTTGCGGTAAGACAGGCCACATGGCTAAGGATTGCCCAAAGAAACAAGGACAGGGGAAGAGGGCTGGATCCACCTCAGGGGCACAGGTTCATGTGCTAGAGGCGCCACCTCTGCAACAGCGAGGTATAAATACTTCTGTAGAAAGTGTAGTTTATCTTTATGATCACCCAGTTCGCACTTTATTTGATTCTGGCGCATCACACTCCTTTATCTCGTCTGCTTTAGTAGAATCTCTGCACCTAGAAACTAGTATGGTAGAGGACCCCTTAATTGTTTCAAACCCAATTGGGGGCCCAGCTCATTTGTCTATGATCCGTGTGGGATTGAAAATTTCTATTCTAAGCGTAGAATTTAGATGTAGTGCCTTTGTTTTGGGCTTCTCGGGATATGGTTTGATTTTGGGCATGGATTGGCTATCCAGTAATGGTGTCGTCCTTGATTGTGAGAGAAGGGTGGTTAGGCTTCTGACCCAACTCGGTAACACTTTGGAAATTACTTGTAATCCCTCGTATGCGGTTATGCTTAGTTATCTTGAATCGCTAGATGCCTCTGTTGAAAAATTGCAATCGGTTAGAGTGGTCCGGGAATATCCGGATGTCTTCGAAGAGGTGAAGGGCTTGTCTCCGAAGCGGGAGATAGACTTCCGCATATATCTTGTAGATAATGCAAAGCCCGTTGCATTGCCCGTTAGACACATGGCTCCACGGGAAAGGAAAGAGCTCAGTAAACAGATTAAAGAGCTTCTAGAGAAGGGGTTCATTAGAAGGAGCATTTCAGAATGGGGCGCTCCAGTGGTGTTCGCTACAAAGGTGGATGGTTCACTCCGTCTATGTGTTGACTATAGGGAGCTCAACAAGCTAACGAAAAAGAATAGGCACCCTCTCCCCAGAATTGACGATCTGTTTGATCAGCTTGTAGGAGCATCTGTTTTCTCCCAACTCGATTTAGCGACCGGATTTCATCAGCTAAGAGTGGCTGAAGATAGTATCGATAAGACAACATTCAGAACCCCAGACGGTTTCTTTGAATGGCTTGTCATGCCTTTCGGCTTGACAAACGCACCCGCCTACTTTGTGGACCTAATGAGTAGGGTGTTCAGGGATTTCCTCAATAAGTTCGTAGTGGTCTATGTAGACGATATCTTGATCTTCTCGAAGAATGAGGAAGAGCATGCTCAGCACCTAAGGGCAATCATGGAAACCCTGCGAGTCCATCGACAAAAAGCCAAATTCTCCAAATGCCACTTTTGGAGAGAGGAAGTAAGATTTCTTGGGCACATAGTATCCAAAGAAGGGTTAGCAGTAGACCCGGCTAAGGTAGTGGCGGTGCAGGATTGGAAGACACCAAAGAACGCAACAGAGGTCCGAAGCTTTCTCGGGCTAGCAGGCTTCTATCGGAAATTCATCAGAGACTTTGCAAAGATATCAGCTCCGCTCACAAAGTTGACCAAGAAGAATCTAGTGTTCAATTGGGACTTGGATTGCGAGTTTACTTTCCAACGACTGAAAAGGGCTCTTACAACAGCCCCAGTTTTAACGTTGCCAGATGGAAGCAAGATGTTCACAGTTTATACAGATGCATGTGGGACAGGGCTAGGCGCCGTCTTAATGCAAGAAGGAAGGGTAGTAGCTTATGGCGGGAGGCAATTGAAAGTGCATGAAAAGAACTACCCGACCCACGATCTTGAGTTAGCCGCCATCGTCTTTGCACTCAAGTCTTGGCGACACTATCTCCTAGGTGAGAAGTTCGAACTTTACACTGACCATAAATCGTTGAAATATCTTTTCTCGCAGAAAGATCTTAACTTGAGGCAACAGAGATGGATGGAGTTTCTTGCCTCGTACTATTTCGAGATCTCCTACACTCCGGGCAAAGGCAACGTAGTGGCAGACGCGTTGAGCCGAAAGAAACTGTCCCTAAGCCCGCTGTTTGTTGAAAGACAAAGCCTAGAGTTTATAGCCAGTTTTGACTTTAGGCCCTCCTCCGATTTTGTACCCGGCTTGCTAGCATCTCTCGAAGTACGCCCGACTTTAGTGGACTCAATAGGGACAGCACAACGCGAAGACCCTCAGCTTGTGGAGACGATTGATAGGCTACTTAGAGGTGAGACTTCAAGTCACCTCAACAGATACTCCATCGACGATAAAGGTTGGCTAAGGCGGGACGGAAGACTATGCGTCCCACAGACAAGGGATTTAGTAAAGAAGGTTCTCGAGGAAGCACATCACTCCAAGGTGACGATACATCCAGGCGGAGATAAAATGTACAAGGACATAAAAAGAACTTTCTTTTGGAACGGCATGAAGAAGGACGTGGCAGATTTCGTTTCTAAGTGCATGGTGTGCCAACAGGTTAAGGCGGAACATAAAAAGCCTGGCGGTCTACTCCATCATCTAGAGGTCCCGCAGTGGAAGTGGGATAGCATCTCAATGGACTTCATTGATGGGTTGCCTAGGTCTAGGAGAGGCAACACTAGCATTTGGGTAATAGTGGATAGGCTTACTAAAAGCGCCCACGTTTTACCTGTCAAAAGTAAAAGAACTGCCTCATCCCTAGCATCTCTTTACATCAAGGAAATTGTTCGACTCCATGGAATACCATCCAGCATTGTTAGTGACCAAGACCCTATCTTCACAAGTGAGTTTTGGCGGAGTCTGCAAGAAGCGGTAGGCACACAGTTATGCTTAAGCACAGCCTATCATCCCCAAACCGACGGCCAGACAGAAATAGTGAACAGAGTTTTGGAGGACCTTTTAAGACTGTGCGTCCTTGACTTCGGAGGGACATGGGAAGACCATCTTCCTTTGGTGGAATTTGCCTACAACAACAGCTACCAAGCAACCATCATAATGGCGCCCTTCGAAGCTTTATATGGAAGACCATGCCGATCACCCAATTGTTGGTGGGAGTCTACTGATAAGCTCATACTTGGACCAGATATGATCCGAGAGACTTCAGAGAAAGTAGACTTAATACGAAGAAGGATGAAGACGGCCCAAGACAGAAAAAAGTCCTACGCTGACAAGAGGAGGACCGACCTTGAATTTGAGGTTGGGGACAGAGTTTTTCTTAAGGTATCTCCGCTGAGGAACGTTGTTCGTTTTGGAACCACAGGAAAGCTAGCACCAAGGTTCGTAGGGCCATTTTCTATCATCGAGAAAATTGGAAAAATGGCCTATAGATTAAAGCTACCCGAAAAATTGGTCGGAATTCACAACGTCTTTCACATTTCACATCTCCGAAAATGTCTACATGAATCTGCTGAAGTGGTAGAGCCAAATATCCTAGAAGAAGCTGAAGTGGAACGCGAAGCGACCGTGAGGAAAGTTCCAACCCGCATATTAGGAACGGAAGTGAAAAAGCTACGCAACCGCGAAGTCAAGCTCGTCAAAGTTTAGTGGAGCGACGCCGAGGGAGACGCAACTTGGGAAACTGAAGCTAGAATACGCACAGCCTACCCTTTTCTTTTCGATGGTACATCTTTGATCTTTCTTTTTCCTTAAGTTGCGCTTTTATCTATCTTTTTAGGTATATCTCCTCGACCTTATCTTTTAGGTAGAAACTCTTTGGATGAAAACATGTAATTGAAACATGTTATGGATGATTGTTGCAAGTGGTTGCAAGTGATTGCTAGTGGTTGCTCGTGGTTGCATATACACACACAATTTAGGTTTTAGATCGGCTCAGTCACTTCATATTGCATATGCATATATGTTTGCATTCGTATATGGTTGAACTTTAGTGCGTTGTCATATGGATGTTGCATTTGTATGAATGATTGTGCACTCATGTAGAATCATGAATAGGAGAATTTGCATACATGATGGATTCATGGCACTTATATAACTCGCATTAAGGAGGTCAACTGAATCAGTAGACCGCCTGATTTTGCATTAGATAAGTACATGTACACACACACTTCGCATATGATCATGAAGCATTAGAAGTCTTTTAAGGACAATGGATGCTCGTGTTTGATGAATGAGTAGATGGATGTTTGGATGTTTGGATGTTAGGATGTACATTCTTCCTGAACTTGAAGATTTCGGGGACGAAATCCTTTTAAGAGGGGGAGAATGTAACACCCCGTGTATTCTATAACAGTGAAATTCACAAATTAAAGTATAACTAATTTCAAATCAAAGAACTAAGGGAAATGGGATACGCCATTGCGTTCGTCTCGGAATTCTGCTTGAAATAGAGTCCGAGTTTGCGTAAAACGGACTCTGTATGAAGAAGATATGGCCTCCGGAAGTTTCAGAATTCAGTTTAAAATTCAAACAGACCAAAACAGCTCAGAAAAACCAATTCAAAATTCAAAATCGGGCCGGATTGGCCAAGGCGGGAATTTTCCCGCCCAAGGCACCCAGGTCGACTGGGTTGTCGACCTGGGGCTACCCAGGTCGACTCGGTAGTCGACCTGGGTCACCCGTGTCGACGGTGTCGACTGGCGTGTCGACCTGGCCCCTAAGCCAGGTCGAACCCAGCCCCCTGGCTGGCTTGGTCTGTGTTCGGTCGATTTTCTAAGCCTTGCCTTGTCACTAGGGCTAGGTGTCAGCTCCTGGTTGGTCTCTCCTTCAAACGAACGGCTATTATTAAACCAAGCTCCATCGACGGTCCAAATCAACTCACAAACTCTATAAAAAGGACCTAAGACTCACCCTAATTCACACAAACAAAAATGGAGATGAGACCGTCATGATGCTGAGGAAAGACTAGGAATAGCCGTCAGAAATTAAGAGACAATTAGGAGATAATTTGAAAGCTTAAAGCAACGTTAATTAAATCAAAGCAACGCCTACAACAAAGGATAGCATCTCCAAATTCAGAATTCAGATTCCTGAATTGAAGATTTGTCATACGTTGTAAGTAGAGTGTTATTCCGATGTGAATAAATAATTGTGTTTTGATTTGTGTAAAGTGAGAAATGGAATTGTGGCGATAATAATCTATATTTGTATGTTGCTTTGATAATAAACGATTTGGAAATGTTATGGTATACGATTGGATATTTGCAAGTATGTGGTTTATGTTGACAACCATATGTTGTGGTATTTTATTTGGGGTTCATACAAGTATATGATTCATGTTAACAACCATATGTTGTGGTATTTTATTTAGGATTCATATAAGTATATGATTCATGTTAACAACCATATGTTATGGTATTTTAATTGGGATTCATGCAAGTATATGATTCACTATTATGCTAATATGAGGTACATATTTTTATGATCACTTTTAGTGTGTAATTGGGCTCGACTAAGTACTATGGTTTATATGAATCTATGTTGGAATTGGCAAATCATAATTTTGTATTAGAAACAAAAGTAAGCATTTTTATGAACATGATCAAACTATGTTTCGTGTTATGCCTAGTTGGAACCATGTTTAGGCCTATGTTGTTATAAAAATCATATGGTGATATAGGTAGCACATAAATTAAGTTAGATTTACATTCTAATTGCAAGTTTACATGAATAGACTAAAAAAACATGATTTCATGTTTAGGTATGTTTATGCCATGATTATATGAATAGAATGATTCATGTTTAAGTATTGTTTATGCCATGATTATATGCTATTACAATGCAAGTTCACATGTGCCTAATTCACGTTAATTGAATCGATATGTTGCAAGTTCATGCGTTCACACTCCCCTTTTTATGTTACCTTATAAACACCATGTTATAAGCCTCCCCTTTTCATATGGCTAAGTTGGGTTTAAATGTTAAACCCAACATATCTTATATTGTAGCGAATGTGTAAAACGGGGGTAATGACGTTTGGGTTAAAATATAGAACATATGTGTGGCATGTTTGACGCATGCCAACAACCTTGAAAATTAATTAAGTGGCATAAATAAAATTTAACCAATGAAGATGAATTTGAATAATGGGCCGCAAATATTTACATATAAAAAGGAAAGAGACAAAATATGTAAATGTAGAAAATACGATGTGTTTAACCCGAGGTTGGATTGAGTTGTGATGTAAACCTGCCCGGAACCGCCCGGCTGTCCAGTAGTCACAACAATACCTATCCAATGTGGGTGGTTAAACACGGAGCCCAATAAAGACACGAGGTTAGACTGAGTTGTGGTGTAAGACTGCCCGGACCCAACCGGCAACAGACAGCCACAACAATACATGTCTAATGTGAGAGGTCAAGGCTTTAATAAGACAATTAAGGCTGAGTCGGGATTGATAGGATTAAGTAAATTGAATTTAATACTTAATCAAAACGGAACATGCTAAACTATAAAGACTGATTGGGGGTTAGGTTTATAAAACACTTAACCAACTTAGCATGTTGGCTAGAGATAGAAAACCTAGTAGCGGGGGACCCTTTTCAGCAGTAACCCTACAAGGTGTATCAGGATACCCTGAACTAGGCAGGGTGGAGCACGATTACTGGGCTGACTGTAAGAGGTCAAATCGACGGCTGTGGTGCAGCAGTGTAGGTTCTAACGGGGTGCGGACGTGCACACACTCCGGCGCGGAAAAATAAGGCACTGGGCACCAGTAGTATACCTGTGCATTCTAGAATTGTGTCGGTCCGCCACCATGGGACTTGATACACCCCATGGTGGGACCAGCATAGGTAACTACAACAACGGGGGCCGTAAGACACATGTAACTATGCGAGTAGGAGCCGATCATCAAAAATGGATCACTTTACCCTGATTATGGGATGCCTGCTGGGAACTAGTTTATATGGGTACAGAGATTAATATGGGGTACGATAGTGTATTCGACCCTAGACAACTTAACTTAGTTTATGGTGCTTTCTCATTTCCAGTTTATGCTTATCATACCCAGTCTTTATTCATAGACTGAATAGTCCTAGACTTACTCAGGCTTTATGTCTGACTCTACTTTTCTTTCGCCTTCTTTTCTTTCGTCCCCCCCCCCCCCCCCCCCCCGTCCACAGGGAGGGAATACCGCAGCTTGACCAGCTTTCACATCCAGCCTGAAGAGAAAGAATGTATTGCTTGGATCTTTTTCGTTTTGGACTATGGCTTTGGACAGCAATTATGGGACTTATGCAGTTTATTTATGTTTTCTTTATGCTTCTTTAAATAATGTAATCAAGACAGTTATGAAGATGTTAAGTTTTTGGAAGTATTGTAAAACAAATTATGACATGGTTTGTGTAACACGTATTTTGTTGAAATAAAAGTTGTTGTTGTTTTCCGCTGTTTAAAAATATGTGTTCTTATATCTGTCTTGTATATCTGTGACTTATACTTATAAACCTCCACCAAAATTAGGGCATTCCCTTTGAGAGTGACCCTAACGGAGGTGGGGTGTTTCAGACGAGGAATAAGGTGCCTCTGATTTCGTTCAGACCTAGAACGGACTTGTAAATGGATGGTGTTTCTGACATTGTATTCCTTTATACTGTATTCGTTGATCTCTGCTAAATATATATCTGTTTGGTGGCGGAGAATTTATTCTCTTGCTTAACACCCTTCTCTGAGATGTACGAGCTCAGATGTTATATATCGGCAGAAATCAATGGTACGGTATGGATTGATAGTGTGGCATGCTAAGATGCAGTCATCCAAACCTTTTTTGAAAAGCAAAGTTTAGTGGATGATGATCAAAACACAATTTTAATATAGCATAGCTTTGTGTAGCGTTAATTTGCGAGCCTCACATACCGGTACGGTGAAAAACTGATGGTTAGATCAGTATGCTTTAGAGATGAGGATAGACACCCTATGGGTTGTCATGGATTCGATCGACCGAGGTGATACTGGGTGTGGTCGCCCCACACCATTAGGGATAGGGCGCGCCCCCCAATTCCCAAGTGGATAGAGTTAGCGGTGTTTTCCAAAGCTTGGACGTAAGCCGCGGTAACTTGTTTCCTGGATAGTGCGGATGTACATTACGGCGTTTTTAAATGCCAACGACATAAGCCATTAGAAATTGTACTACGCGATAGATCTTTCAGATCAGGAGCCACCATGATGGAAATCCAAACTTCTAAATACGACATTTTGCGGTTTTGATTGTAGAGCCTAGTATGGAGACATGATATATGGTACCCATGTCGTCTATGATTGATACATTTATATTCGAAGTTGATTTCTTCACTTATAGTAGTAATAAAAGATTTGTTTTAAAACGTACCAAGCATATTTGGCTATTATAAGGTAAAACTCTATCCTCCAGCTTGCGTTGCATTGTGTGATGGGACCTAAGTCTTATAATAGCTTCATTTTTCTTTATTTAGCATTGCGCTGTTTGTTTTAGGCATAGGTATTATTGGGGGTAACCCATTCCGTGTTATACAGCGTGGTCCCTTGATTTACCTTATTTTAAAGTAAAGTTTTAAATAACTATTTTAGTTCTCACACCGGTCTCATGACTGACTTGGAGTTTATTGTTTTAACCTAAACTCTAGGTGCCCATATTTTCTACACGAGCAGCTAGTAGTTTTGGTTTTGCAGATTTATATTCACAGGATCCTGGTTTACAACTGGAATGATATTCGGAAAGATTTGTATCGTATATTCTTTTTTGTTATGTTTTGTATTATTTTTCCACTGCTATGTATTTAAATGTAATTTAAAACTCTGATATTTTCTGTTGTATAATATTTATTCATTTATACTATGTTATATTCTTGTACTCTGATGTAATTATTGTAATAAACAATGAAATGTTCTTCTGTCTATGTTCCGATTTGTCTTGTTCTCGAAGTAGTCCGCCTTCTTGTTCGGTTTAGGCCGGCCGGGAAGCATGGGTTGCTACAGACGTCTTTATCGATTGCCATAATATTTTTACTAGAAAAAACAGATTTAAGAGCAGCATGTTTCAATTAAAATGTTATATGTATAATCAAGCTATGGTTTTACACGGCTATCTCGATGTCAAGTGCACAAATGTCATGAAAACAGTTTCAAATGCAAAATGTCACAAGTGCATGCACAGAGCATAAGTGCACAAGGTTACTAGTGCGAAACTCAGGTTCAACAAGTGTTTTAATAAAGTGCATGATCAATAACAGGTTCAACAAAGTGCACATGAGCAAACATATATGCACATGAGCAAGACATAAATAATGTGTAGTATGTTTCAAAACAGAACGAAATTATTCAAAAACAAAATTGTACTTCATTACTTGAAAACTTTAATTAATAAACAAATGTACGTATACCTGAATCTTTTGACGAAGCTGGGCGAACGACTTTGGACCAGCGACCTGTTTTCTAGCCTCTCCTCATCAGTCTCTTAAGCTTTATAATAAGCTGTTTTTATGCGACTCTTGTTCCCTCTCCCCCATTTTATACAAAATGGATATAAATGGTATATGAAAATATTATGAAAATCAGAATAACTTACAAGCAGTCAAGAAATTAAAAAGTACTAAATTAATTATGAAAATCAGTAGGTATGGAAATCATCCCTTAATTAAGAACCAATACATAAATAGAAGTCACTTGATCAAATTTGCTACATAGGAATCAAGAGGCAGTTTCCTCTATCATGCTAGGTGGAATGAGGATTTGTGTTGTCGGGACGTCATCTCTATACCACTTAACATCACTAGCTTGATTTTCTATTCTATAACCACATTGAATATCATGTAAAATTGGATCATCTTCATTTCCATTTTCCTTTTAGACATCAATCCAGTCCCTCGGAAGTTTCTTGATAACATTATAATGTGCCTTATCAGTTGGATCTTGTACGTAAAACACTTGTTGTACTTCTGAAGCCATAACATACGGATCAGATTTCTGGCACAATCTGTTAAAATTAACTCGAGTCATCCCATACAAATCTTTCTCTTCTTGGTATCAACAACACTTAAATAAAACCACTGAAATTTCTCCCCAATAATCCCAATTTCTATTATTTCTTCAATTGCTTCGTAGTAACTAACATTGCCAACCAATGGATTATGATCTTTTGAACTTGAAAAACTAGTGGTCAAGGCAGTCAAGAATACACCACTATTCCGTGTTTTGCACTTAGCATCTTTGTATTTTGTATGGAATCTGTATCCATTAATAATGTATCCACTAAATTTCCTAGTTGCTAGATTAGGGCCCATTGCAAGCACTTGTAGCTCTTTCGAAATATCCTCTTTTTTTCTCAACATCATCCTTCAGCCATTTCCAGAATTCTTCGGTATGTGCCCTCTCTGTTTTATATCTTCTCGATATTGCATGACCACCAATGAAAGCTTGATGTTCCCTGGAATAAACAAGATGATATTAATATTGATAAAGAAATATTCTAATTCTTTAGTACTATCTAGAATAAAATTAGAACCTAAAAACTTACTCCTTTAATTTCTCTATTTCCTCGTAACCACAATTGGATAGAATGTACCGATGACATGCCATCCACTTAGATTCTTTTAGATGAATAGCTTTTCCGTCTTTATTTCTTCTTGTACCAATACCGTATTCCATATTTTGTGGACAACTTTCAAATTTAGGTACTGCATCACCACTTAAGAATCTTGAGCATAATGTCAAGCATTCTTCAGCCAGGTAACCTTTGGAGATGGAACCTTCCGGTTTAGATTTTTTGCGCACATAAGATTTGAGCCTACCGAAATAACGCTCATTTAGAAATATACGTCGAACGTACACAGGTCCACCGTACGTAACTTCCCTACACAAGTGAACCGTCAAGTGAACCATTATGTCAAAGAAAGCCGATGGAAATATCATCTCAAATTGGTCAAGAATTTCGACTATTTCTTATTGTTGCCTCTTCACGTCTTCCAAGTCGAGTACTTTGCCCCCAAAGACCTCTCAAGAATGCACCAAATCATATCAGCGGCAATGCAACTTCAGGTTTCAGTGTTTTTTCACAGCAAATTGCAATAAGTAATGAAGTAAAGAATGAACATCATGGGTCTTATACCCTGAGAAAGTCCTTTCTTTCGTGTGAACATACCGACTGATATTGGATGCACAACCGTATGGCAATTTAGTATTTTCCAGTACTAAGCAAAATAATTCTTGTTCTTTCTTTGTCATGTCAAGTATGGCAGCCCTAATCTCAAAGTGTTCGCCGTCACTTGATAAAGTAGGATGCAGAACCTTCTTGATGCCCATTTCTTGGGAATTCAAACGTGCATTCAAATGGTCTTCTGACTTGCCACTAATATTTAGCAAAGTACTGAGTATGTTATCGCATATTTTTTCTCTATATGCATAACATCAAGGTTATGTCGCAATAAATTGTGGCTCCAATACGGTAAATTGAAAAATATTGACTTATTTTTGAAAGGAGAATCCTTTTTCTTCCCAAAATTATTTTCAAAGCCACACAATAGTTCTTCAATGTCTGTTCCTGATAAATTTCCCGGAATCTGTCCTATTTCAACTTCACCATTGAATCTCCTTTTATCAAACCTCCACTTGTGTTTCGGATCCAGAAATTTTCTATGATTCATGTAGCACATTTTTTTACTATGTTTCAAGTACATTGAAGAAGTCTCATAATGACATACGGGATAACCCAATTTACCCTTTGTGCTCCAATCAGATAACATTGCATACCCCAGAAAATCACTAATGGTCCATAACACGCCTGCACATAACATGAAATTTTGATTAGTAAAGGCATCATAAGTTTCTATGCCTATATCCCATAATTCTTTCAACTCTTTAATTAGAGGCTGCATATATACATCAATTTTATTCTTTGAAGACTCTGGACCAGAGATGAATGTTGAAAGAATTAGATTTTCGGGCTTCATGCACAAACAAGTTGGAAGGTTGTAGTTAACAAATACAATTAGCCATGTACTTTAAACTATACTCATTGTACGAAAAGGATTGAAACCATCATAGGCTACACCCAATCTGATATTTTTATTTTCTGATGAAAAATCAGGATAAATAGCATCCATTGCCTTCCAAGACTCGCTATCAGTTGGATGTCTAAGTTTTCTTTCTTTTTTCCTCCCACAGAGTGCCATGTCATAAGTTGTGCAAACTCCTTGCATATAAATAGCCTTTGCAGCCTTGGTTTAAGAGAAAAGTAACGCATCATTTTCGATGGGACTTTTGTTGGAGAATGGATTTTTGATGACAACAACCTTATTTCAATTATCATTGATTATAAAAATATATACTAACATCTTTATCTAGAATATACACACACATATATGCAGGATTTGTATATAGGAATTAATACTGAAGACTGTACATTTTAAAAGCTTTTAGAGATTCAGAATTCAAAGTAGATTCAAGACTCATGAGTAATCAAGATTTCAAGAGTTCAAGAATTCAAGAGTAATATATTTATAAAGTCTAGATTTTGTAAGAATCTAAATAGCACTCTAGGTTCAAATTCAAATTCTGATTTTTCAATTCTTTCCTCAATCCCTTCTATTTTGTTTTTCTATTTTATTCTCAATCCTCTTCATTTTGTTTTTATACTTGTTTCCATTTTTATTCTTCTTTGTTTTTCAAACTTAAGTTTTTATATATGTACTTTATTTATATTTTATATAGTTTAAAACCTTATAATTTTATAAATATATTTATATAGTTTAAAAATATGTTTTCATATGTTTTTCTATCATATAATATTGATTACAACATTATAATTTTACTCAAGAAATTCCAGAATTAATTTTATATCAAAATTATTGAAAAATGCTTTGAAAATGAAATTTACACATGAGTATGTCGACATAGAAAAATATGTATGTCGACATATAACAACTATTTTCCTAAATTTGAAAGGAAGTGTCTTTTCACTATTTGAAACGCTTCAAAACTGTTGCAACCCTTCATTCTCTATAAAAAAGAGGTTAAAACCAATTTTCTAACATTTCTTCTTCTCCATCTTCATTCGCTTTCATCCTACCATTATTCTTAATCATTTTTATGGTTTTTACACTTATACTCTGCCGAATTCACTTTTGATTTGATAAAACTTCTTCTCTCTACACTCTCTACTCTCTGAATCAAGTGTTATAGAAGAGTTATAAGGTTGTTTTGTATTTTCTTGGGTTGAATAAACCCTGTTTGTAAGTCAAAGAGTAATCAGTCTCTCCTTGTAGCCCTGAAATCAAGGAATAGGAGTCGGTGTGCCCTTATTAAGTCGTGAATCAAGGGATAAGAGTCGGTGTCTCCTTGTTGAGCTGTGAAATCAAGGAGGTTGTATTTGGCTATTTGAAAATAGTAATAAAACTCTGCAAAATCCAGTGTTGTGAGGGACTGGACGTAGGAGTGATCCGAACCAGTATAAAAGCCGGTGTGTTCTTTCATTTTCTGCACATTTGTCTTTGTTTATTTTGCATCTGTGTCTGAATCTGTGTCAGTGGTTGTGTTTGTGGTGTTTGATTCATCTCATAATTCTCTTTAGTTTTGTTTAAAGTCTTATAAACACTATTCACCTCCCTCTAGTGTTTGTTTTGCCTGAACGATCAATTCCGCAGTCCCTAACAATTGGTATCAGAGCAAGGTCTTTCAAAAAGTTCATAATCTGATTTTTGAAAATGTTAAATGGCAAATTTTGAATAATAGTTTTAATTCACGTATTGTATCAAGTATTAAATGAGTCTGTATTCAATATTATTGAAAAACCAAGTTACTATGATTTGATTATTTGAAATTTAAAATTTTGAAATTTGAATCTTTTTAAAATTTGAATTTATATATATATATATATATATATATATATGGATATGTTACAAAATCATCATGATATTATTGTAGTTAGTTATTTTGAAAAGTAATTTGTAAAGTCATTTGAATATTTGAAAAGACATTTGAATTTTTTGAAAAGTTACTTTATTCTTTGAAAAGTTGTGTTGTTTTACAGGAAAAGATGTGTTAAATGGCTATTGGAAAATCAAAATTTGAAAAGATAGTTGACATGGCTGTTGGAAATTCAAATTCTGAAATGGTGGCAATTGAAAACTCAAATTCTGAAAAGAAATCAAAAGGAGGAGAAGAGTAATGACAGTTGGAGAAGAAACATCAAGAAGAAATGGATATACGTAATATAAATCAGAAATGAAATGGGTACAAGATCAATTTACAACTTTGGATTTTCATCAATAACTTATCTTCATGTTGTACTTCTCTTCATTTGCTTCGTAATGTCGCTAGTTTCATGAGATTTTGTCAAGAATTGATCAAGTAATGATCAAATGAAATTTTGGTGAATAAAGAGAGAAGGAAACCAAAACTGTTAACGGTTATCTTCTAATTGAATCCATAGGTTAGACTATTTTGTTCAAATCCTTTTCCAGATTGTAGTTCTTGTTCTCACGGTAGATTTTATGGGTAGATCGTCAAATTCCGATCAAAATTAAATAAGATATGGCAGTTTGAAGTTGGCGATTCAAAACTGAAAAACTGTTACGGGATTTCATGCATACCTCTTACTGTTTTGACTTGCTGCACCCAAATATCATCCAAATTCATCCCCAAATTGTTACTAGGTCATAGTCCTTTCATTTCTCTTTGATTTTTCGCTGATTTCTTCCAATTTCGTTAAGAAACGAAGTTATGCCACCTGAAAGTTTGATTGAAAGTGAAAAAAGAGAGGAAGAAGAAAAAAGAAGAGAATGTGAAGGGACATGACTTTTGGGCCTTTATGTAGTAGTTGAAGTGTCCATTCATTCAAAATCCAAAATTCAAATTCAAATCTTGGCGCCAAGTTGGTTGAAATACTAAATCTTCGACATCTTTCTCACATAGTGTTCAAATTCTGCAAATAAATATACTATACTGACCAGAAAAACGAGCCCGTCGCAATAGAGCAAATCTCATTATCAAATTCCGGAAGATCAATTCAGAATTCAGAGAATATCGAAGAAATGGATCTAAAAACCGGGAACGCGTTGATTAATTTTTAAATTTTTTGGCTGAATGAAAGCTTTTCTTGTTTGCTTTGCTTTTAATTCGAAATTTAAAACTTTAAAACTCGAATTTGAAATTTAAATTCAAAATTTAAAATTCAAGTTTGAAATTTGAATTTTGAAATTAGAATTTTGAAATTAAAAAAATAAAATAAATTTTGGATGTTTGTTAGGATTAATATAATTTCAGGAAATAGTTAAACCTGAAATATAAATCGATAATTTAAAACCAAAGTCACAAAAATATATGTTCCTTGAAAATAATGCATGAATGTCGACATACATATGTTCTTATGTCAACATAAAGATTTGTAAAATGAAATTCAAATTTTGAGTTTCAAAAGCTTAAACTTTCAAACTTCCCTCCATCTTTTAAATAAGAAAATGCAAGTTCAAATTATAGTTATTAACTTTTTCTGTCTACTTATTTTCTTATATCTTATTTCAAAATGTATATAAACTCATAAAATTATTAACATAATTGAAATAATTTAAACTTTTCAAACATTTTATATTATTATTAAATATAAGTTTATATATCTTAAGTTTAAGCATACATAGTTTAACTTATATATTCTTCACATATAATAACAATTTTGGGTTACATTATAATAAATACTATTTGTAACTTCATACTAATTTTGATTTATATATTTAACTTAATATTTTGGTATAAAGAAATATATATATATATATACATATGATTTTTATGCCTTAAAAATATAGTTTAAACATAAGAAATTATAGCTTTATATATTACTTCATACTATCATTTTTCATTAAAGTAATTTTGTTATAACTGTAGATTTCTTTTAAAGTTTTAACATATAAATTGTTCTTTAGCAAATAAATATGTTTGGATTTCTAAGTTTGAATTTAAAATTAATTGTTATCAAGTAGATTATTGTATATCTCATAATAAATTTTAAGTTCTTTTTAAAATTAGTTTTTATATACTATTATGAATATATGTATATAGTCTACTTTATATAATTTTATATTCTCTTTAAAAAGATCTTCAATTCCTACTATATTTACCTTATTAATATTATTTAACTCCATAATTATTTTAAATATTTTTCTACCTATCATAAATTTATTAAACTCTTAATTTTTTTCATTAGCGTCATTAACTTAAGTCTAGAAATTAATATTACCGTTGTTTGATTGAAATAATTTATAACATATATAGAATTTTGAATATCTTTTTTTTAGGAAGACGGGTCTGTAGCGTGGCACTACACAGCCGGTTACGCATAGATATAATTAGTTAGATAAATATCTGATTGACAAGCCCAACCAGTGGCATAAAGTTCCGCCAAGAAGGCCAAAGTATATAGTACCAGCTTACTACAACGCAAAATTATACACCAGATAGATCAGAGCATACCATAACTTATTAGATTACAAGCCAAAATAAAGTAAAGTAGGTAGCATAAGTGCACTGTGCCGATCAGAGCGGGATCTGGGTGCTACTCTCTTGTGAACCAGGCGAATGAGGCATATGCAGAGTTAGCCTGAAACGAGCAGGCCTGGTCGATCCTGTCCAAGAGTCGAAAAGATGCAAGATGCGATGACAAATACCCAACAGAAGTTTCTTTGGTCTGCCGAAGATACGAGCATTTCGTTCCAACCAGATACTCCAGGCAAAGAGAGCCACTAAAGAATCCAATGTAGGGTCTGGGGGGTTGTGCTGCTAATATTCAAAAAATGAGTGAATCGAGGGGATAAAACCAAGAAGGAAGGAGCTGATTGCAGCCCAAACCGCATAGGAGAAATCGCATTCAAAAAAGAGGTGAGTGAGAGATTCATTATGACTGTTACAGAGGACACAAATAGGATCAATATTGCTGTTGAAGCGATAAATACGATCTTTGGTGTTGATGCGGTTATGAATGAGTAGCCATTGAGAGAAGATAACGCGGGGAGGAAGATGACAATTCCAGACACGAGCGAAAGTGAAGCACCTACCTGGGTGAATAAGGAATTTATAACAGGCCGCTACAGAGAAGTTGGGGCCCAAGGCCCAAATAAATCTATCAGGATCAGGGTTGAATTGGGTTGAGTTAAGGATATGATCAATGCACACAAGCTCATTAATCATTTCTAGCCCAAAATAGGTGGAAGGTAAAAAGCCCAATGGGACCAGAGAATGTGCTGAAGCAACTGACAGGGGATTAAATTGGTTTAATAATGCCAAGTTTGGAAAAAGGGAGGATAAGGGGATCTGTTCGTTCCAAATGTCCATCCAAAATAACAAGAGTTTCCATTTTTGACTATAACGTGAAAGAGAGATTTTAATCTGGGAATGGTGGATAATACTCCTTTCCAGAAAGGCGATGGATTAAAAGAAGGGCTGAAGTGAAGGATGAAGAAGGGGTTAGCTTGATACGGTCTGTGAAGTATCTAGTCTTTCCAAATAAATTGTCCTGGGGTAAGGCTGCGCCAAAGCCATTTAGCTAGAAGTGCCATGTTGAAGATAAAGAGGTTATGAATTCCAGGTCCCCCATGGTTCAACGGAAGGCAAACAGTTTGCCAATTGATTAGCTTTTTTAATTTACCCCTACTCCAGAGGAAAGAGCTTCTAATTGAATCAATTTTGTTGATTACCCAAACTGGGAGTTTGTGGAAGGACATCCAGTAGGTTGGAAGTGAAGTGAGATATTGACCCCTACTCCAGAGAATATGTTCTGAGATATTGACTGCTTAATCATTTGATTAAAAACATCTGCAATTAAAACAAAAATGAGGTTGGAGAGAGGGTCCCCTTGTCTTAATCCTCTTCTAGATTTAATTTTGCTACCGAATTCTCCATTAATGAATACTGTAGAGATGCTAGTGTGAAGAATTGCATTGATCCAATTACACTATCTCAAGGGGAAACCTCTATGGGACATAAGAGAGATTATAAAGTCCCAGTTAATTGAGTCAAATGCTTTTGAAAAGTCAAGTTTGAGTAGAACACCCGGGGTATTTGAATTATGGCAAAAGGAAATTACTTCTTGGGTAGCGGCAACACAATCAAGAATGTTTCTACCTTTGATAAATGCAGATTGTTCAGGGTCAATCAGTGATTCAATGTGGTTTTGAAGTCTGATGGCTAAGATTTTAGTGATAATTTTGAATGTTGTATTGAGAAGACTAATGGGTCTGAAGGAATGCAAAGTGTTGGCACCAATGAATTTGGGGATGAGAATGATATTCACATAATTTAATTTGGCAATAAATGAGGGGTTGGCAAAGAATTCAGAGCACATTTCAATGATATTTGTTTTTAGTGTGAGCCAAAAATGTTTTAAGAAGACTGGGCCAACCCCATCAGGCCCCGGGGCTTTATCATTCGCCATTTCTTTTAGGGCCTGCCAAATCTCCTCCTTAGAGAAAGGTTGATCAATAATTATCGGAGACGGGTTAGGGTATAAATGATGCAGTTTATATCAGGAGAAGATGGAGGAAGTGAACCAAAAATGTTTGTATAATAATTAGTGAAGAGATGGCAGATGTTCTTAGAATCAGTGAACGAGGTGTTGTCATGAACGATTTCTGAAATGAAAGAGGAGCGACGATGTCCATTGGCAATTTTATGAAAAAAGGCAGTATTTTTATCTCCCCCCTTAATCCAATTAGCTTTTGATCATTGTTTCCAACCAAGTTCTTCTTGTTTGATTAATCCGTCTAACTCTAACTCATGTTCTTTCAGGTTGTACCGTTCAGAGTCAGACAAGGGACGCTGTTCCTCAATGATGTTTAAGTTGAGAATAGCATCTTGAGTGGAAGAGATGCGAGTTTTGAAGGAATTCCATACATTTTTTGCCCACGGACGAATTAATTTCCTTAAGGAACGAAGCTTGCATACCATCCTTACAGAGGTAGATTGGTGGTTTGGTAATTTATTCCAGTTATGGATGATAAAGCTATCAAAGGACACTACAACAAAATATGATATTGATAACGCTTTTTAATAACACGATTTTATGAACTGTTATTAATTACACTTAATTCTTGTTCTGGCGCGTGATTTTGTTTTAGTCATATTAGTGTAACGCTCTATTCACTGATTCCCTCCATGTTTTCACGAATTATCCTATCTCCCCTCCAAAACCCTTCTTCCTCCAAAACAACGCCTCAAAGGAAAAAAAACCGTTCTGCTGAAAACCACCAATCTGCCGAAAACCACCACCGATCTACCGAAAACCATCGATTTGCCTTCAATCTCCTCAACCGACTACTGTCTCTCTCCCTCCATAACCATCGATCTGTCGAAGCTACGTCTGCTCCTTTTGGGTATAATCTTCAATTTGGATTCTGGTATGCAAACCCGATTCTCATGTAAATTTGTTAGTTAATTATTTTAGATGTTGTAGATTTGAATCTATTATTGATTTGCGAGGATGGATTTGTAAATTAGGGTAAAGCTGCGTGAATGCAAAGAACCTCACCGTTGATTTGTCATGCTCACATTGATTAGGGTAAAAATGCGTAAATGCAAAGAACATCACCGTTGATTAGGGTAAAACTGCATAAATGAAAAATGGAATTATTTCAGTATTTGACTAAAAACACTACATACACAAATATAGCTAATTTAAAATGAGCTAAATGACGGCTGTGGAAGCTGTCAAAAAGGCAACAAAATCCCTTATTTCTCTACATCCTGCTGCAATTGGGAGTTTCTCCTCTGTTAGATGCTCGCTAATAGTAAGTTTTGCAAGATAGATCTAATTTTATTTTATCCATTTTGTTTTTTATGGAAATTTATTTTGTTTAATTAAATACCTTTGAAAAAAAATCTGTAGGCATTGATGCAACTAGGTTTAGCCACCTTCCTTTGAGATCATCGTTTAACTTGTCATTTGATTCATCTTGATTTGACTGACCATCTCATTTCTTGTCCGGATCTAGAGTATACTGACCTCTTCCCCTTCTCCCATTCGACAACATTCCCGTACCTCTTTGCCTTCCTTTTTACAACTTAGCGACCCTGCTCATCTCAAACGCCATTTAGATCCATCCTTTTTAAGGTTTGGCAAAGTATGAGTTTATCTCAATAAGTTGATGTTTTCTGAATTTATTGGTAGTGTTCGCTTGTTTGTATTTGGTTGTGGAATTGGTTTTGAATTTTGTTTAATGGCAAAGTGTTGAGGTTACGGTAATCTGTTTCCATTCATCTTTTGATGTCGTCTGGTCAGCTTTTTTTTGCTACATTGATCTTATCCAGCTAGTGATTTTCTAGTGCAATAATTTAATGAGGAGAAGTCTGCCAGTTTCCTTGTTATGACTCTGTTATAGCTTCCATTGTGATACTCACCACGGTGATTGAACAGGAACATAAGTCAATTTGTGGTAACCTTTGAGCCTGGCTTTGGGTTGTAGCTATCTTTTGTTATTCTCGGTCTTGGTTTGCTTTTGTTCATTGTGCCACTTACTGTTATTTTGTCCATATTCACACCATCAACGTTATAGATATTTTGTCCATTAGGTGTAAATGGTTGAATGTTTATACTGTTATTTAACAACATGGTTGGCAGAAAAATCCTAAAGCCATCTTTATATTAGATTGGGCATCGCATCACATGCACGCACGCACACACATGTATATAACAATTATACTGCTGGAAAGGTTATGCTAGTACATACAAATCATAGCATTGCTTCTCATATTATGGATCTGTGTTGCATTGAATCGACGCATATATTTATTATGCTAGGTTCGATGACACCCTCAAATCTAGAGCAACAATTGTATTTCAATGGTACCTCTGGGTTATTTGATACATGACTAATAACAATTCTTAGATATATGCTTAACAACTTTTAATTGATATCATTAATCACTGACATAGCACCGATGTTACCTAGGGTCTCAAAATCAGTCTAGCTGTTACACTAGAGTTCAAATGGAGTTTACATTAGAGTAAATGGACTAATATAATATGTTGTGTAATGAAATTACTCTTTACATTGTGACTTCTGGAACCTGTATTCCATAAACAAAATAGTTATTTTCTCGCTCTCACGCACACACTCTTTATTTATTCTCTCTCTATTCCATAAACAAATTAATTGTTCTATCTCTCTCTCGCACACGCATATACATATACATACTACACACACATCTATATATGTATAACCAAAAATTGAACCCTGCTTTTTTAATTTGACTCCTACAGTATGGGATTTTACAGAAGTTTATATTTAGTTCATGTGAATAACCAGAGTACTATTGTAATGAATTGGAAATCATAAATCTTTTGTTGTGCACGCAATCGATGTTAAAGTAAAAAATAGTCGAACTGAAAAAATAAAAGTAGAAATGGAATCATTTTGTTACCTTGTTAGGGAAGCCAATGTTTTGGATTCGGCGTGGTGGTTCAATGAGATGGCACGGCTGGATAATATTTTCAGTGGGACTTACGGAGCGCTTGGACTGGGTTTTCTTGGAAGGTCGTTCATACTCTTTGGGATTTCTTAGGCTTTCCCTCAATTCTTCCATCATGCTTTGTAAATCTTATTAACTCCAAATTATATATTTAGAAGCCTTACTTCCATAGTGATTAATATTCAATTAACCATTAAAAATAATAACTATAACAGAAAGTGCATTATCACAAAACATTTATTGTCTTATAACTGAAATAAATTTACACTTGCCTTGATTTTGTTGTTTAATTTTGCCTTAAACATGGAAAGGTTTTGGTCAGTGTGTTCTGTTGTGTAGAGGTAAGATGCAATAATGGAATTTGTTACAAAGAATGAATCCAACAAAATAGGATTGTGGAGATCCTAGATCGTAAAGTTCAATAATCAGTTCACCTCTTCTTGATAGAAATGCTTGTAAACCCACAATCAAAAGTAAAAAATATTCACAAATTACAGTCTAAGTTTTGCATCCATAAATGATTAAAAAAATTGTATTGCATTAACAATGCAAAGACCAATGCACCAATTGCAATACAATAGAGTTGTAATTCACTAGTTATTCCAGATGCTCGCCAAATCTGAAAAAACCGGAGGTTATTAGTTAGTCCTAGGCAACAGCAGGAGCTGGGAGCTGTAGCAATTATAATTACCCAAAAATAGTGAAAAATACGGTTACCCAATTCTCTATATCACATTTATTTCATTCTACCATAGAAGCACATCAGGATAAAGTATGGTATACTATTGAATCAATAGCCATGCTTTTTTATTGTTGCTTTTTTCTACCAAGTTCTGTAAGTTCTTATGCTCCTTGCTTGTTTCAATGCATTAGGCAATATTAAATCTTTGTATAAAGCACGTGTTCCCCATATTGGTTGTTTCCTGTTCCCTGATTCTTTAAAATGTTTTTTCATCATTAAATAGCGCACAGATCTCTTTATCGTGGCTGTGATGGAAGTATCTGGTTCATGGCTCACTAAATGGGGAGTTAATGTTCGGCCATTATCGGGTTCTCCTGCTAATTTTGGGGTTTACATACACTGCTCTTCTCAATCCTCATGATAGAATAATGGTATGATCTCAGTCTCAGCAATCATTTGTCTTTCATTTTGTTGTAGAATTAATCATGCTTTTTATTATAGGATCTTGATCTACCTCACCGAGGTCATTTGTCCCGTGGATTTATGACACCGAAAAGACAAGTTTTAGGTACATCAATCTTTTTCGAGTTTATGCCATATAGACTTGATGAATCAACATGTTATCTACTCATATATATATGCCATATAGTCACTATAGAATTTCTTCTAAATACCTGTTGGATTAAAAAAATTGGTCAAAATACCCTATCTGATGACAAATAAATTTTCCAAAATTTACACAGCCATTTCATATAGTTCAAGCCCCCACTTTTAATACATGAAAATCGATGATAATGAAATGAAAAATTAAACTTAGTTTGCAGGTCAACAAAATAAAAATAATAATGAATTTATAGACAAGAATATAATAAAGGTGAATGTAAGCATTATATTCCTATCCTATAGCTTAATGCAGGCCAAGTTTCCTACCCACTTCATATACAGGACAAGCCGGGAGACAAGCTAATTATTTAATTGCTAAAAGCCAAATGATTATTAATTTTCTAGTTAGTCTGTACTTATCAAGTACTATCCTCATAAGAATATAAATGATAGTAAGGAATAAATATGATGTTAATTATATATTAAGCAAGGTAGTTTAGCAAAGAGGTGAAAGTAAGATATATAAAGCAAAACTGAGCTATTTCTATTTAGGTTCAATTATAACTATGCTGTTAAAAATAAAATAAAAATTGGCAAATAAACTCTATGGGGGTTGGCGCAGTAACAAAAGTGTGTTGTGGTTATTAAAGTAATAGAATGTTTAAATTTCTAGCCATGCCATCAAACATATGAACTTTTCAAATTTATAACAGCAATAAAACCGCATTTTGCATTGTATATATTTTAGCCTGGATTAAGGTCATTAAAAAATTATTAGCAGAAAAAAACTTGCACTGTAAAATTCAAAGATTCAATAAATGGCCATAAGATGTCAATAATAAATGTCCATGAGACTTCCATTCATTAGATTGTAGCTCTTAGAAATTTAAACATTAATAGAAAATTTATGCACCGTAGCAAATTTATACTTGTCGGTAATTATAATATTTAATTAGGTTTTATGCAATTAACTAAGACCGTAAAATTATTAATTACAATAATTGAAGTAAGCAAGCTCATTAAAATTAAACAAGTTAACTAAGATTTATAAAAGTTAGACTACTAATATTGCTGTGAATATTAATATATATGTAAGGTAATGAACAGTATGGTCCACAATTATGGACTCAATAAATCGTAGCAAGTTTCCCCAGGATGGTTGATGTTTTATGCTCTGTGTCACTCCATATATAGTCCTAACCGATCTATACCTGCATAAATTTAAGCACTGATTAACTTAATTCACAAATAGTGCTTGACATGATGACTTTTAATAATTAACAATTATAAACGGTGTATTTGACCATATCTCATAACCACTTTTGCCCGGTCATAACACTGGTCTATCATACAATTAGCTCCCCTTGAATATGCATTCATATTTTTTAAGGTCGTCTTTTATTACAAATGGGGTATTAGTTTATGACTTAAATATGCATTCAGATTTTTTTTTTACGAATAGTATGAATGCAATACTCATCCTGGCTATATGAACAAAAATATTTTTATATTTCAGTGCTCCTTTTGAATGTATGCATATGAGTAATTATTTCTTTTGTCACATCAAAAAGGAGAACGTTAGTGCATTATTGTGAGCTGATAATGGTTATAAAAAACGAACATCATATGTGATAAATGGTGTATCACAAACATAGGAAACCAATAAACATGTAGAACAACCAATTATAGGTCAAATGTCAGAGTACGAACAAACCAATCATACAACATATGCCAACAAATTAAATGCAAGGTAGACATGCAAACAAAAATGTCAAACTAATGCAAATGATGGAACATAAAATGATATTACCTTGAAGAAGCTGCAAATTAGGAGAAGTATTAATAGCCTGGAGGAGTAGGATCCGACTAGGTAAATCTAGTATGCTCTCTACTTAGTACTGCAGGATGCATTGGAGACCATGAAACATGTGTAATAGTAGCAGGTCTTGTTCGTTACCTGTGATCCTGTAGATCTCATCTTAATAGGCATATGTGCTTGATATGATAGTATCATAGACCAGTGTTACGACCAGTGTTACTTGCTTGATCTGGAGTTACATGGGGATATCATACTATCATATCATATCATATCATATCATGAGAATAGAGTTCATAGTATTAACTGAAACAAACTGATCTGGAGTTACATGGTTATGATGTCAATCCATGCATGAAAAATGATGTGCATGAGAAGAATGAAATGGATGTAAATTTTCAATTCAAAAATATATTATTGATGCCAATAATATATTTTAAAACACTAACAGCTGCTATCGTGTATTGAACATTTGCATCAATAATTTTTTTTATGACATTCATAGTTGTTGATACTATTATAAAGTTAAATATTTTTAACATTGTGTTCAAGGGTATTCGCTCAAATGTGGTAGATTCTACAACATTGAGTGGTTTTGTTAATGATGTAGATGTGTTGAAGTTTCATCATAAGTGGATTAACTTTGTCACTAATAGAAGTCATCTTATTTTCGGTCCACTGTAGGCTTTATTGGGGAAGTTTTAACAGACCCGGTCTTGTACTTGAACTGATTTTTCTAAAGCATTGGGGCTGCTCATTTTTTTCTGATAGCATTGTTATATTAGTGGGATATATGAAGAAGTTTCACAATGAAGATGGAAGTGTAGGAGATGTGACCATGTCTTTTAGGCGCGTTGTGAGCTCAGCCTGGAAATCTAGTCTCATTATTGAAGGTGTACAAGTAAGGCCGAGGTGAATACTTGATTTCTCTCCGTTACTTCTCATTGTTATTGAATCTTCTCAAAGTACTATGTTTTGCAAACTGAGTCTCGGCTCAGTTCTTGCAAACTGAGTCGAGCCTCATTTTGCAAAATGGACCTGCTTTTAAGATGTTTTGGAACCTTAAATAGCAGGTACTGTTCGTTACCATGCTGGAAAATATTTTGGAGTTTGTTATATATGGTGCTGGCATTCTTTGCTTGAACGTCACTACATTTTAGTTAAGTGATTTGATATGAGAAAGAGATGATAACTGGTTTCCCGGAGTATAATATACTAATAGTCCACGATGTATGGCATATGAGGCGAGATCTGTAAATTGTATGTGTGAGCATGCGCACAAGAAGATACACACACGCATGGCATGATTTGCGTGTGAATTATATTTTTAAAAACTACATATGTGTATCTAGTTTTTAAAAATATAATTGTATGTGTGTATGTAGTTTTAATATAATTCACGCGCAAATCATGCCATGCATGTGTGTATCTTCTTGTGCGCATGCTCACACATAAATTTACAGATCTTGCCTCACATGCCTTACATCGTGGACTGTTAGTATATTATAAATATTCAGGGCTTTAATATAACTTCTGCATTGTAATTATGCACATGCAATATGAGTTCACAATGTTAATTAGTGGATTATAATCCATTTTGTTACATTAGTTTCTTTCTTATTATAATTGAAATTAAGTCGCAACAATCTGATGCTTAAATAAAAATAAATTGTATCAATATGTGTTTTCATTATTGTGGATGATGAGCAGCCACCTTCGACAAGCAAGAGATCAGGTATTTACTACATAACTGTAAGGTTTATTTATTTCTGCTTAAATTTTGAACTTTCATCATTTCTGTTTACTGCTGATTGGATGAAAGTTTAACCACAATTGACAAGTCAGACGTGCAGTGATTATGGTTGCTTATGTTTATGCTCTTT
Organism: Allium sativum; assembly: GCA_030737875.1. NCBI lineage: Eukaryota > Viridiplantae > Streptophyta > Magnoliopsida > Asparagales > Amaryllidaceae > Allium > Allium sativum. Next base: position 223,871,285 of record CM060909.1, on the reverse strand, counting down.
TGTTTATTTACTCGAAATAGGCTTGATGCTACACCAAGTTTACTTTCACGCTGTCGACATTTATTTTAAAACACAAACAGAATGGCATTGGTTGTGAACTTTTCTGTAATATTTAGTTAATTGGTACTCGGTACTTGTATCCATGTCTGATGAAAATAATCATCATTTAAGTGTATCTTATTTCTGTAATATTTAGTCAATTGGCATTGGTTGTGAACTTTGCTTGTTTTGGACAACTATAAGACCAAAAATTATATGTAGCTGGTTAATTGCTGGGAATCTTATTGGATATGCTTGGATTAAAAAATCGTGGATGGTATCTTTAATAGGCTCATGACAACATATATTTTATAGGCACATTGACTGTATTTTGAGTATATTATATTTCTGTTGTGGATGTACCTGTAACTTCTGAATAGATGTCACGGCAGATCACTGTTTTTGTTCATTTTTGTTCATATTCATGGCGGTGTATGGTTCGAGCAGGTACTGCAGACTGTAATGACCAAACCCCATACGATTACAATTATGCATTATGAAATAATTATATTTTTGGACAACTACATACATATAGTTTGCTATGAAATGACATAATAATTACGATTCTTTTTTTTTACTGTGAGATTACAATTATGCATTATGAAAGCATCGTCATGTGATTCACATAGTTTATTTGATGCATTGTGCTTGTATATTCAAAGACTCCTCATCAATGATTCATTTTTGTTGTATACAGGCCGACGAAGGGTGATGAGGCAAATGAAAGTAAGACGGAGTACTAAGTTGTTTATGGGTGTTTTGTCTAGCAGGTTTGGGGTGTCTTGTCTTTACTATGCTATGTTTTGTCTATCTTTTGTGTGTTAACCGAACATATATGAACTATATTTTGTATTTCGTGTACTTTAGTTGACATTAATGGGAATTGAAAACATATGTATTGAATAATTTTTGTTAGTTGATACTTTATTTGCTATTATTATATTTTGTATGTTCATCTTTAACTTGTTATGAAGATTCATTTTGATTGTTATTAAAATGTATGAGCTGTAAAATGATGTAGCAATACTGTAACATGTTAATTTAATAGCATCGTATAGAAGCTGTCGAAGATATATGTTATAGCAGTAAATTTGTGTTATAAATAAGTACAATTTTATTGAGATGTATAAGAGCGGTAATATGGAGCTATTGAATAATTATATTATAACGGTAATACTGTGTTATAAAAAGTCTTGCTTTCAATGAGATTTAGATGTATTATAGCGGCATATATGAGCTACTGTAATATAATAACATAGCGGTGAAAATAGGCTATATAACCAGTGTCTTTTATAGCGGAACAAAAAGCGTTATAGATATTCAGCAGTTTTTAATAACATGTTGATACACAGCAGTTATCAAACCGCTATAAATGTTATTAATAGCGGCTGTGAGCCACTATAAAACACAAGTTCTGTTGTAGTGGGAGGGTTCAAGCAACCAGAGTCTTTCAAATCTGAATGGACGATTGATAGGGGGACTGGAGCATGTATCAAAGAGGATTGGGCAATGATTAGAAATGGTGGTGGCTAGACCATTCACTAATGACAGAGGAAAAAGATCATCCCATATAAGATTGAAGAAGAAACGATCAAGTTTAGCCAAAGAGGGGGAATCTCGTCTGTTTGACCAGGTATATCGACGGTTGCTGATCGGTGGTTCAATGAGGGAGCAAGATTGGATAAAAGCATTAAATTGAGGAGAGTCTGAAGATGCATTGCCAGAATTACGATCAGTGACGAATCGAGTCGTGTTGTAATCACCACCAATAATCCAAGGGTCATTAATATGTTGAGACAAGTCATAACAATATTGCCATGTAATAGTTCTATCATGAGCATCGTTGGGTGCATAAATATTAGTGAAGTGGAAAACGTTATTAGAAGAAATGTGACGAAGGGACACGTGTAAAACTAATGGAGAAGAAAATGAATGTTCAAAAGACCACACGTGCTCATTCCAAGCAGTGATCAAACCGCCACGAGTGTCTAAAGCATCAACATGTGTCCATCCAGATAAGAGGGGTCCACAAATTCTACGAATGAGAGAGATGGGTGGGTTGGAGAGTTTAGTTTCTTGTAAAAATAAGATATCGATATGAAGTGGGGAAATGATGAGATTGACAACATGGTTTTTTGATGGGTCCCCCAAACCCCTGATATTCCACGTGACTATCTTCATTTAGAGAGGTTAGTACGCTGCTATTCTGGGGTTTGCATGGCCATGTAGTGTTTGTCATGCAAAGTAACACCCATATATTTTGCCAATTTTTTATTTAAAACTTTATTAGCTGAAGAAAAAACAACAGGTTCAAAATAGCTACCCGAAGTTCCAGGAGGCAGTGAGAGAGCTCTGTTGATCCGAACACTCCTTCTGACCGACGCTGACGAAAAGCGAGGAGAGGATGAATCTTGACTTTCTAGTTGACCATGTTGAGCTATAGGTTGCTGATCTTGGGCTTGTTGAGTTGGCAACTGCTGGTGAAGGGGAGTAGAAAGATCAAGGTCAGCCAATGGGTCCCATCTAGGCATCGCCATTTCCACATTCTGTTAGTCAAAGAGAGCTAGATCATGCTGATGATCATCCAGAATTTTCGGCACCTGTCTCAAAGCTTCATCAGACATAACATCAAACATATCTTCTTCCATATGCTCCACGGGCTGCGCCATAGGTTGAAAAATAAAACCATCATGCTCATAATCAATCCCCAAGAGGAGTGTCTCCGGACGTTGGCAGGGATGAGCGTGGGACAAGCGATCCACCTTTAGTTTAACTGCACGGTTGTTAATGCGAGCAATAAAAGTATTGGGGGGTCGTAATACCTTCGTAGAATTGCATCTTGACATAAAGGAAGCGGTGATCGATGAAAGACCAATCGCACAAATCAGAGTGGATGTATCTCCCCATCGGCTTTAAAGCTTCTCGAATGGCATCCGTGTTATGCTTAAGGAACTCAGGAAAGTCACTAATTTTTGCCCATGTTTCCGCTTCAAGAGTGGGTTCTGTAATTTCTACAAGAGTACTAGCTTGTTGAAGCGAGACAACACCTCCATCTTCATTGTTCAAGAATTTAAGCATTAAGGCCTGCTCTTTGGTGTTTTCATTAGGAAAATGAATAAGGAAGGAGTTGTCAGAGATATGCCAGATTGGCAACACATATTCATGTCCAAAGGTTGATGCTAGAACTTGTGAGAGCATTTCAATGGACTAGAGACCATCAATGATTGTTGCGGTTAAATATAGGTAAGCGTCTTCTATTTTTAAGAAAAGAGGAAATTTTTTAGGGATAGAGAAGGGGTGATTTTTCTTTTGAGGTGATGGAGGGATTAAATTTTTAATTAGTGGATTTAGGGTTATGATAACGATTGGAAATATGATTAGACCGGTGGGGCCTTCTGTTCAGATTTTGCAGGCGTGGTGGCAAATGACTGTTCGAGGATCGCGCTGCCTTGGGACATGTCAACGCAGCATTTTTGGCTCGAGAAGCTAATGTGTTTTTATCGGGACATTGCAAACATGCATGCCCAAAGAATGTGCAATAATAGCATATTACCGCATTTCTACACATCTTTGCCACGTGTCCACGATCGGCACACTTGAGGCATCTTCTTTCTGATTTAAAAATTTTCAGAGTACCCTGGACTGTTTTGAATGGAGGAACAACTCTTTTACGTTCTACAGAAGGCTTAGGGAGGATGGGTGGAAGCCTAGCTCTTGACACCGCAACTTGGGCGTAAGTAAGTGGTGGTTGGATATGAGATGGGGCAACAGTTTGAGAACTTGCTTGAACATAATTTCGATCACCAGGGAAGTGATGGATGGGTAGTGAATCAGTGTCAAGAGGAGAAGAATACTCCTTCGAAAATGAGGATTGAGAAGTTGATGAAGATAGATGATAAGAGAAAGAGAGAGAAGGTTTATGGCAAGGGGGAGGTTCCTCCATTGATCAAAGACAAATAACCCCCCGAATTTTGAATATCTTTTACCAAAATAGATATAATCACCAAATCATTTTTCGTATTATCATTACCCATCTAATTTCATATAATACATCATTAAAGTGCATCTCAAATTAGAATCATTTAAATCATAAATTGCATTTCATTCAATATACCACTTCATATAGTTTTGCATATGTCATACTGTATTATTACCAACACACTGCATTACATATTAACCTTTAACTCCACATATAACAAGAATACTATATGGGGAATTATAGTCTTAGAAATACATGGGATTATTAAACATATAACATATTTACTTTGTCTTGATTAACTTGATTGGCTTGATTGACTTGGTTGAATTGATTGAATTAATTGGATTTATTGACTTGCTTATTTGATTTGTTTAACTTGAATAACGTGACTGACTTACTTGACATGGTTAAAATTCATTAGTGGTTGATATGTTTGTTAGAAAAATACTTATTTTAAGGATATCTTAGTTAACTCTTAGTCCAGATTAAAGTCTTATTATAGTTTTAGGGAATTAGAGTTTCGGATAGGTTTAGTCTTGTATTAAGGGTATTAGATTAAGGGGGAGCTTTATAGTTTCTAGGATAGTTGGAAGTTCAAGAAATGTTTATTATTTAAGTTGGTTGATTTGGTTGATTACTTGAATTGCTTGTCTGGACTGATTGTTTGAATTGATTATAAAATGTGGTTGGTTTTACTTAGTTTATTATCCTTTATTTACTTTGTTACACTAGTATAGTCATAATTTTAGGGGAACTTACAATATTTTAGGTTTGGAATCATAGATTTAGAAAGAAATATAAGGATATAAGGATATTATAGAATCGAGGATAGTTATATTAGAAACATTTTAACATAAATTTAGGGGGAGTTTATATTAGTTCTTTAGAATAGAATCAAATATTATAGGATAAGTATATATAGATTTAGGATTAAGGGGGAGTATCATTATTGGGTAAGTTTCTTAAGTTCTATTCAGATAGTTATACAATCTAGGGGGAGTACCTTTAGGATTTATTTTTGATAATGCAAAAGGGAGAGAAATTATAAAATATAGGAACAGTTCATAGGAAACTTATAGACTGGGGGAGTATAAGAGGAACATCATCAAACAGGTATACAGGTATGATATTTTATAAACTAAGGTTGTCATCATCAAAAAGGGGGAGATTGTTGGATAATGGAGTTTTGATGACAATAACCTTATTTCAATTATCATTGATTATAAAATATATACTAACATCTTTATCTAGAATATATATACATATATGCAGGATTTGTATACAGGAATTAATAGTGAAGACTGTACAGTTTAAGAGCTTTTAGAGATTCAGAATTCAGAGTAGATTCAAGACTCATGAGTTATCAAGATTTCAAGAGTTTAAGAATAATATATTTATAGAGTCTAGATTTTGAAAGACTCTAAATAGCACTCCAGGTTCAAATCCAAATTCAAATTCAAATTCTGATTTTTCAATTCTTTCCTCAATTCCATCTATTTTGTTTTTCTATTTTATTCTCAATCCTCTCTATTTTGTTTTTATACTTGTTTCCATTTTTATTCTTCTTTGTTTTTCAAACTTAAGTTTTTATATATATACTTTATTTATATTTTATATAGTTCAAAACCTTATAATTTTATAAATATATTTATATAGTTTAAAAATATGTTTTCATATGTTTTTCTATTATATAATATTGATTTAAAACATTAGAATTTTACTCAAGAAATTCCAGAATTAATTTTATATCAAAATTCTTGAAAAATGCTTTGAAAATGAAATTTACACATGAGTATGTCGACATAGCAAAATATGTATGTCGACATATAACAGCTATTTTTCTAAATTAGAAGGAAAGTGACTTTTCACTATTTGAAACTATTCAGAACCATTGCAACCCTTCATTCTCTATAACAAGAGGTTAAAACCGAATTTTCTAACATCTCTTCTTCTCTATCTTCATCCTTTTTCATCTTACTATTATTCTTAATCATTTTTATGGTTTTTACACTTATACTCTGCTGAATTCACTTCTGATTTGATAAAACTTCTTCTCTCTACGCTCTCTACTCTTTACTCTCTGAATCAAGAGTTATTGAAGAGTTATAGGGCTGTTTTCTAATTGCATGGGTTGAATAAATCCTATTTATAAGTCAAAGAGTAATCGGTGTATCCTTGTAGCCGTGAAATCAAGGAATAGGAGTCGGTGCGCCCTTGTTGAGTCGTGAATCAAGAGATAGGAGTCGGTGTCTCCTTTTTGAGTTGTGAAATCAAGGAGGTTGTATTTGGCTATTTGAAAATAGTAATAAAACTCTGCACAATCCAGCGTTGTGCGGGACTGGACGTAAGAGTGATCCGAACCAGTATAAAATCCGGTGTGTTCTTTCCTTTTCTGCACTTTTATCTTTGTTTATTTTGCATCTGTGTTTGAATCTGTGTCTGTTGTAATGTTTGTGGTGTTTAATTCATCCCATAGTTCTCTCTAGTTTTTAGTTTTGTTTAAAGTCTTATAAACACTATTCACCCCCCTCTAGTGTTTACTTTGCCTGAACGATCCATTCCGCAGTCCCTATCGACTTTGCGACTCAACTTCGCTATATCATTGTCATTGGTGTCTTCCTTTTTCACTGGTTCCCAACTCGAAACCCCTTAAATTTCACAGGCATCTTTATCTTCATTTTCTGCCCTATACAGCTTGCAATTGTTTGGACATGCGTGTATTTTTTTGTATTCAAAACCTAAATCTTTAACGATATTCTTCGCGGCTCTGACCGATAAAGGTATGTGGGCCTGTGGAAAAGCCTCTCTCATCAGTTCTAGTATATCTCCAAATGCAAACTCTGTAATTCCATGTACACATTTTAAAAATAAAGCCTGATGATAAAATTTAATCTCAAAAGTTTTGAACAACCAGGATATAATGGCTGCTTTCCATGTTCGACAAGGCGATAAAATCTTCTAGCGTTGACATTGGGTTCATCAGAATTCTCATCCCCTCAGTTGCGCATATGTCAATGAGTACGGCCCAACATTTCACCAAGATTATCTCCCAAAACACCAGCTTCACAATCTATATCTTCATCACTCCTTCCAAAATTTTGGCGAGAAACCTCACTATCCGTTTCACATACAATGGAGATGGACCATTGCAGATGAGATGATCATAAATTATATCTTGACGACGACGCTTGCTATTATAACAATTCTTGCAAGGGCACTTCATTTCATCACCGATGGCGAATTTAGAAAAACCATTTTGTATAAATGCTTTTATCCCACTAATATATCTTTCACTAAACTTTGGAAGTTCTATCCAGATGTTTTCGTTGTCCATAACTGCATTTATGAATATGAAGATTTTAACAAAAAAAGATTAAATGTGTGTGTGTGTGTGTCCAATAAGAGGAAACCTGAGACAAGTAGAATTGTTGATTCAGACCGACCTAAGAATTTATAAGTAGTTTAAATCGAACCCCTAAAGTGATGTGAGAGAGTGTTATACCTAAAAATCGAAATAGAAGCCCTAAAGCGATGTGAACAATGCTTGAACCCCTAAATCGAAGCCCTAGTTCAACCAAAATCATTAAACAAAGCTTAAAACCCCAAATCGAAGCCCTAATTGAACCAAAATCGTTGAACCCCAACTTAAGAATGTTTGCTTGAACCTTTGCACGAAAACTGAGAAGAATCAAAATGTTTTTTGCAAAAGAAAATGTTATTTGCTTAACGAAACTGGGAAGAGCGAAAATGAAAATGAGATGGCGGGGAACGAAAAGAGGGTAAGTATTGAGTCACGCCAAAGAAAAATTGTTGTTTTGAGAAGAAGCGATCAGGATTGATGAGGTGTCACATTATCCAAAGTAGGATTTGATTCACGTGGATCGCCACGTAATACATGGGAAGGTCTACTGTAGCAACAATACATAAAATGTTGCTTTGTGTTAGACTTGTTAAGCTAGGCCAATACATTTTTATGGTTAAGTAACATAAAAAACGGAATGTCGCAATAGGACCAGAATATCATAGTTATCGTAACATTTTTGGCTTGCAACATCTTGCATAATCGTTGCATTAGGCCGTTTATGGCGTAGTGCATTCGAAGGAGGTGCTGATGCTTGTTTTATGTGGGAAAGGTTATAAACCTCGGTGTCGGAAGCATATTGTTCTTTTTCTCTTTTCCATTTTATTATCCGTAAGGCTTTCGCTCTCAACCTTCGCTCTTCTATTACTCCATGGTCAGTGATTTCTGACTTATCCATTCGAGATCCCGAAGACTTTTGCTGGGACATTTTAACCATAACTTTGCTTCTTCAAAGCCTTAGTCCAATCCGGGACGGAACAACATAGGTAGATATGTGACTGTTAGCCACAAGGTTGGAGGTTCAGGCCCTCCTTCCAGCGCCAAAATGTTAACGATGTTTTTCGTCAACACCGAAGATAGGTCAATAGGGATGGATCTAAGGGGAAGAAATAGATTGTTTAGCCTTCACAAGTTTTGATTAGGTCTCCGTCCCTAGATATCGGGGCTTTGGAAGGAAGGATCACTAATCTGCAACTCTTGACAAAGGATTTAATGGTGGATAGCAAGGGATTCTACACCAAGCCTTCTAGGAGATCTAAGATCGTAGAGAGGGAAGAAGCTCGCAGGAAGTGTTTAAACTTATAGGAAAAGGTGTTTCCTTCGATCTGCGGAAAGGTTTGGACAAGAATCCATGCACTTGCAGAAAATAAATAGTAAAATGTAGCAATAATAATTAAAAAAATAGTATGATAAACTCATAGGAAGATACTTTAAGTATATATGCGCACTTTATTAATCTTCGATTTAGAATACACGAAAGAAATAGAAGAAATCCTCTAATTGATCCCAGTCTTACGGTTTAGAGAGAGTGAGTACAAGAATTAGAAAAATGAGAGAATCCCCTAGAAATGTGACCTATGGGGTCTTATTTATAGAGAATTGAGGGCCCCTTCCGCTATTGGGCTATTGGGCCTGCAGGTGCCTTTGTCGACCACTGTTCTCCTAAGTCTCGGATGTTTGTCTTCCGATCGATTTTATGGCATTGGTTATGGCTTCTTGAGCGAGGGTCCCAGTCGATTGGGGCTTCTTTGAGATTGAGATGAGTTTGTTGATGTGGTGACTTTCGGGCATCATTTGAATTTACGGTAGTGGCTCCATAGTGTAAGCTCTCGAACGTCAGTTTCCAGATGTAGGCTCCCGACTTTCTCATATATACTTAGAGGAGCTTTTCCTCCTAATGTATGTGGATAGTTGTTGGTTCGAACCGCTGTTGGCGTTCGTACTAAGCGGATTAGTACAGACAACTTGTATCTCTGTTAGGGTTCCGGTTGGCATTCTGAAAGGCAGCTCCTGGTGATATAACACCCCGTGTTTTCCGTGAATATTAAAATAACAAAATTAAGAACACTTAATTTTTAGAAGAAGAAATAGGAGAAACGGGTTACGCCATTGCGTTCATCTTGGAATTCCGCTTGAGATAGTGTCCGAGTTTGCGTGAATCGGACTCCGTATGAAGAAGTTATGGAGGTTAGAAGATTTCTAGTGTAAGTAGAAAATAAATTAAAAATAATAATTAAATAATCAATTTAATTCGAAATTCAAAAACTCAGAAATCGACTGAGCGGCAAATCTCCCACTCAGGGGTGTCGACCCGCCCAAGGGTTGTCGACATGGGAGTCGACCCCCTATAGGGGTGTCGACATGGGTGTCGACCCCTGCCAACTGTGCTGGACAGTGACGATTTTCTGAGTCATAGGGCTATGTGGCGACTTCTGATTTGCTTGATGACGCATTTTCTTGGACTAGACGGCTCTGATGACTCCTAGGTTGATCTAAAGGCCCATATTAATCCTAAACTTCTATATAATCACCCCAAACCTCAACCCTAGACCTCATTCTATAAAGCCGTCATATTGGCCATGTCTAAGCTAGCCTAGCCTCCATCTTCTCCAAACTAGAAATCAAGTTAGAAAGCTCCAAACCAAATCCAAACTAGAGAATCAAACATCTACATCAAGGGTTAAGCTTAACAAGTTCAGAAATCAGATCCCAGAATAGAAGATCCGTTCTTTTTTCTGTAAGTTCAGTTATTATTCCGATTTGAACACCTAATAGAAATCATGACTATAATAATCAGATCTAGAACTATGCCTAATTCTGATTCGTGCTTATCCTTTTGTCAAGTCTGAATTGCCTATGCCTATGAGACTGTTGTGATTGACATAATGAAACCAATATTGCCTATGGGACTGTTGTGATTGACATAATGAAACCTATCTTGCCTATGAGACTGTTGTGATTGACATAATGGAACCTATCATGCCTATGAGACTGATGTGATTGATATGATGGAACCTATCATGTTGTACATCCTATGCCTATGAGACTATTGTGATTGATATAATGGAACTTATCATGTTGTACATCAAAATTAGTGATTCTCTTAAGTCCAATTCTATCTAATCTTTATACCTATGGTGTAAATTGCTTAGCTTGCCTGCACTTATTGTTAATGTACAACATGCCTATTGGAAATATGATTCTCGAATTGGGTACACCTTTACATGACTATTTTTCCTTATGTCAATTCTTATGCTCCTTCTCTATTTTTTCCTTTTTATTTTCTTTTATGAATACTAGGTTCATTCGGAACTTAGATTGAATCTTGTTGTACGTGCGATTACAACGCGGGAAAAATTGGGTATAATTTAATTAAGCAAATTTTGGGCATAACAAGTGAATGTGGCAAAAAACTTGTACTTACTACACTTGGAGAATATTGACATAAAAAGACCAAAACTTGGACACATATGAAAAATATGTAAATTGGCTAATTATGAACATGCCTAACCCGAGGTTAGATTGAGTTGCGGTGTAAGACTGCCCGGAACCGCCAGGCATATCCAGCAACCGCAACAATATAGATATAATGTGAGAGGTTAGTGCATTAAGCCCAAAAACCCGAGGTTAGATTGAGTTGCGGTGTAAGACTGCCCGGAACCGCCCGGCACATCCAGCGACCGCAACAACATAGATCTAATGTGAGAGGTTAGTGGTTTAATGAATGAATTAAAGATAAGGACGGACAGGCTAAGAATGGTAGGGTTAGATTAATTAAGGCAACACTTAACTTATACAACATGTTAATTAAACAGATGGGTGGGGTTAGGTTAATTTGAAAACACTTAACCGTTATAACTTGTTGATTAGGAAACCCTAGTAACGGGGACCCATTTCAGCAGTAACCCACATAGATGTATCACGGTACCCTATACTAGGCAGGGTGGGGCACGATTACTGGGCTGATTATAAGCGGTCAAAATAGCGGCGGGTGGTGCAGCATTATAGGTTCTGGCAGAGTATGGGTGTGCACGTACTCCGGAGTGGAAAAAGCAGGCACTGGGCATCAGTAGTATACACTGTGCATCTTGAATTTTGTGTCGGGCTGCCACCATAGGAATTGATACACCCCATGGTGGGACTAGTGTAGATATCTACAATCAAGCGGGGCCGAATGACACAAGAGATAAATGCATGTGAGTAGAAGCCAATCGGAAAAGGGATCACTTTGTTATGAGCACATGATGGTAATTGAAACATTCGTTAGTTGGTGCAGAGAAATGGAAATGAGTACGATAGTATACAGTTTATCTTGCCTTATCTTATGTTATCTTATTGCTATGGTATTGTCCAATGTTCAGTTTATTCATGTCATAATCCTTTTACCTGTTTACATGCTGAATAATCACTGGACTTACCACACTTATGTCTGACCGATTTTCTTTCGCCTTCTTTTCTTCCGTCCCCCCCCCCCACTCCTCCCAGGTCCGCAGGGAGGGAATACTCCACCTTAGTGCAAACCTTTTCCAGCTTGAAGAGAGTAGATGTATTGCTTGGATTCTCTTTTCTTAGGCTATGGCTATGGTTACACTTTTATTGGGGATTTATGCTGTTGTTTTATGCTTCTTTATGTACTTGGAGTTTTAAATCAAGACAGATGTTTTATTGTAATAATTTAGAAGTTGGATTTTGAGACAATGCTTATAATGTTTTGACCGAACCATGCTATTTATTAAATGATTTCAGTTTTCCGTTGTTTATATGTTTGTCTTGTAAATTATCTGTGCCTTTTACCTAAAATGCTTCACCAAAGTTAATGCACTCCCTTTGTGAGTGACCTTAATGGAGGTGGGGTGTTTCACTTGGTATCAGAGCGATGGTTTACCAAATCAGATAAAAGTTTTTGAAAACTATTTTCCAAAAAGAAGTTTAAAGAAGCATTGTCAAGAAAAGTGTTGTTTTATTTTAAAGGCATATTCCCCAAAGCCATATGCACTATCTTTCTATCCTTTGTTTTGAACCTTTTCTTTTCATTTCAGCATGTTTGGGGATCTTAATCTTCCTGAGGGCGTACCGATACCTGACTCGTTCAGAAGGTATCTGGAGGCAAGGGCTAATGACGCAGGCCCAACAGACGTTCCTCCTCCCCCAGTTGCAGTCGTTCCTCCTCCTCCGCGTGTGAATGCTTTCTCGAAGATATGTAGAGACTTTCGAGCTATGGGTGGAAAGAACTTTAATGGGACTGATTCATTTGTTGAAGCAAGAAACTGGCTCAAGGAAACAGAAGATTTGTTTGTTATTTTCGAAGTGGACGTTAGCCAGAAGATACAATTTGTTGTATGGTTACTTAAGGATGAAGCCTCTTACTGGTGGGAAGTTACTAATGCTGAGAGACCAGTTGAAACTTGGGTGGATTTCAGAATGAGATTTGAAATGAAGTTCCTCTCACAAGCTGAGCAAGGTCTACAGATGGAGAAGTTCTTAGCACTCAAACAGGGAAGCCTATCGGTTAAGGAATACGTCAACCAGTTCAACCAGCTGGCTAGATTCGGACTGGAATTAGTAAACACTCCACATAAAAAGGCTCTTCGATTCGTTAAAGGGTTAAATGAGCCACTGCACAACCTAGCTATGTCCCATATACCTATGGGTGCGACTTTTGAGAGACTAGTGGACATGGCACTGTTACAGGAGGAAGACAATGATGGCAAGAAAGAAGCAAAGGTGGAAGAACCCTAGACAAGAAAGTGGAGGGATCACAGAATAAGAAGACGGATTCCAAGAAAGGCGGGAAGCGTAACAAACCCCATGACAAGAGGAAGTGTAATTTTTGTGGCAGACCTGTACATCTAATTAAGGACTGCAGAAAGAAGAAAAGGAAGATGGGTGTTTGCTTTCAATGCGGTGAGACAGGACATATGTCTAAGGATTGCCCAAGAAGGCAAGGGAAAGGGCAGAGGACTGGATCTACTTCTGGAGGGCAGATTCACACTCTCATTGCACCTCCGCAAGAAAGAGGTAGAAATATTTCTGTTGAGAGTTTAATTTATCTTTCTGATAATCCAGTTCGCACTCTTTTTTATTCTGGCGCATCGCACTCTTTTTTATTCTGGCGCATCGCACTCTTTTATATCTACTGCTTTAGTTGAATCTCTGCACCTAGATACCAGTATAGTAGAGGATCCCATGGTTGTTTCAAATCCAATTAGGGGTTCGGCTTATTTGTCAATGATTTGTTCGGATTTGGAAATTTCTATACTAAGCGTTGGGTTTAGATGTAATGCTTATGTTTTGGGTTTCACGGGCTATGGGTTGATTCTAGGCATGGATTGGTTATCCAGTAATAGTGCCATCCTCGATTATGAAAGGAGAGTAGGTTAGACTTATGACTCGTCTTAGTAACACTCTCGAAATCTCTTGTAATCCCATGAATTCTGTTATGCTTAGCTATTTAGAATCTCTTTATGCGTCCGTTAAAAACTTGCAATCTGTTAGAGTAGTCCGTGAATACTCGGATGTCTTTGAAGAGGTGAAGTGTTTACCTCCGAAGCGAGAGATAGACTTCCGCATATACCTTGTTGATAATGCAAAACCTATTGCGTTACCCGTTAGACACATGGCTCCGAGGGAAAGGAAAGAGCTTAGCAAGCAAGTTAAAGAGTTGCTTGAAAAGGGGTTCATAAGGCAGAGTATTTCTGAATGGGGCGCTCCAGTGGTGTTTGCAACCAAAGCGGATGGTTCACTTTGCCTGTGCATAGACTATAGGGAGATAAACAAGCTAACCAAGAAGAATAGGCACCCACTTCCTAGAATAGACTACTTGTTCGACCAGCTCATAAGTGCCTCGGTTTTCTCCCAACTAGATCTGGCCACCGGATTTCATCAGCTAAGAGTGGCTGAAGATAGCATAGATAAGACCGCATTCAGGACCCCAGATGGTTTCTTCGAATGTCTTGTCATGCCTTTCGGCATGACAAACGCACCCCTATTTCTTAGACTTGATGAGTAGGGTGTTCAAAGAGTTCCTTAATAAATTTGTAGTGGTCTTCGTGGACGACATTTTGATTTTCTCAAAAAGTGAGGAAGAACATGCTTTGCATTTAAGGAAAGTTATGGATACTCTTCGAGCACATCGGCTGAAAGCAAAATTCTCCAAATGCCATTTTTGGAGAGAAGAAGTAAGGTTTCTTGGAAATATGGTGTCCAAAGAGGGGAAAGCCGTGGATCCCGCAAAAGTAGTTATGGTGGAAGATTGGAAGATTCCACGGAATGCAACCGAAGTGCGAAGTTTTCTCGAGCTAGCGGGCTTCTACAGAAAGCTCATTCAGGACTTTGCGAAGATCTTAGCCCCACTTACTAAGTTGACGAAGAAGAACCTAACTTTTTCCTAGGACTTGGATTGTGATGTTGCTTTCCAACGACTGAAAAGCGCTCTGACAACGGCCCCAGTTCTGACATTGCCTGATGGGAGTAAGATGTTTACGGTATACACAAACTCATGCGGTACCGGACTAGGCGCTTTCTTGATGCAAGAAGGCAAGGTAGTTTGTTATAGGGGAAGGCAGTTGAAGGTACATGAGAAGAACTAGCCAACTCATGATTTAGAACTAGCTGCCATTGTTTTCGCTCTTAAGTCATGGCGTCATTACCTACTAGGAGAAAGGTTTGAATTGTTTACTGACCATAAATCGTTAAAGTGCCTTTTCTCATAGAAATATCTTAACTTAAGACAACAAAGGTGGATGGAATTTCTTGCCTCATACAATTTTGAGATTGCTTGTACCCCTAGCAAGGGCAATGTGGTAGCAGACGCCTTAAGTAAGAAAAAGCTGACCTTAAGTCCTCTTTTTGTAGAAAGGCAAAGCTTGGAGTACCTGCCAAACTTTGACTTTAGACCCTCCTTTGAATTTGTACCTGGTTTGTTAGCATCGCTAGAGGTGCGGCCTACTCTTTTGGACTCAATAGGAACCACGCAACGTGAAGACCCTCAGTTAGTTGATGTGATAGATAAGCTAATTAGAGGTGAGACTTCTAGTCACCTCCATAGATACTCCATCGATGACAAGGGTTGGTTGAAACGGGACGGAATACTATGCATCCCACAAGCAATGGATTTGGTGAAAACCATTCTCGAAGAAGCACACCATTCTAAGTTGACCATACACCCAGGTGAGGACAAGATGTATAAAGACATAAAAAGAGTTTTCTTCTGCAATGGCATGAAGAAGGATGTAGCTGAGTTTGTCTCTAAATGCTTGATATACCAGCAAGTCAAGGCAGAGCAGAAGAAGCCTGGTGGTCTGCTTCATCCTCTAGAGGTCCCACAGTGGAAATGGGATAGCATTTCGATGGACTTTATTGATGGGTTGCCTAGGTGAAGAAGGGGCAATACCAGTATTTGGGCAATAGTGGACAAGCTCACTAAAAGCGCTCACTTTATACCGGTTAAGAGTAGGAGGACTGCCTCATCATTAGCATCCATTTATCTTAAAGAAGTGGTTCGATTGCATGGAATACCCTCTAGCATAGTAAGTGAACGAGATCCTATCTTTACGAGCGAGTTTTGGAAGAGTTTGTAAGAGGCTGTAGGCACATAGCTATGCTTAAGCACTGCCTATCACCCTCAAACCGATGGTCAGACGGAAAGGGTGAACAGAGTATTAGAAGATCTTTTGAGATTGTGCATTCTTAATTTTGGAGGAACATGGGAGGATCGTCTTCCTTTGGTTGAGTTCGCCTACAACAATAGCTACCAAGCCACCATAGGCATGGCACCCTTTGAGGCTTTATATGGAAGGCCATGTCGATCACCAACTTGTTGGTGGGAGTCTACAGACAAGCTCGTACTTGGGCCTGACATGATCAGAGAAACTTCAGAGAAGGTGGACTTGATAAGAAGACGAATTAAGACCGCACAAGATAGACAGAAGTCCTACGCTGATAAAAGAAGGACCAACCTTGAGTTTGAGGTTGCAGACAGAGTTTTTCTTAAAGTATCTCCTTTGAAGAATGTCGTTCGCTTTGGGTCCATAGGAAAATTGGCACCAAAATTTGTAAGGCCATTTCCTATCATTGAGAGGATTGGGAAGATGGCTTATAAAGTAAAGCTACCCGAACGATTGGCTGGAGTTCATAAGGTTTTTCAAGTCTCTTATCTACGGAAGTGCTTAAATGAGTCTGCGGAAGTTGTGGAGCCGAGCATACTAAAGGAAGTAGAAGTGGAGCGTGAAGCGACGGTGAGAAGAGTTCCAACTCGTATCTTGGGTACAGAAGTTAAAAAGCTATGCAATCGTAAAGTCAAGCTAGTTATAGTACAGTGGAGTGACACTGAAGGAGATGTGACTTGGGAGACTGAAGACAAGATACGCGCATCCTACCCTTTTCTTTTTGAGGGTACATTCTTGATCTATGTTTTCCATAAGTTTTTGCATGCTTGTACTATCTCTTAAGTATATCTCCTCGATTCTATTCTTAATCCTTAGGTAGAAACCAATGGATGTAAACATGTATTTGAAACATGTTATGATTGATGGTTGCAAGTGGTTGCTAGTGGTTGCTCGTGGATGCATATACACACACATTAAGTACTAGATCGGCTCAGTCTCTTTCATATTGCATATGCATATATATATTTTTATGTGGATTGAAACTTGATGTGCTATCATATGGATGTTGCATTTGTATGAACGATTGTGCACTCATGTAAAAGTTACAAAATACGATTAGGAATAATTGCATACATAATGGACTCATAGCACCGACATGATTCGCATCAAGGAGGTCAACTGAATCAGTAGACCACTTAATTTTTCATTAGATAAGGACATGTGCACACACTATGCATATGATCATGAAAGCATTAGAAATCTTTTTAAGCACAATGGATGCCTGTGATTGATGGTTGAGTAGATGGATGTTGGATGTCAGGATAAATTCTTCTTTACTTAGAGATTTCGGTGACGTATCCTTTAAGGAGGGGAGAATATATCACCCCGTGTTTTCCGTGAATATTAAAATAACAAAATTAAGAACACTTAATTTTTAGAAGAAGAATTGGGAGAAAAGGGTTGCGCCATTGCGTTCGTCTCGGAATTCTTCTTGAGATTGAGTCCGAGTTTGCGTGAATCGGACTCCGTATGAAGAAGTTATGGAGGTTAGAAGATTTCTAGTGTAAGCAGAAAATAAATTAAAAATAATAATTAAATAATCAATTCAGTTCGAAATTCAAAAACTCAGAAATCGGCTGAGCGGAAAATCTCCCGCTTAGGGGTGTCGACCCCCCAATGGGTATCGACATGGGAGTCGACCCCCCTATATGGGTGTGTCAACATGGGTGTCGACCCCCCTGTAAGGGTCGACCCCTGCCAACTGTGCTGGACAGTGATGAGTTTCTGAGTCATAGGGCTACGTGGTGACTTTTGATTTGCCTGATGATGCATTTTCTTGGACTAGGTGGCTCTGATGGCTCCTAGGTTGATCTAAAGGGCCATATTAATCCTAAACTTCTATATAATCACCCCAAACCTCAACCCTAGACCTCATTCTATGAAGTTGTCATGCTGTCCATGTCTAAGCTAGCCTAGCCTCCATCTTCTCCAAACTAGAAATCAAGTTAGAAAGCTCCAAATCAAATCCAAACTAGAGAACCAAACGTCTACATCAAAGGTTAAGCTTAATAAATTCAGAAATCAGATCCCAGAATACAAGATCCGTTCTTTTTTCTATAAGTTCAGTTATTATTTCGATTTGAACACCTAATAGAAATCATGACTATAACAATCGGATCTAGAACTATGCCTAATTCTGATTCGTGCTTACCCTTTTGTCAAATCTGAATTGCCTATGCCTATGAGACTGTTGTGATTTACATAATGAAACCTATCTTGCCTATGGGACTGTTGTGATTGACATAATGAAACCAATATTGCCTTTGAGACTATTGTGATTCACATAATGGAACCTATCATGCCTATGAGACTGTTGTGATTGATATGATGGAACATATCATGTTGTACATCCTATGCCTATGAGACTATTGTGATTGATATAATGGAACTTATCATGTGGTACATCAAAACTAGTGATTTTCTTAAGTCCAATTCTATCTAATCTTTATACCTATGGTGTAATTTAATAATTTGTGTAAAAAAAAAGAAAAAAAAGAGAAGAACGGAGCCACCCCCCCTCCCCGTCGATGCTCCTCGCCGCGCCCCCCAGGGTGGCCGCCGCCACCGAAGCCTCTGACCCCCCCTTCCTTCTCGCGACGCTCCTCCTAAAACCGTTCCCCCCAAAAAGCCCTAGCCCCGAAAACAACTGACGCGCCACCCCCTCTGGGCCCCACCGATGCCGTGACCACCTGAAGCTCTTCCGCTTGCGACCCGTGGCTTCAGCGACGTCCCCTTCCCCCCCTCTGACGGAGATCAACGTCCAGACAAATAAAGGTGCGTTTTTATTAATTAAACGTATATGTTTGAACAGGTAAAACGCTAGGGACGACAGTCATTGGGTTTGGATTGGTGTTCATGTGTGACAAGGGGTATTTTCGGATTTTTAAAAATATATAAATAAACAAAAAAATCTGATTGGCCAATAATTTTTCTCTCTCCCCGATTGCTTCAGGCGCGACGACGGAAGGAGATCCGAACCTTCTCTCTTCGAGGTGACGACCCCATTTCCCGTACAGACGGAGACAAGGGTAATCTTTGGAATATAACACAGAAACAGATAATAACAGAACAGAATTAAATAAATACACCAGATAATGTACAATAGAATACACTGGATAAACGTAATCATCAGAGTTACACAGTATACAGGATCATACTTAGTACAAATACAGTTCAGCTATACATAAATGTCCACGGCGGAAACAAACCAAATATGTACAATAGGAGCTGAACAGCATAAAAAGAGATAGATAATAGAATCCATCTTCAGCTCCAGCTATCCAGAAAGAGCCAGCTAAACCTGAATACAAGGCTGCCCGTGTAGAAAAAGGGGCACCCGAGTTTGAAAGTGAAACAAACTACGAGTCAGTCATGAGACTGGTATGAGAAATCTACTCAACACATTTATAATATGGCTAATCACAGGACCACGCCACTTTCGTGGAACGGGTTTACTCCATTGGATTGCCAGTGCTTTAAAAACAAATCTTTCTTTTAAACATCGCAATGCTTTTTATAAAAATGAAGCCATTATAAGACTCAGTTCCCATCACACAATGCAATGCAAACCGGAGGATAGAGTTTTTACCTTATAACGGCCAAAATATGCTTGATACGAATAAAACAAAGGCATTTGATATTATTGCTAGTGTTTGTATGTTTTGAAAACAATTTCAAAACATAACTATCAATCATAGACGGCATTAATTCCCCATACCACTATGTCGCCATATATAGGTATACAATCAAAACCGCAAGATGTCGTATTTGGAAATTGGATTTCCGTCCTGAACCAAGGCAAAAGATAGTCCTTACCGAATTCGAGACGCTCTAGCCCGCCCCTCAGGCAAGTACTCTATCAAGCCTTTGGATTGTCAGGGCCGGTCCACCGATGTGGATTAAAATTCCTGAACAATGCGTTTCCCCACCCTATGGGGCGTAGGTGAGCCAACGAATGACTCCATCGGACCCGGATCGTCCGATCAAACCGAGGCGCCTCGCAACAGCAACAACCACATAAGTCAAACTCGTCAGAACATGTAAAACCACTGACGCCACTTCTAGCTAGAAGGAAACGCATGCCCTCCCTGATGTCCTCTCCCGTTTCTGGTTCATACCGGGGTGTGAGGTTCGCTAATTCACGTTATACACAAAGCTATGCCACACAGGCGGTGCTTTGATCATCACCACAAGACTTTGCTTTTCAACAGAAGCCCCGATCACTGCATCTTAGCATGCCACACAGGAAATTCACACCGTGCAACTGATGGCTATCAATCACATGGAATAAATTCCAATGTCAGACACGTTGTCCATTTGCAAGTCCGTTCTGGGTCTGAACGAAACCGGAGGCACTAAATACCTCGCAAACCCATCGATCACCACGTACGTCTGGACGATCACCACTCATTATCCATATTTCGGGATGCCTCCCAATCAGGACCTCGGTTACCATCCAAACGAGGTGAAGATCTCTGGTCTTCGACCACCGTCTTCATCTTCGATTTCTTATTGTCGATTCAGTTATTCAGAATGGGATAAACCCGGTCTTTCTGAGCAACTCACGTATATAATAAACAAGTGAAACACTAACATACACACACATCATTTCAATTCATCAGTCACTAACTGTCAATCAGTAAGAGAACGATTTCCCAAATGTTAACCCCGAAGGCCGAAACCAACATCAGATCAACACCCAGGAAACCATTCGACTTAGCCAACCTTCAGTTAATTTCTAAATCACATCCATATCGTTTATAATATTTTATAACGATTTATCGCTATTTTTATTTATTTTAAAATAGCCAATATATTCAAAACGACGCTTCGGGCCATAACGCGACCGTGGCGCTGTTTTTCTTTAGATTTGATTTACCCATATCTGAAAATCTAACCGTTGGATCTTCACAAAATTTACATCATTAGAAAGATCTTTTCAAAACGAATCCAACGGTTCCAGTTTAGGGAAATTCCGACGGTCGGATCTCCCGGTATAATCGTTTGAAGTTTCGATTTCAAAATACGAACTGCAGCGTCGTTATTCGATTAAATATAATTATATTTATATATATATAAATATAATCGTTTCTGGCGCTGTTTTTCTTCACATTTGAATTAAACATTCCAGACAATCCAACCGTTAGATTTTTACAAAGTTGGTGCCGTTGGAAAGATATTTCCAAGGCGAACCCAACGGTTGTGATTTCAGGAAAATCCGATGGTCGGATCTCCCGGTATAATCGTTTGAAATCACGGTTTCAAAATACGAACTGCAGCGTCGTTATTCAATATATTTTAATTCTATTTATATATATATATATCGATTCTTCGATTTCAAAGCTACATTCTTTTCATACATTTGATAAAAATGATATTTTTATCTAACTGTCTTCTATTTCAACACTTCACTATATTTAACAATTCATGTATATAATAAAAATGTGATTTTTATTGTAAAACAATTCATTTCAAAACACTATTACTTTATATAGTTCATATAGGTAATAAAAATAGGATTTTTATTATAAAACAATTTCTTTTAAAACAAGGTCATTTTACATAGTTCATATAGATGATAAAAAGGTGATTTTTATTATAAAACAATTTATTTCAAAATATGAATACCATTCAACACATGAATTTCTATTCAACGAATGAATATCGATTCAACACATGAAGGTTTTCTATAGTTTATATATATAGATAAAAATGTGATTTTTATATTTAAAACACGAACACCATTCAACACATAAATTTCAATTCGACGAACGAATATCGATTCAACACATGAAGGTTTTCTATAGTTTATATATATAGATAAAAATGTGATTTTTATATTTAAAACACGAATACCATTCAACACATAAATTTCTATCCAACGAATGAATATCGACTCAACACATGAAGGTTTTCTATAGTTTCTATATATAGGTAAAAATGTGATTTTTATATTTAAAACACGAACACCATTCAACACATGAAGTTCTATCCAACGAATGAATATCGACTCAACACACGAAGGTTTTCTATAGTTTCTATATATAGATAAAAATGTGATTTTTATATTTAAAACACGAACACCATTCAACACATGAATTTCTATCCAACGAATGAATATCGACTCAATATATGAAGGTTTTCTATTCAACGAATAAATATAGTTTCAACAAATGAAAATAATTCAAACACACGAATATTATTCAAAATTTCGGCAGCCTAACGGCAGGGTAGTTAAAACCGGGACCGTCCCTAGTACGGCTCCTCGCTCTACCTTAAAACCTCGCGGTTTTTTACACTGGGGATCATGCATCTAGTTCGCACGCATGCGGCATGTATATATTTATTTCATTTCCACAAACTAATCCTACATGGTTTCAACCAAATATTTCTCAACCACAAATGGGTATTTTTCAACCACAAACAATTCCAATAAACCATTCGCTATCAATCAATTTTCACACCAATCACAACCAATAAATATCGTCCATGGTTTGTGGACGAGGGGCGTATATATATATATATATATATATATATATATATATATATATATATATATATAGCAATTCACTTCTATTTCAACACATATATAATTTTTACAACGAATATATAACTTATACATCGAACGTACAACTTATACAACGCTTATACAAGAGGTGTACAACGCTTATATAACTCATACATCGACTATATAATTTATACATCGTCGTTTTCCAAATCGTTTATAATTTAGAAATCTCACTTTTCATATATATAATATTTTCACTTCATATCACGATCAATTTATTTCATTTCACATCACGATCAATTTTCACACAGAATACAATCAAACAAGTCGTCCATGGTCTGTGGACGACGGGGAGCAGTTCATATATGTAGTTATAAAATAAATAACTGTACAGAAAATTATAGTGAGAGAATTTCTCACTGTTGGATCCACTCCGTCAGTTTTATCTGAATTCTAAAGTGTTCGGATTTGAATTTTCCTCAAATTTGAATCTGCTCCGCTTTGACTCTAGTCTGTTCCATGCTGAAGAGTTTTTCACCACGGTCGCAACGCAATTGGAATCGCAATTTTCTGAGACCGTACGGAAAAGATATGATAAATTATTCATTGTATAATTTAATAAGTAATTAATTAAATAATAATTTAATTAAAACCTTTTGCCACGTTTTATGGTCGTTGACTTCACTTTCTTCTTTGTTGTTCCCTGGTACCCGAGAAAACCCATTTCCGTCGATTCCAGAAACCTCCCACGGCCAGCCTCTTCCTTGCATCGGACCAAGATCCGAAACCCCCACCCCGAAGCCCCATACGTCACCGCCCTATGGCAGGAGCACAGTCGAGTTCGATGGCCCCTAGACCTCGCAAAACAAGATCGAACACTCCATGTTTGAGCATTGATTTTGAACAATCCACACAACAGTTTTTGATCTCAACCGTTCAGGATGGAGATCTCGGCATGCTCTTCATTTTCCTTTTTGAAAACCATTGAACGGATGTGGAGATTCTTGGAGGCGAAATCGGGACGATTTCTGCTGTGAATTTCAAAGTGGCGGCTCACGTTAAAAAAAGGGTTAGGGTTCTCCCTTGGGCTATTTATAATATTTTTAATATTAATTAATTCGAAAAATTGAGATTTTACAGTCAAACTCCAAATCAAACCCAACGACTATCGCCCCTAGCTAATTACCCCCATTCCGAAAACAATGGGATATGTTTCGTAAGCCAATTCGACTATTTCAGTCAGTTATTCTTCAAATTAAAATATAAAACATTCAATATTTGATTTGAACATACATTTCAATTTGTCGGGGTCACATACTGATCCCAAAAATTCCAGAAAAATAAATCTAGCTATGTTTTGATGATACGGTCCCAACAAAAATAATTTCGTCGAATTCTGAGATCGTTTGAAAAATGGCCATTTTCTAGTCGATCCAATTTAACTATAATTGACCAAAACACGTTTTCCTTTGCCACGCTCACATACTAGCTTCAAAAATTATGAAATTTGAAACCTAGCAATAACTTCACATCCCGGATCCAACAAAAGTGGTTTCGTCGAATTCCGAGGTCGTATGCAAAATGGCCAATTTCACGGGCTATATAAATTACATAGCGACCTTTCTGAAAATTCATTTGGCCATAACTTTTGATTCCAACTATGAAACTTCGATTTTTCAGATTCGTTAGAAAGGTA
Organism: Allium sativum; assembly: GCA_030737875.1. NCBI lineage: Eukaryota > Viridiplantae > Streptophyta > Magnoliopsida > Asparagales > Amaryllidaceae > Allium > Allium sativum. Next base: position 223,847,036 of record CM060909.1, on the reverse strand, counting down.
TTCACTAACAGATTTAAATATTTTTGGTTTCGCTCAAATCCGCTTTGTTTTGCACCCGGTACAGTCCGATAAAGTTTGATTTCAATTTTTGAAACTACAGCGCCATTTCAGGCCTTGTTTATAATTAGAATTAATTATACTCGTTTTCAATTGTCGATTCAAACTCAGTTTTCATTGCTATTATTTAAAATATTTATTTTAAATATTTAAATTCCATTATTTTAGCCAATTTAAAAAAAAATTAACTGGTTTAGATTTTCTGGGTCGTTACAATCTCCCCCACTTAAAACTTTTCGTCCCCGAAAAGGAACAAAGTCGAAAGTGGTTTGATTAATCAACTCTACGTTCAATTTGGCTTCAATCCTCCAACTTTTCAGTTTCTGAGAATTTTCAAATTCTTCAAAAAAAGGCTAACACCCGGAATTTTCGAAAAATTTCGCCATAACCTCCTTTGTACGGGGAGAGGTTTGGAAATTTATTGGGCTGTATTAGGTACCCAATAAATCCTAATAAGCATATACATATTTATAGTGATATATTCTGGTGTTTACAGGGGAGCGTGTATTGATAATAACTCCAGAGAATAAATTCTCATCACCCTGTCAAAGCCTGAGGGAGTGTGTATTTTAAATGCTCCAGAGGATAAATCCTCGTCACCTCGTCCCGTGTGGGAAATAAATAGTCCATGTGCCGTATCTAATAACTAGAGAGACGTGATAATTGTCAACTCCAGACCCGTGTGGGGTTTTTATTAATCTGGCAATTTAATCGTTACAATTTAAATAGTCCATATCAGTCATCAGTTCAACCTGTAAAATATAGTCATCGCCATACAAGCCTCTCGCTCGTATGGTAAATCTTCCACCTCGTCACACAAGCTCCAAATGCTTATGTGGTATATGATGAAGTATGCCTATCTTCCAGAAGTATGCCATGTAATGTTGTTCAAAATTAATTGTTACTATCCTATGGCGACGTTTATTTTTACACACAGAATAACCAGCACTCCGCATCCAATGGCATTCACAGGAGTTGATATAATAATATTTCGCATCCAACTAATTAAGGTTTACCTATTTGTCGGGCACGCAAATAAAATCCTTACTCAACAGCTAATCCATTTACCTGTTCAAACATATATAATGCACGAGTATATATATTTCTATCTATTTTCTAATCAGTTCAATGTGCGATTTAAATGAATAAATCCTACCATTATTCTATTGTTGATTAAATTAACTATTGTTTCAATAATTCAATTAATCAAATTTACTATCACACAACACAAACAACAATCAAATTGTTTTTAACTTTTCAAAAATATACTAATCAATTTCTATACTCTTCAAATATATACCTTTTGTATATTCAAAAATTATATTTCTAAAACCAGACTATAAATATAATCACAAATACGTTATTTAAAAACATATTATTCTCGACTCGTTCTGGGGCACTTCTGACCCCATCTCTAACGAGTTGTTATGATTCTGCTGTACTCTTACTAGGATATTACTGATCCTATATGTAATGAGTTAATCGTCCTAGAACACTACTGGTTCTATCTCTGACGAGTTCGTTAATATGTTATATTCCAGAACTAAGCTTAACCAAAGCTCTGATACCACGAGGTGACGACCCCATTTCCCGTACAGACGGAGACAAGGGTAATCTTTGGAATATAACACAGAAACAGATAATAGCAGAACAGAATTAAATAAATACACCAGATAATGTACAATAGAATACACTGGATAAACGTAATCATCAGAGTTACACAGTATACAGGATCATACTTAGTACAAATACAGTTCAGCTATACATAAATGTCCACAGCGGAAACAAACAAAATATGTACAATAGGAGCTGAACAGCATAAAAAGAGATAAATAATAGAATCCATCTTCAGCTCTAGCTATCCAGAAAGAGCCAGCTAAAACTGAATACAAGGCTGCCCATGTAGAAAAAGGGGCACCCGAGTTTGAAAGTGAAACAAACTACGAGTCCGTCATGGGACTGGTATGAGAAATCTACTCAACACATTTATAATATGGCTAATCACAGGACCACGCCACTTTCGTGGGACGGGTTTACTCCATTGGATTGCCAGTGCTTTAAAAACAAATCTTTCTTTTAAACATCGCAATGCTTTTTATAAAAATGAAGCCATTATAAGACTCAGTTCCCATCACACAATGCAACGCAAACCGGAGGATAGAGTTTTTACCTTATAACGGCCAAAATATGCTTGATACGAATAAAACAAAGGCATTTGATATTATTGCTAGTGTTTGTATGTTTTGAAAACAATTTCAAATCATAACTATCAATCATAGACGGCATTTATGCCCCATACCACTATGTCGCCATATATAGGTATACAATCAAAACCGCAAGATGACGTATTTGGAAATTGGATTTTCGTCCTGAACCCAAGGCAAAAGATAGTCCTTACCGAATTCGAGACGCTCTAGCCCGCCCCTCAGGCAAGTACTCAGTCAAGCCTTTGGATCGTCAGGGCCGGTCCACCGATGTGGATTAAAATTCCTGAACAATGCGTTTCCCTGCCCTATGGGGCGTAGGTGAGCCAACGAATGACTCCATCGGACCCGGATCGTCCGATCAAACCGAGGCGCCTCGCAACAGCAACAACCACATAAGTCAAACTCGTCAGGGCATGTAAAACCACTGACGCCACTTCTAGCTAGAAGGAAACGCATGCCCTCCCTGATGTCCTCTCCCGTTTCTGGTTCATACCGGGGTGTGAGGTTCGCTAATTCACGTTATACACAAAGCTACGCCACACAGGCGGTGCTTTGATCATCACCACAAGACTTTGCTTTTCAACAGAAGCCCCGATCACTGCATCTTAGCATGCCACACAGGCAATTCACACCGTGCAACTGATGGCTATCAATCACACAGAATAAATTACAATGTCAGACACGCTGCCCATTTGCAAGTCCGTTCTGGGTCTGAACGAAACCGGAGGAACTAAATACCTCGCAAACCCATCGATCACCACGTACGTCTGGACGATCACCACTCATTATCCATATTTCGGGATGCCTCCCAATCAGGACCTCGGTTACCATCCAAACGAGGTGAAGATCTCCATTCTTCGACCACCGTCTTCATCTTCGATTTCTTATCGTCGATTCAGTTATTCAGAATGGGATAAACCCGGTCTTTCTGAGCAACTCGCGTATATAATAAACAAGTGCAACACTAACATACACACGCATCATTTCAATTCATCAGTCACTAACCGTCAATCAGTAAGAGAACGATTTCCCAAATATTAACCAAGAAGGCCGAAACCAACATCAGATCTACACCCAGGAAACCATTCGACTTAGCCAACCTTCAGTTAATTTCTAAATCACATCCATATCATTTATAATATTTTATAACAATTTATCGCTATTTTTATTTATTTTAAAATAGCCAATATATTCAAAATGACGCTTCGGGCCATAACGCGTCTGTGGCGCTGTTTTTCTTCAGATTTGATTTACACATATCTGAAAATATAACCGTTGGATCTTCACAAAATTTACATCATTAGAAAGATCTTTTCAAAACGAATCCAACGGTTCCAGTTTCGGGAAATTCCGACGGTCGGATCTCCCGGTATAATCGTTTGAAGTTTCGATTTCAAAATACGAACTGCAGCGTCGTTATTCGATTAAATATAATTATATTTATATTTATATTTATATATATATATATATATATATATATAATCCTTTCTGGCGCTGTTTTTCTTCAGATTTGAATTAAACATTCCAGACAATCCAACCGTTAGATTTTTACAAAGTTGGTGCCGTTGGAAAGATATTTCCAAGGCGAACCCAACGGTTGCGATTTCAGGAAAATCCGATGGTCGGATCTCCCGGTATAATCGTTTGAAATCACGGTTTCAAAATACGAACTGCAGCGTCGTTATTCGATATATTTTAATTCTATTTATATATATATCGATTCTTCGATATCAAAGCTACATTCTTTTCATACATTTGATAAAAATGATATTTTTATCTAACTGTCTTCTATTTCAACACTTCACTATATTTAACAATTCATGTATATAATAAAAATGTGATTTTTATTGTAAAACAATTCATTTCAAAACACTATTATTTTATATAGTTCATATAGGTAATAAAAATAGGATTTTTATTATAAAACAATTTCTTTTAAAACAAGGTCATTTTACATAGTTCATATAGATGATAAAAAGGTGATTTTTATTATAAAACAATTTATTTGAAAATATGAATACCATTCAACACATGAATTTCTATTCAACGAATGAATATCGATTCAACACATGAAGGTTTTCTATAGTTTATATATATAGATAAAAATGTGATTTTTATATTTAAAACACGAACACCATTCAACACATGAATTTCAATTCGACGAATGAATATCGATTCAACACATGAAGGTTTTCTATATTTTATATATATAGATAAAAATGTGATTTTTATATTTAAAACACGAATACCATTCAACACATGAATTTCTATCCAACGAATGAATATCGACTCAACACATGAAGGTTTTCTATAGTTTCTATATATAGGTAAAAAAGTGATTTTTATATTTAAAACACGAACACCATTCAACACATGAAGTTCTATCCAACGAATGAATATCGACTCAACACATGAAGGTTTTCTATAGTTTCTATATAAAGATAAAAATGTGATTTTTATATTTAAAACACGAACACCATTCAACACATGAATTTCTATCCAACGAATGAATATCGACTCAACCCATGAAGGTTTTCTATTCAACGAATAAATGTAGTTTCAACAAATGAAAATAATTCAAACACATGAATATTATTCAAAATTTCGGCAGCATAACGGCAGGGTAGTTAAAACCGGGACCGTCCCTAGTACGGCTCCTCGCTCTACCTTAAAACCTCGCGGTTTTTGACAATGGGGATCATGCATCTAGTTCGCACACAGGCGGCATGTATATATTTATTTCATTTCCACAAACTAATCCTACGTGGTTTCAACCAAATATTTCTCAACCACAAATGGGTATTTTTCAACCACAATCAATCAATATCAACTACAAACAATTCCAATCAACCATTCGCTATTAATCAATTTTCACACCAATCACAACCAATAAATATCGTCCATGGTTTGTGGACGAGGGGCGTATATATATAGCAATTCACTTCTATTTCAACACATATATAATTTTTACAACGCATATATAACTTATACATCGAACGTACAACTAATACAACGCTTATACAAGAGGTGTACAACGCTTATATAACTCATACATCGACTATATAATTTATACATCGTCGTTTTCCATATCGTTTATAATTTAGAAATCTCACCTTTCATATATATAATATTTTCACTTCACATCACGATCAATTTATTTCATTTCACATCACGATCAATTTTCACACAGAATACAATCAAACAAGTCGTCCATGGTCTGTGGACGACGGGGAGCAGTTCATATATGCAGTAATAAAATAAATAACTGTACAGAAAATTATAGTGAGAGAATTTCTCACTTTTGGATCCACTCCGTCAGTTTTATCTGAATTCTAAACTGTTCAGATTTGAATTTTCCTCAAATTTGAATCTGCTCCGCTTTGACTCTAGTCTGTTCCATGTTGAAGAGTTTTTCACCACGGTCACAATGCAATTGGAATCGCAATTTTCTGAGACCGTACGGAAAAGATATGATAAATTATTCATTGTATAATTTAATAAGTAATTAATTAAATAATAATTTAACTAAAACCTTTTGCCACGTTTTATGGTCGTTGACTTCACTTTCTTCTTCGTTGTTCCCTGGTACCCAAGAAAACCCATTTCCGTCGATTCCAGAAACCTCCCACCGCCAGCCTCTTCCTTGCATCGGACCAAGATCCGAAACCCCCACCCCGAAGCCCCATGCGCCACCGCCCTATGGCAGGAGTCCAGTCGAGTTCGATGGCCCCTAGACCTCGCAAAACAAACTCGAACGGTCCATGTTTGAGCATTGATTTTGAACAATCCACACAACAGTTTTTGATCTCAACCGTTCAGGATGGAGATCTCGGCATGCTCTTCATTTTCCTTTTTGAAAACCATTGAACGGATGTGGAGATTCTTGGAGGCGAAATCGGGACGATTTCTGCCGTGAATTTCAAAGTGGCGGCTCACGTTAAAAAAAGGGTTAGGGTTCTCTCTTGGGCTATTTATAATATTTTTAATATTAATTAATTCGAAAAATTGAGATTTTACAGTCGAACTCCAAATCAAACCCAACGACTGTCGCCCTTAGCTAATTACCTCCATTCCGAACACAATGGGATATGTTTCGTAAGCCAATTTGACTATTTCAGTCAGTTATTCTTCAAATTAAAATATAAAACATTCAATATTTGATTTGAACATACATTTCAATTTGTCGGGGCCACATACTGATCCCAAAAATTCCAGAAAAATAAATCTAGCTATGTTTTGACGATATGGTCCCAACAAAACTAGTTTCGTCAAATTCTGAGACCGTTTGAAAAATGGCCATTTTCTGGTCGATCCAATTTAACTATAATTGACCAAAACACGTTTTCCTTTTCCACACTCACATACTAGCTTCAAAAATTATGAAATTTGAAACCTAGCAATAACTTCACATCCCGGATCCAACAGAAGTGGTTTCGTCGAATTCAGAGGTCGTATGCAAAATGGCCAATTTCACGGGCTATATAAATTCCATAGCGACCTTTCTGAAAATTCATTTGGCCATAACTTTTGATTCCTACTATGAAACTTCGATTTTTCAGATTCATTAGAAAGGTATTCACTAACAGTTTTAAATATTTTTTGTTTCGCTCAAATCCGCTTTGTTTTGCACCCGGTACAGTCCGACAAAGTTTGAATTCAATTTTTGAAACTACAGCGCCATTTCAGGCCTTGTTTATAATTAGAGTTAATTATACTCGTTTTCAATTGTCGATTCAAAATCAGTTTTCATTGCTATTATTTAAAATATTTATTTTAAATATTTAAAATCCATTATTTTAACCAATTTAAAAATTTTAAACTGGTTCAAATTTTCTGGGTCGTTACAAAATTGCTTAGCTTGCCCGCACTTATTGTTAATGTACAACATGCCTATTGGAAATATGATTCTTGAATTGGGTACAACATTACATGCCTATTTTTCCTTATGTCAATTCTTACGCTCCTTCTCTATTTTCCCCTTTTTATTTTCTTTTATGAATACTAGGTTCATTCGGAACTTAGATTGAATCTCGTTGTACGTGCGATTATAACGTGGGAAAAATTGGGAATAATTTAATTAAGTAAATTTTGGGCATAACAAGTGAATGTGGTATAAAACTTGTACTGACTAAACTTAGAGAATATTGACATAAAAAGACCAAAACTTAGACACATATGACAAATATGTAAATTGGATAAAGATGAATATGCCTAACCCGAGGTTAGATTGAGTTGCGATGTAAGACTACCCAGAACCGCCTGGCACCTCCATCGACCATAACAATATAAATCTAATGTGAGAGGTTAGCGCATTAAGCCCAAAAACCCAAGGTTAGATTGAGTTGCGGTGTAAGACTGCCCGGAACCGCCCGACACATCCAGCGACCGCAACAACATAGACCTAATGTGAGAGGTTGGTGCTTTAATGAATGAATTAAAGCTAAGGGACGCACATGCTAAGAATGGTAGGGTTAAGTTAATTAAGGCAACACTTAACCTATACAACATGTTAATTAAACAGATGGGTAGGGTTAGGTTAATTTGAAAACACTTAACAGTTATAACATGTTTGATTAGGAAACCTCAGTAACGGGGACCCATTTCAGCAGTAACCCACATAGATGTATTACGGTACCCTGAACTAGGCAGGGTGGGGCACGATTACTGGGCTGATTATAAGAGGTCAAAATAGTGGCGGGTGGTGCAGCAGTGTAGGTTCCGGCGGAGTATGGGCGTGCACGTATTCTGGAGTGGAAAAAGCAGGCACTGGGCATCAGTAGTATACACTGTGCATCTTGAATTTTGTGTCGGGTTGCCACCATAGGAACTGATACACCCCATGGTGGGACCAGCACAGGTATCTACAATCAAGCAGGGCCGAATGACACAAGAGATAAATGCATGCGAGTAGAAGCCGATCGGAAAAGGGATCACTTTGTTATGAGCACATGATGGTAGTTGAAACATTCGTTAGTAGGTGCAGAGAAATGGAAATGTGTGCTATAGTATATTCAGTTTATCTTGCCTTATCATATGTTATCTTATTGCTATGGTATTGTCCTATGTTCAGTTTATTCATGTCATGATCCTTTTACCTGTTTACATGTTGAATAATCACTGGACTTACCAGGCTTATGTCTGACCCATTTTCTTTCGCCTTCGTTTCTTCCGTTCCCCCCTTCCCTCCCCAACTCCCCCCAGATCCGCAGGGAGGGAATACTCCACTTTAGTGCAGACCTTTTCCATCTTGAAGAGAGTAGATGTATTGCTTGGATTCTCTTTTCTTGGGCTATGGTTGTAGTTACACTTTTATTGGAGATTTATGCTGCTGTTTTATGCTTCTTTATGTACTTGGAGTTTTAAATCAAGAAAGATGTTTTATTGTAGTAATTTTGAAGTTGGGTTTTGAGACAATGCTTGTAATGTTTTGATTGAACCACGCTATTTATGAAATGATTTCAGTTTTCAGCTGTCTATATGTATGTCTTGTAAATTATCTGTGCCTTTTACCTAAAATGCTTCACCAAAGTTAATGCATTCCCTTTGTGAGTGACCTTAACGAAGGTGGGGTGTTTCAGGTGACGTGTTGTTGTCTATCAACGTGGCCTTTCGGCATTGATGCAATAGATGCTTTGGAAGCTGACTTCGGATAACATCTTAAGTACTTCTGACTTTATGCTTTTGATGCCTTCGCCTCTTGATGTATCGGTATTAAGCAAGTTGATATCGATTGTCCTTCCAGACTCTGATGAGTGAGGGTTCTGTCTTGCTCTTTCTTAATTTTGACTTAGACGGCCTTTCGCTACAGAACTGAAACACCCCACCTCCGTTGAGGTCACTCACAAAGGGATTGCCTTAATTTTGGTGGAGCATTATAGGTTAAAGACACAGATAATTTACACGACAGATATATATAAGCAGCGGAAAAAAACTAAATTTATTTCATTCATGGTTCATAACAAAAACATTACAGCAAACTGTCTCAAATCATTACATCAGAATCTCTGTCTTGATTATAACATAAAGAAGCATAAAACAAAATAAAACTGCATAAATCCCCAAGTAGTAGTGTGTCCAAAACCATAGCCAAAGATAAGAAGTTCCAAGCTATACATCACAAAGTCTTCAAGCTTGGAAAGATGAACGGTCCAAATTAAGCTAAGCTATTCCCTCCCTGGGTACTTGAGGGGGGGGGGAAACGAAAGAAAAGAGAGCGAAAGAAAAATGGGTCAGACATAAGTCCATTGATTATTCAGCATGTAAACTGATAAGAGAACCATGACTTGAATAAGCTGGACACAGGACAATAACAAGGAAATAAGGTAACATGGGATAAGGCAAGATAAACTAATCATACTATCGCACTCAAGTCCATATTCTCTGCACCTACTAGATATTTCAACCATCATCATGAGTTCAAACCCAGTGATCCCTTTTTATCGATCGGCTCCTACTCGCATGCATTTACCACTTGTGTCATACGGCTCCGCTCGATTGTAGATGCCTGTGCAACCCGACACGATTCAAGATGCACAGTGTATAACTACTGATGCCCAGTGCCTGCTTTTTCCACTCCGGAGTACGTGCACGCCCGTACTCCGTCAGAACCTACACTGACGCACCAATCGCCGTTGTTTTGAACGCTTATAATCAGTCCAGTAACCGTGCCCCACCATGCCTAGTTCAGGGTACCATGATACATCTATGTGGGTTACTGCTGAAATGGGTCCCCGTTACTAGGCTTTTCCAATCAACATGTTAAATTGGTTAAGTGTCCAAGTTAACCTAACCCCACCCATCAGTTTAGTTAACAAGTTGTATTGGTTAAGTGTTGCCTTAATTAACTTAACCCTACCATTCCTGACTTATCTTTAATTCATTTATTAAAGCACCAACCACTCACATTAGATAGGTATTGTCACGGTCACTGGATATGTCGGTCGGGTCCGGGCAGTTTTACACCGCAACTCAGTCTAACCTCGGGTTCTTTTGGGCTCGATGCACTAACCTCACATAAGATATACATTGTTACGGTTGCTGGATGTGCCGGGCGGTTCCGGGCAGTCTTACACTGTAACTCAGTCTAACCTCGGGTTAGGCATATTCGTCTTTTCTAAATTTACATATTTACCTCTTTATATTTATATGTAAATTATTGTCATTCAAGTCAAGCCCCAATTTCCCTTTTAAATTAAGTTCATAATTTTTAGGTATAAAAATTTATACCACTTTATGCCATAAAACATTTACATGTTTATGAGCCAAATATGCCAATTATATGTAATTTCATGTTTTTCCCAAACGTTACCCCCGTTAAACATTCGCATAAATCACGTAAAATGTTAAGCTCGATACATAGCCTAACTTATACACAAGAGGGGAAAAAGAGGAGCATGTAACAATTCCAACATCATAAAAATATGGATCTAACTACACATGTATCATATGAATTTGGCATAGAACAATATACATTCAATTATGAACTTGCAAATTTAGATTTACTCAACATGAATCATGTAATAGGGGTTTTACATAGAACTACATAAACTTAGAATTAGGCATGTAGTTGCGAACTCGCGAACTAGTTGGATCAAATTTAACATGAATCTAATCATATTAGCATGTAGTTTTGGATCATATATGTGATTATGGTTGAACTTGCATAAACATAGCAAAATTCCCAAATTGTCATACAACATATATGTGTCATTACCAAATCATACAACTTGAAGTGTCATCGCCAAATTATACAATATGGTATGTCATCGCCAAATTACACAATATGATATGCCATCGCCAAATTATAATATGTCATCGCCAATTTATGTCATCGCCAAAGTATACAACATAATATGTCATCTCCAATTTATTCAACATGATATGTCATTGCCAATGTATAATATGTCATCGCTAAATTACACAACATATATGTCATTATCAAATTATACAACATATGGATACATTGCAAAACATTTAACTTTTATCATCAAATTACATACAATATGATCACAACTTGGCATGATAGGAATCATAGTCTCAATCAATTCAGTTTTAACAAAAAGGATAGGCACAAATTTACATTAGGCGATGTTCTACATCCATTTATTTTGGTCAAGATTATAATATCATTTAGGTCTAAATGGTAACTGGACTTACAAAAAGGAGACTAGTCTTGTGTTCTGGGATCTGTATTCTGAAGTTGAATAGCTCTCCTTTGTTGTAGACGTTGAATTCTCTTAGTTGAAATAGATTTTATTTGCAATTCCTAACTTTCTTTCTAGCTGAATGAGAATAGTGGCTACTCTAGGTTGAGTGTTGACAGCATGACGGTCTTAGGAATATTTTTGTGTGGCTTAGGGTTTAGATTTAGGTTGCTTATATAGAAGTTTGATTTAATAAGAGCCGTTAGATCAACCTAGGGTAAATCAAAGCCATTCCAGCCTAAGAGAACCAACCAGAACTTGCCACACAAGCCCTAATTACACAACAATTCGTCACACAGAGAAACACGTCAGATTTCAGATCTGACTACAGGGGGAGGTCGACCCCCAGGTCGACATCCAGGTCAACTCCCAGGTCGACCTGTATGGGGGGAGGTCGACCTCCTGGTCGACCTGGCCTTGGGAGGGAAAATTCCCGCCCAGCCCGCTTCTACTTCTGATTTTGAAATTTGAATTTTTTGAGCTTTAAACTGAGCTGTTTATTTAAATTCTCGAATCTTCTGAGGGTCATAACTCCTTCATACGGAGTCCTATTAACGCAAACTCGAACTCTATCTAAAGCAGAATTCTGAGACGAACGCAATATCATAACCCGTTTCCCTTAATTCTCAAATTTGTAATTAATTATTCTTTAATTCATCACTTTAACGTTTACAAAAAATACGGGGTGTTACATTCTCCCCTCCTTAAAGGAGTTCGTCCCCGAAATCTTCGAGTCAAGAAGAACGTATATCCTACCGTCCAATCGTCCATCTACTCATCCATCAAACACAAGCATCCATTGTCCTTAAAAAGACTTCTAATGCTTCATGATCATATGCATAGTGTGTGTACATGTCCTTATCTAATGCAAAATCAGGCGGTCCACTGATTCAGTTCACCTCCTTAATTCAAGTCATGTCGGTGCCATGAGTCCATTATGTATGCAATCATCCCTAATCATACTTTCTACATGAGTGCACAATTGTTCATACAAATTCAACATCCACATGATAACACATCAAGTTTCAATCATATACAAGTACATATATGCATATGCAATATGAAAAAGACTGAGCCGATCTAATGTTGAATCAAGGAATTCACGGCGTTTTGATTAAATGACAAGGAGAAGTTCAAGATCGACAAAAAGAAGAGATTCAATGGTATTTAATATTAGAGGTTGATTATTTAGAGTTTTAGTTGGGTTATAAATGTTAAAATCTATCCTCAAATAATCATATACCTCAATGGTTTGACTATATATATGTATGCACATTCATTGTGCATACTATCAGAAACCGGTCGACCGGTTTCATTCTGGGCGGTCGACCGTTTCTGGGCAGAAATGCACAATGAACGTGCACATATGTATATAACGTACATATATTCAAATACCAGTCTACTGGTCATTTTTAACCACTTGACTGGTCTACGAACTAAAACAACTTTTCGAATAGACACTCTTATTTATCAAGGGTTGTTTCCTTTTCTCTTCGCCAAAAATCATCTCTATTCGTTGCTTCTCTTCACCAATGATTACAACTCTCCATCCTCTATAAAAGCAACATGAAATCACCATTTTAAATACAACAATTCTTTCTATTCTTGCTATCTAATTGCTGATTTCATTCTTGCTCTCTAAAAGCATTCAAAAGCTCATAATTCTCACATATCGTTATTTGAATCCTTGAATCTATATATTATTCTTTAGATTCAAACAACGATATCATCTTCCAAATCTTCATAATCACAAGATCATATTTGAGGATAAGATTATAGGAAGGGTGTACAAGAATTGACAAATTCGTTTTATTGAGAACACACATTGTCAAATTACAAGTTTAATTATCTTGTCTGAAGTCTTCGGTGTTGTAAGAGGCAAGTTGTGAAGTCCTCGTGTTGATAGAGGCGTGAAATCCCATTCGGCTGCTTGGGTGTTGTGAACCTGTTCCTCCGGGTGAAGTGAGGTAGTTGTTTAGTGAAATTCCAGATAGGAGATCTGGGACTGGACGTAGGACCGTGCTCTGAACCAGTATAAAAATCCCTGGTGTGATTTTTCTTTTACTGCATTTACTATATTTACTTATCTGTGACTAGCTATTACTTTATACTTGAATATTGTTTGTCATATTACACGATCCTTGTGTGTATTATACTTAGCACATACGCACTCGCATTTTCAATTGGTATCAGAGCACGGTCATCACATAACGGTAACACAGTTATTTGATATATTCTAGTAATATGGCAAATAACCCAAGTAGTAGCACTAACACTACTTACACAGAAGGTCAATCGACACAAAGACCTCCTTTCTTTAATGGTCTTAACTATAGTTATTGGGCAACACGTATGGCTTTTTACATGCAATCAACTAACTATGATGCTTGGAATTCTACTCAGAAAGAAATAGTCAATCCAACGACTGAGTATGCAGAATGGACGGCTGCGGAGAAAACCGCAGCTGCTGTAAATGCAAAAGCAATCAATATGTTGTTTTGCATTAGATCAAAACGAATATAACCATGTTAGTATCTGTACCACTGCATATCAAATTTGGCAAACACTAAAAACCACTCATGAAGGTACTAACAAGGTTAAACAAGCAAAAATAGCTTTGTTGAAAAGTCAATTTCAAAATTTCAAAATGAAACCAAATGAAACTATCAATGAGATGTATTCAAGGTTTCAAACCATTCATCATGCACTTATCGAATTAGGACAAAAATATTCTGATTTTGATGTAGTTTCAACAGTCCTACATTCTCTGACTAATGAATGGGAAGGAAAAGTATTAGCAATAGAAGAAACTAAAGATCTTTCCACCATGAAGCTAGATGAATTAATAGGAAATTTTATGTCCTATGAAGCTAACTTGAAGGTTCGAAAAGAACAAAAAGAAGAAAAGAAAAATGTAGCTTTTCATGCCGAGAAACATGAAGACATCTCAGATTCCGAAGACGAGGATCTAGCATTCATTGCAAAAGGATTCAAGAAATTCTTAAAGCAACGAAAAGCTAGTCGATATAACAAAAAGAAGTTCGGATCAAATAAACCATCATCTTCAAATGTAGAATGCTTTAACTGTCACAAAAAGGGACACATGCACAAAGATTGTCCGGAGCAAAAGAAAAAGTCAGAAAATGAAAAATTCAAACACAAGAAGGACAAGTCAAAGAAACGAGCATTCTCAGTGACATGGGATGATTCAGACTCATCTTCATCTGATAGTGAAAGTGACTCAGATGATGAATAAGCAAATATATGTTTTATGGCTAAAGAAGATGAGGTACAAATTCCTTCTTTTGAAGAAGTTCTTGATATAAATGTTGAATTAATATATAAATTTATAGATATGAAACGACAATGCAAACAAGCTCAAGCTGATTTAAGTAGAGCTGAATTTGAACGAGATATGCTAAAAGATGAGAAGAAAATATTAGAGGAAGAACTTGAAAAAGCTCAAGAATCATCATCTAATATTGATTCTCAACTATCTCTTTTGAGTCAAGAAATTGAAACTCAAAAAAAGAAAAATGATGCTCTTACTACCGAAAATCATGAGCTTAAGGCAAAAGTCAAAATGTTAGACCTTGAAAAAGCTAGTTTACAAACAAAGTTAGACGACATTACTCAAAATGTTTCTAACTTTAACAAAGGTCGAGAAAATTTGACAAAAATTATTGAAAGTTCACAATCTGCTACAAATAAACATGGCTTGGGATATAAGAAACAAGTTATCAAGAAACATCTTGGTAATAAAAGAAAAAAAAATAAGGTAGTACAAGAAACTGAAGCTAAGAAAAATCTTAGTTTATTATATTCCAAACCAAAACCGATTGTGAAATTTCAAAAGAAGAATGTCAAGTCTATAAAAATATGGGTTCCTAAAACAAATAACAATTTGATTAGGAACAAGTACATTCAAATTTTTTTGAATTCTGTGCATCACAATCCAAATTATATGTATAAAGGGGATACCGGACCCCTATGGGTTCAGACTCCTAAGACCTAACTCTTAGGACCCTATAAAAAGGTGGGTACCATGGACTTAATTTTATTTTTTGCAGGTCCCACTCAAGAAAAGAGGAAAGTGGATACTGGACAGTGGTTGCTCAAAGCATATGACTGGAGACAAGAGCTTATTAACAAATATCACTTATTCAGATGGTGGCTCAGTCACTTTTGGAGATAATTCAAAAGGCTATATCATTGGCAAAGGCGATGTGAGCAATTATGATACATCTAACTTACCTCTTATTACTAATGTCATGCTAGTTAGAAATTTGAAACATAACTTACTAAGTATCAGTCAATTGTGCGACAAAGGTTTTACTATTTTCTTTTCGGACAATAATTGTAGTATCTTAGATAAAGATCGAAATCTAGTTTTTGAAGGTTATAGAGACAAAAATATCTATATTCTGAATATGAATATCAATCATAACTCAGATATGTGTCTTGTAGCTAATGATAATGATCCATGGCTATGGCACAAACGTTTCTGTCTCATAAACTTCAGAACTATTGACAAGCTAGCTAAAAATGATCTAGTTAAAGGACTACCCAAAATTAGTTTTACGGTTAATAATCTTTGTGATGCATGTCAATTAGGAAAATTGACTAAATCGTCTTTCATATCCAAGAAAGTCATATCAACGTTACAACCACTTAAGCTATTACATATGGATTTATTTGGACCAACACAGGTTCAGTCAATAAACCATAATCGCTATGTGCTTGTAATAGTTGACGATTACTCTCCTTATACATGGGTGATTTTCTTGAAAAACAAAAGTGACACTTTCAAACATTTCAAATCCTTCGTTAAGAGAATTCAAAAGTCAAAAGGACTTAAGGTTAAAAATATAAGAAGTGATAATGGCGGAGAGTTCGAAAATAATAAATTTGAACATTTTTGTACAAGAAAGGTATAAATCATAATTTTTTGTTTCCTAGAACTCCACAACAAAACGGAGTTGTAGAAAGGAAAAATCGAACTTTACAAGAATGTGCAAGAACATTATTAAATGGATCCACTCTACCAAAACATTTTTGGGCAGAAGCTGTTGCAACTGCGTGTTATGTTTTGAATCATGTATCCATTCGACCTCTGACCAAGAATACATCCTATGAGCTATTTAATCAGAGAAAGCCAAATATCTCATATTTCGAAGTTTTTGGTTCTAAATGCTTTATTTTGAATACGAAAGACCATCTTGGAAATTTTGATTCAAAATCCGATGAAGGTATATTTTTCGGATATTCGGAACGAAGCAAGGCCTATCGTATATTTAACAAGAGAACTAAAACTATTGAAGAAACACTTCATGTCTCTTTTGATGAATTCTATAAACCATCTCATATCATATCAGACGACAAAGAAACTATAGTCACTAATAATCCTATCATCACAAATAATGACTCTGACTCAGAAATTGTTGACGATATTCCTCAACCTGATGTGGTACCTTCTCCACCAAGATTTAGATCTCCTCCTAGAATTCTAAGAGATCATCCGGTTCAGAATGTTATTGGAAAAGTAACATCACAAATAAGAACAAGGAGTCAACTAAATCAAATGGGTCATGTCGCGTTTCTCTCAAATATCGAACCTAAGAATCCTAAAGAAGCTGTTACTGATGATTACTGGATCATTGCCATGCAGGAAGAACTAAATCAGTTCGAGTGCAATGTTGTTTGGGACTTGTTCAAAGACCGACTGATCAGCCAGTCATTGGTACGAAATGGGTTTACAAAAATAAAGCCGACGAACAAGGAAATATAACCAGAAATAAGGAAAGATTAGTAGCACAAGGATATAATCAGGAAGAAGGTATCGATTATGAAGAAACCTTTGCACCCGTAGCTCGATTAGAAGCTATTTGAATCTTACTGTCCTTTGCTTGTCATCATAATTTTAAACTTTATCAAATGGATGTCAAAAGTGCATTCTTAAATGGGTTTATCAAAGAGAATGTATATGTCGAACAACCTCCCTTGTTCGTACATGAGAAATATCCTGATCACGTACATAAACTTAAGAAAGCTTTATATGGATTAAAACAAGCACCTCGTGCTTGGTACGAACGATTACGAAGCTATCTTATTGATTCTGGTTTTCAGATTGGTAAAGTTGATCAGACTCTATTCATAAAACATTCTCGAAAAGATATATTAGTTATCCAGATATATGTAGACGATATTATCTTTGGTTCAATAAACGATAAACTCTGCAAAGAGTTTGCAAATATTATGACCAAAGAATTTGAAATGTCTCATATGGGAGAACTATCGTATTTCCTTGGTCTTCAAATCAAACAGCTTTCTAATGGTATTTTTATTAGTCAAGAGAAGTACTGCGGAAATCTAGTCAAACGTTTCGGTTTAGAAAATACCTCTGGTAAACCAACTCCTATGAGTACGACTACACATCTTGAAAAAGATGAACATGGTAAGAATGTTGACTAGAAGTTATATCGAAGCATGATTGGTTCTCTCATGTACCTTACCTCAAGTCGTCCAGATATTATGATGAATGTTTGTTTGTGTGCAAGGTTTCAAGCTAATCCTAAAGAATCACATTTACGAGCTGTAAAATGAATAATACGATTTCTTAATAACACCAAATGCTTTGGTCTTTTCTACCCGAAAGATTGTCCATTTGAATTAGTGTCATATAGCGATGCTGATTTTGGTGGCTCTCGCACGGATAGAAAGAGTACAAGTGGTACGTGCCATTTTATTGGAAAATCACTTGTCTCTTGGTTTAGTAAGAAACAAAATTGCGTTTCACTCTCGACATGTGAAGCTGAGTACATATCAGCAGCTTTAGCTTGTACTCAAGTATTATATATGCAACAAACACTTCGAGATTTTGATATATAATTATCAAACTCCATCATATACTGTGATAACACAAGCGCAATCAATTTATCGAAAAACCCAGTCAATCATTCCCGAACAAAGCACATTGATATTCGACATCATTTCTTAAGAGACAATATTGAAAAAGGAACAATATGTCTCGAATATGTCCAGACTGAAAACCAACTAGCAGACATTGTTACTAAGCCTCTCCTCGAATCTAGTTTT
Organism: Allium sativum; assembly: GCA_030737875.1. NCBI lineage: Eukaryota > Viridiplantae > Streptophyta > Magnoliopsida > Asparagales > Amaryllidaceae > Allium > Allium sativum. The sequence goes on along the minus strand of CM060909.1, from coordinate 223,828,474 downwards.
ATTTCTTTACGTAGAGAGCTCGGCTTAATTTCTAGAACTGAACTCGATGTATAATATACACTGTAATGATTGAGTTCTTATCTAGACGACACATATATTCTTATTAACTTAGCTGGTTAATATCTTTTTGCTATTATTAACAAATAATAATGAGCTTTACAATCTTTTAGTGGCTTATATTCTCCGAGTGTTTTAACCATTGCTTTAAATTTCGTAAATCCTATATATACATACTACTTTCCTATTGTTTTCTGCATCTCCATCCTTAAACATTTGTATACAAGTTCATAATTTCTTTATATAATGGCACACATATGTGACGAATGTGTACAACGATCACATATCTCGGTCACTAGTTCCGAACCTGAAGAATACTACTCTCCGGAAACACCAAAGAGTAGACTGGAATGTTCGCATGCCCCCAGAGATACACCAAAACCCAAACGTGCTAAGAAAGCATTATTCTGTTCTCCACGAACAAGAGAGAAGATTAGTGAAATTCATCACTACACTAAACATCAGATAGATCTCCAGCGTCATCTTCATTATGAACAAAAACTCACATCTGATCGTTTAACTCTCTTAGAACGAATGGCGTCATTTTTCTATAGCACGGATAGACACGGGGTTCACGAACCAATGCCACCTCCTCCATCTACATCTCGAAGTCCTAGCTCATGGGATCGTAATTACGCGAGAAATGAAGGAGCAAGAGAAAATTGGTCGCTATGGACACTGAGAGTTACGAATATTAAAGAAACATCCGATGACAAGTCATCTACCTCTCATTAATTTATATCATTTTTGTTGCATAATAAGTTTTTTGTTTTAATTCTTATTTTTTTGTTTTTCATATATTTTGTTTTTCAAATCCATGTTGAGTTGAAATAAAATTTATATAATTTTTTTAAGCACTCAGAAAACCAGAAACACAAGTACAAACAGAAAACGGTCGACCGTCATATACAGACCAGTCGATAGGAAAAGTCTCTGGAAAAGATTTTACTTTTCCACCGGTCCACCGCTATAAAATCACCAGTCGACCGTTCAACTCTCTGGAAAATTTTCAACTCAAACCTATACCAGTCGACCGGTATATTTTCTACCAGTAGACCGACAATCTTCTCTGGAAATTAATTTTCCAGGAACCGGTCGACCGGTCCAATTTCAACGGTCGACCGTTCACGCGTTTTCCAGTTTTTTAACCTTCAATCCGCACGACGATTCATATATCCCACCTCTTCACTCATTATTTATTTACCTCCTTTCTCTCCAATCCCTGAAAAACCAAAACCCCCAAATCAATTTCCTCATAATTGATGGCACCACCTCAAAAGAAACACAAGAAATCAAATTCCACTTCACTCCAACCCATAGATTCTAACATCAAACAATGGCTTATGGATCTTATTGCAGTAAAATGTTGGAATGCTATGAAGGATTACACCATTCACGAAGGTTCTTTCATAAATCTCTCTGCTTTTATCCTCTATTATGTTGAAGAACTACTGGATAAGGCTCGTATTAAATCATTCCTTACCTTTGATAAGAACAACATTGAAATTAATCATATTATGATTCGGTTGTTCTATGCTAATCTTAACATACCCAAATTCAAACCAGAGAATGCTTCTAATTGTCTTTGGTCTGTAGTTTGTGGTCAGCATGTTTTCATTTCAAAGGAACGAATGGCCATGGTTCTCAATTCGCCAAATAGTGGAAGAGAATTTTCTTCGGATTTCTGCACTATCCATATTCATGATAAAATCAGTCATCTTTTTATCGAGGATCATAAAAATAGCACTAAGGCGATTAACTTACGGCCTACAGCTCGTGTTTTACATCATGCCATCACATGCTCTTTATTGCCGAGGGTTGGTAATTTTGATACCGTATATAAAGAAAACTTCAAGGCATTATATGCGATTTATGGGGATATTGAGACAAATTGGATAAATATGATTTTCGACGAGATTTTGCTTGTCAATGAACGCACAAGGCCACACATTTTCTACAATGAATATGTTATGAGACTTTTACTCGATTGTGGTGTCAAGTCTTGTGAGTCTAAAATCTCCAAGCCAAAGTGCATCGACAAAGCAACTAAAAAGAGAATGAAGCTCCCTGAACCTTGTGTGAATATCATTCCTTTTGAACAATACCAAAAGCAAGGTCCTCAGGAAACCACTTCTTCTACGACTCCCAAGCCTAAACCGGAAGAAGTCAAACTCCTTCAACCTTCCTCGTCAACTAAGGATTCACTAGCACAAATTGCACGGAACCAATTCCTCCTCGAAGCAAGACTTAAACGTACCAACACCAAACTCGAGAGTTTGGATAAAAAGCTCGACAAACGATTTTCAAAACTTAAGTATTTCTTCGGTATTATTTGGGATGCAATTTCATGTGCATCATCATCTTCCTCTACCCAAATACAAGACCCGGGAAAACGTCCCATGCCTCCTACATTTACGTGGTCATCATCTGACGAAGGCACCACTTCAGGAACCAATATAGGACGTGATCGTGGGGAATATGAGACCGAGGAGGAAGACGAAGGAAACAACGACGAGGAAGATGTTCCAGAAGAAGGAGACAAGGAAGAAGGAGGGAATGAACAAATTAAGTGGGACACCACTGAATCCAAATCGTCATCGCATTAGTTTGTTTTTCCATCCATGTTTTATGATACTATGTTTTTTTTTATGCAAAGACTTAAAACCGGCACTTGTATGTAAATAGTGTTGTATTTATTTTGGGTTTGTACGTCTTAAGCTATTAGGTACATGACTTGCTTGTGGTATGTTGGGTATGTATGTGCTACAATCGTAATGCTTTTCCTGGTTCTAAGATATTTTGTGTTTTCACTACTCCTTTTTGTCGATGACAAAGGGGGAGAAAAATGTTACTAACATTATGTTTTGCAGATTCTTTTAAGTATGTATTTCAGGGGGAGTATATATTCAGGGGGAGTAAAAAACAATTTCAGAGCTATGTTGTCATTAGTCAAAAAGGGGGAGAATATTGAATCAAGGAATTCACGGTGTTTTGATTAAATGACAAGGAGAAGTTCAAGATCGACAAAAAGAAGAGATTCAATGGTATTTAATATTATAGGTTGATTATTTAGAGTTTTAGTTGGGTTATAAATGTTAAAATCTATCCTCAAATAATCATATACCTCAATGGTTTGAATATATATATATATATATATATATATATATATGTATGTATGCACATTCATTGTGCATACTATCAGAAACCGGTCGACCGGTTTCATTCTGGGCGGTCGACCGTTTCTGGGCAGAAATGCACAATGAACGTGCACACATGTATATAACGTACATATATTCAAATACCAGTCTACTGGTCATTTTTAACCACTTGACTTGTCTACGAACTGAAACAACTTTTCGAATAGACACTCTTATTTATCAAGGGTTGTTTCCTTTTCTCTTCGCCAAAAATCATCTCTATTCGTTGCTTCTGTTCACCAATGATTACAACTCTCCATCCTCTATAAAAGCAACATGAAATCACCATTTTAAATACAACAATTCTTGCTATCTAATTGCTGATTTCATTCTTGCTCTCTAAAAGCATTCAAAAGCTCATAATTCTCACATATCGTTATTTGAATCCTTGAATCTATATATTATTCTTTAGATTCAAACAACGATATCATCTTCCAAATCTTCATAATCACAAGATCATATTTGAGGATAAGATTATAGGAAGGGTGTACAAGAATTGACAAATTCGTGTTATTGAGAACACACATTGTCAAATTACAAGTTTAATTATCTTGTCTGAAGTCCTCGGTGTTGTAAGAGGCAAGTTGTGAAATCCTCGTGTTGATAGAGGCGTGAAATCCCGTTCGGCTGCTCGGGTGTTGTGAACCTGTTCCTCCGGGTGAAGTGAGGAAGTTGTTTAGTGAAATTCCAGATAGGAGATATGGGACTGGACGTAGGACGGTGCTCCGAACCAGTATAAAAATCCCTGGTGTGATTTTTCTTTTACTGCATTTACTATATTTACTTATCTGTGACTAGCTATTACTTTATACTTGAATATTGTTTGTCGTATTACACGATCCTTGTGTGTATTATACTTAGCACATACGCACTCACATTTTCATCTAACACCTAATGTGTGTGTATATGCATCCACGAGCAACCACTAGCAATCACTTGTAACCACTTGCAACCATCAATCATAACATGTTTCAAATACATGTTTACATCCATTGGTTTCTACCTAAGGATCGAGAATAGCACTGAGGAAAAACTTAAAATTATAGATACGAGCATGAATAAACTTAAGGAAAAAGATGTACCCTCAAAAAGAAAAGGGTAGGTTGCGCGTATCTTGGCCTCAGTCTCCCAAGTCGCGTCTTCCTTAGCGTCACTCCATTGAACTTTAACAAGTCTGACTTCGTGGTTGCGTAGCTTTTTGACTTCTGTACCCAAGATATGAGTTCGAACTCTTCTCACAGTCGCCTCTCGTTCTACTTCTACTTCCTCTAATATGCTTGGTTCCACCACTTCCGCAGACTCATGTAAGCACTTCCGTAGGTGAGAAACGTGAAAGACATTATGAACTCCAGCCAATCTTTCGGGCAGCTCTACTCTGTAAGCCCTCTTCCCAATCTTTTCAATGATAGGAAGCGGCCCAACAAATCTTGTTGCCAACTTTCCTACGGATCCGAAGCGAACGACGTTCCTCAAAGGAGATACTTTAAGGAAAACCCTATCTCCAACCTCAAACTCAAGGTCGGTCCTTCTTTTATCCGCGTAGGACTTCTGTTTATCTTGGCAAGTCTTCATTCTTCTTCGTATCAAGTCCACTTTCTCTGAAGTTTCTCTAATCATATTTGTTCCAAGTATGAGCTTGTCTGTAGACTCCCACCAACAAGTTGGTGATCAACATGGTCTTCCATATAAAGCTTCGAAGGGTGCCATACCTATGGTAGCTTGATAGCTATTGTTGTAGGCAAACTCCACCAAAGGAAGATGATCCTCCCATGTTCCTCCAAAGTCAAGAATGCATAATCTCAAGAGGTCTTCTAATACTCTGTTCACCCTTTCCATCTGACCATCGGTTTGGGGGTGATAGGCCGTGCTTAAGCATAGTTGTGTGCCTACAGCCTCTTGCAAGCTCTTCCAAAACTTACTCGTAAAGATAGGATCGCGGTCACTCACAATGCTGGAGGGTATCCCATGGAGTCGAACTATCTCTTTAAGATAAATGGATGCTAAAGATGAGGCAGTCCTTCTACCTTTAACGGGTATAAAGTTAGCGCTTTTTGTGAGCCTTTCCACTATTACCCAAATACTAGTATTGCCCCTTCTTGACCTAGGCATCCCATCAATAAAGTCCATTGAAATGCTATCCCATTTCCACTGTAGGACCTCTATAGGATGAAGCAAACCACCGGGCTTCTTTTGCTCCGCCTTGACTTGCTGGCATATCAAACACTTAGCGACGAACTCAGCTACATCACTCTTCATGCCATTCCCAAAGAAAACCCTTTTTATGTCTTTATACATCTTGTCCCCACCTGGGTGTATGGTCAACTTGGAATGGTGTGCCTCTTCGAGAACCTTCTTCACCAAATCCCTTGCTTGTGGGACGCAAAGCCTTCCATCCCGCCTTAACCAACCCTTATCATCGATGGAGTATCTATTCAGGTTACTAGAAGTCTCACCCCTAATTAGCTTATCCATCACATCAACTAGATGAGGGTCTTCACGTTCCGCGGTTCCTATTGAGTCTAAAAGAGTAGGTCGCACTTCTAGCGATGCTAACAAACTAGTCACATGATCGATGGAGGGTCTAAAGTCGAAGTTGGCTATGTATTCCAAACTCTGCCTTTCTACAAAAAGAGGGCTTAAGGTCAGCTTCTTTCTACTCAAGGCGTCTGCTACTACATTGCCCTTGCCGAGGGTATAGAAAAACTCGAAATCGTAGGATGCCAAGAATTCCATCCACCTTTGTTGCCTCAAGTTAAGATCTTTCTGCGAGAAAAGGTACTTCAACGATTTATGGTCAGTATACAATTCAAACTTCTCACCTAGGAGATAATGGCGCCAAGACTTAAGCGCAAAGACGATGGCAGCCAACTCTAGATCGTGGGTTGGGTAGTTTTTTCATGTACTTTCAACTGTCTACCTCCATAAGCTACTACCTTCCCTTCTTGCATCAAGGCAGCACCTAGTCCCGTACCACATGCATCCGTGTATACAGTAAACATCTTGCTCCCATCCGAAAATGTCAGAACCGGGGCTGTTGTTAGAGCCTTCTTCAACTGTTGGAAAGCAACATCGCAATCCAAATCCCAATTGAAAGTTAGGTTCTTCTTCGTCAGCCTTGTAAGCGGAGCTGAGATTTTCGCAAAGTCTTTAATGAATTTTCGGTAAAAGCCCGCTAGTCCGAGGAAGCTTTGGACTTCGCTTGCATTCCGTGGAACCTTCCAATCTTGCACCGCAACTACTTTTGTGGGGTCCACGGCTAACCCTTCCTTGGATACCACATGTCCAAGAAATCTTACTTCCTCTCTCCAGAAGTGGCATTTGGATAATTTGGCTTTCAACTGATGTGCTCGAAGAGTATCCATGACTTCTTTCAAATGCTGAGCATGCTCTTCCTCACTCTTTGAGAAAATCAAAATGTCATCTACGAAGACCACAACAAACTTATTAAGGAACTCCCTGAACACCCTGCTCATTAAGTCAACGAAATAAGCGGGTGCGTTTTTCAAGCCGTAGGGCATGACAAGCTACTCAAAGAAACCATCTAGGGTTCTGAACGCGGTCTTATCAATACTGTCTTCAGCCACCCTAAGCTGATGAAACCCGGTAGCTAGATCTAGTTAGGAGAAAACCGATGCACCTACAAGCTGATCGAACAAGTCATCTATTCTTGGGAGTGGGTGCCTATTCTTCTTGGTCAGCTTGTTTAGCTCCCGATAGTCAACGCATAGGCGAAGTGAACCATCCGCTTTGGTTGCGAATACTACTGGAGTAACCCATTCAGAAATGCTCCGCCTTATAAACCCCTTCTCAGGCAACTCTTTAACTTGCTTGCTGAGTTCTTTCCTCTCCCTTGGAGCCATGTGTCTAACGGGTAAAGCAACGGGTTTTGCATTATCAACGAGGTATATGCAGAAGTCTATCTCCGGCTTCGGAGGTGACCCTTTCACCTCTTCAAAGACATCTGAGTATTCACGGACTACTCTAACAAACTGCAAATTCTCAACAGATGCATCAAGAGATTCTAGATAGCTAAGCATAACAGAGTTCATGGGATTACAAGATATTTCGAGAGTGTTACCGAGGCGAGTCATGAGTTTAACCACTCTCTTTTCACAATCGAGGATGACACCATTACTGGATAGCTAATCCATGCCTAGAATCAACCCATAGCCCGTGAAGCCCAAAACATAGGCATTACATCTAAACCCCACACTTAGTATAGAAATTTCCAAATACAAACCAAACATTGAAAATAAGCCGAACCCCCAATTGGATTTGAAACAACCATGGGATCCTCTACTATACTGGTATCTAGGTGTAGAGATTCAACTAAAGCAGTAGATATAAAAGAGTGCGATGCGCCAGAATCAAAAAGAGTGCGAACTGGATGATCAGAAAGATAAACTAAACTCTCAACATAAATATTTCTACCTCTTTCTTGTTGAGGTGCAATGAGAGTGTGAATCTGCCCTCCAGAAGTAGATCTAGCTCTCTGCCCTTGCCCTTGCTTTCTTGGGCAGTCCCTACCCATGTGTCCTGTCTCGTCGGAATGGAAACAGCCACCCATCTTCCTCTTCTTTTTTCTGCAGTCCTTAACCAGATGTCCAGGAATGCCAAAAAATTACACTTCCTCTTGTCATGGGGTTTGTTGTTCTTTCCGCCCTTCTTGGAATCTGTCTTCTTGCTCTGTGATCCTTCCACTTTCTTATCTTGAGGTACTTCCGCCATTGTCTCTTTCTTGCTAACCTTATCTTCTTCTTGTAACAGTGCCATGTCCACCAGTCACTCATAAGTCGCACCCATAGGTATATGGGACATAGCTACGCTGTGCAGTGGCTTATTCAATCCATTAACAAACCGGAGAGCCTTCATATGTAGAGTGTTTACTAACTCCAATCCGAAACTAGCCAGCTGGTTGAATTAGTTAACGTACTCCTTAACTGACATACTTCCCTGTTTGAGAGCTAAGAACTTCTCTATCTGTAGGCTTCGTTCAACTTATGAGAGGAATTTCATTTCAAACCTCATTCTGAAATCCATCCAAGTTTCAATTGGTCTTTCAGCGTTAGTAACTTACCACAAATAGGAAGCTTCGTCTTTGAGCAACCATACCGCCAACTATATCTTATGCCTATCATCCACTTCGAAGATATCAAACAAATCCTCCGTCTCTTTGAGCCAGATTTCTGCTTCCACGAAGGATTCATTTCCATTGAAGTTCTTTCCACCCATGGCTCGAAAGTCCCTACATATTTTTGAGAAAGCCTTTGAACGCGGAGGAGGAGGAACCGCAGCAGCTGGGGGAGGAGGAACGACTATTGGGCCTGCGGCATTAGCCCTAGCCTCTAGGTACCTTCTGAACTAGCCAGGTACCGGCATGCCCTCTGGAAGGTTAAGATCCCCAGACATGTTGGAACGAAAAAGGAAAGATTCAAAACAAAGGATGGAAAGATAGTGCATATGGCTTTTGGGGGATTATGCCTTTTTAAAACAAAACAACACTTTTCCTTGAAAATTACTTCTTTAAACTTCTTTTTGAAAAAACAGTTTTCAAAAAAAAAAAACTGATCTGGTAAACCTTTGCTCTGATACCAAGTGAAACACCCCACCTCCGTTAAGGTCACTCATAAAGGGATTGCCTTAATTTTGGTGGAGCATTATAGGTAAATGACACAGATAATTTACAAGACAGACATATATAACCAGAGGAAAAAAAACTAAATTTATTTCATTCGTGGTTCATAACAAAAACATTACAGCAAACTGTCTCAAATCAACTTCCAAATCATTACATCAGAATCTCTGTCTTGATTATAACATAAAGAAGCATAAAAAAAATAAAACTGCATAAATCCCCAAGTAGTAGTGTGTCCAAAACCATAGCCGAAGATAAGAAGTTCCAAGCTATACATGACAGAGTCTTCAAGCATGGAAAGATGAACGGTCCAAATTAAGCTGAGCTATTCCCTCCCTGGGTACCTGAGGGGGGGAACGGAAGAAAAGAGAGCGAAAGAAAAATGGGTCAGACATAAGTCTGGTAAGTCCAGTGATTATTCAGGATGTAAACTGATAAGAGAACCATGACTTGAATAAGCTGGACACAGGACAATAACAAGGAAATAAGGTAACATGGGATAAGGAAAGATAAACAAATCATACTATCGCACTCATGTCCATATTCTCTGCACCTAATAGATATTTCAACCATCATCATGAGTTCAAACCCAGTGATCCCTTTTTATCGATCGGCTCCTACTCGCACGCATTTACCACTTGTGTCATACGGCTCCGCTCGATTGTAGATACCTGTGTGGGTCCCACCATGGGGTGTATCAAATCCTATGGTGGCAACCCGACACGATTCAAGATGCATAGTGTATAACTACTGATGCCCAGTGCCTGCTTTTTCCACTCCGGAGTAAGTGCACGCCCGTACTCCGTCGAAACCTAAACTGACGCACTAACTGCCGTTGTTTTGACTACTTATAATCAGCCCAGTAATCGTGCCCCACCCTGCCTAGTTCAGGGTAACATGATACATCTATGTGGGTTACTGCTGAAATGGTTCCCCGTTACTAGGGTTTTCTAATCAACATGTTAAATTGGTTAAGTGTCCATGTTAACCTAACCCCACCCATCAGTTTAGTTAACATGTTGTATTGGTTAAGTGTTGCCTTAATTAACTTAACCCTACCATTCCTGACTTAGCTTTAATTCATTTATTAAAGCACCAACCACTCACATTAGACAGGTATTGTTGCGGTCACTGGATGTGCCGGTCGGGTCCGGGAAGTTTTACACCGCAGCTCAGTCTAACCTCGGGTTATTTTTGGCTCGATGCACTAACCTCCCACATTAGATATAAATTGTTATGGTTGTTGGATGTGCCGGGTGGTTTTGGGCAGTCTTACATCGTAACTCAATCTAACCTCGGGTTAGGCATATTCATCTTTTCTAAATTTACATATTTACCTCTTTATATTTATATGTAAATTATTATCATTCAAGTCAAGCCCCACTTTCCCTTTTAAATCAAGTTCATAATTTTTAGGTATAAAAATTTATACCACTTTATGCCATAAAACATTTACATATTTATGAGCCAAATATGCCAATTATATGTAATTTCATGTTTTTCCCCAACGTTACCCCCGTTAAACGTTCGCATAAATCACATAAAATGTTAGGCTCGATACATAGCCTAACTTATACACAAGAAGGAAAAAAGAGGAGCATGTAACAATTCCAACATCATAAAAATATGGATCTAACTACACATGTATCATATGAATTTGGCATAGAACAGTATATATTCAATTATGAACTTGCAAATTTAGATCTACTCAACTTGAATCATGAAATAAGGGTTTTACATAGAACTACATGAACTTAGAATTAGGCATGTAGTTGCGAACTTGCAAACTAGTTGGATAAAATTTAACATGAACCTAATCATATTAGCATGTAGTTTTGGATCATATATGTGATCATGGTTGAACTTGCATAAACATAGCAAAATTCCCAACTTGTCATACAACATATAGGTGTCATTACCAAATCATACAACTTGAAATGTCATCGCCAAATTATACAATATGGTATGTCATCGCCAAATTACACAATATGATATGTCATCGCCAAATTATAATATGTCATCGCCAATTTATGTCATCGCCAATTTATGTCACCGCCAAAGTATACAACATAATATGTCATCTCCAATTTATTCAACATGATATGTCATTGCCAAAGTAGGATATGTCATCGCTAAATTACACAACATATATGTCATTGGCAAATTATACAACATATGGATACATTGCAAAACATTTAACTTTTATCTTCAAATTACATACAACATGATCACAACTTGGCATGATAAGAAACATAGTCTCAATCAATTCGGTTTTAACAAAAAGGATAGGCATAGATTTACGTTAGGCGATGTTCTACATCCATTTATTTTAGTCAAGATTCTAATATCGTTTAGGTCTGAATGATAACTGGACTTACAAAAAGGAGACTAGTCTTGTGTTCTGGGATCTGTATTCTGAAGTTGAATAGCTCTCCTTTGTTGTAGACGTTGAATTCTCTTAGTTGAATTAGACTTGATTTGCAATTCCTAACTTGCTTTCTAGTTGAATGAGAATGGTGGCTACTCTTGGGTGAGTGTTGACAGCATGACGATCTTAGGAATATTTTTGTGTGGCTTAGGGTTTAGATTTAGGTTGCTTATATAGAAGTTTGATTTAATAAGAGCCGTCAGATCAACCCAGGGTAAATCAAAGCCATTCAAGCCTAAGAGAACCAACCGGAACTTGCCACACAAGCCCTAATGACACAGCAATTCATCACACAGAGAAACACGTCAGATTTCAGATCTGACCCGAGGGGGAGATCGACCCCCAGGTCGACATCCAGGTCGACTTCCAGGTCGACCCCCAGGTCGACCTGTATGGGGGGAGGTCGACCCCCTGGTCGAACTCCTGGTCGACCTGGCCTTGGGCGGGAAAATTCCCGTCCAGCCCGCTTTTGCTTCTGATTTTAAATTTGAATTTTCTGAACTTTAAACTGAGCTGTTTATTTAAATTCTCGATTCTTCTGAAGGTCATAACTCCTTCATACGGTGTCCGATTTACGAATACTCGGACTCTATCTAAAGCAGAATTCTGAGACGAACGCAATGGCTTAACCCGTTTCCCTTAATTCACACATTTGTAATTAATTATTCTTTAATTTGTTACTTTAACTTTTATAGAAAATACGGGGTGTTACAAGAACTCCCTACCGAATAGGCCCTGTCGGATGGACCCTGCTGGATGAACTTTGTTGGCATTCTATAGACCTTGAGATTCTTTCTTCTGGGAAGGTGCCGATTTATGTTGCTCTCATATCATTCTTTCGGGCTATCAGTTCTTTCTATTATTTGGCTTTCTATTTTTGGAAGGTTCTTATGTACTTGTATTCTTCCAATACTCCTTCACCATTAGCTGGTTTCGGAGTTAATTTTGGTAGTAACAGCAAGTATAAAGGACGGGAAGACAACGTCTCCAATGTATGATAGTGCACCTGTAACACCCCACCTCCGCTAGGGTCACTCACAAAGGGAATGCCCTAGTTTTGGAGGGGTATTATCTAGTAAACAGGCACAGAGATAACACAAGACAGAACATAGATAAAATAGAGTATATAAAGCAGCGGATATAAACTTTAAAACCAAATCTCATTACTGAAAAATAGAGTCAAAACCTCTTACATCAAAATGCCAAGTCATTATTTCATTACATCAAGTTCTAAAGAAGCAAAGTACTTAAAACAACATAAGTAAAATATTATTCCCCAAAAAGTGCATGAGTGCAGCCATAGCATAGCTCAAGACCAAATCGTACATGAGCTGTCAGAAAGCAAGCAAAGTCCAAGCTAAGAGCTAGAGTTTCCTCCTTGAGAACCTGGGGGGGACGAAAGACAAAGAGGCAAAAGAAAACGGGTCAGTCAAAAAGACTGGTAAGCCCTAGTGACTATCAGCATAGAAACTAGTAAAGTTAACAAGACATGAATAAACTGGAATTAAACATAGGAATGATGATAAGTCTGACATGATAACTAAGCTAACAAGATAACTCAAGTCTAACATTGCGTATTCAAGGTTCGCCATACCAACTATACTGGTATACTAATCCCGTGTCAACTATAAATCAAGAAATAATCCCTTGGCCGAATATCGTGAAGTGACCCAATTCGGGGTCCAACGGTATGATCTAATCGATCGGCTCCCTACAAGTCTAGCTCGTTGTGTGTCTGTGTCATACGGCCCTATCACGAATGTAGTCACCTGTGCTAGGTCCACCATAGGGTGTATCAAGCCCTAGGGTACCAACCACCGACACGAATCAAGAATGCACAGATAATCCTACTGATGCCCAATGCCTGCTTTTTCAACTCCGGACTAAGTGCACGACCCTAGTCCGCCTGAACCTACAATGGCGCACCAACTCAGCCGTCGTTCTGGTCGCTTACAATCATCCCAGCAATCGTGCCCCACCCTGCCTAGTCCTAGGGTACCATGATACATCTAGTGGGTTACTGCTGAAAAGGACCGCGTAACTAGGGTTTCGTTCAGCAGGTTAAGTTGTCATTTAAAATCGAGACTTAACCCCATCTACGTGTCATGTCAAATTGACTAAGTGTGTCGTTCTAGTTCAAGACTTAGTCCTACGAATCATGTGTCACGTTGGTTAAGTGTGTTCAAGCGGTTCATGACTTAACCCTATCAAATCAACGTGTCAAATTGGTTAAGTATATTCAAGTGGTCCATGACTTAACCCTATCCAGTGGCATTAATTTACTTAATGCACCCCTTACCTCTCACATTAGACTTGGTTATGGTTACTGGATGTGTCGGGCGGGTCCGGGCAGTTTTACACCATAACCTAGTATAACCTCGGGTTTCGAGTGCGATATGACCAACTACTCACATTGGGTCCTATTGTTTGCAGTTACTGGATTCGCCGAGCGGTTCCGGGCAGATTTATACTGCAAACTCAACCCAACCTCGAGTTGGCCACGTTCAAGTTATCTAAGTGTCATGTCCCAAATTCATATTTTCAAGTATGATTTTATGTCAAGTTCATGTTCCTATCCAAGCTCAAGTTATAACAATATTCATGTTTTCAAGTTCATACTAAATTCAGGTTTTCCTAAACTACCCAAGTCGCATCCCCAAGGCTCGTGAATTCGAATCAAGGCAATAGATGTAACTAGGGAATAACATAACAAGGATGGGTATAAAGTGGCAAAGGTGATTTCAAGGCAAGCATGGTGTAACTTGAGATATGGTCATAACATCACTGGCATATGAAATAGGGTGATAAACATAGCAATAAATGACATAAGATGATAATCCTAAACTTGTGACTAGCAATAGTTTCAACATCACAGCATCACAGGCATGTTAAAATAATGATAGGGTTTAGGTTATGACATGAACAGGCCCCTAAATCAAGTTCTTATCGGTATTCCACAAATCAAGGTTCAATATGAACGGTACTAGGTTCAAGGTGAATAGATCTAGGGTGAACAAGAGTAGATCTAAAATAATAGGTCAAAAAGGAATAGTCATAGATCAAAGATATACAAGAGTAGGTCTCAAGTAGTTATCATGTTTATGTTCAACTTCAATTTACACATGTCCATATTAAATTTAGAGTTTAGATCTAAGAGTAACTGGGGCTTACAGATCATGGTTTTTGAAAACTAAGAACAGAAATTGTCGTAGGATCGTTGCAGAAGCTTTAATCCCTAGTTTGAATTGAGTTGCTTAGGTTGATGTTGATTAGCTTCTAGTTTTGATTCCAGCAGAGTAGCGACACCATTTTTATTTTTATTTAGAACAGAGGCAGAGTAGAAGCAGAATAGAATTGTGTGTAGAGAAGGCTAGGTTTGGGGCTGTTTAAATAGGTTTAGGCAGATGAATCTGGATAGAAATCGGACTAGAAACATCAGAACGAACACTGGCCCAAAAATGGGCTCGGGGACCAGGTCGACACCCAGGTCGACTGCCCAGTCGACCTGGTTTGGGGGGGTCGACTGCCCAGTCGACTCCCCAGTCGACCTGGGTCTGGGCGGGAAATTTCCCGCCCAGTCTGTTCTGCGTTTGAAATTCGAATTTTGAATTCGAATTCGAGCTGTTTTCGATTCTGAAAATTCCTGAAACTTCGGAGGGTCATATCTCCCTCATACGAACTCCGATTCTTGCAAACTCGGACTCGTTTCCAAGCAGAATTCCGAGATGAACGCAATGGCGTAAGCAATTTCCTTTGGTTCTTATTTTAAAATTTAATTCTGCCTAGATTTATGGTTATAACACGTTATCAAAGTACGGGTTGCTACATTCTCCCCTCCTTAAAGGATTTCGTCCCCGAAATCTCTAAGTTAGGAAGAACGTATCCTACCATCCATCATCCATCTACTCAAAACATCATCCACAAGCAAACATTGTCCTTAAGAGATTTCTAATGCCGTATGAACATATGCAAAAAGTGTGTGTATATGTTCCTTATCTAATGCAAATGATCAGGCCTGATTGATCTTTCTAATGCAAAATATGTTTAGTGTCATGAATCCAACATGTATGCAAATAATCCTAGTCACGTAAGCACTATATGTGTGCACAAACATTCATCCATATGCAACATTCATATGATAACACATTCAATTTCATCCATAAATAAGTATAAACACTCATGCATATGCAATATGAAAATGTGTCTGAGCCGATCTAGTGCCTAATGTGTGTTATGCAACCATGAGCAATCACTTGCAACCACTTGCAACCATTCGCAAACATCAAGCATAACATGTTTCAAATACTTGTTTACATTCATAGGATTTGTAATGACCCGCATTCTACGCATCGGAGGATCGTAGAATATTTATTTCTTTCCCGTATGAAGTTGTATAGTCATGTAACTTTGGGAAATATCTATTAGAGTCATTTCCCATGTTCATGATTTTTGTCGATTTTTAAATGACCATTTTTCCCTTAGTTAGTACTGTTTTGGCCATAACTTTTGATTGGAAAGGAATTTTGACCTGAAACCACTTCCATTGGATTCGTTTGATGGTTTACCTTTCCGTAGAGTGGTCATAATAGCCAAACGGACTTACCGTTTGGGAGGTATTGCTGAAATAAGGGTTGGAGGGTGAAAACTGCTTAACCGAGCCAAATCGGGTGATTAGTGAGTAGGCCCATAACCCATTTCGGGATTAGGGTTATGGGGAGGCTGAAATGAGATAGAGGATCATTCCATTTCAGTTTTCTAGCCTCCACTTATCACCAAGGAACCCTAAAAATGGCCTCCAACCTCTAAATCACCTCCAAATCACCTTTTGGTCAAGGATTTGGCTTAGCAACACCTAATCAAGGAAGATCCACACCAAATCAACATTGGAGCTGCTGTTTAGCATAGAGATTCACATCAAATCAGAGATTTATTTCAGATCTTAGTTTATTTGTGGCTAAGGTGAGTGATTTGCATAGTTTTGCACTAATTATGGCTAATTAGGGTTGATTAGTGTTAATTAGCGAATTTAAACATGATAAAATTCGGGGAAAATGTTCATAAATTCTTAAATGATGTTTTAGACCTCTGATATGAATTTGGGTTAATTTAGTTAAGTTTTGCTAATCCTATCATTAGTTTCACCTAAACATGCTTAAGGGGAAATATGGGGTTTTGGGTATGTTTGATCCATTTTAACCTATCATATTGATGTTTTGATGTTTGTGGTTGATTATGCATGTTGCTATGACTGTATGAAATGCTTTGTGATTGGTTTCAATAGTTAGAATGGTCGAAAACGTCGTCGAATGGCGTAAACACTTGCTGGAACAGTTTCAGAAAACAGTGCAGGGTTCGGATCGGATCGGATCGGATATGTTGAACTGGGCAAGGAATCCGATCGGATCGGAACCTGACACTTGAGAAAATTGGCAAAAAGGAAGGCCACGCTAACTGAACTGGGATCGGATCGGATCAAAGAGGAGGGATCGGAGCGGATAGAGGAGGATGGATCGGATCGAGGCGCGTGAAGGATGACGAAGCGGATCGGAGCGGAAGCAGGGACTGGAAGAGAGGCACCCGACCCGACCCAAAGTGAGGCACCCGACCCGACCCGAGAAGAAATACTCGACCCAAACCAGAAGAAGACCCGACCCAAATCGATGCAGGATACCCGACCCGAACCGACGGAGGATACCCGACCCGAACCGACGGCTTGAGGAGGAACCCGACCCGACCCAGTATTGACCAATAACCCGAGATGCAAAGGTAGTCCAATATGGGAAGTTAGAGCTCAGGATCCAGTTGGGAACCAATGAGTTCACTTCATGGTTGGGTTTTGCTGCGGGACGTGTGCTAAGGAGTTGTCGACGTTCATAACTTCGATTCACCACTGAAAAGGAATGATGGGCTACTTATCAGTGCAGTAGGGTCATTATGACCTGAGGGGCAAGGTGATGGTAGCAAGACTACGTTATCAGTGCAGTAGAGTCATTACGACTCGAGGGGCAAAGTGATGCGTAGTAAGACTATGAGCCAGTGCAGTGGGGTTCTTGTGACTCCATAGGGCAGAGTGGACATAGTAAGGATTAGTAAGGCTATGAGCCAGTGCAGTGGGGTTCTTGTGACTCCATGGGGCAAAGTGGACATAGCGAAGGATTTGTGGCTACGTTATCAGTGCAGTGAAGCCATTTATGACTTCATGGGGCAAAGTGATCGTAGCGAGGTATATTGGGTGATTGAAGTGGTGAATATCGTATGCTTTACGCACTGAGTGAGAGATGTGAGGATGGATGCTATGTTTGATTGTTTGCCATCATTATGACATGCACACCTCCCCCACCTCCGTATCTTTACACTGTTTGATATGGTACCTTAGAGTGTTGTACAGTATGTAGTGCTAACTCTTTGGTTGCAGGTTCAGGTATGTTTTAGTCTACCTGTTATTGTTCACTTTAGATGCTTATCGCTCATACCAGGCTTTATGTCTGACCCATAGTTTTATGTCTCCTCTTATTACTCTGGGTGCTCACACGAGCAGACTAGAGACAGGTTAGCTGGTGATGCGCGAGTAGCTGATTCGGAGGCGGGCAGGAGGCTTCCACGTATGATATATATATACACATTCTCCCTGTGTCGTTGGTGGTCGCTACTTAGGCATTAGTAGTGCACCTCCTTTATCTTACTTTTGCTTTGAGACAGTTTGAAAGTTGTAATAAGCTGTATTTTGGATTTCCGCTGCTATGATGTTTAGTTTTGGTTTTCAGCTTATGCACTGTCTCTCCTGTTTTATGTCAAGTATGTTATTATTATATTTTATTCTTTGCGCTGTGAGACATTCTACAGGTTCTTTGTATGTTCATTTCCTTCTTCCCTTTCCTTCTCACGACCCGTTCTGTGCTAACTGGACATGTGTACAGCGCACTTTTGGAGTAAATGTCGGTTGGTGCGGGGCGGGCGGTCACACTTGGTATCAGAGCTCTAGGTTGCGTAGTTAACCTAGGGAAAGACACTAGGGAGAGTTAGTATGTATATGAGAGCGCGTATTTGTAATTATTTTGGTTTTCAAAAGCTATGTATATATATACTATTAGTAGTATAAGAATGAAGTCGCACTGCACTGGCACCACTATGGGGTCGTTAATCGTTTCCTTTTTCAGATTGACGATGAGCCAAGACACGAGGGGTGCTGGTAGAGGAACCAACCCAGGGAATGCCGCTGACATGAGGGCGATGTTTACTAACCTCATGAGAGACATGCTTAGAGAAGTGCAAGGGGCAGTTCCCAATCCCGGAGTTGGTGTTGGCCCAGTAGTGCAGGTGCCTAGGGTCGATTTCGCCAAGTTGTGCAAGGATTACACTAATCTTGGTGGAAAGCCGTTCCACGGAACGGAATCGTCCAAAGATGTTCAAGATTGGATGGATAGCTGTGATCGTATCTTTGATGACTTGGGTCTTGAGGATGCGATGAAGAGAAGGCTAGCGTCTCGTCAGCTGCAAGGGCGAGCGATGAATTGGTGGAATGCTATTAGAACAGCTACTCCAGAGGACCAGGTTACTTGGGATCAGTTCAAGGCTCGCTTTAGCGAGAAGTTCATTCCAGCTACCCAGAAGTCAGTATTGTTTAAGAGGTTCTTGGAACTCAAGCAGAGCGGAAGGGCAGTTTCTGATTATATTGCTGAGTTCGACACTTTGTCGAAGTATGGACTGTCTCTCATTGACACTCCTGAGAAGAAGAATGAGAAGTTCATTATTGGTTTGGATGGATACTTGGGGGAAAGGCTTATCAACCACATCGATGAGACTTTTGAATCGATCGTGGGGAAAGCTTTGAGATCAGAGAGCCTTTACCCTAAGTCAAAGACTGAGGCTGCATCTGCAGAAGGGCCAAAGCCGCAAGCAGGCGGTGGAGGCAAGAATAGCTCTCAGAATAAGAGGAAGCAGGACCAATCTAAAGGTGGTCAGAAAAAGAGCAAGAAGGATGTTTAGTGCTTCAGCTGTGGTAAGAAGGGCCATTATGCTAAAGAATGTCGGGCCAAGCCAGCGGAAAGGAAGTGCTACAACTGTGGTCAAGTGGGACATCATAAGAATAAGTGTCTGCAACCTCTTAAGGAGAAGAAGATTGTGAAAGCATATGCTATTGATGTTGTTCCTTCTTCGTCGAATGCCCCAACTACGGCGGAGAAAGGAAAGAATGTTGTTATTCAAGGTATGCTTTCTATTTATGATGTACCAGTTCGAGTTTTGTTTGATACTGGGGCTTCCCGTTCCTTCATATCTAGTGACCTGGTAGATAGGTTGGGACTGGAACCCGAGATAGTCGATAGACCATTGGTTGTGACGAACCCGATTGGTGGTTCGACTAGCCTTAGTATGATTTGCAGGAATTTGGTCTTATCGAGTCATGGATGTATGTTTGTATGTGATTGCTTTGTTTTGGGCTTTACTGGGTATGGCATTATATTGGGAGTCGATTGGCTCCAAAGATACGGGGTGGTGGTAGACTGTGAGGGCTTTTTGGTGACAGTGAGGGCGGATGATGGGCGGAGGGTAGTGTTTGGTAGTCTACCTAGTGATGGGGTTATGGCTAGTTTTGTATATTCCCTCGACATCCCGCAGGATGAGTTGTCAGATGTGCCCGTGGTTGGCCAGTATCCGGACGTCTTCGAGGAGGTGACCGGGCTTCCACCACACCGAGAGATTGAGTTCCATGTTGATTTAGTGAAAGATGCCAGACCTATAGTGATGCCACTTCGTCGTATGGCACCGAGGGAGCAGCGAGAGCTCGGGGTGCAAGTCAGCAATCTTTTGAAGAAGGGATTTATTAGAAGGAGTGTCTCCGAATGGGGAGCACCCGTTGTGTTTGCCACTAAGGCAGATGGTTCCCTTCGTTTGTGTGTGGACTATCGCGAGTTGAATAAGGTGACTAGGAAGAATAAGTATCCTCTACCGCGGATAGATGATTTGTTTGATCAACTGGAAGGAGCAAGAGTGTTCTCCCAGTTGGACCTCGCGACAGGATTTCATCGGCTTCGAGTAGCAGATGAGAGTGTTCCGAAAATGGCATTTAGGACGCCGTCTGGATTTTATGAGTGGTTGGTCATGCCATTTGGGTTGACCAATGCACCAGCCTACTTTGTGGATCTTATGAATCGAGTATTCAGAGATCAGTTGAATAAGTTTGTTCTTGTGTTCGTGGATGATATCCTTGTTTATTCAAGGACAGAGGAGGAACACAAGGGACACTTGAGGATAGTGATGGAGGTGTTGAGGAAACACCAATTGAAAGCGAAATTCTCTAAGTGTCATTTTTGGAGAAGGGAAGTAAGATTCTTGGGTCATGTTGTTTCAGAGAGTGGTATTGCCGTGGACCCTGCGAAGGTGGCTACGGTACAGGATTGGCCTACACCCAAGAATGTAACAGATGTAAGAAGTTTCTTGGGATTAGCTGGATATTATCGTAAGTTTATCCAGGACTTCTCCAAGATAGCAACACCGTTGACTCAGTTGACTAAGAAGAATCAGTCCTTCGTCTGGGACGAAGTGTGTGAGGATGCCTTCAAGAGTCTAAAGGAGAAGTTGACGTGTGCGCCAGTGTTAGTCATTCCTAAAGGGAATGAAGAGATGACGGTATACACGGATGCTTGTGGTACCGGACTGGGTGCTGTATTGATGCAAGGAGGTAGGGTTGTAGCTTATGCTAGTCGACAGCTAAAGTCGCATGAGAAGAAGTATCCTACCCATGATTTGGAATTGGCAGCGATTGTGTTTGCGCTGAAGATGTGGAGACACTATCTTTTGGGAGAAAGATTTGAGTTGTTTACCGATCATAAATCGTTAAAGTATCTCTTCTCTCAGAAAGATCTGAATCTCCATCAGTAAAGATGGTTAGAGTTCTTAGCTTCGTATGATTTTGATATCGCATACACACCTGGGAAAGGTAATGCGGTAGCCGATGCCTTGAGTAGGAGACATGCCAGCTTAGGGGCAATGTTTCTTGAATGGAAGCAACTGGAGTATATCGCGGGGTTTGATTTTAGACCAAAGTGCGAATTGGATCCAGTCATGCTAGCTAGTTTGACGATCAGGCCCACTTTGATAGAGCGGATTGGTTCTAGCCAGAGGAACGATCCTAACCTATTGGAAATCATCTCTAAGTTAGAGATGAACATCGACGGTGAGGAGATGAATGTGTATGGGCTTGATCGAGATGGATGGCTTCGAAAGAATGGAAGACTAGTTGTGCCCAACGTGAATGGTTTGAGAGATGAAGTGCTTAGAGAATGTCATCACTCAAAACTGACTATACATCCCGGTGGTAATAAGATGTATCCAGACATGAGACAGACTTACTACTGGGAAGGGATGAAAAGAGACATTGGGAAGTTTATATCCAAATGCATGAATTGCCAGCTAGTTAAAGCCGAGCAAAAAAAGCCTAGTGGGTTGTTGCAACCATTAGAAATTCCCGAATGGAAATGGGAGCAAGTCTCGATGGATTTCATCGATGGTTTACCAAGGACTAGATCGGGATATGATAGCATTTGGGTAATTGTGGATCGATTGACTAAGAGTGCAAGATTTATACCAGTCAAATCGACCAGGACGGCAGCCAAGTTGGCAGAATTGTATATGAAATGGGTAGTGAGATTTCATGGAGTACCTAAAAGCATTGTGAGTAACCGAGACCCGTTGTTCACTAGTGGGTTTTGGAAGAGCTTACAAGAGGCTCTAGGGTCAGGATTACATCTCAGTACCGCATATCATCCTCAGACCGACGGTCAGACGGAGAGGGTGAATCGTATATTGGAAGATCTCTTGAGAGCATGTATATTGGATTTTGGTGGATCATGGGATGACCATTTGCATCTAGTAGAGTTTGCATATAATAATAGCTACCAATCCAGTATCGGTACGACTCCATATGAAGCTTTGTACGGAAGACCGTGCAACTCACCATCATGTTGGATAGAGACTGGCGAGAAGTTTGTGCTTGGACCAGATGTGGTGAGAGAAACTTCGGATAAGATTAAGATCATTCAGCAATGAATGAAAGCTGCCCAAAATAGGCAGAAGAGTTATGCTGATAAGAGGAGAAGAGACTTGAAATTCTCCCTTGGTGACTTGGTGTTTGTCAAGATCTCTCTGTTGAAGAGCGTGATACGATTTGGCAGGAGAGGCAAGTTGGCACCAAGATTTGTTGGCCCATTCCCTGTTCTTGAACTAGTCGGGAATTTGGCCTATAGAGTTGGCTTACCAGAGAAAATGGCGGGAGTTCACAATGTATTTCATGTTTCCCAACTAAGGAAGTTCGTCCACGACTCAGATATGACTATTTCACCTGATCAGTTAGAGGACTTCGAAGTAGAACCCGAGGTGGTTGGGAACCGCAAGCCGATTCGTATTGTGGGCCACGATACGAAGCAACTTCGAAGGAAGGCGGTGAGGCTAGTCATGGTTCAGTGGGGAGAGGACGAGAATGATTGTACTTGGGAGACAGAGGAGAGCATTAGGAAGGCATATCCAGAACTCTTTGCCTGGTAAGATTTACTTTACGATTTAGTTATTCCGCATGCTAGGATAGACTTATTTTACTTGTTTTGCATGTTTGATGGTTGTTTTGTGGTTGATAGGCATGCGGGACCTTTGTGTGTGTTTGGATTAGGGAATTTCGGGGGCGAAATTTCTTAAGGGGGGAGAGTGTAATGAACCGCATTCTACGCATCGGAGGATCGTAGAATATTTATTTCTTTCCCGTATGAAGTTGTATGGTCATGTCACTTTGGGAAACATCTATTAGAGTCATTTCCCATGTTCATGATTTTTATCGATTTTTAAATGACCATTTTGCCCTTAGTTAGTACTGTTTTGGCCATAACTTTTGATTGGAAAGGAATTTTGACCTGAAACCACTTCCATTGGGTTCGTTTGATGGTTTACCTTTCCGTAGAGTGGTCATAATAGCCAAACGGACTTACCGTTTGGGAGGTATGGCTGAAATAAGGTTTGGAGGGTGAAAAACTGTTTAACCGGGCCAAATCGGGTGATTAGTGAGTAGGCCCATAACCCATTTCGGGATTAGGGTTATGGGGAGGCTGAAATGAGATAGAGGATCATTCCATTTCAGTTTTCTAGCCTCCACTTATCACCAAGGAACCCTAAAAATGGCCTCCAACCTCTAAATCACCTCCAAATCACCTTTTGGTCAAGGATTTGGCTTAGCAACCCCTAATCAAGGAAGATATACACCAAATCAACATTGGAGCTGCTGTTTAGCATAGAGATTCACATCAAATCAGAGATTTATTTCAGATCTTAGTTTATTTGTGGCTAAGGTGAGTGATTTGCATAGTTTTGCACTAATTATGGCTAATTAGGGTTGATTAGTGTTAATTAGCGAATTTAAACATGATAAAATTCGGGAAAAATGTTCATAAATTCTTAAATGATGTTTTAGACCTCTGATATGAATTTGGGTTAATTCGGTTAAGTTTTGCTAATCCTATCATTAGTTTCACCTAAACATGCTTAAGGGGAAATATGGGGTTTTGGGTATGTTTGATCCATTTTAACCTATCATATTGATGTTTTGATGTTTGTGGTTGATTATGCATGTTGCTATGACTGTATGAAATGCTTTGTGATTGGTTTCAATAGTTAGAATGGTCGAAAACGTCGTCGAATGGCGTAAACACTTGCTGGAACAGTTTCAGAAAACAGTGCAGGGTTCGGATCGGATCGGATATGTTGAACTGGGCAAGGAATCCGATCGGATCGGAACCTGACACTTGAGAAAATTGGCAAAAAGGAAGGCCACACTAACTGAACTGGGATCGGATCGGATCAAAGAGAAGGGATCGAAGCGGATAGAGGATGATGGATCGGATCGAGGCGCGTGAAGGATGACGAAGCGGATCGGAGCGGAAGCAGGGACTGGAAGAGAGGCACCCGACCCGACCCAAAGTGAGGCACCCGACCCGACCCGAGAAGAAATACTCGACCCAAACCAGAAGAAGACCCGACCCGAATCGATGGAGGATACCCGACCCGAACCGACGGAGGATACCTGACCCGAACTGACGGCTTGAGGAGGAACCCGACCCGACCCAGTATTGACCAATAACCCGAGATGCAAAGGTAGTCCAATATGGGAAGTTAGAGCTCAGGATCCAGTTGGAAACCAATGAGTTCACTTCATGGTTGGGCTTTGCTGCGGGACGTGTGCTAAGGAGTTTTCGACGTTCATAACTTCGATTCACCACTGAAAGGAATGATGGGCTACTTATCAGTGCAGTAGGGTCATTATGACCTGAGGGGCAAGGTGATGGTAGCAAGACTACGTTATCAGTGCAGTAGAGTCATTACGACTCGAGGGGCAAAGTGATGCGTAGTAAACTATTAGCCAGTGCAGTGGGGTTCTTGTGACTCCATGGGGGAAGAGTGGACATAGTAAGGATTAGTAAGGCTATGAGCCAGTGCAGTGGGGTTCTTGTGACTCCATGGGGCAAAGTGGACATAGCGAAGGATTTGTGGCTACGTTATCAGTGCAGTGAAGCCATTTATGACTTCATGGGGCAAAGTGATCGTAGCGAGGTATATTGGGTGATTGAAGTGGTGAATATCGTATGCTTTACGCACTGAGTGAGAGATGTGAGGATGGATGCTATGTTTGATTGTTTGCCATCATTATGACATGCACACCTCCCCCACCTCCGTATCTTTACACTGTTTGATATGGTACCTTAGAGTGTTGTACAGTATGTAGTGCTAACTCTTTGGTTGCAGGTCCAGGTTCAGGTATGTTTTAGTCTACCTGTTATTGTTCACTTTAGATGCTTATCGCTCATACCAGGCTTTATGTCTGACCCAGAGTTTTATGTCTCCTCTTATTACTCTGGGTGCTCACACTAGCAGACTAGAGACAGGTTAGCTGGTGATGCGCGAGTAGCTGATTCGGAGGCGGGCAGGAAGCTTCCACGTATGATATATATATATATACACATTCTCCCTGTGTCGTTGGTGGTCGCTACTTGGGCATTAGTAGTGCACCTCCTTTATCTTACTTTTGCTTTGAGACAGTTTGAAAGTTGTAATAAGCTGTATTTTGGATTTCCGCTTCTATGATGTTTAGTTCTGGTTTTCAGCTTATGCACTGTCTCTCCTGTTTTATGTCAAGTATGTTATTACTATATTTTATTCTATGCGCTGTGAGACATTCTACAGGTTCTTTGTATGTTCATTTCCTTCTTCCCTTTCCTTCTCACGACCCGTTCCGTGCTAACTGGACATGTGTACAGCGCACTTTTGGAGTAAATGTCGGTTGGTGCGGGGCGGGCGGTCACAGGATTCTACCTAAGGTTCTCAAGACAGGGTCGAATGGATATACAAGATAAAACAGAGTATCTAGGGAAAAGAAGTAAAAGATGTACCCCTAGAAGGTCCTTCTTGCGGGGCTTGCCCTTGCTTCTTAGGGAAGTTCTTGCTGATGTGTCCAGTTTCACCGCATTGAAAACATGCTCCTATCTTCATCTTCTTCTTCCTACAGTCCTGGACTATATGCCCGTCAATATCACAGAAGTTGCATTTTCTTTTCTCACGTGACTTGTCATTCTTGTTCTTGCTGTTCTTTCCTCCTTTCTCGGAGTCTACCTTCTTGTCTTAAGACTCATTCGCCTTGACCTTCTTCTTGCCATTCTCGTCTTCTTCATGAAGTAGGGCCATATTTACCAAGATTTCAAACGTCGCCCCCATGGGTACATGAGTCATGGCCATAATGTGGAGTGGCTCGCTCAATCCTCGAGCAAAGCGTAGAGCCTTCTTCTCAGTCGTGTTGACTAAGTCCAAACCAAACCGAGCAAGCTGATTAAACTTATTCACGTATTCCCTAACTAACATGTCCCCTTGATTGAGTGCCAGGAACCTCTCCATCTGAAGACTCGCTTCTGCGGATGATAAAAACTTAAGCCCAAACCTCTCTCTAAAGTCTGCCCAAGTCTCAATTGGCCTGGTAGCGTTGGTGACTTCCCACCAAAAGGCGGCTTCCTCTTTCAACAACCATGCTGCCAACTGAACTTTCCTATGATCCTCCATATCGAAAATAACAAACAAGTCTTCAGTCTCTTTTAGCCAGTTTTGCGCCTCAACGAAGGTTTCAGTTCCAACGAAGTTCTTGCCGCCCATTCCTATAAAGTCCTTTCATATTTTGGCGAAGGCGGTACCCGGAGGAGGAGGAGGAGGAACCGTGGTCACCGGGGGAGGAGGAGGAGGGATATCTGTCGGGCCCGCGTCGTTGGCCCTAGCTTCCAAGTATCTTCGGAACCAGCCAGGAATGGGTACTCCCTCAGGAAGGTTAAGATCAGACATGCTGAAAAGCGAAAAGGAAAAAGATTCAAACGAGGAGACAAAGGAATGCGCTAATGGCTTTTGGGGAATAGCCTTTTCTTAAAAATAAAACTTTTCTTGAAAAATGCTTCTTTATAAACGGTTTTGAAAATAGTTTCAGAAGGTTTTTAAAACTTTTGCCCAGTCTGATAACCTTCTGCTCTGATACCAAATGTAACACCCCACCTACGCTAGGGTCACTCACAAAGGGAATGCCCTAGTTTTGGAGGGGTATTATCTAGTAAACAGGCACAGAGATAACACAAGGCAGAACATAGATAAAATAGAGTATATAAAGCAGCGGATATAAACTTTAAAACCAAATCTCATTACTGAAAAATAGAGTCAAAACCTCTTACATCAAAATGCCAAGTCATTATTTCATTACATCAAGTTCTAAAGAAGCAAAGTATTTAAAACAACATAAGTAAAATATTATTCCCTAAAAAGTGCATGAGTGCAACCATAGCATAGCTCAAGACCAAACCGTACATGAGCTGTCAGAAAGCAAGCAAAGTCCAAGCTAAGAGCTAGAGTTTCCTCCCTGAGAACCTGGGGGGAAACGAAAGACAAAGAGGCGAAAGAAAACGGGTCAGTCAAAAAGACTAGTAAGCCCTAGTGACTATCAGCATAGAAACTAGTAAAGTTAACAAGACATGAATAAACTGGAATTAAATATAGGAATGATGATAAGTCTAACATGATAACTAAGCTAACAAGATAACTCAAGTCTAACATTGCGTATTCAAGGTTCGCCATACCAACTATACTGGTGTACTAATCCCGTGTCAACTATAAATCAAGAAATAATCCCTTGGCCCAATATCGTGAAGTGACCCAATTCGGGGTCCAACAGTATGATCTAATCGATCGGCTCCCTACAAGTCTATCTCGTCGTGTGTTTGTGTCATACGGCCCTATCACGAATGTAGTCACCTGTGCTAGGTCCACCATAGGGTGTATCAAGCCCTAGGGTGCCAACCACCGACACAAATCAAGAATGCACAGATAATCCTACTGATGCCCAATGCCTGCTTTTTCAACTCCGGATTAAGTGCACGACCCTAGTCCGCCTGAACCTACAATGGCGCACCAACTCAGCCGTCGTTTTGGTCGCTTACAATCAGCCTAGCAAACGTGCCCCACCCTGCCTAGTCCCAGGGTACCGTGATACATCTAGAGGGTTACTGCTGAAAAGGACCGCGTAACTAGGGTTTCGTTCAGCAGGTTAAGTTGTCATTTAAAATCGAGACTTAACCCCATCTACGTGTCATGTCAAATTGACTAAGTGTGTCGTTCTAGTTCAAGACTTAGTCCTACGAATCATGTGTCAGGTTGGTTAAGTGTGTTCAAGCGGTTCATGACTTAACCCTATCAAATCAACGTGTCAAATTGGTTAAGTATATTCAAGTGGTCCATGACTTAACCCTATCCAGTGGCATTAATTTACTCAATGCACCCCTAACCTCTCACATTAGACTTGGTTATGGTTACTAGATGTGCCGGGCGGGTCCGGGCAGTTTTACACCATAACCTAGTCTAACCTCGGGTTTCGAGTGCGATATGACCTACTACTCACATTGGGTCCTATTGTTTGCAGTTACTGGATTCGCCGGGCGGTTCCGGGCAAATTTATACTGCAAACTTAACCCAACCTCGAGTTGGCCACGTTCAAGTTATCTAAGTGTCATGTCCCAAAATTATATTTTCAAGTATAATTTCATGTCAAGTTCATGTTCCTATCCAAGCTCAAGTTATAACGATATTCATGTTTTCAAGTTCATACTAAATTCAGGTTTTCCTAAACTACCCAAATCGCATCCCCAACGCTCGTGAATTCGAATCAAGGCAATAGATGTAACTAGGGAATAACATAACAAGGATGGGTATAAAGTGGCAAAGGTGATTTCAAAGCAAGCATGGTGTAACTTGAGATATGATCATAACATCACTGGCATATGAAATAGGGTGATAAATATAGCAATAAATGACATAAGATGATAATCCTAAACTTGTGACTAGCAATAGTTTCAACATCACAGCATCACAGGCATGTTAAAATAATGATAGGGTTTAGGTTATGACATGAACAGGCCCCTAAATCAAGTTCTTATCGGTATTCCACAAATCAAGGTTCAATATGAACGGTACTAGGTTCAAAGTGAATAGATCTAGGGTGAACAAGAGTAGATCTAAAATAATAGATCAAAATGGAATAGTCATAGATCAAAGATATACAAGAGAAGGTCTCAAGTAGTTATCATGTTTATGTTCAACTTCAATTTACACATGTCCATATTAAGTTTAGAGTTTAGATCTAAGAGTAACTGGGGCTTACAGATCGTGGTTTTTGAGAACTAAGAACAGAAATTGTCGTAGGATCGTTGCAGAAGCTTTAATCCCTAGTTTGAATTAAGTTGCTTAGGTTGATGTTGATTAGCTTCTAGTTTTGATTCCAACAGACTAGCGACGCCATTTTTATTTAGAACAGAGGCAGAGTAGAAGCAGAATAGAATTGTGTGTAGAGAAGGCTAGGTTTGGGGCTGTTTAAATAGGTTTAGGCAGATGAATCTGGACAGAAATCGGACTAGAAACATCAGAACGAACACTGGCCCAAAAATGGGCTCGGGGACCAGGTCGACACCCAGGTCGACTGCCCAGTCGACCTGGTCTGGGGGGGGGGGTCGACTGCCCAGTCGACCTGGGTCTGGGCGGGAAATTTCCCGCCCAGTCTGTTCTGCGTTTGAAATTCGAATTTTGAATTCGAATTCGAGCTGTTTTCGATTCTGAAAATTCCTGAAACTTCGGAGGGTCATATCTCCCTCATACGAACTCTGATTCTTGCAAACTCGGACTCGTTTCCAAGCAGAATTCCGAGACGAACGCAATGGCGCAACCTGTTTCCCTTGGTTCTTATTTTAAAATTTAATTCTGCCTAGATTTATGGTTATAACACGTTATCAAAATACGGATTGTTACAGCACCACGATTAAAGACCACCTAGACCTTACTCTAACCTAGACAGACGACATGAGAGTATAAAGGCACTGGAAGCCGGTGCCAATGAAAAAAGATCCTTACCCACTGAAGGATTGGGGGCAGCTTAACGACAATCCTAATAAATCCCGAACAAGCCTTGGTCAGGCCTTTTATTCAAGATTGATTGGAGGCATATACACACACATCACATTTCCCTGTGAGTTATTACTTTTAATTTAGCAATGATTTTTGCACTATATATGTTATTGTTTGCAAGGAACTTTTTGTTTAATCTATGATGTAATTTTTCATTTGTTACTTATGTTAATAATGTTTTAACTACTAGTGCATTTAATTGAAACGAATGACCAACTAGCAAATATTGATATCGCAGGAAACCAAGCTACTTTATTAACATAAGTGCAGGTTTACATAAGAAAACTAATCAATAAATGCGAGGGCCGCACTCGCTACAACAATAGCAACCCAGTAGAAAACAAAATGAAAGAACCAAATCACGTTTCACTTGGATTTGGGGGAAGGCTTGGACATCCGAGCAGCCTTTTGTTTCTCTTTTTCTTCCTTCTCAGTATCCGTGAGAAGGTGCTTCTTTGACCTCTTCTTTTCTTTAGGAGGAGTAACTTGGGGAGCAGTGGAGGATTGAGATGCTAGCTAAGAAGTGATTGACTTTAAAATATTGACGACTATTTTCTGACCAGGGGGTACTGACTGGATGGGGTCAATGCTAAGTGGTTCTTCAGTCTCTCCCTCGGACTTGACTTTCAGAAGTGCATCTTGTTTCGCCTTCATCTCAGCCAAAGTAATGTCATTTGTTTTTTACGAGCCTCCGATTACGATAACATCATCGTCACCCTTGTCTCCATTATTCCCACTGTCGTCCTTTAGAGTGTCTATTATATCTACCTCATTGGGAGTCTCAGTACTGGATGGCATGATGGCTTTGTTAGCGGCTTCTTCCTTCTTCTCCTCGACCCTCTCGGTAGACTTGACTCGGTGACCTCTTCCAGTTGCTCCTCAGCCTTCTCAGCAGACTTTGCATCAGTGACTCCTTCTTGTTTCCCATCTGGCTTTGCACCTATTGGATGAGAAGCGACAGTTATTAACTCAGGAGAAAACTCGGGTTCTTCGATTGTTTGTCCAATAATATGACGGAAGGTTGAAATAGCTTTACCAAATTGAGGTGAAAAGGTGTAGATACCTTCCGATGACTTCTCAACATGAGCAGCAGGTGTTTCTGAAGTCGTTTCAATAATAGGAGACAAGAAAGATGTCTTGCAAATTCCTAGATTCTCTGGATCATACCCCTCTAATTCGGTAGCCTCAGTGGCAACAGACGAAGAGCCGGTTTCGACTATTTGTTTTCCCTTAAGCTGGCGCATCTTCTCCTCCATAGCAGCAGCGATAAGTTTATGCCCTTCAGCTAAGCGTATCGGCTCCTCGCCCTTTAGATATTTCTCCATGAGTTTCCCTTCATCAATGGAGTCCACCTTGAGATCTTTCTTCTCCCATCCAACAACTTGATCCCACACATAAACCAAAATTGTTGGATAGTCCTTGATCCAAGAGATGTCCTGGGAACGGATCACTTGAGCAAAAAACTGTATCATGAGATCACCATAATCGTCCAATTCTTTTTGGGCTACAGAAAGTTGTGAATTAGCATCCTTGTCAGATTTAATAGCAATGCTTGCATTCCGTTTGGCTAGGACTGCCCTCGATTCGATTTCCATTAGCTTGGCTTCAAGCTCAACATTTTTCTTCGCTAACTCTGCCTTCTCTTGCTCGAGACAAGCACAAGCTGACTTTGCCTTGGCACTTCCAGATTTAGCATCCTCGGCTTGTTTCTTCAAATCCAAGCATTCCTGGCTATGAGATTCCAGTTAAGTGTGATAACTCTTTTGTAGCTCCTCATGTTGTTTCTTGTAATTGTCATCATTTCGCAGAGCAAGAGCAAGTTGAGCTTGAGCGTCCTCCACTTCTTTTTCTGTCTCTTTCAAGTTGCTATCATCGTACTCGGCCATTTCCTTTAGATTTTTGACATCAGTGATTCAGTCTCGAATGACCTTGGAAAGATTTCACGAGTACTTGAACATCTCCATATATTTCTTATCCGCTAAATCTATTTTTGTCTTAACATCATCCGCCCACTTCGAAGGCACTGGCTCAAGGGCGGGAACAAAGAGCATATTATTAAAGTGATGATCCAAAAATTGTTTTTTCAGAGCTTTTAATTTTGCTTTATTCTCATAGTCAAGAGTCATAGGCATCACTATTGATAGATCAACTTCTCGTCGCTTAGTAGATAAAAGGGTGATTTTACCTTTCTTTAACCCTTTCTCAAAAGTTTTGGTTTTGTCCTGTGGGTTGGGATGTTTTGGTGGTAGCCATTACTGAAGATGCTTTTCCTTTGGAAGAGTTTGAACATTGGGTTGTGCTTTATCTCCTTCACGGCGGTCCTGAAGGCTCCTATGCTTGTCAGGATCTAACCGACGGGGAGAACAAGAGCGTAAAGAATAAAAACGGCCAGAATCATAGTGTCTCCTACTATCTCTGCCGCGATTATCATCCTGATCGTGTTCTATATCAGAGTCAAATCTAGGCATTCTTAAACGAACATTTCAGACAGGGTAGCTGTAGAGCGTCATTTGTCCTGCAAAACAACACAAGCAAATATTAGGATCAAGATAAATATGGTACACGAGTGTTGTAATGTGCAGTGCAAGTGTGTTGTGTGTATGATAAGTGATCACCCCAACAGACCGAGGCCTGAAGCTAGGACTACTTGTGTAGTCTCTCCGGCCTTCACGGGGGTAACATCTTCCTCGAAAGTGGGAAAGAAAGAATCAGTTCCAAAATATTGTTAAGTGTAAATGGCATTGGGAAGGGGAAGCCTCCCTAAACCTTGATATATGGAGTCGTCAATGAAAGAGTCAACAACTTGAGACTTGGTTGATGGTGGTGTCTTTGAGGAAGTCCATTTTTCGGGGGTGGCGGCATCCTCAGGAGTAACATACTTATGCTTATCTCCAGCAGGTATATCCATTAGTACATCATGTTGAATTGGCATAGAGAGGGGTTCTTTCGGAGTGCAGTTGGATCCTCACCTATGGTAATTCCTTCATCACCTAATTGGAATTCTTTGCTGGATCCTATAAGTTCTTAACCCTTCAAACTTTCTCCCTTCTCAATTAAAGTTTCAACTGGCCCCTCAACAGTAAGCATGTATACATAAGGACCTTCCATGTGGCATATGCTACGAGTCGTAGCAAGTAGACGATGGTGATGAAGGTACTCATCCACTAGGCATTCTCTAGTAGTCAAAAATTTCTGATTACCATTAAGAAAACGGTTTAGGCAATCCAAGTACACATGGTGCACTTCCTTCTTCGTATTAGAAACTGCAAATAAAAAAAGATGAGTTAATGCATTTGTGACAACAATTAAAGTTAGAGTATTGAAGCTTACATGATTTGAGCCATCATCTAGCACATCCTGGTTGCTGCCTTATATATAACCATTCAGGCTTCACATCACTATGCTGCTGAATGGTACGTCAATAATCTTCTTTTCAGGCATTAATTCAAAATACATAAAGGACGAAGTATCCTTTGTTCGGTGTTTAAAATTATAGAAGAAGCATACGTCTTCGAAGGTGAACTCTATTCCCAGAATTTCCCTATAAGAGATATGTAATGTGTACAGATAAGCATAGGCATTGGAATGGAGTTGCATGGGGGCAATTTGCATTCGTCTCGGAAAATCGATGATAAATGGCGAAAACGGAGGGATAGCCGCGACAATGCACATTAACCGGCTAATCGCCATATATCCTTCGGGTGGATTATTATGCCGATCTATTTCAATAGCCAGCTTGGTGTCTCTTCAAAGAATTCCATGTTTTAAACATAGCCGTGTTAGCTTGGGATCTTCAATTGTTGATTCAATCGAGTCGTCAGGAGATTCTAAGATAGTGGCACTCTCGAGTTCATCGGAAGCACGATTGTCTCCTACTCCTTCATCCTCTTCTTTATCCATAGAGACTTCACTTCCAGACGATTCTGCACTTTCATGAATTTCTATCTCATAGTCTGAACCTGCACTATCCCAGTCTGGGTCCGAAGTAGATGAAATATTATCGAGATTGGGACTTTCAGCTGGCCCAACAGTCTCTCTTCTCTCTGCTAATCTGGTTGAACGTCTTCCAAACGTGATCGATGTACTATCCAAAAATGATTGAAATTAGAGTGTAGCTGGTCATGCCCCCCGTGTGTGTATATGTGCTATTCTGTGATGGTGCATGCAATGCTGAAGTCAAAAAATATAAAGGCAAGCAGAACGGAATGCAGTGTAAAGAAAATTTAACAATCATTTGTTCGTTCAGTCCGAGAAAGTATGACTGTGGAGGCTCTATCCTAACTGTCCACAAGTACATAAACTATACTTGATATTGGTTAAACCGTGCGTAATCTATGTGTTATAGATTCGCTTTGTAAAGGCTATAGTCTTAACCAAGTTTGAATGATGAGATTGGATTATGCGTGTGTTGAATGTTAAATGTTATCGGATCGGTTCAGAGGTCTCAATTCTTAGACAGCGGTTCGGTTCGGAAGTTTGTACGCAAGCATCATATTAGAGTGGAAGTGTTTGAATAAACTTGTCGGGTCGGTTCAGAGCTTAAATGGGAGCGAGATTGGTTCGGATTAGATGCTGTGAAGACAAATCTGTTCGTACCAAGCAACACTGAATCAAACCAATCCAATAGTTTGGAATCCAACTCCTTCAATTTACCATTTCTCGAAGTTTCCCCAACGCTGGCCTTTCCTACCCGAACCGATCCCATTTACTATCACTCAATCACCCCTCTTCAAGCCTATCTGAAACCGTTTTGGTCACATCTACTCCACCCGATCCGCTCTAAATCTTTCAAGCTCATCGTCTTCTTCTTCCTTCCCATTTCATTAAGAACAGCAAACTCATCGTTTTCCCCTTTACCCATTCCCGAAAATGTACTCATGAAATGATGTCCCCGATGCCCGTGCTCAAATCATCTTCACCACCACCTCGAGGCAATGATGAAGCCACAAGCGACGGTGGCGGTGAACCTGAGGACACCAATGTCAAATTTGATGATGAATCGAGCAAAATCACCTAGATTAATTGTAACTTCAAGTTTATATTTGTGAAAACTGAATAACACGAGAATTAAAACCCCACCTATAAGTCTGTTTCGGGAATTAGAAGGATTCTTGGAGCTTAGAAAGATAGGGTTTGTAATAGAATAGGGGGGAGCGAAAAAAGAAAATAAAGAATGAGAGATGAAGTTTCGTAAATTTATATGAGAACAGGAAGACCGTTTGTGTTGCAGTGGGCCGACAACCCAAGCCGATCTGTTCAAAAAACGAGTCCAAAGCCCTTCAGCCCAGCAATGTAGTGGCGGATCAGAGACAAGGTGGGCCAAGTTAAGTTGATCTGAACCGAAACACAATTACCAATTCAATGATTATGACAACACACAAAGAATGAACATATGAAGTCAAAAGAAAATTGTCAAGATTTATGCATGTGTACATCAAAAAGACTACCTGGAGGAATTTCTCAGGCCTTAAATAAAGTCTTGAAATTACTGAAGAACAACAAAGATAATTTCTAATCCCATGAAGTATTTATATGCTTTACAGATACCAAAAGACACGACTGCATGAAGCATCGCGACTCTATAGATAGGCAAAGGCAAATGTTGATTGACACTGATTCAAAAACAAACAAGTTGACTATTTCGAAGCACGCTTCATCTCCAATGAAGACGTACTTCAAAGGGGCAAAATGTTAGCCAGCTTTGTGATCAGGCTTTACAAAGCTAAGGAATCAATTGACAGATACATTCAAGAATGAAGCATGAAGATAACAGACCTCTGGATCAGATCGAATCTCCATAGCCGAACCCCACTCTTTTACACGCAAGCCATAGGACTAGCTATGGATGGTACACGTAGATCGGTTCGGCCCTCAGGCATCCGAACTGAACCGCCATCATGTCACTTGATTCGAACCCCGTTTTGGAGCCACATTAGGTACACACCACGTTCCTATAAACCTGGAGCGGTTACTACCCATGCATCCACGTTCTAGATGTGTTATCATCATCCTAAAGCTCCTGGATCCAAAATTCATATGATGGGCCCCACGTGGCACCCGAACCATATGGATTTTCATCCTATAAATACCCCCACAACACTCCATTTTGAGGGATCTTTTGGCCAATTATTCACTCGTACACCATCACCAAAGAATTTCTTCTATTATTTCAGATTGTACTTAGAATCTTTGAGTATAATTAACGGAAATTGAGAGAAATTACCAATTGTACTTGTGAGATTGAGTGGGTATCGTCGTTGTACTTGTATTCAATTCATTAGTCAAACAAGTATAAAGTGGATGTAGGCTCGTTAATGCCGAACCACTATAAATCTGGTGTTCTCGTTATATTTTGTTTTATTTTTCTTAGAATCATCATTTAATTGGGCGTTAGAACCACTTTTTGGTCTAACAATATACATATCATAGAAAATATTATTCTCTAATTCCTGAGAATTTTCGGGAGTTTTCCTATAACTATATTTATTAACAGGAATTTCATAAATTTCTAAGGCTTTGGATAATAATAATACACGTTAATTAAGAAATTAAAGTTAAATTATTGGCATTTTTATATTTTAGAAATATAAAAGAATAGAAAGTTTGAGTTTTTGCTCAATCTAACTTTTCGTTAACCAATCATATTTGGACAAATATAATGTATTAGGTGAAAAGTATTACCTTATAAGGAAATGAAACAGTTTTCACGTTTATTACTATCAATGCCATCATGCATTGGGGAGCACCCTTCCGACAAGGTCGGAAGCCCTCATTTTGTTTCTTTTTGACACAATAGCTCTTCATTTTGTTTCTTGGTCAAATAGGTTTCTGAGCTATGCTAGTAGAGTCACAATTATCAAATCTATAATTTTCTCTATGCAAGTTTATTGGGCGCGTATATTTCTTCTTCCAATAAAACTTATTAATCTCATAAGATCTGCCATGATGAAGTTTTTTTGGAAAGGGAATACTACCTGTAAGTACTTATCTCCTACATACTCACAAACATTGAGAGGCCTTTGCAAAAAGGTGGGCTAGGAATAATTAACACTGACATATGGAATAAAGCTGCTCTTGCGTCCCATCTGAATAATTTTCTTGATAACAAAAGTGGGTTATGTGAACGCTGGTCAGCTAAACATATTGTTAAGGGTAAGTGCTTCTGGAATATGATCATCCCCCAAAAATGCAGCTGGACTTGGAGGAGTATGTTCAAACTAAGAGAAGTACTTCTTCCTATTATTAAATACAATTTGAATGGTGATAACAGAGTGTTTTTCTGAAAGGACCCTTGGGTGAGTTTTGGGGCATTCTCAACAACAAATTGGAGTACTCAGAAATGCAACAATTTGGTATTCATGGCCTTGAATCACTAAACAATTTAACACGTGGAATGGTATCTATGTTCCCTCCACCTCCAATGCCAAAATCAATGATATTTGGAGGTAGATTCATGGTAGCTGAATAACACTTTGTATGAGAGCAATGTTAATTGGGTTGAAGATGATGGTAAACTCAGTGTTCATAAAATATATAAGTGCATGACAAATGATGCTGAACTCTTGAATTGGAAATGGCGAAGGAGAGTGTGGAAGCATGACAGTTCAGCTAAAGACAAATTATTCTTATGGAAAGTTTTGGTTGGTGCTTTGCATATAAAGGATAAACTCATAGTGGGATGCATTAATGTTAGTGATCAGTGTGGATTTTGTCTGCAATTTCCACAAACTGTCAACCATCTTTTCTTTGAATGCTGTGAGGTTAGAAGAATTTGGGACTATGTTTTGATGAAAGCAGGTTTGTGCTTCTCTATCATCAGTAATGCTGATCATTGGTAGAAGATTTATAAAGTGACATGAAGCAAGTATAGTAAGAGAAGGCTGATAAACATGATATTGAAGAAGTTATTAGGTTGCATATGGAGAGAAAGGAATGTTAGAACGTTTGATATGGAGAGGATGAAAACAATTGCTGCCATCAAAGCTTGGATCATTCATGAAATAAGGCAAGATATTGAACATGCTCAACTCACAATTGAACCAGGCATACAGCTGCAATTCAGTACCTAGTTGGATATATTTTCCTTTCTTTTTGTGTTTTTTCTTTTTGTGCTTCCCGTGGTTGAAGTATTGTTATCTTCGTATTCTTCGTTATGATGTTTTCATTGTAATGACTTTGTATTTTCTCTTATTACTTCAATAAAAAAGGTCGGGGTCCTTCAAAACCCTGACGGCTTTGCCAAAAAAAAAACTCTTCCTTTCTACATAGGAACATCTCATAACCCAGTTTCACAAGTATAAATATACACTACTTACTCCTATTTACCATCTGATACTACTAATACAGGAGCATTGGTCAGCAAGTGCTTCTATTTTTAGAATACTTCCTTGCACTTACTTGACCAAACAAACTTAATATTATTTGTGGTCATCTTAGTAAGAGACGTTGTTATCCATAAGAAATCCTTAATGAATCTTCTATAATACTCAAACAATTCAAGAAAACTTCTAATCTAGGTAACACTCGTAGGGCTCTTCCAATTATTGGTAGCCCCAATCTTAGCTGGATCCATGGACAATCCTTCTTCTGAAACCACATGACTAAGGAACTTCACTTCTTTCTCCCATAGGTGAACTTAAGAGTACTTAGCCTTCAATTGATGCTTCCTTAAAGTCTTAAGTACTATCCGAAGGTGTGTATCATGATCCTTTGCATCCATGGAATACA
Organism: Allium sativum; assembly: GCA_030737875.1. Classification (NCBI taxonomy): domain Eukaryota; kingdom Viridiplantae; phylum Streptophyta; class Magnoliopsida; order Asparagales; family Amaryllidaceae; genus Allium; species Allium sativum. The sequence continues at coordinate 223,789,917 of CM060909.1, read as the reverse complement.
TCAAAATATCATTTATGAAGGCTAGCACAGACCATTCAAAAGCTTTAGGAAAATTTGGTTCTTCATATCCACAAAGAAAGTAGCCACGTTAGTCAATCCAAATGGCATGACCATCCACTCGTACGATGCATATCTTGTATGAAATGTCATCTATGGAACGATATCTTCCTCTACTCTCAAATGGTGGAAACTAGTTGCCAATTCCAACCGAGAAAATGCCTTAGCTCCACATAGTTGATCAAACATATCATATATTCTTGGTAGGGGACACCTATTCTGCATATACTTTTCTTTGAGCTTGCGATAATTGATGCACATTCTTACTGGTCCATCTGGTTTCTTTATAAACACTATAGTCACACCACATGGTAAACTGCTTGGACCGATGAAACTCTTTCCTTTTAGATCCACTAGTTTCCCCTTTAGTTCCTTTATCTATGTAGGTGTCGTACTGCTTGTTGGTCCACTCACGGGCTCAGTTCTGGGTACAAGATCTATTATGAACTCGATGGCTCTCCTTTGAAGCAAACCCATGATAGGTTCAAAAAAATAGGCTAAATCCTTGACAATGGGAACCCGCCTCACTTTTCCTTCCAATTCTAGTGCACCTAACAATGAAAACATTTGTTGACTTGTATTCTCAACCGATTATATAATTCGACTACTACTACTAGGGTATTTCAATGATATTACCCTGTATTGGCAGAATATCCTAACTTCATAATTATTCAACAAATTCATACTCAAAATGATTCCAAACCATTGAAATCAAACACATATAAATCATAGGCATAAGTGTAACCTAGTAACTGAAATTCTAGGGTATCACATCTCAGCCCGAAAGTTGTGTACCCTCCTATAGGATTAGCAACCTTAAAGGAAATAATAAGGTATGATGGATCTAATGATAACTTATCTTCCAAACTTATAGAGATAAATGAATATGATGCACCAGTATCAAACAATTCACTAACAAGTATGCTGTGAATCAAAAGCATACCTTCCAATATGGATTTTCCTTTCTCTACAGCAGCGGATCTTGATGTCGAAGACTCCAAAGCAAGTGCTTTCCCCTTCGCTGCTTTTGGACGCTTCTTCCTATAGTGCCCCAGCTGATTATAGTTATAGCATCTAACTTTCTTTGCAGCAACAACTTTGACCTCACCCAACATTCATTTACATAATGCACTTTCTTATCGCACTTAAAAAAAAATCAGCCTTGCTTCTCTTTGCTTTGCCACCCTTCTGAACTTTCTTTCCTTTAAAGAGTTTTCTCTTCTTTTCTTGGAAGCTCTGGTTCTCTGAGGGTTTATCACAATCAGTAATCAATTCTTCATTTCGAATTGTCATTTCCACATTAATATCTCTAGAGTCTCTCAAATATTGCATGGTTGTCCTATCGATCTTCGGTCTTAATACCTAGATTAATTTCTCATTCTCCCTAATGACATTATTTATTATCCCATAAGCATAGCGAGATAATTCATCAAACCAGGTAGCATATTCAACTAATGACATCTCTCTCTGCACCAAATCAGCAAACTTTCTAAGTAGCATTGACTGAGCATCTTTTGATACAAATCTAGCGCAAAACCTTCTTTGGAAATAAGCCCAAGTAATCTTCCCTTCCGGAATTTTAGCAATAATTCCAATCCACTAGTACAAAGCGTTCCCTTGTAGATGCTTGAAACCACCTCTCCTCTTTTGCTCGTCATCCAGGCATAAGCCTCCAATTATCCTTTCACAATGCAGAAACCAAGTCTCCACTGCACTAAGCTCTTCAATTCCAAAAATAGGTTTTACTCCAAAACTAGTGTAATCACTACTCAGCTTGGCATGGTTGTTTCCAACTAGTGCCATTGGGTTAGCTACTCTGGTAGCAGTAGCAACATCCGACATCATCGGAACAAAAAACTGATACATTTTCCCTAAATAAGCTGTGGGGTTGCAACATTTTCAATCTTATTAACCGGATAAGCTTGATTTCCTTGAACTTCAAGTTAGAAATTTCCATTTGTTACGGTGCTTCCACCATCGAGATTCCGTCTTGCGCTCATTCTCTTCATATCTTATTTCCTTTTATATAGATGAACCTTTGTAAGAAAGCGAAGGTGACCCTAAGACTTTGGAGTATATGCATACTTATATAATGCAAATACTAGTATATTGTAATATTGTTATCCCATACACTAGTATTACTCTAATTTTGGGATTTTTGTTTGAAAATATTTTTCAAGAAACAAATTTTAACTTGTGTAAACCTATGCTCTGATACTAAGCTGTAACACCCCACTTTCTAAGGCCCAAGGCTAAACGCTACCGATGTTATAGCCGTCTATAGTATTAACTCTCAGCAATAGAAAACAGGTTGTTAATGAATCATAACATCAGAGAACAAGGGATATGAAATATTTTAAAACACATTCATTAATAATAATCATAAATTAATGAACATCTATGCCTTTAAATACATCCAAATTATAAAGCAAACAACAGAAAACTCCTATAATATCTACTGCCCCTTGCACGTCTCTGGAAGCTTATTCGTAGAAGATAAATATGAAAACCCATTCTCTCAGCCTACTCAAACAAGTACCTGAGAGTTTAAGTGGAAAACAAAAAACTTTGGGCCAGTCAACAAACTGTTGTGAATAATAATTTATCTACCCGATCCAAAGAGATATCTCGTGAGATCACGCTGCTTAGCAGAATGGGTTCCCACCTCACCAGTGTCTTCCATACACTAATCATCCTTGTTTCCCTGCACCTACAATGGTTGACAATCATAATAGACGTGCAAAAGTGCAACATAATGAAGATTATCCCAAACCATCCAATAGTTTTACCCGTTGGATGTTTATGAACCCATATTATCATATGTTGGGAAACACCATACACATGTATCCTTCGATATATGCTGTGGAAAACTATACGTATAAACCTTTCGAAATGTCAATACATGCTGGGAAACACCATGCATATGGCATAGTTTTACCCTATGATAACTAAGAGCCTTTCAACATAGGATGGGAACCACCATGTAAGTACCAAACTTTATTTATCAACATATGCCGGAAAACACCATACATATGCCATGGTTTTTCCTTAGCATAACTAGGAACCTATAAATCTCTACACGATTTAATATTTCCCACTGGCACTGTAACAACCCGTATTTTGATAACGTGTTATAACCATAAATAAAGGCAGAATTAATTTTTAAAATAAGAATCAACGGCAACGGGTTATGCCATTACGTTCGTCTCGAAATTCTGCTTGGAAACGAGTCCGAGTTTTCGAAAATCGGAGTCCGTATGACTAAGTTATGGCCCTTTGAAGTTTTCAGAAATTTTCAAGTTCAAAACAGTTCAGAATTCGAATTCAAACCCCAGAACAGACTGGGCGGGAAATTTCCCGCCCAGGACCAGGTCGACCTGGGGTCGACCATAGAGTCGACCTGCCCAGGACCAGGTCGACCATAGAGTCGACCTGGGTGTCGACCTGGGTGTCGACCTGGTTGTCGAGCCCATTTTTGAGTCAGAGTTCACTCTGATGTTTCTAGTCCGATTTCTGTCTAGATTCGTTGGCCTGACCATATATAAACAACCCCTAACTCTAGTCTCTCTACACAAATTCTCTCTAGTCTTATGCTTCTAAAACTCTGGTTGAAATGTTAGAGAAAAAGGAATTGCTTCTTCTCCAACAAGGCTACGTGTAGAGTATTGCTGTTTGGGGGATTTATGTTAGACTCGAGATTCAACATCGCCTCTTTGTTTTCTAATTCTCAAACCACGATCTGTAAGCCCCAGTTACTTTTAGATCTAAACTTTAAACTTAATATGGACATGTTGTGAATTGAAATTGAACCTAACTATGATAATTACCTTGGATCTATCATTGTTCATTTTGAATCTAGTATTTTGGATCTACTATTTGTTCACCTTGGATCTATTCATCTTGAATCTTGACTTGTGGTAATATTTATATGAAATTGATTTGGGGCCTAAACATGTTGTAAACCTAAACCCCTCATGTCCATGATGTTAACATGCCTGTGATGTTGAATCAGTTGTTATTCACAAGCTTGGGGTTATTATCTTATGTCGACAGTTACCATGACTGTCACCCTATTTTGCTAGGTTAGATATTTGAGACCACTATTCCATATGCCAGTATTGTTGAAGTAATTTACCTCAAGTTATACCATACTTGACTTATAATCACTTTTGCCACCTTATGCCCGTTCTTTCTATGTTATTCCCTAATTTGATTTGTTTGTATCGATTCGAATTCATGTGTGATGGGAATACGATTTGGGTAGTTTAGGCAAACCTGAATTTACTATAAACTTGAAACGTGAACATTATTATAACTTGAACCTGGATATGGACATGAACTTGACATGATTTGACGTGAAACATGACATGAAAACTTGACATGAATTTAGACTCGGAACTTGAACCTGGACATGACACTTAGAATAAACTTGAACATGGCCAACTCGAGGTTGAGTTGAGTTTGCAGTATAAATCTGCCCGGAACTGCCTGGCGAATCCAGTAACTGCAAACAATAGGACTCAATGTGGGTAGTTGGACATATCGCGCTTGAAACCCGAGGTTAGACTAGATTGTGGTGTAAATCTGCCCGGACCCGCCCGGCACATCCAGTAACCACAACAAAGTCTAATGTGAGAGGTTGGGGAGCATTAATTTATTTAATGCCACAGGATAGGGTTAAGTCATGAACCACTTTAATATACTTAACCAATTTGACACGATGAGTTGATAGGGTTAAGTCATGAACCGCTTGAACACACTTAACCAACTTGATACATGATTTGGATAGGTTAAGTCACGAATTTGAATGACAACACTTAACCCATTAGAAACCCTAGTTACGCGGTCCTTTTCAGCAGTAACCCACTTAGATGTATCACGATACCCTAGGACTAGGCAGGGTGGGGCACGATTTCTGGGCTGATTGTAAGCGACCAGAACGACGGCTGAGTAGGTGCGCCATTGTAGGTTCAGGAGGACTATGGTCGTGCACGTAGTCCGGAGTTGAAAAAGAAGGCATTGGGCACCAGTAGGTTTACACTGTGCGTGCTTGATTCGTGTCGGTGGTTGGCACCCAAGGGCTTGATACACCCTATGGTGGACCTAGCACAGGTGACTACATTTCATGATTGGGCCGTATGACACAGACACATGACGAGCTAGAACTTGTAGGGAGCCGATCGATTAGTAGATCGTACCGTGGACCCCGTAATGGGTCACTTCATGATATTGGGCCAAGGGATCATTTCATGGTTAATACTTGACATGAGTTAGAATACTAGTAAAATTGGTGCAGCGAATCTTGAATATGCGATGCTAGACTTGATTTAGCTTGTTATCTTAGTTATCTTGCCAGACTTATTATCATCCCTATGTTTACTTTCCGTTTACTCATGTCTTGTTAACTTTACTAGTTTTTATACTGAAAGTCACTAGGACTTACCAGTCTTTATGACTGACCCTTTTTCTTTCGTTTCCCCCCCCCCCAAGGTTCTCAGGGAGGAAACACTATCTCTTAACTTGGATTTAGCCTGCTTTCTGTCAGCTCATGTACGGTTTGGTCTTGAGTTATGCTATGGCTGGACTTCTGCTATGTTTGGGGAATAATTTACTTTGGTTATCTTAAATTATTCTTCTTTATTTAGAACTTGATGTAATGGAATAATTTGTACCTTGTATATATGAGGTTTTGACTCTTTTCTCGAAAGAAATAAAAATTTGGTTTTTAATTTCCACCGCTGCTTTATTTATGTTCTGCCTTGTGATATCTCTGTGTATGTTTACCTAGATAATACTCCACCAAAACTAGTGCATTCCCTTTGAGAGTGACCCTAGCGGAGGTGGGGTGTTACATTTGGTATTAGAGCAGAAGGTTACCAGACGGGACAAAAGTTTTAAAAACCTTCTAAACTATTCTCCAAAACTGTTTATAAAGAAGCATTTTTTTCAATAAAAGATTTATGTTTAAAAAAAGGGCCATTCCCCAAAAGCCATTAGCACTTTCCTTTGTTTCCTCGTTTGAATCTTTTTCTTTTCGTTTTTCAGCATGTCTGATCTTAACCTTCCTGAGGGAGTACCCGTACCTGGATGGTTCCGAAGGTACTTAGAAGCTAGGGCCAACGGCACGGGCCCGACAGACATCCCTCCTCCTCCTCCCCCAGTGGTCGCGGTTCCTCCTCCTCCTGGTACCGCCTTTGCCAAAATATGCAAAGACTTTAAAGCAATGGGCGGCAAGAACTTCGTTGGAACTGAAACCTTTGTTGAGGCACGAAATTGGCTAAAGGAGACTGAAGACTTGTTTATTATCTTTGATGTGGAGGACCATAGGAAAGTTCAGTTGGCAGCATGGTTGTTGAAAGAGGAAGCTGCATTTTGGTGGGAAGTCACCAACGCTACCAGGCAAGTTAAGACTTGGGCAGACTTTAGAGAGAGGTTTGGACTTAAATTCTTATCGTCAGCAGAAGAGAACCTTTAGATGGAGAGGTTCCTAGCACTCAAGCAAGGGGACATGTCTGTTAGGGAGTACGTGAATAGGTTTAACCAGCTTGCTCGGTTCGGTTTGGACTTGGTCAACACGGCCCAGAAAAAGGTTGTACGCTTCGTTCGAGGATTGAACGAGCCACTACACAGTTTGGCCATAACTCATATACCCATGGGGGCGACCTTTGAAAGCTTGGTGGACATGGCCCTACTTCATGAGGAAGACAAGAATAGCAAGAAGGAGGTTAAGCCTAATGAGACTCAGAATAAGAAAGTTGACTTCAAGAAGGGAGGCAACAAGAATAACAAGAATAACAAGGGCAACAACAACAATAATAACAAGGCACGTGAGACAAGGAAGTGTAACTTTTGTTGGATTACGGGGCATATAGCCAAGGACTGTAGAAAGGAGAAGAGAAAGTTGGGCGAATGCTTTCATTGCGGGGATACTGGACACTTCAGTAAGGATTTCCCTAAGAAGCAAGGACAGGGGCAAGGGCAGACCCAGCGAGCAGGACCTTCTGGAGGGCAGTTGCATGCTCTCAACACCACTCCAGCTCTTGACCGAGGTAGTAATATTTCTGTAGAAATCCTTGTTTACATTTCTGACTTTCCTGTTCGAACCTTATTTGACTCTGGCGCATCGCATACTTTTATTTCTTCTGATGTTGTTGAAAATCTGCACCTAAGTACTAGTCTAGTTGAGGATCCCGTTAGTGTTTCAAATCCAATTGGGGGCTCCGCCCATTTATCTATGATGTGTGGGGATTTGAGGATTTCTATCTTAAGCGTAGAATTCACGTGTAATGCTTATGTTCTCCGATTTATGGGATACGGTTTGATCCTAGGTATGGATTGACTGTCCAATTATGGAGCCATTCTTGATTGTGAACGAAGGGTAGTGAGGCTCATGACTCGCCTTGGTAATACCCTTGAAATTTCTTGTAACCCTAAGGGTCCGGTCATGTTGTGTTATCTTGAATCTCTTGACTCGTCCATCGACAATTTGCAATCTGTAAGAGTGGTCCGAGAATATCCAGATGTCTTTGATGAGGTGAAGGGGTTACCCCCTAAACGCGAGATAGATTTCCGTATTTATCTTGTTGATAATGCCAAGCCAGTTTCATTGCCCGTTAGGCACATGGACCCGCGAGAATGAAGAGAGCTCAATAAACAAGATAAGGAGTTGCTTGAGAAAAATTTCATAAGATGAAGCATTTCTGAATGGGGGTGCTCCGGTGGTATTCTCTACTAAGGCGGATGGTTCGCTTCGTCTATGCGTAGATTATCGTGAGTTAAACAAGCTAACTAAGAAAAATAGGCACCCACTACCAAGAATCGACGATTTGTTTGACCAGCTTGTGGGAGCATCTGTTTTCCCTCAACTCGATCTAGCCACAGGATTCCATTAGCTTAGAGTGGCTGAGGATAGCATTGACAAAACTGCGTTTAGGACTTCAGATTGGTTCTTCGAATGGCTCGCCATGCCGTTTGGGTTAACGAATGCACCCGCGTACTTTGTAGATTTGATGAGTAGGGTGTTTCGGGAGTTCCTTAACAAGTTTGTAGTGGTTTTCGTGGACGATATTTTGATCTTCTCAAAGGATGAAGAAGAGCATGCTGGACATCTCAAGGAAGTCATGGATACGCTTAGAGCACACCAGTTAAAGGCTAAGTTCTCCAAATGCCATTTTTGGAGGAAGGAAGTTCGGTTTCTTGGACATGTAGTTTCTAAGCAAGGCATAGCTGTGGACCCCGCAAAGGTAGTTGCGGTGCAAGACTGGAAAATTCCTAAGAACGCAACGGAGGTGAGAAGCTTTCTCGGTTTGGCAGGCTACTATAGGAAGTTCATTAAGGACTTCGCTAAGATTTCAGCCCCTCTTACTAAGTTAACGAAGAAAAAACCTAGCGTTTTCATGGGACATAGAATGTGAGATTGCTTTTCAGAGACTCAAGAGAGCCCTCACCACAGCTCCAGTTTTGGCATTACCCGACGGAAGTAAGATGTTTACGGTGTACACAGATGCGTATGGCACAAGATTAGGCGCTGTCCTAATGCAAGAAGGGAAAGTGATATGCTATGGGGGTAGACAACTTAAAGTTCATGAGAAGAACTATCCCACACATGACTTGGAGTTGGCGGCGATAGTTTTTGCACTTAAATCTTGGCGCCATTATCTTCTAGGGGAGAGGTTCGAGCTGTATACCGACCACAAATCGCTTAAGTACCTCTTCTCACAGAAAGATTTGAATCTGAGACAACAGCGGTGGATGGAATTCTTGGCATCATATGACTTCGATATAGCTTATACCCCTGGCAAGGGTAACGTGGTGGCGGATGCGCTAAGTAGGAAAAGGTTGACTTTGAGCCCCTTGTTTGTTGAAAGGAAAAGTCTAGAGTTTATAGCAACCTTTGATTTTACACCTGATGTTGAGTCATTGACTGTTACATTAGCATCTCTTGAGTTAAGACCTACACTCCTAGATCAAGTAGGGACTTCACAGAAGGAAGACCCACAGATAGTCGAAATCATGGACAAGCTAATTAGTGGTGAGACGTCAAGTCACCTCGGTAGGTATGCCATAGATGACAAGGGATGGCTAAGGCGTGACGGAAGGCTATATGTCCCACAAGTGGGAGACTTAGTAAGTAAAGTTCTCGAAGAGGCGCACCACTCGAGGATGATTATACATCCCGGAGGGGATAAGATGTACAGAGATATGAAACGCATATTCTTTTGGGCTGGGATGAAAAGGACGTGGCAGAGTTCGTTTCGAAGTGCATGGTGTGTCAACAAGTAAAGGCCGAGTCGAAGAAGCCCGGTGGGCTATTACATCCTTTGGAGGTCCCGCAATGGAAATGGGAGAGTATCTCGATGGATTTCGTGGATGGACTGCCTAGGTCAAGGAAGGGAAATACTACCATATGGGTCATAGTTGATAGACTCACGAAGAGTGCTCACTTCATTCCGGTGAAAAGCAAGAGGACCGCATCATGAATAGCGTCTATTTACCTTCGAGAGGTAGTACGGTTGCACGGGGTTCCTTCTAGTATAGTCAGTGATCGTGACCCGATTTTCACTAGCCAGTTTTGGAATAGTCTACAAGAAGCAATGGGTACACGACTAAGTTTAAGCACGGCCAATCACCCGCAGACGGATGGACAAACCGAAAGGGTAAATAGGGTACTAGAGGATCTTTTGAGACTATGCATTCTTGACTTTGGTGGTACTTGGGAAGACCATCTTCCTCTCGTGGAGTTTGCATATAATAATAGTTACCAAGCTAGCATCGGAATGGCACAGTTCGAAGCCCTGTATGGAAGACCGTGCAAGTCACCAACTTGTTGGTGCGAGACAACAGACAGACTTATACTTGGGCCTGACATGATAAGGGACACTTCTGAGAAGGTTGAGTTGATACGAAGACGGTTGAAAACGGCCCAAGATAAACAAAAATCTTATGCGAACAAGAGAAGGACAGGCCTAGAGTTCAAAGTCGGAGACATGGTCTTTATAAAAGTTTCTCCTTTACGCAATGTAGTTCGTTTTGGAGCGGTTGGAAAGCTAGCACCAAGGTTCGTAGGACCGTTCCCTATCACTGAGAGGGTTGGGCGGATGGCCTATAAGGTAGAATTACCCGAGAGGCTGGCCGGAGTACACAATGTCTTTCATGTCTCGCATCTCCGAAAGTGCTTACAAGAATCAGCCGAAGTGATTGAGCCAAGCATCCTTGAAGGCGTAGAAGTGGAAAAAGAAGCAACATTGGGGCGAGTTCCGATTCGTATCTTAGGAACGGAGATCAAGAAGCTAAGGAATCGAGAAGTCAAGCTAGTTAAAGTACAGTGGAGTGAAGCCCAAGAAGACGCAACTTGGGAAACCGAAGATAAGATACGCACGCTATACCCATTTCTTTTTGAGGGTACATTCTCGATCTCTTTTTCCTATAAACTTGAAAACCTTTCGTATCATGCTTTTACTACCTATGTTCGTCTTGTTATCTTCTCGATCTTAGCTTGAGAACCTTAGATAGAACCATATGGATATAAACATGTGATTGAAACATGTTATGGTTGATGTTTGCAAATGGTTACAAGTGTTTGCAAGTGATTTCGAGTGGATGCATGACACACATTAGGCACTAGATCGGCTCAGTCACATTTTCATGTTGCATATGCATGAGTGCTTATACTTGTACATGGATGGAACTTGTTATGCTATCACTTGGATGTTGCATATGAATGAATGTTATGTGCACTCATGTAGAGATTATAAAGTATGTTAGGAATTTTGCATACATGTTGGATTCATTACACTAACATATTTTGCATTAAGGAGGTCTACTGAATCAGTAACCGCCTGATCTTTTGTATTAGATAAGTACATATACACACACTTACTGCATATGTTCATACAGCACTAGAAATCTTTTAACGACAATGGTTGTCTGTGGATGATGTTCTGAGTAGATGGATGATTGGATGGTAGGACACATCCTCCCTAACTTAGAGATTTCGGGGACGAAATCCTTTAAGGAGGGGAGAATGTAACAACTCGTATTTTGATAACGTGTTATAACCATAAATCAAGGCAGAATTAATTTTTAAAATACGAATCAAGGGCAACGTGTTATGCCATTACGTTCGTCTCGAAATTCTGCTTGGAAACGAGTCTGAGTTTTCGAAAATCGGAGTCCGTATGACCAAGTTATGGCCCTTCGAAGTTTTCAAAAAATTTCAAGTTCAAAACAGTTCAGAATTCGAATTCAAACCCCAGAACAGACTGGGCGGGAAATTTCCCGCCCAGGACTAGGTCGACCTGGGGGTCGACCATAGAGTCGACCTGCCCAGGACCAGGTCGACCTAGGGGTCGACCATAGAGTCGACCTGCCCAGGACCAGGTCGACCATAGAGTCGACCTGGGTGTCGACCTGGTTGCCGAGCCCATTTTTGAGTCAGAGTTCACTCTGATGTTTCTAGTCCGATTTCTGTCTAGATTCTTTGGCCTGACCCTATATAAACAGCCCCTAACTCTAGTCTCTCTATACAAATTCTCTCTGGTCTTATGCTGCTAAAACTCTGGTTGAAAAGTTAGAGAAAAAGGAATTGCTTCTTCTCCAACAAGGCTACGTGTAGAGTATTGCTATTTGGGGGATTTCTGTTAGACTCGAAATTCAACATCGCCTCTTTGTTTTCTAATTCTCAAACCACGATCTGTAAGCCCCAATTACTTTTAGATCTAAACTTTAAACTTAATATGGACATGTTGTGAATTGAAATTGAACCTAAGTATGATAATTACCTTGGACCTATCATTGTTCATTTTGAATCTAGTATTTTGGATCTACTATTTGTTCACCTTGGATCTATTCATCTTGATTCTTGACTTGTGGTAATATTTATATGAAATTGATTTGGGGCCTAAACATGTTGTAAACCTAAACCCCTCATGTCCATGATGTTAACATGCCTGTGATGTTGAATCAGTTGTTATTCACAAGCTTGGGGTTACTATCTTATGTCGACAGTTACCATGACTATCACCCTATTTTGCTAGGTTAGATATTTGAGACCACTATTCCATATGCCAGTATTGTTGAAGTAATTTACCTCAAGTTATACCATACTTGACTTATAATCACTTTTGCCACCTTATGCCCGTTCTTTCTATGTTATTCCCTAATTTGATTTGTTTGTATCGATTCGAATTCACGTGCGATGGGAATACGATTTGGGTAGTTTAGGCAAACCTGAATTTACTATAAACTTAAAACGTGAACATTATTATAACTTGAACCTGGATATGGACATGAACTTGACACGATTTGACGTGAAACATGACATGAAAACTTGACATGAATTTAGACTCGGAACTTGAACTTGGACATGACACTTAGAATAAACTTGAACATGGCCAACTCGAGGTTGGGTTGAGTTTGCAGTATAAATCTACCCGGAACCGCCCGGCGAATCTAGTAACTGCAAACAATAGGACTCAATGTGGGTAGTTGGTCATATCGCGCTTGTAACCCGAGGTTAGACTAAGTTGTGGTGTAAATCTGCCCGGACCCGCCCGGCACATCCAGTAACCACAACAAAGTCTAATGTGAGAGGTTGGGGTGCATTAATTTATTTAATGCCACAGGATAGGGTTAAGTCATGAACCACTTGAATATACTTAACCAATTTGACACGATGAGTTGATAGGGTTAAGTCATGAACCGCTTGAACACACTTAACCAACTTGATACATGATTTGGATAGGGTTAAGTCACGAATTTGAATGACAACACTTAACCCATTAGAAACCCTAGTTACGCGGTCCTTTTCAGCAGTAACCCACTTAGATGTATCACGATCCCTGGGACTAGGCAGGGTAGGGCACGATTACTGGGCTGATTGTAAGCGACCAGAACGACGGCTGAGTAGGTGCGCCATTGTAGGTTCAGGCGGACTATGGTCGTGCACGTAGTCCGGAGTTGAAAAAGCAGGCATTGGGCACCAGTAGGTTTACACTGTGCGTGCTTGATTCGTGTCGGTGGTTGGCACCCTAGGGCTTGATACACCCTATGGTGGACCTAGCACAGGTGACTACATTTCGTGATTGGGCCGTATGACACAGACACATGACGAGCTAGAACTTGTAAGGAGCCGATCGATTAGTAGATCGTACCGTGGACCCCGTAATGGGTCACTTCATGATATTGGGCCAAGGGATCATTTCATGGTTAATACTTAACATGAGTTAGAATACTAGTACAATTGGTGCAGCGAATCTTGAATATGCGATGCTATACTTGATTTAGCTTGTTATCTTAGTTATCTTTCCAGACTTATTAACATCCCTATGTTTACTTTCCGTTTACTCATGTCTTGTTAACTTTACTAGTTTTTATACTGAAAGTCACTAGGACTTACCAGTCTTTATGACTGACCCCTTTTCTTTCGTTCCCCCCCCCCCAGGTTCTCAGGGAGGAAACACTAGCTCTTAATTTGGATTTAGCTTGCTTTCTATCAGCTCATGTACGGTTTGGTCTTGAGCTATGCTATGGCTGCACTTCTGCTATGTTTGGGGAATAATTTACTTTTGTTATCTTAAGTTTATGCTTCTTTATTTAGAACTTGATGTAATGGAATAATTTGTACCTTGGATATATGAGGTTTTGACTCTTTTCTCGAAAGAAATAAAAATTTGGTTTTTAATTTCTACCGCTGCTTTATTTATGTTCTGCCTTGTGATATCTCTGTGTATGTTTACCTAGATAATACTCCACCAAAACTAGTGCAATCCCTTTGTGAGTGACCCTAGCGGAGGTGGGGTGTTACAGGCACCCCCAATGATCTTAATCAAGTGCAAAAGCATGACATGGTTCCTTACCAATTTTTAGTCAATCCTTTACATTTCAAGGGGCAAATTATACCATTTAATGTGATGAAATGATTCCTTACCGAAAGCATTATATAAAATTAAAACATCTCCAACTGTTTTGCCATGCAAAATTACATTCCCCCTGATTGTAAAATATACGCAGATGTTCTTCCCAATAGAATACCGGTTCAGGCGCCTGTTGAACAAGCGTCTGAAAAAACACTTCAGGCGCCTGTTGAACATATACCTGAAGTTCAAGAAAAAAAATCGGACACCTATTGAACAGGCGCCTGTTCAACAGGCATTGGAAGCTCAGGCGCCTGAATTAAGGCACTATTACAAATGCTGTCTCGAGGGATTACGTTTTTGTAATCGAATTTGTTGAATTTGTAACTAACTACAAAATCTATACTCTATTATAGATGAAAATGGATGTATGTATTACATTTTTGTAATTTTGAACTTTTGTTGGAGATGCTCTTAAATAGCAGTGACATCCCTGTCGTTCATTCTTCCTCTTTCGACTTCATCCCTAGGTGTCAAAGTCCATTATGGTTTAAACCCACTAGAAACCAAGTCTAAGAATCAACATCACAAGCAAACAAGCCCAAGAAAATATTCAACCATCAAGTTGTTTAATAAGTTAAAGCTTATGTTCGAAACAACCGTTTCAGCTCTACCGGAAGGTATTAAGGTGATAACCTCTTTCCCTTGAAAAGAAAACCCCTTTTGACTCTACTGAAAGGTAGTGAGGGGACAACCTCTCATATTCTATCAAAATAAAATTCAAGTAAAACTTGCCCTTTCAAAACCATCGATTGGCCTTGAGGCGATAGCTTCTAAGGTTATTTGAAAATAGGAAAATTACCCTTTCGACACAGTCAAAAGGAGCATGGACGATAGCCTCTTATCTTTATAAATTAAGATTCTGATGTGGATTCCTTCAACATAGTCGAGAGGTAAGAAGGAAAAAGCCTCTTAGTCAAAAGAAGATTCTGAAATGGATCCTTTCAACACTGTCAAAAGGTCCAAATGTAGTGGATCTCTATCTTTTATAAACATTCTCTTTTGGCTCTACAAATGGATATTTGAGGTCGAAGCCTCAAAGTCTTAAAAACCATAGAGGCATCAACCCCTATAGTATGTGATTTTGAAAATAGTCCTATCGACTCAACACAACGACAGAAGCACATGTACGAAGGCGGTAGGCACAGTTGGAGCAAATAACTTTTCAAATATAAGTCAGTAGCCAGAGCCTAGTTGGAAGGTGGAGGCGGAAGCCCGAATACTTCATATGCTAACAATTGACATTACAAGCATCCGAAGCTTTTAAGAGGAAGCGAAAGTGCTTTTGACGAAATCGACGGGCGCTTCTAAATAGGGATGGTGACACTAACCATTAGTAGAAGAAGAATTGATTTATTCATTTATAAAGAAATGTTTTCACCAACTCCAATATATTTATTCAATTCTAATTGGTTTACAAAAAGTTGGACTGATCAAAATTAGGTTTTTCTCATAGTTTATATTTCCAAAACAATGGGTATAATAAAAAAATGCTAATTACCTTAATTGGCACATTAATTATATTAAGTCTAGCCATATTAGAAAATTCATATCAATTAATCTGTATGTGGGAAAATCCCAAAAATTCACATATTTAAGAATGAATTCTCCTCTTTCTTATATAAAATTTTGAAGTCTAAATTCATTAATTAAACCCCTCAATTAATTTTTCTCGTAAATAACTTGTATTTCAACTTAGAAAATTCATAGTAAGTTCATTAAATCTTATAAAATTACGAAATTAAAACTCATCTCCTAAGATATATTATGAACATCATATAAAATTTTCAAGTCAATCAGGAATGTTTAATTATATAGTTTTTGACCTAAATCCTTATTGTTTTACATGCAAATAAGCATGTTTTAAACATTGTTCTAGCAAAGCAAGTTAATAGTATCATAACAAACATGAAAGCATTGATGTATTCACATAAGCAATTTGGGTATACCATAATAACCGAAATATTGGTTAAAATCATTATTAACCTTAATTTGTGATAAGATGTTGAGATTTCATGTTGGTTATTCCAAAGATCTTATCTTCTTAGTTTTGGTTTGTTTCTTCTTCTCCTTCATATATAGCTTTAGTGGCCGGCCTCTTTTATCCTCAAATAGTTTAAGAAATAAAGATAAGGTAATAAAACGAGAAAGGTTAAGTATTTATATAGGAGGCTATGTACCCCTCATTTTACCCCTCCCTTAGACCTTAAATATTTCCATTTTAAGTTGATTAAGTATTATGGTCAATACACACAATTAATTAAACATGCACAATTCTCAACTTAATTAACATCTTACTACATTACTCTTATCTAATTTATCTAATTAGATCCTGAATAATGTTTAACTAAAATGAGGGATATTACAGATGAGCACTGGAAGACACTAATGAGATATTCATGTCTAAAATGAAACTAGTCATGGTTTAATGCTTGATTCATGCAAATCTATAAACATTACTGGATATGCATATGTTGGTTGGGTTATAGATCCAGATGATAAAAGATCGACATCAAGATATTTTATTTACTTATGACAAAGATTTGACCTCTTAGTGTTAAAAGAGGAGCAACCTGTTATATACATATCTAGTGCATAAGCTATTGATGAGAGTTGCCAATGCTTCAAATAAGTTATGTGGATACAACCACTGTTAAGTGAAATTAGATTTAAAACACACGCTAAAACTATAATTTTGTGCTAAGATGACAATCTTAGCACAACTCTGATTATTGCCAATCCAATATTACATTCTAGAAGAAAGCATTGTCATCTTAGCACAGCTTTGATTATTGCCAATCCAATATTACATTCTGGAAGAAAGCATTTATAATTAGATCTGTGCTTTGTAGGTGAGCAGGTTGCAAAAGGAACACTTAATATAAGTCACTTACCACTTCAACAAGCAGATGTTTTAAGCCAGCATGTATAATCAATGCTAATTTGAGAAGTAGCTACGGTTCGTTGCTAACAGCGATAGAAAGCCTCATTCAAAGTAAATCTTAGTCAAATCAAGCAAATAAAGCAACATCTCACTGAAACTAAGTAAAATCAGAGATTCACCGTTAAATCTTGGGGTGTGTTTGATTTTTAAAAGTGATGTTTAAAAGGGGTTGAGGAAAGGAAAAATCGATGAAAAAGTAATTCGTTTTTATTTTATCAGGAAAGGCACACGAAATGGACAAATGAATGTAAAATGAGAGTGAAAGTTGAACGGGCAAACTGAAAGGAAGAAGTTGAACGGTTCGTTTAGAAGAAGCAATTGTGGTAGGTTCCACGTCAACGCGTTGGACGCAGACGTGGATGTGGACTTTGCATATCAAAAATCAAACTGTACCTAAGTCGATAGGACCAAAAACTTTGTAAGAAGGAGATTTAGCTCAAGAGTTAAAGTGGAGTTTTACTCAATTTCAAAAGATCGGGGAACTTTTCTTTATGGCGGCTTCAATTCGAGGACGAAGCAAAGCCTAACTCTAATATAATCGGAGCAAGCATACATCTGCACTAATAATATAAGCCTCTGTTACAGTTTTTAGGAATATAAGTCCTTTTTAATATAAGTAAAGAAAGTGGAAAATCCTCGTAAAGAAATTCATTGTTTAGTCTCTGTTAATATAAAGTATATACGTTGCGTGCATTTCTCTTCATTTTCCTTTAAACAGACTCGATTTAGAAGGCTCATCTTCTATGTACTCACAAGGGAAAACATAATTTCCACTATATAGAACTCTTTTTATGAATAGAAGAAGCCTGACACTATCTAAAATCCTTCTACTTTTTTTGGAGTGTTTGATTAGTTTGACTAGTTCAATTTGAAAATTATTATCCACGTGGTTACCTTTATTACTACGTTTCATTGGCTGAAAATCAAGTTAGAACCATACTCAAATTAAGTTGTTTAGTTCAGATTTCAAAGAGTTCAAATCTATCCACTTCACAAACTCGGAGATCGAAACAATCCTTGCACGTGTTATGTTTTGTTTTTCTATCCTGATTCCAGAGCCAGAACACAATTTGTAAATCTCAGTCGCACAAAACATAAGCTCAGGCTGAATCAATGGAGAGTGGATCTGTTCTGAAGACATAAACAATGCAGGCTGAAAACAAAATAGTGTAGTAGTAAAAGCACCTAGAAATATGCTGCCTAATACCATAACTAAAGACCACCTTAAAATTAACTCAACCATGCTACACAATACCATAACAGACTACCACAAAACCTAAAAAATAATTTTCCGTTTCTCTACCTATCGTTCCTCAATTTCTGTCGTTCTCACTTCTCATTGATTCCATTCTCCAGTACATCTCTATCATGGTTGTGCCAAGTAAAGTGAGATTATTTTTAGTAATAGAGCAGCTTTAATGAATTTTGACATGTCTATTAATGATAATTTACACGGTTTAACAGAAAAATAATAGAGCAGTTTTAATGAATTTTGACATGCCTATCAATGATAGAGCAGTTTTAAAAATAGAGCAGCTATAATGAATTTTGACATGTCTATTAAAGATAATTTACACGGTTTAACAGCAAAATAATAGAGCAGTTTTAATAATAGAGCAGTTTTAATGAATCATGGTTGTTACTCACACATGAGATCTTCTAAAAAAGCTGGATGTTAGGGTTTTAGAATTTGTGATGGAGGAGCAAAGAGATTTGTTTAAAGAACGAAACGTGAAAGTTAGGGTTTTTGGTTCTAGAATTTGAAAAGGACGTGATGGAGAAGAAACAAAGCGTTTTAATTCGGTGATTAGGCACTGAATGGAGAATTAGGAGTGGTATTTAGAAGCATATAGATTAATTAGCACTAATTAATTTCTGTAATGGTATTAAGCAGCATATTTTCGGGTGTTTTTAGCACTACACGCAAAATATAACATCATAGGCATCGTTACCTCTTATATGCTCTCAGCCAGATAACGTTTATGTCCATATTTCGAGCTCATATACATGGAAAATTCTCCGGATTTAGCATTTTTCGACCTTGGATCATCGAAACATGAGGCGAAAGAAGAATTTAAGCGGTCGATTCCAGGTCACTGCAACCCTACAAGTTGGACATGACTTCTTGGACAGGATCCACTTCTCAATACATGCGACGTGAAACCCATGGCCGCAGTGGGGAAGCACCTTGACCCTGTCACCGTCGACGAACTCAACCAAGCAAATGGAGCACTCGGCCTCGGTTCCAACCAGCTTCGTGTTCTGCGTGTACACCAAAGTGGGGAGGGATTTCTTCTGGCACGCTTTCGCGGGATCTCCAGAAGCTTCCGGGCCGATGTGTCTTCGCAGGACGTGCAGCAGGTACTTGATTAGTGCATGGAGGGCGAGGGCGAGGACGAAGGCGCACAGGAGGATAAGGAGGAGGATGACCATGTTCAGCCTGAAGTCGCCGGCGTTTTTGTACGGGCCCCACTGAGTTGCGGGAGGTTGCGACGGTGGCGGCTTTGTTGGTTCTTCATACTCGACTGCGGCCATCTGTTGCTTTGGTTTATCTGGTTCTTGGGTGAGGTGGGTTTTTGAATGAGGTGGAGCTTGGGTTATGCGAAGACAAATCTATGAAGTATGATTTGTTTGGGGATTAATTGACAAGAATAATCCGAAGTTTAACGTGTCTTCCAATATTAATCCAAAGTTTGGATTATTTTTAAATAATCCTAAGTTTAGGGGGTTCCTTCCCATATTGATCCCGATGACTTATTAACTTGTTGTAGCCGGTTATCAAACTTAAATTCGTCTTCCCCAAACGATTTTTCTGGAGTGGAAAACTAGTTTGGGGAAGACGAATTTAAGTTTGATAACCGGCTACAACAAGTTAACAAGTCATCGGGATCAATATGGGAAGGGACCCCCCAAACTTGGGATTAATTAAAAATAATCCAAACTTCGGATTAATATGGCAAGACACGTCAAACTTCGGATTATTCCTGTCAATTTATCCTTTGTTTGGATTTATAAGATTGGGATAAATGTGGCTGAATGAATAAACGTGGTTGATTGAAACACGTGACTTGAATCTCCTCTACTGCCAAGTAAAGGATTGAGTTCGCTTCTTTTTAATCTATGCATCATAGAATCTATATACTAATTAAAATATTATTACTGCAGGTACTAACCTTTTTCTGTTGGGATATTTTTCGTTTTATCCCCAAATATTTTTTTCCCCTAATGGCCCTGTTTTACTAAAAAAGAAAGTCTATTTAAACATAAAATAAGAAACACAAAATCTGAACCATATGATTACCTCATGATTTGCAGCCCTCACAAAAAAACAAATTAATAATGTGGCTGAGATTTTATGTCTCCTGAATTATGTCAAAATTTTATGTTCATATAGCCGCAATTATAGGTGGACTATATTAAGGTCATTTGTATTATTATTATTTGTTCTAAATGTGTTTGCTTGTTTATCTGTTTTAAAACGTATTTTTGTGCGATTGTTTGAACATTGTATCAAGACAAACAAAGCAGGGAGCAAAATGAAAAAAAAAATCCTTTTCTATGGGGAAAAAAGTCCTGTTACTTCAGTAAAGTGCATGTTCATTTAAAACAATAGTTGTTTTCAAAGTATACTATGTTATTTAATTAAAGTACTTCATCTTCTTGCTATAAGTGTGTATACATAAGCACGCACGCTCTACCACCGTCATCCTAGGAGCTACTATAATCAATTTCATTAGTATTCTTCCCCAATTGCTAGCCAAACTATGTATATTGAACGCAACCCCGAACACAAGCCCGACCCAAAGGATAAACGGTCCAGGCAACTGCCTATGACAACTGAAATGATGAGACAATAGCGGAAATGGCGTAATTCTCAAATAAAATTTGAAATTATATCATATCAAACGACAATTAAAATACTAATAATGTTGTACCTTTACTTGTTTGTCCGTTACTAAATATAACATTGTACTAAAGTTCAATTCTTATCAAATTGATTATTTTTTAGAAGTATATTTTTTCAAACTTAATTGTGGCAACAATTTATATACGTTCGGTCCTACTTCAACACCACTATAATTAATGTAGAATGTTAAATTATAAACACAAATTAGTACCATCAAGTTATTAGAATATGATTATAAATAAATTTAGTGAAATACCATGTAAATAACATATTATTGTTAAAACAAAATGCTAGCACTGTCGGTTAGAAATGCCATGGAATACACAAAACAAATTTTTTAACGTAATGCAATAAACTGTAATATATAATAGTGTACAATTCCTCAACTTCATGGAATATTCAACCAACCATATTAAACATAATTCATACTCCTAAAGCAAAAAAATGATTATGATGAACTAAATTCAAAACATTTGAAACATATACTTTTTCATAACAAACTGACTAATAATAATGATATTTAATTTTCAAACAACTAGACATACTATTAGAATATCACAAAACCAATTGGCAATGTGAAGGGTGGACTCCTCATATTTATGAAGAAATTATTTTATAAATTCCCTGATGTGGGACTTGTCTCAGCATGCCCTTGCATATGTGGCATATCCTGAGCCTAACACGTGGATCTTATTGGGTGATGTGGACAAGTGTGGCAGTTATGTGCACACGAATTAAACCTTGCTCTGATACCATATTAGAAAACCCGAAATTATTATAACCAATTGGCAATGTGAAGGGTTAACTCTTAATATTTATACAAAATTTATTTTATAAATTCCCTGATTTGGGACACGTGATTTGATTATGTGATAGGAAGTTTCCTTATTTATGAGATTTGATTATGTGTTAGGAAATTTCCCTATTTATGTGATTTGATTGTGTGATAGAAAATTACCCTATTTATGTGATAGGAAGTTTCCCTATTTATAGGATTGGATTAAGTGGTAGTCATTACATATATATATATATATATATATATATATATATATATATATTGCTTGCTAATTGTTTTCAAAAAAAATTTTATATTGCTTGCTAATGAATACAAGTAAGGTAGAGCTTAAGAAATTCTTATTCTTTTCATGGTATCAAGCCTGGTAAACACTAAAAAAAATCGTCTAAAATTTCAACCATGGCTAGTGAAACAACTCCACCGCCATCAAAAATCGAACCAAACTCTCCCTTCTACCTTGGACCACAAGATAAACCAAACTTCAGCCCTCTTTTTTACCAAGGATGATTGGTACACAACTCATTATATGCTTTTATTCATGGCTCATGAATACGATAGATCCAGATATTGCACAAGAAGAACGTGTTTGAGAGATTACCCGCATAAAGGAGGAGAAGCCATGTAATAAGGGATCTTGTCATTTGCTACACGTAGGCATAGTACTGTGAAAGCCAATGCTACGGCCTTTACTCATTCTGCATCGGCTATGTCAGATGCCTCTGAATCGACGCCTCTCCCAGGCTTCACCGCAGAACAGTAGTAGACTCTTAATTACGGCTGTCAAAACAAAACCCAAAATCCAAAACCCAAAACCAAAAAAAACATAACCTAAAACCAAACCAGAAAATGTAACAGTAGGAGCAGAACTACAGTCTTTTAAAGAGAGTGTGAAAGATGCAGGGTGGCATAGTGCAACACTCCGTAATTTTATAGAACATTAATAAACTAAAGGGGATACTTAATATTGGGAATAAAGTAAAAAAGGCTGTAACATTACGTTCGTTTCAAAATTCTGGTTAAGATAGACTCCAAGTTTGCGTAAAACGGATGTCGTAGAAGGAAGAAATAGAGGTTAGAAGTTTGTATACATATAAGAAATAGAGGCAATGGGCAGGAATCTGGCCCGTTAAGGGTCGACCCTGCGTGGTCTGGGTCGACCCAAGGTCAGGTGGGAGTGGGTCGGCCCAACCCTGATCTGGCCCAATACATTTTTTCGTGCATGGACTAGTTTGTGTGCTGGGTTCGTCGGAGATAGTCTATATAAAGACCAGCATTTCTATTGTTTTCCTACACATAAAACAATGGAGATAATGAGATGTTGCCTCACCATGGATTGAATCAGGACTATCTTCTACAACACCAGCCTATACATATATCTAAGACATTTCTTGTACACCGATCCAATCTCTGTGAGTTCATGTTACTTTTAGATATAAAGTTTAACAGTAATCCTGACATGTTAGTAAACATGGATCTGAGAGTTTGCCCGTTAAGAAACTGATTCATATATAAACAGTTCTACCATAATTACATGTATTTTTCCATACACCTATTTTGTTGTTCAATTGTTATTATATACCTATTTCTGTTGTTATTATGCCTATTTCTGCTCTTCTTCTTCTCTTCTTCCCTTTTTATTTTATAAGCCTAGGCCACCTTTGAGCCTAGGCCAATCCCGTAACAGATCTACGTATAAACAAAATTGGGACAATTGGGGAATGTTTGGGAGTGAAAAATTGGGGCATATCTTGTAGTGTGGAATATGACTGAAATTTGGGGTGTATGAACATGTACATCTATAGGCTTAATTCAATGATTAAGTGAAACATAAAACTATATATACTTAACCTGCAAAACCTATTTAATCTGTTGAGGTTATATGAATCCATTAACCTGTTTAATCTGTTGGTGTTAAGTAAACCTGTTTAATCTGTTGGTGTTAAGTAAACCTGTTTAATCTGTTGGTGTTAAGTAAACCTGTTTAATTTTTTGGGGTTAAGTAAACTTGTTTAATTTGTTAGGGTTAAGTAAATCCGTTTAATCTGTTGGGGTTAAGTAAACATGTTCAATTTGTTGGGGTTAAGTAAACCTGTTTAATCTGCTGGGGTTAAGTAAACCTGTTTAATCTGTTGGGGTTATATAAACCTGTTAACTTGTAATACTTAACATGTTTAAATCTGTTGGGGTTTTATATGAACCTATTAATTTATGGGGGTTAGGCGTACCTATTAATCTGTAAGGATAAACTATTGAAAATCCTAGTTAATTAGGGGACACAAGTTTAGGGGTTTGACTTGTGTCATATGTTATGTGGGGCCTATATCAATCAATAACCCATTCTGTTATTAAAAGGGAACCCTACACTAGGTAGGGGTCAAGGCACGCATATTGAACTGATTGTAGGAGGTTCATCTGAATATGGGTGTATACGGGCCCGTTCCAATGGAGTCATGTATGTGCATGAGTTCGATCTGTGGTGGAAAATAAGCCGTTGTTGCACCAGTAAATAAGTATGTGTCCTTCTATAGGTTACCACTTTAGGAATACACCCTACTACGGGGCCGACACAAGGTATTTATGTTGGATCTAGAATAACCCTAGAGGGGAGTGAATAGGGTTTATCATAGTTTTTAGCTGAATTAAAAACCTAATGGGATATATAGTAATAAACAGATCACAGAATATAGCAGAAATAGAAATGCAGAAAGTAAATGACACAAGATATACCCAGCTTCGGCAAAATCCAGCCTATTGCTGCATTCCTAAGGTTTCTACTAGGTGATAGAACAGATCCCGCATACAAGACCATGTACACGTGCAAACCCTGCTCCTATTCTAACCCTACGCTCAAAACCTTAGACTGGTCTATATCCACTAGACCAGATTTTCCCCTAGTTTTACACACACTAGTAAACTGTCAGTTAACCCCTAACTGAATCCCCTAGAATTTTACAAACTCTAGAAAACTGTTCCTTTGTTTTTACAACACGAATTCAAAACAACAAAAAATAAAAACACGAACTAAAAACCCTTGGATTTAAAAAGAAAGGGTCATCCCCTTATCCATTAAAACACTTGGCCGACCACTTTATAATTTGTTGAGCTCGTTCTCCCTTTCTCTGGAATTCAAAATGGCGGCGGCTCCTAGGGTTTCAGTTCTCTCTTCAAATCGATGATGTCTGTTCTAATTTGATTCTCTGATGCTCAAATCTTCGAAGGCTTCTTTATCTTGCTCTATCGATTTGGGATTTGATTCCTTGTCGTCAATTTTGTGATAAAAAACTCTCTGGAAAATTGTGAGTATTTTTTTCTTTTTGTTCTTTAATCTGTGATGGTTGGTTTTTATTTTCGATACATGAAACGCCAGTGATGATTGGTGTTAAATAGGATTTCAAATCCTTTAAATTTCTGATTTCATAATCGTGACTTGGCCTGGTTGATTGCGGTTTCCCCTTTTTGATTTCTCTGTAAAAAATCTTGCGTGATATTGCTGCCTTGAATGAAAAGATTCCCTTGATATAAAACTGTCGTGAATTCATTGATATAAATCTGGAAATAAATTCTGTCCCTAAATAGATTTGGCAATACAGGAATATTTGTTCCATTTTGTTGTCCTCTTTTAAAAAATCAAAGATGATTTCTGCTCTTCCATAATTATCTAATTGACTCAGAAACGGGAAAGTTGTAAATCGATTTTATGGAATAAAACTTCTTGGCATTTTTATATTTGTCGAATTGGAAAAAGATTTCTGGAATAAAACTTCTTGGCATTTTCGGGAATCTTTTCATCTACACTTGTACAATGTTGTGTTGGTTATGCTGAACCATGAAACTGTACTGTTCCCTTTTGCTATGACTCACCATGTAGACAAATTTGTTGTTAACCTTCTTGCTTGCTGAGATGTTCACTTAAACCCATGTTGAGCATTGCTGAATGTACCACTTGGCTTGATCATTGTTGACTTGAATTTCTTGACATTGTTCCTTGTACCACCTGGAGTTGAAACTAAAAAAAATGTATATGCCACTGTATGGTGCACTATGTTTTGCACTTGGTTGTTTGCTTTGCAAACTGACTTGACATCTTTTCATGTTCACCTGAAATGCTTCGACCATGTTAGTTTGCTTGAGTACATTCACTACTGCACCATTGTATCTCACTTGAGCAGTTGCTTTAGTCATGCTTCTCCATTCATAAACTTGCTTGCTGTGTTCATTGATTATGCCACTACATTGTTACATATAAACTGATCATCCATGTTATTTTGGCCTTTCATGTTGCTCGACCACTTTTGTTTGAGTTGTTTTGCACTTTGTATTGTGCTCGGCCATGTTTGTGTGCACTGAGCCAAGAAGGTTCACCTGGCTACTCCTCAGTTGCTCGTTGATTGGCGAGGCAGTGCACACGTGTATATTTATACACGTGTGTATATGCAGCCACCAGACTGATTTTATTGTCCCTACACGGAAATAATTTGTATATACACTAACTGCCTTGTGGTATTTACAGTGTATCACTGTGAATATCACAAGCTGTCTAGACACTGTCGGATAAATTGATAAATCAGATCAAGTCTTGAAAACTGATGAGAAACACACCAGAAAACTGAGGCAAATAAAATTTTAAAAATAAAATTTACATTTGCATGAATTTTGAATATTATTTCTGTTCCATATACTGTGTGTGTCTTTCTGTATATGACAGGTATGAAGATGATGACTGGACTGACAGTGACAGGATTGACTGTGAAGTGTGAAGATAGAAAAACGAAGACAGAAGATAAAGCAGTGTTGTGTTAGTGTATATGAAATGTAACTGTGTCAGAGAATGTATTGAATGATGAGTGATGTAGTGAGGAGCAACTGTACAGAATGAAAGAATTGTACTATTATTTGTAATCAACGAATTTGACTGAAATAAAATATTATTTTACTATGTTCAAACAAACTTGTCGATTATATTCAGTTTATTTACAAGTACAATATTCTATGAATGTATATGAAATGTGATGTGTTCAAATAGTGGAGTTATAAATAGATGTACTGTTTGAATGTTTGAAATATAATATTCAATTTAAATAAAAATATTGTATGAATATATGAATGTCTGTATAGTCGTATTCTATTTAAATATTATATTTTTGTCTATGATAAATATATGAAATAGTACAGTAATAAACACACTTAAAATAATATTTATTTGGTTGTTATCATCAAACAAAAAATCATATAATTGTCTATACAACTACGTCATATACAACAATCTCCCCCTTTTGATGATGACAAACAAACAAAAGGTTTTGAGCATAAATTTGTTTGGAAAAAAATGAAATATATTACTCCCCCTATTTGAGTGCTCCCCCTACAACAGAAACTCCCCCTAGAAGTGTGCATGAGTGAAAGAATTGAAAATTCAAAATTAAGAATATTTATAAAATATTCACTCATAAATCAAAATCTCAACCCATTCTCCCCCTTTTATTATCATCAATAGGATACGGAGATTAAAAAATATAGATGAAAAATGACTAAAAATATAATTTCAGCTTAAGAGGAAGAACGGTCATCATAAATCTCAATCAGTCAAGCAAAAAATACAATACTGAGAACTAGTGGCATATTTCACATTGCAGAGAATGACAGATTTACGATGAAATTTATATAAAATGGGGAGGGTTTTTTAAAAAAAATGATTTCCAATAATTTTCTAAAGAAATTTTTATAACTGAACCACATAACAGCGACGGATTTGGACTATACTTATAATTTCAACTTAAGTGACAAAAATCAAATAATCTCAAATCCCAATAGCTATCAATCAACAAATCATAATACATCATAAGATATTAAAACATTTCACAGATTAGAATATGGATTGATAGGCTAGTTTTTATATACAAAGGAGAATTTCAAATTAATTTCAATTTATAGCACACTGTTTCCTTTTTCTTTTTATTTTATTTAAGAGCACACTGACCACGCATAACCAAAGCTTGGATTTTTAAATGAGGTCAGTCGCAGCTTAAATTATAAGTTGTCTCATAACGATGTATAACCAGAGCTTGGATTTTTAAATGAGGTTAGAGACACACTTATGTATTAATTATATATTTTATCATTTTCAGCTTTAAATAGAAAACTCCTCGGTATATATATAACCAATATGAATGATAGAAATGTGGTAGGTATAAAAATGGACTGTGAAATAAATTTATAAATTAATTATATTATGAAATATGCTCAACTGTACCGGGATCATTGAAAATTTTAAATTATCACTAATTCTGAATAATAACATAGTCCAATTTCTATCACAAATATTTTCACTGTTGATGGATGGCAGAATGATGATAGATAAAGGAGATAGTCGTGAAATAATTGCCAGTTCAAAGATATTATAATAAATGTTCAACTATCATGAAAATCCAAATAAAATCT
The DNA here is from genome assembly GCA_030737875.1 of Allium sativum. Lineage (NCBI taxonomy): Eukaryota > Viridiplantae > Streptophyta > Magnoliopsida > Asparagales > Amaryllidaceae > Allium > Allium sativum. Next base: position 223,761,862 of record CM060909.1, on the reverse strand, counting down.
CCTCTTGTTGTGAAATATATAGCAGTCACAATTCATCAATATTTCAAAATCTGATAATAATTTTGATGAATTATAAATACAGTTCAATTTGGATATTGATTTCAATTTCTGAATGAATAATCAATAAATAATTTTAAAAATGAAAATCAACTACAAGAGGGGTATGAAAAACTATACAAGCCAAGAGGGATTAAAAATATATATACAGCAAAAAATATTCAGCATTTCTAAACTGATACCACTTATGTCTCTGTTCATGAGAATTTTAACATGATACTGAACAAGAATATCATAGACAAAAGAATTACAAAGCTCAAGAAGACAAGATAACAGATTATGCACATGTATTAGAGCAGCAAACAGATGATTCCAAAACAAACATTTTTCAAAACAGTATCAGAGCAGCACAGAAAATAGTTTCAAATCATACTTGTCAAGATGACGGTCACATAAGGTGATTCATGATCCAACGATCAAAAATACCATTTATTTGAAATCATTTGAGAAATATGAAACTCTCAAGATTCAGTGAATCAGTCACACCAGAATGTAAATTTCAGATTCAAAATATGTGTGTGATTCAATAAATCAATAACTTCAAATGATTTTAAACAAACATATATTCAAATCAAATAACCATGAAAAACAGAGAAATTTAAGACCGGATTTTCAAAGAATATTTCACAAGAATTTCTGACAAGTACAAGAGTAATTTTAGATCATTTACATCAAACTTGAGATATATTCATGATCCATAAATTAAATTAAATTATTTGAAATCACTTGAATCAATGTCAAGTTTGAGATATAATGAATTTTTCACACAAGATTGATAATTTCAAATTTAAGTGGTATGTGATATTCAAAATATCAAGAATTTCAGTTGATTTCAAACAAAACTAATTTCAACCATAATAACCATGAATAAAGATGAATTTCAAGATGTATCACTGATTCAAGATAATTCAAAATATTCAAGCCAATCTGAAAAATAATGAAATTATCACAACTGATAAATAACAGAGTGCTGTAATGAGTATAAATTTCCAAGACTTTCCAAAATAAATTAGAAGAAACTCAAAACAGCAGAGGTGTGTGAAATTTCATTAACTATTCAGATCTTAAAAGTTTAGAATTTAGATCAACAGTGTTCAAGATATGACAAGAATACATCAACACTGTTATGAATTCAAAAAATCAGAAGATAAACTTCAAAACAATTGCAGATATTTACAAGATTAAATTCAAGATCTGGAAATAATTAAAACGTCAGAGTTCTATTCAACTAAAGCGAATTTCCAGAAAATATGAGTTCTACAATTGGAAGTTAATGAAGCCCAGAAGAAGTTACAATGATATGACAGTGACAAAACAGAAAAAGAAGGGATAGAAGAAGAAATACATTTTTTTTACAAAGATGAGTTTAGAGGTTATACCTGAAATTGACATGAGTAAATAAATATCTAACTCAATAGTCTTGGCTAAGGAACTGTGAAAGATTATAGAAGTATTGAGCAACTTGAATCCAAATCTCTTTTGCCTAGCAGTTCCTCAGCCACCTCTGGTACCTAACAGTTTAGATAATCGAGTGGTCTAACAAATTTGTAAAACCACTCACAGTTTTGTTCACAGCTTTAGGTACCCAAACTTGTTTATATAACAATCCATCAGAAATTACCGAAGTACCTTTAGGGACCCATATCTGTTTGAATTTTGATGAATTCACTGTATTTCTTTTTGGGTTCCAGGATTGTTTAGATGAATTCTTATAAAACGATTTCACATCATGATTTTGATTCAAAAAACATTTGAAATTTTAGAGTTTAAATTTTCAAAACGAATCTTTCCAAAGCTATTTGAGGGATTCTTCAAATCATTTGAATTTTGTTTTTCAAAAATATTTGTATTCCCCAATCCGAGTCCACATTTATTTCCAGCAGAAAATTGGTTTTTCAACAACATACTTAAAGATTTTTCTCCATCAGAAAATTTAACCAAAGTTGACTCTAGTTGTTGAATTTTGAATTTAAGATCACCGTTATCTTTTATTAAATCTGAACAGCGGTTATTAGTGATCTTCCTTTCATCATCATATTGTTTCAAAACCAAATTTTCAGATTTAAGTAATTCAATTCTGACTTAGGACTCAGAATTTTCAGATTCAAATTGTTTTTGTTTTTCAAACTCAAATTTCTTGGATTTTTCAATCTCATATTCAAGTTCTTTCAAAATCAAATCAGATTTCAACAAATTCTCCTTTTCAGCAATTTCAAATTTGGAATATATATTAGTCTTAAAAATTTCAAATTCCTTTTGTAGAAAATTGTTCAAACTTGATAACTCAATCTTGTTTTTCTTTTAAGATCGGAATTTCATTTTCAAACTTTTGAATATTTTTATTGAGATGAACAAGATTGGTTTCCAATTTCAAATAATTTTTGCAGTCTGAGTTTGAAGAGTTTTTAAAATATTCAAGTTGTGATTCCAAATCAACAATTTTGCTGGTCAATTCAGAATTTTTAGATTTCAGAGATTTATTTTTCAGTTGGATTTTATCAACAGATTTGGTTAAATCAACACAAAAATAAACCAGATCTTCATATGAAAAATTTCTTATTTCATCATCTGTTGAATCTCCAACACTATCATCATCTGATTCTTCTTTAGTAAGTCCTATTAAACATACTTCTGAATCTGAGTTGATCTTTGCAGGTTTTGAGCACTTGTTGTCATTTTGTCCAAACTTTGGATTAAGAGTTCTCTAGATTTCCTGTGCAGATAAACATTGACAGATAAGATTAAACTGTTCAATGCTAAGGTAATCAAATATAATTTTCATAGCACGAGCATTAAAAGTAATATCTACACTATCAAACCCATTGATAACAACATCCCAACATTTAATATTAACAGATTTTAAATAAAATTACATTTTGGATATATAGTTTAAAAAATCTGTTCCATTGAAAATAGTTGGAGATGAACCGGACTGACTCACTATCGGTTGACATCTAGGATGACCCATGACTCTAAAGTTAATGAAATAACCTGCTCTGATACCAAATGGTGTCTCTATTTACGAGGAATTTTAAGCACCCCGGTGGCCACCAAAGATACCTTAGACACTAGTTTCACGTCCTGCCTCTCGACACGGACAACCACCCACGGGCCTGTAAGGGCAAGAGTCAATACTTCGCTACATGATCATACAGCGAGAACCCCCCATCATGTTGTTACCTTAAACCAGCTCTGATACCACTTGTTGGATCTAGAATAATCCTAGAGGGGGGTGAATAGGGTTTACCACAGTTTTTAGCTGAATTAAAAATCTAATGGGATATATAATAATAAACAGATCACAGAATATAGCAGAATCAGAAATGCAAAAAGTAAATGACACAAGATATACCCAGCTTTGGCAAAATCCTACCTACTACTACATTCCTAAGGTTTCTACTAGGTGATAGAACATATCGCGCATACAAAACCATGTACACTCGCAAACCCTGCTCCTATTCTAACCCTAAGCACAAAACCCTAGACTGGTCTATATCCACTAGACCAGATTTTCCCCTAGTTTTACATACACTAGTAAACTGTCAGTTAACCCCTAACTGAATCCCCTAGAATTTTACAAACTCTAGAAAACTGTTCCTTTGTTTTTACAACACGAATTCAAAACAACAAAAAATAAAAACATGAACTAAAAACCCTTGGATTTAAAAAGAAAGGGTCATCCCCTTATCTATTAAAACACTTGGTCGACCACTTTATAATTTGTTGAGCCCGTTCTCCCTTTCTCTGGAATTCAAAATGGCGGCGGCTCCTAGGGTTTCGGTTCTCTCTTCAAATTGATGATGTCTGTTCAAATTAGATTCTCTGATGCTCAAATCTTCGAAGGCTTCTTTATCTTGCTCTATCGATTTGGGATTTGATTCCTTGTCGTCAATTTTGTGATCGAAAACTCTCTGGAAAATTGGGAGTATTTTATTTTTCTTTTTATTCCTGAATCTGTGATGGTTGGTTTTTATTTTCGATACATGAAACGCCAGTGATGATTGGTGTTGAATAGGATTTCAAATCCTTTAAATCTATGATTTCATAATTGTGACTTGGCCTGGTTGATTGCGATTTCCCCTTTTTGATTTCTCTGTAAAAAATCTTGTGTGATTTTGCTACCTTGAATGAAAAGATTCCATTGATATAAAACTGCCGCGAATTCATTGATATAAATCTGGAAATAAATTCTGTCCCTAAATAGATTTGGCAATACAGGAAAATTTGTTTCATTTTGCTGTCCTCTTTTAAAAAAATCAAAGATGATTTCTGCTCTTCCATAATTATCTGATTGACTCAAAAACAGGAAAGTTATAAATCGATTTTACGGAATAAAACTTCTAGGCATTTTTGTATTTGTCGAATTGGAAAAGGATTTCAGGAATATATGTTGAACTCTTGCCATATATGATTTTCCTACAAATTAAACTCTTGCCAAAACAATTGTGTATTAATTTCCTGAAAACATGCCTTTAGTTTTCTGATTTTTTATTACTGGAAACATTCTAAAAAAATGTTCTTTCCTGAAAGTATCACTGTGGTTATCACTGATTGTTGGAAACAAAACTTGCTCATATTTTGAATCAATTTAATTGCCTCCTTGACTGTCTGATTTTTTTGGAAAGAAATAAAAGATTTCTTTGTTGAATTCTCCTGGTATTTTGCCCAAAACTGTTTTTCTGGAGTTTTTGAAATTCTGAAGAAGATCTCTTTCTACTTGCCAAAAAATCATCACTTTAATTTCAGGAAATGTTGGGAACTTTTCACTTTTACACATGCCATAAATTGTGATTTGTAGTTTTCTGTGTATACTCTCACACACTTTCCCAGTCGAGCTGTAGCTAAGCACTACTATATTTTTTGATGCCGTACCAAACCATTTTGTTGAGTTAAAAACTTGCGCATGCATTATTGATTTGCCATTTCAATTACTGTGTTCATACTAGAACATGTAATATATGACCATTTAGAGCTTCTTGCTTGTCGTCAATTTTTGTACACCACTGACCAGTTTACAAGTAAATGTATAGCTTGACCTTGTACCCTTTTCACTGAATCTTTTCATCTACACTTGTACAATGTTGTGTTGGTTATGCTGAACCATGAAACTGTATTGTTCCCTTTTGCTATGACTCACCATGTAGACAAATTTGTTGTTAACCTTCTTGCTTGCTGAGATGTTCACTTAAACCCATGTTGAGCATTGCTGAATGTACCACTTGGCTTGATCATTATTGACTTGAATTTCTTGACATTGTTCCTTGTACCACGTAGAGTTGAAACCAAAAAAATGTATATGCCACTGTATGGTGCACTATGTTTTGCACTTGGTTGTTTACTTTGCAAACTGACTTGACATCTTTTCATGTTCACCTGAAATGCTTCGACCATGTTAGTTTGCTTGAGTACATTCACTACTGCACTATTGTATCTCACTTTGCTTTAGTCATGCTTCTCCATTCATAAACTTGCTTGCTGTGTTCATTGATTATGCCACTACATTGTTACATATAAACTGATCATCCATGTTATTTTGGCCTTTCATGTTGCTTGACCACTTTTGTTTGAGTTGTTTTGCACTTTGTATTGTGCTCGGCCATGTTTGTGTGCACTGAGTCGAGAAGGTCCACATGGCTACTCCTCAGTTGCCCATTGATTGGCGAGGCAGTGCACACATGTATATTTATACACGTGTGTATATGCAGCCATCAGACTGATTTTATTGTCCTTGCACTAAAATATTTTGTATATAAACTGACTGTCTTGTGGTATTTACAGTGTATCACAGTGAATATCACAAGCTGTCTAGACACTGTTGGATAAATTGATAAATCAGATCAAGTTATGAAAAATGATGAGAAACACACCAGAAAACTGAGGCAAATAAAACGTTAAAAATAAAATTTACATTTGCATGAATTTTGAATATTATTTCTGTTCCGTATACTGTGTGTGTTTGTTTCTGTATATGACAGGTATGAAGATGATGACTGGACTGACAGTGACTGGATTGACTGTGAAGTGTGAAGACAGAAAAAACGAAGACAGAAGATAAAGCAGTGTTGTGTTAGTGTATATGAAATGTAACTATGTCAGAGAATGTATTGAGTGATGAGTGATGTAGTGAGGAGCAACTGTACAGAATGAAAGAATTGTACTGTTATTTGTAATCAACAAATTTGATTGAAATAAAATATTATTTTATTATATTCAAACAAAATTGTCTATTATATTCAGTTTATTTACAAGTACAATGTTCTATGAATGTATATGAAATGTGATGTGTTCAAATAGTGGAGTTATAAATAGATGTACTGTCTGAATGTTTGAAATATAATATTCAATTTAAATAAAATATTGTATGAATATATGAATGTTTGTATAGTCGTATTCTATTTAAATATAAATATTATATTTTTTCTGTGATAAATATATGCAATGGTACTGTAATAAACACACTTAAAATAATATTTATTTGGTTGTTATCATCAAACAAAAAATCATATAATTGTGTATACAACTACGTCATATACAACAATTTACACATTAGAGCGTTGATCGCTTATTAGTAGTAATTAGGGTACATCTAGTCCTGTCTGTTTTCTTTTTAGGTACCCATTATTTCTGTTTGGGTAACACCTGTTATTTATGTTGTGGTACCTGTTATTTCTGTTTAGGGTAAAACCCATTATGTAACTAGATTACACCTAAAAATACCATTAAGTTTCTGTTGGGATCATTCTGTTTTTGTTGTATTAGAGGACACCTAATTCTGTCATAAAACCTGTTATACTAGCATTGGTGCAGAGAAATATTTGAGAAGCATAGCCTACTCTGTTTATTCTGCTTACCCAGTTCATCCTGTTTATATATGTTATATGATATTGTTATCTCTCATCTAATTTTATATGCCTATCATGATACTTTTATCTCTTTATATGCTAAAAGTCACTAGACTTGCCAGATTTTCTGTTTAAGCCATATGGTTCTCGTTTCCCTCTCTTCCGTTCCTCCCAAGGTTCTTAAGGTGCGAGCGCTCAGGCGTGACTAAGACTCTCTCTTCTGTTTCTGCTTGGATTTGCTTTGATGTACCGCTTTGACTACTTGTGTACTTTATTATGGCTATTGTTGGGGATTATGATTTTCATTTATGTACTCTGATGGCTTTTAGCGCAAGGCGGATGTTTTGTGTTGACACACTTTTTGGTAAAAGCTGTCACACTGAATATCAGGATAGCATCGCGCTCGGATATGGAGAACAACATCAGAAGATAGGCAGCGATTTGGTCAAAGTCGCATCACAAACAAAGAAAGCCCCAAAACTCCTATCAGACGACCTTTTTTGGGCACGAAAACAGCATTTACAAAATTGAACTTTGTAATACTTGTAGATTTCTGAATTAGCTTCAGTTTGAGCTTTGGTTTGGCTCAATCGGACTTACGGTTTGAAAGTTATGCCTGTTTCCGTGAATGGGTGTAATCTGGCAATTTCCTGGATAAAACGACGAAGCGTCACACGATTGGGTCAGGTCAGGCAAGGAGAACTACCTGAGTACGTCATTCAACCAACAACGCCTGCATCTGCCCCTGCGCTGTCATCACCAACTCCCCGGAGAGGGAATGATCCTGGATCGAGCAATCGCGGGATTATTATCAACTGATCCCACTCAGCGGATCCCTTCAGTTTGCCGGACACCGGTTCGTTGTTCATGTTTTTAGGTTTTTAGGCGACTAGGCCCCCCTCTTTGTTTTCAACGCATGTAATAAGCGCGGCAACATCGGCCCACACGCACAGAACCGACCTGTAGTCTCCAGTCGTGTTCGGGGTTAGAATAACTGCCGCTTAGCTTTCATGAATCAATAATGATCACTCTTGAGCTCCGGCTCCTAACTGGATTCGTCCAGTATAAACATTGAGCTCTGACTCCCAACTAGATCCGTCCAGTACAAGTATGAGCTCCGGCTCCTAATTGGATCCGTCCAGTATAAACAAATTCTCATGTGCTTTTCCTTGGTCGTCTTACCCCGGTAAGGCCATTTTGGAACTTCATGTGCTTTTCCTTGGTCAACTTACTCCGGTAAGGCCGTCTTGGAACTTTCATAGCATTTCCTTGGTCGTCTTACTCCGGTAAGGCCGTCTTGGAACCCCTTTAACATCTCCTTGGATGTTTTACTCTAGTAAGGCCATCTAGGAAATATTCTTGCATTATTTGTTTTATCTTCTTGCAGGTACAAACTCCTGGTCTTCTTGGATTTCTCATGTAACACCCCGTATTTTCTGTGAACTTAAGAATTACAAATCTGAGTATAATTAAAATATAAAATCAGAATCAAGGGAAACGGACTGTGCCATTGCGTTCGTCTCGGAAAAATACGCGAAATAGAGTCCGAAATTTCGTAAATCGGAGTCCGTATGACCAAGTTATGGCCTTCCAAAGTTCAGAAAAAAATTAAACAGCACAGACCAGGTCGACTGGGGAGTCGACCCTAGAGTCGACCTGCCCCCAGGGGGTCGACCCTAGAGTCGACCTACCCCCAGGGGGTCGACCCTAGAGTCGACCTGCCCCCAGGGGTCGACCCTAGTGTCGACCTGGGGGTCGACCTGCCTCCTGAATCTGCTTTTCTGCCTGGGTGCGTTCTGATGTATCTGGTCTCGTTTTCTGTCTAGATTCGTCTGCCTAAACCTATTTAAACAGCCCCAAACCCAGCCTTCTCTGCACACAATTCTATTCTGCTTCTACTCTGCCTCTGTTCTAAATTAAAATTAAAAATGGCATTGCTACTCTGCTGGAATCAAAACTAGAAGACAATCAACATCAACCTAAATTCAATTAGAGATTAGAGCTTCTACAACGGTTCTACAACAACTAGAGTTCTTTCTTTAATCCAATTAAGGCAAGTACAGTTATTCTCCGCTATAAACGTTAATTCTGATTGTGACATGAATTATAAATCTGAATCTGAGGTTATATCTGTTCTGTTTGGATCTATCTTATTTTGTATCTCTTTCCTCTTTCTGTTCTATAGCCAGGCTACCACGAGCCTGAGCCAATCTCATAAGAGATCAACATACGCTAAAATGTTTGGGACAATCAAATGAATGTGCATAAATTGGGCATGACCGATATGTGATTGATTTGAGGAAAGAACATAGGTTGGACTTGGAACTTAGAACATAAATCTAAGGCATAATTGGACTGATCTGTGACTGATTTGAGTATATAAACTAGATCTAGATCTGTGCATATATGACTGTTTGGGATTATCATATGATAATACATAACTTGCAAATCTGGAATATTAAGATATGAACTAAAACACATATCATATGTTAGATCTAGATCCTTGGGCATATTTTATAACGGATTATGACTTAGGTGTGAAGATCCATATTAAGATTTGATAACTATCAAGTGTGAATAACACCAAAGTAGGAGATTTTTGAATATATGACATGCATTGAAATAGATGGCTATAGTTGGTATAATTTATACGTGAATCTTTTGTACTAGGCAAGTGGAACTAAATTAGGACATGTAAACTATGACCATAATCTGTGACATGCAAATTCAATGTAAATGTAGGGTATATGATCCTAGTGTGAATCATGACCACTATTTAGGCATGCAAATTTAGGCCAAATTTATAATTAGGCAAGATATGTGAAACTTTAAGGAATGATGAAAATCAGTTATAATTGCCTAATTTGATAGTTCTGCTATATTTGCCTAATCTGATAGTTTTATTATATCGCCTAATCTGCTAGTTCTGTTATATTGCCTAATCTGCCAGTTCTGCTCTACTGCCTAGTTTACTAGATCTATTCATCTGCTGGATCTGTCATCCGCTAAGTCTGTTGAAAATGCCTAAATCTGTTAAATTTATTTGTTTAAATGCCTAACCTGTTATATGCCAAAATCTGCTAAGTTGCTAAATCTGTTAAATCCGTTAAGTCATATAATCTGGAAAATCTGTTATCTGCTAAAATCTGTTATCTGTTGTGTTGATATAATCATCCTGTTATTGATATAATCTGAATTGGCATATATATTGGGCGTGCGCATAAACAGGAAATTATTAATTAATTGGCCGCAAAGATAAACGTGACTAACTCGAGGTTAGAATGAGTTTATGGCGTAATTCTGCCCGGAACCGCCCGGCACATCCAGTGGCCGCAAATAATAGGTTCTAATGTGAGAAGTTAGTCATAACCTGCTTAAGACACTAGGTTAGGTCTGGCTTGTGGCAGAAGTCTGCCCGGAACCGCCCGGCCCATCCAGCGGCCACAAGCTAGCGACCTAATGTGAGAGGTCTGGGCATTAATAATTAATTAATGCAAATCTAAGATAAGAATGACGTCTAAAACGTATTGGGGGAAAAAGGGTTAAACCAACTGGATTAATAGGTGTAGTAAACCCGTCCAGGAATTTGTAGGCCCAATACAAAGTTAGACAAATCTGAAAAATCTGTACATCTGATCTGTTAGTCTGAAAACTTGTTAACTTAATCTGTGAACTAGTAAATCTGAATTCTGTATGTCTGAACTTGTAAACAAGTTAATCTGAAATCTGTTAGTCTGGGGACACAAGGTTAGGAGGGGAATTACTTGTGTCATCTGTTGTTTGGGACCCATATTAGTCAGTAACCCTTTCTGGTATCAAAACTTTGACCCAACAGTAGGTAGGGTCCGGGCACGCTTACTGAACTAATTATAAGTGGTTCATTCTGATAATGGCGAGTGGTGTTGATGGTGTGTTCCAACCGGTCATGTGCGTGCATGGATCCCGGTCTGACTCTGAGGATGTAAGACGTCGTGACATCTGTAAATAGGTCTGTGCCAATTGGTTGTCACTTTAGGGAGTGATACATCCTACTGTGGGGCCGACACAGGATATTTATGTATTAGGGAGCCGATCGCTTGGGGTAGGGTTTTAGGGTACACTTAGTTCTGTCTGTTTCTGTTGGTACCGTCTGTTTCTGTTGGGTGGCAACACCTGTCTGTTTCTGCGTGGTACCGTCTGTTCGGGTGGTAAAGGCCCATTACTAGTGTACACCTAATTCTACATTCTGTTTCCGTAGGGATTAATCTGTTTCTGTTTCTATTCGGGTGGTAAAGGCCCATTATCCGCATTCTGCTTCTATGTGTTTCTGATCGGGTAGTAAAGGCCCATTATTAGCATTCTGTTTCTGTTAAATTATTCGGTACCCGTTTCTGTTTCAGTTTAGACATTAGGGTGACACCTAATTTGGTTATACTAGTATTAGTGCAGAGAAGTGTAAAGCAATAGTTTATGTCATTCTGTTCTTCTGTTATATCTGCTACACCTGTTACAGTTATCTCTCATCCAGTTTTATGTTCATGTCATATTATTATTATCTGTTCATATGCTGAAAGTCACTGGACTTGCCAGACTTTTTGTCTGACCCTTGTTGTTTCGCCTCCTTTCTTCCGTTCCCCCCCAGGTTATCCAAGGAGGGAATACTTTAGCTTGATCTGGATTTTCTCTTTGCTTGAAGTGCTTAAAGTATGGCTTGGCTCTGCATAGCTTCCGTTCTATGGGGATTATGATTTTAAACCAGGCATTTTGAAGGCTTTTGTACAAGACTGATATTTTGTACTTGAATTCTGAGATTTGAAAGGATGTAACCATATTGATTTATGTTTCCGCTGTAATAAAGTTAAAAATTTTCAAGTACTGTTTTATCTGTCTTGTAAGTTTCTGTTCTGTTTACTAAAATGCTCCACCAAAGTTAAGGCATTCCCTTTGTGAGTGACCTTAACGGAGGTGGGGTGTTACACTTGGTATCAGAGCTGAAGGTTACCGGATTTGATAAAGAATTTTTGAAAACTATTTTCAAAAAGGTTTTGAAAAGGAAGTATTTTCAAAAGTAAAGCTTATTTTGAAAAACATAGTCCCCTAAGCCATATATCTATCTTTTGATCCTCTGCTTGAATCCTTGTTTCCTTCTTTCTTGAGTCTCTGGGGCTCCCGGCTTTCTGGGAGGTAACCTCGTCGAAGGGCAAAGTAGTGCCCGACTTCCATCGATAGCTGTAGTAGTTTCACCTGCGGCTAGTTTTCTTTAGAGCTTTGAAGGATTTTTCCGGGCGATGGAGGCAGCTTTCGAGGGATTGGTCAACGTGTTACACAAGGATAGTAAAGATGAGAATGATGAGGTTTGGCTAAGGAGCACAACCCAAAGGTGAGAAACTCATATAGACTTAGTTCACAATGGAGGCAAAAGGGAAACACAAAAGAAGGAAGGAAAGTTTGAAGATAAGGAGGAGGAAAGTGTTTTACCTATGGAAGCTCGACTCATCTGAATAAGGATTACCGAAAGAGGAAGGGGAGGGTGCTTGCTTCAACTATGGTGAGATGGGGCACTTTACTAGGGACTGCCCGAAGAAACGAAGGCAAGGACAGAGGACCGGACCAACTTCTGGAGGGCAGGTAAACACTCTCAAGGCTAGTGGATAGGATAGAAATAGGGAAAATTTCTGTAGAAGGTTTAATTTTCTTATCTGGTTATGGAGTTAAGACTCTTTCTGATTCTGTACTTGATACTCTGCACTTGAATACTAGTATTGTTTCTGATTCTGCTATAGACTCAGACCCATAAAGGGTATGACTCATCTGTTTTAAGTTAAGGTTTGAGGGATATCTGTGTTAGGCATCAAATATGACGCATATATTCTGAGTTTTTGTGGGATATGATTTTATCATGCTTAGCATCCGAAGAATCATTAGGGAACCTGATCTGTACCAGTAGTCTGTAAATATCTGAATACTTCTGATAAGATTTCCAGTTTTGACATTGTTTAAAGAGGGTAACCCTCTGGGTGTCAATCTGATGTTGATTTCGGTCTTCGGGGTTGACACTTAGGGGAATTATTTTCTCAACCAATGTCTGATAGGAATCAAGTCTTTGTTTTATCTGTACTCGCTTCCATCACTCGACTGTATCCTATCGATCGAGTGTTCAACTTATAGATAGGAATCCTAATGGGTGTAAACATGTGTTTGAGACATGTTATGTTTGATGGTTGCATGTGGATGCAAGTGGTTGCTAGTGGTTGCTCGTGGACGCATATACACACACTAGGCACTAGATCGGCTCGAAAACACTCTCATACTGCATATGGATGTGTGAGCATTTTAATTTTTTATGGATGCAAAATGGTTGAATCAGCACATGGATGTTGCATATGAGTGGATGGTTGTGCACTCATACAGAAATGATATGTATCAAATAGGAAAATTGCATACATATTGGACTCATGGCACTGACATAATTCGCATTAAGGAGGTCAACTGAATCAGTAGACCGCCTGATCTTTGCATTAGATAAGGAACATATACACACACTTTTGCAAATGTTCATACAGCACTAGAAATTTCTAAGGACAATGGATGCTTGTGGATGATGACTGAGTAGATGAGTGATTGGATGGTAGGACACATTCTTCTTAACTTGAAGATTTCGGGGACGAAATCCTTTAAGGAGGGAGAATGTAACACCCCGTATTTTCTGTGAACTTAAGAATTACAAATCTGAGTATAATTAAAATATAAAATCAGAATCAAGGGAAACGGGCTGTGCCATTGCGTTCGTCTCGGAAAAATACGCGAAATAGAGTCCGAAATTTCGTAAATCGGAGTCCGTATGACCAAGTTATGGCCTTCCAAAGTTCAGAAAAAAATTAAACAGCACAGACCAGGTCGACTGGGGAGTCGACCCTAGAGTCGACCTGCCCCCAGGGGGTCGACCCTAGAGTCGACCTGCCCCCAGGGGGTCGACCCTAGAGTCGACCCTAGAGTCGACCTGCCCCCAGGGGTCGACCCTAGTGTCGACCTGGGGGTCGACCTGCCTCCCGAATCTGCTTTTCTGCCTGGGTGCGTTCTGATGTATCTGGTCTCGTTTTCTGTCTAGATTCGTCTGCCTAAACCTATTTAAACAGCCCCAAACCCAGCCTTCTCTGCACACAATTCTATTCTGCTTCTACTCTGCCTCTGTTCTAAATTAAAAATAAAAATGGCGTTGCTACTCTGCTGGAATCAAAACTAGAAGACAATCAACATCAACCTAAATTCAATTAGAGATTAGAGCTTCTACAACGGTTCTACAACAACTAGAGTTCTTTCTTTAATCCAATTAAGGCAAGTACAGTTATTCTCCGCTATAAACGTTAATTCTGATTGTGACATGAATTATAAATCTGAATCTGAGGTTATATCTGTTCTGTTTGGATCTATCTTATTTTGTATCTCTTTCCTCTTTCTGTTCTATAGCCAGGCTACCACGAGCCTGAGCCAATCTCATAAGAGATCAACATACGCTAAAATGTTTGGGACAATCAAATGAATGTGCATAAATTGGGCATGACCGATATGTGATTGATTTGAGGAAAGAACATAGGTTGGACTTGGAACTTAGAACATAAATCTAAGGCATAATTGGAATGATCTGTGACTGATTTGAGTATATAAACTAGATCTAGATCTGTGCATATATGACTGTTTGGGATTATCATATGATAATACATAACTTGCAAATCTGGAATATTAAGATCTGAACTAAAACACATATCATATGTTAGATCTAGATCCTTGGGCATATTTTATAACGGATTATGACTTAGGTGTGAAGATCCATATTAAGATTTGATAACTATCAAGTGTGAATAACACCTAAGTAGGAGATTTTTGAATATATGACATGCATTGAAATAGATGGCTATAGTTGGTATAATTTATACGTGAATCTTTTGTACTAGGCAAGTGGAACTAAATTAGGACATGTAAACTATGACCATAATCTGTGACATGCAAATTCAATGTAAATGTAGGGTATATGATCCTAGTGTGAATCATGACCACTATTTAGGCATGCAAATTTAGGCCAAATTTATAATTAGGCAAGATATGTGAAACTTTAAGGAATGATGAAAATCAGTTATAATTGCCTAATTTGATAGTTCTGCTATATTTGCCTAATCTGATAGTTTTATTATATCGCCTAATCTGCTAGTTCTGTTATATTGCCTAATCTGCCAGTTCTGCTCTACTGCCTAGTTTACTAGATCTATTCATCTGCTGGATCTGTCATCCGCTAAGTCTGTTGAAAATGCCTAAATCTGTTAAATTTATTTGTTTAAATGCCTAACCTGTTATATGCCAAAATCTGCTAAGTTGCTAAATCTGTTAAATCCGTTAAGTCATATAATCTGGAAAATCTGTTATCTGCTAAAATCTGTTATCTGTTGTGTTGATATAATCATCCTGTTATTGATATAATCTGAATTGGCATATATATTGGGCGTGCGCATAAACAGGAAATTATTAATTAATTGGCCGCAAAGATAAACGTGACTAACTCGAGGTTAGAATGAGTTTATGGCGTAATTCTGCCCGGAACCGCCCGGCACATCCAGTGGCCGCAAATAATAGGTTCTAATGTGAGAAGTTAGTCATAACCTGCTTAAGACACTAGGTTAGGTCTGGCTTGTGGCAGAAGTCTGCCCGGAACCGCCCGGCCCATCCAGCGGCCACAAGCTAGCGACCTAATGTGAGAGGTCTGGGCATTAATAATTAATTAATGCAAATCTAAGATAAGAATGACGTCTAAAATGTATTGGGGGAAAAAGGGTTAAACCAACTGGATTAATAGGTGTAGTGAACCCGTCCAGGAATCTGTAGGCCCAATACAAAGTTAGACAAATCTGAAAAATCTGTACATCTGATCTGTTAGTCTGAAAACTTGTTAACTTAATCTATGAACTAGTAAATCTGAATTCTGTATGTCTGAACTTGTAAACAAGTTAATCTGAAATCTGAAATCTATTGTTTGGGACCCATATTAATCAGTAACCCTTTCTGGTACCAAAACTTTGACCCAACAGTAGGTAGGGTCCGGGCATGCTTACTGAACTAATTATAAGTGGTTCATTCTGATAATGGCGAGGGGTGTTGATGGTGCGTTCCAACCGGGTCATGTGCGTGCATGGATCTCGGTCTGCCTCTGAGGATGTAAGACGCCGTGACATCTGTAAATAGGTCTGTGTCAATTGGTTGTCACTTTAGGGAGTGATACACCCTACTGTGGGGCCGACACAGGATATTTATGTATTAGGGAGCCGATCGCTTGGGGTAGGGTTTTAGGGTACACTTAGTTTTGTCTGTTTCTGTTGGTACCATCTGTTTCTGTTGGCTGGCAACACCTGTCTGTTTCTGCGTGGTACCGTCTGTTCGGGTGGTAAAGGCCCATTACTAGTGTACACCTAATTCTAAATTCTATTTCCGTAGGGATTAATCTGTTTCTGTTCGGGTGGTAAAGGCCCATTATCCGCATTCTGCTTCTGTGTGTTTCTGATCGGGTAGTAAAGGCCCATTATTAGCATTATGTTTCTGTAAAATTATTCGGTACTCGTTTCTGTTTCAATTTAGACATTAGGGTGACACCTAATTCGGTTATACTAGTATTAGTGCAGAGAAGTGTAAAGCAATAGTTTATGTCATTCTGTTCTTCTGTTATATCTGCTACACCTGTTGCAGTTATCTCTCATCCAGTTTTATGTTCATGTCATATTATTATTATCTGTTCATATGCTGAAAGTCACTGGACTTGCCAGACTTTTTGTCTGACCCTTGTTGTTTCGCCTCCTTTCTTCCGTCCCCCCCCAGGTTATCCAAGGAGGGAATACTTTAGCTTGATCCGGATTTTCTCTTTGCTTGAAGTGCTTAAAGTATGGCTTGGCTCTGCATAGCTTCCGTTCTATGGGGATTATGATTTTAAACCAGGCATTTAGAAGGCTTTTGTACAAGACTGATATTTTGTACTTGAATTCTGAGATTTGAAATTATGCAACCATATTGATTTATGTTTCCGCTGTAATAAAGTTAAAAAAATTTCAAGTACTGTTTTATCTGTCTTGTAAGTTTCTGTTCTGTTTACTAAAATGCTCCACCAAAGTTAAGGCATTCCCTTTGTGAGTGACCTTAACGGAGGTGGGGTGTTACAACTCTGGCCTTAATACGATTCCGTGTGATCGTCGGTTTTTTTGCCTTAATACGATCCGGCGTGATCGTCGCATTCTGGGTTTGGATTTCTTAGATTATCCAGAACACATCTTCCTTCAACCAGCAAGATATGTTCTAGGGGGCAAACATGTTGACACACTTTTTGGTAAAAGCTGTCACACTGAATATCTGGATAGCATCGCGCTCGGATATGGAGAACAACATCAAAAGATAGGAAGAGATTTGGTCAAAGTCGCATCACGAACAAAGAAAGGCCCAAAACTCCTATCAGACGACCTTTTTTGGGCCCGAAAACAGCAAATACAAAGTTGAGCTCCGTAACACTTATAGATTTCTGAATTAGCTTCAGTTTGAGCTTTGGTTTGGCTCAATCATACTTACGGTTTGAAAGTTACGCCCGTTTCCGTGAATGGGTGTAATCTGGCAATTTCCTGGATAAAGCGACGAAGCGTCACACGATCGGGTCAGGTCAGGCGAGGAGAACTACCCGAGTACGTCATTCAACCAACAACGCCTGCATCTACCCCTGCGCTGCCATCACTGACTCCCCGGAGTGGGAATGATCCTGGATCGAGCAATCGCGGGATTATAATCAACTGATCCCACTCAGCGGATCCCTTCAGTTTGTCAGACTCTGGTTCGTAGTTCATGTTTTTAGGATTTTAGGCGACTTCTCGCCCCTCTTTGTTTTCAACGCATGTAATAAGCACGGCAACATCGGCCCACACGCACGGAACCGACATGTAGTCTCCAGTCGTGTTCGGGGTAAGAATAACTACCGCTTAGCTTTCATGAATGAATAATGATCACTCTTAAGCTCCGGCTCCTAACTGGATCCGTCCAGTAAAAACATTGAGCTCCGACTCCCAACTGGATCCGTCCAGTATAAACAAATTCTCATGTACTTTTCCTTGGTCGTCTTACCCCGGTAAGGCCATCTTGGAACTTCATGTGCTTTTCCTTGGTCGTCTTACTCCGGTAAGGCCATCTTGGAACTTTCATGGCATTTACTTGGTCGTCTTACTCCGGTAAGGCCGTCTTGGAACCCCTTTAACATCTCCTCGGATGGTTTACTCCGGTAAGTCCATCTAGGAAATATTCTTGCATTATTTGTTTTATCTTCTTGCAGGTACAAACTCCTAGTCTTCTTGGATTTCTCTGGCCTTAATACGATCCCGTGTGATCGTCGGTTTTCTGGCCTTAATACGATCCGATGTGATCGTCGCATTCTGGGTTTGGATTTCTTAGATTATCTAGAACACATCTTCCTTCAACCAGCAAGATATGTTCTGGGGGGGCAAACATGTTGACACACTTTTTGGTAAAAGCTGTCACACTGAATATCTGGATAGCATCACGCTCGGATATGGAGAACAACATCAGAAGATAGGCAATGATTTGGTTAAAGTCGCATCACGAACAAAGAAAGGCCCGAAACTCCTATCAGACGACCTTTTTTGGGCGCGAAAACAATAATTACGAAGTAGAGCTCCGTAACTCTTGTAGATCTCTGAATTAGCTTCAGTTGTTGGTTTGGTTTGGCTCAATCAGACTTACGGTTTGAAAGTTACGCCCGTTTACGTGAATGGGTGTAATCTGGCAATTTCCTGGATAAAGCGATGAAGCGTCACACGATCGGGTCAGGTCAGGTGAGGTGAACTACCCGAGTACGTCATTCAAACAACAACGCCTGCATCTGCCCCTGCGCTGCCATCACCGACTCCCCGGAGAGGGAATGATCCTGGATCGAGCAATCGCGAGATTATTATCAACTGATCCCACTCAGCGGATCCCTTCAGTTTGCTGGACTCATGTTTGTAGTTCATGTTTTTAGGTTTTTAGGTGACTTCTCGCCCCTCTTTGTTTTCAACGCATGTAATAAGCGTGGCAACATCGACCCACACGCACGGAACCGACCTGTAGTCTATAGTCGTGTTCAGGGTTAGAATAACTGCCGCTTAGCTTTCATGAATCAATAATGATCACTCTTGAGCTCCGGCTCCTAACTGGATCCGTCCAGTATAAACATTGAGCTCCGACTCCCAACTGGATCCGTCCAGTACAAATATGAGCTCCGGCTCCCAACTGGATCTGTCCAGTATAAAAAAATTCTCATGTGCTTTTCCTTGGTCATCTTACCCCGGTAAGACCGTCTTGGAACTTCATGTGCTTTTCCTTGGTCGTCTTACTCCGGTAAGGCCGTCTTGGAACTTTCATGGCATTTCCTTGGTCGTATTACTCCGGTAAGGTCGTCTTGGAACCCCTTTAACATCTCCTCGGATGGTTTACTCCAGTAAGGCCATCTAGGAAATATTCTTGCATTTTTTTTATCTTCTTGCAGGTACAAACTCCTGGTCTTCTTGGATTTCTCTGGCCTTAAAACGATCCCGTGTGATCGTCGGTTTTTTGGCCTTAATACGATCCGGCGTGATCGTCACATTCTGGGTTTGGATTTCTTAAATTATCCAGAACACATCTTCCTTCAACTAGCAAGATTTATTCTGGGGGGCAAATATGTTGACACACTTTTGGGTAAAAGCTGTCACACTGAATATCTGGATAGCATCGCGCTCGGATATGGAGAACAACATCAGAAGATAGGCAGCGATTTGGTTAAAGTCGCATCACGAACAAAGAAAGGCCCGAAACTCCTATTAGACGACCATTCTTAGGCCATAAAACAACAATTACGAAGTTGAGCTCCATAACTCTTGTATATCTATGAATTAGCTTTAGTTTGAGCTTTGGTTTGGCTCAATCGGACTAACGGTTTGAAAGTTACGCCTATTTCCCTGAATGGGTGTAATCTGGCAATTTACTGGATAAAGCGACGAAGCGTCACACAATCGGGTCAGGTCAGGCGAGGAGAACTACCCGAGTACGTCATTCAACCAACACCGCCTGCATCTGCCCCTGCGCTGCCATCGCCAACTCCCCGGAGAGGGAATGATCCTGGATCGAGCAATCGTGGGATTATTATCAACTGATCCCACTCAGCGGATCCCTTCAGTTTGCCGGACTCCGGTTCGTAGTTCATGTTTTTAGGTTTTCAGGCGACTTCTCGCCCCTCTTTGTTTTCAACGCATGTAATAAGTGCTGCAACATCGGCCCACACGCACGGAACCGACCTGTAGTCTCCAGTCGTGTTCGGGGTTAGAATAACTGCCGCTTAGCTTTCATGAATCAATAATGATCACTCTTGAGCTCCGGCTCCTAACTGGATCCGTCCAGTATAAACATTGAGCTCCGACTCCCAACTGGATCCGTCCAGTACAAATATGAGCTCCGGCCCCCAACTGGATCCGTCCAGTATCAACAAATTCTCATATGCTTTTCCTTGGTCGTCTTACCCCGTAAGGCCGTCTAGGAACTTCATGTGCTTTTCCTTGGTTGTCTTACTCCGGTAAGGCCGTCTTGGAACTTTCATGGCATTTCCTTGGTCGTCTTACTCCGGTAAGGTCGTCTCGGAACCCCTTTAACATCTCCTCGGATGGTTTACTCCGGTAAGACCATCTAGGAAATATTCTTGCTTTATTTGTTTTATCTTCTTGCAGGTACAAACTCCTGATCTTCTTGGATTTCTCTGGCCTTAATACGATCCCGTGTGATTTCAGGCCTTAATACGATCCGACGTGATCGTCGCATTCTGGGTTTGGATTTCTTAGATTATCCAGAACACATCTTCCTTCAACCAACAAGATATGTTCTGGGGGGAAAACATGTTGACAAACTTTTTGGTAAAAGTTGTCACACTGAATATCTGGATAGCATCGCGCTCGGATATGGAGAAGAACATCAGAAGATAGGCAGCAATTTGGTCAAAGTCGCATCACGAACAAAGAAAGGCCCAAAACTCCTATCAGACGACCTTTTTGGGCCCGAAAACAGCAGTTACAGAGCTAGGCTCCGTAATACTTGTAGATCTCTGAATTAGCTTCAGTTTGAGCTTTGGTTTGGCTCAATCGGACTTACGGTTTGAAAGTTACGCCCATTTCCGTGAATGTGTGTAATCCGGCAATTTCTTGGATAAAGCGACGAACCGTCACACGATCGGGTCGGGTCAGGCGAGGAAAACTACTCGAGTACATCATTCAACCAACAACACCTGCATCTGCCCCTGCGCTGCCATCACCGACTCCCCGGAGAGGGAATGATCCTGGATCGAGCAATCGCGGGATTATTATCAACTGATCCCACTCAGCGGATCCCTTCAGTTTGCTGGACTTCGGTTCGTAGTTCATGTTTTTAGGTTTTTAGGCGACTTCTCGTCCCTCTTTGTTTTCAACGCATGTAATAAGCGCGGCAACATCGGCCCACACGCACGGAACCGACCTGTAGTCTCCAGTCGTGTTCGGGGTTAGAATAACTGCCTCGTAGCTTTCATGAATCAATAATGATCACTCTTGAGCTCCGGCTCCTAACTGGATCCGTCCAGTATAAACATTGAGCTCCGACTCCCAACTGGATCCGTCTAGTACAAATATGAGCTCCGGCTCCCAGCTGGATCCGTCCAGTGTAAACAAATTCTCATGTGCTTTTCCTTGGTCAACTTACCCCGGTAAGGCCGTCTTGGAACTTCATGTGCTTTTCCTTGGTTGTCTTACTCCAGTAAGGCCGTCTTGGAACTTTCATGGCATTTCCTTGGTCGTCTTACTCCGGTAAGGCCGTCTTGGAACCCCTTTAACATCTCCTCGGATGTTTTACTCTGGTAAGGCCATCTAGGAAATATTCTTGCATTATTTGTTTTATTTTCTTGCAGGTACAAACTCTTGGTCTTCTTGGATTTCTCTGGCCTTAATACGATCCCGTGTGATCGTAGGTTTTCTGGCCTTAATACGATCCGGCGTGATCGTCGCATTCTGGGTTTGGATTTATTTGACTATCCAAAACACATCTTCCTTCAACCAGCAAGATATGTTCTGGGGGGCAAACATTTGACACACTTTTTGGTAAAAGCTGTCACACTGAATATCTGGATAGCATCGCGCTCGAATATGGAGAACAACAACAGAGGATAGGCAACAATTTGGTCAAAGTCGCATCACAAACAAAGAAAGGCCCGAAACTCCTATCAGACGACCTTTTTTGGGCTTCAAAACAACAATTACAGATCTAAGCTCTGTAAATCTTGTAGATCTCTGAATTAGCTTCAGTTTGAGCTTTGTTCGGACTTACGGTTTGAAAGTTACGCCCGTTTCCGTGAATGGGTGTAGTCTGGAAATTTCTTGGATAAAGCGACGAAGCGTCACACGATCGGAGTACGGTTCGTTCATCCTCTCGGGCTCGTGGTGCACCCTCGGTTCGCCCTTCATTGGATCCTCCCCCCGGATCGTGGCGCACCCTCAGACCACGACCCATTCGTGGTACACCTCCAGATCACGACCCGCTCGTGACACACCAGCTTCACCATACAGCTCACGATCAGACCTCGGTTCGTGGAGCCCATATCACGATCCGATCGCATGACCACGAACCGACCCCTGCACCTGCGGATACACGCACTGTTTTGACCTGTTCTCATGCCACATCTTGCTCCTACTTTTCCGGATCGGGTGCCACGTACCCCATCACGAACCGGTCTTCCCAGAAGCTCTCCTATAGCTATAAGTACACCTATACATGGAATTTTAAGGGGATTCTCTCTGACTTTTTGGCTGAGACTTTCTCCTACATCTAGACAGCCTCTGCCATTACCGATTACAAGGACTTTGCACCTTTCTACACATAAATTATCCTCTTGTAATCTCAATTAACACACAGATTGTGTGTCTGCATATAACTGATTCTTGTAATCTGTCAGTATAACAATAAGATTATAAAGTGGACGTAGGCTACATCTACAGCCGAACCACTATAAAAACTTCGTGTGTCTCCTCTTATTTACCATTTTTTGCATTATGTGATCTGTGATCTACATTTGGGTGTTAGGCCCAGATTTTGGTCTAACATTTTGGCGCGCCAGGTAGGGGGCACACGACAACTTCTACTTCTGCTTGGATTTTTTTGGCTATTGGATCAATGGCAAACAAAAGGAAGAAGACTGGAACTTCTGCTCATGCCGATGATGCTGATGCTGAAGACGCAAGGAATGAGGCAAGCCTGGACGCTTCCTCCCATGAAGACCCATCAGCATACTTGACCAGAGAAGAGATGGACGGCGTTCTCGCTGAATTGAGGGATCAAATGGAAAAGCAAGATGATCTCCTCAGGAAGCAACAGGAAATGATCAACCAATTCTTCGCTCGGAAGGATGGAAGGCCGAGCAACGCTCAAGTCATTGGAAATGAAAACACAGAAGCGGCTCATGCATCACATGGACTCGGGGGAAACCCCCTCCCTATTGGAAATGCACTGCTATCTACTTCAGCTCCAGATTAGATGAACACCGGATTGCGAGCTCCTGCTCCTCAACAGCATCAACCATCTCGTGATACACCTCTGAACCGTGACCCGAATCACGGCGCACCACCAGGCTCACGAGCCGATCCCAGCAACTTGATCCCTCCTGCTCAACATCAACCGGTTTGTGACCTACTTCCAGGACCCGATCGGATCGCACCACATGGACCACGAACCGACCACCACGATACACTCCACCTCGACCCGCGAGCCACGAACCGCGAGCCCCATGCTCCACGAACCAGCCCCCATGATCCTCTTCTGGCAGCTCACCAACAGCTTCCAGCCACTCTTGCATTCAACGCTGGGGGCACTAGCTCTGATCTTGGCAATTTACAGCAACTTTTTGAAGGTGATCGACTCGCAAATCTGATTCAATGCCTCTCAAGAGGCCGCAATTATCAGAATGATGTGGATGACGTCAATCACAACCCGTTCACACAAGAAATCAGGAATTCTCGCAATCCCCCGAATTTCAAACTTTCACAACTGGAGCCCTACAATGGCAGGACAGAACCTACCGTGCACTTGATGCGCTACAAACGGCATATGGAAGTTCAATTGGCATCGGAAAACGTCATGGCTAAATGTTTCCCCTCTTTCTAACTGATATAGCAGCCATGTGGATTTGACGGCTAGAAACGGAATCGATTAGCAGTTGGAACATGTTGGTCGCACACTTCCCTGAACAATTTCGGGTCCACATCGCATGACCCAAGAATGTCGTGTCCCTCACCACAATCAAGCAGAGGCCCAGAGAAACTCTGCGTTCATTCCTGGAAAGATTCAACGTTGCAGCAGCATCAGTTGATCACCCTGAATCATCGATGGTACTGATGGCAGCAGTATCCGGCGTTCTAGATAACTCGGAGTTTAAAAAATCCTTGTACCGAGATTCACCATGAAATCTCGGTGAATTCTACCTTGAAGCAGATAGATTTCTGCGGGAAGAAGATGCAACTTCCGAGAAGAGAACCCTCGAAGTCAACATGCTCAAAGATGGAGAACCATCTGATTCTGGAAAAGGCAAAGGAGCAGCCAATGCAAAGAATGATCGTAATGCTCCACCCCGGAGAGGGTCCAGATACGACAAATACAATGAACTGAATGACACCCTGAGCAATATCTACATAGATACAGGGGGTGCTGCCTCATATCCAAGGCCTTCCAAGAGGGAACCAACACTAGAACAACGCAATTCTGGCAGACACTGCATATTTCATGACATGGATGGTCATAACACTGATGACTGCAGACATTTGCGAGACCTTATCGAGGATTGGGTCAAGCGAGGAGAACTACCCAAGTACGTCATTCAACCAACAACGCCTGCATCTGCCCCTGCGCTGCCATCACCGACTCCCCGGAGAGGGAATGATCCTGGATAGAGCAATCGCGGGATTATAATCAACTGATCCCACTCAGCGAATCCCTTCAGTTTGTCGGACTCCGGTTCGTAGTTCATGCTTTTAGATTTTTAGGTGACTTCTTCCCCTCTTTGTTGTCAACGCATGTAATAATCGCGACAACATCGGCCCACACGCATGGAACCGACCTATAGTCTCCAGTCGTGTTCGAGGTTAGAATAATTGCCTCTTAGCTTTCATGAATCAATAATGATCACTCTTGAGCTCTGGCTCCTAACTGGATCCGTCCAGTATAAACATTCAGCTCCGACTCCTAACTGGATCCGTCCAGCACAAATATGAGCTCCGACTCCCAACTGGATCCGTCCAGTATAAACAAATTCTCACGTGCTTTTCCTTGGTCGTCTTACCCCGGTAAGGCCATCTTGGAACTTCATGTGCTTTTCATTGGTCGTCTTACTCTGGTAAGGCCATCTTGGAACTTTCATGGCATTTCCTTGATCGTCTTACTCCGGTAAGGCCGTCTTGGAACCACTTTAACATCTCCTGGGATGGTTTACTCCGGTAAGGCCATCTAGGAAATATTCTTGCATTATTTGTTTTATCTTCTTGTAGGTATAAACTCCTTGTCTTGTTGGATTTCTCTGGCCTTAATACGATCCCGTGTGATCGTCGGTTTTCTGTCCTTAATACGATCTGGCGTGATCGTCGCATTCTAGGTTTGGATTTCTTAGATTATCCAGAACACATCTTCCTTCAACCAGCAAGATATGTTCTAGGGGACAAACATGTTGACACACTTTTTGGTAAAAGTTGTCGCACTGAATATCTGGATGGCATCGCGCTCGGATATGGATAACAACATCAGAAGATAGGCAGCGATTTGGTCAAAGTCGCATCACGAACAAAGAACGGCCCAAAATTCCAATCAGACGACCTTTTTTGGGCCCGAAAACAGCAATTACAAAGTTGAGCTCGGTAACTCTTGTAGATCTCTGAATTAGCTTCAGTTTCAGTTTTGGTTTTGCTCAATCGGACTTACAGTTTGAAAGTTACGCCCGTTTCCGTGAATAGGTGTAATCTGGCAATTTCCTGGATAAAGCGACGAAGTGTCACACGATCGGAGTACGGCTCGTGCATCCTCTCTGGCTCGTGGTGCACCCTCAGTTCGCCCTTCATCGTATCGCCCCTCCTTGGATCGTGGCGCATGTAACACCCCGTATTTTCTTTGAACGTATAAGTAACAAATCAGAGGATAATTAATTTTTAAAATAAGAATCAAGGGAAACGGGTTGCGCCATTGCGTTTGTTTCGGAATTCTGCTTGGAAACGAGTCCGAGTTTGCGAGAATCGGAGTCCGTATGAGGGAGATATGACCCTCCGAAGTTTCAGGAATTTCTGGAATAAAAAACAACTCGAAATTCGAATTCAAACCCAGAAGCGGGCTGGGCGGGAAATTTCCCGCCCAGGACCCAGGTCGACTGGGGAGTCGACTGGGTAGTCGACCCCCCCCCCCGACCAAGTCAACTGGGGAGTCGACCCCCCCTGACCAGGTCGACTGGGTAGTCGACCTGGGGGTCGACCTGCCCACGAAATCCAGTTTTTGAACCTGGTTCGTTCTGATGTATTTGGTCACGTTTTCTGCCTAGATTCGTCCTCCTAACCCTATATAAACAGCCCTCT
Source organism: Allium sativum (assembly GCA_030737875.1). Lineage (NCBI taxonomy): Eukaryota > Viridiplantae > Streptophyta > Magnoliopsida > Asparagales > Amaryllidaceae > Allium > Allium sativum. Next base: position 223,735,320 of record CM060909.1, on the reverse strand, counting down.
AGCCTCATTCTCTCTACACCATTTCATTCTGCCTATACCCTGCCTCTGTTCTAATTAAATAAAATAATGGTGTCACTACTCTGCTGAAATCTGAACTGGAACTAGGACTAAAGCATCTTCTTCCAAACTGAATAGAATTAAAAGAGAACAACTGCAACTCTTCTTCTTCTTTAAACCAATCAAGGCAAGTACAGTTATTTTCCGATATAAACTTTAATCATAATTGTGACATGATTGTAAATCTGAATTTGAGGTTGTGTATGTTCTGTTCTGATCTATTTTATTCTGTATCTCTTTCTTCCTTCTGTTCTATAGCCAGGCTACTCCGAGCCTGCGCCAAATCTCATAAGAGATTAACGCACGAACGCTAAAATGTTTGGGACAAATAATGAATGTGGCATAATTGGACATGGCTAATCGGTAACTAAAAGGACACATGTTGTAAACTGGGCTTAGATCTATGCATATTCTGTGAATTGGAAGAAGAGGAACCATTGTATGTTAACATATGACTTGAGACTTTGGACATAACGCATATTTCTAAATTAAAGATCTGTTATAATTTAAAGTTCTAGATTGTTGGGCATATTGTTTATATAACAATTCATGATTTGGGATAAAAAGAGAATATGACTTAGGTGTGAAGGTCTATATTAAGATTTGATAACTATTAAATGTGAATAACACCTAAGTGGGAAATTTTTGAATATATGACATGCATTGAAATCGATGGCTATATTTGGTATAATTTGTATGTGAATCTTTTGTACTAGGAAAGTTTAACTAGATTTTAGGACATGTGTTATATGGTAAATAATGACCATAATCCGTGCCATGTAAATTCAATGCAAACGTGGGGTATATGACCATATTGTGAATCATGACAACTATTTAGGCAGCATATGTTTATGAAACTTTAAGGAATGATTCAATCTGTTATATTGCCTAATCAGCTAGTTCGGTTATATTGCCTAATTTGCTAGTTCTGTTATATTGCCTAATCTGCTAGTTCTGTTATATTGCCTAATCTGCTAGTTCTGTTATATTGCTTAATCTGCTAGTTTTGCTATATTGCCTAATCAGCTAGATCTGTTCATCTGCCAAATCTGTCATCTGCTAAGTCTGCTAAAAATGCCTAATCTGTTATATGCTAAATCTGCTAAATTGCTTAATCTGCTGAATCCGTCAAGTCGCCTAATATGCGAAATCTGTTGTCTGCTATATCTGTTGAGTTGATATATTTAGTCTGTTATTGACGTAATCTGAATTGGCTATAGTTATGAATAATTTACATTAGGCGTGGGCATAAATGGTAAATTATTAATTAATTGGCCGCAAAGATAAACATGGCTGACTCGAGGTTAGAATGAGTTTGCGGCGTAATTCTGCCCGGAACCGCCCGGCACATCCAGTGGCCGCAAACAATAGGTTCTAATGTGAGAAGTTAGTCATAACGTGCTTGAAACCCGAGGTTGGACTCAGTTTGTGGAAGAAATCTGCCCGGAACCAACCGGCCTAACCAGTAGCCACAAACTGTCAGTCTAATGTGAGAGGTCTGGGCATTAATATTTAATTAATGAAAATCTGAGATAAATATGATGTCTAAAACGTGTTGGGCGGATAGGATTAAACCCACTAGACTGATGAATTTAATTAATCTGTTCCGTGAATCTGTAGGCACAATTGCAAAGTTAGACAAATCTGTAAATCTGTTAAATCCGTATATCTGATCCGTTAGTCTGAAAACTTATCTGATCTGTGAACTAGTTGATCTGAATTCTGTATGTCTGAAACTTGTAGACAAGTTAATCTGAAATCTGTTAGTCTGGAGACACAAGGTTAGGAGGGGAATTACTTGTGTCATCTGTTGTTTGGGACCCATATTAGTCAGTAACCCTTTCTGGTATCAAAACTTTGACCCAACAGTAGGTAGGGTCCGGGCATGCTTACTGAACTAGTTATAAGCGGTTCATTATGATAATGGCGAGGGGTGTTGATGGTGCATTCCAACCGGGTCATGTGCGTGCATGGATCCCGGTCTGCCTCTGAGGATGTAAGACGCCGTGACATCTGTAAATAGGTCTGTGTCATTTAAAGGTTGCCACTTTGGGAAGTGATACACTCTTTTGTGGGGCTGGCACAGGGTATTTATGTATTAGGGAGCCGATCGCTTGGGGTAGGGTTTTAGGGTACACTTAGTTCTGTCTGTTTCTGTTGGTACCGTCTGTTTCTGTTGGGTGGTAACACCTGTCTATTTCTGAGTGGTACCGTCTGTTCGGGTGGTAAAGGCCCATTACTAGTGTACACCTAATTCTACATTCTATTTCCGTAGGGATTAATCTGTTTCTGTCCGTTTCTGCTGGGGTGGTAAAGGCCCATTATTAGCATTTTGTTTCTGTCCTTTTCTGTTGGGGTGGTAAAGGCCCATTACTAGCATTCTCTTCTGTGGAAATTATTCTGTACCCGTTTCTGTTTCAGTTTAGACATTAGGGTGACACCTAATTCTGTTATACTAGTATTAGTGCAGAGAAGTGTAAAGCAATAGCTTATATCATTCTGTTCTTCTGTTATATCTGCTACACCTGTTACAGTTATCTCTCATCCAGTTTTATTTTCATGTCATGTTATTATTAACTGTTCATAACTGAAAATCACTGGACTTGCCAGACTTTTTGTCTGACCCTTGTTGTTTCGCCTCCTTTCTTCCGTTCCCCCCCCCCCCAGGTTTTGTAGAAGGGAGTACTCTAGCTTGATCCAGATTTCTTTCGCTTGAAGTGCTTAAAGTATGGCTTGTCTTCTTCTGTGGGGATTATGATTTTAAACTATGCATTCTGAAGGCTTTTGTACAAGACTGATATTTTGTACTTGAATTCTGATATTGTGATTTGAAAGGATGTAACCAAGCTTATTTCGGTTTCTGTTGTAATAAAGTTATAAATTTTTCAAGTACTGTTTTATCTGTCTTGTAAGTTTCTGTTCTGTTTACTAAAATGCTCCACCAAAGTTAGGCATTCCCTTTGTGAGTGACCTTAACGGAGGTGGGGTGTTACAGCGCACCCTCAGACCACGACCCGTTCGTGGTACACCTCCTGATCACGACCCGCTCATGACACACCAGCTTCACCATACAGCTCACGACCAGACCTCGGTTCGTGGATCCCATATCACTATCCGATCCCATGACCACGAACCAACCCCTGCACCTGCTGATACATGCACTGTTTTGACCTGTTCTCATGCCATATGTTGCTCCTACTTTTCCGGATCGGGTGCCACATACCCTATCACGAACCGGTCTTCCCAAAAGCTCTCCTACAGCTATAAATACACCTCTACATGGAATTTTAAGGGGATTCTCTCTGACTTTTTGGCTGAGACTTTCTCCTACTAAGACAGCCTCTGCCATTACCGATTACAAGGACTTTGCACCTTTCTACACATAAATTCTCCTCTTGTAATCTCAATTAACACACAGATTGTGTGTCTACATATAACTGATTCTTGTAATCTGTCAGTATAACAATAAGATTATAAAGTGGACGTAGGCTACATCTACAGTCGAACCACTATAAAAACTTCGTGTGTCTCCTCTTATTTATCATTTTCTGCATTTTATGATATGTGATCTGCATTTGGGTGTTAAGCCCAGATTTAGGTCTAACATTTTGGTTTGATATACTTGGTTTCAGTAATTTAGCTTGATGTTGTAACTGGTTTTGTGATTGCAATGTTTTTCTTTTGAATAATGAAGTTTTAAACGTTCGCTGCTATATTTATGTCTATCTTGTGAGATTCTGTTTCTATTCACCTATAACGCTTCAAGGAACTTAATGCATTCTGATAAGGGGTGACATTAACGGACGTGGGGTGTCACATTTGGTATCAGAGCTGAAGGTTACAAGATCGGATAAAAGTGTTGAAAATTATTTTCAAAAATAAAGTATTTTCAAAGAAAAATCTATTTTTGAAAAAATATTCCCCAAAGCCATATAAAATATCTTTCTGATTCTCTTTTTGAATCCCTTTCCTTTTCTTTTCAGCATGTCTGTGGAACCGAATCATCCCGAGGGCGTTCTGATACCGACTTGGTTCCGTATATATCTTGAGGCTATGACACCTGCCAAAGGCCAAGGAGAAGCGCCTACCCCAGCAGCAGCCACTATTCCTCCGCCTTCGCGAGTAGATAATTTCTCTAAGATATGCAAGGACTTCTGTGTTATGGGAGGAAAACTATTCCATGGGACTGAAAACTTTATGGAAGCATGGAATTGGTTGCGAGAGACAGAGAACTTGTTTGGACTTTTTGATGTCGACGACCGTAGAAAGATACAGCAGGCTACATGGCAGCTTAAGGACGAGACTTCATTTTGATGGGAGGTGATGCTAGCAGGGCGGTAATACCGGGCTGATTTCCGATAGAGATTCAAGATGAAGTTTTTTTCAAGTAGATGAGAGTATGCAGACAGGGAGATTCTTGGCACTTAAGCAAGGAAGTATGTCTGTTAAAGAGTATGTCAATAAGTTCAATCAATTGGCAAGGTTTGGGCAGGAACTGGTGAATACCCCGCACAAAAAGGCTTTAAGGTTTGTGAGAGGATTAAATCAACCTCTCCAAGCATTGGCATTGTGTCATATACCGAAAGGGGTAACTTTTGAGAGGCTTGTTGATATGGAATTGATGCATCAAGAAGGTAAAGATGAAAAGAAAGAGGTTAAGATTGATGAGACTCAAAACAAGAAAGTGTGGCCCAATAAAGAAGCACAAAAGAAAGGTGGAAAGAACGACATAGCTCAGAACAAGAAGAAATGTCATGTTTGTGGGATCTTGGATCATCTGGTCAAGGATTGCAGAAAAAGGAAGATTGCTTTCTTCAACTATGGTGAAGTTGGACATTATACTAGGGAGTGCCCGAAGAAGCAAGGACAGGGGAAAAGGCAGGACCAACTAGAGGATGGGTACAATCTCTCGAGACTAGTGGACCAGATGGAGGTAGGAAAGTTTCTGTTGAAGGTTTGATTTCTCTTTTCGATCATCCAGTTAGGACTCTTTTTGATTCTAGCGGTTCTCACTCTTTTATACCTGATTCTGTGGTTGAGTCTCTACACCTTAGTACTAGTATTGTCTCTGATCCCGTTATCATCTCAAAGCCCATTAGGGGCACGACCAATCTTTCTATGATATGTCAGGATTCGAGGATATCTGTGTTAGGCATCAAGTTTGAGTGTGATACATATGTGCTTGGTTTTATGGGTTATTGTCTGATTCTAGGGATGGATTGGCTAGCCATGTATGGCGCCATACTAGACTGTGAGAGGAGGGTCGTTAGACTTTTGACTTATCAAGGGAGGACTCTCGAGATTTCCTATGACCCAAAAGGGTCTATCATGCTTAGCTTCCGAGAACCACTTGATGCTTCTGCCTATGATTTGCGATATGTACCCATAGTCTATGAGTATCGAGATGTTTTTGATGAGGTTCGAGGCTTACGTCCGTGGCGTGAGATTGATTTCCGGATATACTTGGTGGATAATCCGAATCCAGTCGCATTGCCTGTGCGCCACATGGCTCATAGGGAAAGGAGGGAGCTTAGCAAGCATGTAGGGGAGCTACTTGAGAAGGGGTTTATTAGGCAAAGTATATCAGAATAGGGTGCTCCATTCGTCTTCGCAACTAATATGGATGGCTCACTTCGCTTATGTGTGGATTATAGGGTGTTGAATAAGCTCACTAAGAAAAATAGCCACCCACTCTTGAAGATTGACGATCCGTTTGACCAACTTGTTGGCGCATCTATTTTCTCATAGTTAGATCTGGCCACGGGATTTCATCAGTTGAGGGTAGCCGAGGATAGTATAGACAAGATCACTTTCAGAACTCCAGATAGCTTCTTTGAGTGGCTAGTCATGCCGTTTGGATTGACAAATGCACCCATGTATTTTGTGGATCTAATGAGTAGGGTGTTTTGGGAGTTTCTGAACAAGTTCGTGGTGGTCTTTGTGGATGCTATCTTGATTTTCTCGAAGGGCGAGGAAGAGCATGCCTTATATTTAGGATAGGTTTTGAGGACTCTCAGAGCACACCAACTTAAGGCGAAATTCTCTAAGTGTCACTTTTGGAGGAAGGAGGTGAGATTTCTAGGGCATGTGATCTCCAAGGATGGGATAGCGGTGGATCCGGCGAAAGTAGTTACATTTCAAGATTGGAAGGTTCCAAAGAATGCAACGGAGTTGAGAAGTTTTCTTGGTTTAGCGGGCTATTATAGGAAGTTTATTAAAGACTTTGCAAAGATATCAACCTCACTCGCCAGATCGACGAAGAAAAATTTGACCTTTTCTTGGAGTATTGACTATGAGGATGCTTTTCAGCGGTTGAAGAGGGCTTTGACAACAGCCCCATTCTTGAAATTGCCTGATGGGAGCACGGTGTTAACAGTGTACACTGATACATGTGGTATAGGGCTTGGTGCCATCTTGATGCAAGAAGGAAGGGTAGTATGCTATGGTAGTAGACAGTTGAGAGTTCATGAGGGGAACTACCTTACCCATGATTTAAATTTGGCTGCTGTAGTGTTCACACTTAGATTGGCGGCATTATCTCCTTAGAGAGAGGTTCTAGTTATACACGGGCCATAAGTTGCTCAAGTATCTATTCTCACAGAAGGATCTCAATTTGAGACAACAGAGATGGATGGAGTTCCTAGCGCCCTATGATTTTGAGATTGCTTATACCCTTGGTAAGGGTAATGTAGTGGCGAACACGTTGAGTAGGCAGAGAATGACTTTGAGTCCTCTATTCGTAGAGAGGCAGAGTTTGGAGTACATATCAACCTTCGATTTTAGGCCATCTATAGATCTTATACCTGGCTTGTTGGCATCTTTAGAGGTACGACCTACTCTCATTGATCGAATAGGATCTTCGCAGCGAGGGGACCCACAGATAGTAGACATCTTGGATATACTCGGTAGAGGGGAGGTTTCTATTCACCTCAGTAGATATTCCTTAGATAATAGAGGGTGACTACGGCGAGATGGGAGGCTTTGTGTTCCCCGAGTTGGAGATTTGTTGAGGACAGTCCTTGAGGAAGCCCATCATTCTAGGATGACTATCCATCTGGGTAGCAATAAGATGTATAGAGACATGAAGAAGGTTTTCTTTTAGGCAGGGATAAAGAAAGATGTAGCAGAGTTTGTAGCTTGATGTTTTGTTTGCCCGCAAGTAAAGCTGAACAAAAGAAGCCTAGCAGTTTTCTTCATCCTTTGGAGGTCCCATAATGGAAGTGGGAGAGCGTCTCTATGGATTTCATCGATGGTTTGCCTAAATCGAAGAGAGGCAACACCAGTATTTGGGTTATAGTAGACATGCTTACTAAGAATACTCAATTCATTCTTGTTAAGAGCAAGAAAACAGAAGCATGGTTGGAATCAGTTTATCTTCGTAAGATAGTCCGTCTACATGGTGTACCTTCTAGCATAGTGAGTGATCGTGATCCCATCTTCACTAATGAATTTTGGAAGATCCTACAAGAGGAATTAGGTATACAGTTATGTTTGAGCACTCCATATCACCATCAGACCGATGGACAGACTGAGAGGGTGAATAGAGTCTTTGAGGATCTTTTGAGGTTGTGTATCCTAGACTTCGGAGGGACTTAGGAAGAGCATCTTCCATTGGTGGAGTTCTCTTACAACAATGGCTATCACACTAGTATAAGAATGGCACTCTTCAAGGCACTATATGGACGACCTTGCAGATCACCGACTTGTTGGTGGGAGACTACGGATAGGCTCTTACTTGGACCTGAGATGATTAGAGAGACTTCAGAAAAGATTGATCTTATCCGCCGACGTATGAAGACAGCTCAGGACAGGCAGAAGTCCTACGCAGATAAAAGGAGGACGGACATTGATTTTAAGGTAGGAGACAGGGTTTTCATCAAAGCATCACCTCTGAGGAATGTTGTTCACTTTGGATCTGTTGGGAAATTAGCACCGAGGTTTGTAGGGTCATTTCCCAAGTGGAGAGGATAGGTCAGATGACTGATAGGTGTGAGATTACTGAAGATATTGGTGGGCGCTCATGATGTTTTTCATGTTTCCCATTTGTGGAAATGTCTTCACAGTACAATAGAGGTGGTTGAGCCGAGCATGCTTGAGGAAGTAGAGGTAGAAAGGGAGACACCAGTTAGACGAGTTCCTACCTGTATACTTGGATCAAAGGTTAAGAAACTGCGCAACAGAGAGGTTAAGTTGATGAAAGTTCAATGGGGAGAAGACCGCGAGGATACAATTTGGGAGACAGAAGACAAGATTCGCACTTCGTACCCTTTTCTTTTCATGGGTATGTTCTTAACTTCTTTTTTCGAGCTTTTATTTGTACTTGCTTCTATCATTTGAGTATATCCTATCGATTGAATCTTTGACCTTTAGGTAGAAAACCAATGGATATAAACATGTGTTTGAGACATGTTATGTTTGATGGATGCAAGCGTTTGCTAGTGATTGCTCGTGGATACATATACACACACTAGGCACTAGATCGACTCAAACACTCTCATACTACATATGGATGTGTGTGCAATTTATTTTTATGAGGTGAACATGGATGTATCATCATATAGATGTTGCATTCGAAAGAATGATTGTGCACACATATAGAAATTACATGATATACTAGGACTATTTGCATACATCTTTGATTCCTGGAACAAACATATATTGCATTAAGGAGGTCAAATAAATCAGTAGACCGCATAATTTTTGCATTAGCATAGGAACATATACACACACATTTGCATATGTTCATACAAGCATTAGAAATTCCTAAGGATAATGGATGCATGTGGATGATGGATGAGTTAGATGATTGTATGTGGATGTTAGGATAGTAACGTTCTCCTAGACTCGGAAATTTCGGAGACAAAATCCTTTAAGTAGGGGAGAATGTAACACCCAATAATTTTATAGAACATTAATAAACTAAAGGGGATACTTAATTAAATACTGATAAAACGGACTATACCATTGCGTTCGTCTCAAAATTCTGGTTAAGATAGACTCTGAGTTTGCGTAAAACGGACACCGTAAGAGGAAGATATAGAGGTTAGAAGTTTGAATACATATAAGAGACTTATGTGTAAATATAAATCGAACCAGAATTCAAAATAATTCAAAATACATAAGAGGGAAACATAGGCGGCAACGGGCGGGAATCTGACCCGTTAAGGCTCGACCGACGCTTTGTCTGGGTCGAACTAAGGTCAGGCGGGTAGACCCAATTAAGGGTGGGTCGACCCAACACTGATCTAGCCGAATACATTTTTTTGTACCTGGACTTGTTTGTGTACTGGGTTCATCGGAGATAGTCTATATAAAGTCCATAATTTCTATTGTTTTCCAACACATAAAGCAATGGAAATAATGAGATGCTGCCTCACCCTGGATTGAATCAAGACTATCTTCTATAACACTAGCCTATACATATATCTAAGACATTTCTTGTACACCTATCCAATCTCTGTGAGTTCATGTTACTTTTAGATATAAAGTTTAACAGTAATCCTGACATGTTAATAAACCGGGATCTGAGCCTAAGCCTGTTAAGAAGCTAATCCATATCTAAATAGGTATGTTATAATTACATGTATTTTTCCATACACTTATTCTGTTGTTTGGTTGTTATTATATACCTATTTCTGTTGTTATTATGCCTATTTCTGTTATTCTCCCTCTCTCATTGCCTTTTTATTTTATAATCCTAAGCTACCTTCGAGCCTAGGTCAATCTCGTAAGAGATCTGCGTATGAACAAAATTGGGACAAGTGGGGAATGTCTGGGAGTGAAAAATTGGGGCATATCTTGTACTGTGGAATATGACTGAAATTTGGGGTGTATGAACATGTAAATCTGTAGGCTTAATTCAAAGATTAAGAGGAACATGAAACTGTATATATTTAACTTGTGGAACATATTTAATCTGTTAAGGTTATATAAACCTGTTAACCTGTTTAATCAGTTGAGGTTAAGTAAACATGTTTAATAGGTTGGGGTTAAATGAACCTGTTTAATCTGTTGGGGTTAAGTGAACATGTTCAATCTGTTGGGGTTAAGTAAACACGTTTAATCTGTTGGGGTTAAGTAAACCTGTATAATCTATTGGGGTTAAGTAAACCTTTTTATTCTATTGGGGTTATATAAACCTGCTAATCTGTAACACTTAACATGTTTAAATCCGTTGGGGTTATATAAACCTGTTAACCTGTAATACTTAATATTTTTAAATTTGTTAATGTTATACGAACCAGTTAACCTGTAAAACTTAACTTGTTAATCTATGGGGGTTAGGCAAACCTGTTAATATGTAAGGCTTAACCTGTTAAAAATCCTAGTTAATTGGGGGACACAAGTTTAGGGGTTTGACTTTGTCATCTGCTGTGTAGGGCCCATACCCGTCAATAACCCATTCTGGTATCCCCGACCTAGGTAGGGGTCAGGGCATGCATACTGAACTGATTGTAAAAGGTTCATCTGAATGGGGGTGTATATGGGCACGTTCCAACGGAGTCATGTGCGTGCATGAGTCCGGTCTATGGTGGAAAATAAGCCATTGTAGCACCAGTAAATAGGTCTGTGTCCTTCTGCAGGTTGCCACTTTAGGAAGTAATACACCCTACTCTGGGGCCGACATAGGGTATTTACCCATTATGGAGTCGATCGCTTGAGAGTAGTAATTAGGGCACATCTAGTCCTGTCTTTTTTCAGTTTAGGCACCCGTTGTTTCTGTTTGTCTAACATCCTTTATTCCTGTTGAGGTACCTGTTATTTTTGTTTGGGGTAAAACCCATTATGTAGCTAGAGAACACCTAAAACTACCATTATGTTTCTGTTGGGATCATTTTGTTTCTGTTATATTAGGGGACACCTAATTCTGTCATTAATCCTGTTATACTAGTTAGGTGCAAAGAAAGGTATTTGATAAGCATAGTCTACTCTGTTTATTTTGCTTACCATGTTCATCCTATTTATACCTGTTATATGATACTGTTATCTCTCATCTAGTCTTATATTCCTGTCATGATACTTTTATCTCTTTATACTAATAGTCACTGGACACGCCAGACTTTTTGTCTGACCCTATTTGTTTCCTTTTCTCACTCTTCCATGTCCCTCCACGTACTCAGGGTGGGAACGCTCATGCGTGATTAGAGCTCTCTCTTCTGTTTCTACTTGGATCTGGATCTGCTTTGATGTATCACTTTAATTACTTTTCTACTTTGATTATAGCTATTATTGGGGATTATGATTTTACATTTCTATATTCTGATGGTTTTTGGCGCAAGGCAGATGTTTAGGTTTGATGTACTTGGTTTCAATATTTTAGCTTGATGTTGTAACTGGTTTTGAGACTATGATGTTTTTCTACTAAATAATGAAGTTTTAAATTTTCGCTGCTATTTTTATATTTGTGTTGTGAGATTATGTTTCTGTTTACCTATAACGCTTCACGGAACTTAATGCATTCTGATAAAGAGTAACATTAACGGACGTAGGGCATCACACGTAGCGCTATACAGAAGGAAATTCATGCTTTAGAGGATAACGGAACCTGAAAAAATTCCTTCTGGAAAGAAAGTTCTACAGGCAAGCTGGACATCTATGATTATCATGCTCCAATTTTAGGGGATATTTGTAAATTACTGTAGGAAGTTTCCCTATTTATGTGATTTGATTATGTGATAGAAAGTTTCCTTATTTATGTGATTTGATTATGTGATAGGAAATTTTCCTATTTATGTGATTTGATTACATGATAGAAATTTCCCTATTTATGCGATTTGATTGTGTGATAGAAAGTTTCCCTATTTATGGAGATTTGATTAGCTGGTAGTCATTTTATATATATTGCTTTTGCTAATGAATAAAAGTAAGGTAGAGCCTAAGACATTCTTATTCTTATCACATACATTGTCATGTAAAATCATATACTAATAGTGACCTATGGAAAAAATACCCAACAAAATGATATTTTATGAAATGTTTGCTCACAAAAATACAGTTCATAACACATTATAATGTCACAAAATGCCATATTATTATATCGCTATTCAATTTTTGAAGTAAACAACATTCTAATAGGGCTAGATTATGAAATGATAAAGAAATTTACTATAAAGCTTAGATGGGATCAGAGTTGAAGTACGAAAAAAATTGTTAAGTAAAGGCTTTAACATGGATTGGTATCGATTAATCAAAAGCAAGTTGGGATAAAATTTTCTCTTACCAAGGTCCGACATGCTAATTTGAAGAATAAGGCAAGTTATGATGATGTAACATCAGTCGACACTGATCAATTAATGAGGACAATTTTTCTCGTACAGATCTAAGGATTAAAGGTCTGTATAATGCTAACAAAAAGGATAATGAATTGGTCAACATAATTGATTAACACAGATTGAAAGTAACTTCGAGAAATGTTGTTATTTGACATGTTCTTCGTAATAGAAAATCAAATCTAGAAATTTGATTCGTTCAAATTGGATCTGTTGATTCTAGTGCGTGAATTCATCTATATAAAGGCATTTTACAGTATATAAATAAGGATCTATTTTTGTTGTTTTACTGACTTTGGCCTGCAATTGCCATCGGGTTTGTGACCCAACATTTGTGGATTTGATCTTTTTGGCAGTTAAATTGTAACTGCAAACTAAATAGTAATAAAGTATAAAGTAAACGTAGTAACTTTAATTCCTCTAGCCAGTATAAAAATTATTGTTATTCTCTTGTCAAATTTCAATTTCTTACTTGGTAATTTTCATTCTTATTGAATTAGGGATGTTTGCTTGTTTGATGCACAAAGAATTTTTGGTGTCTTATGGAAAAACTAAAAGATCTAGACGTGATATATGATTGCTACTTGGATTTAAAGTGAATATCCAATCAAATTTAAAATGGTTGGCGCCTACAAAGGCACTGTAACAACCAAGATTTTTAAGCATTTTGAAAATTCAAATTTCAAATAATTATACATGATTTTGGATAAACTAAATAGGATTTATGTTGAATTCTTAATTTAGTTTAAATTGTGACTGTAAAATATACTAATTTAATATACCGGCTTCTATCATAATAAGTTGAAACACGAATTAACTAAATCATAACATCTTTCCACAGCACTTCATTAATGCTATTATAGACTTTAGGACCTGCCATAGCATTTTTAAAACAATGCTATCATATATGAGGTGCTTACTCATCATCCTTAAGCATGAGAACAAGACATGTGTCCTTACACATGTTTATATGCATGCATGAGAGCTTTTATGAAGAGGACGTGTGTCTCATGGAAAAACACCAAAATAACCCTCCTTTACACCTATATAAGCACCATACGCCTTCACATTTTTTTCATCCTCAAAACCATTCTCTCCTTCTCTGTTTTTTCCTTTCACTCCCCTTTCTTAGTTCGGCTATGGCCCCCTTCCACCTCTCCAAGTCCTCCACACCACCTACATACCTCCAACCACTCTAGTCTCCTCTACAAGCCATGACCATCAACTTCTACATGATGTAACTCCTCCAAAACTGATCCAAATCATGAATTTCTTTTTTTCCAGATCATTTATTTTTCCAATGGATACAACTTTCGTGTTGATCACTTCTTTTGGTTTTGAGCCTAGCTAGTCCAAAAATATAGATATTTGAAGATTATATTTTCTGGCTTCATTTTATTGATCCTGAGAATACCTCCACTGTTTCGACCATATCTGATTCAAAACTAAACCAAATTAGGTGATTCTATTTTTTCAACCGTAGAGAAAAGAAATTCCTTTGATTTTGGAGTTGGCCACTTTTCCAAATTCTGAGAGTAGCGGTCCAAAAACCTGAGGGAAGTTAGTTTATTTTCGGAGTCCAAAAACATAGCAAAACTAAAATTCGGTGAAGTGGAACCCTAAGGTGAGAGCTACTTTGGCCATTTTCGGATGCTTATTATAGTCATAATTTGATTATATTGGTTGCTTTGTGGTTGATATGGATGTTATTATAATTATCATTATTCATGTAAGTATAAGCATTAATTACTGTATCACTTATATTATAAACACTATGAGATGGATGAATAGTTACTATGGATGTTATCATGGTTGTTATTAGTGGTAATATAACACACTTCACATGTTACACCAAAATATTTGGAATTATATAGGTATTGGTTAAGTCTTATTCAAATTTGACAATATAAGTGAATATTATATTCATTTAAGTGAAAATAAGGCATGAAAATAAAAGTTGGAATTTTATATCCGAAACTGGATAGAAATGAAATTAAAGTAATTATGAAAAATTGTTTTAAAGGTGGAAATCAATTTGAAAGAGAATTTAATATAAAATGGAAAGTTCAAATTTCAAAGTGAATATTAAAATCAATTTGTAATTGTGATTTTGAAATTGAATTTGAGTTAAATGCAGTTTTAAACTCAAATTGAAGATTTCAATATGTTTATATAATGTTTAATTTGAAAATTGGAATGTTTTGAATTCAAAATTTTAATATTTAAATAATAATAATAATATATTCAATTATAATAAATAATTGAATTAAAAGTTGAAATATTGGAATTATTGATTTGGAGTGAAGTTATATATGTTTTAAATTATTTATAAAGTATATTAGAAGTATATTAAAGTATATTAGAAGTAAATGATTTATGTTTTTAGACGACTTAATAATTTTTCGTAAACCTGAGAATGAAACACTTATTAATATCATGTCCACTCTTGAACAATTCTATTTAATGACTGGTTTGAAAATTAATTTAGGAAAATATGAGATACGTATGGCTAGTGATAGCCAAGACAGAAAAGAACAAATTTATGATCTTACTGTGTTGACAAACAACAATGTTGTCTCAACATATCTGGGTCTTCCTCTGGTTACATCCATAATTGCAACACTTTAATGTTTACCTCTATTTGAGAAAATAACAGGTAAACTTGAATGTTGGTCTATTAAACTTTTGAGTCAGGCTGGAAGAATAACTCTGGTTAAGGCAGTGATCGTTCCTATGTAAGTTTATTGACCTCGAAACTTTTGTTCTCCCCAATAAACTTCTTAGTATGATTAAGTTTTCTTTTACGAAGTTTATATAGAAAGACAATATTAATACCAAATATCTAGCCCCCATTTCTTTTGCTGCACTTGAATAACCCATTAGTAAAAGGGGGTTGGTTATTGTCAATATGAAGTTATGGAATCAAGATATTTTTGGCAAACATATAAATGATATACTGCGCATGAAACAAAGCCTATGGGTTTATTAGTCATTTGAACATATTTTGAAGGGAAATAGTTTCTGGGCTTTGTCCGCTTTGCAAAACTTTAGCTGGACATGGAAAAGTGTCATGAAAATACGAGCACGCTTCTGCCTCATTTTAAGTATGGACGAGCTTCTTTTGACTGTATTCAGTTTTGGCAAGACCCTTGGGTAGACTTCGGTTTTATTAATGGAAATGCCATTACTTATATGGAAAAGCTACAATCCGGCATCTCTCTTTCTAGCTATGTAGCTAACACTATGGTGAACAACCACATACGTTTGCCAAATACTGCTAATCAGAATGTATATGCACTTTGGAGTAAAATTCAGGTTAATGCTCAGGATTATTTTAACAGTGGTGATGCAGTCTAGAACACGAAAGGTGAGAAGTTCCACATTAATTCTTTTTATAAAGTTTTACTTGGAGTTTCATCTTTTCCTGATTGCAGATGGAACCGAAGTGTTTGGAAAAACGATAACAATGCCAAGGAGAATTTAAACCTATGGAAAGTCATTTAAAGTGTCATGCACACCAGAGATAAACTTTCTAAATTTGGAATGGAGATTGATAGGAAATGCTTGTTCTGCTGACGAGATGAAAGTATCCAACACCTGTACTTCGAGTGCTCTCAAACTGGCAAACTTTGGACTGAAGCTATGCAACAGATAAATGAAACCAGTTGTATGAAATCAAGTGAAGAATGGGAAAGAATTTACGAGAAAGTGTAGGGCAGAAGAGCTAAAGCCAAGATTTCTACTATGTGCTTAAGAAGATTATAACCAATATATGGACAAAGAAATGTGAGAGTGTTTGATGCGAGGAAAGCCATGAATTATGGCTAATGGAAGCAATTCATGTGGCATGACATCAGGGATGGTGTCAAATATTCAAAATTTGCTTTTGACCTTGGTCTTTTTGGCTAATATGTTAGCTTGTATGTATATATGTGTTTTGTTGTAGCTCGTGTAGGTCATTGATATGCCTTGTAGTCTCTGTGTTTCTTTTTCTTTTGCTTCTCACTTGGTTACTATGTAATCTTCTTTGGTATATCAATAAAAGTGGTAGGGTTCCACTCAACCCCGTTGGCTTTGCTTTTTATTCTTCTGAAATATGGTTAAAATAGAGCTTATCATGCTGCGGTAGTGTAAAAACCTGTAACTTCCCCGGTAAGGAAAGCGCGGATAGTTCGAGAACAACACACGAAAGAACGCAGACGGAAGAACATTTCATTGTTATTTACAACAATTCATCAGAATACAAAAATATACAGAGTATTAACAAATAAAATACATTCGATAAATATCAGAGATTACAATAAATTACAAAGCAGCGGAAAATAATACAAAATACAACTGAAGAAGATACACGGATACAAAGCTTTCCGGATATCGTTCCAGCTGTAAACCAGGTTCCTGTGAATATAAATCTGCAAAACCAAAACTACTAGCTGCCTGTGTCAAAATAAGGGCACCCAGAGTTTTGGTTAAAATAATAAACTCCAGGTCAGTCATGGGACTAGTGTGAGAACTAAAACAGTTATTTAAAACTTTACTTTAAATCAGATATATTAAGGGACCACGCCGTAAACACGGAACGGGTTTCCTCCCAAGAATACCAGTGCATATAACAAAACAGCGCAATGCTTTTTGGAAAAAATGAACCTATTATAAGACCCAGGTCCTATCACACAATGCAACGCAAGCCTAGGGATAGGGTTTTCCCTTATAATAGCCAAACATGCTTAGTACGTTTTAAAACAAATCATTTGATACTATTATAAGTGCATAGTGTATAAACAACTTCAAATCATAAGTATCAATCATAGACGACATGGGTACCATATATCATGTCGCCATACTAGTTCTACAATTAAAACCGCAAAGTCACGTATTTGGAAATTGGATTTCCATCTATGAACCGAGGCAAGGGATCGTCCTCTACCGATTTGGTTCAAACCGGGGTGTGAGGCTCGCGAATCAACGTTACACAAAGCTATGCCACACAGGCCGTGCTTTGATCATCAACCACAAGACTCTGCTTTTCAACAGAAGCCCTGATCAATTGCCACTTAGGCATGCCACACAGGCAATTCACTCCATGCGTTTGATGTCCATCAATATATAACCCATGAGCTCGTACGTCTCAGAGATGGGCGTTAAGCAAGAGAATAAATTCTCCGCCGCTAAATAGATATATATTTAATAGAAATCAATCACACAGACTAAAATCCAATGTCAGACACACAGTCCATTTACAAGTTCGTTCTGGGTCTGAACGAAACCGGAGGCACCTAGTACCCCGCATATCCATCGATCTCCAAGTACGTCTGTAACACCCCACCTCCGCCAGGGTCACTCACAAGAGAATGCACTAGCTTTGGAGGGGCGTTGTCTAGGTAAACATGCACAGAAATATCACAAGACAGAACATATAAAACAGCGGAAGGAAAAACCAAATTTCATTACCTCATAAAATTATATGGTCTAAAGCCTTTTACATCAAAATGCCTTTAAAAGCCATTACATTGGAAACCTGTCTTGCAATAGTTAAAGAAGCATAAAACCACGGTCTTAAAATATTCCCCAAGTAAAACGGTAAAGCAGCCATAGCCAAGAAAAATCCAAGCCATACATGATGACCTTGAAGCAGAAGAAGTCCGAGCTAAATAACAGTATTTCCTCCCTAAAAACCTGGGGGGGAAACGGAAGACAAAGAGGCGAAAGAAAACGGGGTCAGTCATAAAGACTGGTAAGTCCTATCTACTTCCAGTATAAAAATAGGTAAAGGTAACATGACATGCATAAACTGAAAGTAAACATAAAGATGATGACAAGATAGACAAGCTAAACCAAGGTAACAGGATGAACTACTGTATCAAGATAAACTACGGTCACTATGAATCAAGTATAACATCCTAAGGTTCTATAGAGTATAACACCCCAAGGTTCTATCAAGTATATTTGCCCTGCACCTTCCATACTAGTATCCCAACCCGTGTCATGTGTTAGCTACAAAATGTCCCTTGCCCAATGAAATGGTCCATGTCAACCTAATGTAGGTTTTTCCCAACTCGTATGTTTCTTTCCATGTATATGTTTAGTCCATTGCCGTAAATCCTACGGGCTTCCTCACGTAGTTCTATACTACTTCAACGTAGTTCCATTATCCTTGAGAATCGCTTGGACTGTCACCCTTGATCTAGCTGTATTTTCTTACCATGAATTCTCGAATGTTCGGCTAGGATTTATGCCACCTAGGACCACTAGGGATTACGCTACCTACTAAACGTTTTCGTAACTCGGTTTGGGTTTAAGCCACCTAGGACCGCTAGGGATTACGCTACCCGTCAACCACGCTCTTTTTCCCACGTATGTATCGTGAATTGTTTTTCCATGTCTAGATGCACATGTATCTCAATGTGCCATCCGAGTCCCGTGACAGGGCTAATCAAGAAATACAGGACTCGGTCGGGAGCTTTAGGTTATCTGCCGATGCAGATATCAATGTCTGTTTTTCTACCGGTGGTTATGGTCCCACGTGACCCCTCCCTCAACTACTGAAAGGCAATCCAAGAAAATCATGCACGAGAACTATACTCCGGCCATCCATGCCCCACTTTCCTATTGGCCAACCTCACCCATAACTAGATAGCAAGTATATGGTCTGTTGGGAGTTCTCTGCCTTTCCGCATACGTGCACGATTGACTAAAGATGGTAGGTAGTCGACGACATGCTATCATAGGGCTAAACTAAGTATCGCCGACTCCACGCTAATCCACCCCAGTCTTTAGGTTGCTCGCACAGCAACCAAGGCATACCCTTGGTTCTTCTACCGCAGACCTTAACCTCTGTGAGCCCAGGCGGATCATCTGCAACCTCACAGAGGGATACCAAGAGTACCCTCACGTCCCTCGAAGCTACCGCTTCGTCACCCAGTTCGCTGGAGCCTTTATCTAAGTCAGATAGACATTCGCTCCTCCTCACCTGTTTGTTTAAACGATGACCTACCGTATCAGGTTGCTCATCTATTTGTGAACTGGTCTAATTCTCTTGACTAAGAATTATTACTTAGTTATCCTTAACTAAGGTTTATCACTTATTTTCCCTTCCCGTTATCCTTACTAACTACGATTTTCCACTTAGTCCCCTGAACTAAGGTTTTGTCTAATGGGTTAAGTGTTGTCCTTCGAGTTCATGACTTACCCCGCCTACGAATCATGTCAAAATTGGCTAAGTATTCAAGTTCAAGACTTAGCCCCTACAAACCATGTATCAAGTTGGTTAAGTATATCAAGAAGTTCATGACTTAACCCTAGATTATCGTGTCAGATTGGTTAAGTAGAGGTTAACTTAACCCTATCAAATTACCGTGTCAGATTGGTTAAGTATAGGTTATCTTAACCTCATCAAGCTACCGCGTCAGATTGGTTAAGTATAGGTTGTCTTAACCTCATTAAATCATCGAGTAAAAGTGGTTAAGTGTAGGTTAACTTAACCCCATTAAATTATCGAGTCGGGTTGGTTAAGTATATTTAAGAGGTTCGTGACTTAACCCTATCAAATTATCAAGTCAGATTGGTTAAGTGTAAGTTAACTTAACCCCATCAAATTACCGAGTCGGATTGTATAAGTGTAGGTTAACTTAACCCCATCCACTAGTCGTATTTATAATGGTTAAGTATCATTCTTGTGGGTTTTCTTAACTCTACTACGCATCGTGTTATCCCAGTCGGGTGTTATCAACCCATTTAGGTTAAACTAACCCATCCGCTAATCATGTTATATGGTTAAGTGTCTTTAAGTAATCAAGTCCGGTCTTACTTAACCTACCCATCCATGTCATATCGGTTAAGTGCCATTAGTCAAACTATCTTAACCTTATCATGTGGCATTAAGTAAATTAATGCACCCCAACCTCTCACATTAGACTTTGTTGTGGTTACTGGTTACGCCGGGCGGGTCCGGACAGCTTTACACCACAACCTAGTCTAACCTCGGGTTTTGAGCGCGATATGACCAACTTCTCACATTGGGTCCTATTGTCTATAGCTACTGGATTTGCCGGGCGGTTCCGAGCAGATTTATTCTACAAACTCAACCCAACCTCGAGTTGGACACTTTCATGTTTTCCTGCTTGTCATGTTCATGTCAAATTTAGGCTACGACAAAGTCCACGTTTTCCACTTATGCCAATTGTCCCATTACTTAATTCATGTTAAGTTTCATAGCCCATCTCAAGTTTGCCTAGACTACCCAAGGCGTATTCCCAACGCAAGCGAAAGCGAGTCAACATAGTAGGAATAATATGACAACATATTGGCCCCAAACATATATGATAGCAAAAAGGGATTGGCCTCAAACATGTATGATAACATAAAGGGATTGGCCTCAAACATGTATGATAGCATAACACTAGGTTCATCATCACAGGCATGTAAATGGTCATGAGGGGTTTAGGTTCTTTTACATGCATACGCCCCAAGTCAAGTTCATATGAATGTTCCACAAGTCAAATTGTTTTAAGGGTTCATGCCAACATTCCACAAGTCAAGATTCAATCTTTCATGATAAACTAAGTCAAACACAACATGAGTGGCATGATTTAATCACTAAGAATTAGCCCAAAGTCATAGGTTCAAGAGAGAGGCAGGACTAGATTCGCATAGACTAACATGCTTAGGTTTTCATCTCATTTTATTCCATGTCAACATTAGAACTACCGTTTAGATCTAAAAGTAGCTAGAACTTACAAAGCGTGGCTTAGAGATTTATGAGCAAGCATTTGTCGTAGAACGGTGTTGAGATGATGCTCTACTTCCTTGATTTGATGTAGAAAGCTTGCTCCTTTGACATGGATCTAGTTTGAATGCTCAAGCCTTTGAAGTTGGAGATGGAGGCCATGATCAAGAAATATTTGGGCAGGACTTTGTTGTTAGAGTGAATTGTAGTGAATTAGGCTAGGTCTTAGGATGTTTTTATAGGAGTAGGAACAAGTTTAAGCCATAGGATCAACCCTAGAACAGGTCTGAGCCATCAAAAATCGTCACAGGCCAACAAACCAGACCACAAGACCCTGCAGGTGCACACAGGCTGACCTGGTCCGACCAGGGAAGTCGACCCCCAGGTCGACACCCAGGTCGACTGCCCAGTCGACCTGGTCCCCGGGGGGTTGACTCCCCAGTCGACTCCCCAGTCGACCTGGGGCTGGGCGGGAAATTTTCCTGCCCATTCTGTTTGGGATTAAGATTTGAAATTCGAAAATCTGTTTTCGTTTTCTGATTTTTCGTGAAACTTCTAGAGGCCATATCTCGGTCATACGGACTCCGGTTTACAAAATTTCGGACTCGTTTCCAACCAGAATTCCGAGACGAACGCAACGGCGCAACCCGTTTCTCTTGATTCTTATTTTAAAATTTAATTCTGCCCTGATTTCTTGTTTTAACATGTTATAAAAATTCGGGTTGTTACATTCTCCCCACCTTAAAGGATTTCGTCCCCGAAATCTCCAAATTAGGAAGAACGTATCCTACCATCCATCATCCATCTACTCAAAACATCATCCACAAGCAAACATTGTCCTTAAGAGATTTCTAATGCTGTATGAACATATGTAGAAAGTGTGTGTATATGTTTCTTATCTAATGCAAATGATCAGGCCTGATTGATCTTTCTAATGCAAAATATGTTTAGGTTCATGAATCCAACATGTATGCAAATAATCCTAGTCACGTAAGCATTATATGTGTGCACAAACATTCATCCATATGCAGCATTCATATGATAACACATTCAATTTCATCCATAAATAAGTGTAAACACTCATGCAATATGAAATGTGACTGAGCCGATCTAGTTCCTAGTGTGTATTCGCGCATTCACGAGCAACCACTTGCAACCATATCAATCATAACATGTTTTCAAATACATGTTTACATCCACAGGGTTCTACCTAAGGTCCTCAAGATAGGACCGAGAAGATAAGCAAGATAAACTCCTTTTGGATTACAAGAAATCCCTTTCTAAACCCAACCCATATCCTATAAAGCCCAAAAAGTTTAGTCAACCTAATGGACACCTTCAAACTCTGACATGTATTATTAACCGATGAATCATACCCCCTATGGAGTTTGCAACAGAAATAAGATCGAGAATAGGACCGAGAGGATATGCATAAAGGATAGCATGCGGGTAAGCTCTACAGGAAAACAGGGATCAAGAATATACTCTTAAAAAGAGATATGAGGCACGTATCTTGTCTTCAATCTTCTAAGTCGCATTTCCTTGAGCTTAATTCCATTGTGCTTTGACCATCTTTAACTTCATGATTTCGTGGCCTCTTAACTCCTATTTCCAAATATGAGCTGGAACTTACTTCATTGTCGCCTCTCGTTCCACTTTTACTTATTCTTCCCCTAGTATACTTGGCTCAACCATATCCGTGCACTCATGGTTTCATGTAAGCTCTCCAAAATTCACTAGTGAATCATGGATCTCGTCTACTCGCTCTACGGCATTCCACGCAGAAGAACTTATCTCTTGAAAACAAACAGATGCCAACCATGTTACCAAGTGTACTTACTAGAGTGATTTCCATAACTCATGCACAAGCGAAATGAACCATCCGCCTTAGTGGCGAACTCTACTCGAACGGATTACCAACAAATGCATCAAGAGCTTCTAGGTAACCAATCATGATAGAACCCTAAAGGTTACACGAGACTTCGAGGGTATTACCGAGGCAGGTCAAGATCCTAACTACCCTCCTTTCAGAACCGAGAATGAAACCCTTACTGGATAACCACTCCATTCCTAGAATTCAACCCATAGCTTAAAAGCATAAGCATTATTCCTAAAAGTCATAGGCGTCCTCAAATCCAAACAAGTCATGAATTAATGGACCGACTCCTCAACAAGATTTGAGACAAAAATGGGATCCTCTACTATGCTAGTACGAAGGTGCAGAGACTCAATTATCGAAGCAGACTTAAATGATACGGTGATCAAAGCAAAGTCTTGATGGGATGATAGAGAAGAAAAGCTAAACCTTTCACAGAAACGTTACCATCCTTCTTAGGTACGCTAACAGTGAGAGCATACAATTGCCCTCTCGATGATCTTGTCCTCATCTCATAATACTTGACTATCTTTCCCTTTTTACCCAACTAGAGATACTCTCTCTTATCATGGGTTTTATCACTCACCTTTTTCCTCCTTTGTGAATTAAGCCATACCAACAAGTTGTTTGTCCTTAAGCTTGTGTCCTTTATCCTTTTTCTTACTATCCTTTCTTATAACACGGTAACAGGTCTCTCGAGAACTGCCTCCATCGTACCGAAAAAACTGACGTAGTTAGAAAAGGATTAGTCGCAGTTCGAACCACTGTGACTACAGGTGGAGGAAAGAAAGGAAAAGAGATTCAATCAAGGAAACAAAGGATAATGCTAATGGCCTTTGGGGAATAGCCTTTAAAAATAAAACTTTCCTTGAAAAATGCTTTTTTGTAAACGGTTTTCAAATAGTTTTCAGAAGGTTTTAAAACTTTTTCGCAGTCTGGTAACCTTCTGCTCTGATACTAAATGTAACACCCTACCTCCGCCAGGGTCACTCACAAGAGAATGCACTAGCTTTGGAGGGGCGTTGTCTAGGTAAACATGCACGGAAATATCACAAGACAGAACATATAAAACAACGGAAGGAAAAACCAAATTTCATTACCTCATAAAATTATATGGTCTAAAGCCTTTTACATCAAAATGCCTTTAAAAGCCATTACATTGGAAACTTGTCTTGCAATAGTTAAAGAAGCATAAAACCACAGTCTTAAAATATTCCCCAAGTAAAACGGTAAAGCAGCCATAGCCAAGAAAAATCCAAGCCATACATGATGACCTTGAAGCAGAAGAAGTCCGAGATAAATAACAGTATTTCCTCCCTGAAAACCTTGGGGGGGAACGGAAGACAAAGAGGCAAAAGAAAACGGGGTCAGTCATAAAGACTGGTAAGTCCTATCTACTTCCAGCATAAAAACAGGTAAAGGTAACATGACATGCATAAACTGAAAGTAAACATAAGGATGATGACAAGATAGACAAGCTAAACCAAGGTAACAGGATGAACTACTGTATCAAGATAAACTACGGTCACTATGAATCAAGTATAACATCCCAAGGTTCTATCGAGTATAACACCCCAAGGTTCTATCAAGTATATTTGACCTGCACCTTCCGTACTAGTATCCCAACCCGTGTCATGTGTTAGCTACAAAATGTCCCTTGCCCAATGAAATAGTCCATGTCAACCTAATGTAGGTTTTTCCCAACTCGTATGTTTCTTTCCATGTATATGTTTAGTCCATTGCCGTAAATCCTACGGGCTTCCTCATGTAGTTCTATACTACTTCAACGTAGTTCCATTATCCTTGAGAATCGCTTGGACTGTCACCCTTGATCTAGCTGTATTTTCTTACCATGAATTCTCGAATGATCGGCTAGGATTTATGCCACCTAGGACCACTAGGGATTACGCTACCTACTAAACGTTTTCGTAACTCGGTTTGGGTTTAAGCCACCTAGGACCGCTAGGGATTACGCTACCCTTCAACCATGCCCTTTTTCCCATGTATGTATCGTGAATCGTTTTTCCATGTCTAGATGCACATGTATCTCAATGTGCCATCCGAGTCCCGTGACAGGGCTAATCAAGAAATACAGGACTCGGTCGGGAGCTTTAGGTTATCTGCCGATGCAGATATCAAGGTCTGTTTTTCTACTGGTGGTTATGGTCCCACGTGACCCCTCCCTCAACTACTGAAAGGCAATCCAAGAAAATCATGCACGAGAACTATACTCCGGCCATCCATGCCCCACTTTCCTATTGGCCAACCTCACCCATAACTAGATAGCAAGTATATGGTCTGTTGGGAGTTCTCTGCCTTTCCGCATACGTACACGATTGAATAAAGATGGTAGGTAGTCGACGACATGCTATCACAGGGCTAAACTAAGTATCGTCGACTCCACGCTAATCCACCCCAGTCTTTTGGTTGCTCGCACAGCAACCAAGGTATACCCTTGGTTCTTCTACCACAGACCTTAACCTCTGTGAGCCCAGGCGGATCATCTGCAACCTCACAGAGGGATACCAAGAGTACCCTCACGTCCCCCGAAGCTACCGCTTCGTCACCCAGTTCGCTGGAGCCTTTATCTAAGTCAGATAGACATTCGCTCCTCCTCGCGTGTTTGTTTAAACAGTGACCTACCGTATCAGGTTGCTCATCTATTTGTGAACTGGTCTAATTCTCTTGACTAAGAATTATTACTTAGTTATCCTTAACTAAGGTTTATCACTTAGTTTCCCTTCCCGTTATCCTTATTAACTACGATTTTCCACTTAGTCCCCTGAACTAGGGTTTTGTCTAATGGGTTAAGTGTTGTCCTTCGAGTTCATGACTTACCCCGCCTACGAATCATGTCAAAATTGGCTAAGTATTCAAGTTCAAGACTTAGCCCCTACAAACCATGTATCAAGTTGGTTAAGTATATCAAGAAGTTCATGACTTAACCCTAGATTATCGTGTCAGATTGGTTAAGTAGAGGTTGACTTAACCCTATCAAATTACCGTGTCAGATTGGTTAAGTATAGGTTATCTTAACCTCATCAAGCTACCGCGTCAGATTGGTTAAGTATAGGTTGTCTTAACCTCATTAAATCATCGAGTAAAATTGGTTAAGTGTAGGTTAACTTAACCCCATTAAATTATTGAGTCGGGTTGGTTAAGTATATTTAAGAGGTTCGTGACTTAACTGTGACGGCCCGCCCGCACCAACCGGCATTTCCTCCGAAAGTGCGTTGTACACATGCCCGACTAGCACAGAACGGTCGTCAAGGAAAGGAAAGAAGGGAATTAACTAACGAGGAACCTGCAGAATGTCTCACAGCGCATGGAATAAAATATAATAATAACATACTTGACATAAAACAGGTGAGACAGTGCATAAGCTGATAACTAAAACCAACATCAACATCAGAGCAGCGGAAATCCAAATACAGCTTATTACAACTTTCCAAATTTACTATCTCTAAAACAAAAGAAAACTAAAGTAGAAGATGCACTACTAATGCCCAAGCAGTGATCTACAACAACACAGGGAGAATACTATATATATATCATACGTGGAACCCTCCTGCTCGTCTTCGGATCATCTACCCGTGCATCACCAGCTAACCTGTCTCTAGTCTGCTCGTGTGAGCACCCAGAGTAATAAGAAGAGACATAAAACTCTGGGTCAGACATAAAGCCTGGTATGAGCGATAAGCATCTAAACAGAACAATAACAGGTATACTAAACCATACCTGAGCCTGGACCTGCAACCAAAGAGTTAGCACTACATACCGTACAACACTCTAAGGTGCCATAACAAATAGTGTAAAGAATACGGGGGTGGGGTGTGCATGTCATAATAATGGCAAACAAATCAAGCATGGCATTCATCCTCACATCTCTCACTCAGTGCGTAAAGCATACGATGTCCACCACTGACAATCACTAGACCCATCGAAGTAGTGGCGGAGTTCAACTTGTACAACTACTGCTACTACCAAGCTTACCACATGGAGTCATGACTAAATCTTTACAAATGACCCCACTTCATTGGTCTATAGCCATTTAGTTGTACCTAGGCCACTGCGGCCCTGAATCCGTTCACGTACCTCCCATACATAGTGATCCAAAGTCATAGACATCGACTGCCCCTTGGCACACGTCCCGCAGCAAAGCCCAATCATGAAGTGAACTCATCGGTTCCCAACTGGATCCTGAGCTCTAACTTCCTATATTGGACTACCTTTGCATCTCGGGTTATTGGTCAATACTGGGTTGGGTCGGGTTCCCCTTCTAGCCATCGGTTCGGGTCGGGTCCTCTACTTTGAATTGGTTCGGTTCGTAGTCTTCCCCTGTAGCGGTTCGGTTCGGGTCCACAGCGTTGCATCGGTTCGGGTTGGGTGTCCCACTTCGGGTTGGGTCGGGTTGCCATCTCCCATTCAGTTCGTGCTCCCGCTCCGATCAGCTCCCTCGTTCTTCATTTACTCCGATCCGATCCCTTCGCCTTACTCCAGTCCGAGCCCTTCATCCTTAAGTCGATCTGATCCGAGCCCTTCGTCCTTAAGTCGATTCGATCCGAGCCCTTCGTCCTTAAGTTGATCCGATCCCCAGCTTAACCAACATGGGCTTCCTTTTTGCCAAGCCCCTTTTGTGCCATATTTCGGTTCGGTCCGGATTCCTTGCCCAGCTCTCCTATCCGATCCGAGCCCATACCCGATCCGATACGAAACCCTGCACAACTTTCTGCAACTTTTTCCAGCAACTTGTTTACGCCATTCGACGACGTTTTCGACCAATCTAACTATTCTAATCAACCACAAATCATTCCAAACAGTCATAGCAGCATAGCAAACTAACCACAAACACCAAAACAATGAATTTACATGTCAAAATGGATCAAATATACCCAAAACCCCATATTTTCCCTTAAGCATGTTTAAGAAAAACTAATCATAGGGTTAACAAAACTTAACCAAATTAAACCAAGTTTCTACCAGAGGCATAAAATATTATTTTCGAATTTATAGATATTTTTCCATAATTTATTTGTGTGTAAATTCGCTAATCTTCACTAATTACCCTTAATTAACTGTAATTAGTGTCAAAACAATGCTAATCACTCACCTTGGCCACAAATAAAATTCTCAGAACTGAAACCTCGCTGATTTGGGTGAATACTGATGTCTAACAGCAGCTCTAACCTTGCTTTTGTGTTTTCTCTCCTTAATTTGATGTAGATTAAGCCAAAACTTGATTAGAAAGTGATTTGGGGATGTTTCTAGATGTTGGCGGCCATTGTTAGGGTTCAAGAATGAAAGTGGCGGCTGGAAAATGAGGATAAGATCGTTCTCTAACTGATTTCAGCCTCCTCATAACCCTAATCCCGAAATCCCCCATTGGACCTAGCTGTTAATCACCCGGTTAAGCCCAATTAAGCTGTTTTTCACTATCTGAAACTTGTTTCAACCATATCTCCCAAACGGCGAGTCCGTTTGGCTAATGTGACCACTCTACGGAATTGTAAGCCATCATCCGGAGCCAATGGAAGTGGTTCCAGGTCAAAATTCCTTTTCAGTCAAAAGTTATGGCCAAAACAGTACCAACTAGGGGTAAAATGGTCATTTAAAAATCGACAGAAAACATGAACATGGGAAATGACCCCAGTAGTTGTCTCCCAAAGTTACATGACCATACGACTTCGTATGTGAAAGAAATAAATATTCTACGATCCTATGATGCGTAGAATACGGGTCATTACACTCTCCCCCCCTTAAGAAATTTCGTCCCCGAAATTCCTTAACCCAAAACATACAAAAGATCCCGCATGCCTAACAGCCACATACAACAATAAAACATGCAAAACAAGCAAACAAGCCTTTCCTAGCATGCGGATAACTAAATCGAAGTTAAAATCTTACCAGGCGAAGAGTTCTGGATACATCTTCCTAATACTCTTCTCTGTCTCCCAAGTACAGTCATTCTCGTTCTCGCCCCACTAAACCTTGACTAGCTTCACCACCTTCCTTCGAAGTTGCTTCATATCGTGCTCGACAATACGGATCGGCTTGCGGTCCCCAACCGCCTCAGGTTCTACTTCGAAGTCCTCTAACTGATCAGGTGAAATAGTCATATCTGAGTCGTGAACGAACTTCCTTAGTTGGGAAACATGAAATACATTGTGAACTCCCGCCATCTTCTCTGGTAAGTCAATTCTATATGCCAAATTCCCGACTATTTCAAGAACAGGGAATGGGCCAACAAATCTTGGTGCTAACTTGCCTCTCCTGCCAAATCGTATCACGCTCTTCAACGGAGAAATCTTGACAAACACCAAGTCACCAACGGAGAATTTTAAGTCTCTTCTCCTCTTATCAGCATAACTCTTCTGCCTATCTTGGGCAGCTTTCATTCGTTGTTGAATGATCTTGATCTTGCCTGAAGTTTCCCTCACCACATCTGGCCCAAGCATAAACTTCTCGCCAGTCTCTATCCAACATGATGGTGAGTTGCACGGTCTTCCGTACAAAGCTTCATATGGAGCCATACCGATACTGGATTGGTAGCTATTATTATATGCAAACTCTACTAGATGCAGATGGTCATCCCATGATCCACCAAAATCCAATATACATGCTCTAAAGAGATCTTCCAAAATACGATTCACCCTCTCCGTCTGACCGTCGGTCTGAGGATGATATGCAGTACTGAAATGTAACTCTGACCCTAGAGCCTCTTGTAAGCTCTTCCAAAACCCACTAGTGAACAACGGGTCTCGGTCACTCACAATGTTTTTAGGTACTCCATGAAATCTCACTACCCACTTCATATACAATTCTGCTAACTTAGCCGTCGTTCTGGTCGATTTGACTGGTATAAATCTTGCACTCTTAGTCAATCGATCCACAATTACCCAAATGCTATCATGTCCTGATCTAGTTCTTGGTAAACCATCGATGAAATCCATCGAGACTTGCTCCCATTTCCATTCGGGAATTTCTAATGGTTGCAACAACCCACTAGGCTTCTTTTGCTCGGCTTTAACTAGCTGGCAATTCATGCATTTGGATATAAACTTCCCAACGTCTCTTTTCATCCCTTCCCAGTAGTAAGTCTTCTTCATGTTTCGATACATCTTATTACCACCGGGATGTATAGTCAGTTTTGAGTGATGACACTCTCTAAGTACTTCATCTCTCAATCCATTGACATTGGGTACAACTAGTCTTCCATCCTTTCTAAGCCATCCATCTCGATCAAGCTCATATATGTTCATCTCCTCATTGATACCTATCACTAACTTGGAGATGATTTCCAATAGATTAGGATCGTCCCTTTGGCTGGAACCAATCCGCTCTATCAAAGTGGGTCTGATCGCCAAACTAGCTAGCATGACTGGATCCAATTCATACTTTGGTCTGAAATCAAACCCCGCGATATACTCCAGTTGCTTCCATTCAAGAAACATAGCCCCTAAACTGGCATGTCTCCTACTCAGGGCATCGGCTACCGCATTACCTTTCCCAGGTGTATATGCGATATCAAAATCATACGAAGCCAAGAACTCTAACCATCTCTGCTGACGGAGATTCATATCTTTCTGAGAGAAGAGATACTTTAACGATTTATGATCGGTAAACAACTCAAATCTTTCTCCCAAGAGATAGTGTCTCCACATCTTTAATGCAAACACAATCGCTGCCAGTTCCAAATCATGGGTAGGATACTTCTTCTCATGCGGTTTCAATTGCCGACTTGCATAAGCTACAACCCTACCGCCTTGCATCAATACAGCACCTAGTCCGGTACCACAAGCATCCGTGTATACCGTCATTTCTTCATTCCCCTTAGGAATGACTAACACTGGTGCACACGTCAACTTGTCCTTCAGACTCTTGAATGCATTCTCGCACCTTTCATCCCAGACAAAAGCTTGATTCTTCTTGGTCAACTGGGTCAATGGTGCTGCTATCTTGGAGAAACCTTGGATAAACTTACTATAATATCCAGCTAATCCCAAGAAACTTCTTACATCTGTTGCATTCTTGGGCGTAGGCCAATCCTGTACCGTAGCCACCTTCGCAGGGTCCACGGCAATACCATTCTCGGAAACAACATGGCCCAAGAACCTCACTTCCCTCCTCCAGAAGTGACACTTAGAAAACTTTGCTTTCAATTGGTGTTTTCTCAACACCTCCATCACTATTCTTAAATGTTCCTTGTGTTCTTCCTCTGTCCTCGAATAGACCAAAATATCATCAACGAACACAAGGACAAACTTATTCAACTGATCTATGAATACCCTATTCATAAGATCCACAAAATACGCTGGGGCATTGGTCAGCCCGAATGGCATGACCAACCACTCATAAAATCCAGACGGCGTTCGAAATGTCGTTTTAGCTATACTCTTAGCTTCCACTCTAAGCTGATGAAAACCTGTCGCGAGATCCAACTGAGAAAATACTCTCGCGCCACTCAACTGATCGAACAAATCATCTATCCGCGGTAGAGGATACCTGTTCTTCCTCGTCACTTTATTCAACTCGCGGTAGTCTACACACAAACGAAGGGAACCATCCGCCTTGGTAGCAAACACAACTGGTGCTCCCCATTCAGAAACACTCCTTCTGATAAATCCCTTCTTCAAAAGATCGCTGACTTGCACCCCGAGCTCTCGCTGCTCCCTTGGTGCCATACGACGAAGTGGCATCACTATAGGTCTAGCATCTTTCACCAAATCAATACGGAACTCAATCTCTCGATGTGGTGGAAGCCCGGTCACTTCTTCGAAAACGTCCGGATACTGGCCAACCACGGGCAAACCTGACAACTCACTATGCAGAATGTCGAGGGAGTTTAGAAAACTAGCCAATACCCCCTCACTGGGTAGACCACCAAACACTATCCTCCGCCCATCATCCGCTCTAGCTGTCACCAAAAAGCCCTCACAGTCTACCACCACCCCGTATCTTTGGAGCCAATCTACTCCCAAAATAATGCCAAACCCAGTAAAGCCCAAAACAAAGCAATCACAAACAAACATGCATCCATGACTCGATAAGACCACATTACGACAAATCATGCTAAGGCTAGTCGAACCACCAATCGGGTTCGTCACTACTAAAGGTCTATCGACAATCTCGGGCTCCAATCCCAACCTATCTACCAGGTCACTAGATATGAAAGAACTGGAAGCTCCGGTATCAAACAAAACTCTAACAGGAACATCATAAACAGAAAGCATACCTTGAATGACGACATTCTTTCCCTTCTCCGCCGCGGTTGGGGCATTCGACGAAGAAGGAATAGCATTAAGGGCATATGCTTTCACCATTTGCTTTTCTTTGGGGGGTTGCGGACACTTGTCCTTGTGATGTCCCATTTGACCACAGTTGAAGCACTTCCTATCCGCTGGCTTGGCCCGACAATTACTAGCATAATGGCCCTTATTACCACAGCTGAAGCACTCAACATCTTGCTTATTCTTTTTCTTCTGACCATCCTTAGTCTGACTCTGCTTTCTCTTATTCTGGGAACCACCCTTGCCTCCACCACTTGCTTGTGGCTTTGGCTCCTCTGCAGATGCAACCTCAGTCTTCGGCTTAGGGTAGAGACTTTCTGATCTCAATGCTTTCCCTATAATCGATTCAAATGTCTCATCGATGTGGTTAATAAGCCTTTCCCCCAAGTACTGATCCAAACTAGTTATGAATTTCTCATTCTTCTTCTCGGCAGTATCAATAAGAGATAACCCATACTTCGACAAAGTGTCGAATTCAGCAATATACTCCGAGACAGCTCTGCCATTCTGCTTGAGCTCCAAGAATTTCTTAAACAACACTGACTTCTGAGCAGCTGGAATGAACTTCTCGCTAAAGCGGACCTTAAACTGCTCCCAAGTAATCTGATCTTCGGGAGTAGCTGCCTTTATAGCATTCCACCAATTCATTGCCCGCCCTTGCAGCTGACGGGACACTAGCTTTCTCTTCATCGCATCCTCGATACCCAGATCCTCGAAGATACGTTCGCAACTATCCAACCAATCCTGAACATCCGTAGCCGACTCCGTTCCGTGGAACGGCTTCCCACCAAGACTAGTATAATCCTTATTCAGCTTGGCGAAGTCGGCCCTCGGCGCCTGCACTATTGGACCTCCACCATTACCACCATTGGGAGCTGCCCTCTGCACATCTCTAAGCATCTCTCTCATGAGGTCAGTAAACATCGTCCTCATGTCAGCGGCATTCCCATTATAGGCTCCCCTACCAGCACCTCTAGCATATCGGCTCATCGTCAATCTGAAAAAGGGAAACGATTAACGACCCCATAGTGGTGCTAGTGCAGTACGACTTCATTCTTAAACTAATAATAGTATATATATATAGCTTTTAAAAACCAAATTAATCACAAATACGCGCTCTCATATACGTACTATCTCTCCCTAGTGTCTTTCCCTAGGTTAACTACGCAACCTAGAGCTCTGATACCAAGTGTGACGGCCCGCCCGCACCAGCCGGCATTTCCTCCGAAAGTGCGATGTACACATGCCCGACTAGCACAGAACGGTCGTCAAGGAAAGGAAAGAAGGGAATTAACTAACGAGGAACCTGTAGAATGTCTCACAGCGCATGGAATAAAATATAATAATAACATACTTGACATAAAATAGGTGAGACAGTGCATAAGCTGATAACTAAAACCAACATCAACATCAGAGCAGCGGAAATCCAAATACAGCTTATTACAACTTTCCAAATTTACTGTCTCTAAAACAAAAGAAAACTAAAGTAGAAGATGCACTACTAACGCCCAAGCAGTGATCTTCAACAACACAGGGAGAATACTATATATATATATATATATCATACGTGGAAGCCACATGCTCGTCTCCGGATCATCTACCCGTGCATCACCAGCTAACCTGTCTCTAGTCTGCTCGTGTGAGCACCCAGAGTAATAAGAAGAGACATAAAACTCTGGGTCAGACATAAAGCCTGGTATGAGTGATAAGCATCTAAACAGAACAATAACAGGTATACTAAATCATACCTGAGCCTGGACCTGCAACCAAAGAGTTAGCACTACATACCGTACAATACTCTAAGGTGCCATAACAAATAGTGTAAAGAATACGGGGGTGGGGTGTGAATGTCATAATGATGGCAAACAAATCAAGCATAGCGTTCATCCTCACATCTCTCACTCAGTGCGTAAAGCATACGATGTCCACCACTGACAATCACTAGACCCATCGAAGTAGTGGCGGAGTTCAACTTGTACAACTACTGCTACTACCAAGCTTACCACATGGAGTCATGACCAAATCTTTACAAATGACCCCACTTCATTGGTCTATAGCCCTTTAGTCCTACCTAGGCCACTGCGACCCTGAATTCGTTCACGTACCTCCCATACATAGTGATCCAAAGTCATAGACATCGACTGCCCCTTGGCACACGTCCTGTAGCAAAGCCCAATCATGAAGTGAACTCATCGGTTCCCAACTGGATCCTGAGCTCTAACTTCCTATATTGGACTACCTTTGCATCTCGGGTTATTGGTCAATACTGGGTCGGGTCGGGTTCCCTTTCTAGCCATCGGTTCGGTTCGGGTCCTCTACTTTGAATTGGTTCGGTTCGTAGTCTTCCCCTGTAGCGGTTCGGTTCGGGTCCACAGCGTTGCATCGGTTCGGGTCGGGTGTCCCACTTCGGGTCGGGTGTCCCACTTCGGGTCGGGTCGGATTGCCATCTCCCATTCAGTTCGTGCTCCCGCTCCGATCAACTCCCTCGTTCTTCATTTACTCCGATCCGATCCCTTCGCCTTACTCTAGTCCGAGCCCATCATCCTTAAGTCGATCCGATCCGAGCCCTTCGTCCTTAAGTCAATCCGATCCGAGCCCTTCGTCCTTAAGTCGATCCGATCTGAGCCCTTCGTCCTTAAGTCGATCCGATCCCCAGCTTAACCAACATGGCCTTCCTTTTTGCCAAGCCCCTTTTGTGCCAGATTTCGGTTCGGTCCGGATTCTTTGCCCAGCTCTCCTATCCGATCCGAGCCCATACCCGATCTGATCCGATCCGAAACCCTACACAACTTTCTACAACTTTTTCCAGCAACTTGTTTACGCCATTCGACGACGTTTTCGACCAATCTAACTATTCTAATCAACCACAAATAATTCCAAACAGTCATAGCAGCATAGCAAACTAACCACAAACACCAAAACAATGAATTTACATGTCAAAATGGATCAAATATACCCAGAACCCCATATTTTCCCTTAAAGCATGTTTAAGCAAAACTAATCATAGAGTTAACAAAACTTAACCAAATTAAACCAAATTTCTACCAGAGGCATAAAATATTATTTTCGAATTTATAGATATTTTTCCAGAATTTATTTGTGTGTAAAATCGCTAATCTTCACTAATTACCCTAAATTAACTGTAATTAGTGTCAAAACAATGCTAATCACTCACCTTGGCCACAAATAAAATTCTCAGAACTGAAACCTCGCTGATTTGGGTGAATACTGATGTCTAACAGCATCTCTAACCTTGCTTTCGTGTTTTCTCTCCTTAATTTGATGTAGATTAAGCCAAAACTTGATTAGAAAGTGATTTGGGGATGTTTCTAGATGTTGGCGGCCATTGTTAGGGTTCAAGAATGAAAGTGGCGGCTGGAAAATGAGGATAAGATCGTTCTCTAACTGATTTCAGCCTCCTCATAACCCTAATCCCGAAATCCCCCATTGGGCCTAGCTGTTAATCACCCGGTTAAGCCCAATTAAGCTGTTTTTCACTATCTGAAAATTGTTTCAGCCATATCTCCCAAACGACGAGTCCGTTTGGCTAATGTGACCACTCTACGGAATTGTAAGCCATCATCTGGAGCCAATGGAAGTGGTTTCAGGTCAAAATTCCTTTCCAGTCAAAAGTTATGGCCAAAACAGTACCAACTAGGGGTAAAATGGTCATTTAAAAATCGATAAAAATCATGAACATGGGAAATGACCCCAATAGTCGTCTTCCAAAGTTACATGACCATACGACTTCATTTGTGAAAGAAAGAAATATTCTATGATCCTATGATGCGTAGAATACGGGTCGTTACATTAACCCTATCAAATTATCAAGTTAGATTGGTTTAGTGTAAGTAAACTTAACCCCATCAAATTACCGAATCGGATTGGTTAAGTGTAGGTTAACTTAACCCCATCCACTAGTCGTATTTATAATTGTTAAGTATCAGTCTTGTGGGTTTTCTTAACTCTACCACGCATCGCGTTATCCCAGTCGGGTGTTATCAACCCATTTAGGTTAAACTAACCCATCCGCTAATCATGTTATATGGTTAAGTGTCTTTAAGTAATCAAGTCCGGTCTTACTTAACTTACCCATCCATGTCATATCGGTTAAGTGCCATTAGTCAAACTATCTTAACCTTATCATGTGGCATTAAGTAAATTAATGCACCCCAACCTCTCACATTAGACTTTGTTGTGGTTACTGGTTACGCCGGGCGGGTCCGGGCAGCTTTACACCACAACCTAGTCTAACCTCAGGTTTTGAGCGCGATATGACCAACTTCTCACATTGGGTCCTATTGTCTGTAGCTACTGGATTTGCCGGGCGGTTCCGGGCAGATTTATTCTACAAACTCAACCCAACCTCGAGTTGGCCAATTTCATGTTTTCGTACTTGTCATGTTCATGTCAAATTTAGGCTACGACAAAGTCCATGTTTTCCACTTATGCCCATTGTCCCATTACTTAATTCATGTTAAGTTTCATAGCCCATCTCAAGTTTGCCTAGACTACCCAAGGTGTATTCCCAACGCAAGCGAAAGCGAGTCAACATAGTAGGAATAATATGACAACATATTGGCCCCAAACATATATGATAGCAAAAATGGATTGGCCTCAAACATGTATGATAACATAAAGTGATTGGCCTCAAACATGTATGATAGCATAACACTAGGTTCATCATCATAGGCATGTAAATGGTCATGAGGGGTTTAGGTTCTTTTACATGCATACGCCCCAAGTCAAGTTCATATGAATGTTCCACAAGTCAAATTGTTTTAAGGGTTCATGCCAACATTCCATAAGTCAAGATTCAATCTTGCATGATAAACTAAGTCAAACACAACATGAGTGGCATGATTTAATCACTAAGAATTAGCCCAAAGTCATAGGTTCAAGAGAGAGGCAAGACTAGATTCACATAGACTAACATGCTTAGGTTTTCATCTCATTTTATTCCATGTCAACATTAGAACTATCGTTTAGATCTAAAAGTAGCTAGAACTTACAAAGCGTGGCTTAGAGATTTATGAGCAAGCATTTGTCGTAGAACGGTGTTGAGATGATGCTCTACTTCCTTGATTTGATGTAGAAAGCTTGCTCCTTTGACATGGATCTAGTTTGAATGCTCAAGCCTTTGAAGTTGGAGATGGAGGCCATGATCAAGAAATATTTGGGCAGCACTTTGTTGTTAGAGTGAATTGAAGTGAATTAGGCTAGGTCTTAGGGTGTTTTTATAGGAGTAGGAACAAGTTTAGGCCATAGGATCAACCCTAGAATAGATCTGAGCCATCAAAAATCGTCACAGACCAACAAACCAGACCACAAGACCCTGTAGGTGCACATAGGCCGACCTGGTCCGACCAGGGAAGTCGACCCCCAGGTCGACACCCAGGTCGACTGCCCAGTCGACCTGGTCCCTGGGTGGTCGACTCCCCAGTCGACCTGGGGCTGGGCGGGAAATTTTCCCGCCCATTCTGTTTGGGGCTAAGATTTGAAATTCGAAAATCTGTTTTCGTTTTCTGATTTTTCGTGAAACTTCTAGAGGCCATATCTCGGTCATACGGACTCCAATTTACGAAATTTCGGACTCGTTTCCAACCAGAATTTCGAGACGAACGCAACGGCGCAACCCGTTTCTCTTGATTCTTATTTTAAAATTTAATTCTGCCCTGATTTCTTGTTTTAACATGTTATAAAAATTCG
This sequence comes from Allium sativum, assembly GCA_030737875.1. NCBI lineage: Eukaryota > Viridiplantae > Streptophyta > Magnoliopsida > Asparagales > Amaryllidaceae > Allium > Allium sativum. Next base: position 223,697,397 of record CM060909.1, on the reverse strand, counting down.
GGTTGTTACAACGTCTGGACGACCATTGACTGATTCCCTCCTCTTGGGTGTACGGCCCAATCAAGATCATCAGTAATTATCCAAACGACGTGAAGACCTCCGGTCTTCAACCACTGTCTTCATCTTCGACACCACGTCGAATCAGTTATTCAGAATGAGATAAACCCGGTCTTTCTGAATAACTCGCGTATATAATAAACAAGTGTTACACAAACACAACATACGCCTCATTCCAATTCAGAATATTCTTTTATTCAAATATTCTTATACTTTGGGAAAGGTTCCCATTAATTTTATCAAAGATAAATTCTTTAAATTTATTCTTTAATCTTCCTTGAATATCAATTCAAACTAGTCGGGATTAGCGAACCACACCGAAGTAATCATTTATTTTATTTCCCAATCCCAACCTATTCATCCCATGAAGTAAAACTGGTCATAATTCATATCTAACACCACGGTGTTATCGGTAAATTCAATTACCATTTCACGTTCAAATCTAATTAAAGATTTAACTATCGCCTGGAGCAAAACTGGTGATACTCCATTCTCGATCTTTTCAATCTAATTAAAGATTCATTAAAACTCCACTTAGTTTTAATCTTTAACTGGGTTAAAGAATCGGTGTCATTTAAAACCCGGTTCACGATAAACCCCAAAATCACATTCCATTAATTATCGGGCTAAAGAACAAGTGTTATTTACAACACTGTTCACGATAAACCCAAAAATCAATACCAATTCAATTCCAATTAAATGTTATTTAATTGGTAAGCTTCATTAAATCTAAATAAAAAGATTTAATCTTTTTCTCAACTGGGTTTAGGAACAGTGTTAATGAAGACTCCATTCACGACAAACCCAAATCACATTTGATATTAAATACAAGGCTCTGAATAGAAAATATATCGGCTTATATTCAATATCAAATTCTACCACCCACAAATATCATATTGGAAATAACGATATACATATATCTTTCAAATTTCCATAACAATATCTGTATAATCACGAAATTCAACATCGAAATATTCCGAAGACAATTTCGATTCAAATCCATTCCAATGCAATTATTGGAAATTCTGGTTATTTTCAAATCCAATTTATTTATTTTAAAAATAAATAAATTATTATTCTAGTTCAAAACTAGTTCATTTCGATAAAAATCTATTTTATCACTTCAAATATGGAGTTTTTCATCCCAATTCTTCACAAATCATTTCTTATGATTTTACACAAATTATCACTATTTTTAATAATTTTATCAAGGTCCGTACAGTCGATTTCCATCAACGGCCATCGAACTGCACTTACAGCGACCTTTTTCAAATTTGATTTGGACATAATCCCAAATCCAACCGTTATATTTCAAATTTCTAATATTCGTTAGAAAGCTCTTTTCGTTACAAACCCAACAGTTCCGTTTTTAGGAGAATCCGACGGTCGGATCTCCCGCAATATCCATTTGAAGCCAATGGTCGAAATTCGCGAACTACCGCGGCGCGGCGCATTCTATTCAGGCCATTATATTATATATATACTATATATAATATATATACTTCGTCGATTTCAATTCAAAACGTGCTTTATAAATCGTTTTAAATTCATTTTCAAAATGGTTTCAACTTCATATTCAATTTCAAATCAAAATTGAATATTCCAATATAAATTCGTTTTAAATTCATTTCAAATCAATTTCAAATCAATTTCAATTTAATTCGAATTTCAATTCATTTCAATTTAATTCGAATTTCAATTCTACTCAATTTAATTCGAATTTCAATTTATTTCAATTTATTTCAATTTAATTCTAATTCAATTCTATTCAATTTCAATTTAATTCGAATTTCAATTTGAATTCAATTCTTTTCAATTTCAATTTGAATTCAATTTCAATTTGAATTCAATTCTTTTCTATTTCAATTTGAATTCAATTCTTTTCAATTTCAATTTGAATTCAATTCTTTTCAATTTCAATTCAAATTCAATTCTAATTTGAATTCAATTTCAATTCAATTCTTTTCAATATACATTGAAAATTGAATAAAATCGATGTAAATATCGTTCACGTCAAAATGGCGTCAATCTAATCAACACGGCTTCATATATTTCTGTTTTCAAATATTCTATTTCAAATATTTCTTTTTCAAATATTTCTATTTCCAAACTGGAATGAGGCCCAATCAATTACCACATAATGTTAATTATATGGATTTTCTACAACACATGTACAAAATAACAACGATAAATAATCAACCATCATCCAAAGTGCGTTCTACACTGTATAAGCATCAAATATAAATATTTAACGCTTATAACAGCATGTCAATCAATCGATCGACATACAACTAATTATTGGGATTAGTGTATGTCATATATCATCCCAATACCCGTGTGGGGTTTCAAACAATCAAACACAGATTTTATTTGTGCAGTTGGGCGATGTGTAAAATTTATCGTCCCAATCAATATCAGTCAAATGTGTGTATATAAACAAATCGTCCGATTTGTTTATATTTATTTATTCACATTCATGTTAAAAATTATATTTTCAACTATAAAATATTTTTAACCACATAAATATTTTATTTCATTCACATCACATCACACAATCAACTACACATCAAAATCAAACAAACAAGCATACAAGCCGTTCATGGTCTGTGGACGACGGGTGTCGGGTGCTACTAAACACCGTCTGCATCCTAGTATATATTATTAACTAGAAAACAAAATTAAAAGGTGAGAAGTTCTCACCGATTAGCAAATCCAAACGCCTCGACTCTTCATATGTAGAAATCTTCATCGTTCTCGCCTTTTGTCACTTTCGTTGCCCGCACTCACTACATATATAAAAATCACATTTTTATATTCTCTGGTGTATAAAAGTCATATTTTTAATTCGCTACATATATAAAAATCGAATTTTTTTTATCTTCACTTCGTTATAAAAATTATATTTTTATCTTCACTTCGTTATAAAAATTATATTTCTATATCGCACTTCTTCTAATAAAGATTATATTTTTATTATCATACCTATACAAAAATTATATTTTTAATATGCCACTAGTATAAAAATTATATTTTTAACCTTTCTATGATATAAAAAATATATTTTTAACCTTTCTACTTGTATAAAAATTATATTTTTATTAATAAAAATCATAGCTTTCACCCGCTATGTTATTATATATTTTATAAAAACAATTTTAAAACAATGTCATATTTTTATTTTTCAAAACCATGCAAATTTCATTTTAAAAGCAAGGAAAAATTCATTTTAAAAATCGAATCCTTACAGTTCTTAAAATCATATCATTTCAGTTTATAAAAATATAATCTTTCCTGTTTATAAAAATATAATCCTTCTTGTTTATAAAACAAATCATATCTTTATTACTATGCTCTTTAAAAACTGATTTTTATAAATAAAAATAAAAAAAACATCTACATTAGAATAAGCAAACAAATAAGCAAAAAGGAAGACTTACTGTAAAAATCGAGAGGAGGGGGGGATTTTGCTGCACGTGGGCGGAGATGGACGGAGGGGGAGTCGAAGGGGCTGTGGATGGTGGCGTCAGGAGGCTGGCGGTGGTCTGATGGGTCCAAAGGAGGAGGAGGCGCGGGTTTCTAGGGTTTGGGGGCTTATCGATCGCAGGGGGCTGACGGGGGAAGGGGCGTTGCAGGGGGGTGCGCCACGCCGGAGCTCCGGTGTGGTGGGCGGCGGCCATCGCCTGGAGAGGGGCGGCTTCGATTTGCTGAGGAGCATTTCTTTTTTTTCTTTTCTTTATTTCTATCGATCTGAACGAGTAAGGGAGGAAGGGAGAAGAAATAAAAGGGGGGCTATATGTAAAGATTTATATTTTATTTTTATTTTATTTTAAAAAGTTGACTTTTTTATTTGACCTCTAAACGAGGCCCACCGCCTATCGTCCCTAGCTAATTACCCCCATTCCGAACACAATGGGATATGCATCGTAAGCTGATTCAATCGTTTCGATTAGTTTTCGTCAAAACCAAAATATAACTCTATATATTGAATTTGAACGCGCATTTCAATATACTGGGGCCACACACGGACTTTAAAAATTCCCGAAAAATATTTTCTAGCTTCGTATTGACGATACGATCCTAAAAAAACTAGTTTCATCGAATTCTGCGGCCGTTTGAAAAATGGCCATTTTCCAGTCGATTAAAATCAACTAAAACTGGTCAAACGCGTTTTCCTTTGCCACACTCACACATTGATTCGAAAAATTATGAAATTTGAAACCTAGCAATAACTTTACATCCCGGATCCAACAAAAGTGGATTCGTCGAAATCCGAGGTCATTTGCAAAATTTCCATTTTTAAGGGCCAGAATTCCATAGCGACTATTCTGAAAATTCATTTGGACATATCTTTTTATCCCCGCTATGAAATTTTGATTTTTCGGATTCATTGGAAATATATTATCAAATAGATTCTAATATTTTTGGTTTCACTAAAATCCGGTTTATTTTGCACCCGGTATGTTCAATTGAATTTTGAAATCGAATTATCGAACTACCGCGCCATTTTCAATTCCTTTTATAATTATAAATAATTATTTATATTCTAATGACGATCTATATAAATATATTCGTTCGAATTCTATTCAAAATAAATTTCTCGTCGATATTATTTAAAATAATTCATTTTAAATATTCAAAATTCGCTAAAATTGCCAAAATAAAATTTTTAAATTGGCTCGGATTTCCGGGTTATTACAGGTAGTTAGCGAATTTCGACCGTTAACTGTAAATGAATACACGGTTAAATCGAATTTCCTAAAACAAATTTTTTCTGTTTTAAAATGATATTAGTTTTCAAATGGAAAAGGAAATTTAATATTTCAATGTATAAATTTTGAATTATGTTCAAATTCAAATTTGAATAAAAATCACAGTATTACGGTTCGGTGACCAAATTGGGAAATTTGTAGAAATAGCTATTTTTAAATTATTAAAAATAAGGAAAAAAATATGATAAATCATTATATATTATTTAAAATTAATCTGGATTAAAAATACGAAGTTTTGAATGATAGAAGGATTATTTAAATCAAACAAGCTAATTTAAGCCATTTAGTAACACTTTAAGCAACACTTTTTCAATAACATTGAGATTAATAGTTTTAAACCCAACGATTCTTATCCAAATATTTGGTAAACATTTCCAATTGATAAATGAAGGTTTTTAATGATAATTTGCAAGTTTGGATACTTAACCTGGTTTGATAAGAAGATAAACTCAACTAAACTAAGTATGCGGAAACCACTAGTACGTTTGTCCCACCTCTAAGATATGGAATGATAAACGATGTACATAACTAAGGTAACGGATGCAGCAACCAGTGCGCTGAACTTACCTGGCCAACATTATCTGGGAGAGAGTTAGAACAACTCAAAAGGAAAGCCCGGATAGTACTCTACAATGATATTTTTGGAGATTCAACTTTAATAAGATTAAAGTTTTCGAGTTGTGAATTAATTGGAATACATCTGCAATCTTCAGTAATAATATATATATATATATATATATATATATATATATATTTGAATTTGTTCATAAGGGAAATCAACCAGAGTCGTAAAACCTTCCCTAGTGCACTTAGCCTAATCCACGAGCACCACATAAGTGATTGATTTTAGCATATGCACACATTAAGCTCTTAGTATGCCATTTTGGGTTTCGAGTCTGCACCATTGTTACCACGGCGCAAAGTCCTTAACCGCAAGGCTACTCCTGCGGACTTCAGTAATAATATAAGTCTCTGTTATAATTTTTAGGAATATGTCTTTTAATACAAGTAAAGTAATGCATTGTTTAGTCTCTGTTAATATAAAGTACACAATGTGTGCATTTCTTTCAGCCTTCAGCCCAAATATAATACTTATATTAACTGTATGCTCGGTATCCAATGCGCTTCTACTAACCATCAATAAAATCTTATTCGGTTTCTTTTGGAAAGAGATCGCACCCTTTGAAAATTAAAGCTCCTCTACATTTTCCTTTAAACAAACTCGATTTCGACGGCCTATCTCTTAAATACTCACAAGGGAAAACATAATTTCCACTATATAGAACTCCTTTTATAAATAGAAGAACTGTGACATGCATTCGGCTATGTTATCGTTTTGCAGTAATAGATTTTACGCATTGTTTTTGACAGTGTGTACAAAACACCAATTTTCATTGGTGGAAATCAGTGGAATTCATACAATGATACGAACACCCATGATTTCCACCAATGAAAACCAATAATTATACGCACACTGTCAAAAACAGTGACTACAAACTTAGTTTAACTTTTGCGACCTCCAGTCTGCACGGAATGGATAGTGACCTAAAACCTTCTACATTTTTGAAGTGTTTGATTAATTTGACCAGTTCAATTTGAAAATTATTTATCCACGTGGTTACCTTTATTACTTTCATTGGCTGAAAATCAAGTTAGAACCATACTCAAAGTAGTCTTGTTCAGATTTCAAAGAGTTCAAATTTATCCACTTCACAAACTCGGAAATCGAAGCAATCCTTGCACGTGTTATGTTTTTCTATCGTGGTAAATCTCAGTCACATAAAACATAAGCTCAGACTGAATCAATGGAGAGTGGATCTATTATGAAGATATAAACAATGCAAGCTGGAAATAAAATATTACATCACAGGCGTCATTACCTCTCAGATGCTCTCAGATAACGTTTATGTCCATATTTCTAGCTCATATACATGGAAAAATTCTCCGGATTTAGCATTTCTCTTACCTCGGATCATCAAAACATGAGGTGAAAGAAGAGTTTAAGCGGTTGATTTCATGTCACAGCAAGCCCTACAAGTAGGACATGACTCCTTGTACAGAATCCACTTGTCAATAAACGCAACGTGAAACCCATGGCCGCAGTGGGGAAGCAGCTTGACCCTATCACCGTTGACGAACTCGGCCAAGCAAATGTAGCACTCCGCCTCTGTTCTGACCGGCTTCATGTTCTGCGTGGACACCAAAGTGAGGCCAATTCTTCTGTGCCCAACACCCCTATTCCCACATGTGCCCACCAATCAAATCTCCCCATTTCCATTTTTTGCATTTAAGTCCTCGAACAATTGAGGAATTTAACTGCAAAAGGCGGAAATCAGGGGGCTGTGATTGGCTGGGGACATGGGGCACACAGAAAACAGGTACAGAAGAATTCACGCGCACCAAAGTGGGTAGGGATTTCTTCTAGCACACTTTCGTGGGATCTCCAGAAGCTTCAAGGTCGATGTGTCTTCGTAGGACGTGCAACAAGTTCTTGATTAGTGCATGGAGGGTGAGGGCGAGGACGAAGGAGCACAGGAGGATGAGGAGGAGGATGACCATGTTCAGCCTGAAGTCGCCAGAGTTTTTGTATGGACCCCACAAGGTGGCAGACGGCAGTGGCGATTTTGTTGGTTCTTCATACTCGACTGTGGCCATCTGTTGCTTTGGTTTATCTGGTTTTTGGGTGATGTGGGGTTGGAGTGGGTTTTTGAATGAGGTCGAGTTTGGGTTATACGAAGACAAATCTTTTGAAGTATGATTTGTTTGGATTTATAAGATTGGGATAAATGCGGCTGAATGAATAAATGTGGTTGATTGAAACATGTGACTTGAATCTTCCTCTATTGCCGAGTTAGGGATTAAGTTCGCTTCTTTTTCAATCTATGCATCAGAGAATTTATATACTGATTAAAATATTATTACTGCAACTACTAACCTTTTTCTTAGGGGGAAAAACTATTGTTACTTTAGTAAAGTGCATGTTCCTTTCAAACAATAGATATTATCAACGTATACTTTGTTATTTAATTTAAGTATATTCATTCATCTTCTTGTTATGAGTGTGTAAACATAAGCACGCACCTCTACCACCGCCATCCAACAAGCTACTACAATCAATTTCATTGACATTCTTCCTTGATTTCTAGCTCGTACTATGTATGTAATGACTCGGGATTTTGGCGATCTTGGTTATCCGATATACAACACATATCGAACATCCAAGGATCGAAAATAACGGGTTATTAATGAAAGAAATTAGAGGGTGAGGATAGATAATATAGAAACTTAAAATAGAAGAAGAAGAAGAACACAACATCAGAGTAACACGAATATCACAGCGGAACGAACAACATATAATAGATAATATATCCTTGAAATAAAATCATTATATGTATACAATAACATTATCAGAGTACAACACTTACAACTCAGCGGAAACAACTATAGCTATATAATCCTGAAGCCTCCTTCTCCAAGCTCTTCCAGTATATCTATAAATCCCGACTACTTGACTGCCCGTACAAATTTAGGCACCCAAGAGTTTAGGGAAACAAACAAATAAACTCCGGGTCAGTCATGGGACTGGTGTGAGTAAAACAGTTTAAAACAGTTTGAACAAGTAAACGATATCTCATAAGACCACGCCGTATAACGGAACGGGTTTTTCCCTTATGAGAATCCAAATTATCTTTATATCAAAAACCTTTTGATATTATAATAATGTCTATCAACCACAACATAATAATCATCTAGCAGAAATGCTTTCATCTCACGTTCTACATATATAGTATACAATCAAAACCGCAAGCACGTATTGGGTAATGGATTTCCATCTATGACAAGGTATGGAACCACCTTTCGCTAGTGTACCTCTAGAAAGGAATACACTGGGTTCAACAAGAACATCTTGCAACCCGGCCACACATGACCGACCACTCATTTCGCTTGAGTGTATCGAATGTATATCACCAACGGTTGGGATCAACAACCATTTCCCAAATGGGACAGCATCAACAATAGATTTTTAGAAGTAAATGAAACTCTCGATCAGGTGATTATACACCCTACTTCGGAGCGACCGACTTAGCCATGCTGCGTTCCCGATTTCTGTCATTTACCGGTTGATGAGGCTTGAGGTTACGCTTTATCATCACATCAGATTTCACTTAGAATGCCACATTGTCAGATCCATCGAAAATCACTAATTGACGTCTACAACAGTACATTACGTGTTAGCTAAAGAAGTTTCCTTCTCCGCTTCCACTCTTGGTATGGTTGAAGAAATCAATGTACGTGACCTTTCTGGAAATACTCTGTCAGACATTCATCCATACAAGTCATCCAGGAATAGGATGAACCGAAGGCACTATTTAGTACATCAATCTTAGGCACTGTTATCTAAGACTTATACAATAGCCCTTGCACTTTACTCCGTCTTCAATTATCCTTGGAATATATGATTCGCAACGCTTATGCCAATACAGAGTGGTTCTTTGGATAATAATCCAACCGGTCTCTCCATATTAACAACGTTAAAATGGCCAAAACTTCGATAGTCTGTGATTTAACTATCAAAGAAAAACAGGTGTGCAAACAACGGTATTATTTCCAAATGGAAATTCTATCAATCAATCATCAATCATATATATATATTCATATTTTCCTTATTTTCTATGTTTAGAAAATATACGTTAATGCTGGAAAACATTTCCATAGCTTATTTACGTATCACTATTCTTCTATAACTATCAGTCTCTGATTATAAACTAGTATAAGAACAATTCCCTAAGTACCAATCCCGAAGGTCGAAACCAACATCAGATAGACACTTAGGAAACCATTCAACTTAACAAGTCTCCAGTCAAATTCTGATTTAGCTTAACTCCATTTCTTATCTCCTTATACATGAACATTTCCTTTTCTAATTCATATTTCCAATTTCAATATTTGATTAAGTTTCTGATTCTATTTGGAAAAACATTTCCAAATCTTCTTTACTTGGATTTAAACAGATGTTTAAATCAACATCGCGACGACAACTCAAACCACTATACTTATTTACTAAATTCACTTAACCACTTTCACTCTCGAACCTTAACCATTTCTAAATTAAAAACGCAGTCAATCAAGTTGGGGTATAGCTACCTCTCAGACCTTAACTGAACAACATTTCAAATCTCGAAATAGGGTAAGTTCATCTTTAACCCTTTAACACTTCCATACGTAACTCTCATTCGAATAAATCTCTATTCGATAACTCCTCCCTTCGAATAACTATATTTGATAATCTCTCTTACGAATAACTAGATTCGAAAACCTTTCTTCGAATAAACTAAATTCGATTAACTCTATTTATTTAACCCTAATCGATTAACTCTTTTTACTTAACTCCTCACTTAACTCCTTACATAACTCCTTTCGAATAACTAATTCGATAACTCCTTTCGGATAACTAATTCGATAACTCCTTTCGATTAAACTATAATCGATAACTCCTTTCGAATAACTAATTCGATAACTCCTTTCGAATAACTAATTCGATAACTCCTTTCGAATAACTAATTCGATAACTCCTTTCGAATAACTAATTCGATAACTCCTTTCGATTAAACTATAATCGATAACTCCTTTCGAATAACTAATTCGATAACTCCTTTTGAATAACTCTAGTTCGATTTAACTCTATCGATTAACTCTATCGATTAACTCTAACTGATTAACTCTATCTAACCAACTCGACTCGACTAACCCCTTTCGAATACCATATTCGATTTACTAACTTTCGAATACCATATTCGATTGACTAACTTTCGAATACCATATTCGATTAACTCCCTTCGAATAACTTATATTCGATTTAACGCCTTTCGAATACCATATTCGATTTAACTCCTTTCGAATACCATATTCGATTTACTGACTTTTTCGCTTTATAAAGATTTCCTTTTTAACAACGTTTATTCATTTTTAAAGATTTACTTTTAGTAACGGTTCTTCACATTAAAAATGATTTCCTTTTTATAACGTTTTCCCTTTTTATAACGGTTTTCTTTATATAACGTTTTCCCTTTCATTTCTATTTATTCCCTAAGTAAATAATCCCTTTATAATATCTTATTTATTTACCAAGTAAATAATTCACTTAACATGTCCTAATTATAAATACATATCTCATTTAACACCTCCTATTTACTTAACAAATAAATATCTCCTGTATAAAATCTTATTCTACTTATTTAATAAATAAATATCTCATTTAACACCTCCTATTTACTTAACAAATAAATGTCTCCTTTATAAAATCTTTGTTGATTTTATAAATATTTTCTCTTTTATAAAATCTTTTGATTTTATAATTATTCCCTTTTCTAGAAATCTCCTATTTATAAATATTCAATTTACAAATATTCTGTTTTCAATATCACTTTGAAAATCTCCTTTTCCCATTCCGATATTTTATGGTACTTAACACATCAAATCACGATGACCAATATCATCCAACACATATAATCAACCACATATTATAAACTACATCATATATCACAATATATGAAAAACAATAAAATAACTGTTGAGGAAGCCAGGTTGGTCCCTCCAACCTGTCTCCCTGCATCCACAGATGTTACACAATATAATTAACATCTCTTTCAGTTCAACATGAAATATTCTGTTAACAGAATCAACATATATAGGTTTAACGGATTATATATATATATATATTTCCACTAACTGACTAACAGTTCAATCAACAGTCAACACACAATCAATCAGACAATTTTTAACAGTTCTAAAAATACAACATGAAATTATAAACTGTTCAAAGTTAGTGAGATTTACTCACATTTCGCGTTAACCGTTAAATAACGATTTGTGTTATTTGATTCAGTCGGACAATTTATTTCGCCATAAATTGTAACGATCTCGGATTCACCCCCGGTCAGTCTCATTGTGTTGCTCCCGTCCATACGATCCCAACGCAACTTACGGTTCATCAAACTGATAACGTATGAATAATATAACTCAATAACAAGTTTGAATACATAGTTGAGTTAAAATAATTTCTATATAATTCAAAGGATTGGGCTTTAACTAACTTACCACCGGCCCAAACCAATTTAAAACCGCACCCATATAATCCTTCTTCCCCGTTCAACAGCTCACCACGTATCCTCCTTCATTGCCGCACCTTCACCCTTCCATCCACCCTTCGTTCTTCAACCGAAGTCAAAACGGAAGACACCACTCTCAAAACTCTTTCTTCCCAACCCACTTTCCTCCACTTCGCTCCCCAAATTTCCCTTTCCGTCAACAGCAGGTTCACGCAACCCCTGTGAAAACACCAAACTTGATTTCTTCAAGAATCCACAAAAAATCCCCTACTCGATGCTAAACCCTCCCAGAAACACGAATACGACCTTAAAAATCAACTTCGATGCACAAGAATCTCGATACCCAAAACCCTAGTTCGCCTGCTATAAACATGCGACGGAAAATTTGATGCGAGTTCCACAAAAGGACTACTGCGTTGAAGAGCTTCTCCTAATGAATTCGAATATATATATAACTTTATTTATAGGAATTTATCCTATTTATTTTTATTTTCAAATGATCACGATTGTTATTTCCTGGAAGGAGAAATGCGGCGGCTACAATATGGTTGACCAGAAAAATGTATTAGGGTTTAGAGAGAAGGGTATCTATTTATAGAATTTTTATAATATTTTAATATTCGAATTTTATATTAAATTATAAGTAAACCCTATTATTCTTTGTGCTCTAAAAATTCCTGTGACCACATACGATACCCAAAAATCATGAAAATTGACATGCAGCTACTGTTCGATAATACGGTCCCAACGAAACTAGTTTCGTCGAATTCCGACTTCGTTTGCTCACACAACATATTTTTAACCGTCAAAATACTGACTATTTTTCACTCTAGAAATCCCTACGGCCACATACTGACTCTAAAAATCACGAAACTTGACCCTAACAATAATTTAACATTGCGGATCCAACAAAATTAGTTTCGTCGAATTCCGACTTCATTTGCAAAAGTGGCTATTTTTAAAGCTCTGAATGACCCATTTAAATATATAAATATATTTAAATATGATTAAATTAAATACAAATAAATCTATATTATCGTATATACTCACAGTGGAATACCATACAGCTCTAGAATATTCCTCTATATTTTTCTAACTCGATATTTCGAATCTGGGTCAACCCGATATTTGATTTATATTGAAATTCCTTTTTAAACTATAAATAATTCCTTTATAAATTATAAAGGAATTCCACAGCGACTTTTATAAAATTTGATTTGGACGTAAATCAAAATCTACATGACGAAATCCCGATTTTTCTCTTCCACTAGAAAGATATGCTCCACCAGCTCCACACGTTTCTTGTTTCACAGAAATCCGGCTTAAAACGAACCCTGTACATTCAGTTGAAGTTCGAATCGCCAATTTACGAACTGCAGCGCCATTTCAAACTCGATTTTAATTATAATATAATTATACGTTCCAACTGTCGTTCAAATAATATATTCGTTATTCTAATTAAATTCCAAGTTGAATTAAATATCACAGATGATCTAGTTTACACCATATCGCCATTTCAGCCAATTCTGATTATTTCAGAATTAAATATATTATTTAATTTATTATTTTAATTAAATATTCACCATTATTTAATTCAACGACCATGAAATCCTTTTAATCACCTTTTAAATAATTAAATTAATTAATTATTATACCGTTGAAAATGAGGGTCATTACAATGTATATTCAACACAGATCCAACTCTAAGGGTAGACAACCCGACCACTACCTAGGACACCTGACATAATGAGACAATAACGATCGAAAATGGTATAATTCTCAGTAAAGTTTGAAATTATATAATTTCAAACAACAATTAAAATACAAATAATGTTTTATCTTTACTTATTTGTTCATTACTGAATATATCATGTGTTGATTTGTTTTTAGGCAGAGCAATCACACGTCGAAATTATGGTTAGCGGCGTGTTTGAGTTTTGAGAATGTCGTCGGAAATCACAAAGCGATTTGGTCAAATTTGCAAAGTATACAGAAATGATTGGAAATATCGTCGATTCCCGAAATCGTCATTATCAGATTTGAAAAGTCGTCAAACATTTGGAAAAACTTACATGGCAAAAATATGCGATCAACTAGGTTTGATCAACTCAAAATTCTTGAGCACCTCGGTCCAATCAAGTGGAAAAACCCGCCGAACAAAATATTTTGATTTGGTAAATTCTAATTTTGATCACTAAAAAAGTGTTGTACGACACGTATTGATCACCAAAAATCGCTTACGCTAACTCAAATCTCGAAGATTAACCACGTTGGCAAAGTTTCAGATTTAACACTCAAAAACTACTGATCGGCATGACACGATCACAAAAAATAGCTTGCACACACTCAACTGGCTTGGATCAGCCACTTGGAAACTTTCCAGATTTGACACTCAAAACTGCTGATCGATGTTGCACGATCAAGCAAAATCGCGTGAGCGCATCAGGCTTGGCACGGTCCAGATTTTGGCAAATTTGGAAGTCTAAATCCGGGATGCGAAATTGGAACCTCGAAATGGCTTTATCAACACGGGAGGCGGTGCGAAAACCATTGGTGCGACAAGGGGATTCGATGCGAAAATTCTTGGATCGGGCATGGTGGATACGAAATGGCTCAGGGATCTGCCAAACTAGAACACACGAGCGGATCACTCATTTAAGCTTGCGCGACTCAACCAGATCATGGTTTTGGGATGCGAAAATAGGGATTTAGTAAATGGCTCAGAAAATAACCGATCATCTGAATTACGTGTTGATCACTGCTTTTTTGGTGATCGACACGTGCCAATCACCAATTTTTTTCTAGATTTTTGCAAAATGCGAATTTTTGGACCGCGACTTGATTTTTTGGTTAAGTATCGGGGATACAAATTTTGCATCCTCCCTACATACGAAATTTGGGTTGATGCATGGAAACTTCACCTATAAATATCCCTTACTTGGCATTCAAAGGGGTTATCTTGGCTTCATATTTTTGGATCTTATGCATGTGGGAGAGCTTTCTTTAGAACTCATTAATGGCTTTCATGGTCATTTCCATAGTTTTTGGAACTTCATATAGAAGTTTTCCTACAAAGTTTTGGCATTCACTTGGAATTTTGGAGCATATTTGGACATTTTTGGATATTCTACATTGAAGCTTTTCATTGGCCATTGTTGTTCACTCTAACACACTTTGACTCAATAAAGAAGAAGAAGGGAATTTTAGTCTAAGTTATGAATTAAAAAGATATTTGTTATTCTATTGTACAACTTTGTACATTCAAATTGTCCGAACTTGGATAAATATTGTAATCGACAAAATTATGATGATTGATTACTATAAAGTAAACGTAGGCGTTAGTGCCAAACCTTATAAAAGTTGTGCGTCCGTTTATATTTCTCATACTTTGGTTGTTTGGATATCAGGTTTACTTCCAAACCTACTGTTGAGGTTGATGTGTGCAAATAACCAATTTCCCACATCAACACTTTGGCACGCCAGGAAGGGGGCCAACAACTTCAGCTTTGACTTTGTTTCTCGACTCTGGTTCTCGACTTTGGTTCTCGAATTTGGGCTTCGACATCAGCTTTGTTTCAGAGACGGATCTCGCTCGCTTTGCATCATGGTTAAACACAAGAAGCTCAACGCTATTGCGAGATTGAAGGTATTGGAGGTCAATACTACAAAAGTGGGAATATTCGACACTAGTTTGTGTGTGTTGCATGAAAAGCGTGGCAAAAACTAAGCTTTCTTTTAACTTCTACAACCATATTCATATGTTGTTGCATTAGTCGTGAATGCACTGTTGCGGTGGTAATTCTAGTGTTGTGACGTGTAGCACCAGTCAAAAGCGTAGCTTTACATATATACAATCTAGCTCAGCAATCCACGTTATCAGCATAAACAAAGCCGCAACCGTAGATGCATGATTAATCCAATGGTTCAAACCAATCCATGCTGCCTATTGAAACATTACAAGGACAACCACCTCATTGCATTCTTCCGCTATGTGAAATCTTGGCGGGAGCGTTTCCCCCTTCACCAATTTATCACGCAAAAATAATATGGTCATTCTTCTTCTCTTCGATCACTTCCCCCTTTTTACTATTAACCAAAATTTAAACCTAAATTCACGTCAGCTTCGATTCCCATCACCCCCATCACATCTATTCCCAAAAATCACTTCCTGATCTGGACGAGTTGTTCACTCATACCGCCGTGGGTCTGTTAATCTACATCTGATTATCTTAGTTAGGAAATCAAACTCTGGTCGTCGAGAACACCTCCTGTAGTTCTGTATTTGATTTGCTATGCGCACATGTGTTTATGCCTTCAAAGTTCTAGTTAATTTATTCTTACAGCTGTACTTTGATTTCCTATATACTAATTAAACTTCATTTGCAGGTTCGAATAAATAAAGTTGATTAATTTTACTTGGCAGAATTCCTGACTAAGAGATTAAGAAA
This sequence comes from Allium sativum, assembly GCA_030737875.1. Classification (NCBI taxonomy): domain Eukaryota; kingdom Viridiplantae; phylum Streptophyta; class Magnoliopsida; order Asparagales; family Amaryllidaceae; genus Allium; species Allium sativum. The sequence continues at coordinate 223,681,014 of CM060909.1, read as the reverse complement.
CGGTATGAGTCAACTCCCATCTTTTTCATCATCTTTACATCATCCTGCAAAAAAGTGACAGTTATATTTGTTTTTCCAATAAATTGATTAATATTGTCAGTCTAATATGAATTTTTTAAGGTAATGCATACTTCTCTTTTAATTTTCTGGAAATGTATTCTTCTTCCCAGAAAAGGGTTCTTATTGTATTTGATGGGTATGTGCTTGTTTACTAATGGTATGTTATTCATATCTTCAAAGCAATTTCAATTTGGATACTCTTTTAGGACTGTGGCTTCTTAAGAAACTCAAGGAATCTCATGGCATTCATACGCTAACTTATGGTGATGACCAGGACCTTCAAAATATTTTATTTTACAAGCTATGTAAGGTAAGTTTCTTTATGAAAAATTATTAATTACATGAATTCAAGATGTAATAGCGAACTATGTGCTTTTGATTAGTACTCATTAGCTAGTCTTTACATTTCATAGTAAACTGTGCAGTATGTCTAATATTATTATGTTCCAACAAAAATCTTTGGAAAACTTTATGAACATCCTTCTATTATCATAATCTACTATGTGCAAGACTTGGGAAGGACATGAAAACATTGAGTGGAAGAAAAACTAAAAAGATAATAGTATAATAACTTTATTAGAAAAGAAACATGATGGAGCAGAGGATGAAGCACAAATAGGTTATACACTTAACAGTATTTTATTTCATGTTTTTCGGGAAATAAATACGGTTTAACAACAAATAATATTTATCTTTAATTATGTTACCTTGTTCTGTGCTTTACTTACAACTGAAACCGGTTCATATTCAAAACCAGTTGCTTTCTCGGTTTTTAAGGTAATACAATAAATAATGTTGATTTGGATTTAAATTATTTCTGCTAAGAATATATGGACAGAAGACCTTTTACCTATAAAATATCAGTAATCGGTAATTTTGTATTCTTCATTGATTATTTTGACCTTTGCTTCCCAAACGGAAAAGAGAAGAAAAGAGAAACTAAACTTATACAATGGTGTCCTTATTAATTGTATTTTATATAAAAATATATATTCTAATCAGAAGTACCTGGATAATAAAAAGAAAACCAGAAACTAGAGATGATGCTGCTGGTTAGTCATTTCTGATATAGTATATAGAAAAGGTTTCCATTTCATATTACTTCGATTATCAATTATATGATTATATCTTAGCTTTTTTCAAATTTGAGACATCAGTTATATGATCATATAGACTATCCCTTCCTTTTCTAATAATTGCTTTAAGTCTTGTTTACTTATCACTAGCTTGATTATGTGTACTCCACTGTCTTCTGTGTTTCTTTCCTCCTTTCGTTGGATCATCTTGATCTTTGTTTCCTTCTGGCTTTCACAAACTACGTGATTTCTCATTGTTATTTCTTTTGATTTTTATTTTCTACATTGCCGGTAGGAGTAGCTGGATATGAGCTTTAGAATCTGAGTTTATGAAGTAGGGTTGTTGTGTTTATTAGGTGATAAAAGAGACATGTATAATCAAGTTATTACTATAGTGCCATGGTAATGCTAAGCAACTAGCCATCATCTCACCAGCCGATGTCTACCAGTCTAGGAAAAATGAACTCTGATTACAGTGGCATATTTGTAACATAACAAATAAATTCATAAACATGTTGTTTTCATGTCTTAGATGTTCACATACAAAACCTTTAAACCTCTTTGTAGCATATCTCACACTTCTGTTATAGATAGTGACATTAACTCCCATTTTTTGTCCAACATCACTTGTTCAAATTTTTGGCTTTTAATATTGATTTACAGAGTAAGGATCATTATTTTAGTTCATCGAAGGGTTTGGTTTTGTTCATCAGTATAGCCACTGTATGTATTGGCCTAGGCTTTGGCCTTGAGCCTTTTACAACAAATACATGTTTCATTAGGATTCCAAATCAGTGTCGGCACGGGCTTTTATTGTTTTGACACTTGCGATTCGGTTTGAGGTCCCATGTCACCTTTGAGTTAGTTCGCTTATGTTGTCCCTCCACTCGTGCTCGTCCTCTTCAAGTTATGGCGCGATGAAAGTTAAATTTAAGTTGCAACGCTTCAGATCTTTACTTAGCTGAAGTCCATTCTCAGCAAGCCTCGGATCTTTACAGATCTAGAGTCCCTTTTTGACCAAATTCCCATTTAACAGACTTTAGAGTCCAATTATAAGTCTATCCTCTCATCCATAGCTTTATATCTCCAAAAGTGCTCGAGTCGTGGGCCATCCGATCATTCCTTCAAGATATCTTCAGTAATGATCTAGTAATCCCTATCTCTAAATCCAAAGCCTTATGAAAATCCAGGTTTGCACTTACCCCCTAAAACCTACCTTACTACTAAAGGTGTGTTTGTCTAAAATATAGTAGTATCTGAGATATTTCATGTGAGATATAGTAGTATCTGAGATATAGTACGTAGTATCTGAGTTATTAATTCCAAAAATCTAGTCCAGTGTCAAGTTAAATCAATAATCTTTCTTGATCATCCAAAAGTACTATAGCCAAAGGTGTGTTTGTTTAAAATGAAGTAGTATCTGAGATATTTCATGTGAAAGGTGTGTTTGTCTAAAATGTAGTAGAACTTATGATATTTTATTTCATTGTTTTATTTCATTATATAAAATAATGAAATAACTGAGTTATTTCACGTAGTTGATGGAAGATTCCAATTACGAAGGGAGTGAAAGGTGTGTTTGTCTAAAATGTAGTAGCATCTGAATTATTTCATTATTTCAATCTTCTAGGTTTTCTATTTTCTCTTTTATTTCCTTATTTTACATGTGATGGGTGGCTATCATTCAATGTTATGTTATGAGCATAATCTCAAGAAGGAATGCCAAGTAGAACTTATGATGTGAGCAACAATATTTTGATGCACTGGTCTTAGTAGGAAAATCTAGATGTATAATCAAATGGCAGAACAAGGAGTATGAAATAGCTGGTAATTTGTCGTTCAAAACGTTCTTAAAGCACTCTGTTAGCTTGTTGAGTTGATCCATTCTAATATTGACCAAATTTATATACATTTTTCTTACTTTCATATATAATAACATGTGACTATGTCCTATCCTAAAGTATAAAGGCTGGCTTCAGCGCTGAACATGGATCTTAACATGTTCACCATATACAACAAAGTGGTTAGTTAGTTCAATATAATAGTATAATTATTGTGTTAAGTCTTCTTTAAGCAAAGGTATATTATGCTCATATCATATTTGTCTACATGTTTTAAATTCTAATTGCGCTATCCTAAAATGCATTGCACAATGTTAATTAAAATAGGTAGTGATCCCTCTTCGTCAACTGAGAGTGGTGAATCCTTCAAAGAACCAAGCGAATCCAGCAGAAGTACATACAAATTGTGTCAATAGACATCCATGAATTCTGGTTCATGGGCTTTGTTACCTACGATGGTGCCGTGAAGAGTTTGCAACAAGCTTTTCAATATGCATGAGATTTGCAACCTTAAATGAGAAAAGCATATAAAAAATTGGTTTGATATGTAAAATATTTTAGATGATTTGAATGTGATGATGAATGCTTTGGATGGGTTTATTCTATGTGCAACACTAGTATTGCAGAATTTTTAAATAAAATGTTGTATTTGCTTTCTTTTAATGTAGCATTTATCGTCTTCTGCTGTTGCATTTACTTTTTTTCTGATGTTGCATTTCAAGATAATAGTGTTGCATTACATAATACAGCGGTATTGCATTAAATAAAATATTATTAATTTCACATGGCACGTGGGCCCCACAACTGACGTGGCGTGTGACACGTGGGCAGCTGATGTGGAGAGCTGACGTGGTGTGTGACACGTGGACAACTTACGTGGAAAGCTGATGTGGCACCACTATAGTGACTTGGCAGCCAGTCTCTAACTTATGCTTAAGGCAACGTTGTATTTTGTTGCATTACGTGCAAATAGTGTTGCATTACAGCTATAATGCAACACTTTCTTTCCGTGGCAGTAGATGGGCAAAAGTGTTTTCTTAAAGGGCTAAGGCAACGGCCGTAGATGCCACGCCCCTCTGGTGTTGCCTACTTGAAAAAATGGTCTAATGCAACATTTTTTCGATCTAAGGCCACATAAAGCTAGTTCGAGTTTGCCCCCTTTCGTAGTAGTGAGGTTAAGGAAGTCAAGAACTTTCTTCGATTAGAAATCCTTCGAACTTCATCACTCGGAACGACGTCGACGAGATGATTAAAGATTTGGCTTTGCATTTGAAAGCTCGACTCGAGCGGCAAGAGAAAGCGATGAATACTTTTCTCGCTCGGATTGAGGCTAGACTTGGAAGTGCATGAAGGCCGACAGGCTAGGCAGATATTATCGGGACAAGCACTTACGTTCCGTAATTTTACAAATTTCTAACCAAAGTCTACAAATAATATGCTAAATCGGTCAATACGAGGAGAAGAGTCTAATTATACCGTCTATTTGGAGACTTGAGATCTTCGAGTATTGTTTTTCTCATCAGCGAGGACCAAAGAGAAAGCTAGCGAATTATTAGGCTTAGAAGCGTAGATAGACGAGTAGGAATCATATTGTTTACCCAAGAGAAGTACTTATTATGTAATTGCTAATTATGGTGAACTAATATAAGATCTGGAATTGTTGAAATATGAAATTTAACATAGATATGATTACAAAATTAATTAAATTGATAATATTTGATCTAGGGCTATATTACAATTAGATCGTACAGTTTCTAAAACTAGGATTTAAAGGTTTGGGATTATGATAATTAAGGATTGATATAGAAATACCAATGATATGTGATATGCAGAAGGTTATAAATGCGTAAAATGATGTTTTAGAGCGACAATGACACATCAAAAGCAATAAACAATGAAAAAGAAATCGAATTTGAGATGAACAATCAAAATCTAAAATTTTAAAAACTGTTTTTTTTATATAGATCATGAAAGTCTATATGAGTAGATCGTGTGTAAGCAGGTATGACTATATATACTAGAGTGATATACTAAAGTGAAAGCTCGTAAGGAAAATGCACGCTAGTGTTTTTAAAGTGGTTCAGACCTCCAGTTCTACGTCCAGACCCGAAGCTCCTTTTTCGGTATTCTACTATCGTAAACCTTCGCTTCGCCCGGAGGAATAGGCTTAGAAACAATAGAGTTTCTTGTTAAAGCATATTGTAGTATAACACGAATGTTGACTATTTAGTACACAATTTTCTAATATCCTCTTTGAATTTAAAACCTTTAACGTTGTGACTATTGAAAACCTATAAATACCTTCCACAATTCAACCCCCTCCCACCTCTAGCGTTTAACTTGCCTTAAGTTGTTAATCTGCAACTCCAACAACTACTACATTACTCTCATCTGATTTATCTAATTAGATTTCCTGGATGAATAATGTTTTAACTAAAATGAGGGATGTTATAGATGGGCACTGGAATGCACTAAAAGAAATATTCATGTCTAAAATGAAACTAGTCATGGTTTAATGCTTGATTCATGCAAATCTATGAACATTATCGGATATGCATATGTTGGTTGGGAAATAGATCCAGATGATAAAAGACCAACGCTACTGAAAGTTATGTGGATACAGTTATTGTTAAGTGAAATTAGATTGTAAACACACGCTAAAACTATAATGTTATGCGACAATTCCAAGATTACATCTAATATTCTATGAGAAAGCATTTATAATTAGATCTGTACTTTGTAGGTGAGCAAGTTGCAAAAGGAACAAGAAAATAAATGCTTATTCGAGAAGTAGCTACAGTTCGTTGCTAACAGAGATAGAAAGCCTCATTCAAAGTAAATCTCAGACGAATCAAGCAAATAAAGCAACATCTCACTCAAATTAAGTTAAATCAGAGATTCGCTCAAATTAAGTAAAGAAATGCATTGTTTAGTCTCCGTTAATATAAAGTAATACATTGCGTGCATTTCTCTTCAGTCTTCAGCCCAGATATCAAAGACGTATATCAACTGTATGTTCAGTCTCCAATGCATCCCATCCTTTGAAAATTAAAGCTCCCCTACATTTTCCTTTAAACAAACTCGATTTCGACGGCTCATCTTTTAAATACTGATCACAAGGGAAAACAAAATTTCCACTATATATAACTCCTTTTATAAACAGAAGAAGCCTGACATGATAGTGATCTAAAACCCTTCTACTTTTTTTGGAGTTTTTGATTAGTTTGACTACTAGTTCAATTTGAAAATTATTATCCACGTGGTTACATTTGTTACTGTGTTCCATTGGCTGGAAAATCAAGTTAGAACCATACTCAAAGTTGTTTAGTTCAGATTTCAAAGAGTTCAAATCTATCCACTTCGCAAACTCGGAGATCGACACAATCCTTGCACGTGTTATGTTTTGTTTTTCTATCCTGGGTCCATAACCAGAACACAGTTTGTAAATGTCAGTTACACAAAACATAAGCTCAGGCAAGAATCAATGGAGAGTGGATCTGTTATGAAGATATATAAACAACGCAAGATGAAAACGAAACATAACATCACAGGCATCGTTACCTACCAGATGCTCTCAGATAACGTTTATGTCAATATTTTGAGCTCATATACATGGAAAATTCTCAGGACTTAGCATTTCTCGTACCTCAGATCATCAAAACATGAGGTGAACGAAGAGTTAGGCGGTCGATTCCAAGTCACTGCAAGCCCTACAAGTAGGACACGACTTCTTGGCCAGAATCCACTTATCGATACACGCGACGTGAAAACCATGGCCGCAGTGGGGAAGCACCTTGACCCTATCACCGTCAACGAACTCAGCCAAGCAAATGGAGCACTCCGCCTCCGTTCCGACCAGCTTCGTGTTCTGTGTGTACACCAAAGTGGGGAGGGATTTCTTCTGGCACGCTTTCGCGGGATCTCCAGAAGCTTCCGGACTGATGTGCCTTCGCAGGGCGTGCAGCAGGTACTTGATTAATGCATGGAGGGCGAGGGCGAGGACGAAGGCGCACAGGAGGATGAGGAGGAGGATGACCATGTTCAGCCTGAAGTCGCCGGCGTTTTTGTACGGACCCCACTGGGTGGCGGACGGCGGTGGCGACGGTGAAGGTTTTGTTGGTTCTTCGTACTCGACTGCGGCCATTTGTTGTTTTGGTTTATCTGGTTTTTGGGTGAGGTGGGGGTGGAGTAGGTTTTTGAATGAGGACGAGTTTGGGTTATGCGAAGACAAATGATTTGTTTGGATTTATAAGATTGGGATAAATGTGGTTGAATGAATAAATGTGGTTGATTGAAACATGTGACTTAATCTTCCTCTACTGCCAAGTAAGGGATTGAGTTTGCTTCTTTTTTAATATATGCATCATAGAATTTATATTCCGGCTGTACTCCCTTAGAGCATCTTCAAAAGAATTACGATTTGTAATATTACAAGTTGTAATATTACGCGTAATATTGGCTGTAAGAGCCAACAACACAAGGTTGAATTCACTAATTTACGTTTAATTCCCTAATTTAAGTTTAATTCACTAATTAAATATGCAGTCCCCACAATTGATAATATGCAGCAAAGCATATTGGGGTTCAGGTATACATGTGGTGCAAAAGTATTGGTATATTGTTCATTCTTTTTGATTGGAAAGGAGCGTTTGATTTACATATTTCCTGTGCGCCGATTTAATCGGCGCGCGATCCCAATTACGAATTCAGAATTGATCCCTGAATATTCAAGGAACCAATATCTGTTAGAAGTTTTTTTCCTCCCTGAATTCAGAATTACGAGTATGAATCAAGAGCTGTTGGGGATGCTCTAAGGGATTGAGTTCGCTTCTTTTTTAATCCGTGCATCATAGAATTTATATACTGATAAAAATATTATTATTGCAGCTACTAACCTTTTTCTTGCACTGCAAGTTTTTGTTCACATCCTTTTTGAAGATATGAATATAATATTTTCTCCTGATTGCTGGAAATCAGAGAAACCAATATGGATCCCCTGATTTCCACCAATCATGACCGAGAGTTATGTTCACTTACTTTAAAAAGTGTGAACAAACTCACACTCTTTATCTTGGGGGGGAAAAATGTAACACCCCGCCTCCGCTAGGGTCACTCACAAGGAATGCACTAGCTTTAGAGGGGCATTATTGGTAAACATGTACAGAAATATCACAAGACAGAACATATAAAACAGCGGAAGTAAAATCGAACTTTCATAAACACTAATAATTAAGGTCTAAAGCCTTTTACATCAGAGTACATCAAAACCTGTCTTGCAATGGTAAAGAAGCATAAAGACTTTTTCATAAATTATTCCCCAAGTAAAAATAGTAAAGTAGTCATAGCCATGAAAAGTCCAAGCCATCCATGATGACCTTCAAGCAGAAGAAGACCGAACTAAACAGCAGTATTTCCTCCCTGTAACCTGGGGGGGAAACGGAAGAAAAGAGGCGAAACAAAACGGGTCAGTCAAAAAGACTGAGTAAGCCCTATCTACTATTAGTATAAAAACTAGTAAAGTTAACTGTCATGAGAAACTGAGATGAACATAAGCATAATACAAGATAGGTCAATTAAATCAAAATAACAGAATGAACTACTGAACTCAGATAAACTAGGGTGTCGTGATAAACTACGATGTCAAGATAAAACAAGGTATCACATTGTCAGGTTTCTATCAAGTATAATATCCCAAGATATCTATCACGTATAACGTCCCATGGCATCTATCCTGTATATCCACTCTGCACCTCTCGTACTAGTATCCCAACCCGCGTTATGTGTTAACTATGAATGTCCCTTGCCCGATGTCATGTAATGGTCCATGTCAACCTAATACATAGCATATGTAGGTTTTCCCACTCGTATGTTTCTTTCCATGTATAAGTTCAGTCCTTTGCCGTAGGCCGTACGGGCTTTCCTCATGTCGTATTATCCTTGAAATCGTTTGGACTGTCACCCTTGTTCTAGCTAGGCTCTTCCATATGAATCATCGTTTGAACTACTAGGACTTACGCCACCTAGCACCACTAGGGATTACGCTTACCTATTGCACGCTTTCGTATTTCGGTTTGGGTTAAACCACCTAGGCCACTAGGGATTACGCTAACCCTCAACCGCGCCCTTTTTCCCACGCATTCATCGTGAATCGTTTTTCTATAACTGTATGCACATGTATCACATCGTGCCATCCGAGTCCTGTCACAGGGCAAAACAAGAAATACAGGACTCGGTCGGGAGCTTTAGATTTATCTGCCGATGCAGATACTAAGGTCTGCTTTTCTACACGTGGCTATGGTCCCACGAGACCCCTCCCTCAACTAGTGAAAGGCAACACAAGAGAAAATCTTGCATGAGAACTACACTCCGGCCAGCCCACATCCTACGGCCTACCTCACCCATAATTAGATAGCAATTATGGTCTGTTGGGTGTTCCCTGCCTTTCCGTACGTACACGCTTGACTCAAAATGGTAGATGATCGACGAACTTGCTATCTCGGGCACCTTATGTATTCGTCGACTCACTGCTATCCATCCCAGTCTTTAGGTCGCTCGTATAGCAACCAAGGCATACTCTTGGTTCTTCTAACGCAGACCTTAACCTCTTGTGAGCCCAGGATGATCATCTGCGACCTCACAGAGGGATACCAAGAATATCCTCACGTTCCCCGAAGCCGCTGCTTCGTTACCCAGTTCGCTGGAGCCTTTATCTAAATCAGATAGCCCGCTCCTACACGCATACTTAAACGTTGACCTAACGTATCGGGTTACTAATCTATCTAAGAAATGGTCCAAATTTCCTTGACTAAGAATTATTACTTAGTTTCCCTTAACTAAGGTTTACCACTTAGCCTTATTTCCATAATCCTTGTTAACTATGGTTATTTACCTAATCCTCCGAATTAGGGTTTATCTAATGGGTTAAGTGTCACTTAAGTTCGTAACTTAGCCCGTCTACAAACCATGTCAAAATTGGCTAAGTATCCAAGTCCAAGACTTAACCCTACAAACCATGTGTCAAGTTGGCTAAGTATATTAAGAAATCCATAACTTAACCTCGTCTAATTATCATTTTAGATTGGTTAATTATATAAATTAACTTGACCTTGTCAAATTACCAAGTCAAATCGGTCAAGCGTATTCAAGTGATTCGTGACTTAGCCTTATCATGTTTTCACGTTAGATTGGTTAAGTATAGGTCACTTAACCATATCAAACTAACGAGTTGGATTAGTTAAGTGTAAATTAACTTAACCCCGTCCAATTACCATGTTTAGATTAGTTAGGTCTGAGTTGCCTTAACCCCATCCATTAACTGTATTAAACGGTTAAGTGTTACTAAGAAAATTCACTTGACCTTATCAAGTTATCGTGTTGGATTGATTAAGTGTTGGTTAACTTAATCCCGTCCCCTCGTCGTATAAAAATGGTCAAGTGTCGTTAGGCAAATCAAGTTACTTAACCCACCCAACCCTGTCATGTTTTGTTAAGTATCATTAGCCTAATCAAATTACTTAACCCATTTGTCCATGTCATATTTGGTTAAGCCTCATTAATCAAATTAACTTAACCCTATTATGTGGCATTAATTATTTAATGCACCCCAACCTCTCACATTAGACTTTGTTGTGGTTACTAGTTAAGCCGGGCGGGTCCGGGTAGATTTACACCACAACTTGGTCTAACCTCGGGTTCAAGCACAACATGACCAACTTCTCACATTGGGTCCTATTGTTTGCAACTACTAGTTAGGCCGGTCGGTTCCGGGTAGTTTTACGTTGCAAACTCAACCCAACCTCGAGTTGGCCACCTTCATGTTTAGTCTAGTGTCATGTTCATAGTCAAGTTTTCAAGCAATTGGGTAGACCTAACTTAATAGGTAAATTCCCAATGGGTAGACCTAACTTAATAGGTAAATTCCCAAGCTTATGTTTTTATGCATACTTACATGTCAACTTCCATGTTACATTTCAAGTTATGTTTTCAAGTATAAACACATGTCATATTTAACGTTACATGTTGTCATGTTTCTACCCATTTACCCAAATCATGTTCATGTCATTATGTTTTCCCCATAATGTGACCCCAACGCTTTTAAACTCGCATATACGTTCGCAACAACATAATGGACTAAAAGAAGAGACTTGACAAAGGCATGACAAAAATGGATATTGAGCCACAAGTTAATCATGGTGGCAAATGAGGCACAAATGTGTTCATTAGGTTGCATGTTACATTCTTAAGCCTCAAAAACATGCATAAACCCAAACTTGGCACATAAGCGAATCATGGTGACAAAAGACATGGAATGATAACTAGAAACTCGCATATATCATCATATAAGGATTATGACTTCATATGCAAGTTGACATAATGATTATGAAGGTTTTCATGTTGCATAATGCAACATTTCAACATAAAGGTTGTGGCTTTTAGCTCATAAGATCAAGATAATGACTTCATAAACTTGCATAACATGATAGCATGCATCATTCTCAATGATCAAACCCAAACTTTCAACATGAACTTTTAACTTCATAGTTAATACCTAAGAGTAGGGAAGGGCTTACATTGCTATTAAGGCCTAAATCGATTACACTAAAGCTTGTGATGAAGCCTATGCATGCCATCACCCAAAAACCCAAAGATGGATGCTCCAAATCGACAAAAACACCATCTTTATGAACAAAGGTCAAAGCTTTTGCCTTGGAATCAACTTGAGAAGCTCTCATACTAACATAGGGACTCTCTAACACTCTCAAGATCATGAAACCTTTCATAGAAATGAAGTGGAGGCTAGGATAGTTGAGTGGAGGCCATGAGAGTAGAAATTTTGCCATAGTTTAGTTACATGAGTGAATAATGAGGGTTTAGGATAGGTTAGGGTCTTATTTATAGATTAGGCAAGTGTTTTAGGCCATAGGATTAAACCTAGATTCAATCCAAGCCATCAAAGCATGTCTTGGGGAAGAAGTCAAGTGTAGGAACCATCTAGGGCCTTTAGATTAAAGATGAACCATGAGAACCATCCAAATGCAAAATCTGCATTTGAGCGAATCGGCCCACGGGTTAACAGCCAAACACCCTGGATTAACCCCTAGTCGACCCAGCAGGCTCGGGTCGACCTCAAAAATCGGCCGGTTCGGTTATTCCCCTCTCCTAATTCGCTGTTTTGAACATTTTTGCATATTTATTTATTTAATCTTCAATTATATATATATATATATATATCAATATATATATTTCTCTGCGCAACCCATTTCACTTAATTAAGTATACTTTAATTTGGGAATTTTTCGTGAAACTTCGCGAGGCCATATCTTGGTCATACAGACTCCGATTTCCGAAAACTCAGACTCTATTTCGCGTATTTTTCCGAGACGAACGCAATGGCATAGCCCGTTTCACTTGATTCAGAATTTAAAATTAAATTCTGCCTTGATTCTCGTCTTAATCATGTTATCGAAATACGGGTTGTTACATTCTCCCCACCTTTTAGGATTTCGTCCCCGAAATCTCCAAGTTAGGAAGAACATATCCTACCATCCATCATCCATCTACTCAAAACATCATCCACAAGCAACCATTGTCCTTAGATGATTTCTAATGCTGTATGAATATATGCAAAACGTGTGTGTACATGTTCCTTAGATAATGCTAATGATCAGGCCTGAATAATCTTTCTAATGCAAAAATATGTATAGTGCCATGAATCCAACATGTATGCAAATCGTCCTAGTCATATAGATACTATATGCGTGCACAATCATTCATCCATATGCCACAACCGCATGATAATACATTCGATTTCATCCATAAACAAGTATAAATACTCGTGCATATGCAATATGAAGTGTGACCGAGTCGAGCTAGTATCTAATGTGTATTCGCGCATCCACGAGCAACCACTTGCAACCACTTGCAACCATATCAATCATAACATGTTTCAAATACATGTTTACATCCATAGGGTTCTACCTAGGATTCCCTGGAACAGGGTCGAGAAGATAAACAAGACAAACTCCTTACGGGGTTTGTAACAGAAAATAGGACCGAGGAGATGTCCACAAAAGATAGCCTACAACCAAGCTCTACAGGAAAACAGGGATCAAGGATATACTCCCAAAAAGAGATATCATGCGCGTATTTAGTCTTCAGTCTCCTGAGTCGCATTACCTTGAGCTTAGTTCCATCGTGCCTTGACCGCCCCTTTTACTTCACGATTTCGCAGCTTCTTATTTCCTGTTTCCATAACATGAGTTGGAACTCATTTCCTCGTCGCCTCTCGTTCCTCTTGCACTTATCCTTTTCCTAGAATACTTGACGCAAACATGACTGCGTACCCATGTTCTCATGCAAGATTTCCAAAATTCACTAGTGAATCTCGGACCTCGTACCATAAGGTATTCCACATAGAAGAACTTTCTCTTGAAAGTAAACAAGTTACCGTGCGCACTTACTAGGGTAATTCCCATAACCCATACATAAGTGAAATAAACCATCCGTCTTATTGGCGAACACCACTCGATCGGGCTTCAAATTTCCAATAAAGGTATCAAGGGATTCTAGGTAACTAATCATAACCGAACCCAAAAAGGTTCCATGAGACTTCGAGGGTATTACCAAGTCTAGTCAAGAGTCTAACTACCCTCCTATCAAAACCGAGAGTGGCACCCCTTACTGGATAACCACTTCATCCCTAGAATCCATCCATAACCGAGGCATGTCATTCTCAAATCCAAAACAAGTCATGAATAAATGGACCGATTCTCCACAGGACTTGAGACAAAAATGGGATTCTCTAATACGCTAGTACTTAAGGTGCAGAGACTCAACTATCGAAGCAGACTTAAATGATACGATGATCAAACCAAAGTCCTAACGGGATGATAGAGAAGAAAAGCTAAACCTTTAACAAGATCGTTACCCTCCTTCCGAGGTACCCTAGAAATGAGAGCATACTACTGCCCTCCGAATGATCTTGTCCCTGTTCCATGATACTTAACTATCTGTCCCGTTTCACCATGCCAAAGGTACTCTCTCGTCATGGGTTTCATTGTTCATCTTTCTCCCTCCTTTTAGGACTCAGCCATACCAACATGTTGCTTATCCCTGAGCTCGTATCCTTTATCCTTGTTCTTACTATCCTTTCATGCATAACTCTGCAACGGTCTCTCGAGAACCACCTCCATCGTACGAGGAACACTTACGCAGCTAGAAATACTAGTCGCAGTCAAAACCACTGTGACTACAGATGGAGGAAAGAAAGGAAAAGAGATTCGATCAAGGAAACAAGGATAATGCTAATGGCCTTTGGGGAATAGCCTTTTTCTTTTCAAAAGAAAATTTTCTTGAAAAATGCTTCTTTGTAAACGGTTTTTCAAATAATTTTCAGAAGGTCTTTAAAAACTTTTGCCCAGTCTAGTAACCTTCTGCTCTGATACCAAATGTAACACCCCGCCTCCGCTAGGGTCACTCGCAAGGAATGCACTAGCTTTAGAGGGGCATTATTGGTAAACATGTACAGAAATATCAAAAGACAGAACATATAAAACAGCGGAAGTAAAATCGAACTTTCCTAAACACTAATAATTAAGGTCTAAAGCCTTTTACATCAGAGTACATCAAAACCTGTCTTGCAATGGTAAAGAAGCATAAAGACTTTTTCATAAATTATTCCCCAAGTAAAAACAGTAAAGTAGTCATAGCCATGAAAAGTCCAAGCCATCCATGATGACCTTCAAGCAGAAGAAGACCGAACTAAACAGCAGTGTTTCCTCCCTGTAACCTGGGGGGGAAACGGAAGAAAAGAGGCGAAACAAAACGGGTCAGTCAAAAAGACTGAGTAAGCCCTATCTACTATTAGTATAAAAACTAGTAAAGTTAACTGTCATGAGAAACTGAGATGAACATAAGCATAATACAAGATAGGTCAATTAAATCAAAATAACAGAATGAACTACTGAACTCAGATAAACTAGGGTGTCGTGATAAACTACGATGTCAAGATAAAACAAGGTATCACATTGTCAGGTTTCTATCAAGTATAATATCCCAAGATATCTATCACGTATAACGTCCCATGGCATCTATCCTGTATATCCGCTCTGCACCTCTCGTACTAGTATCCCAACCCGCGTTATGTGTTAACTATGAATGTCCCTTGCCCGATGTCATGTAATGGTCCATGTCAACCTAATACATAGCATATGTAGGTTTTCCCACTCGTATGTTTCTTTCCATGTATAAGTTCAGTCCTTTGCCGTAGGCCGTACGGGCTTTCCTCATGTCGTATTATCCTTGAAATCGTTTGGACTGTCACCCTTGTTCTAGCTAGGCTCTTCCATATGAATCATCGTTTGAACTACTAGGACTTACGCCACCTAGCACCACTAGGGATTACGCTTACCTATTGCACGCTTTCGTATTTCGGTTTGGGTTAAACCACCTAAGCCACTAGGGATTACGCTAACCCTCAACCGCGCCCTTTTTCCCACGCATTCATCGTGAATCGTTTTTCTATAACTGTATGCACATGTATCACATCGTGCCATCCGAGTCCTGTCACAGGGCAAAACAAGAAATACAGGACTCGGTCGGGAGCTTTAGATTTATCTGCCGATGCAGATACTAAGGTCTGCTTTTCTACACGTGGCTATGGTCCCACGAGACCCCTCCCTCAACTAGTGAAAGGCAACACAAGAGAAAATCTTGCATGAGAACTACACTCCGGCCAGCCCACATCCTACGGCCTACCTCACCCATAATTAGATAGCAATTATGGTCTGTTGGGTGTTCCCTGCCTTTCCGTACGTACACGCTTGACTCAAAATGGTAGATGATCGACGAACATGCTATCTCGGGCACCTTATGTATTCGTCGACTCACTGCTATCCATCCCAGTCTTTAGGTCGCTCGTATAGCAACCAAGGCATACTCTTGGTTCTTCTAACGCAGACCTTAACCTCTTGTGAGCCCAGGATGATCATCTGCGACCTCACAGAGGGATACCAAGAATATCCTCACGTTCCCCGAAGCCGCTGCTTCGTTACCCAGTTCGCTGGAGCCTTTATCTAAATCAGATAGCCCGCTCCTACACGCATACTTAAACGTTGACCTAACGTATCGGGTTACTAATCTATCTAAGAAATGGTCCAAATTTCCTTGACTAAGAATTATTACTTAGTTTCCCTTAACTAAGGTTTACCACTTAGCCTTATTTCCATAATCCTTGTTAACTATGGTTATTTACCTAATCCTCCGAATTAGGGTTTATCTAATGGGTTAAGTGTCACTTAAGTTCGTAACTTAGCCCGTCTACAAACCATGTCAAAATTGGCTAAGTATCCAAGTCCAAGACTTAACCCTACAAACCATGTGTCAAGTTGGCTAAGTATATTAAGCAATCCATAACTTAACCTCGTCTAATTATCATTTTAGATTGGTTAATTATATAAATTAACTTGACCTTGTCAAATTACCGAGTCAAATCGGTCAAGCATATTCAAGTGATTCGTGACTTAGCCTTATCATGTTTTCACGTTAGATTGGTTAAGTATAGGTCACTTAACCTGTTAGCCTACTTTGTGAACTAGGCAACACAAAGTCAAGAAACCAACCATTGAAGAGTATTTTAAGTTATAAGACCTCGGTTCGGATTGGAAGAAAACACTACAGTTCAAGTTGATAGCTGCGGTCGTTCGGATCGGATAGGATCCTTTATTCGGATCGGGTTAGAGCAGCATATTGGACCGGATCGGATAAAGATCTCGGTTTGGATCGGTGGTCTTTTACTGATAGATTGGTAAAGCATATCCAGTCGGATCGGAGGACAACTAAATCTCGCATGGAAATCCACCTGCTTGTCACGACGCTGGAGCGAAGCGGAATAGATTAGAGAGGGAGAGACGTCAAAGCCATTCCAGTTCGGATCGGGTACCCCGATCCGAACCCCTTGCCTGCGCGCCTCCGACCCGCACCCATGATCCAAGTTAGCCTCCTGTAAAATCGCCTGGAGAACCGGACCGGATATGACTAATTCCTACCCCTAACGTCCATCTCTTTGATGTGTTGTCAGCTTGATAGTTCATCCGAACCCGAGGAGAGTGCGATGGATGACACGTGTTCCGACCCGGATTGAATCTCAGGCAAATTCACACCTATAAATACCCCATCTAGAGACAAAGGAAAGGATCTTTTTTCAGCACTTTTGAGAATCCAAGTACCTCCATCATCCGAACTCCATTACTCCCGGAGAATCCAAATCATCTTTCATTTCTTGTTTTAATCATTTGAGTGAACAAAAGTGAGTTGTGAGTGAATCTTACATTGCATTTGTAACTGAATTACTGAATATAGTGAAAAATAAGTGGACGTAGGCATTTCTTCGCCGAACCACTATAAATCCTGTGTGTTCATTTTTGTTATTGTCTCATATAATCTTGTTTCTAATCAATTTGGGTGTTAGAACCACTTTTGGGTCTAACATTTTGGTGCTTTCACTGAGAATCCTCATCTAAATTCTTTATTTTCCGGGATCTCTTTCTACTTTTTGGACCGTTGAGTTCAAAGAAGTGAATCCTTAAGTTTCTCCGTTTTCTTACATTCGTTGAAGTAATTGTTGAAGACTCATGGCCAAAGGAAAAGGCAAGGAAGTTCAGACTTTCCGAGGAAATGGAGCTGGCGAAGATCAGCAAAACGCTGTTGTAACAAGGTCTCGGGGGCAGAGTTCAGCAGCAGGAAGAATCAGTGCAGGAAATCCGAACCGACAGCAGGGGGAGAGCTCCGATCCGAACCGGGTAGGGGACTCTGAAGCAGTGCATTCCCCCAATTTGAACCGACCTGAGTTGCTCGCTGCGCACCGATCCGACCAGGCACCCCAGCTCCGATCCGACCCGACCTCCTACCTCCGATCCGACCCGATGCTTGGTGAAGCTGGAACCTCTACTCGAGTCCCTGCGAATGCTCCAATTCCAGCTGCCAGGGTGGGAGATCAGGTCAATCCATCTGCGCCCATCACTCAAGGCGATTTTTCACGCTTGCTTGACATGCTTGAGAGCACAAGGGAAGCTATGAGAGTTCATGAGCGCACTAACCTCATGATGCAGGAAAATATGAGGCTCATGAGTCGGGAAATCAACGAGCTCCGTCGACAGAGAACTCCATCACCGGTTCGTCACACACCAGTAGATCAATCTTCATCTTCCGAGGAAGAGAGGCCCCGTGAGCGGAGGCCACTCGAACGACCTCAGAATGTGGAGCAGCTAACATTTGGATCTTTGGGATCTCGCGAGGATATCGCACGAGCATTAGGAACCGATGACCCCACTCGGGGGCAAAGACTCCAGTCCCCTCTTCCCGAGATCGACCGGGAACGCAGGGAACGGAATCGAGCAGAGGCAGTTCGAAGAAGAAGGGCATCTCCTGAGCAAGAGCCCGGAAGGATCTCGGATACTAGGGCCAGGGAACCTGAGCAGCCCCTAACTAGTGCTGACGTACAGGCAATGGTTCGCCAAATTATGTCCGAGAGCCGGAATTATACAAATGAAGACTACGGCATTGAGCGAAGCCATACTCCGTTCACCGATGATATCCTCGACTTCCAGTTTCCCCGACGCTTCAACCTGCCACAAATGGATAAATATAACGGAAGGACTGATCCGGGACATCATTTAATGAGATATTCGTGGCTCATGAATGCTGCTGCTGCCCCAGATGAAGTGAAGTGTAAAGCATTCCCAATCTACCTAGAAGACGTGGCATTGTTCTGGTTTACCCGACTTCCGCCTCGTTCGATTTCAAACTATAAGGAATTAAGCGAGCGTTTCATGAACCAATTCCGCCTCCATGCCCGAAAGTCCAAAAGTGTTATTGAATTGTCAAGAATCAAACAGGCACCAGGAGAATCTCTAAGGGCATATCTTGATCGTTTTAACCAAGCTGTAACTGAGGTCAGTGATCCGCATGAGCCCACTATTCTGATGGCGTTAAAGGAAGGAGTCGATCCTGAATCTGAGTTTGGAGACTACCTTTCCGGGAAGACACCCCCCACAAGGGCGATATTCTACGAAAAAGCCGATATTTATCTAAGACGAGAGGAGGCTAGGGCAAACCGAAAGAGAAAGTCTGAGACAGCCTCAAAGGAGAATGTGCAGAGTAATATTGCCGTGAAGCAGTCTGGGGAAAGTTCTGGCAAGGTTGAAGTAAATGTAGGAAACAAGGGTGGAAACAGCAATACTGGAAACGGGGGGAACAACAACAACCGTAATTCAAACGGTAACAGGAGAAACAGAAATAGGGGAAGCGACCCTAACAAAAGGCCTCGATTTCAGAACTACGAGAACTATACACCATTGAATGACACCCTGGAAAATATTTACCTGGATACGTACAATGTGTTGCAGTACAAAAGACCGCCACCTCGTGATTCGACCGAGAAAGAAATGGCGATAGGGAAATTTTGCTTGTTTCACGGAACACATGGACATTCGACCAATGAATGTCGGCATTTGAGGGATGTAATTGAAAAGCTGCTGCGTGAAGGAAAGTTGGATGAGTACAAGGTTGCCCCGAGGGACAGGGGGCAAGGAGAGCAGGCTCCAAAACAGATCCTACCTGCTCCTAAGCCTACCGCGCAGCAGAAAGGTAAAGGGATTGTCATCAACTCTATAGTAGGCGGACCTCACCCGGCAATCCGAAGTTTTAGGTCAATGTACCAGTATGTGAATGCTGCCAAGCATCTAGATGTGAATGAAGGTGACGATTTGGAAGATGTCACCCCTATAAAACAACAAAAAACCATGTTCGATGACGTGGTATTTCGCAGCCGAGACAACACGGGGATACAATCTCCCACCAATGATCCGTTGGTTATTACTACCACCATTGGGCCGGCCTTGGTCCATAAGGTATTAGTAGACAACGGAAGTTCCGTTAATATTTTGTTCAAGAAGTCATTTGATCAGATGAAGCTTGAGCCCGAAGATCTGAAACCTTGTGAAGGATGGATTAGAGGTTTCAACGGAGCGACGACGTCTCCCATGGGATATATAGAGTTGCCCGTAACCCTAGGGCAAGGAGAACGTAGAAGAGTGCGAATGCTTCAGTTCGTAGTATTGGACATAGATTCGCCATATAACGCATTTTTAGGGAGACCGGCCCTCGCTGAATTTAGAGTTTGTATCGCCCCTTGGTGCTTGTTACTAAAGTTCCCAACCGAAGCCGGGACTGGAGTAATAAGAGGGGATCAGGTTTCTGGACGGGCCTGCTATGTGGCCGAACTGAAGATGTTGATGAAAGGAGTTAATGCTGAGAGTAAGGATGCTTCGTCTCCCTCAAAGGGGGACTCGGCATAGCAACTAGAGAAATTGACCCCAAAGGAGTTGCCCAAAGGAACACCTGAAGACCTGGATCCTAGAAAAGGCGAGGAACCAGAGGCTAGGAATGCAACTCCTAACGAAGCGACAGTGGAAATTCCCATTGATGAAGCTGATCCGACGAAAGTTTTGAAGATTGGTTCTCAATTGGATCCACGTCGTGCTGAAGAGCTGACGGACTTCTTGAAGGCAAACTTAGATGTGTTCGCTTGGACCCATGCTGACATGTGTGGGATATCACCTTCCATCATCAGTCACAAATTGAATGTGGATCCGAAGCATCCGCCTGTGAAGCAAAAGAGACGCATGCTGGGCCCAGAGAGGTCGGCTGCTCTCAAAGAGGAAGTAGAGAAGTTGAAGCAGAATGGATTCATTCGAGATTCGACTTATCCCGACTGGATATCGAATCCCGTCTTGGTAAAGAAGCCAAACGGAAAGTGGCGAACTTGTATTGATTTTTCAGACTTAAATAAAGCTTGCCCAAAAGATAGTTTCCCACTTCCCAGGATTGACCAGCTTGTAGACTCGACAGCAGGTCATGAACTTCTGTCTTTCATGGATGCGTACTCTGGGTACAACCAAATTCCTATGAATGTACCAGACCAAGAGCATACGAGTTTCATTACGAATTTGGGGCTATATTGTTATGTTGTAATGCCATTTGGGTTAAAAAACGCTGGAGCTACATATCAGCGCTTGGTAAATAGAATGTTTTATGATCAAATAGGAAAAACTATGGAAGTTTATGTGGATGATATGCTTGTCAAATCAAAGCAGTCTTCCAGTCATACGCAAGACTTAGCGGAAATGTTTGGTATCTTGCGAAAATACCGTATGAAATTGAATCCTTTAAAATGTTCTTTTGGAGTGGCGTCGGGAAAGTTTCTTGGCTTCATTGTGAGTTCCCGAGGAATTGAAATTAACCCTAGCCAGATAGCAGCAATTAGAAACATCGAAGAACCAAGAAGAATTAAACATGTCCAAAGTCTGGCAGGGAAGGTAGCGGCGTTGAGTAGATTCATCTCTAAAGCCACAGATAAGTGTGTTCCGTTTTTTGACTTGATAAAAAGGGGAAAGAAGAACTTCCAGTGGACTCCCGATTGTGTTGAGGCCTTCCAAAATCTGTTAGAGCTGTTAGAGAAACCGCCAATCTTATCAAAGCCCGTAGATCACGAAGAATTATTTGTTTATCTAGCAGTCTCGGCTCACGCTGTCAGCACAGCCCTGGTTCGAGAAGAAGACAAAGTACAAAGGCCAGTGTACTATGTGAGTAAGAAATTAGCAGCGGCAGAACGCAACTACCCAAAGATTGAGAAGCTTGCTTACAGCCTCCTGATCGCATCCCGAAAACTTCGTCACTACTTCCAAGCCCATCCAATAACCATATACACCGACCAGCCGTTAAGACAGGTGTTGCAGAAACCCGAAGCGTCGGGAAGGTTGATCAAATGGAACATAGAACTAAGCCAGTTTGATTTGAATTTTCAACCACGAAAGTCTATCAGGGGGCAAGCTCTAGCAGACTTTATTGCGGAGTTCACCATTCCAGAGGAGGAAATAATCAATGACCAAGTGGTCAAATCCGAGGATAAGCTAGAGATGAATCCGTGGAGATTATATACAGATGGAGCTAAAAATGACCGAAGGTCCGGAGCTGGAATTGTCTTAGTCACTCCCGAGGGACGGTCGTTATATTACGCCCTACGGTTAGAATTTTCGGCAACTAACAATGACTCTGAGTACGAAGCCCTGATTGCCGGGCTGAAACTTGCTAAAGACCTCGGAGTAAAAATGATGGACATATTTTGTGACTCTAAGATTGTTGTTTGTCAAGTGCGAGAGGAATTCGCGGCTCGAGGACCTCGACTTATCGCCTACCTCGAGAAAGTGAAAGAGCTATTGAATAGTTTAGAGCGGTACAACATAACACATATTCCCAAAGTTGAAAACCAGAAAGCGGATAGACTGGCAAAGCTGGCTAGTTCTGACAATCCAGAAGGGACTGAGGTGATTCCAATTGAAACGTTAGAGTCGCCAAGCTTTGAGTCAATGGAAATTGAATTCGCTCTTGAAGTGGAACCAGAAAAGGAGTCATGGATGACTCCAATTAAGAATTTCCTTAAGAATGGGACACTCCCATCGAAGAAGAGTGAGAAAAGAGCTGTAGTTCGCAAAGCAACCAGATATGTTATACAAGACGGTACTCTCTATAGACAAGGATTTTCTATGCCCCTGTTACGATGTATCGCACACGACGACATCAAGCGTGTACTAAGAGAAGTGCACGAAGGTGAGTGTGGAGATCATACAGGAGGTCAAACTTTAGCAAAGAAAATATTGCGGTACGGATACTTCTGGCCTACGATCAACAAAGATGCGGCTGATTATTCACGACGCTGCGATAAGTGCCAGAGATTCGCCAAAATCCCCAGGGCACCGTCAACCCAGCTTAAATCGATGGTGAGTCCTTGGCCATTTGCCACATGGGGAATTGATATCATTGGAGTTTTACCAATTGCTAAAGGAGGAGCTAAGTATGCAATAGTAGCCGTGGATTATTTCACAAAGTGGGTGGAAGCTGAGCACTTGACTAAGATCACCACAAGAAAGGTAATAAGTTTTGTGGTCAGAAATATTATATGCCGATTCGGAATCCCAAGGACAATTGTTACTGACAACGGGACCCAATTTGATAGCTCTGAATTCAGAAATTTTTGCCAGAAATATAAGATAGACAAACGATATACTGCAGTTGCCTATCCACAATCGAATGGGCAAGTAGAGGCAGTAAACAAAGTTATAAAATCCATCCTCAAGAAACGGTTGGAGCGTGCAAAGGCAAGATGGGTTGACGAATTGCCCCTAGCTTTGTGGGCATATCGAACAACGTTTAAAACGGCTACCGGTCATACCCCTTTCTCTCTCTCCTTTGGCTCAGAAGCAGTAATTCCAGTTGAACTGGAAGTTCCTTCCCACAGGGTGACGTATTATGACCCGATGACGAATCGGGCACTTTTACTTGAGTCTCTTGATGAAGTCGAAGAGAAAAGGGACGAAGCAGACTTGCGTGCAGCAAGACATCGGCGTCAGATGGCACGCTATTATGACCAAAAAGTTCGCCTCAGAACTTTTGAACCAGGAGATTTGGTGCTAAAGAGAGTTTTTCCATCTCTTCCTCACCTCGGCCCAAAATGGGAAGGACCCTTTTTCATCCAACGGAAACTTGATAAAGGAACATTCAAGTTAACGACCGTAGATGGCGAAGAAATCCCTCGAGCATGGAATGCCCAACACTTAATGCGATATTTGGATTAGAAATGCTATACTTTTTGCTGTTCTTCCTGTAAACTCTGTAATAAGGCACGACTTGCCTTGGGAAAACATGACGATATGAATAAAGGACTATAAAGTGGATGTAGGCTACGACTTAGCTGAACCACTATAAAAATATTGTGTGTTATTTACTTTTATGCATTTACATTCATTAGTTGTTCTGTTGTGATTATGAAATACAGGATAACTCAAAGCCTAAAAAAGGTTGAAAACAGTTTGGACATAAAAAGAAGCACAATGATTATTTGTGCAATAAGATGTAAAAGAATGAGAAAACGACATTCTTAACTCTAACTCTCCAGAGAAAGAGAGAGAGTATAAAAGCGTCTCCGACTGAGCGCTGAAAAAGAAATTCTATTTTTAACTCTAACTCTCCAGAGAAAGAGAGAGAGTATAAAAGCGTCTCCGATTGAGCGCTGAAAAAGAGATTCTCCTCCTAACTCTAACTTTCCAGAGAGAAAGAGAGTATAAAGGCGTCTCCGACTGAGCGCCGAAAAAGAAATCTTTTCCCGTTGAGAGACCGGGAAATGAATAGATGACTAAGCTCGAACTCTAACTCTCAAGAGAAAGAGTGAGAGTATAAAAGAAATGCCAGGAAAAACAACAGGTATTGACGACACAGGAAATGCTATCCCGCTAGGGAATTGGGAGCATTCAGATTGCATGGATAAGCATTGAATAACTTATGGAAATTGACTGGGGACACATATGCATACACATATTTTCCCCCTTTACAACTTTGTTTCATAGCTATAGACATGCATTTTTACATAAGTGCAGAACTGCTAATCAATAAATATTGCAAAAAAGTGAATTATTTTTATTTACAAATGAATAAATTTGTACAGGGAAATAACTAAAGAAGAAAGTGCAGGAGCCGCTTTTGCAACAGCAATTATTGGGTTACAAAGATACTAAAAGGAATACAGGGGAATCCGTTACTTAGGTTTGGAATGAGCCTTAGATTTCTTGGCGGCTTTCTCCGCATCCTTTGCTTCCTTCTCGGCTTCAGTCAAGATTCGTTTTGCTTTCTTTTTCCCTGAAGATGCGGTGCTGGAGCCAGTAGACTTCTTCCCGGAGGGCGGGACACTGGAATCAAGAGAAGATTTTTTAGCAAGTTCCTCGGTAATAGATCTAGTTGAGAGCTTAACAACTAACCTTGAACCCGCATCCACAACTGCGAGGGGCTTGAGGATCTCAGGGTCTAGTTCTTCGGCCTTTAATTGCAAGCGCTTATCTTGATCAGCCTTCATGGCAGCCAAGGTAACATCATCGGCGCTTCTCGACTCCCCAGTTATTGCAACCTCCGGTTCCTCATCATGCCCCTCGTTTCCTCCGTCGTCTTTTAAGGCTGCGATCATTTCTTCGTCATGGGGAGTCGTGGCCTTAGTTGGCTCATTTCCGTCTCCCGAGTCTGCAGGAGCAGCCTTGTCTTCCCCTTCTTTGGCCCTATCAGCGGGCTTTGTCCTAGTGGTAGCTCCTTGAGCTACATCTGTCTTTGCGAACGGTTCAGCGCCTACAGAATAAGAAACATCGGTTATCAACCCAGGCAAAGGCAAAGGGTTTCGCATCGAACGTTCAATCATGAAACCAAAGGTAGTAGTAGCCTTGGCAAATTGAGGAGAAAAGATAGGAATACCTTCTGAAGACTTTTCAGCAGGGGTGACTACTACCTCTGGAGTTATTTCAGGAATGGGAGATAGCAAAGTTGTTCGGGGAATTCCCGGGTTTTCGGGGTCGTACCCTTCTACTTCAGGAGGTACGGGAGCAGAAGAAGAGGAGCCAGCTTCAGGAATGGTTTTCTGTTTAGACTTCCGCCTCTCTTCTTCCATGGCCTCAGCAATTAGACGGCGCCCTTCAGCTAGACGCTCCGGTTCGTCGTCTCTCAAGTACTTCTCCATCAGCTTGTCTTCATCGAGGGAATCGACCTTAAGTTCTTCTTTTTCCCACTCGACTATTTGATTCCACACTTGAACCAGAGTGGATGGATAGTCCTCGATCCAGGAAATGTTTCGACGACGAATAATATGCGCGAAGAATTCAATCATTAGCTCGCCGAAACCTTGAATTTCAGCCTCCGCGTCAGATAATTGCTTGCGGGTCTCCTCCGCAGATTTAATAGCGTATTCTACGTTGCCCTCGGCCAAAGCAGCCCTATTTTCTGCCTCCAGCAACTTTGAAGCCAAGTCAGCATTCTTCTTTTCTAATTCGGCATTCTTTTCTGCTAACTCGGCGTTTTTCCGTTCAAGCTCAGCATAAGCAAGGTGTGTTTTAGTGGCTTCTGATTTGGCCTCGTCAGCTTGCTTTTTTAGTTCAGAGCGTTCCTGAGTATGAGACTCGAGCAAGTCATGATAACGCTTTTGCATGTCCTCAAACTGTTGTTTGAAGTTAGAAGCGTTCTTTTGAGCGACAGCCAGTTGAGCTTGAGTGTCCTCCAAGTCCTTTCCTAAGGCTTTTAAAGCTTTGGCATCCTCCTCCGCAGTCTTTTGCATTGAATCAGCGTTTGTCATTAGAGTGCGAATGATTCTAGAGAGATTTCGAGAATACTTGAACATCTCAGAATATTGTTTTTCTACCAAATCAATCTTTGCTTTGGCCTCCTCTACCCAATTAGACGAAATAGGTTCTAGGGCAGGTAAAAAAGTCAGAGTCTCGAAGTAGTGTTCAGGAAACTGCTCTTCCAAATATGCCCGTCTTACTGCAGTTCCCGCATCTGATGGAGGAGGAGCGAGGATTGTTAATTCAGCGTCCCTTCCTAAAGAAGATTCTGTGGTACCCTTGTCTGTCCTAGGTCGTTTGGTAGCAGGGACCTTTTGCTTGCTTCGAGACCCAGTTTCCTTTGGAGGAGTTTTCTCTCTACTCCGCTTTTCATGGGAGGAAGTGGAATCCTTGGATGGTGGTCTATCCTCCTCCCTGCGACCTTGATAGCTCTTGTATTTTTCTTGTTCCGGTCGGACTGGTGAGCGGGAACGTGAGGGCCGAGATCGATAGGGATCATAAGGTCTTCTTTCCTCCCTACCGCGGTCGTCCCGGCGATTATATTCGACATCCTGAGGAGGATTGGACATGCTGCGACGAAGCTTTTTTATATCATAATAGGATCGAGACATTGTACCTACACGATAAAATGAACGAAGTTTAGAATCAACGGATTCATGGAGAAAAGAAGTGCAATGAATGCTAATGCTGTGGTGTAAAGTGCATCCTAGATGGTGTGTGTCCCCCCAACCAACCCGAGTCTGAAGCTAGACTAGTGCGGGCAGGCTCTTTGGCTTTAGCGGGAGTAGTTTCTTCGGAAGAAGTAAAGACTAAAGGATCCTTCCTGAAATCCTCTGAAGTGTAGATAGTCTCAGGTAAGGGGAGATCCCCCAAACCCTGAAATATGTGTTCGTCAGTGCCAGGGACATCCCCTTCGGAAGCGTGAAGTGGCGATTCTTGGGCAGATTTTGACTTGTCTAAAGAAGTAGTTTCCTCAGGGGCAATATACCCTTCACGATGCTTTTTGGCTAGATTAGCCAGTTCATCATCTTGTGTGGAAGAGGGAGAAGGTGAAGTGTGAAGAGAAGCTGTAGGGATTCCTGAACCTTCTCCTATTTCTGGGACCACCTCCACTGGAGGAATGTACGCGTATGGAACCGTCCCATGTCCAATGCTACGAAAGACAGATAGCAGCCCATGAAAGTGAAGGTACTCATCTTTAAGGACCTCGTCAATAGTCAGGAATTTTTGGTCGCCATTGAGAAGACGGTGCATCCGATCAAAGAACACTTGGTCTGATATCTGTTTGGGATTGTCGACTGCAAACAAAAAAGGAAAACAGGTCAGAGTGATGATTCAAGTGTACAGAGTCCTGGTTCAGAGAATCAATGCTTTACTTGATTTTGTCCATCTCCTGGCGCATCCAGATTGTTGCTTTATATAGAACCATTCTAATCTGGAGTCTCCGGCTTTACTGCTAAATGGTACAGAAATTATCTTTCTCTTCGGGACTGATTCGAAGTAGCAGAAGGATGGAGTCTCTCTAGTCCGATGTTTAAAATTATAAAAGAAGTGAACGTCACCAAATGTGAGCTCTAGGCCTAGGATTTCGCGGTATGCTATGTACAGAGTGTGCAAATAGGCATATGAATTAGGATGCAGCTGCATGGGGGCGATCCGCATTTGTCTTAAGAAGTCAACGATGAAAGGCGAGAATGGAGGGATGGCGCCAACCATGCACATCAATCGAGTGACCGTCATATATCCTTCCGGAGGGTTATGGGGACGTTCAGAGCGTGAGGGTACTAAAGTGTCCCTTTTCATTATTCCATACTTCAAGCAAATCCGAACAAGTCGGTCGTTGTCGATTGTCGATTCTACGGAATCTGGAGGTGACTCCAATATAATGGCCGAGTCAAATTCATCGGGTGCTCGATTGTCACCAATCCCTCCTTCTTCCTCAAAGCCTAGGGAAACTTCGCTTTCTGAAGACATTTCGTCGCTTTCTCGATGACCAACTCCGTAATCCGGACCCTCGCTGTCCCATTCTGGGTCAGATGAAGAAGATATATCCTCGAGAGTGGTTTTGTTGGAAGTTTCCGGAGCTTCTGTCCTCTCATCTAGACGAGAAGAGCGTCTGGGCCTCATTGCCATGGAACTATTGAAGAAGCAATAGCACGGATTAGAGTAAATTATCCCGTGTCCCCCTTTTGTGTATGTGTGTGAACTAAAGTGTGTGCAGCAAATGTGGGAAATACAAAATAAAGTACAGCAATGTAAGATGAAGCTTTAAAGAGAAAGTGATGGTCAGAGTTGTTCTTAATTCTCGTTTATGTTCACAAGGCACTATCCTAACTGTCCGCGAAGCATATTCGTCTAGAGTAAGTGTTAGTTGAATTAGTTGGGTAGTCTTTATGTGCCAAATTTGATGCGTTCGGTTCGGTTCGGATATGCATATGATGACTGGCTCAATACAAATGCAGAAGGCAGTCGGTTCGGGTGTTTCAGTAAGGCAAGGTCGGTTCGAGACAAAAGGAAAACAATGGGTTCGGAAGCAGGACTGATCTGATCGGATCGGATGACCTGATCCGAACCGAACTAGCACCACTCAACCGATCCATTTATTTCAACCTTTTATCCCGTTCGCTTCTCCGACCCGAACCGATGTTTTCTTTCCTTCCTGTCTTTCTAAAGTATTAAACCCGAACCGATCCCCTATCCTTCTCCTTCCTTTCCGCTCCTTCATCTTCTACCCGAACCAGCTCCAATTTGTCACCGCGCTCCTCATCTTCTTCCTCTTTTCCCATCTACTCACAAACAAATCCGTTTTATCACCAAAGCTATCGCTAAGGGCAGATATTTGCCCTCTCCAGCCTCGCAACGCCTCGAAGTGACGACGCATCCACCAGTAACGACGTGGAGTTCAAGCGAAGCCTGTGACTAAACCATCCCAATCCAACGCAAATTGAAATCAAGAGCAATTACTATGAAACTATTCGAGATTAAAGAGCTACCTATGTGTTCGATTTAAGAAATCTACGAGGAATAGTTTCAGAATATTCGAGTTTCTGACGTTTTCAATACTAGGTTCGGAAGCGGCAGTGAAGAAGAAGAAGAAAAGAAAGAAGACGATTGTGAACTTATATAGGAATGGTGTTGACTCCTCGTCTTCCTATTTTGTCTCACCCGCTCGGACCGGAGTGAAGGCCCAGTAGCACAACTCTCTCTGAAGGCCCAATGTCTAAGAACTAAATCCACGAATACGCTTCGGATCGGAATCCGAACCGAGTGGAAATTTCACACGTTAGTTTAGCATCCGACTCGAATTGAAAAGAAGGAGAGTAAAGGAAGACATACCTGCAAGAAGCATTACATGGCGAGAAGAGTTCCCAAATTTGCTCAGAAATGAAGAAAATGTGCTCGGGTCGGACGCCGAACCGAATAGAAATCTATGCATTACTCCTGACAATTCTGATTAAACGACATCAAAGCACGCTTTGTACAACGAAAGCATCCTTTGAGGGGGCAAAATGTTAGCCTACTTTGTGAACTAGGCAACACAAAGTCAAGAAACCAAACATTGAAGAGTATTTTAAGTTATAAGACCTCGGTTCGGATTGGAAGAAAACACTACAGTTCAAGTTGATAGCTGCGGTCGTTCGGATCGGATAGGATCCTCTATTCGGATCGGGTTAGAGCAGCATATTGGACCGGATCGGATAAAGATCTCGGTTCGGATCGGTGGTCTCTTACTGATAGATTGGTAAAGCATATCCAGTCGGATCGGAGGACAACTAAATCTCGCATGGAAGTCCACCTGCTTGTCACGACGCTGGAGCGAAGCGGAATAGATTAGAGAGGGAGAGACGTCAAAGCCATTCCAGTTCGGATCGGGTACCCCGATCCGAACCCCTTGCCTGCGCGCCTCCGACCCGCACCCATGATCCAAGTTAGCCTCCTGTAAAATCGCCTGGAGAACCGGACCGGATATGACTAATTCCTACCCCTAACGTCCATCTCTTTGATGTGTTGTCAGCTTGATAGTTCATCCGAACCCGAGGAGAGTGCGATGGATGAC
The DNA here is from genome assembly GCA_030737875.1 of Allium sativum. Lineage (NCBI taxonomy): Eukaryota > Viridiplantae > Streptophyta > Magnoliopsida > Asparagales > Amaryllidaceae > Allium > Allium sativum. Next base: position 223,650,773 of record CM060909.1, on the reverse strand, counting down.
ACGTGTTCCGACCCGGATTGAATCTCAGGCAAATTCACACCTATAAATACCCCATCTAGAGACAAAGGAAAGGATCTTTTTTCAGCACTTTTGAGAATCCAAGTACCTCCATCATCCGAGCTCCATTACTCCCGGAGAATCCAAATCATCTTTCATTTCTTGTTTTAATCATTTGAGTGAACAAAAGTGAGTTGTGAGTGAATCTTACATTGCATTTGTAACTGAATTACTGAATATAGTGAAAAATAAGTGGACGTAGGCATTTCTTCGCCGAACCACTATAAATCCTGTGTGTTCATTTTTGTTATTGTCTCATATAATCTTGTTTCTAATCAATTTGGGTGTTAGAACCACTTTTGGGTCTAACATAACCATATCAAACTAACGAGTTGGATTAGTTAAGTGTAAATTAACTTAACCCCGTCCAATTACCATGTTTAGATTAGTTAGGTCTGAGTTGCCTTAACCCCATCCATTAACTGTATTAAACGGTTAAGTGTTACTAAGAAAATTCACTTGACCTTATCAAGTTATCGTGTTGGATTGATTAAGTGTTGGTTAACTTAATCCCGTCCCCTCGTCGTATAAAAATGGTCAAGTGTCGTTAGGCAAATCAAGTTACTTAACCCACCCAACCCTGTCATGTTTTGTTAAGTATCATTAGCCTAATCAAATTACTTAACCCATTTGTCCATGTCATATTTGGTTAAGCCTCATTAATCAAATTAACTTAACCCTATTATGTGGCATTAATTATTTAATGCACCCCAACCTCTCACATTAGACTTTGTTGTGGTTACTAGTTAAGCCGGGCGGGTCCGGGTAGATTTACACCACAACTTGGTCTAACCTCGGGTTCAAGCACAACATGACCAACTTCTCACATTGGGTCCTATTGTTTGCAACTACTAGTTAGGCCGGTCGGTTCCGGGTAGTTTTACGTTGCAAACTCAACCCAACCTCGAGTTGGCCACCTTCATGTTTAGTCTAGTGTCATGTTCATAGTCAAGTTTTCAAGCAATTGGGTAGACCTAACTTAATAGGTAAATTCCCAATGGGTAGACCTAACTTAATAGGTAAATTCCCAAGCTTATGTTTTTATGCATACTTACATGTCAACTTCCATGTTACATTTCAAGTTATGTTTTCAAGTATAAACACATGTCATATTTAACGTTACATGTTGTCATGTTTCTACCCATTTACCCAAATCATGTTCATGTCATTATGTTTTCCCCATAATGTGACTCCAACGCTTTTAAACTCGCATATACGTTCGCAACAACATAATGGACTAAAAGAAGAGACTTGACAAAGGCATGACAAAAATGGATATTGAGCCACAAGTTAATCATGGTGGCAAATGAGGCACAAATGTGTTCATTAGCTTGCATGTTACATTCTTAAGCCTCAAAAACATGCATAAACCCAAACTTGGCACATAAGCGAATCATGGTGACAAAAGACATGGAATGATAACTAGAAACTCGCATATATCATCATATAAGGATTATGACTTCATATGCAAGTTGACATAATGATTATGAAGGTTTTCATGTTGCATAATGCAACATTTCAACATAAAGGTTGTGGCTTTTAGCTCATAAGATCAAGATAATGACTTCATAAACTTGCATAACATGATAGCATGCATCATTCTCAATGATCAAACCCAAACTTTCAACATGAACTTTTAACTTCATAGTTAATACCTAAGAGTAGGGAAGGGCTTACATTGCTATTAAGGCCTAAATCGATTACACTAAAGCTTGTGATGAAGCCTATGCATGCCATCACCCAAAAACCCAAAGATGGATGCTCCAAATCGACAAAAACACCATCTTTATGAACAAAGATCAAAGCTTTTGCCTTGGAATCAACTTGAGAAGCTCTCATACTAACATAGGGACTCTCTAACACTCTCAAGATCATGAAACCTTTCATAGAAATGAAGTGGAGGCTAGGATAGTTGAGTGGAGGCCATGAGAGTAGAAATTTTGCCATAGTTTAGTTACATGAGTGAATAATGAGGGTTTAGGATAGGTTAGGGTCTTATTTGTAGATTAGGCAAGTGTTTTAGGCCATAGGATTAAACCTAGATTCAATCCAAGCCATCAAAGCATGTCTTGGGGAAGAAGTCAAGTGTAGGAACCATCTAGGGCCTTTAGATTAAAGATGAACCATGAGAACCATCCAAATGCAAAATCTGCATTTGAGCGAATCGGCCCACGGGTTGACAGCCAAACACCCTGGATTAACCCCTAGTCGACCCAGCGGGCTCGGGTCGACCTCAAAAATCGGCCAGTTCGGTTATTCCCCTCTCCTAATTCGCTGTTTTGAACATTTTTGCATATTTATTTATTTAATCTTCAATTATATATATATATATATCAATATATATATTTCTCTGCGCAACCCATTTCACTTAATTAAGTATACTTTAATTTGGGAATTTTTCGTGAAACTTCGCGAGGCCATATCTTGGTCATACAGACTCCGATTTCCGAAAACTCGGACTCTATTTCGCGTATTTTTCCGAGACGAACGCAATGGCATAGCCCGTTTCACTTGATTCAGAATTTAACATTAAATTCTGCCTTGATTCTCGTCTTAATCATGTTATCGAAATACGGGTTGTTACAAAAAAACTATTGTTACTTCAGTAAAGTGCATGTTCCTTTCAAACAATAAATATTTTCAATGTATACTTCGTTATTTAATTAAAGCACATTCATTCGTCTTCTTGTTATGAGTGTGTAAACATATGAACGCACCTCTACCACCGCCATCCTATAAGCTACTACAGTCAACTTCATTGACATTCTTCCCCGGTCGCTAGCCCATACTATGTATATTTAACACAGGTTCGACTCTAAGGGTAGACAACCAGACCACTGCCTACGACACTCGACATAATGAGACAATAACGATAGAAAAAGGTGTAATTCTCAGTAAAATTTGAAATTATATAATATCAAACAACAATTAAAATACAAATAATGTTGTATCTTTACTTGTTTATTCATTACTAAATATAGCATGTGTTGATCCGTCTTTTGGCAGAGCAGTCACCCGTCGAAATTATGGTTAGCGACGCGTATGAGTTTTGAGATCGTCGTCGGAAATCACAAAGCGATTTAGTCGAAGTCGCGAAGTGTTCGGAAATAGTTGGAAATATCGTCGATTCCCGAAATCGTCGTTATCGGATTGGAAAAATCATTAAAAACTTGGAAAATCTTGCATGGCAAAAATACGTGATCGACTAGGTTTGATCAACTCAAAATCTTTGAGCACCTCGGTATGATCACATCGCAAAACTAGCCGGACAAAATATTATGATTTCGGTAAATTCTTATTTCGATCACTCAAAAAGTGTTGTGAGACGCGTGTTGATCACAAATAATCTCTTGCGCAAACTCAAAACTCGAAAATCAGCCACATTGGCAAAGTTCCAGATTTGACTCTTTAAAACTACTGATCGGCATGACACAATAACCAAAAATTTGCTCGTGCAAACTCAACTGACTTGAATCAACCACTTGACAACTTTCCAGATTTGGCACTCAAAAACTACTGATCGACGTGGCACGATCAAGCAAAATCGTGTGCGCATCAGGCCTGGCACGGTCCAGATTTTGGCAAATTTGGAAGTCGAAATCTAAAACGCGAAATCGGCACGACGAAATGGCCTGATCGACATGAGAGGCGATGCGAAAACCATTAATGCCACATGGGGATTCGATGCGAAATTTTTTGGATCGGGAACGGTAGATGCGAAATAGCTCAAGGATCTGGCAAAGTAGAAAACGTGTGCGGATCACTCATTTTAGTTTGCGTGACACGGCTAGATCATGCTTTTGGGGATGCGAAGACTGAGATTTGGCAAATGGCTGATTGCCTGAAATACGTGTTGATCACTGCTTTTTGGGTGATCAACACGTGTCGATCACCATTTTCTCTAGATTTTTCTAGGATGTGAATTATTGGAACGCGACTCGATTTTTTGGTTAAGTATCGAAGATACGAATTTCGCATCCCTTAGGATACGAAATTTGAGTTGATGCATGGAAACTTCACCTATAAATACCCCCTCGCTTGGCATTCAAAGAAGTTGGTTTGACTTGGTATTTTTGGACCTTATTCATACAGAAGAGCTTTCTTTGGAGCTCATTAATGGCTTTCATGGTCATTTCCATGGTTTTTGGACATCTCTTGGACTTGTAAACTCCATATACAAGTTTGCCTACAACTTTTTGGCATTCACTTGGACTTTTAGAGCATATTTGGACATTTTTGCATATTCTTGGACATTGAAGCTTTTCATTGGCCTTTTTTGTTCAGTCTAACACAATTTGGCTCAAAAAGAAGAAGAAGGGAATTTTAGTCAAAGTTATGAATTTATAAAATATTTGTTCTTCTATTGTACAACTTTGTACAGTCAAATTGTCCAAACTTGAACAAATATTGAAATTGATAAAATTACGATGAATGATTACTATAAAGTAGACGTTGGCGTTAGTCTCGAATCACTATAAAAGTTGTGTGTCCATTTACATTTTTCCTACTTTGGTTGTTTGGATATCGGGTTTACTTCTAAACCTACTCTCCGTGGTTGGCGTGTACAAATAACCAATTTCCCATGACAACGCTTTGGCACGCCAGGAAGGGGGCCAACAACTTTGGCTTCGACTTTGGTTCTCGACTCTGGTTCTCGACTTTGGACTTCGACATCGGTATTATTTCAGAAACGGATCTCGCTCTCTTTTCATCATGATTAAATGCAAGAATCTCGATGCTATTGCCGTGGCTCAAGGTATTGGAGGTGAAGAAAGTCAAGAACTTTCTTCTACTGGAAATCCTTCGAACTTCATCACTCGGAACGACATCGACAAGATGGTTAAGGATTTGGCTTTGGATTTGAACGCTTGATTCGTGTGAAAAGAGGAATCGATGAATACTTTTCTCGCTCGGATTGAGGCTAGACTTGGAAGTGCAGGAAGGCCAACATGCCAAGCAGATATTATCGGGACAAGCACTTGTGTTCCATAATTTTACCAATTCCTAACCAAAGTTTATAAATAAATATGCTAAATCGATCAACACGAGATGAAGAGTCTAATTATACCATCAAGGTATGAGCACGGTGCGGTTTGGTGTGGTTTTGCTTTAAAACATCACTTGGAACCGCTAGGGTGCGGTTTTTAAAAGTAGAAACCGGAACCGAACCAAGAACCACTGGTGCGGTTCAGTTTTAAAAGTGCGGTTTTGATTTCAAAACCGATTAACAAAAAAGGCATTGTTCCCTAAACCAGATCTCATAGGCATAGCGCATTCAAATCCAACATAAAGCAACAATACAAAAATAGCATATACAAAACAAACAAAAGTACACTAGGTCATAATTCATATGACCAGCATATAATAGTAGTTACAGTACTATATTTTTATTGCAACACCAATATAAATAAAAAATAAAATTATCAGTTAGACCAATACAATGCAGTCAAAATGTGAAGGCAGTCTTCTACAAAACATACACAACAGTTAAGAATCAAGTTGCATCAGACATCAGTTGTAACACCCCACATCCGTTAAGGTCACTCACAAAGGGAATGACTTAACTTCGGTGGAGAGTTATAGGTAAAAGATACAGATAAATTACAAGACAGACAAAATTAAAACAGCAGAAAATAGAACTTTTCTTTATTGATCAAATAGTTTGTACAACAATTATTTTCCAATACCAGAATATCTGTCTTACAAAATAAAGAAGCATAAAATAACATTTATATTCCCCAATGTAGCGTGAGCCAGCCATAGCAATGGAAAAGAGAATCCAAGCAAAACTTCGACTAATCTTCAGCTTGGAAAGAAAACTGGGCTAAGTAGTAATATTCCCTCCCTGCGAACCTGGGGGGAAACGGACGACAAGAAAGCGAAAGAAAACAGAGTCAGACATAAAGTCTGGTAAGTTCAGTAACTTTCAGCATGTGAACAGGTAAAAAGCAACATGGCATGAATTAACTGAATACTAGACTACACCATGATGATGGGAATCATAAGGTTAGCACAAGATATGATAAGGTAAGATAAATTGGATGCACTTCTATACTTTCTCTGCTTCGCCACTACCTTGTTATTCTAATTTCTATATCCCTGCGCCACCTAACTAGTAATTTGTATAAACTGATAAGAATAGATATGTGATCCCAATCCCCGCAATTGTGGTTGTTTCAGGTGTACATATATTATTTATTACCTAGGTCTAACCTAGGGTTTTCTATCGAGCGCATTCTAGATCCAACCAGGGTTTTCGCTACCTAGGGCTACTGGGGTTTATGCTACCTATTGAACGTTTCTCGGAATTTAGGGTTTACGCGACCTAGGTCCAACTAGGGATTATGCTACCTACTGAATGATGCCCCTTAGTCTAGGACACACTACCTAGAGCGGTATATGTTCCTAGAGTTTTCCCACGTATGTGTCGCGAATCGTTATCGCTGTCTAGAAGCACATGTCCTCCGCCTGACCCCTCCCTCAACTAATGAAAGGCACACCTTGAAAAATGAGAACTATACGCAGGCCCCCTATGCCCCACTTAACCTATGGACATCCGCACCCATAACTAGATAGCAAGTATATGGTCTTTTGGAGTTCTCCGCCTTTCTGCTGTACGTATCTCGACTGACTCAAGATGGTAGGTAGACGACGAGTTGCTATCACAGGGCTACTGGTCTAGCCGAATCACGCTGGTCCATCCTAGTCTTTAGATTGCCTTATATTGCAACCAAGGCATACCCTTGGTTCTTCTAACGCATACCTTAACCTCTGTGAGCCCAGGCGGATCATCTGCAGCCTCACAGAGGGATACCAAGATTACCCTCACGTCCCCTCGAAGCCACGTGCTTCGTACCCCAGTTCGTTGGAGCCTTCTTTAAGATCATATGGACGTTCGCTCCATCTCATATTCTACTAAGGTTTACTACTTAGTTCCCTTAACTAAGGTTTACTACTTAGTTCTTTTTCTCGTCCTATTGGATTGGTTAAGTGTCATCAAGCAATTCAAGTTAACTTAACCCATTCATTTGTCATGTTAAACTGATTAAGTGTTATCAGTAATTCATGTTGACTTAACCCTACCACAAATCAAGTTATATTGGTTAAGTATTTCTTATTACTTAACCCCACCCCTTCTTCTTGTATTGGTTAAGTGTTCCCTTAGTTAACTTAACCCTAACATCTGTTTAATTCACATGTTCTAATGGTTAAGTATTGTCCCTTCATGTTTTAACTTAACCTTGTTCATTTGTCACACTATGATGGCTAATTGTTCTTTGTTTACTTAACTCCACCTTCTAGTCTAGTTAACATGTTAAATTGGCTAAGTGTATTTTACTTAACCCCACCTTCTAGTCTAGTTAACATGTTATAACGGTTAAACCTTTTCTTAACCTCACCCACTTGTCTAGTCAACATGTTATAACGGTTATTTAACCCCTACAAGTCTTGTCTTGTTAACATGTTAAGTTGGTTAAGTGTTCCTATGGACCTAACCCTCCCATTCTAGCTTAACTGTTTCTTAGCTTTAAATTATTATTTTAAAGCACCAACCACTCACATTAGACAGATATTGTTGCGGTCATTGGATGTGCCGGTCGGTTCCGGGAAGATTTACACCGCAACTCAGTCTAACCTCGGGTCCTTTTTGGGCTCAATGCTCTAACCACCCACATTAGATAGGTATTGTTACGGTTGCTGGATTTGCCGGGCGGTTCCGGGCAGTCTTATACCGTAACTCAATCTAACCTCGGGTTAGGCATATTCGTCTTTCCTAGATTTACATATTTATCTTTTTTGTCTATATGTAAATTGCTAACAACTCTTTTAAACAAATTTGGCCTATATCATATTTATTTGTCATGCCCACTAACGTACCTATATTCTAGGCCCAAATCTTGATTTACCTATCAATTAACCCAACTTGCAGTTTATGCCAAATTAGATCAGTTCATGTCAAAACTAGATTTAATATTCTAGTTTATAGTTTATAGTTTATATCCAAACTTGGCTTACATACCAATTACATACTTTGCGGTCAATTAACAATTTACCATTTTACGCCCAAGTCTAATATGCATGTAATATTTACTATTATAGCCAATTCAGATTATGCTAACATATTTGTTATGCCAAATCATCTTAATTAAGCTACGCCCAAATTCCCCCGCCGTAGTCGTACGTATAACATGATTTCACAAGTTTCTAGGTACTCATGAAATGAAACTAACAAAAGGAACATGGGATAAGCACGAGAATTGACATAAGAGAATAGGCATGAAAAAGCGAACCAAAATACACAAATACAAAGATAATGGATCCAGTGGGTTTGGTGTACATAATGGAGAACCGGAATAAACTAAGCAAATTACACCCTAAGTATGAGATCCAACAAAATCAAGGGAGACATAGGTGATTTGATCCAACATAATGCCAGTTCGGTATACAATCATGATTTGTAACTATAGTGTTATGGGCATAAGCAATTAACCACAATAGTCCTAGGCATTTAACCACAATAGTCATGGTTATAGGTAGTAGTCTCACAGTTATGAATCATGGGCGATTAAACACAATAGTCATGGATAATTAACCAAAATAGTCCAAAGAAATTAACCGCAATAGTTTCCAAGTCATAGTCATAGACAATAGTCTTATGTTCATAGTCATAGGCAATAATCTCATAGTCATGAATCATGGTCACAGGCAATAGTCTTATGTTCATAGTCATAGGCATAGGCATAGGCATAGTCTTATGTTCATAGTCATAGGCATAGGCATAGTCTTATGTTCACAGTCATAGTCTTACGCCATTAACAATAGTTTCAACGTCATAGGCATAGACACAGTCTCGTCGGTAATTAATCACAATAGTTCTTAATTAGATCCAAAGGCATATACAAACACAGATTCAAATGAGAGGATCAGGCATATTCTTATATCCATTTAATTACATGCCACAAATAGATCTAGACGTTCAAATCTAAAAAGTAACCGACTTACATTGATCGATTTTAGAAAAGGATAATAAGATAACGTTGAGGTGATTTGCTATGATTCGCGCGACGTTGCTCGAAGCCGTTGAATTAGCCTTTGCTTCCCTTTTTGAAGCTTTAACTTTATTTGAATCTCCAATATGCAATACCTAGTCGTAGTCTTCAAGAATAGTCTTTGTGTTTTATTTTAATTTATTTATTTTAATTATTCCAGAGGCAGCATAAGGAGAGAATAAAATGGTGTAAAGAGAATGGGGGCTAGGGGGCTGTTTATATAGGATTAGGCGGATGAATCTAGACAGAAAACGAGACCAGAAACATCAAAATGAACCCAGGCTCAAAACTGGGTTTCAGCACCAGGTCGACCCCTAGGTCGACCATAGGGTCGACCTGGTCCCTGGGAGGTCGACCATAGTGTCGACCCCCCGGTCGACCTGGTCCTGGGCGGGAAAATTCCCGCCCATCCTGCGCTGGAGTTTGAATTCGAATTTCGAATTCGAGCTGTTTTTCTGTTCTGAAAATCCTTGAAACTTCGGAGGGTCATATCTCCCTCATACGGACTCCGTTTCTCGAAAACTCGGACTCGTTTCCAAGCAGAATTTCGAGACGAACGCAATGGCACAACCCGTTTCCCTTGATTCTTATTTTAAAATTTAATTATACTTTAATTTGCGAAACTTAATGTTACAGAATTACGGGGTGTTACATCAGTAGCAGCCAACACCCAACATCAGCAGGTTATCATGCAATAGCAACATTCGTAATTTAATTTTTATCACCTGTACATCCATTTGCTCCTAGATCAGTAAAAGAAGAAAAACCTAAATTATGTTGCAAGAAATTGAGAAATGTAAGCTTGTAAAAATGCTAACATTTTGCTTTATAGACATCTGTGTTGGATCATGTTCCTTGACCAATCATGCCAAAACATTCATGCTCCCTTTACAGTTTACACATCACTGTTAAAACTAAATAATAATAAAAAACTAAAATTCAGATATCATGAAGCAGTGAATATCAAATGACTATAAGAGTATAAGTAGTTATCAACAGATGCCAAGTCATTAAAGCAAGATTCAAGCAGTTTGCATCAACTCAATCATTCACATAACAATGTATCAGGTTATTTACCTGAGCTTTTCTTGACAAAATTTCAATGTCTGCAAAGTTTAGATGTTTCTTGTAATAGCTTGTCTGCCTCACCACAATTTCCAAACCCTTGTCCCAACTTAACATTCTTTGATGTTTTTATGACTCACTTAATGGGTATCATCCCTGACAACATATCTAGTTGCTTGAAGTTAAAAAGTTTAAACTTATCATATAATTCATTTGCTGGTGAAATTCCACAATCTATTTCTAACCTACGCCTGTTAGAAATACTCCATCTTTCTAACAATCACATAGAACTCACTAGCACACATAAACACAACTAGATACTTGCAGCATAAAAGCAACAAAAATGAGGATAAACACACCAGATAACATATGAATACATGCATAAAATGGAAGACATCACCATATACCTTCAAAAATTTAAGCCAAAAACATGTCGTCAATGATCATGTTTAGAGCCAAAAAGCTTCAGTATTTTAGAGCCAAAAACCTTTAGTCGAGCGAAAGTAACTGTAGTTTCCAAAATAGTGTAAAATGAGTTGACTACTATATATTAAAGCAAGACAAGGCATTAGTAGTTATTAAATATCATATGCAGACAACTTAAATCACTCAACTACTAGCAGTTTAATCCACCATTGAAGCAGTACCTTAGTCTGTGCCTCCTGGTGAATTTAGTTCCCCTCTTCATGTTACTCATTAAACACGCATTGTTCAAGGAGAATTCCAAATGATTTCAACTCATCTAAAAGAACATACAATATTACCAAATAAGAACACACATTGAAAAATAAACTAGCTAAAAGCAAAATTCAACAAAGAATGGAATCCAACCTTTTTCAATGTTATCCATTTGCTTAAGATCTTCGGGTTCTTCCCTAATATCAATCATTATTTATGAATTTCGGAACCAATCTTGGGAACAAATTAATGCTTCAGTTGTCCTAGTAGAAAGTCTACTCCTAAATGCATCAAGAGTCCTACCTCCGGTACTAGACGCGGCTTTGGAAGCAACACTCGAGATAGGCATACCTAATAAATGCTTAGCAATTTTAGATAAAGTGGGAAACTTTGTTGAATTTATCTTCCACCAAGCCAATAATTCAAAATTTTCATCTCTTTTTCTCTTCCATCCATTAAATATATGTCATTCTCAAAATTTCCCATTTCGGTGATTCCACCATGTTCATTTTCTTCTGCATAATTTTCGAAGTCATCATCCCATTCACCATCAAGTTTTGCATGTGAAATAGGGAGAGAAGTGCCAACTTTTAAGTCACATTTATAGTGGTTGAACAATTCATAAAAAGTCTTCATTATTTTATCACATGTCAATGAACTCCTGTAAGATCCTCTACCGTAAAGTTTTACAAGGCAAAAATCCAAATATTGCTTCTTATACCTTGGATCTAATACAACCGACACATACAACAAAAAGTTGGTATTTTCCAAATTATCCCAATATTTATCATATTTTTCCTTCATTATTTTTTCCATGTCTCTCATCATAAGATCCTCACTTGAATATATTTTGATTATAGCATCCTGCATTTTCACAAGTTCAATAAAAAATAAGTTAGAACTGCAATACTTTGACCCGAATATTTTCAAAGTCACATCATAAAAGATTTTCAGAAAATGGATGAAACATTTTACATTCGAAAAATCAATACCCTCTGGATGCCCCATAACATTCCTAAAATAATTTTCATAGCTAGAATCTTTAATAACCATTCTTTCAAGAGCACCTTCATAGACCATGGCAACATCTAACATTGTAAATGTGGAATTCCATCTAGTATCAACATTAAGACAAACCATCTTTTCACAGTTAATCTTCTCTCTTTCGACACAAGTTCTAGACTTTGCTAGTCTTGCCGGAGAGGATCTAACATATCTCACCGCATTTCGAATCTTAGCAATCGACTCATGTTGATCTTTTAAACCGTCTTTCACAACTAGATTTAAGATATGCTCACAACATCTCATATGCATGTATTTATTTTCCAAGATAGCATCTCGGCCTCTAAGACTTTTTTTAAGATGAGCAATTGCTAAATCATTTGAAGATTCATTATCCACGGTAATAGTGAATACCCACTCAATTTCCCACTTTGACAACAAAGACTGTAACATTTCCCAATTTCAACTCCCTTGTGGCTTCCAATTTGACAAAAGTTCAGAATTCTCTTAGAAAGTTTCCATTCGTCATTAATCCAGTGTGCCGTAAGGCACATATAATTAATGTTTTGAATGGATTTCCAAGTATATGTTGTGAGAGATAATCTTTGTGAAATCAAAGATTCTTTCACATTAACAACCTCCTCTTTACAAAATTACAAACAATCTCTAGCCACCATCCACCGAGAAGGCATTCTAAGTCTTGGTTCGGCTTCATTTAGTACTTCAACAAACCCTTCATGTTCAGCAACTCTAAAAGGTTCATTGTCTTTTATGCACATCATTGATGTTTTTTTCCTCAATCTTTCCTGATTAAATGTGTGATTTCGAATGTTGTGAGTTTTTGTGGCTTTCTCTCTTTCTTCTTTAGACAATGACTCAAATCGTAAAATCTTTTGTCTTTTATCTATGTTGGCTCCTTGGAGATTTAACACAAAAATCTGCAAGGTGCTTCTTCATTGACCCTGTCCCATTTCTTCGAATGTTAAACCTAAATTCGGTACCACAGTATACACAATTTGCTTTCTCATAATCCTCTTTACAACCATCTAATTTTTTGAAATGATCCCATACAATTGACCTTTTTTATCCCTATTTTCTTTCTCCTTCTTCTCTTTAATATCTTGTATGCTATCTTTTGTCTTCTTATTCTCATTTTCTTTAATATCTTGTCCGAGAACTGGAACCTTGATTTTAGTGAGTCCTCCTTAACTGAAATTTCCGACTTGAAATTTTAATCCAACTCATATACTGCAATTTTAATCCAACTCAAAACTTGCAAACATAACTTGATTCCATATAAGTTTTAATTTGACTTGAAAGCAGTTTGTTCATATGGACTAACTTGCGTGTGCATCTGAGAAATCATTTAGATGGTTGAAAAAAATAAAATCGACAGCAGAAATGCGAAATCCTAGATAAAATTTAGACCACAAAGAAAGAAATTCAGCGAGATAAGAACAAAAATTACACAATAGGTTAAGTATTATCTCGAGTAGAAAATCATATGAAGTCGCGGAGGCTAGAAAGTAGAAACTGAACAACTTTTGAACGATGAAAGCAAAAATACAGCAGTTAAAGATGAAGTTGCAAAAGAAGCTGGAAGCTAAGAATTAAGAAACTGTAAAGTAAAAGTGTAAGCCAGCTATAAGTCAATAAAGCTAAAGCAGCAAGTTTATAAATATAATATTTGACGTGGTTGCCTTTAACACCATGAACTGAAACTGAAAAGTGTAAGCCAGGTAACGTTAAAATTTATATGTAAATAATATTCAGTGCGGTTTCGGTTTTGCGGTTTGAAAAAGATAAAAATCAAACTCGGACCATACTAACAGTGCGGTTTCATTAGTTTTAATGTTTTATTTCGATGCGGTTTTTTAAGATGTGGTTTTTACAGGTTTTAAGCGTTTTCGGTTCGTAATCGGTTTTCCTGCTCATCCCTAATACCGTCTATTTGCAAATTCGATAATATTTGAGTATTGTTTTTCAAAGAGGAAACTAGTGAATTATTAAGCTTAGAAGTAAAGATAGACGAGTGGGAATCATATTGTGTAACCAAGATAAGTGCTCATAATGTAATTCCTAATTAGGGTGAACTGATATAAGATGTGGAATTATTGAAATATGAAATTTAACATGGATATGATTACAAAATTAATTAAATTAATAACATTTGATTTAGAGCTATATTACAAATAGATCGTATATTTTCTGAAATTAGGATTTGAATGTTCGGGATTATGATAATTAACGATTGATATAGAAATACCAATGATATGTGATATGCAGAAATCGAATTTGAGATGAACGATCAAAATCTAAAAATTTGAATACTGATTTTCTTATGTAAATCATGAAAGTCTATATGAGTGGATCGTGTGTAGGCAAGTACGACTATATATATACTAGAGTGATATTTTAAAGTGAAAGTAAGGAAAATGCACACTAGAGTTATTATATTAGTTCGGACCTCCCGTCCTACGTCCAGTCCCAAAGGTCCCTTTCGGTATTCTACTATCATAAACCTTCTATTCGCGCGGAGGAATAGGCTTATATACAATAGAGTTTATTTTCAAATGTGTATTCTAGTATAACACAAATGTTGAATATTTAATACACAATCTTCCAATATCATCTTGAATAGTTATTGCTTTGAAGTGCAGATGAATGTGGAAGAGTAGTATGTGGTTATGAATTGCTTGAGCGTTGATAGAATGTAGATAGATATATTGGAATGCAAAGAGTGTAGAAAGGTGATGTTCTCCTTGAGTGTTGATGCCTTAAATAATGTTGAGGAGTGGTTATTGAAGAGTATTAGCCATTAGTCTTCAACCAAGAGTTGCCTTGATTGGTATTGAAGAGTTGTGATGAAGAGGAATGAAAGTGAGCTTTCAAAATGTGACAGTTGCTTCTTATTTTTGTCGGTCGAACTCAAGGTTAGACGTATGGATTTAATTCCATACGTTTGAAATCTTTTCAGACATATATATTTTTTGAGCCGAGAAGAAATCCAGATGTCTGGAATAATTATCAGGCGTCTGGTTATGTTTCGGATGGTTTTCTGATTCTGAAATCGGATGTCTGGTAATATATCCAGACATTTGACACACCTGTGTCATCTGTGCTTGTCTGGTTTCTTTTTCTCCTTTCTTTGTGCATACTTCTCTTTCTTCTTGTTTCATTTTCTTTATTGTCGAGTCATGTTTTATGCTTTATGTTGAGTCGTTTTTGGACAATTATCTACATAAACTTATTATATATATGAATTACATTGTGCAGTTGTTGTCATCGGAATCAAAGAATGGACTTTCTAAGATTCTCCCCCATTTTGATGATGATAACAACAAAATTTACTTAAGAATTTAAGTTCTATAACTCCTCATAATTTTTGATCTCCCCCTGAAAGTATTCTCCCCTTTTGTCATTGTCGAAAAGGAGTATATACATAGTCTTCTATTTTAGATATCATGTACACACTATTATTCAAATGTAGGAAAACATTTTCATGCTTTAGATAGCATGCACACACCAATATAAGAAAATATAACCGAGCATATCATAAGGGAGATACAATAAAGATGAACCATAATAAATTACCATTTCCACAACACATATCAAAATAAACCACAAAGTGATTTCACAAGCATACCACACATCAATGTCACAAGCACATAACAAAACAATATTACTACCACATCACGAAATAGAAGTTTCATATTTACATATTTTTAAGAATATGTTAATTAAGCATCAGCGTCTCTAGGTTCGATTCTCGCTTTTTTGGTTCGTTTTCCGCCTCCTAATCTCCCACTTTCTCTTCTTTATCACCAAATTCTTTAGGATGCTTTTGTTTAAAAGCCTTTTCTAGTGAGGAGAATGAGATGGTGGATATAATGTTAGAGATCGAGTGCGTTCGAAGTTCCTTTAAAGATAGCGCAACTGTAGTCATCTCTTTCTCAACCGTTGCTAAACAAGACGCTAGACCAAGTTTCGTGTTCGCAATTCGATTCCTCAAAGAAATTTGTTTTTTATATAAAATTTGCTGATTATGAATAACAATACATAATGGATTTCATGGAAGTATCTGCATTTTGGGAGAAGTCATACATCCAAATTGAGAAGCATGTTGAGAGGAGGATTTCGGTATATCCTGGATTTGCTCTTCTTGATGATGCTCTTGAGTCAAAACTTGTTGGCCTTGATGCCTTTCTCTCCACTCATTGAGAGTGCAAAAAGTTGGTGACTCTTGCAGAAGTAGCATCAAAGAAAAATATTTTTTACCCGCTTCTTTAACTGATATTTCCTCAAATGTCGATAGATAAGTCAGAACTTCTTTTACCTTTAATAATCATATAATAAAAGGTGCATATATGATTGATTATTGAGGTCGATCCATAAAAAATCTTTTAGTTCATCAAAGATAAATTAATCCCAATTAACTTGAATACTAGAAAATATAGCATATAAAGAAAGCTCTATGTTCTAGATCAAAAATTTTCTCATGGCTACCAGGATGACGAAAGACTGTATTGATAAGGACTCAAGTAAGAAGTCTTGCTTTTGGCATTAAGTACTTAGTAGAAAATTGGGGCATATAATCTTCCCATATTTGGTGCGTAATGTTATCCCGTGGCTTATATCGCATATCGGGGATATCGTTGATATTTGTCCCAGTATTAGAACATTACAATATACCTCCTATGTCATTAGTAGTGAATCTAACGTAAGCACGTAAACAGTTGACCAAGCCCAGTCATTTTTGACTTGAGGATTCTAAAAACTAGTAATATCTAAATTTTCGTAGAATAAAAATATAGATAGTTGATCTCTGTGTAATTTTTTTAAAGAAAATGAGACAAGTGACACAAGCCCATCATCTTGACAGAAACTATTAAGTTCATATGGAGGAAAATCAAGAAGATTATAGAATGGACCGATATGAAGAACCTCTCCGAATTAATCCATATCTTTCAATTGCTAAGGGGGCTTTGTTCATCCATTTGTTGATTCAGGATTGTGAAATCACTCGAGGTGTTTCTTTAGTAGTTGGAGGAGGATTTAATGATTCTTCCTTTGCCTCTTTCGTTTTGATGATGTTTTTGTTTAGGAGCCATGATTGGACCGGAATTGGGATTTTAGGGTTAGGGAATTTTCAATTCGATTGGTAAAATGAAGGAATAAGGAGAAAAGTTACGGTTATCTATATATAAAAACTAATGTTTTGTATATCAGATGTCTGGATTTTGAGTCAGCCATCTGATTTTAGAGCAGATTCAACCCGTGACAGTTTTCAGATGTCTGGTCTATATTTCAGACGTTTGTTTGTGATCCTGAGTGAATTCTTGAAACATTTTTCAGACGTCTGGGTAAATTTCCAAACGTCTTTTTTATAGGTCTTTGAAACCCGAGAGTATTTTCCGACATCTAGTTTATTTTCAGACATCTAGTTTTTGTTTTTCCTGTTTTTTATTTAACCGAGTCTTATTTCAAACGTCTATCAGATAATTTCAGACATCTATTTTGTAAGTTTGTTGTTGTTTTTAATGGTGGAAATAATAGTTTATATACTAAGAATTTTGGAACACATATATTTTATTACTTATATATAAACACAAACATATTCATAATATCTCTAATTTATTGAAACGTACAATAACCTTATGCGTTAATTTTTTAGTTTATTGGTGACCATGATGGTTGTTTATTGGTGGTTCAAATGGCCTCCTTGAAAATTTCAAGAGCGCCATCAGCTACCAAGAAGGTAATTATGCTAATCCTAAAAAGATAAATATTATTTCTACTGTTTATAATTGATGAGAAATCCTAAGATTCAATGAATTTACTAAACTAAACTATTTGATATTCTAGCCCATACTAGTTACTAGAAAAATCTTCTATGTTCTAATTTATTAAAATTCAAGTCTTATTAAAGTTCCTTTAGAATAATTTTCATATAAATTTGGCCAGACAATAATAAGAAAAGAATATTGACATCTTTAAAATTATAAGGAATGAGTAACCTTTTATTTAGAATAGACAGTATAAAATACACGCAAACACATACGCATCTCTTCATTTATATGTTGTGCATATTCCTTATAATTTCAAACATTGTCTTTTTGCAAAAAATGAAAAAGGGCTAATTAATAAAAATTAAACAAATATATTTAAACAAACCAAAACATAGATAGATTCAAACTAAAAAGGGTAATTTACGCAAATCCAGCATATATGCCTATTTCTTAAAACAGGAAAATAATGTGAAGGACAAATTGTTTGAAATTTTAACCATAAGGACAAGAGACTAAAAATTTATTCAAAAGGACAAAACATAGCCCAAATTTATTCAAAAGGACAATATTTCCAAAACATAGCCCAAATATCTTCATTAGGATTATTAACTTCCAAATTTCATATGTGGTTAACCACTAATTAAGTATCCTCATAAAAAAATTCTTACTCACAAATTTCTTTTACTAAGTGGTTTTAAGTCCCAATCATCACAAGCACAAATAGGGATATATTACTTTCACCTTATAACATTTTCCAATCATCACAGGAGACTTCTAACGACTATAGCCTCAAAGCCTGAGAAAAGAAAATTCTTTTGGAAGTTATCATCTATAATCCAGTGGTATAAATAGTATTGATGTCTTAATACTATATTCCAGACTTAACATATCATTTCATTGCTATTTATTCTTCTTAAGTTTTCATTATTTTTCCTCATGACGTGCTCCATTCATAATTCTAATTGATATATTCATGAAAGTCA
This sequence comes from Allium sativum, assembly GCA_030737875.1. Taxonomy (NCBI): domain Eukaryota; kingdom Viridiplantae; phylum Streptophyta; class Magnoliopsida; order Asparagales; family Amaryllidaceae; genus Allium; species Allium sativum. Next base: position 223,632,149 of record CM060909.1, on the reverse strand, counting down.
AAATTGGACCATTTAACCAATCTTTACTCAATTTCTTTAACCTCCTTGAGGATTTCTCAAAATTCAATTATTTTCCTGTCAATCCTTATGAATTCCCCTTTTCTTTTATTAATTACAAATGTATTTCCTACTAAATTTGTAATTAATATCCATGTATCCTAAATTCGAAAATCATAAATTATGTAGCTTGTGCTATACCTATATATGTATATTACTAATCGCTAGATATAGTTGTAAACTTGCTAATTTCTGAACTAAACTATCTAGGATAGCCTAGCTCGTTTACAACCAAACCTTGATTCTTGAAATCCTTACTCTACATCGACTTTTGAAATACAAATCTTGGGGGTTGGTACAGAAATTCCAGATTAGGTTGTAAAACGTATTCAATTTTTATCTTAGAACCTAACTCTAGTTTATCTAATATGCTTACCCTTATTTACTCGAAAGTTATTAGTTTTGAAAAAGTATAGTTTTTAGTAGTTACACAAAATAAATGTATTTACATGCTATTGTTATTTTTATCCTTATTATATATACATATTTCAAACAACATACTAAAATTTATTGAATTAAAAAATGAGTATTTAATGTCTCATTAAAGTTTAAAGTGTTAAATTTTTATTTTTCCTTTAAAAATGTAATTCTGATGAAGAGTTTGATTTTCGCTGAACTAAATATTTCTAAACAAAACATTCCTTAATAAGGATTCATTTATTTCAAAATGTTTCATTGATGAACAATAAATACCCCTTTTTAAATTTGTAAAGTTTGGAAGCATTTATTAAGGGTTCAAATTTCTAAATTAAGAGTGAAATAACTTCTCTTATTTTTAACACTATTTTTATCAACATTTTGAATGTTAGCTTTTAATACATTTCAAAAACGAAAAATGTTTTAAGGTTTAACAAAATAAATGCTCATTTTATTTTGAAAATAGAACCTCAATAATTATGTATCCAAAATCGAATTAAATGATGGTTATGTCATCTGAAATGTTTAACAACGTTTATTGCTATATCTCAAAATATGTTGCTACTTTTCATAGTACTTTTTGAAATATTATTCAATGTGTGTACTTTTTGAAATATTATTCAATGCCTGTGTACTTTTTGAAATATTATTCAATGCCATTTGCCTGTTTAAAATTCACATTAATCTATGTACTGAATTTTGAAAGGCTTTTATTATTAATAAATGATTCCTTAAAAACATGACTATTCATTCTAGTTTATATTGCATCTTAAGGATTCAAAAATTTATTTAATAGTCATAAATTAATGAATTAATTTATTTGGGTTAATCAACTACCATTTGTTCTACTCGTATTATTACTTTCTCATATACTCTTTATTATATAAATTCCAATAATATTTTTTCTATCTTTTTTTACAAATGAGTATATCTTTTCCATCTATCCTATCAGATGTTTATAGAATCTAGTTACATGTCTTCTTTATTTCCAGTTAAATATTACTTCGGTCACAACTGCTGCAAAGTCTTGAAGGAAAGTATGTTTTTAAATTCATTTATTTCATGTGCAACTTAACATAGAAAATATGGATAAAATTAAAAAAAGTTGAAAACTTTTAAATTCATTTAAAATTTAGTAGTTGTTACATGGATGTTGTAATGGCAACAAATGTACCATTAAAATTGTTCACTGTTTGTTGCTTTTTAAAGAACATACATTTCTTTTCTATTTTTCTTAAAACTCAGGAACACAAAATTTATTAGTTTACAATTTAATATTTGTCCTTTTAAAATAATTCATCTTCTGTTTTCTCAAAAGTTACATTCCTATTTTGTCTATTAGAAGAAATGGTAAATTTTTCCGAAGTCCTCTAGAGATATTTCAAAAACCGTATTTTTCAATGTTAGGCCCATGTTTCTTTGAATGATTCTTGGTAACCCTCGACTCCATTATCAGACAATGACTCAAATAAATCAACAAGTTAGTTGTCAAAAAGTGAACAATTAAACAGAGATAAACAGTGGTAAGAAGAAGAATAGGGATTAATGAAAGAGGAGTAGCATTTAGTACTGATTTCAGCAAATATTCCAGGAAATACAAACTGAAGCTTATGAGAGAAATTCCCTAAAAAACAACTCTACCCGAACAATTGAAGATTACCCCTTATTTATGCAGCAAGAATTCTTCAGTTGGACTAATATTATAAAGCCCATAATACCCACTGCATGATTTGTTAACAAATATGCACTGCATGATTTAAAAACAAATATGCACTGCATGATTTAATAACAAATACGCACTGCATGATTTAATAACAAATATGCTTCTTCTTAATTAATAAATTGCAAGTGCACACTGATTCCTTGCCTTATTCAAAGATCTGCGAATCTGGATGTGCTGATAGAATCCACCTTTCCCTCTTTATGCTGCCATTTATTTATGTTAACAATTGCTGACGTGTCATCTCCAGCTTTAGTATGCGAATCTGAAGTGTTTGTTGAATTTCCTGATCCATCATTGTTGATACAAATGCATTCAAACTGCATGCCACCGATTGTTTCAGACCTTGGGGAAGATCTACTTTGGGGGCATAACACTCCCCTCCCCTTCAAAACAACCTTGTCCTCAAGGTTATGCCTTGGCAAAAAAGGGGGTGGCAATGGGGACTTATATAATTTGTCACCCAAAATAACAACTTTAAGAACAAGAAACATTCCCGTAATCTCCCGAATACAAACTAAGTTTGATGTTCCGATTAGCAAGAAAAACTCACCCGATTTCTGAATGGATTTATCTGACCTTAATATCTTCTTGTATGTTACGAGAACAACAACTACTAATGGATGGAAAAACACATCAAGTGTGTAACAACCCTGAATTTTGGGGTAAATTTAAAATTTTATTTTAAGTTATTTTAATGGGTTTTGATATTTAAAATAATTTATTTAAAATAATAATGATTAAAAATTTATTTAAATCGAAGTTAGAATGAATAATTTAATTTTAATTATAAAAGGAGTTAAAAATAGCGCGGTAGTTTGAAAAGTCAAACTTGAACTTTGACTGACCGTACAAGATGCAAAATTTAACGGATTTTAGTGAAACCAAAAATATTAGAATCTCTTTTAAAATATCTTTCCAACGAATCCGAAAAATCGAAATTTCATAGAGGGAATCAAAAGTTATGCCCAGTTTAGATTTCAGAATAGTCGTTGTAGGATTTATATACAGGAAAATAGTGTGAATGACAAATGAACAAAAATTTTAACCATAAGGACAAGAGGCAAAAAATTTAACCATAAGGACAAACTTTAGTATAAAGTATGAAATCATAGTGGGCCCCTGAATTCCTCTCTTTACACTGAAAATTGTCTTTGTGGTTAAAATATTTGCCTCTTGTCCTTACGGATAAAAGTTTTGTTGGGTTTGTCCTTGTGCCTAAAAACCCCATTTATATATATATTTTAATATTAAAAATAGCCATTTTTCAAACGACCTTTGTTTTCGACGAAACCACTTTTGTTGGATTCAGAATGTCAAATTATTGCTAAGTTTAATTTTTTATAATTTTTAGAATTAATTTGTGACCGTGGCAAAGATTTCAGTTTGGTCAATTTCGGTCAATTTTAATCGACTTGAAAAAGGCCATTTTTCAAATAAGCTCAGAATTGAACGAAATTAATTTTCCTAGGTCCGCAGCGTCAAAACATAGCTAAATATATTTTTCGGGATTTTTCGAAGTTAATTTGTGGCCCCGGTGAATTTATTTGTACGGTTGAATTAAGAATAAAAGATAATTTTCACCGCCATGTTTTGTTAAAAAGAAAAGATAATTTTCACCGTCACGTTTTGTTAAAAAGAAAAGATAATTTTCACTGCCATGTTTTGTTAAAAAAGAAAAGATAATTTTCACCGTCACGTTTTGTTAAAAAGAAAAGATAATTTTCACCGCCATGTTTTGTTAAAAAGAAAAGATAATTTTCACCGTCATGTTTTGTTAAAAAGAAAAGATAATTTTCACCGCCATGTTTTGTTAAAAAGAAAAGATAATTTTCACCGTCACGTTTTGTTAAAAAGAAAAAGATAATTTTCACCGTCATGTTTTGTTAAAAGGGAAGGATTTCACTTTTGTTTTGTTAATTAGAAAAGATAATTTTAACCGTCATGTTTTATTAAAAACAAAATAATGACATTAACATTGATTTTAGTTGAAATAATAAAAATTACATTTTTTATTGATTTTAGTTGAAAAATGTACAAAGACATCATTTTGTCATTATTTTTCAAATGTATGAAGGTATCATTTTTGTCTTTGTTTTGTTAAATGTAAAAAGATAATTTGTTTGTTTATAAAAAAGAAATTTACATTTGTTTGAAAATGAATATTTACACCGTTATGTGTTAAATTAGAAATGAATATGATTGACACCGCAATAAAAATTACATTTTTATGTAATTAAAAAGATAAGATTTTGTCATTGATAATAAAATTGCATTGTTATATGAAATTAAAGATTAAAGATTTACATTTTAAATAAAATAACATTTTTAAATTTAATTAAAGAATAAGTTTTTGCATGTAAAATATAATTATATTTTTATATGTAATGAAAGAATAAGAATTTGCATAGTAAATAAAATTACAATTTTATGTGTAATTAAAGTATTACAATTTACATTGCAAATTAAAAAGTAAGAAAAATACATTTATATGTAATTAGATTTATATAAAATTACATTTTTATGTAATTAAAAGTGGAAACTTAGATTTTCATTAAAAGAATAAAGGAGTGATATTTACCTTTTTAATGTAAATAGATTTTCAATAAAAGAATTTAGATATGGTATTTACCTTTTTCATGTAAATAGATTTTCAATAAAGGAAATTAGAAAGGAAATTTACATTTTTATGTAAATAAACAATGAAAGAGGAAAATTTACTTTTTAGGTAAATAAGCAATGAAAAGGAAAATTACATTCAAAATGTAAATTAGAATATAAAGGACATTTTGTTAGGAAATGTAAATTAGAATACAAAGAACATTTTGTTAGGAAATGTAAATTAGAATAAAAAGGGACATTTTTGTTAGAAATTGTAAATCAGAACAAAAAGTATAGAAATAAAGATTACATCTTTATTGACCTTTTATATGCAATAGAAAGAAGTAGGGAATTAGAAAAGTTACATTTTCTTAATGTAAATAAGAATTAGAAGAAAATTACATTTTTATGTAATTAAGTCAATTTCCATGTGAATCAGGTTAAAGGTGAAAAAATTTCATTTATCATGTAAATTAAGATAAAGAAGAAAATTACATTTTTATGTGATTAAGTTAAAGTTTATATTTTCATGTAATTAAGATTTAAAGTAAGAAAATTACATTTTTATGTAATGAAAAGATTAGATTTTGACATTGCAAAATTATTTAATGTAATGTAGATTATATTAAAAAGAAAAGTCACATTTTAATGCATATGAAATATTAACATAGTTTAGATTTATGTTAATGCATATGAAATATTAACATATTTTAGATTCATGTTAATGCATATGAAACATAATCAAATTTTACTGTAGCGCTAATGCATATAAAACATAATCATATTTTACTGTAGCGCTAATGCATATGAAACATAATCATATTTTACTGTAGCAAAAATGCATATGAAACATAATCATATTTTACTGTAGCGCTAATGCATATGAAACATAATCATATTTTACTGTAGCGTTAATGCATATGAAACATAATCATATTTTAGTGTTATGTTAAAAATATCAAAAATGAATATATCTTTAATGTCATTTTGTTATATGAAATATAAACATATTTTAGTGATATGTTATTACATTAAAAATAAATATATTTTTAGGGTTATGTTTATATATTAAAAATGAAACATGTTTGTGGTGTCATGTTCATATATTAAAATGAGATATGATTTTAGTATCATTTTCATTGGAAAGGATTAAACATTTAAAGATTTCATTTTAATGGAAGTTGATTCTAGTGAGAAGTTATGAAATAAAAATATCATTTTTTATTCGCATTTTTGTTAGGATAAAAAGAATCATATGTGGAATTATAAATTCTTGATATGAAAATGAGTGGGCAAAATATGCATGAAATAAATAGATTGATTGAAATCATCGTAGGAATTATATTTATATATAATTATATATATATATAAATTAAAAGTAAATGAATCGAGCGTGGTAGTTCGCATTTTGGAATCATGCCTTTAGACGATTATACCGAAAGATCCGACCGTCGGATTTTCCCAAAACTAAAACCGTTAGGTTCGCCTTGGGAAGATCTTTCCAACGATATGAATTGTGTTAAAATCCAACGGTAAGATTTAGAGAAATGTGCAAAACAAATTTGGGTGAAAACAGCGCCAAGGTCGCCTATTGACTTGAAGCATCGTTAAATAAAATTCAACTATTTTTATATAAATAAAAATAGAGATTAATCGTTACAAATTAATATTAACGATAAGAAATGATTTGAAATAATATATACACGAGAATCATTTGAAAGGTCCGAGTTCAATCTCATTTCAAATGATTATACGACGACATGAGTCGAAGAGTTGAAGACGGTGATTCAAGACCGACAATCTTTACATCGAATGGATGTGTTGCTACTGAGGCCCATGATTGGATTAGCTACCTTGAAGGGGAGTCAGGGGTAGCCGTCCGGACGTACTGTTGATTGTTCGGATATGCGAGGTACAAGGTGCCTCCGGTTTCGTTCAGACCCAGAACGGACTTGAAAATGGATTGTATGTCTAACGTTGTATTCCTTTATACGGTATTCGTTGATCTCTGCTAAATATATATCTGTTTGGTGTTTAACACCCTTCTCTAAGACGTACGAGCTTAGAGGTTATATATTAGTAGGAATCAATGGTATGGATTGACAATGTGGCATGCTAAGATGCAAATGATCAAGGCTTTTATTGAAAAGCAGGCCTTGTGGTTGATGATCAAAGCACGGCCTGTTTAGGCGTAGCTTTGTGTATAGCGTAACTTCGCGAGCCTCACCCCCCGGTATGAGTCAAAAACAGAGCAAGGGAACGCAAGGAGAGCAGCACGTTTCTTTCTAGCTAGAAGTGGTGTTTGGGTTTTACACGGCCCGACATTTTACTTATGTGGATGATGGAATGAGGCGCCTCGGATGTTAGGTCCTATAGGACCGAGAAACGTGTGTTCAGGAATTGCCAATCCGCAAATTCGTATGTGTGGACCGGCACTGTAGCTTTCCAAGGGTTCACTGCGGGGGATCCTGAGACATTAGCTAGAGTGTCTCGAATCGGTAAGGAGATCGTTCCTAGCCTTGACGCATGATGGAAACCCAAATTCCCAATACGACCCTACTGACTTGATTGTATTACTAGTATGGAGGCATAGTATATGGTAGCTATGCTTCCTAGGATTGATATATTTACTTTGGAAATGTTTTTGAAACATATACACACTAATAATAATATCAAATTCGTTTTTATCGTATCAAGCATTTTTTACCATTATAAGGTAAAACTCTATCCTCTGATTTGCGTTGCATTGTGTGATGGGACTTGAGTCTTATGATGGTTTAATTTTTCTAAAAAGCATTGCGTTGTTTAACGATTTACTTTTAATTATGCACTGGCAATCCAATGGAGTAAACCCGTTCCACGTTAGCGGCGTGGTCCTATGATTAGCCCTATTATTAGATTAGTTAAGTTAGATTTCTCACACCAGTCCCATGACTGACTCGTAGTTTATTTCACTTTACAAACTCGGGTGCCCTCTTTTCCACACGGGCAGTCGAGTAGCTTTTTGCAGATATTTATCTCTTGAGTAGGATTCTGGATCGAAGCCTAAAGCTGTGGAAGTCTTCTGCTCGATATTGTATTTATCTTCCGCTGTAATTTTATTCGATGTACTCTGATATGTTCTGCACTCTGATGTAACATTATTGTGATGTTTATAAAAGTCTGTTGTTCTTGTTCTGATGCTGTTGTATTCCCAAAGTTAACGTACTTAGGTTTTGAACGGTCTTGGTCGATTTTGCGATCGATTGAGTCCGGGCGAAACCCTAGCCGTTACAGTTGGTATCAGAGCTCTGGTTAGCTCAAATCTTTGGGGTACAATTCATTAGAACTGAACAAAAGACTCAACAGAGATTGGATTAGTAATATCCAATAAGAATACTCATTAGAGATTGGATCAGTAGTATCCTAGAATGAGAAAACTCATTAGAGATGGGGTTAGTAATGCCCTAGAATGAGTTGAGAGTGCCCAGTTTATAATTAACGTATTTTTGATTATATATAATCCGATCTTTGGAAATATGATTTTTGAATATATAAAGTTATATATTTTAAAAGTTAATCAACAAATAAAATTATTTAAGATAGGATACTTAAACAACTTTTAGCTTCGTTCCTTTTCGATGACGAAAAGTTTTTAAGTGGGGGAGACTGTAACAACCCGGAATTTTGGGGTAGATTTAAAATTTTATTTTAAGTTATTTTAATGATTTTTGATATTTAAAATAATTTATTTAAAATAATAATGATTGAAAATTTATTTAAATCGAAGTTAGAATGAATAATTTAATTTTAATTATAAAAGGAGTTAGAAATAGCACGGTAGTTTGAAAAGTCAAACTTGAACTTTGACTGACCGTACAGGATGCAAAATTTAACGGATTTTAGTGAAACCAAAAATATTAGAATCTCTTTTTAAATATATTTCCAACGAATCCAAAAATTCGAAATTTCATAGCGGGAATCAAAAGTTATGCCCAGTTTAGATTTCAGAATAGTCGTTGTAGGATTTATATATATATTAATATTAAAAATAGCCATTTTTCAAACCACCTCTGTTTTCGACGAAACCACTTTTGTTGGATTCGGAATGTCAAATTATTGCTAAGTTTAATTTTTTATAATTTTTAGAATTAATTTGTGACCGTGGCAAAAAGATTTCAGTTTGGTCAATTTCGGTCAATTTTAATCGACTTGAAAAAGGCCATTTTTCAAATAGGCACAGAATTGAACGAAATTAATTTATCTAGGTCCACAGCGTCAAAACATAGCTAAATATATTTTTTCCGATTTTTGGAAGTTAATTTGTGGCCCCGGTGAATTTATTTGTACGGTTGAATTAAAAAAAAAAGATAATTTTCACCGCCATGTTTTGTTAAAAAGAAAAGATAATTTTCACCGTCACGTTTTGTTAAAAAGAAAAGATAATTTTCACCGCCATGTTTTGTTAAAAAGAAAAGATAATTTTCACCGTCTCGTTTTGTTAAAAAGAAATGATAATTTTCACCGTCACGTTTTGTTAAAAAGAAAAGATAATTTTCACCGTCACGTTTTGTTAAAAAGAAAAGATAATTTTCACCGTCACGTTTTGTTAAAAAGAAAAGATAATTTTCACCGTCATGTTTTGTTAAAAAGAAAAGATAATTTTCACCGCCATGTTTTGTTAAAAAGAAAAGATAATTTTCACCGTCATGTTTTGTTAAAAAGAAAAAGATAATTTTCACCGTCATGTTTTGTTAAAAGGGAAGGATTTCGCTTTTGTTTTGTTAATTAGAAAAGATAATTTTTACCGTCATGTTTTGTTAAAAAGAAAATAATGACATTAACATTGATTTTAGTTGAAATAATAAAAATTACATTTTTTATTGATTTTAGTTGAAAAATGTACAAAGACATCATTTTGTCATTATTTTTCAAATGTACGAAGGCATCATTTTTGTCTTTGTTTTGTTAAATGTAAAAGGATAATTTGTTTGTTTTTAAAAAAGAAATTTACATTTGTTTGAAAATGAACATTTACACCGTTATGTGTTAAATTAGAAATGAACATGATTGACACCGCAATAAAAATTACATTTTTATGTAATTAAAAAGATAAGATTTTGTCATTGATAATAAAATTGCATTGTTATATGAAATTAAAGATTAAATATTTACATTTTAAATAAAATCACGTTTTTAAATGTAATTAAAGAATAAGTTTTTGCATGTAAAATATAATTATATTTTTATATATAATGAAAGAATAAGAATTTGCATAGTAAATAAAATTACATTTTTATGTGTAATTAAAGTATTAAAATTTACATTGCAAATTAAAAATTAAGAAAAATACATTTATATGTAATTAGATTTATAGAAAGATAAAATTACATTTTTATGTAATTAAAAGTGGAAACTTAGATTTTCATTAAAAGAATAAAGGAGTGATATTTACCTTTTTAATGTAAAAAGATTTTCAATAAAAGAATTTAGATATGGTATTTACCTTTCTAATGTAAATAGATTTTCAATAAAGGAAATTAGAAATGAAATTTACATTTTTATGTAAATAAACAATGAAAGAGGAAAATTTACTTTTTAGGTAAATAAGCAATGAAAAGGAAAATTACATTCAAAATTTAAATTATAATATAAAGGACATTTTGTTAGGAAATGTAAATTTGAATATAAAGGACATTTTGTTAGGAAATGTAAATTAGAATAAAAAGGGACATTTTTGTTAGAAATTGTAAATCAGAACAAAAAGTATAAAAATAAAGATTACATCTTTATTGACATTTTATATGCAATAGAAAGAAGTAGGGAATTAGAAAAGTTACATTTTCTTAATGTAAATAAGAATTAGAAGAAAATTACACTTTTATGTAATTAAGTTAAAGAACATAAAAATTTCATTTTTATGTAATTATGTCAATTTCCATGTGAATCAGGTCAAAGGTGAAAATTTTTCATTTATCATGTAAATTAAGATAAATAAGAAAATTACATTTTTATGTGATTAAGTTAAAGTTTATATTTTCATGTAATTAAGATTTAAAGTAAGAAAATTACATTTTTATGTAATGAAAAGATTAGATTTTGACATTGCAAAATTATTTAATGCAATGTAGATTATATTAAAAAGAAAAGTCACATTTTAATGCATATGAAATATTAACATATTTTAGATTTATGTTAATGCATATGAAATATTAACATATTTTAGATTCATGTTAATGCATATGAAACATAATCATATTTTACTGTAGCGCTAATGCATATGAAACATAATCATATTTTACTGTAGCGCTAATGCATATGAAACATAATCATATTTTACTGTAGCGCTAATGCATATGAAACATAATCATATATTAGTGTTATGTTAAAAATATCAAAAATGAATATATCTTTAATGTCATTTTGTTATATGAAATATAAACATATTTTAGTGATATGTTATTACATTAAAAATAAATATATTTTTAGGGTCATGTTTATATATTAAAAATGAAACATGTTTGTGGTGTCATGTTCATATATTAAAATGAGATATGGTTTTAGTATCATTTTCATTGGAAAGGATTAAACATTTAAAGATTTCATTTTAATGGAAGTTGATTCTAGTGAGAAGTTATGAAATAAAAATATCATTTTTTATTCGCATGTTTGTTAGGATAAAAAGAATCATATGTGGAATTATAAATTCTTATATGAAAATGAGTGGGAAAAATATGCATGAAATAAATAGATTGATTGAAATCATCGTAGGAATTATATTTATATATAATTATATATATATATATATATATATATATATATATATATATATATATAAATTAAAAGTAAATGAATCGAGCGTGGTAGTTCGCATTTTGGAATCATGCCTTTAAACGATTATACCGAAAGATCCGACCGTCGGATTTTCCCAAAACTAAAACCGTTAGGTTCGCCTTGGGAAGATCTTTCCAACGATATGAATTGTGTTAAAATCCAACGGTTAGATTTAGAGAAATGTGCAAAACAAATTTGGGTGAAGACAGCGCCAAGGTCGCCTATTGACCTGAAGCATCGTTAAATAAAATTCAACTATTTTTATATAAATAAAAATAGAGATTAATCGTTACAAATTAATATTAACGATAAGAAATGATTTGAAATGATATACACGCGATAATCAATTGAAAGGTCCGAGTTCAATCTCATTTCAAATGATTATACGACGACATGAGTCGAAGAGTTGAAGACGGTGATTGAAGACCGACGATCTTCACATCGAATGGATGTGTTGCTACTGAGGCCCATGATTGGAGTAGCTACCTTGAAGGGGAGTCAGGGGTAGCCGTCCGGACGTATTGTTGATTGTTCGGATATGTGAGGTATAAGGTGCCTCCGGTTTTGTTCAGACCCAGAACGGACTTGAAAATGGATTGTATGTCTGACGTTGTATTCCTTTATACGGTATTCGTTGATCTCTGCTAAATATATATTTGTTTGGTGTTTAACACCCTTCTCTAAGACGTACAAGCTTAGAGGTTATAGATTGGTAGGAATCAATGGTATGGTATGGATTGACGATGTGGCATGCTAAGATGCAAATGATCAAGGCTTTTATTGAAAAGCAGGCCTTGTGGTTGATGATCAAAGCAAGGCCTGTTTAGGTGTAGCTTTGTGTATAGCGTAACTTCGCGAGCCTCACCCCCCGGTATGAGTCAAAAACGGAGCAAGGGAACGCAGGGAGAGCAGCACGTTTCTCTCTAGCTAGATGTGGTGTTTGGGTTTTACACGGCCCGGCATTTTACTTATGTGGATGATGGAATGAGGCGCCTCGGATGTTAGGTCCTATAGGACCGGGAAACGTGTGTTCAGGAATTGCCAATCCGCAAATTTGTATGTGTGGACCGGCCCTGCAGCTTTCTAAGGGTTCACTGCGGGGGATCCTGAGACATTAGCTAGAGTGTCTCGAATCGGTAAGGAGATCGTTCCTAGCCTTGACTCATGATGGAAACCCAATTTCCCAATACGACCCTACGGACTTGATTGTATTACTAGTATGGAGGCATAGTATATGGTAGCTATGCTTCCTAGGATTGATATATTTACTTTGGAAATTTTTTTGAAACATAAACACACTAATAATAATATCAAATTCGTTTTTATCGTATCAAGCATTTTTGACCATTATAAGGTAAAACTCTATCCTTTGGTTTGCGTTGCATTGTGTGATGGGACTTGAGTCTTATGATGGTTTCATTTTTCTAAAAAGCATTGCGTTGTTTAACGATTTACTTTTAATTATGCACTGGCAATCCAATGGAGTAAACCCGTTCCGCGTTAGCGGCGTGGTCATGTGATTAGCCTTATTATTAGATTAGTTAAGTTAGATTTCTCACACCAGTCCCATGACTGACTCGTAGTTTGTTTCACTTTGCAAACTCGGGTGCCCTCTTTTCCACACGGGTAGTCGAGTAGCTTTTTGCAGATATTTATCTCTTGAGCAGGATTCTGGATCGAAGCCTAAAGCTGTGTCCAGAGCATAGAAGTCTTCCGCTGGATATTGTATTTAATTTATTGTAATTTATCTTCCGCTGTAATTTTATTCGATGTACTATGATATGTTCGGTACTCTGATGTAACATTATTGTGATGTTTCTAAAAGTCTGCTGTTGTTGTTCTGATGTTGTTGTATTCCCAGAGTTAACGTACTTGGGTTTTGAACGGTCTTGGTCGATTTTGCGATCAACTGAGTCCGAGCAAAACCCTAGTCGTTACAAGGTGACTTATTTGCAAGTGCATCCTCGGCTACATCGTTGTCAAGTGATTCTTTAGAGTTTAAACCTGGTTTTCCAACAATAGGCTCATTTAGATTTGTAAAATCATTTTCAACATGAAGTGAAGCTTCATCAAATTTCCCACAATTTTCGTCGACTTTCTTGCACATAATAGAAACGTATTTGAAGATTGCTAACAAGATTGTAGCAATAGCATTCTTCGGTAGTTGTGGTCCCTCCTTGTTCTTCAGCATCTTTGCTTCATTGAGAAATTCCTCATGTTGAGGCTCAACACTGAAATCATACTGCAATATTTCAGCATCATCGCCATGGTCAGCAACAACTTCATTCATCTTGATTTCTTGAATTCCTTTACCATGTTGACCTGATTGGCTTTCTATTTCTTCATCATCAACATTTCAAATTTCTGTATGCTTCCAGTCATCACTTATCTCTGCCTCTTGTGATTCATCATTACTTTTTGGAACAATAGCCTTATCTTCTGGCATAATTTTCTTTGTCCCCCCAGTGCTCTTGAATGTTTTGCCAAATTTAATCTTCCTTTTATTCATTCTTTTGAATTCAAAAACCTTGGCCAAACTTACGACATGTTTGAAATCAATAGGGTGCAGCGTTAATACATCGCGTTTGATTTCTTCCTTGAGGCCATCTACGAATTTTTCCAACAAGAATTGATCAGGTAAAGCGTTGCACATACCTTGCAAATGTTCAAACTGGGGCAAATAGGTGGCAACTGTGGAAATTTGCTTTAGATTGGAGATAGCGCCGTAGGGTTTCAAGAATTCTTCTAGTGCAAATCTGTTGGAAGTGGTTGAATTGCTTTCTGGTTGTACATGAAAAGGAGATGCTTAAGTGGACGTTTCTTGCTTCTGTCTTGGTTGCAGTCGTTGGGCTGGTGTACTGTAAGGAACCCTAGTGTATGATTGATGTATTTTCAGTTCTTTGAATTCCTTAGCAATGCTATGTAGGGTTTCTTGCATCACATTCATCTTTGAATTGATCTCATGTTGTGTTTCTTGCAGTTCTCTGATGTTTAATGCAGTTTGTGCATTTATTAGATCTTGCTTTGAGCCTTGGAATGCAAATTCGTTGTCAGTCTTCCCTGATTTATCCTCATTTTCCCTATCTGAATCATCGTGTGATTCAGATGCCTCTGGCTTTGATACCAATGTGTTAGGCCCTTGTTTCTTTGAATGATTCCTGGTAACTCTCGACTCCATTATCAGACAATTACTCGAATAAATCAACAAGTTAGTTGACAAAAAGTGAACAATTAAACAGAGAAAACATTGGTAAGAAGAAGAATAGAGATTAATGAAAGAGGAGAAGCTTTTAGTGCTGATTTCAGCAAATATTATAGGAAATACAAACTGAAGCTTATGAGAGAAATTCCCTCAAAAACAACTCTATCCAAACAATTGAAGATTACCCCTTATTTATGCAGCAAGAATTCTTCAGCTGGACCAATATTATAAAGCCCATAATACCCACTGCATGATTTATTAACAAATATGCACTGCATGATTTAACAACAAATACGCACTGCATGATTTAATAACAAATATGCTTCTTCTTAATTAATAAATTGCAAGTGCACACTGATTCCTTGCTGATAGAATCCACCTTTCCCTCTTTATGCTGCCATTTATTTATGCTAACAATTGCTGATGTGTCATCTCCATCTTTAGTATGCGAATCTGAAGTGTTTGTTGAATTTCCTACTCCATCATTGTTGATACAAATGCATTCAAACTGCATGCCACCGATTGTTTCAGACCTTGGGGAAGATCTACTTTGGGGGCTGTTAGCCTACTTTGTGAACTAGGCAACACAAAGTCAAGAAACCAAACATTGAATGATATTTTTAATTATAAGACTTCGGTTCGGATTGGAGGAAAACACTACAATTCAGGTTGATAGCTGCAGTTGTTCGGATCGGATAGGATCCTCTGTTCGGATCGGGTTAGAGCAGCATATTGGTTCGGATCGGATAGAGTTCTCTGTTCGGATCGGTGATCTCTTACTGGATAGATAGGTAAGGCATATCCAATCGGATCGGAAGGCAACTAAATCTCGAATGGATCGGAAAGCCATCTGCTTGCCACAACATTGGAGCGGAGCGGAATAGGTTAGAGAAGGAGAGGCGCCCAAACCAGTCCGGTTCGGATCGGGTATCCCGATCCGAACCCCATACCTGCACGTCTCCGACCCGCACCCATGATCCATGTTAATCTCCTGTAAAATCGCCTGGAGAACCGGACCGGCTATGACTAATTCCTACCCCTAACGTCCATCTCTTTGATGTGTTGTCAACATGATAGTTCATCCGAACCCGAAGAGAGTGCGATGGATAACACGTGGCCCGACCCGGATCGAATCTCAAGCAAATTCACACCTATAAATACCCCGACTGGAGACAAAGAAAAGGATCTTTTTTTAGCACTTTTGAGAATCCAACTACCTCCATCATCCGAACTCCATTACTCCCGGAGAATCCAAATCATCTTTCATTTCTTGTTTTAATCATTTGAGTGAACAAAAGTGAGTTGTGAGTGAATCTTACATTGTATTTGCAACTGAATTATTGAATATAGTGAAAGATAAGTGGACGTAGGCATTTCTTCGCCGAACCACTATAAATCCTGTGTGTTTATTTTTATTTTTGCCTCATATAATCTTGTTTCTAATCAATTTGGGTGTTAGAACCACTTGTGGGTCTAACATTTTGGTGCTTTCACTGAGAACCTTCATCTAAATTCTTTATTTTCCGGGATCTCTTTCTACTTTTTGGACCGTTGAGTTCAAAGAAGCGAATCCTTAAGTTTCTCCGCTTTTTTTACATTTGTTGAAGTAATTGTCAAAGAGTCATGGCCAAAGGAAAAGGCAAAGAAGTTCAGTCTGTTCGAGGAAATGGAGCTGGCGAAGATCAGCAAAATGCTGTAGTAACAAGGTCTCGGGGGCAGAGTTCAGCAGCAGGAAGAATCAATGCAGGAAATCCGAACCGACAGCAGGGGGAGAGCTCCGATCCGATCTGGGTAGGAGACTCTGAAGCAGTGCATTCCCCCAATCTGAACCGACCCGAGCTGCTCGTTGCGCACCGTTCCGACCAGGCACCCCAGCTCCGATCCGACCCGGCTTCCTACCTCCGATCCGACCCGATGCTTGGAGAAGCTGGAACCTCTACTCGAGTCCCTACGAATGCTCCAATTCCAGCTGCCAGGGTTGGCGATCAGGTCAATTCATCTGCGTCCATCACTCAAGGAGATTTTTCGCGCTTGCTTGACATGCTTGAGAGCACAAGGGAAGCCATGAGAGTTCATGAGCGCACTAATCTCATGATGCAGGAAAGTATGAGGCTCATGAGTCGAGAGATCAGTGAGCTCCGTCGACAGAGAACTCCATCACCGGTTCGTCACACACCAGTAGACCAATCTTCATCTTCCGAGGAAGAGAGGCCCCGTGAACGGAGGCCACTTGAACGACCTCAGAATGTGGAGCAGCTGACATTTGGATCTTTGGGATCTCGCGAGGATATCGCACGAGCATTAGGAAACGATGACCCAACTCGGGGGCAAAGACTCCAGTCCCCTCTTCCCGAGATCGACCGGGAACATAGGGAACGGAATCGAGCAGAGGCAGCTCGAAGAAGAAGGGCATCTCCTGAGCAAGAGCCCAGAAGGAACTCGGATACTAGGGCCAGGGAACCTGAGCAGCCCCTAACTAGTGCTGATGTACAGGCAATGGTTCGCCGAATTATGTCCGAGAGCCGGAATTATACAAATGAAGACTATGGCATTGAACGAAGCCATACTCCGTTCACCGACGATATCCTCGACTTCCAATTTCCCCGGCGCTTTAACTTGCCACAGATGGACAAATACAACGGAAGGACTGATCCGGGACAGCATTTAATGCGGTACTCATGGCTCATGAATGCCGCTGCTGCCCCTGAAGAAGTGAAGTGCAAAGCGTTCCCAATCTACTTAGAAGATGTGGCACTGTTCTGGTTTACCCGACTTCCTCCTCGTTCGATTTCAAATTACAAGGAACTAAGCGAGCGTTTCATGAACCAGTTCCGTCTCCATGCCCGAAAGTCCAAAAGTGTTATTGAATTGTCAAGAATCAAACAGGCGCCCGGAGAGTCTTTAAGGGCATATCTTGATCGTTTTAACCAAGCCGTAACTGAGGTCAGTGACCCGCACGAGCCCACTATTCTGATGGCATTGAAGGAAGGAGTCGATCCTGAATCCGAGTTTGGAGACTACCTTTCTGGGAAAACACCCCCCACAAGGGCGATATTCTACGAAAAAGCCGATATTTATCTAAGACGAGAGGAGGCCAGGGCAAACCGAAAGAGAAAGTCTGAGACAGCTTCAAAGGAGAATGTGCAGAGTAATATTGCCGTGAAGCAGTCTGGGGAAAGTTCTGGCAAGGTTGAAGTAAATGTAGGAAACAAGGGTGGAAACAGCAATACTGGAAATGGGGGAAACAACAACAACCGTAATTCGAACGGTAATAGAAGAAACAGAAATAGGGGAAGTGACCCTAACAAAAGGCCCCGATTCCAGAACTACGAGAACTATACACCATTGAATGACACCCTGGAAAATATTTACCTGGATACGTACAATGTGTTGCAGTACAAAAGACCGCCACCTCGTGATTCGACCGAGAAAGAAATGGCGACAGGGAAATTTTGCTTGTTTCACGGAACTCATGGGCATTCGACCAATGAATGTCGGCATTTGAGGGACGTAATTGAAAAGCTGCTGCGTGAAGGAAAGTTGGATGAATACAAGGTTGCCCCGAGGGACAGGGGGCAAGGAGAGCAGGCTCCAAAACAGATCCTACCTGCTCCTAAGCCTACCGCGCAGCAGAAAGGTAAAGGGATTGTCATCAACTCCATAGTAGGCGGACCTCACCCGGCAATCCGAAGTTTTAGGTCAATGGACCAATATGTGAATGCTGCCAAGCATCTAGATGTGAGTGAAGGTGACGATTTGGAAGATGTCACCCCCATAAAACAACAAAAAACCATGTTCGACGACGTGGTATTTCGCAGCCGAGACAACACGGGGATACAATCTCCCACCAATGATCCGTTGGTTATTACTACCACCATTGGGCCGGCCTTGGTCCATAAGGTATTAGTAGACAACGGAAGTTCCGTTAATATTTTGTTCAAGAAGTTATTTGATCAGATGAAGCTTGAGCCCGAAGATCTGAAACCTTGTGAAGGATGGATTAGAGGCTTCAACGGAGCGACGACAGCTCCCATGGGATATATAGAGTTGCCCGTGACCCCAGGGCAAGGAGAACGTAGAAGAGTGCGAATGCTTCAGTTCGTAGTATTGGACGTAGATTCGCCATATAACGCATTTTTAGGGAGACCTGCCCTCGCTGAATTTAGAGTTTGTATCGCCCCTTGGTGCTTGTTACTAAAGTTCCCAACCGAAGCCGGGACTGGAGTAATAAGAGGGGATCAGGTTTCTGGACGGGCCTGCTATGTGGCCGAACTGAAGATGTTGATGAAAGGAGTTAATGCTGAGAGTAAGGATGCCTCGTCTCCCTCAAAGGGGGACTCGGCATAGCAATTAGAGAAATTGACCCCAAAGGAGTTGCCCAAAGGAACACCTGAAGACCTGGATCCTAGAAAAGACGAGGAACCAGAGGCTAGGAATGCAACTCCTAACGAAGCGACAGTGGAAATTCCCATTGATAAAGCTGATCCGACGAAAGTTTTGAAGATTGGTTCTCAATTGGATCCACGTCGTTCTGAGGAACTGACGGACTTCTTGAAGGCAAACTTAGATGTGTTCGCCTGGACCCATGCTGACATGTGTGGGATATCACCTTCCATTATCAGTCACAAATTGAATGTAAATCCGAAGCATCCGCCTGTGAAGCAAAAGAGACGCATGCTGGGCCCAGAGAGGTCGGCTGCTCTCAAAGAGGAAGTAGAGAAATTGAAGCAAAATGGATTTATTCGAGATTCGACTTATCCCGACTGGATATCGAATCCCGTCTTGGTAAAGAAGCCAAACGGAAAGTGGCGAACTTGTATTGACTTTTCAGATTTAAATAAAGCTTGCCCAAAAGATAGTTTCCCACTTCCCAGGATTGACCAGCTTGTAGACTCGACAGCAGGTCATGAGCTTCTTTCTTTCATGGACGCATACTCTGGATACAACCAAATTCCTATGCATGTACCAGACCAAGAGCATACGAGTTTCATTACGAATTTGGGGCTATATTGTTATGTTGTAATGCCATTCGGGTTAAAAAACGCTGGAGCTACTTATCAGCGCTTGGTAAATAGAATGTTTTATGATCAAATAGGAAAAACTATGGAAGTTTATGTGGATGATATGCTTGTCAAATCAAAGCAGTCTTCCAGTCATACGCAAGACTTAGCGGAAATGTTTGGTATCTTGCGAAAATACCGTATGAAACTGAACCCTTTAAAATGTTCATTTGGAGTGGCGTCGGGGAAGTTCCTTGGCTTCATTGTGAGTTCCCGAGGAATTGAAATCAACCCTAGCCAGATAGCAGCGATTAGAAACATCGAAGAACCGAGGAGAATTAAAGACGTCCAAAGTCTGGCAGGGAAAGTAGCGGCGTTGAGTAGATTCATCTCCAAAGCCACACATAAGTGTGTTCCGTTTTTTGATTTGATAAAAAGGGGAAAGAAGAACTTCCAGTGGACTCCCGATTGTGTTGAGGCCTTTCAAAATCTGTTAGAGCTATTAGAGAAACCGCCAATCTTATCAAAGCCCGTAGATCACGAAGAATTATTTGTTTATCTAGCAGTCTCGGCTCATGCTGTCAGCACAGCCCTGGTTCGAGAAGAAGACAAAGTACAAAGGCCAGTGTACTATGTGAGTAAGAAATTAGCAGCGGCAGAGCGCAACTACCCAAAGATTGAGAAGCTTGCTTACAGCCTCCTGATCGCATCCCGAAAACTTCGTCACTACTTCCAAGCCCATCCAATAACCATATACACCGACCAGCCGTTAAGACAGGTGTTGCAGAGACCCGAAGCATCGGGAAGGTTGATCAAATGGAACATAGAACTAAGCCAGTTTGATTTGAATTTTCAACCACGAAAGTCAATCAGGGGCAAGCTCTAGCAGACTTTATTGCGGAGTTCACCATTCCAGAGGAGGAAATAATCAATGACCGAGTGGTCAAGTCCGAGGATAAGCTAGAGATGAATCCGTGGAAATTATATACAGATGGAGCTAAAAATGACCGAAGGTCCGGAGCTGGAATTGTCTTAGTCACTCCTGAGGGACGGTCGTTATATTACGCCCTGCGATTAGAATTTTCGGCAACTAACAATGACTCTGAGTATGAAGCCCTGATTGCCGGGTTGAAACTTGCTAAAGACCTCGGAGTAAAAATGATGGACATATTTTGTGACTCTAAGATTGTTGTTTGTCAAGTGCGAGAGGAATTCGCGGCTCGAGGACCTCGACTTATCGCCTACCTCAAGAAAGTGAAAGAGCTATTGAGTAGCTTAGAGCGGTACAACATAACACATATTCCCAGAGTTGAAAACCAGAAAGCGGATAGACTGGCAAAACTGGCTAGTTCTGACAATCTAGAAGGGACTGAGGTAATTCCAATTGAAACGTTGGAATCGCCAAGCTTTGAGTCAATGGAAATTGAATTCGCTCTTGAAGCGGAACCAGAGAAGGAGTCATGGATGACTCCAATTAAGAATTTTCTTAAGAATGGGACACTCCCATCGAAGAAGAGTGAGAAAAGAGCTGTAGTTCGCAAAGCTACCAGATATGTTATACAAGACGATACTCTCTATAGACAAGGATTTTCTATGCCCCTGTTGCGATGTATCGCACACGACGACATCAAGCGTGTACTAAGAGAAGTACACGAAGGTGAGTGTGGAGATCATACAGGAGGTCAAACTTTAGCAAAGAAGATATTGCGATACGGATACTTCTGGCCTACAATCAATAAAGATGCAGCTGATTATTCACGACGCTGCGATAGGTGCCAGAAATTCGCCAAAATCCCCAGGGCACCATCGACCCAACTTAAATCAATGGTGAGTCCTTGGCCATTTGCCACATGGGGAATTGATATCATTGGAGTTTTACCGATTGCTAAAGGAGGAGCCAAGTATGCAATAGTGGCCGTGGACTATTTTACGAAATGGGTGGAAGCTGAGCCCTTGACTAAGATCACAACAAGAAAGGTGATAAGTTTTGTGGTCAGAAATATTATATGCCGATTCGGGATCCCAAGGACGATTGTTACTGACAACGGGACCCAATTTGATAGCACTGAATTCAGAAATTTTTGCCAGAAATATAAGATAGACAAACGATATACTGCAGTTGCCTATCCACAATCGAATGGGCAAGTAGAAGCAGTAAACAAAGTTATAAAATCCATCCTCAAGAAACGGTTGGAGCGTGCAAAGGCAAGATGGGTTGACGAATTGCCCCTAGCTTTGTGGGCATATCGAACAACATTTAAAACGGCTACCGGTCATACCCCTTTCTCTCTCTCCTTTGGCTCAGAAGCAGTAATTCCAGTTGAACTGGAAGTTCCTTCCCACAGGGTGACGTATTATGATCCGATGACGAATCGGGCACTCTTACTTGAGTCCCTTGATGAAGTCGAAGAGAAAAGGGACGAAGCAGACTTGCGTGCAGCAAGACATCGGCGTCAAATGGCACGCTATTATGACAAAAAAGTTCGCCTCAGAACTTTTGAACCGGGAGGTTTGGTGCTAAAGAGAGTTTTTCCATCCCTTCCTCACCTCGGCCCAAAATGGGAAGGACCCTTTGTCATTCAACGGAAACTTGAAAAAGGAACCTTCAAGATAACGACCGTAGATGGCGAAGAAGTCCCTCGAGCATGGAATGCCCAACACTTAATGCGATATTTGGATTAGAAATGCTATACTTTTTGTTATTCTTCCTGTAAACTCTGTAATAAGGCACGACTTGCCTTGGGAAAATATGACGATATGAATAAAGGACTATAAAGTGGATGTAGGCTATGACTTAGCCGAACCACTATAAAAATATTGTGTGTTATTTACTTTTATGCATTTACATTCATTAGTTGTTCTGTTGTGATTATAAAGTACAGGATAACTCAGAGCCTAAAAAAGGTTGAAAACAGTTTGGACATAAAAAGAAGCACAATGATTATTTGTGCAATAAGACGTAAAAGAATGAGAAAACGACATTCTAACTCTCCAGAGAAAGAGAGAGAGTATAAAAGCGTCTCAGACTGAGCGCTGAAAAAGAAATTCTATTCTTAACTCTAACTCTCCAGAGAAAGAGAGAGAGTATAAAAGCGTCTCCGACTGAGCGCTGAAAAAGAGATTCTACTCCTAACTCTAACTTTCCAGAGAGAAAGAGAGTATAAAGGCGTCTCCGACTGAGCGCCGAGAAAGAAATCTTTCCCCGTTGAGAGACCGGGGAATGAATAGATGACTAAGCTCGAACTCTAACTCTCAAGAGAAAGAGAGAGAGTATAAAAGAAATGCGAGAAAAGACGGCAGGTATTGATGACACAGGAAGTCTTATCCCGTCAGAAAATCGGGAGCTTTCAGATTGCTTGGTTAAGCATTGAATAACTTATGGAAATTGACTGGGGACACGTATGCATACGCATATTTCCCCCTTCCACAACTTTGTTTCATAACTATAGACATGCATTTGTACATAAGTGCAGAACTACTAACAGATAAACATTGCAAAAAGTGAGTTATTTTATTTACAAATGAATGAATTTGTACAGGGAAATAACTAAAGAAGAAAGTGCAGGAGCCGCTTTTGTAGCAGCAATTATTGGGTCACAAAGATGCTAAAAGGAATACAGGGGAATCCGCTACTTAGGTTTGGAATGAGCCTTAGATTTCTTGGCGGCTTTCTCCGCATCCTTTGCTTCCTTCTCGGCTTCAGTCAAGATTCGTTTTGTTTTCTTTTTCCCTGAAGATGTGGTACTGGAGCCAGTAGACTTCTTCCCGGAGGGCGGGACACTGGAATCAAGAGAAGATTTTTTAGCAAGCTCTTCGGTAATAGATCTAGTTGAGAGCTTAACAACTAACCTTGATCCCGCATCCACAACTGCGAGGGGCTTGAGGACCTCAGGGTCTAGTTCTTCGGCCTTTAATTGCAAGCGCTTATCTTGATCAGCCTTCATGGCAGCCAAGGTAACGTCATCAGCGCTTTTCGACTCCCCAGTTATTGCAACCTCCGGTTCCTCTTCATGCCCCCCGTCTCCTCCGTCGTCCTTTAAAGCTGCTATCATTTCTTCATCATGGGGAGTGGTGACCTTAGTTGGCTCACTTCCGTCTCCCGAGTCTACAGGAGCAGCCTTGTCTTCCCCTTCTTTGGCCCCATCTGCGGGCTTTGTCCCAGCGGTAGCTCCTTGAGCTACATCTATCTTTGCGGATGATTCAACACCTACAGAATAAGAAACATCGGTTATCAACTCAGGCAAAAGCACAGGGTTTCTCATCGAACGTTCAATCACGTGGCCAAAGGTAGTAGTAGCCTTGGCAAATTGAGGAGAAAAGATAGGAATACCTTCTGAAGACTTTTCAGCGGGGGTGACTACTACCTCTGGAGTTATTTCAGGAATGGGAGATAGCAAGGTTGTCCGGGAAATTCCCGGGTTTTCGGGATCATACCCTTCTACTTCGGGAGCTGTAGGAGCAGAAGACGAGGAGCCAGCTTCGGGAATGGTCTTCTGTTTAGACTTCCGCCTCTCTTCTTCCATGGCCTCAGCAATTAGGCGGCGCCCTTCAGCTAGGCGCTCCGGTTCATCGTCTCTCAAGTATTTCTCCATCAGCTTATCTTCATCAAGGGAATCGACCTTAAGTTCTTCTTTTTCCCACTCAACGATTTGATTCCATACTTGAACCAGAGTGGATGGATAGTCCTCGATCCAAGAAATGTTTCGACGACGAATAATATGTGCGAAGAATTCAATCATTAATTCGCCGAAACTTTGAATCTCAACCTCCGCCTCAGATAATTGCTTGCGGGCTTCCTCCGCAGATTTAATGGCACATTCCACATTGCCCTCGGCCGAAGCAGCCCTGTTTTCTGCCTCCAGCAACTTCGAAGCCAAGTCAGCATTCTTCTTTTCTAATTCGGCACTCTTTTTTGCTAATTCGGCGTTTTTCCGTTCAAGCTCAGCATAAGCAAGGCGTGTCTTAGCCGCTTCTGATTTGGCCTCGTCAGCTTGCTTCTTCAACTCAGAGCGCTCCTGAGTGTGGGATTCAAGCAAGTCATGATAGCGTTTTTGCGTGTCCTCAAACTGTTGTTTAAAATTAGAAGCGTTCTTTTGAGCGACAGCAAGTTGAACTTGAGTGTCTTCCAAGTCTTTTCCTAGGGCTTTTAAAGCCTTGGCATCCTCCTCCCCAGTCTTTTGCATTGAATCAGTGTTTGTCATTAGAGTGCGGATGATTCTAGAGAGATTGCGGGAATACTTGAACATCTCGGTATATTGTTTCTCCACCAAATCAATCTTTGCTTTGGCCTCCTCTGCCCAATTAGACGAAATAGGTTCCAGGGCAGGTAAAAAAGTCAGAGTTTCGAAGTAGTGTTCGGGAAATTGCTCTTCCAAATATGCCCGTTTTACTGCAGTTCCCGCATCTGGTGGGGGAGGAGCAAGGATTGTCAATTCAGTGTCTCTTCCTGAGGAGGATTCGGTAGTCCCTTTGTCTGTCCTAGGTCGTTTAGTGGCAGGGACCTTTTGCTTACTTCGAGACCCGGTTTCTCTTGGAGGAGTTTTCTCTCTACTCCGCTTTTCATGGGTGGAAGTGGAGTCTTTAGATGGTGGTCTATCCTCCTCCCTACGACCTTGATAGCTCTTATATTTCTCTTGTTCCGGTCGAACTGGTGAGCGGGAGCGTGAGGGTCGAGAACGATAGGGATCGTAAGGTCTTCTCTCCTCCCTACCGCGATCATCCCGACGATCATGCTCGATATCCTGAGGGGGATTGGACATGCTGCGACGAAGCTTTCTTATATCATAATAGGATTGAGACATTGTACCTGCACGATAAAATAAGCGAAGTTTAGAATTAATGGATTCAAAAAGAAAGAAGTGCAACGAATGCTAATGCTGTGGTGTAAATTGCATCCTAAGTGGTGTGTGTCCCCCCAACCAACCCGAGTCTGAAGCTAGACTAGTGCGGGCAGGCTCTTTGGCCTTAGCGGGAGTAGTTTCTTCGGAAGAAGTGAAGACTAAAGGGTCCTTCCTGAAATCCTCTGAAGTATAGATAGTCTCAGGTAAGGGGAGATCCCCCAAACCCTGAAATATGTGTTCATCAGTGCTAGGAACATCCCCTTCGGAAGCGTGAAGTGACGACTCTTGGGAAGATTTTGACTTGTCTAAAGAAGTAGTTTCCTCGGGGGCAATATACCCTTCACGATGTTTTGCGGCCAGATTAGCCAGTTCATCATCTTGTGTGGAAGAGGGAGAAGGTGAAGTTTGAAGAGGAGATGTAGGAATTCCCGAGCCTTCTCCTATCTCTGGAACTGTCTCCACTGGAGGAATGTATGCATAAGGGACCGTCCCATGACCGATGCTACGGAAAACGGATAGCAGCCCGTGAAAATGAAGGTATTCATCTTTAAGGACCTCGTCGATAGTCAGGAATTTTTGATCGCCATTAAGAAGATGGTGCATCCGATCAAAGAACACCTGATCTGATATCTGTTTGGGATTGTCGACTGCAAATAAAAAGGAAAACAGGTCAGGGTGATGATTCAAGTGTATAGAGTCCGGGTTTAGAAAATCAACGCTTTACTTGATTTTGTCCATCTCCTGGCGCATCCAGACTGTTGCTTTATATAGAACCATTCTAGTCTGGAATCTCCAGCTTTACTGCTAAATGGTGCAGAGATTATCTTTCTCTTTGGGACTGATTCAAAGTAGCAGAAGGATGGAGTCTCTCGAGTCCGATGCTTGAAATTATAAAAGAAATGAACATCATCGAACGTAAGCTCTACGCCTAGGATTTCACGATATGCTATGTACAAGGTGTGCAAATAGGCATATGAATTGGGATGCAACTGCATGGGGGCAATCCGCATTTGTCTTAAGAAATCAACGATGAAAGGAGAGAATGGAGGAATGGCGCCGACCATGCACATCAATCGAGTGACCGTCATATATCCTTCTGGAGGGTTGTGGGGGCGGTCAGAGCGTGAGGGCACTAGGGTGTCCCCTTTCATTATTCCATATTTTAGACAGATTCGAACAAGTCGATCGTTGTCAATTGTTGATTCAACGGAGTCCGGGGGTGATTCCAATATGATGGCCGATTCAAATTCATCAGGTGCTCGATTATCACCAATCCCTCCTTCCTCTTCGAAACCCAGAGAAACTTCATTCTCTGAAGACTCCTCGTCGTTTTCCCGATGACCAACCCCGTAATCTGAACCCTCACTGTCCCATTCCGGATCGGACGAAGAAGATATATCCTTAAGAGTGATTTTGCTAGAAGTTTCCGGAGCTTCTTTCCTCTCAGCTAGGCGGGAAGAGCGTCTGGGCCTCATTGTCATGGAACTATTGAAAAAGCAATAGCGCGGATTAGAGTAAATTATCCCGTGCCCCCCTTTGTGTATGTGTGTGAACTAAAGTGTGTGCAGCAAACGTGGGAAATGCAAAATAAAAGTACAGCAATGTAAGGCGGAGCTTTGAAGAAAGAATGATTATCAGAGTTGTTCTAAATTCTCGTTTATGTTCGCAAGGCACTATCCTAACTGTCCATGAAGTTATTGTTTAGAGTGAATGTTAGTTGAATTAGTTGGGTAGTCTTTGTGTACCAGTGTGATGCGTTCGGTTCGGTTCGGATATGCATATGATGATTGGCTCAATACAAATACAGATATAGGGTCGGTTCGGATGCTTCATTAAAGCAAGATCAGTTCAAGACAAGGGAAATAATGGGTTCGGATAAAGGACTGATCTGATCGGATCGGATGACCTGATCCGAACCGAACCAGCATCGCTTGACCAGTCCATTTACTTCAACCCCTTATCCCATTCACTCCTCCGACCCGAACCAACATTTTCCTTCCTTCCCGTCTTCCTAAAGTATGCAACCCGAACCGATTCCCTTTCCTTCTCCTTCCTTTCTGTTCCTTCGTATCCTACCCGAACCAACTCCAATTTGTTATCACGATCCTCATCTTCTTCCTCTTTCTCCCCACTCACAAACAAATCCATTCCATCACCAAAGCTCCAGTTGAGGAAAAATATTTGCCCTCTCCAACCTATCAGCGCCTCGAAGTGATGGCGGATCCACCAGTAACAACGCGGAGTTCAAGCAAAGCCCCATGGCTAAACCATTCCAATTAACCACGAATTGAAATCAAGAACAGTTACAACGAAGTTATTCGAGAATAAAAAAGCTACCTATATGTTCGATTTGAGAAATCTACAGGGAATAGTTTTAGGATATTGGAGTTTTTGAAGTTTTCAATACTAGGTTTGGAAGCGGCGGCGGAAAAGAAGAAGAAAAGAAAGAAGATGGCAGTGAATTTATATAAGGGGTAGTGTTGACTCCTCGTATTCCTATTCTTTCTCACCCGCTCGGATCGGAGTGAAGGCCCAGTAGCACAACTCTGCCTGAAGGCCCAATGTCCAAGAACCAAATCCACGAAAGCGCTTCGGATCGGAATCCGAACCGAGCAAATTTCACACATTAATTTAGCATCCGACTCGAATTGAAGAGAAGAAGAATAAAGGAAGAGCATACCTGCAAGAAGCATTATGTGTCGAGAAAAATTCCCAAATTTGCTCAGAAATGAAGAAAATGTGCTCGAGTCGGACACCGAACCGAATAGAAATCTGTGCATTCCTCCTGACTGTTCTGATTCAAGGACTAGCATTTAAACGACATCAAAGCACGCTACGTACAACAGAAGCATCCTTTGAGGGGGCAAAATGTTAGCCTACTTTGTGAACTAGGCAACACAAAGTCAAGAAACCAAACATTGAATGATATTTTTAATTATAAGACTTCGGTTCGGATTGGAGGAAAACACTACAATTCAGGTTGATAGCTGCAGTTGTTCGGATCGGATAGGATCCTCTGTTCGGATCGGGTTAGAGCAGCATATTGGTTCGGATCGGATAGAGTTCTCTGTTCGGATCGGTGATCTCTTACTGGATAGATTGGTAAGGCATATCCAATCGGATCGGAAGGCAACTAAATCTCGAATGGATCGGAAAGCCATCTGCTTGCCACAACATTGGAGCGGAGCGGAATAGGTTAGAGAAGGAGAGGCGCCCAAACCAGTCCGGTTCGGATCGGGTATCCCGATCCGAACCCCATACCTGTACGTCTCCGACCCGCACCCATGATCCATGTTAATCTCCTGTAAAATCGCCTGGAGAACCGGACCGGCTATGACTAATTCCTACCCCTAACGTCCATCTCTTTGATGTGTTGTCAACATGATAGTTCATCCGAACCCGAAGAGAGTGCGATGGATAACACGTGGCCCGACCCGGATCGAATCTCAAGCAAATTCACACCTATAAATACCCCGACTGGAGACAAAGAAAAGGATCTTTTTTTAGCACTTTTGAGAATCCAACTACCTCCATCATCCGAACTCCATTACTCCCGGAGAATCCAAATCATCTTTCATTTCTTGTTTTAATCATTTGAGTGAACAAAAGTGAGTTGTGAGTGAATCTTACATTGTATTTGCAACTGAATTATTGAATATAGTGAAAGATAAGTGAACGTAGGCATTTCTTCGCCGAACCACTATAAATCCTGTGTGTTTATTTTTATTTTTGCCTCATATAATCTTGTTTCTAATCAATTTGGGTGTTAGAACCACTTGTGGATCTAACAGGGGCATAACATTCAACTTCTAATGTAGGAAGATTTTCATAAATTAAGTCTATCTACAAATTGTTTTACATTTTTTAAATTAATTTGGTGCTATGTTTAAAAATTTTGAAAAAGCATTTTTGTAGATTTTTTAACAAAGCCTTTTGGCAAATTGAAAAAACATATTTATTATTTTCTTCTAAACTTTCTTATTTTGCCTACTATCTTTTTCTTACAGAGATTAATGATCATTTTTCTATGGAAGTTTGCCTCTTTTCTTAAATTCTTTCTTCTGTGTTCTTATTATTCCATTTCTTGACATTCCTTATTGTTGCCTTTATTAATGTCATTATGTCCATTTTATCCATTTAAGTAATGCTAGTTCTTTTAGACATTTAATTTCTTATTCAAAGTCGAACCTTCATATAAATGGTCTTAATTATTTTATT
Source organism: Allium sativum (assembly GCA_030737875.1). Classification (NCBI taxonomy): domain Eukaryota; kingdom Viridiplantae; phylum Streptophyta; class Magnoliopsida; order Asparagales; family Amaryllidaceae; genus Allium; species Allium sativum. The sequence continues at coordinate 223,602,281 of CM060909.1, read as the reverse complement.
AATTTCATCTGTTTCTTATCTCCTTTCACTTATTGATCATTTAGTGCTCTTTTCAAATTTCAAATTTCAAATTTATTACTACAAAAGTTTATACCATTCAATAAAATATGTACTTCCCATTTTCCTTAATACTTAAAATATTCATTGACAATGTATATTAATTTGTCTGTATTATTGGTGAGCCTAACTAGGGTCGGCCCTAGCCCAAGTGGGGCCTTAGGCCAAAAATAACTGCAGCATGGGGTGGAAAATTATTTTGGCCCCTGTCCAAATTTGAACTTGGGAGCTCGGCAAGAAGACATTGCAACTTAACCACTTGGCCAACACATCCATTCGAAATACTATGCTGACATAAAGTATACATATAAGATGACACAGGGTATACATATGAAAAAAAATTGAGGCCCTCCTTCAGCCCGAGGTCCTAGGCGGCCGCCTAGTTCTCTTGGGCCTAAGGTCAGGCCTGGGCCCACGGTCGAGCCTGAGCCTAACATACATGTATTTCAAATTCTTTCTATTTATTTGTCCCTTACCCCATCGTAAATGATAAATAAGTTACTAAATCAGTGTTTACTTATTGTCTAATAAATAGGGAGTTTCAATCCTTTCTTATTTTCCTACTTTATGGTTCCTATGGCCATTGTGTGCTTATAGGTTTCTGAATTGATTAGGAAGTTGCTAAACAACTATATGGTTATTAACGTATTTTCCAATAAACAAGGTCTAGCTTTTCCTAGAGGGAATTTTATAGATATACGCGTACTTTAAATAAATAAATATATATATATATTTATATAGTAAAACTTTTAAAAACTCTTTTTAAAACAACAAGCATGCCTCTCATACATATAATCTCCCCATAATTGGTTAACCTATGCTCTAATACCAAATGTAACGACCTGCTCAGAATTGGCCTAAATGCCAACCTAGAAAAACCCATCGAAACATAGAGCCGCTCTAAACAAGTCATTGGTTTCTATAAGAAATGAAAAGGGAGAAATAATTTAAAGGACAAACGATATTAAAAATTTAATCCCTAGGACAACCGGTTAAAAAATTAACCAAAAGGACAAGCTACTTTTTTTTCATTTTATCATCGTTCTCCAATGATCGTTCTCCCTAAAACACAAACCATATCTTGACCTCAATCAATGTCGTCTGAAACACAATCTCCAACTCAAACACAATTGTTGAAGCCGATGTCACCAATAGCCCCAAATTTCCATTCTACATCAATCTCCCAACCCTAATTCACACAAATCAACAAATCGTGAAACTTAAATCTGAGTATGTCGTGCCGCCACGCAGCCACCGTAGCCGCCGCCTACAACGCGCCGCCACGTCTCTTTTTCAGATTAGATTAATTCACGCCTTTTCCCTTATTAAATTAAAAAAAATACAAAACTGATAACTAATTGCTGCTTGGTTGGAGTTCTAGCTTGCTTTCTTTGTATATTATTTTCACTTCTACTTATATCAAAACTGATACCCATATACTTGCAGAAATGATAGTTTTTTTAAAATAACATTACAACAGTTTATAGGTAGCAGTTTTATATTTTCTTAGGTATCAGTTTTTCAGTATTAACTGTGTTATGTTTGTATTCACATGTTTTTTTGTTGTGTTAATTTTGTAGTTGTACTACTGCATTAAATTTATAAATCAATCTAACTTATGTCATTTTAATCAATCAAACTGTGATGTAAACATTTTTTGCATTAATTTTTCTTTAAAATATTATAGCAGTTTTTGGGTATCAGTTTTGTATTTTTTTAGGTATCAGTTTTACAGTATTAACTGTGTTATGTTTTTATTCATAGGATTTTGTTGCTGTGTTAATTTGGTAGTTGTACTCTTGCATTAACTTTATAACTCAATAGAACTTATGTCATTTTGATCAATCAAACTGTGACATAAACATTTTTTGCATTAGTTTTTCTTTAAAGTACTATAGCAGTTTTTAGGTATTAGTTATTTTTAAGTATCAGTTTTATGACTTTGTATATCGGAACTGTGTTAAGGGGCTGCAGTTTTGAGTTGTTTGCTTTGGTTAATGATTTTTTTTAGTACACAACATTAATTTTAACTAATACCCATTAATTAAAATAATCATACCAATCATTTCAATTCAATTCTCACAAAAATGATATTTATTCTCAATAACACCCACTGATATTAATTCATCACTTGTACATATTACACCAAATATTATATTGAAGTTACACCAAATATTATATGTTTTACAACTCAATTTTACCAAAAAAATGATACCGAAGTACTGTAAATAAAGAAGACAATAAAAACTAATATTACTGTGGTATAAAACTGATATCTACAAACTGTAATAAAAAAACCTGATACCTACAATGATACAGAACTGATATCCAGCCACTGTAGTAAATAAATAAAAACGAAATTGATACCTTCAGTAGTGCAAAACTGATACCCATAATCTGAAAACAATAATAACACTAAAAATGATACCTACTAAGACATGAAACTGCAATCATGAAAATAACACAAAACTGATACCTACAGAGACATATAAGTGATACCCAGCAGCTGAAACAAAAAAAAATAACACATTAAATTGATACATACAAGAGGTTAAAACTGATACTTAACATGCAAATCTCATATAAGTGATCATAACAACATCATATCATACCAACAACACATTAGAATTTGATGAAGAGAGATCAAACAGAAAAACAAAAAAAGACTACATTTTTATTGCTATGTTAATTTCTGGAATCAATATACACACAATCACCACCACATCAAACTGCCACAATATCCTCCAGTTTCTTCCCTGGATCTTCCTTCCTTTCAGTATTATTTGGTTCATTACAAGACCAGCCGGAATAATCACCGGATATTCCAACTTCAACGATCTCTTTGCTTTCTTTCAGCACTTTTTTGTATCAGATCTAGATCCGATTTACCGTTCTTGTAGTGGTGGCGGCTCAAAAATGGATCTGAGGAAGAAATGACGAAGAAGGATTAGGCGCGCGTGATTTAGGGTATTAAAAAAAACAGTATAATGTCCTTGTGATTAAATTATTAACAGGTTTATCCTTAGGATTAAAATTTTAATAGGATGTCCTTATGGTTAAAAAAGCCTTATCGTTTGTCCTTGTGATCATTTTCTTCAAATGAAAATAACAAATTCAAACTAAAACGAAATAAGATCTTACAGTGCAATGGATAAAATATAATAATAAAAATAGATGTAACACATCAGAAAACATGAAAACGTCAAATATATCAAATCCCAAATGTCATAATTAATAAGTCAAGGTACATTTTAATTATTATAGAGTTGCAATCAGATAATAATAATAGTAATGAATTGAACGATCACCATCGCCAAGCTCCACCATCCTTATCATTGTCTTGCATGCTTCACCATCCCACCTAGTCTGTGTTATTAAGAGGAAGGGAGTCAGAATAACAGTTCCGATGAATAAAATTCATTAAGCTTGGAAAGAAAACTTATCTCCTAAACTTGACAGTCTAAAACTTATCAGGTTTATGTTTAGGTGAATTCAAATGCACATACGCAACTTTCAAATTTAATTGAAAGAGGTGAACCCTTCTTAGTTAGTTAAGGTCATTATAAATATAGACGGGTTCCTATGATCACTTAATACCCTTTGACGGACCCTAGTCACTTGTGACCTCATTTTCTAGTAGATCACACTACATATATCTCTCAGCGTAATGCAAAAGATAGCAATCAACCACTTAATACCATGGTTTAGGTATACACTCAATGCCATTTATGACCCTTCGGGCGGACCTTACGTTACTATCTAGTTGTCGCTATAGGTGAACTTCAAGCCACTTAATACTTCTCTTAGACGGATTGTTTCCCTTACATGTTCGGTGAAACCCTTAGTAGTGCATTCCTAGGTGTGTTCCCTCACATAGCCCTTAGATAAAAAGCGTACAACTTTTGGAGAACTACCTTACTTGTTAGAGACCATTTGATACCTCAAAATTATTAGAGAAAGACGGACTCACGGATCTCTTAGTACCCAATAAAGACAGGCCTATTACTGTAACCCAATGTATGAACCCTTAGAAGAAGACCAAGTCCGATCACTTAATACCCTCATAATGTGGATCAACCACTTAATACATTTTCGATGCAGGCCAATTACACGCTAAATGGCTCATGGCATACACGATGCACAAATTTCCTAACGGGGAAATTTAATACTAGTTTCCTAATTTAACGCAATAAATACACATTATAGATACGTAACTATAATACTTAATAAATATAAGTATATAAAGGCAAAATTAGCGGCGCAAGTAAAGAAAGCACGCTAAGTAATGAAATGTCAATCTCCTCTCCAAACAAAGGTATATAAGTCATACTTCACAAATTTACAATATAGTACATAAATCTTCACTTCAAAATAGAAGTATTAATAAGGAAATAAACATAGCACGTAAAAGATAAAATTGTAACCTAAGGTCTTTTAAGATTACTTTATTAAAAAAAGAGATAAGTAAATAATTGTTGTCATTTGTATATCCTTTCTAATACTATTTTACTTCCACTTTGTGCGTTTGTTGCAAAAGCAAGGATTTTGGTCACAAGTGTTTTATTATGCCTAGATATACTATTTTATATAAAAAACTAGATATTCAAACATACATAAGTTACAGTACCAATATCCACATTTTTGAGTTAATTTAAATTTACAACAAAAAGGGAAGGAAAGTAAAAGAGACTATATTATGAATTTAAATACACAACATAATAAAAATCTTTTTAACTTACATCAGTTATCAAAAACCCAAACAAATAACTAGATTGAAATTCCGTAATTAATATTATAGATTTCAGGTATCTTTTATTTTGGTGAAATCCCAGATCCTTATAGGCATAATTAATCCAAATTACTAGTACAAACAATAGAAATTAGGTATATTTGGAAGAATCTCTCTCACGGTACAAATAAAGGAAGAAAGCGTGAATTAATCTGAATCTAGATTGTAGGCTCGCATAAACGTTATCCAATTCTTTCTTATATAAATTTATATATGTATAAAAAACAATATAGAATCATATACACATAAAAAATCTAGATCCAGTACTTCTAAATAGAAATAGATTAGAATTGAGAGAGAAGAAGAGCTAACCTACATCTAGAGTCTGGACTGGATCTAAAATAAAGATGGAGAAGAGAAAGAATGGAGGTAGAAAGATAGAGAATATGTGGGACTTAGAGAGAGGACTAAGGCTCTATTTATAGGTACTATAATGTGTGAGAACCGTCAAATATAAATTATTAAATCTGAACCAATTAAGCCACCTAAAAATATAAATAACCTAACAAAAACTTAGACATTACCCACGTCTCCCGGCTCGGGCGGATTACACCCTCCCTGGGATGGTAGTTGACTAGCGATCGACTCTCTTTAAGGGGAGGCGGACGACCCCCTTCAGATCTGGGTGCAGTGAATTTATTTCATGCGCATGTTGGTTTAACGATTAATTCCTAATTAATTTTATTGATTTATTTCCATTTTCTTTAAATGTTGTCCCTTATTATGTGTATATATGTACACATTACTTTGAATTTGAATATGAAATATTCTTTATGTCAATGGTATATATTTTATTCCATGTTTGTGCCTTTAATTTTAAATTCAGATTTGCGTATATATTATTATATTGTTCAAACTTATTATATTCATAACTTTCACATAAGAACTCCGTTTCAGTACATAAAATATGAAAACAAATCAAGCTACTAATACAATGACAATACTTACATGGTCCAATTCACTAGCATTAAATGTTTATATTTTCAACTTGTCATTTTTTTAATCATCCTTAATTTAAATAACTATGTTTATGTCTAATTAAGATGTATTTTACGGGGTATTACACCGATCCACAGATGCTTGTCTGACGAAGTCAATATTTTGGGCGAGGCTTAGTGGCATCTAAGTGAATCTCTCCATGCATGCAGTATCTTGGCCCAACTCAACTTCAAACACCTAAAAATAACCTCCGACCACCTACATAGAAGGGATTGGATTCTCCCTTTCTGTACAATGTCAAATCATATCCTCAGCTTTAACCCTCTATAGAGACAATAAGGATTCCTTACTAGACAAGGCTATTGTGATCCTCACTAATAGTTCGTTGTACTTGTTATTTTACTTTCTACTTTGTTTGGAGAATTTTTATAATATTTATACTTAAAATAATTGTATTATGCTTGTAGAATATAACGAATTTATTAAGATGGATGTAGGCTTCATTAACAGCCGAATCACCGTAAAATTTTGTGTTTCCTTCAATTTTTGCTCTCCATTTCTTTTTTTTCATTTTTTTTCATCATCTATGCTTGATCTGATTTGATTGCCCTAAAAAGGCTAGTGTTTTCATTAATCTTTGATGTTAGTGCCATTTTTGACATTAACTAGCGTGGATAAACATGATCTGTTAATATATAAATGACAAAAAACAACTCTTTAGCACTCTTTATCACTCATATCGTATGATGAGCTACATTAGCTCAAATATAACAAAATTTTATGGATGTTCAATCTGCATATAAATGACCATTTATATGAAATTAAATTTGGGCTCATTTTGATATTTGTATTTCCTTTCAAAATCTGAACTCAATTATTCAACATTTAAACATTTACGCTAGTGCAAAACAAGCGTTTGGCTTCATCTCATTTAAACCGTTATATTTGAGTAACCAACATATTACGCTGTAGATATTATAATAGGACGTAATTGTACAAAAATAGCCATCTATATGTGAATTGAATGTCAACAAAAACAAGAACTGAAATGGTGTACACCATATTATAAAATATACTAAACGGGGTACTACAAAACATGGATGAGCACTTATATATATATATATATATATATATATATATATATATATGTATGTATATATATATATATGAGGAGCGTTCAATGACACCAAAAATGGTGAGCACCCCAAACCCCCCCCCCCCCACAGAAATCGAGCATTTATATTAGTTTAAGTTAGTGGGAGGTGAGAGAATAAGTGGGGGGAGAGAGAAATGGGGTATGTGGTGGAAATCAGGGCATTTTGGGGTGCTGGACTATTTCCGGTGCCATTGAACACTCTCCTATACACACACACACACACAAACATACACACACACACCCAGTACATATGCACGCCCGATGGGCGTGTGTATGGATGTATTTGACCAAAGATGGAAATAAAGTATAGAATGAGCAGTCATTACATATTTGTGTATGCAAAAATCCTAGAATATTGGAAAAGGAAGTAAACACAGCAGTAATTACAACAAAAAAAGTGGAAGTAATGGACCTTATACATAAATATGTATGCAGTATGTAGAAGAAAGTAGGAAAGTTGCGTCATAACATAACTGAAAAACAGGTGGGTATGAAAAAACATGAATGTTGAATAAAAATAGAGAAAGTGTGGTTGATGTTTAATGCAGTAAAAGTTTGAATATTAAATAACTGGAAAGGCAATAACATAGGAAGCAAAATACATGCAATAAAAGTTTGCATCAGCGATTAATACTTATTTGGTAGTAGAAAGCAAACGAAGTAGAACAGTGCAAAAAAAATAACAAATGGGATGACAAAATAAAACAAGGCAACCAAAGCAGGAGCAGTGCAATCATCAGCGTGAACGAGAACGTCTTTCAAGCTCAGCAAAAACCCTATCAATATCTGTAAGCTGCAAGGAAATAGAAAAGAGAGTTTTAAGTTGGGTATTTAAAACCTTAATATGATAGGAATAATAAAAATTTATGAAGTTAAAAATATAACTGACCGCTGCCGGGTCATTCCAGTAGTCATCATCATCGATGTCAGCATGGTAAATATGAGGAGAATTTTGTGAAGTGGCATCACTGTGGTTAAGCTGGTTCTCATTCTATGTGTGAAACTGAGTGCTGGTGCGGTCCAAGTTGTCTGGGATTTGAACAGGGGTTTCATAGCTCGTAGAAGTATGTTGTTTTGTGTTACGGGAGCTCTTATGTGTCATCTTTTCAACATGAGGCGTTGTCAACTCCTTGCCTTTAGCTGAACTTTTGGGCTGTGTGTAACGATATTAGACGATAGTTTGTAAAGTGACGAATAAAAAAGAGTGGAGAAAAAAGTAAATGGTAACAGTAATAATGTAAGAGATAGGGTTGTAATACCTTTGTCATTTTGTTGGTTATGGAAGTGAACTTGTGTGGACCAAAAGTGAAGAAGAGTATGGAAGATAGGAATAAAGTAGTGATTGTGGGGATATATATACAACAGTAAAACAGTCAGTGTAGTTGCAGACATAGTGAACAAGTGTAGGCAAAATGAGCAGAACAAAGGAGTGAAAAAAGGAGATCAGCAAAGGTGGAGGCTGTGAATTGGTATTTTGTGGAGAGAAGGTAGCATGAAGACATGGTAAATCAGAAGAATGAGAAAGAAATGAGGTTTTTGTGTGTGTATGTGGTCCGTGTTAAATCTAGTGAACAATATATTGTAATAAAATAAAAATTGGAGGACTAAAAATTTGAAAATAAGGAGTTGTGATATGCGAAGGTAGTTACTAAGGGCATGAAAATCAAAACAAAACTCAGGTTTAGATATGTAAAATGTTGTGTACATTCATTTGTCATACCAAAATCAAATGAACATGCAACCAAAAATTACATGGTGATATGCATTGCTGAAAATGCAAATGTGACGAATCTCACTTGAATCCTTTGTAAGCTTCTGAATCAATTTGTAATGTAGGAGACTGAATAGTTGCAGTGCTTCAAATGTGGAAACTGAAATATGGATTTCCATTAATTTTGATAATAACTCTTAAATTATACAAATAATAAATTTAAATAGGCGGACATGGGAAGAGATTACCCTATGTAGGTACTCACTGTTTTAGTAGTCTGAACCCAACTTAACTGTTAATTCATAATACTGAAGTTTCGTTAAAAGGGTAATGTAGCGTGATGGCTGAAATGTTGAAATAAAAAGAAAAAAGAAAAATTAGAAGCATTAGCCTAGGTATTAGTCCCAAATATAATGGGGAACTTGTAATAAACAATTCATTATGAATTATAGTGTATAATCTTACCAAAGCCGTTAGTGGTAAACGCAGTTGGGTCTAGGAAGGATACTCCAATTATATTCTACATCCTGAGTGTTGTCAGAAGCATAAGGAGAAGTAATTAAATCTTGTGAGAAAGAAGAAATTATTATGACATAAACCCTTTTAGGTGTGTGATGTTACGCATGTCGGGCTCATTACTCTCCTGTTGATATATCATTGTTAATCAGCATCAATTTACATGATGACCTTACTGAATTAAGAGAAAAAACCATGTAAATTTTAAAAATGATGAAGTCATATAAGTAAAATGGCCTGGGTTACGTTGAATACTAAAGTGCCTGTTGCCAAGGAAATTTCGAACAGTTTATGTCAGTTTATCAAAATGTCGAAGACGAAAGGTATTATTGAATGGTTCCTTTTCTTACCGAACTTGCTATAATAGTTGTTAATTACCCCCTTTTTACGTTGGTTATCTATAATTCCGTAAAGATTTTTCTGTCCTCTAATTTTATTGTTGAAGCTGTACGATAATAGTCGTATTAATTCATTACAGTGGATGCTCTGATGCTAAAAACAATAATTAAAATTACAGATTAAAATCCATACCTCTTGCAATTATGCTGTTGATGGAATAGAAATCGAGCGATTTTATCTGTAAAGTACATTCAGATATAAAGATAATATCCACACACATAAAACAATTGAAATTAAATATGTAAGACAATCAGTATATCACTGGTTCGAACCTTTTGAAGATGGATTGAGTGGATCGATGAACTCAAGAACGGTAATTTCAAATTGAGGTGCATACAGACTAAACTTCTTTGTCATATTGATGTACCTGGTCAGGTGAAAGTAGAATGTTGAGGTGTCTGGAACTGGTAAATCTGGTATACATCGGGAAGCAGAAAGTTAAGCAACATAAACAAAGGTAGTACTAAATGTAGAAATTGACATTTGTACCTACAGTTTTTGAATGGAGAGCGTTTCTGGCGAGGCAAGCAGTAAATAAACATTTTCGCTCCCCCTTTTCCGGGCTTGAGACCGACGTCAAAATAAAATAGTATTTGATGGTAGAGTTAAAAATGTTTTTTTTTTCTTTTTTTTTTTTTTGTGCAACATGATTATAAATTTGAGTGCTTAAGGATGAGAGAAATAAGGTTAAAAAATTATTACTGTATGTAAGGGGTAAAAAATTGCTTAACATTGCAGGTAGCATGGAGATAAGTATAAAAATGCAAGTAGATAGATGTCGCTAACAATAATTAGAACTTTGTGCGAGTTATAGATGGTAGGATAACGAATTGCCTAATTCATGTAAGAAGAACATGTTAGTAAAACATCCTTGTAAACCACTTTTCTAGTATGAGTACCATTTTTCCGTGGAATGCTTCCTTTTTGGACTAAATTTTTTGTTGTTTGTCGTGTAATACCTCTAGATAAAGCTACGTATAACTGACCGTGGACAAACACATGTTGGTGTAGGTAGATACCAACAGTTGGAATGGTTTGTCCTTGAGATTTGTTGATCGTATGAGCAAAAGCCAATTTAATAGGAAATTGTTTTCTAATAAGCGTGAATGGCATACTAACATTTTCCGAAGGCTTTAGTGGTATTCAAGGAATAAAAACTCTTGTGCCATGGAAATGACCAACTGCAATTTCTGCATCAATAAGATTTCGGTGGAAAACACGGCATATTAACCGTGTTCCATTACATAGTCCAATTTTAGGGTCAATGTTGCGAAGAAGCATTATTGGACAACCAACTTTAAGAGGAAGTTTGTGTGGTGGTAGCCCGCTGGGGGCAAGAGAATTTAGGGATTCATTTTGATACAAATTATGTGTGTCTTTCTTCAATGGAATCAAATGAGTAGTATGTATATTCTGGACTGGAAAACATGTTAACAACAATATTATTGATAGCATCAACAGTTTCATTTGTCCGGGCCAAAATGACTCTATTGAAAATAGAAGCAACGTCATATACTGTTTCGCTAATTGCTGAGAAAACATGGTTAATTAAGGAATAAATAGGGTTTGTATCATTTGAGGAGGTAATAATATCATTAGGAAGTCTGATCATATCATCATGCACGTATGGTTCATCGCTATTTCCATTACGTAAAACAAAGCTAGCATATGAAGGATCATGTATAGCACCCATATTTTGTGTCAAGTGAAAAACAGTTACGTCCGACCATATGTATGATTGTGTAATGCATGCATCAACGTTTTGAGCTCCAGTACCATTTTGGACAATGGGCAAAACTTGTCGAAAGTCACCTCCTAAAATTACGATTTTACCACCGAATGGTTTGTCTGTATTACATATATCTCTAAGTGCTTTATCTACAGCCTCAAAAGCATGACGATGAGCCATTGTTGCTTCATCCCATAGAATGTCTGTTGTTTCACGAATTAGTTTTGCAATATCAGATTGTTTTGGAATGTAACAGGTGGAAGAAGAATCAAGTGTTATTGGTATTTTAAATCTTGAATGGGTAGTTCGATCACTTGGCAATGCTAAAGCAGCAATTCCTGATGTGGCAACTACAAGTGCAATTAAACCTCTACTTCGTGTGTGAGCTAAAATAGACTTATATAAAAATGTTTTCCCTGTACCCCCCCGGCCCGTCTATGAAAAAAAACAGAATTTGTGTTTTGATAGATAGAGTTCATGATAACATCAAAGGCTGTTTTTGTTCAGAATTTAAGCAGTTAACAGAGTCGATGTCTTCTTGTGGTATGTGGACAGATTTTTCATTCAAAATAGTTGTACAAATGTTATGAACAAACTGGAAATTAAGAGAAGAAAGTGGAAAATCATAGTCAAAAACTGATTTGTTGTACTGCTGTAGCAAGTTATTAAGATTTGAAAGATAGAGATGACTGAAATATGTATTGTCGGTAATGGAAGATGTATGTTGGTAATCTTCTATCATGTATTCAAAAAATAAATCCCACATTTTACGCACATGATTCGGTTCGTAATAAATTAAAATCGTTACAAATAATCTTCGTAGTGCGGTTAGCATATGTGTGTTAGAAGCCTCCCGTAAGCAGTCGTATATATCGTCATCATTTTCTAGTAAGCCTCTATGTTCAGCGGCTTCTTTAAATTTGTGGTACTGTGTTCCTTCCACGGTAAGTAAATCAGTAAAAGATAAGGCGCCTTTAACGTGTGTTAAGAGTAATCTCAAAAAATAGCGATCACCTTCGGTGGGTGAAACGGTATAAATTCTTCCTAAAACCCTACGATTGTTTTGTCTATGAATCCACAACTTATGTTTATTGTCCCACCAATATTTTTATGGAAACTCATGGTAAAAGTACTGTCTTGCCTCATCATCACTAATATTTGTACTTAAATATTCAATAAGCATAGTTTTAGTTCTAGTTTCATTATTTAATATTTCGTCCAATTGATCGAACGAAGAAAATGCAATTGCTGTCTATTTGGGAGATGGATGTGCAGACCAATAACAGAGGGTACAATGTTATTAAGATGGAATTTAAAGATTCTCCATAAAGACTCAGGTGGGCATACCCATCTAGTGTTAGCAAATTTGGATATTTCATCGTTGTCGTCGGTTGAAGAGGTAGAAACACCTACCGAAACGCGGTCAGACCCTTTGTACACATACTTGTAAAGATACTTAACGAATTTAATACTTGAACATATTTCAACATTTAAATGACAGTCATATTTCAGTAGTAAATATGGGTTATATGGCACTACCCAACGATTGTCAATTATGTTATTCGTTGAATGATTATGTGTCATGTTATCACGTCTCCTATATATTGGGTATGAGTCATTTCCTTGTAAGGTAACGGGAGCAGATGGTTTTGGGAATCCTTTTTTACACTCACCATTTTTAATGCATGTGGCATTAGGATTAAAATGTCCACACGGATGATGAATCATGTGTTTTACAACAGCCGCATGTAAATCAAGTTCTGACACTTTACGTGGAACTTCAGCTCTAACAACGGAGTCATACTCATCGGGATTAATAATCTTATCGTTGTCAGCTACAATTATTAAAATATGTGCCTGTGGCAATCCCCTTTTTTGAAATTCAACAACATGTACATGTGCAATAACGCTGACTAAAATTCCTATGTCAAATAAATCATGTTTTAATTGTTCTAATTTAGCACGAAAAATTCTAGTTGTTACGTCGGGTCTTTGCTGTTCGGGAAGCAGTTCATTAATAATTTCAGGCCACTTAGCATTACATGTAATGGTAACAAAAAAATTTGGTTTTCCATGTTGAAATTGGTGATACGCAAATCACAATTTTGGGCAACAAATAATCTTACATATTTTATGGAGAGATTTGTTGCTAGATTTTACGGAGAGATTTGGTGCTAGATTTGATGAAGAGATTTGGTGCTAGATTTGATGAAGAGATTTGGTGCTAGATTTTATGGAGATATATTGGTTGCTATATTTGTGGACATTTATTGCACGGATTTTTGGTGCTTATCCAAATAGTTTTATAACATATATGAAGATAATTTGGATGCCAAGTTTTCTTGGACATGAAGTAATTCTCTCTATAAAAAGGGCCAACTAACATCTTCATTAGGTGTGGGTGAGAGCCACCAAGAGTGATCAGTCTAGCTATTCCAAATTGAGTGTTCCCCTTCAAACTATTTAGCCATTAGATATTCTCTACCTATTTCTCAATAAGGTTATTCGTTCAAGTTGTAATTGTTTGTAACGATAGTTGAGATCGATTGTAAACAATTTTTATTGGAGAATCAATAAAGAGGGTGGTTGGGTGGAATATCGTGTGCTCATATTTCCGATATTTTGTTGTATTGTTTATTTTTTCAATCACATTCATCTCCAAGTGATTAGGTGATAAAGATCCAATTTTTCTTGGCATTTTGTCAAGCTTTCGCTACGCACAAAAAGCATAACAGTTTGGTATTAGAGCAATTTTTGCATAACATTCCATACCTTTGAACTACTGTCATAACATCTTAATAGCGTTGATGCATATCTCGTGGACTACCAATATGAGATAACGTAAGAATTTTTTTTACACCTACATTGGTTGACATAGAGAATGTATAAGTAAATGTAAGATAAGGATGTATGAAGCAAGCGGAAATAAGTAAATATGACAGCGGTAGAATACATAACATACCGGTCGACGTTTCGCCTGCGATCAATGCATCTTGCAACCCTTGATACAAATCAACCCCGATTTTATCTTGATGAGTACGAACAAATATCAGTCTCATCGTTTCTGTTTTAACAAACATATCTACCACATACTACTGAAAAAGCCAGCTGGCCGGCAGGAGCAGCGATGTCTGTCCAGGTCGTATCTGGCAGAAAATAAACTTATTAGCAACAGTGAAGGAGAATGAAAAAATATAAGAGGATTTTGTAAAGTGATAGAATCAAGCAGAATTTAATCAGTGTATAAATGAAGTAACGACGTAAAAAGTAATATGAATGCAGTACATTAAGAACAATAAGTAGTAATAATAACACGCATATGAGAAGATAAGTATGCAGTGTCAAATAATTGTGTATAGAGCAAAAATGATGTAAGTAAGCCATAACATATTGTAAAAATAAGTTTAAAAAGGTTTGTAATGTTGAAATTTAATGATTTACATTGACGGATATACGAATTAAATCGAATTTAGCCTGTATCGACATATGATATTGTATTACAATAAATTTACCTATAGAAGATGCACAACTAATTTCTTTGTTTCCACTATCGTGTAAGCTCAAATCTCAACCATGCTGACCATAAGGTAGCAATAGTGGATACTGAAGTGGATCATAATATCCAGCTATATCTGGAACTCGTTCTAGATTTCCAGACCATGTTTTGGCAATTATGTCCCTACCTTGTAAATCATCTGATTCGTCGCCTATAATTATGGCAGCAACTTGTGATGCAGTAGGCAACTCGTGAAGATGTCGATCAACTGTGATCTCTTTAATTTTAATTCTGCAAATGTGCATATCAGGATGTTGTCCTAACTGACGTAGAACGGAAATAAATGGGTTAACTGAATTTAAAACATCTTTTATAATTTGAAGTAGCTCAGGTCTTAATACTACATTATCCACTTGTCAATTTTTAGTTTTATGTTCTGTGTCGTAAATGTATAGCTATAAATATCGTGGTCTGGTTCCAGTAGAAGGTAGCACACTGCCAATCCGAAGGTAGATGGTACCATGAGCCCGATATGAGTAAACTCCATCCATTCCGCTAGCCAAATTTTGGTTAATATGTGCACCCATTGATGTGAAAGCAGAAGCATTGTCATAAGATCTAATGTTAGCTCAGAAGTGCATGCCAACTTCGTTTTGATCAGTAAACAAGTCAAGTAACTGAGGAGGAGTGAAAGGTAAAAACAGACGAATCATACCATTTGAACAGCAGGATTGTGAAGTTTCGAAAGCAATTTTTGTTGTTGTGCAAAAGGTACAAATAGTAGGTTCTGGAAGGAAATGTTTACGAAAGGCATTATTGGCTACAAAGTTTCGTGCGCAATTATGGGATGTTCTAAGTGTTTCAAGAGGAAAAACATCAGTTTGGGCTGTTTAAGAAATAGAACAAAAAGAAGTTCAGATTACAGGTAAATGGAAGGAAGGGGGACAAATGTAAGAGAAATTTTAATATCAAATCAAAGCCTACCAATGATAGGTTCAGCTTCATGTTCAGTAGACTGAAGTTGTTGCAAACGACGTCGTTGTCTGTGGTTTACCAAATGTTGTACATGTTCATCGTCAGACATCCTAGCACGTCTAGCTCTTTGAGCAAGACGTCTTTGTTCGCGCTGCTCGGCATCTATGGAGGTAATGAACAACGCACTTGAATGACTACAGGTGTATGAGCAGAATAATATAAGTAAGAAGAAAGCAGGAGATGATGCGAAAGGTGCTTGTACGAAAGAAGTAAAGATATAAGAAGGAATAAAGTAGTCGTTATAATCATATAGATTTTATATTGAGGTATAAATAAAATTGCAAAATTTAAGGGGAAAAAATGGAAAATTTAAAAAGACCGGATCAGATGAAGGTGGACCGAGTTAGATAGCAAAAACCATTGGGTTTTTTTAAAACTGAGTAGCAAATTTATGACAATAATTCAGCAGTAGAATGGAGTGGAATGTAAATAAGTATAATATATTATTAGTTCAAATCCAAAGCATTTCCTACTCCTATTTTGAAAAATAACTATAATATAATATCATCATGGTTTTCTCATATGTATTTACTGAAATTATTTGTTACATTTCTGCTGAATTTACATTCGTCGAAAAAAAGTGAATTCAGTCAAGACAATACAAAACAGATAAGCTTTCATAGGTTAGGTTTTACAAAGGTTACTATAAGAATCATTTGAGAAACATGTAGAACTGATGTGTAGGTCCAACAAAAAGATACGGATGCAATGTTTTTTCAAATGTGAAATTTAAACATAAACATATAACATATGGTCACTATGAATGCAATGTAAAGACATTAGTGGTTTACAGTAGATATGAATCATATTAATTATATTGCATACACATATAAGCATTGAACATTTTATCCACTATTTTTAAAACCGCACAAATTAATTGTACGTATTTCGTAAAGATCCAAATTCATAATCAGTTGTCGTAAATCAAAGAAAAGAGAGGATAAATGCACAGAAAAAACAATTTAATCACACTCTGGCTTAGTCCACAATCTTGCCACAATTACCATCTATACTCAGCTTGTTTGTAGCCCAAACAATCAACATTTATGACATCAAAAAAATACAGTGATATTATGAGAAGACAGATGGACATAAGTAAAAATTTAATTGAACTAATTTATGATTAAGATAAAAATTTGTATTACCATGGTATATTGTTCAAGTAAAAAACATAATCACAAATTGCACCTGAATTTGATAACTTCTCGCAGAATGAAGGTTCATTGACTTACAATTTAAAATGTATGAGCAATAATATAGTCGGGGCAAAAATTATAAGCATTAGTTCTAAAAGGTGGAAAGGTTATGATGATGAATATATATATTATTATATGATTAAAGAGTTTAAAAATGCGATGATTATCCATTATATTAACATGAAACTTAATGGAGGCATTTGATCCATACCTTGTCATGCTTTTATGAGTGGTGCAGCAAATGCACAAAATTCAAAATAGTGAAGAAATATAGTTCCGGGATTGAGCCGGTCGAATCATCTTAGCGTAAAAAGGTAAGTGCATATCGATTCTGGTCCGCATTTACTTCCAGCATTGATCTATAAAAATGGCTGCAGCAGTTTCTTCAACATCTAACAGGTGGTAGAAAATCACCGGTAATCTCATCATGTGCGAGTTATGGTCATAGTTGAGAAACCGTGCCTCACCATCAACAATGGCTGCAACAGTTAGTTCAACATTTGATTGGCAATAGAAAATCACCGGTAATCTCTTCATCTGAGAGTTGTGGTCATAGTTGGGAAACTGTGCCTCGCCATTGTCAACGGCTGCAACAGCTACTTTATCATCTGGGTGGCAACAGAAATTAACTGCTAATTTCTTCATGTCAGAGCTGTAATCATAGGTGAGAAACTGAGCCATCTGACTTGCAGCAGAAAATCACCGGTACTGTAAAATCGATGAAGACAAACGAAATATTTCAGAGTTGAGCAGAACAGTGGTAACAATCCAAAATAATTTGAGTGTAATAAGAAGCTGTTGGATGAAGAGCAGCAATAAATATTTGAAGATGTCGAAAAACTTGAATATAATAAGAAGTAAACCGAAGTAATGTAGCAAAATTGCATAAGTACAAAAGGTACAGAGTCGAAAATGGTGCAAAACTTGTAGAATTGGGCGCAACATGATAGATAATCAGGTTAAGTGGATATTTTACACATAAGATATCATGACAGTAACCCTGGGAAACTTATCTGATCTTGTTTACGTAACTATATGACCTATCCTAAAGATAATCATCAAAAAAAGCCTAAGTAGAAACCATAATAACCCTATAAAGAATGGCGTACACAATCACAATAGTAATGGTTTACACATACACACACATGGAATAATTAACATGTCACAATTTTCATGATTATTGTTTACGTATGATGTAAATTTAGCATTTTGTACTTTGTTTCACTTTAATACATAGTTACTGAAATCAAGACTACAGTAGTGGATTGACAGGAAATTTGTGAAATTTAATGTACATGAGATATCAAAAGTTGGTATTATTCCATTTGCTATAAAATGAATGTAAATTTTGATAATAGAAGTATAAGTTGATTATAGAACCAAGTAACCACCAATTTCATGTTTAGTGGTAAATTGTAAAAAGTCAACTGCAGTAAACGAAACCGAAGCAACCTCCAATTTTGTCAAATGTTTTTCTACTTATTATTATGTAGAATGTAAGTGTCAAATATGAATATAGTTTGTGAAAAAAAAAGTTCAAACTTGGTATGTTCTTTAACAAACAAGCAAGTGTTCCTATCTTGTAGTTTATCTTTGTACAGCCAAAAACCCAATAAGTTTAAAGTCATCAACATAAAGAAGGAATAGCCACTCACATGCAATTGTATTGGCGTGCATTGTTCAGTTATAAAGGAGTCAATTAGCAAGAGTGCTTCTTTGTCGGACACCCATTTCTTATTTAAATCAAAAAAAAAAAAAATAGTTCATCATGATAAATGATAACAAACTTGATCGGTAATTGATGTGAAAAGTTAAGGATTGTTGCAAGTGCATAACTAACATCGTGTAAATATGATTAACCAAGTACAAACATATGGAGTAGCAAATAGAAAGTGTGAACATGATAAGAAAGAAATTTACAATTATGTTGGTACAGTAACAAAAGGAAGAACAATGTAGTACCCATCAATTGGCTATGTTATATGCACGAAAACTGTCAAAAAGCAGAAGGCCATTCCTGGAAAAAAAGGACAATTGTCGGATAACATTGATTGCAGTAAAATAAATTTCCACATGTATATTATTTGTTATAAGGTCAGTTCATGCATAGTAATAACCTTCTTGAAGAGTATTGAAGCAACATTATAGTGTTTGTAATTTCAAAATATTACAACATGACACACATCCATTGTAGTTACATTACTCAGCTTGGAAGTATAACAAAAAATATATAGTATTAATACACTGTTTTGATTTGTGATATTCAATCATAGGTGGAGAAGATGGTATGTTAAATCAGATTAAATGGAAGGAAATTTTCCTAAGAGGGAGAAAGTGTAGATATTGCTTTCCCTAATTAATGGGATTTGGATAGATATTGTTTTCCCTAATTAATGGGATTTTGATAGATATTGTTTTCCCTTATTAGGTGGCATAATCGATAAAGATTTGTTTTGAGCAAGTTTTAAGGAGTATTTATTTCTGAGATATTTTAGGCTCTAATTAGGTTTTCGACCTAATGTTTCTATTAGCCTATATAAGCATCTCATTAGGGAGAGAATTACTTGTACTTGAAGGAAAGAAAAATATGTTTTTTCGAGATTGAGATAAATTCTCAATTATTTTTAGATTTTCATTGTAATAATTTGGTGGATTAATAAAGGTTTGTTTGGTGGGATTTGCTTGTTATTGTTATCTTCTTCCCTCTTTCAAAATCTAATTGTGTAGTGATCTTGCAGAAACCCTAAAAGTTGGTATCAGAGCCTTCTACACAAATTTTTTGGAGAGGGTTTGAATATGAATAAAATAATTATTGAAAAGCTTAATGGAAGAAATAGGGGATTATGGAAGGCGAAGATGGAATATTTTCTTTATCTTATTGATCTTCATCAGCCATTGTAGAATAATGGGGAAAAAACCTAGCAATTTATCCGAAGCAAAATGGGATACTTTAGATAGGAAGGCTGCTGCGTCTATTCGATGTTTTTTGGATAATATAGTGTTTCATATTGTTGCTAATGAAACATTTGCATATACCATATGGAAGAAATTGGAAGGGGTTTATGCGAAGAACTCTACAACAAATAAGGCTCCTCTTATGAGAAGGTTGGTGAATTTGAAGCTTAAGGAAGGTGGATCAATTGGAGAGCATCTTAATGATTTTCAGAAAATTGTGAATCAATTGGCTGCCGTAAATTTTAAGGTGGATGATGAAACACAAGCCTTAATGATGATGAGTTCGTTGCCGGAGAGTTGGCAAACACTTGTCGTTGCGTTGAATAACTCAAATTCGGATGGCGTTGTTTCAATGGGTTTAGTGGTCACAGCTTGTTAATGAGGAGATGCGGAGGACGAGCCCTATAGAAGGAAAAGATAAGGAGGCAACAGAAATTGAAACTCCAATTGAAAAAGCTTTTATTGCAAGGAGGGTTAATCAATAAAATATGGAAAGGCAATCGAATAAAACAGACGTGAAAAAGGAATATATTTGTTTTTACTGTGATAAACTCGGTCATCAACTGAGATTTTGCCATAAGCTTAAGAGGGATAAGGAGAAGATGAAGGCATTGGAAGAAAAGTCGGATGAACAAAAGGACAATGATAATGAGGTGAATCTTGGTGTGGAACTTGAAGGCAATGTTTTATGTGTTAATGAAGGCGAAAGCAAAGATTGGATACTTGATTCGGGAGCTTGTTTCCACGTATGTCATCAAAAGGAAGCATTTATTGATTATGAAGAACAACCTGCTAAAGTGGAATCCGCCGATGGTTGAGATTTGCATGTTAAAGGCATAGGTTCAGTCCGATTGAAGATGAATGATGGAAAAGTGGTGAAGCTAACGGGCGTTAGGTGCATCCCGGAAATTAAGAAGAATCTTGCTTCAATTGGACAGTTGGAACAAAAAGGCTGCAATTTCTCGACTAGAGGAGAAGTCACAAAAGTTTGGAGGGGTAACAAGGAGTTTTTGCGCGCAAAATAGGGAAATAATAACATATATAAATTGCTTGGAAGAACGGTGGAGAATGTTATGAGTTCTCAAATTGGATTTGGAGAGGCGAGTTCGTCTGAATCAAGGTGGAGCCATCAACGTAAAGCCATAGAGTCTATATAGAGGTCATTGTAGTATTACAAACAATTTTCAATTTATTATTGGGTGGTGCATTTCATGTGGGAGATGCGTCATTTGTAAGTGGTAGATTTGTTTTGAGATTGGAGTTTATTGGAGAGATTTCATATCAAGGTGGAGTGTTGTGATTTGTGATATTCAATCATAGGTGGTGAAGATGATTTGTTAAATCAGATTAAATGGAAGGAAATTTTCCTAAGAGGGAGAAAGGGAAGATATTGCTTTTCCTTATTAATGGGATTTGGATAGATATTGTTTTCCCTAATTAATGGGATTTTGATAAATATTGTTTTTCCTTATTAGGTGGCATAATCGATAAAGATTTGTTTTGAGCAAGTTTTAAGGAGTATTTATTTCTGAGATATTTTAGGGTCCAATTAGGTTTTAGACCTAGTCTTTCTATTTGTCTATATAAGCATCTCATTAGGGAGAGAATTACTTGTACTTGAAGGAAAGAAAAACTTGTTTTTTCGGGATTGAGATAAATTCTCAATGATTTTTAGGTTTTCATTGTAATAATTTGGTGGATTAATAAAGGTTTGTTTAGTGGTATTTGCTTGTTTTGTTATCTTCTTCCCTCTTTCAAAATCTAATTGTGTAGTGATCTTGCGGAAACCCTAACATATATTACTCCAAAACTCGTGTATTTTGTTTATTATATTTTAAGATATTTGTCAGTTGACATATTCGCAGTGATTTACATTTACTATTCAATATACATACATAAATTCAGCAGAACTAACCAAGAAATTCCAAAAATAATACATGTCAAGTGAAAAAATATATCTACTAATAGTTCACTGATATTATATATGAATGCATTATAAAGTGGGAAAAAAAGCACATATATGTGATATCATTTAAGTATTTACAAACATAATGGGCTTAAAATAACCTATATTATTTAGGATGGTACTGAGTGTATGCTAACATGAAAAATGAGATGCACAGTCAGAGCAAGAAGCTGTTAGAGCTAGCTCAAGAAAATATAAGTTTGTTAGCCTGATCCAGTAAATCAAAATAGAAACAACATCTTTGATTGTGTTTTCATAAATCATTCTTAAAAAATCACCGTGAAAACTATTAGTGCATTATGTAAAAGATGGAAACTAAAATTATAATTAATAAAAACTTCATAGATAAAGTCATTAAAACCCCAAGCAGTGACAGTTAGGCAAGTACCCAATATCATGAAAAGTTAAATAAGACACCATAGTTGAGTTGCGGAAAATAAAAAGTATTAGTCAAGTATGTAGAAGATGGTGTTGGGAAAAATTGCGCCTTTGCGGAAGCGTCTAGGATCTTTTTCACCCAATTACTTAAAGATGATTTCTATGGAAACAAACACAGATATGAAATCACACGCGCAAACACAAAATATTCCACCCAACCACCCTCTTTATTGATTCTCAAAACGAATTTTGTTTACACACACTGGTTCAACAACCAACAATAAACAAACTACAAGAATCAATTACCTTATTGAGAAAGGGAAAGAATATCTAGATAACTACAACCCTTGTTGGAGAAGGAGAACAATGAAGAACGACGGCTAACCCTTGGATTAATTAATTCGGTCTCAATCCCATGCCTTTAATCCAACCCTAGATGCTGCTTTTATAGGAGAATAGAAGGCCTAGGCAAATACCCAATTTGCCCCTTCATTGCTTGCAGAATAAGTCACAGAAAGACGAAGTCAAAAAACCGCAGAAAACCCGCTCAGACGTTTGACCAATATCTGTCAGACGTCTGTCCATGCTCTCGGGTTATCAAAACCCTAACAACAGACGTCTGACCAAATGCTATCAGACGTCTGTGCTGAAACGCAGCACAAAACTGCTTCTCCTTGTCCTCTCTTTGTTGCTGCTCCATCTCCTCTATCGCCAAGCACATCCACGCCTCGTCTCCATCAACATATGTGATTTCCTGTCACAAATCACAACACTCCACCTTGATATGAAATCGCATCGAATCAAACGACCTCCCAACACACAAGTCATCTAGCTCTTTCAACGACTCCTACTCTCAATTAAACCATTACAAACACAACCCACCGCCTGCCAAAGATGCATCTTCCCCTCGAGATGCACCATGCAATACTAACGGTCTAAAAATGCTTGTAATACCACAAGGATCTCCACCTTGTGGATTTTCTGCATCGACACCCGTCTATCACTTGATCTGAGCTCCTTCCTTGATCACTCTGGATCCCTTGAGCATCATCAACATGAAGACCCCTGTCTAGCACATCAGCAGTGACCAAATTAACCTCTCCACCTTGCAGTGGACTAGGTTCTTCAACCGTCACTCGCCTTTCACTGTCGACCACAAAACCAACCAATCTATACAGGTTCCCTGCCTCCAAGACACCTCTCATCACAACACGACCACCCTTATTCACTCTCAAAACTCCACCTCGAGTATCATAAGTGCAACCACGGCGATCTAACTGATCGAGAGAAATGAGGTTATGCGAACTAGCGGGCACATGTCTAACTCCAGAGACTTCCCTTACCACGCCATCATGCATACGAAACCGGATAGATCCAATACCACAAACTGGTAGCTCTACTCCATTGGTTGTTCTAATCACGTCGACATTCTTCTCATACAAAGAGAAATACTTCACATCCTTACAAATGTGAAAACTGGCTCCTGAATCCATCTTCCAAGGATTAACTTCGCTAAACAGGACATCACTAGAAGTATCGCTAATGGAACTTGCAGCAATATCTGTCTGTGCCTCATTACTTCCATCACCATCCACAACCTTCTTCTTATCCCTCTGATAAGCATAACAATTCTTGCGTATGTGACCTTCCTTACCACAATAATAACAAGCACCTTTACCATTAGCCCCTTTCTTCTTCCTTCTTGTATCTTTCCCCGAGTCCTTTGCTACCATGGCTTTACCTTGAACTGATTTAAAACCTGACCCTTTTCTCCTTAGTTCTTCATTCAAAAGACTGCTTCAAACAGTTTCCAAAGAGATGGCTCCACCTGCATTGGAGTTACTCAATGAAACAACCAAAGTCTCCCAACTTTCTAAAAGCGAACTCATCAGCAAAAGAGCCTGCAACTCATCATCAAAATTAACCTTCAGATTTTCCAATTGATTGATCACATCTTGAAATTCATTCAGGTGCCCTGCAACAGACTTCTCCTCATCCAATCTCAGCCGAACAAGCTTTCGAACCAGAAAAGCCTTACTTGTAGCACTCCTTGACTCATACAAAGATACCAGCTTGTCCCACAAATCCTTCGCGGATTCACAATTAGCCACATGATGGAATACCGAATCATCAAGGTACTGCCGAGTCAAGGCAATAGCCTTCTTATCCATCTTCTTCCACGTTCCCTCATTCACACCTGAGGGCTTCTCCTCATTTACAACAATCGGATTATGAAGATCATTGAGGTAAAGCACATCCTCCATCTTAGGCTTCCAAATTCCCCAATTTCTTCCGTCAAAAACAGTCATCTTCGGAAACGCCATCATATCCGTCATCAAACAAATTGATTTTTTCACTCCAAAATCACTTTAAGCTTTGCGATGATCTAGCTCTGATACCAACTGTTATGTAAACTGCGCCTTTGCGGAAGCGTCCAGGATCTTATTCACCCAATTACTTAAAGATGATTTCTATGGAAACAAACACAGATATGAAATCACACGCGCAAACACAAAATATTCCACCCAACCACCCTCTTTATTGATTCTCAAAACGAATTTTGTTTACACACACTGGTTCAACAACCAACAATAAACAAACTACAAGAATCAATAACCTTATTGAAAAAGGGAAAGAATATCTAGATGACTACAACTTTTGTTGGAGAAGGAGAACTATGAAAAATGACGGCTAACCCTTGGATTAATTAATTCGGTCTCAATCCCATGCCTTTAATCCAACCCTAGATGCTGCTTTTATAGGAGAATAGAAGGCCTAGGCAAATACCCAATTTGCCCCTTCATTGCTTGCAGAATAAGTCACAGAAAGACCAAGTCAAAAAACCGCAAAAAACCCGCTCAAACGTCTGACCAATATCTGTCAGACGTCTGTCCATGCTCTCGGGTTACAAAACCCTGACAACAGACGTCTGACCAAATGCTATCAAACGTCTGTGCTGAAATGCTGCACAAAACTGCTTCTCCTTGTCTTCTCTCTGCTGCTGCTCCATCTCCTCTATCGCCAAGCACATCCACGCCTCGTCTCCATCAATATATGTGATTTCATGTCACAAATCACAACAGATGGAAACTAAAATTGTAATCAATAAAAATTTTGTGGATGTGTTTATTAAAACCCGAAGCAGTGACAGATAGGCAAGTACCCACTATCATCAAAACTTAAATAAGGCACCATAGCTGAGTATGTCAGGGAAGTTTTTTAGATCAAGTCATTGTGTAGATAAGTAGAAGCATCTTTTACACAGCATCAGAAGCATAAACAAATAACATGGCAATGAGTGGTATAATGCAAAACGGTAGTCTCAATGGATGCCTGTCCAGTACTTTGAGTAAATAGTTCATTGTCCTAACACCTTGCAATTTGAATCACCATAATTTTTTTTCTTTAGTACGATGGATGAACGATGAGAAAGGTTAGCAAGGGTTGATTGTCAGTAGCCATATGAAGCATTTCCCCATGATTAGAAGGAAATAATGAGATCAATAGCACCTATGTTTTCCAATTTAGTAACACCTAAACCTCGTAGCAGGTGGAAGCATTTTTGCAGTGCAGAGAGTGGAAACAAAAATTTAGTCATGTACAAATATAACAAAAAGCATGCTAAGGCCTACACCATCCTTCATATGGATCTATGGATCAGTTATGAATTTGAAGACACAAACAACTTTTGCTGTTGGTTGAAGACACAAACAACTTTTGTCACGAAACTAAGTTGGCATAATGAGTAAATGTAACAAAATATCGCAAAAAATCCAGAGAAAATTATACGTGAGTAGATCGGATGGCCAGAACCGATAATACAGTTTGAGCATCAACAGCAGATTTGCCGGAACCTGGAGAAATCGAAGCAAGTAGTAAGAAAATGTGAAGAAGATGTTAAGAAGTTATTTTTTTATCTATTATGTCGTCGAGTAGACACGTTATTGGAGTAATAACCTGAGTACAAACATGGGTACCTGCTGATTTGGAGAAGATAACATCATGGAACAACATTATGGTGAAGCAAATGAAGTAAAATCGGATTTTAGCTTGTTAGAATAGGTGACAGTGGGAAAAAAGGTTTTGGACGGTGTAAACACACAGATCTGGACAGTAGCAGGTTATCGATGGGTAAGGAAGGGAAAGACGAAAAGGTGAGCACAGGAGTTAAGAAGAAATCAGAAGTTAATGGCGGTGAAGACGACATAATTGACAGCGAGGTGGGTGGTAGGAGCAGATCTGAAGAGTCGTTAAAAAAAGAAGTTAGTGGAGTAGGAATATGTAACACCCCACTCCCGCTATGGTCACTCACTAAGGGAATGCCATAGCATCGGTGGAGTATTTTTGTGAATATAGAACAGAAAAATTACAACAAGACAGATATAAATAGTACTTGAAATTTAAAACATCATCTCATAACAGCGGAAGTAAAACATGTCTGGTTACATCATAAAACCACAATAAAAGTCAAGTACAATATCCATCAAAATAAAGAAGTACATAATCCCACTCTCATACAATAGCCATGACAAAAGAAAAGATAACTGGGTAACTGGAGCTTTACATCTATCCAAGCTCCTAAAGACTGGAACAACAATCCGATCAAGCTCCACTACTGCTAGGATCCACCGTAGGACCTGAGGGTTGGGAAAAAGATAAAAACAACGGGGTCAAACATAAGTCTGAGCGAGTCCTATAACTTTAACAATACAATCGTTAAAGTAACCAGAGAAGACATAAACTGATATACGGTAACTAATGGGGATGAATGGCTACACTAAGCAGTCAACTAAACTAAGATAAAAGATAAAGACGCATCTACCCTTCCAAAGGTAAATTACTAAACTGCACCACACCAGTCATTCCTAACTTAAAGGTTGATCCCACCCATGGACTTATAAAATTAACTTAATAGTTCTAGCGTACCCCTAGGTGACTAAGTAGACGCCACGGGGCCCTACAATCCACTAGGTGTACACACTACTCCCCATTCGATCGGCTCCTTAACGTAGATACCCGTGCTGGCCCCACCGTGGGGTGTACCAATCCCCAACGTGGCAACCTGATAAAACTAACGGTGCACGGCTTATATCTACACGATGCAACAACGTCTTATTTACCAGCCCGGGTCCACACACGCATATGAAACCCGTTGGTCATGCGTTGCCACCGCTAACCCATTTTGGCCTCTTATAGTCAAGCCCAGTATGCGTGTCCCGTCCTCGACATGGGTCGAGCCCACTAAGATACGTATGGGTTACTGGTTGAAATGGGCCCCCAGCACAAGCCATCCCCCTAAGCTTGGCCCCACATTAGTGTTTCCCACTTAACCCTTTAATCATGTTTAATTACATGTTTCATCTTGGTTAAGTATTTTATCATATTTTCTATTGGCAACCACTAGCAATTTCCACATACCACCCAAGGTACCCACTTAACCCCCATGCCCCACTACATGCTTATCTGGTTAAGTGTTTCTTAATTGATTAACACCGTAACCGTGTAAAGGACCCCTCACATTGGACCGTCATTTGTAGATGCCTGGTTAAGCCGGTAGGTTCCGGGCAGTCTTACACTACAAACGGGTCCAACCTCGTGTCATTTACCCTTGTTACGTATTTAATTTATGATTAAGACCCCTCACATTGGACCGTCATTTGTAGATGCCTGGTTAAGCCGGTAAACTCCGGGCAGTCTTACACTACAAACGGGTCCAACTTCGTGTCTTAATCGATTAATTACTCCTAATTAATCACCCCCATAATTTGTGTTAATTATCATGTTTATTTTAGGAATATGGGTGCACCTAACTTAATAGGCAAATTCCCAACTCCAAAGTGTGGGTACACCTAACTTAATAGGCAAATTCCCAACACATAGTATGGGTACACCTAACTTAATAGGCAAATTCCCATACTATGTTCATTTATTTTATGTTATGCATAATTATATTAATTTCACACAATCTTATTAACATATGCATTTAATTAACCCCATCGTTCCCACGTAATTTCGTTCTCATGACATAACACATATAAAAGGTGTCAACTTGCATATGTATGAACATGTTTCAAACGTACCATCTTGCATATTAACAAACACATAACTTGCATATGAACTTGCATAACATGTCACATAACTTGCATATAATCTTGTATAACATGTCACATAACTTGCATATTAACTTGTATAACATGTCACATAACTTGCATATTAACTTGCATAACATGTTACATAAACTTACATATTAACAAATACATAACTTGCATATGAACTTGCATAATATGTCACATAACTTGCATATGAACTTGCATAACATGTTACATAACTTGCATATGAACTCATAAACTTGCATATGAAGAAACATACAACTTGCATAATTATCATACATGTAACTTGCATATTATCATACATGTAACTTGCATATTAACATATGATCACAAAGCACAAAACTTGCATAACCCACATACATTAGCAAACTAACATCATGTCATATGACTTAAAACCCATTAATCCACAAACAAAACCATATGATCTCATCATATCTCATCTACTTAGTTTAGCAATTGATCATTAGAGTGATAGAAACTCACAACTAGCCAATTTGCACTCCAAATGAAGAAGATTAAGATGCTTAGAATGGATTAGAGGTTGATTAGAGAGTGATTAGCTTGCAACCCTCTTCATAAATTAGTGGAGGCTCCTTCTAAGATTTAATTTGGCGGCATGTAGCCCTCAATTCTATTTTTAGTATGGATTAGGGTAGGTTTAGGGTGTATTTATAGATTAGGTGAGTGTTTTAGGCCCTTAGATTAACCCTAAATTAGATTAGGACCCTTAGATTTCGGAACCTTCCAGAAACCAGCCCTAAGACCAAGCCCAAACCCCAAACTGGTGCACCCAACCATAGAACTCTCTAGAAACTGTGCAGGTTTCCTGTCCCGACATGGGCGCACTTCCCAAGTGCGCCAGTGTATTTTTGTGCTGGCGCACTTCACAAGTGCGCCAGTGCATTTCTGGCCTGTTTCGGGTTTTTCTGCCAAACTTCGTTCGTCCATATCTCTTTCATACGGTACCCGTTTTACGCAAACTCGGACTCTATTTCACGTATTTTTCCGAGACGAACGCAATGACGCAGCCCGTTTCCCCTGATTCTCACATCTGAAATTAATTATACTTTAATTACTAACCATTAGTGCTAATTGAAATTCGGGGTGTTACATTTTCCCCTACTTAAAGGATTTCGTCCTCGAAATCTCTAAGTCAAGAAGAACGTATCCTACCAACCAAACAACCATCTACTAAACCATCAACCACAAGCAACCATTATCCTTAGAAACTTCTAATGATGTATGAACATATGCAGAAAGTGTGTGTATATGTCCGTATACTAATGCAAAATCAGGCGGTCTACTGATTCAGTCGACCTCCTTAATGCAAACCATGATAGTGCCATGCATCCAATATGTATGCGAAACCCTATTGACACATACAATTTCTATATGCGTGCACAACCATACACAAAAATGCATCATCCACATGATAACACAGCCATGATACATCCATCAATCTAACTACCACATCCATTTATGCGACATGCAACATGAAGTGACTGAGCCGATCTAGTGCCTAATGTGTGTGTATATGCATCCACGAGCAACCACTAGCAAACAATTGGATCCACATGCATCCATCAACCATAACATGTTTCAAACACATGTTTCAACCATAGGTTTTACCCTATCTAAAGGTCATAGGTACTAGCGAGAGGATATACTAAAGATAAGATAAGTACTAGACAAGCGATAAAGGAGAAGTTAAAAGACATACTCTAAAAAAGAAATGGGTACAAAGAACGCATCTTCGCTTCCGTCTCCCAAGTAGCATTGCTTTCGTCATCTCCCCATTGCACTTTAACTAGCTGAACTTCTCTGTTCCTCAACTTCCTAGTTTCTGACCCAAGGATGCGAGTAGGAGCTCGTCGAATCGTCGCATCACGCTCTACCTCTACATCTCTAAGCAAGCTCGGCTCTACCACCTCTGCGGTCTCATGTAAGCACTTCCTCAAATGTGATACATGGAATACATCATGAACACCACTAAGTCTGTCGGGCAACTCCACCCTATATGCCGTCCGTCCAATCCTTTCCTTAATAGTAAACGGCCCAACAAACCTCGGTGCTAACTTCCCAACGGACCCAAAGCGAACAACATTTCTCAACGGAGATACTTTGACAAAAACCATGTCCCCAACCTCAAACTCAAGATCCGTCCTTCTCCGATCCGCATAAGATTTCTGTCTATCTTGCGCTGCCTTCATCCTTCTTCGAATCAAATCAATCTTCTCTGAAGTCTCTCTAACCATATCTGGCCCAAGCAAGATCTTATCCGTAGATTCCCACCAACATGTAGGAGATCGACAAGGCCTTCCATAAAGAGCTTCGAAAGGTGTCATGCCAATACTAGACTGAAAGCTGTTATTGTATGCGAACTCCACCAAAGGAAGATGTTCTTCCCATGTACCTCCAAAATCCAAGATACAAAGCCTCAAGAGATCTTCTAAGATACGGTTCACCCTCTCGGTCTGACCGTCCGTCTGAGGATGATATGCGGTGCTCAAACACAACTGAGTCCCTACCGCCTCTTGCAAACTTCTCCAAAACTCACTAGTGAAGATAGGATCTCGATCACTCACAATGCTGGATGGTACGCCATGCAATCTAACAATCTTTCTAACATAGACTGAAGCAAGCCATGGAGCGGTCCTCTTACTCTTCACGGGTATAAAATGGGCACTCTTGGTAAGTCTGTCTACCACAACCCAAATTCCCGTATTGCCCTTCCTCGATCTCGGTAACCCATCGTTGAAATCCATCGAGACACTATCCCACTTCCATTGCGGAACTTCCAATGGGTGTAGCAACCCACCGGGTTTCCTTTGCTCCGCTTTAACTTGTTGGCACACTAAGCATCTAGCCACATACTCGGCCACATCTTTCTTCATACCGGCCCAGAAGAAAACTCTCTTCATGTCTTGGTACATTTTGTCTCCACCGGGATGAATAGTCATCCTTGAACGATGTGCATCATCCAAAATAGCCTTCTTCAAACCCTCATCTTGCGGTACACAAAGTCTACCGTCTCTATGCAACCATCCCCTATCATCTATGGTGTATATACCCAAATGGCTGGACGACTCCCCCCTTATAATCTTCTCTACCAACTCAACCAACTGTGGGTCGTCTCGCTGAGCCTCGCCAGTCCATCCCAAAAGAGTAGGTCTAACCTCCAAGGATGCTAACAAACCAGGTACAAAGTCAATAGAAGGTCTGAAGTCGAACAAAGAAAGAAACTCCAAGCTTCGCCGTTCCACGAACAATGGACTCAAAGATAGCCTTTTTCTACTCAAGGCGTCCGCCACCACATTACCCTTGCCAGGGGTATACGCTATCTCGAAATCATAGGATGCTAAGAACTCCATCCACCTTTACTGTCTTAAGTTTAAATCCTTCTGAGAGAATAAGTACTTCAATGATTTATGGTCAGTGAACAACTCGAATCTCTCACCAAGAAGATAATGGCGCCAAGACTTAAGTGCGAAAACAATCGCGGCCAACTCTAGATCATGGGTAGGGTAATTCTTCTCATGCACTCTCAATTGCCTCCCTCCATAGGCTATTACCCTTCCCTCCTGCATCAAGACTGCGCCTAATCCTGTCCCACAAGCATCGGTATAAACAACAAACGGCTTACTCCCATCTGGAAGCACTAAAACTGGAGCGGTGGTCAAAGCTCTCTTTAACCGTCGGAAAGCATCATCACAATCTACGTCCCATGAGAAAACCAGATTCTTCTTCGTCAAGCGGGTTAATGGGGCTGATATCTTTGCGAAGTCTTTGATGAACTTCCTATAATATCCTGCCAACCCCAAGAAACTTCTTACTTCGGTAGCATTTCTAGGAACTTTCCAATCCTGGATAGATACTATCTTTGCAGGATCCACAGCTATCCCTTCCTTAGAGACCACATGCCCTAAGAATCGCACTTCTCTTCTCCAAAAATGACATTTAGAGAATTTAGCTTTAAGACTATATGCTCGAAGAGTCTCCAACACTTCTCTGAGATGTAAGGCATGCTCTTCTTCACTCTTGGAAAAGACCAAGATGTCATCCACAAAGACCACTACAAACTTATTCAGATACTCTCTGAACACTCTACTCATCAGATCAACAAAGTATGCAGGGGCGTTTGTCAACCCAAATGGCATCACAAGCCACTCATAAAAACCATCCGGAGTCCGGAAAGCAGTCTTCTCTATACTGTCCTCCGCCACTCTCAACTGATGAAACCCTGTAGCTAAGTCCATCTGCGAAAACACTGAGGCGCCAACCAACTGATCAAAGAGATCATCTATCCTCGGTAATGGGTGTCTATTCTTCTTCGTGAGCTTATTAAGTTCTCTATAATCCACACAAAGTCTGAGGGACCCATCCGCCTTCGTGGCAAACACTACTGGAGCTCCCCACTCCGATATACTTCGCCTTATGAACCCCTTCTCAAGCAACTCCCCTACTTGCTTATGAAGTTCTCTTCTCTCACGAGGAGCCATGTGGCGCACTGGCAAAGACACTGGTTTGGCATTATCCACCAAATAAATTCGGAAATCTATCTCCCGCTTCGGAGGCAAACCCTTCACCTCTTCAAACACATCCGGATATTCCCGGACCACTCTGACAGAACGCAAACTCTCGACCGAAGCATCGAGCGATTCAAGATAACTTAGCAAAACAGATTCCATGGGATTACAAGAGATCTCGAGAGTATTACCCAAGCGGGTCATAAGCCTGACAACTCTCCTTTCACAATCAAGAACGGCACCATTACTGGATAACCAGTCCATGCCCAAAATCAACCCATAGCCCGTGAAGCCCAATACAAAAGCATCACATCCAAACTCAACGCTAAGTATAGAAATCTTCAAACCCAAACATATCATAGAAAGATATATGGAGCCCCCAATTGGGTTTGAAACAACCAAGGGATCATCAACTAGACTGGTGTCTAAGTGCAGTGACTCAACTAACGATGATGAGATAAAAGAATGCGATGCGCCAGAGTCAAACAAAGTACGAACTGGATGATCAAACAGAAAAACCAGACTTTCAACAGAAATAGTTCTACCTCTCTGCTGAATCGGTGGAACTGAGAGAGCCTGAACTTGCCCCCCTGCCTGAGCTGGTGCCATAAGAGCTTGCACCTGACCTCCTGAGGTAGACCCCGTCTTCTGCCCCTTCTTTGGGCAGTCCTTCACAAGATGTCCTGCTTCACCACAATGAAAGCAACCGGTCTTCTTCTTTTTGCGACAATCCTTGCTGAGGTGGCCTGGGGTCCCACAATTGAAGCACTTCTTCTTCTTCTTCCCCTTGTCACCATTGCCTTTTCCACCCTTGCCTTGTTGTTGTTGTTGCGGTTTCTTCTGATCCCCCTTCTTCTCTGGTGCCTTAGAACTCTTATCATCCTCATGCATAAGTGCCATGTAGACAAGCTTCTCAAAGGTGGCCCCCATAGGAATGTGAGTCATAGCTATTCCTTGCAATGGTTCGTTCAAGCCTCTAACGAACCTCAAAGCCTTCTTCTCCGGTGTATTCACCAACTCTATGCCAAACCTTGCTAATTGATTGAATTTGTTGACATATTCTTTCACCGTGAGATTCCCTTGCTTCAAATTCAAGAACTTCTCCATTAACAGATTCTCTTCCGCCCTTGAGAGAAACTTAGCCCCAAACCTTTGCTTGAAATCTGCCCAAGAGTCAACAGGACGTTCTGCATTAGTGACCTCCCACCAGAATGAGGCCTCTCCCTTCATTAACCAAGCCGCCAACTTGACTTTCTTTCCCTCTTCCACTTCAAAGATATCTAGCAACTCTTCCACTTCCTTAAGCCAATCTCTAGCCTCTACGAAAGTCTCTGAACCTAAAAAAGGTTTTCCTCCTATAGCCTTGAACTCCTTGCAAATCTTAGCAAAATTATCCACTCTAGGCTGAGGAGGAGGAGCGGTTGCCTCTGGTGTAGTAGCATTGGCTGGACCCGCAGCCGCGGCCCTAGCCTCTTGTAACCTCCTATACCATAGTGGTATAACTAAGCCCTCCGGGATGTTAAGATCATCAGCCATGCTGAAACGAAAGAGGAAAGATTCAAAAAGGAGATTCCGAAAGATAAAGATATGGCTATTGGGGATTATGCTTTTCTTTTTCAAAAACTTTTCTCTTAAAAGACATGTTTTTGAAAATACTTTTTCCAAAAATAATACCTTTACTATTTTCTAAAAAAAAGTATTTTTCTCAAAAATTTATCTGTTCCGGTAACCTTCAGCTCTGATACCACGTGTAACACCCCACTCCCGCTATGGTCACTCACTAAGGGAATGCCATAGCATCGGTGGAGTATTTTTGTGAATATAGAACAGAAAAATTACAACAAGACAGATATAAATAGTACTTGAAATTTAAAACATCATCTCATAACAGCGGAAGTAAAACATGTCTGGTTACATCATAAAACCACAATAAAAGTCAAGTACAATATCCATCAAAATAAAGAAGTACATAATCCCACTCTCATACAATAGCCATGACAAAAGAAAAGATAACTGGGTAACTGGAGCTTTACATCTATCCAAGCTCCTAAAGACTGGAACAGCAATCCGATCAAGCTCCACTACTGCTAGGATCCACCGTAGGACCTGAGGGTTGGGAAAAAGATAAAAACAACGGGGTCAGACATAAGTCTGAGCGAGTCCTATAACTTTAACAATACAATCGTTAAAGTAACCAGAGAAGACATAAACTGATATACGGTAATTAATGGGGATGAATGGCTACACTAAGCAGTCAACTAAACTAAGATAAAAGATAAAGACGCATCTACCCTTCCAAAGGTAAATTACTAAACTTCACCACACCAGTCATTCCTAACTTAAAGGTTGATCCCACCCATGGACTTATAAAATTAACTTAATAGTTCTAGCGTACCCCTAGGTGACAAAGTAGACGCCACGGGGCCCTACAATCCACTAGGTGTACACACTACTCCCCATTCGATCGGCTCCTTAACGTAGATACCCGTGCTGGCCCCACCGTGGGGTGTACCATTCCCCAACGTGGCAACCTGATAAAACTAACGGTGCACGGCTTATATCTACACGATGCAACAACGTCTTATTTACCAGCCCGGGTCCACACACGCATATGAAACCCGTTGGTCATGCGTTGCCACCGCTAACCCATTTTGGCCTCTTATAGTCAAGCCCAGTATGCGTGTCCCGTCCTCGACATGGGTCGAGCCCACTAAGATACGTATGGGTTACTGGTTGAAATGGGCCCCCAGCACAAGCCATCCCCCTAAGCTTGGCCCACACACTAGTGTTTCCCACTTAACCCTTTAATCATGTTTAATTACATGTTTCATCTTGGTTAAGTATTTTATCATATTTTCTATTGGCAACCACTAGCAATTTCCACATACCACCCAAGGTACCCACTTAACCCCCATGCCCCACTACATGCTTATCTGGTTAAGTGTTTCTTAATTGATTAACACCGTAACCGTGTAAAGGACCCCTCACATTGGACCGTCATTTGTAGATGCCTGGTTAAGCCGGTAGGTTCCGGGCAGTCTTACACTACAAACGGGTCCAACCTCGTGTCATTTACCCTTGTTACGTATTTAATTTATGATTAAGACCCCTCACATTGGACCGTCATTTGTAGATGCCTGGTTAAGCCGGTAAACTCCGGGCAGTCTTACACTACAAACGGGTCCAACCTCGTGTCTTAATCGATTAATTACTCCTAATTAATCACCCCCATAATTTGTGTTAATTATCATGTTTATTTTAGGAATATGGGTGCACCTAACTTAATAGGCAAATTCCCAACTCCAAAGTGTGGGTACACCTAACTTAATAGGCAAATTCCCAACACATAGTATGGGTACACCTAACTTAATAGGCAAATTCTCATACTATGTTCATTTATTTTATGTTATGCATAATTATATTAATTTCACACAATCTTATTAACATATGCATTTAATTAACCCCATCGTTCCCACGTAATTTCGTTCTCATGACATAACACATATAAAAGGTGTCAACTTGCATATGTATGAACATGTTTCAAAGGTGCCATCTTGCATATTAACAAACACATAACTTGCATATGAACTTGCATAACATGTCACATAACTTGCATATAATCTTGTATAACATGTCACATAACTTGCATATTAACTTGTATAACATGTCACATAACTTGCATATTAACTTGCATAACATGTTACATAAACTTACATATTAACAAATACATAACTTGCATATGAACTTGCATAATATGTCAAATAACTTGCATATGAACTTGCATAACATGTTACATAACTTGCATATGAACTCATAAACTTGCATATGAAGAAACATACAACTTGCATAATTATCATACATGTAACTTGCATATTATCATACATGTAACTTGCATATTAACATATGATCACAAAGCACAAAACTTGCATAACCGACATACATTAGCAAACTAACATCATGTCATATGACTTAAAACCCATTAATCCACAAACAAAACCATATGATCTCATCATATCTCATCTACTTAGTTTAGCAATTGATCATTAGAGTGATAGAAACTCACAACAAGCCAATTTGCACTCCAAATGAAGAAGATTAAGATGCTTAGAATGGATTAGAGGTTGATTAGAGAGTGATTAGCTTGCAACCCTCTTCATAAATTAGTGGAGGCTCCTTCTAAGATTTAATTTGGCGGCATGTAGCCCTCAATTCTATTTTTAGTATGGATTAGGGTAGGTTTAGGGTGTATTTATAGATTAGGTGAGTGTTTTAGGCCCTTAGATTAACCCTAAATTAGATTAGGACCCTTAGATTTCGGAACCTTCCAGAAACCAGCCCTAAGACCAAGCCCAAACCCCAAACTGGTGCACCCAACCACAGAACTCTCTAGAAACTGTGCAGGTTTCCTGTCCCGACATGGGCGCACTTCCCAAGTGCGCCAGTGTATTTTTGTGCTGGCGCACTTCACAAGTGCGCCAGTGCATTTCTGGCCTGTTTCGGGTTTTTCTGCCTAACTTCGTTCGTCCATATCTCTTTCATACGGTACCCGTTTTACGCAAACTCGGACTCTATTTCGCGTATTTTTCCGAGACGAACGCAATGACGCAGCCCGTTTCCCCTGATTCTCACATCTGAAATTAATTATACTTTAATTACTAATCATTAGTGTTAATTGAAATTCGGGGTATTACAAAGGGTTGACGCCATTGTGGAAATTTTGAAGCTTTTTCTTTAGTGAAAAAAAGAAGGAAGAAGACGGTAAAAACGGAGTGGGAAAGTGGAGGAAAATGGAAAACCGCTGACATGGTTTGACCAATAGAGAAAGTAGTGGGTACGGCATATGACTGCTTGAAAATACCATTTCGCCCTTTTTTTTATATGGACCAATTAATTTGAGTTGATTTGAGAGCAAAGGTGTTTTTTGACCATTCAAAAAAAACTTCACCAAGAACAGGTATTTGTATTAATAGTGTGTGTGTGTGTGTGTGTGTGTGTGTGTGTGTGTGTGTATATATATATATACAAACGTTCGGTTGCATCCCAAAAATGGAGCACCTCAAATGCCCTTTGATTTCCACCACCCGTTTATATTAAAAAATGTGAGTGGGAAGTGAAAGAGTGAGTGAAATGAGAGAGAAGGGGAAATACTTGGTGGAGATTGAGGGGCATTTGGGGTGCTGCACTGTTTAGGGTGCTCTTGAACCTGCCTCATATATATATATATATATATATATATATATATATATATATATATATATATATATACACACACACACACACACACACACACACACACACACTATTAATACAAATATGATAAAACGGCGTGGTAGCCCCTATTTTTTAAGTACGGTATTAAAAAGAGTATAACAATAATTATTGTGGTGTTTTTTAGTTACGGTATTAGGAAGAGAATATTTAGGTGTCTTTAGCATCACACTGTATATATATCATACCACTTCAGTCATATTTAATTAATCAGCTTAAATTAAATTAAATTAAATTAAATTAAATTTAAAACTAATCAAATCATAATTAATAAATTTAGTTTGTATAAAATTTCTGAAATCTCGTCTAGTTTAATCCTCCCTTTCTTTGCACAATACCTTTAAAGAAATGTTCTATGTTTCATTTTTGGTTAGAGCAAAGGTCCGTAAATTACAGGCATCATGTAATAGTAACGTGCATCGGAATAAAGTACGCTCAAAATTACAATATAAAATTTGCAGTTCCTCTTGGGATTTTCAAACGCACGGACATTAATTTAGGGAACAGACTCAAGCGATGTGCATTTTATTTCTTTCGTTTAGCAAATTCAACTCAACTAAACATTGTTTTTCGTAAAATATACGAATAATAACGTTTCTTCGTATATATTAATTACGATCTGTAATCTGTTGTTACAGCTAAAGTTGATGCACTGATCCAGTTGCTAATTACTCTTGCTCCCGGACTAAATCAATCTGCTTCATTAACGATTCTTTGAAAGAAAGAAAAAAAATCAATGTAATAATGGGTAAAAATAATAAAAGAAAGCACGAGAATTACTAATATGAATCGAAGGAATATTGGCATGTAGGTGGAATATATTTGAGCAAAATATGGGCAGATACGTCCAAAGTGTGATTAATTTGAAAGGGAGAGTGGCCGTGCATAAGAGGGCACTTGACCGTATTGAATGTTCATTGGAGGAGGCGGAGTCAATGAACGTTAGCAAATTCAAACTCGCGCTGTAGCAGTATCGCAAACAGCGTGAGCTCAAACGCAAATTCCTCCGACTTTTTTGAATGGGAATTCTTAAACAGCAAACTAAATGACAAACATTTTGTTGTTTAAGGCAAAAACACCAAAAGATGGATTTAAATAGCAGACTATTTATTGATTAGCCTTTGTTAATTAAGAAAAAGGACGAAATCTCAATCACTTTCGGAAGAGTAGGGCTTGGTCACACTTTTACAATTTTGCTGCCACTCACGAAATACACACTAGCGTCTGCTCTAACTTGTGCAGCCTTTTAAATGGTAGATTCTTCTCACCAACCGTAATAAAAACTAGATGCCTACATGATTGATTGGTACATCCATATTTGCAAACTGTGTTCTTTGATTGTATGTATCTATTTATTGCACATTAAATTGGCACACAATTTGACCTTTCGCTGCATTTATATTCCAATCCTTTTGTTCATGTGTTATCATCTTTTCTTTTTTTGGATTTACTACCGCGATTATGATAAGATAACAGTAGGCATTTTGTAGTTCTTCCAAGACTTTATAAGAAATTAAATATACAAATAAATCTTTATTTATAATTTACTTAACCGTAAATCTTTGACAAGACCTTGTACTTCTCAAAGTATCCTTCCATCATGCATAACTAGGGAGTGGCCGCTGTGCACACGGCCATTGTCTGTGACTAAATTGATGTTAGAATACATTTTAAAACAGTATGC
Organism: Allium sativum; assembly: GCA_030737875.1. NCBI lineage: Eukaryota > Viridiplantae > Streptophyta > Magnoliopsida > Asparagales > Amaryllidaceae > Allium > Allium sativum. Next base: position 223,562,371 of record CM060909.1, on the reverse strand, counting down.
TGCTATTCACACCCCATTTAGACTACTTGCCACCTATAATAAATGTCACCTTTTTTATATGTCTCTTTACTCCTTTACACCGTCTAAATTATTCAATTTCTAATCGGCTACCACCTCCGCCTTTAATTATTCATCGTCCCAAAAAAAAAAAAATCTTCTTCTTGAAATTTTCTCCATCGCTCTACAAGCTTGAAGATTTCAACGCAATTTCAAGCGTCCAATCTTACGGCCTATTGTTATCATCCACATAGTTACCAAGTTTATCATCATCCACATTATCTTCCTACAAAAATCAAATAAAAATAATTAAAATGTTTTTTTTTTTTGTAAATTTTGACATATGAATTTTGTTGTATGAAGAAAACACTAAAATTCAATAACTTACAATGTCATTCTCTATTACAAAATTATTGAAATTAATGTCTTCAAACTCGAAATAGAGAGAAGAGTGAAAGAAAGTTCCTACAAAAATTAATACAAAACCATAAAAAAAAAATGTATAACAACAAAATAGATTATGCAGTATGATATACAAAACTAACATCTTTTTTGTTTTTATCTTCCATCCTCTACTCAGCCTTTTTTTTAATGGTTAAGGGTTTGATATTTGAAAATTTACGTTGTTTGATAAGAGAATAGAAGAGACCATACAGCTGTTATTGACTGAGTAAAAAGAAATAAAGTGGTGGTAGGAAGTAGGTCAAAAATAATACAATCTAGTAATTTTTTTAAGGTGACCAATAGTCTAAATGGGGATGTGAATAGCATCACACTTAAAATATAGTATATTAAAGAAAAGAGATTTTTTTCATAGGAGAGTCAAGATATTTTTAGCATATTTTGATGCTTACATTATATTTAGTTTTTCTTTTCTTTTCAAAAAACGGTTATTTGAATCTAAAATTAAATACAATTGGTGATCTAAAGGATTTGAAACGTATGATTTCTTATTCTTGTATAGAATGAGAAATTTAAAAGAAAATCCAATGGTGTCACCAATTATGCATTTATTTTGTGATCTAACGGAATTTCTATTTTTTTAATTAACATTGGTGGAATTTTCATATAATTGTCGTCTATCTATCGGTGTTTTCTTCAAATTCATTGTTTATAGATTATGGTGTAGTAATGTATGGACTGAATACGAAAGTACAGAAGAGAAATGCTAACGATACTCGCGTGAAGTGAGTGTAACGCACAATCGTTCAATTGATTGGACAGTGAAAGTGGACCTTGATATTCTTTGTTATTTTTTAAATTATAGGTGGGTCTCATCCTAATTGCAACAGCCAATCAACTGAGCAAGGATACTCGCTTTCACGCAAGCATCTGGAGCATTTCTTAAGTACAGAAACATCAAATTTCAATTAACATTTATGATGTTAAATAAAGTTAAATTTGCATTTATATTTGCTTGGAATAATCGAAAAGTGGAAGGGGAAAACAAACAAACAAATAATGCCAAAGTAGGGGGTATAACTAGTTCTGAAATTAAGTCTGCAGACTACAATTGGCTAGCATTGCACTTAAAGGAAATGAAAAGAATTAGTTTTATTTATATTTCTAAACCGTCAGTCATATGCTACTAAAATGTGGATGGTTGAAATAACAAAGATGAAAAATTGACCCCACATAAACCGCATGTAACAGAAGGGGATGAAACTCATTTTTCTCCCTTCATGGATTGATTTAATCTGTCCAATGAGATGCGGCTACCGGTGACTAATTGGGAAAGTATTGCATCAAACTTAGAAGCACACAAGTAAACAGTCCAATATTGGAAACAAACTGAGTTTAACAAAAATGAAGTTCCAAATGCATTTGTTTCAGGGCACAATGCTATATGTATGGAACGCAAGTATCATTTCACAACATCCACCAGTTATAAAAGTTGAATACATTATGCAATCACTTAGCAGCAGTGAAGTTTTTATAAGTATCTCTCTTTTGGTGGAAGAAGATGATTTTTTTCCAATGGTGACAAGCCGATTATTTCAGCTTAGGAGAACTCCAGCCATTTCTCAATTTCCTCATTATTACGTGACGAGCCGATTAAATCGGCGCGTAACTTTTTTTTCTCTGAGAAATTGTTGCGAGCCGATAAAATCGGCTCGCGGACCAATTCTTACTTCTGAATTGAACCCGTAATATTTTATTGAATATTACTGTTTGTAATATTCCTTGAGGACGATTTCTTCTCAAATTCAAGACTCAAAGAGCTGAATCACTCCACTGTTGAAGATGCTCTAAAGTAATTCAATAAGTACATTCTCTTCCACGTTACTCGTGCTATGATAGTTGTATCAAGCACCTGATTTGACGTTGACTGAACCCATATTACTTGAATGTTTGTGTGGCAGGTCCTGCATAACTTATTTGGTGACCTTATTTTCACTGGAACAGTTAGAGCGGTGGGCCTCCTGCGCAGGGGAACTGCTAGAGTGACAAGGTAGTCATGTAAAACACAGTAGAAAAAAAGCCAAGCATAAAATTTTCAAGTAGGATAAACGGGAAGAGGGCTTTGATAACAATTTTAACTATTAAATACAGAGCCATTTAATTGTTTTTTGTGATTCAAGAATTATAACTAAAATAGTGACGCTTAGGAAGAATGATATTGCAATATATGGATGGGTTTCAAAAGCATAAATCAGAGATGTCTCGTGTATCTACTGGAAAGTATGTCCAAATTTTCCAATTCAAATTTACAATTTCATACCGTCATAGCAGTGTTCTCTATTATCTTTTTGTGCTACGAATTAGATATAGAAGAATGTTTTTGCACTGTTGCTAGTAATACAACAACAATTAGGCATATATATGTTATTAAATGTAAACTTCTTTTGTATTATATGTACACTGTCAAGATTTAACCATTCTACCGAAGAAAGACAACAGTAAATATGGTCTCGTAGCATGCATGAAAACAAGTGGGATGGAGGAAGAACTTCATTGAATAATTACTAATTAGCAGCTTTATAAATCATCAGCAAAAATTACAGACATTAAAAGTTAGCTTTTTGACACCAACTAAAAAATAGCCAATTTGAAAAATACGCTGTTAGACAATATTGAAACATAACCTAATTTTTTTTGACATGTTATAGTTGTTCAAAGATTGAGTAATTACTCCACTATTCAAATTGCCATGAGCTTATTCAACTTGATGATATAATATTACAACTTTAATTTTACAACGGTGGTAAAAACACCGTTGTAATAAATGTTATTTACAACTTTTTCCCAGAAAAGTTGTAATAAACTTATTTTTAACAACTGTGTTATTTTGACAGTTGTAATAAAAGCATATCACAACTTTTATTTTTTAACTATTGTAGTATATGACTATATTTTAATATAATTCACAATTGATAGTTAATATTTAATACATTTATATTGATTATTTATAATTAATAACTAATAATTACTATTAATAATCAATAAGGAAGTAATAATTAATAATCAATCCATAATATTCAATACTTAGCAATTAAGAAGAATAATTAAAAAATATAGTTAATATTACATAATTACTATTAAATAGTTAATAATTAAAATATGATAATTAATGCTAATCATGAATAATCAATGATTGTTATTAATAATTAAGAAGTAGAGAATAATGATTAAGAAGAAGAGATTAATAACTAAGATTATATTTAATAATTAATTTATAATAACGAACGATTAATAAGAAATCTTTAATAATTAAAAAGAAATACTTATTATTAGTATTTAATATTTAATAGTTATGGGTAATAATTATGTTTAACATCTAATATTTCCAAAAAAAAGTTTAAATTTTTCTAGACAAAACTTATAAAATATTGAAATTTTCACAAATTATTAAAAAAAATCAATGAACTAGTACTTTTACAAAATATCCATAATTTCGAAAAATTAGTTAGTTTTTCTCTTTTTTTCTTATGATAATTGAACCTTAATTAAAATCAAAATGAATATTTAGATGACTTAACCAACATGATCTATTGAGTGCTGAAATTGGTTAATTGATTCCTATGAGAAATAATATTATGTATAGTGCTGAAAACAATTGAAATATAAGATGTCATCACATTCGTAAGTATCAATCAAATAAACGTGAAAAATTTAATTGTTTGGAAGTGTGGCGCTAGCTTGAAAATTTTGGCTGCCAACCCTTATATTTTACCGAAGCTTCCTGAAACCTAAATCCTAATTTCAAGGCCGCCACAATTTCATACCCAAATTTCACTCGTTGTTTCAAGTTTCTGAACCCTAATTTCCGATTCTACAGTCGATTTCAAGCTCACCGAACTCTCCTTCTACTCCAACACCAAATCTAAGTCCAATTCCATCGACATCAGTGTCGTCGCAGCTCTTTTGGACATCGACATCTCCAACAGCGGCGACGGTAGCTTCGCCGACCTCAACTCCAGTTTCAATTCTGACATCTTCGGCGAACTACGCCGGCTTTCTTCGCTCCATCAGCAGTCCATTTTCCCTTCCATTCGCGAAATTGTTCCTGCTTGCTTCGTCGACAATGGTGAAGATGTTGTGGATCGAATGACTTTAGACCAGGTCGAACCAGTGGTCAGATCTTGTGTTGAAATAATGGAATCAGGCTCTGAGTACGAGAAATATAAGTGTAACGCGGTGAGAAAGATAAGGATGCTAGCAAAGCACAGGTCCGATTTTCGGTATTTGATCAGAAGCCTAGGAGCAGTGGACGCGCTGGTTCCTTGTTTGAAAAGCATGGATCCTATGATTCAGGAGAACGCGGTTACAGTATTGCTGAATCTGAGTTTAGAGGAGGAAAATAAAACGGTGATTACTTGGACTGGAGCGATTAAGCCTCTAATATACGCACTGAAAACAGGTTACAATATTGCCACTTTTGATTAAAAAATTCTATTTCAGTCTTACTATCTAGTTTGCTGTTGATTGTATTTTGATATTTGAGTTTGATTCCGGCTCATTTCCAAACAACTTTACTAAATTCATTTTAGAGGAATATTTGTTCAATTAAGATTTGTTGTTCTGGATCAGTATGTTATTTTCCTAGCTGGTTATATACCCCAATTTGTGTTCTTAAACTTTGGGTTGAATTTTCAATTCTACACAAAAGTCATATGATGAATTGCTCGTTTGAGTATTTCTTGCTAGACTGTTGATTCCCATAGCTCTGTTTCCTCTTCGTCAACATCATGGTTCAAGAAGTATAGATTAATCATCTTTGTCGCAAGACGAGAGATATTTTAATCAGCCCAAATTATGGATTCCTCAGGAGTGATACAAATTCCCAATGAAAAGAAAATGACTAAACAATTGACTGGGAAGCGCGATGATACACAGCTTCATGCAGCGGTGAGAGCTGGAAACTTGGCAGAAGTAAAAGAGTATATTTTAGAAAATGACGAAGATGAATTGAAGGATTTACTTAGTAAGCAAAAATCAAGCGGAGAGACTGCACTTTGTGTTGCTTGTGAGATTGGAAGCTTAGATATAATGAAGGAGATAATTAAGTATCATAATCTAGAAATAGCCGGGTTAGGAGCCAAGAATGGTTATGATGCGCTTCATGTTGCAGCTAAACAAGGAAATTTAGGTATTGATCTTTCACATAAATGTTTTCCTTTATCGGTACATGGCTCTGTTAGGTAGCCTTTTTTAGTAGCTCTCAAAATTCAAATTCCAATTCATAGAGGTAAACAATGCGTACATGTATAACTTATACATGGTAGCAAGAATCTGCCTTATGATCCCATAGACAATTACGTGTATAAATAAACAGTTCTTACATTTTTGAACGTGTATTATTTTTCTTCAAAAAAAAAAAAGATTTGTTTTTTTTACTTCAGATGGTAAAACATCAATGTATCATGCTATCAAATTAATTGCTTTTATATCATGTTGCTAAAATGATTTCTTTTTGTTCTGCATAGGTAATTAAGAGTTGTCCTCAAGATTAGTTAGCAAATCTAACGTGTCATTTACTGCATAAAAGGTTTGCAATGGAAATTTAGTTCAGCTGTGCTTCATTGGGAACCAAGCAATAATGATGATGATGAATACTTGCGTATGTACTGCTGGATGTAATTTGACACATATCAAACAGGTACATTCATTTACTTAGTTGCTTAAACAAACCTTTTGATAAGTTACATTTAATAAGTGTCCTAAGTTAAAGAACTTGGTTAAATTTTTCTATTTGGTTTCTTTTTGATAAATAAGAATTGTATTAAAAATCATTCTGCCTAAGTTTTATGGTAACATATTTTTCATGGAATGTTTATTTGTATGTATAATTCAACTTTGTAGGTTTCACCACTACAACAAAAATACCCTATTACAACGTCCATTTTACAATGGGCATTAGCTGCCTGTTGTAATAGAATGCTATTAGGTCATTTTCTAGGCAGTTGTAGTAGATGTCTGTACAACACCCTTTTTACAACAGGCATAGACTGCCGGTTGTAATAAATGCTATTACAACTGTCATTTTCTGGACAGTTGTAATAGATGTCTTTTGCAACACCCTTTTTATAAGGGGTAAAGACTGCCAGTTGTAATAGAATGCTATTACAACAGTCATTTCAGGCCTGTTGTAATAAATGTCTATGTTACAATGATCGCAAAATGCTTGTTGTATATATGCCAATTTTCGATGCTCAATAATTAATAATTATAATACTTCCATAAAATTAAATTTGATTATTTTTTATTAATAATTAATCATTAATTATATTTTACTAATTACTAACTATAATATTATATTACTAATTACAAATCATTAATAATATTATATTATTTATCAATATTTAATAATTAATCATTAATAATATTATATTAATCATTTATAACTTATAATAATTAATTATTATTAATAAATAATCTCTAATTACTAATTATTATATATAACGATTATTAATAAATCTCTTATTACTATTAATTTCTAAATACAAATAATATAGTTTAATAATACAATAAACATGACAAATTCCATAAAAGGTAAGATATAGTATTGTTAACACCGAAAACGACACTAACACCCAGAGAGGTGTAGAAACACCTTTCAACTGTAGAAAATCAAGATTAAAAGAAGTAAACAATAGAAAAGTAAAGCTGAACACAAGATGTATAGTGGTTCAACCCCTATTCAGGCCTACGTCCACTTTGAATGCATACTTCATTGATTTCTCCATTACAAGTTACAAGTTTGATCTCAATTTACAACAATTCTCAATGATTTACAATCAATCTTTCAATTCCAAAGTAGAATCACACTCGAATCCCACAAGTAGCGATGATTATTGGATTTCATCTTGATAATCGAGCTCAGTGAAGAAGATAAGTGGATTTTGGATAAGAACAATGCTTAAGAAGCTTGAATGATGTTGGGGAAGCTTGAGATCAATAATGGCTGCCCTTCGGGAGGAGAAAATCTAACCTCTTTTGTAAACGAGGTGGTCTAGTATTTATAGGCGGAGACGGGGGTGCTTGAGAGTTTGAGTTGTAATGTATGCGGTCTACATGTGATTACTTGTGGTCCTTGGATGTCGACGACCCATGGGAGCCTACGCTCCATCATATATGCACGCAATCGATCCGGCGATCCATGCATGTCACACACCACGAACCACATATCCGTACGACCTAAACATACCAACGATCCATACATTGCACTGGATCAGATCACTTGTCTTGCCTTGTGCGCTCCACACTACAAAATGGTGTGTTTCTCGCTAATCCGCACATTGTCAATCCATGCATGGATCGCCTCGCGACGATCCTTGGTATCTTCCCAATCCAGTGATTGTGCAACGATCCAATCCATATCTAGCTTGTAAGCAGCGACCCAAGTTTATACTTGCATATGAACGATCCATATACGTTCATGCGATCCATCATGCTTTGCAAACAATCCATGCGCGCTTCATTAAATCTGCCTGATCCATGCTCGTACACGATCTGATCCCCGAGTCTACGCATTACAACCATTTGCCCGATCCAAATACACATACACACACGATCCATATACTCATGAACATACGACCTGTGCGCACATGATCCATACGATGACCAAACCATGCTTGCGATCCAATCCATTGTATATGCGATCCATCAAACTTGCCCGATCTATCATTAAAACCACGATACGATCCACTTTGTCTCGACCCATCAATTATGCCATGATCTGAAAATTGTTTGCACCATGACCCAATCTATTATTATTATTACAATCCATCCATATGTTTTGGAGCGTGTTCTTTTATATACGGTCTACAACTATGGATCGAGTTAACAATTGCCCCTCGAAGTTCATGTCGTTGAAGAAAACATGGGCTTCGAATTTGAAGGTCACGATGTTTGTCGATGGATCACGGATGTTGGACTTTCAGTGGATCGCGAACTATCCATCTGATGGGTCGGCACGTGTAAACTATATTGGACCGTGGAGGGCCCAACTTATGGATCGCATACAATACCCTTAGAGCTGTATTATATTATCTCCTCCGATTCATTATTCCTCCTATCTTTATTTGCCGAGGAAGACATTTAATAGCCGAAATCTTTCATTGAGAAAATTGTTTCGAACCAAAATTAATGCCTTGTTATTGACCAATCCATGTCGTCGTTGACTCTAGGTGTTGCCTTTCATCACCGTGCCGCAATCTCTACTCGAATCTAGCCGTTGTCTGTTCGTTCACGTGTTCGACCTCGCTTTTGGATGTCTTCTCCAGGTCTGAGCCGCCACGACCTCGCAAGTCTCTAGTGAACTTTCGACATTGAAATCCGATTGTTCCCGACTGGCAATTGCTGCTGTAGGTGTCGATTCCTTTGAGCATTGTGTTGAGTTGATTTTGCTTTGTTAATTACTTAAGTTTTCTGGAGTTATTTGTTAACTGTGTGTACGAATAAATTGTACTTAATATCATTGTGTAACGACTTGTGTTTTGGGGCAACAAAAATTCGATCATAATTATCTGCAATTTTGGTATGTCAATTGTTCACAATTTGAGTGATGCATAAATTCTCTTGTTGTTCGCGTATTCTGGACGATCAGTGCTTTGACTTGAGTTAGGTGATTTGGGAATTATGACAAGTAAATTCTATTGCAATTCTAGTTGATCGTACTTAAGATCGAGCTCGGCAATTCAGAGCTTGAAACGTTGAAGCCTGATCGTGATTTTCTGTGGATCGTGTGCTTCAACTGATTGATGGACCGCACGCCTTGGCCGATCAATAATCGTGTTTGGGATCGTTAGTTATTGAGCTTGCTCCGACCGTGGATTGCTAGACTCGAAATTGCATCGATTGGCTTTAGAGTGGTAGCAGTCATTGTTATTTAGTGATCCAAGTTGAAAACAATCAACCTAATTAAAGCGACCTCTTTTGTGTTGATGTACTGTGATAACAAGAACACTTGCACCAATTTAGGCGAATATTTTGTCATCGATTGCCCACATCAATGAGAAATTAGTTTGATTATTAAAAAAGAAGTATAGCAATTTTTTTGACTTAAATTGAACGGAGTACCTACACAAAATTGTTTCGTTTAACCATTTATAATTTGTCGAACATCACTTGGATAAACAGAACATTCTAAACTGAATTCACGATGATGCTTGAGATCCACCAATCGACACATGCCGACTGTAGATTTCAAGCTTCGTTTTTTAATAACTTATGTAATTTTGAACAACACTTATCACTTTAGAAAATGCGTGCTTGTAAACTATTTAAAAACAAGATTGTTTATGTAGAATGGATACTCGACAAACGACTCGTCATCATTCTGAAGAGATAACTACTTCTGCTCAAACTGGAGCTTCTACTCAAGTTTCTGGAACTAGAACAACTGCAGCTTTAGGATCAGAAGCAATTCAATCTTTTCCTATTCCCGTCCTCTTCGCAATCCGTTGCCGAAAATAAGCTCATCATCGCTAATTCAACGTGTTTTTAAGCAATTATGCGCTCAATTTGGCATTTCCAAGATCGACGCAAGATTACCAGAGAAAGAGGAGTTTGCCTACCGTCCGCCCTTCGGCTTCGTTGCAGTTAATAGATAAATGTCCATGAGTGGAGTCATTCCTCCTTTTAATCTGTTTCTACAGATGTTCCTTTGACACTTAGCAATTGCCCCCCATCCCGAATGGTTATGTCATTTAATAGGGCTATGTGTGCTTTTTACGAGGACAATGCATTTCATGCCAACTTTTCAGGACATCTGCTATTTATGCGTATTTAAAAGGAGGAAAGGACACTCTTCTATTGTGTTTATCGAAGGCGTTCTAAATCGTCAGCTTATCCTCGACTTACAAGATAGTGCTTCCGGGTTCATGAACCGATTCTTTTACGTTCGATGCCCGGAGAGCTTTTACGGAATTTGGATGGAAGGAGGTGACACATCTGCTTAGAGCTCTTCAACTAGTTTTTATAAGTCTTGTTTATTATGCAGTGAAATTTCTTTTCCATTGCAGAACTGCTATATCTTGTTAAAGACTACATTGGTTGTAAATCAAGTCTCGAGACTCTGAAGACTGTTAACGACAAGAAGAGGGATAAAAAGTTCTTGATCAAGGAAGAATTTGGGTTACTCGACTCTCGAGAAATTTCTTCTGCTTCTCATTCTACTCCCAAAGCATCGGATGTCGCAGCCTCTGGAGAAGATGTTGCACCCAAAGGTTCTATCGAGGAGTCTGTGTTAAAGAAATGTTTTTAGCCTGCTACCGAAACTGAATTGCCTTCTCAGCCTAAACCGTCTTCCATCATTGAAGAGGGAGAAGTTACCCATCGTGATGGGAAAGCTCCGGCGTAGATTGGTGAACATCTTGAAGAAGAAGAGATCATTGGTAAAGGCGATTCTAATGTTAAATGGGGCGACGCCAACCCCATGTTCCCAAACATATATGGGGGTTTGAGCGACCGTGTTGTAATTTCAGGCAAGTTTTTCACGGGTGATATTGCAACTTCCAGACTTACTACATCGGTTTTAAAGACATCTTCCGACTTGGCCCTTACTCCTCCATCTCGAATATGCATCTCTTCCATAGCAGCTACCTTGACTCTGGAAAAAAATGAGCAGTTTGTTCCTCGATCGCGTTAGATCACACATAACACACATTAAGGCCTTTGATATCTTTCGCATGTATCTTTTTATCTTACCCCAGTATTTCCAACTTTAAATACTCAGCACCCGTTTTCCTTTGTTTCAGGTACAACCATGAATCATTCATATGTGGATGATTTCAACAGTTATATAGGTTCTTACAATCAACGGTGATATGCACCGTCTCATCGTTCTTATAGGGAGACTGACGAAAAAAGAAGAGTGAGAAAGGCTCAAGATGCATGAGATCGACGGGATATGGATGAACTATTAGGGATGCGAATTAAGGATCTTATGGCAGAATTAACACTAGTGGGGGGAGGGGGTGAATAGTGTTTATAAGGAATCTATAGAAACCTTTAACTAATTTGTATTACTATACGAATCACACAATGATTATCACACCAAAGATGATCACAAACACAGAAACAATCACAAACATAGAAATAAGTAAATATAAAATACAAAAGGAAAGAACACACCAAATTTTATACTTGTTCGGATTACTCTTACATCCTGTCCCATGCAAACGCTGAATTGAACAGAGTTTAATTAATATCAGAATCCAATTACAACACCCATGATTTCGTGGCTACAAGGTTAACACTGTATCCACTACTCTTGATATCACGACTACGAGGTTAACACCACTCATTTCCCTTGATTTCAGGGATATAAGGAACACACCCTTTCCTAAACAATTACAACTTCCCTAGAACTCTTCAATAGCACTTCCAATCAGAGAGTATTTGATTGAGATTGAGAAGAGAGAAGGAATGATATAATTTTCATTGAAATCGACAGAGTATAAGGGTAGAAATCAAGAAATTAAAGAATGATAATGGTGGTAAGAGATAGGATGAAGATGGAGAAGAAAAAATTATTAAAAAATCGAAATTAACCCCTGTTTATAGAATTTGAAAGATTGCGATGTTTCTGAAGCGTTTCAAAATATGAAAAAGGCATCCTTTGAAATTTTAAAAAGTAACAATTATATGTCGACGTGTCCATTTTTGTATGTCGACATATATAGAGTAATATTAATTTTAAAACATTTTAAAGTGTTTTAAATTAATATATATATTCTGGAAATTCTTGAACCAAAACTAGTGTTTCAAATGGATTTTCTATAGTGTAAAAACATATAAAATGTAATAATATATTACATAATCATATTTATAAACATATATATTATAAATATATATTAAAACTTTATAAACTAAATATATATTTGAAATCATAAGTAAAACCATTAATAATTTGAAATCACTTAGAAAAGGAGTTTGAAAATAATTTTGAAATCAATTTGAAACAGAATTTGAAAGTGCTAACCGGAGTTTTACATATAAACTAGACTCTAATACTTTGATAATCTTGACCTCTTGAAATCTTGATATCTTGATTACTAATGAATCTTGAATCCTTTGAGATCTTGAATTCCCTGATATCTTAAATCTCTAATACTGTACAGTCTTCAATATTTATAACCTATATATATATGTATGTCCTGCATATACATATGTATATTTTGGACAAACATGTTAGTATATATTTTATATTCAATAATATTATTAATTGAAACAAGGTTGTTGTCATCAAAATTCCATTCTTCAATAATCTCCCCTTTTTTGATGATGACAACCATGGTTTATAAAATATTCATACCTGATATTACCTGTTGATCTGATTCCTTGGATACTTCCCTTTTACCGTGAATCCTTGGATGCTCCTCCTTTCACCATGAATTCCTTCTGACTCCCCCTTAAACTATATTATCTTAATTATATCCTATTTGATAATTTCTCCCCTTTTGTCATTATCAAAAACTAACCTATTCTAAACTATATTATACCTATAGTAAACTACATTAAACTATATTATACTAAACTTGACTAAACTAAATTATACTCTTCCTAAATATATGCTTAACTCCTTCTATAGTATTAAATCTATACAATTGTAATAAAACAAACATTTTATAAACTATGTAATTCTATAAGAATATAAAAAATCTATACACACAATCCATTCAATCCAAGCAAATATACAAACAAACAAATCATACAAACATACAAACAAACAAGTTATATTTTTATACATAAACAACGAAATCATTTAAAGATTTTGTGTTTCTTTACAGTTGGGGATTTTTGAATTGGACAATGAGGATAATGAAGACAAAATTTCCCACTTTGTTCAATTACATTCCCTTCCTTGTTGAAGCACACTTCGCCTATGCAAATTGCGTTATTGTCTTCGTCCATGCCTTCAATTTGTGCTTCTTCTTCCTCTTCTTCAACCATTTCTTCCCCTTCCTCTTCTTTCTCTTCCTCCATTTGATTATCATCTTCGATGATAATCGGATTAGTGTGGTTATGCATAATAATTTTTTGTAGATTTCTCATAACTTTTCCTTGTCTCTCGCTCTCTTTATTCATATTGATTTGCAAGACTTGTATTTCAATATGCATTAGCAGAACATCCTTCATCGATTCCTGTAATAACCCGTAAATTCTAAGCCAATTTAAAATTTTTGTTTTGGCGATTTTGATGAATTTTGAATATTTAAAATAGATTATTTTAAATATTAACGACGAAGAAATTTATTTTGAACAGAAATAGAACGTATATATTTATATAGATTGTCGTTAGAATATAAATATTTATTTATATATATAAAAGGAATTGAAAATGGAACGGTAGTTCGATAATTCGATTTCAAAATTCAAATGAATGTACAGGGTGCAAATTAAACCGAATTTTAGTGAAACCAAAAATATTTGAATCTATTTGAGAATACCTTTCCAACGAACCCGAAAAATTGAAATTTCATAGCGGGAATAAAAAGTTATGTCCAGTTGAAAATTCAGAATAGTCGCTATGGAATTCTGGCCCTTAAAAATAGCCATTTTGCAAACGACCTCGGTTTTCGACGAAACCACTTTTGTTGGATCCGCGATGTCAAGATATTGCAAGATTCCAAAATTCGTAATTTTTCGATTCAAAATGTGAGCGTGGCAAAGGAAAACGCGTTTGACCAGTTTTAGTTGATTTTAATCGACTGGAAAATGGCCATTTTTCAAACGATCTCAGAATTTGACGAAATTAGTTTTGTTAGAACCGTATCGTCAATACGAAGCTAGAAAATATTTTTCGGGAATTTTTCTAGTTAGTATGTGGCCCCGGTAAATTGAAATGTGCGTTCAAATTCAATATATAGATTTATATTTTGATTTTCATGAAAACTGATCGAAATGATCGAATCAGCTTACGATATGTGTCCCATTGTGTTCGGAATGGGGGTAATTAGTTAGGGGCGACAGTCGTTGGGTCTCGTTTCGAGGTCAAAATAAAAAGTTATTTTTTTGAAATTAAATTAAAATAAATATATATAAATATATATATCTCCTACCCCTTATTCTCTTAAGCCCCCGTCGTTCATTTAATTTCCAAATCGAAAAGGGAAACCCCCCTCCACTGTAGCCCTACTCCACCGCGCCGCCTCCCATGATCGCCGCCACCTCCGCCGATTCTTCTCCCCCCTCCTCCCAGTCAATGGCGCCATCTTCCCCCCTCCTCTCCTCGCTCAAACAGCCGACCTTCGAGCGACTTTTCTGTTCAATGCATGGCTTCGAGTTCGCCGGGGATTGTGGGGTCTGACAGGTGCAGCGGAGGAGCATCTTGAGGTGGTTGCTGATGTGGGACCGACGATGTATGGAGTGGTGCGACGGGGAGTTTCCTGGGTCAGTGAAATGGGTTCGAATGACAAAGTCTCCTATTTCAGGAAGAAGGATTACAGAAAGGAAAGAAGTTGGGTGAGGGATTAGTTTAGTTTAATTTAGTTAGATAATTATCTTAAGTGTAGTAATTAGTTAATTAAAATTTGCTTTGGTTTAAAAATATAAATAGAATTGTTTTAAATTTCAGATTTTTAAATATATAATTATTGTTTAAAAATAATAATAATATAAGTATACTTTGTTATAGAATAAAAATAACATTGATCTTATAGAAAGAATAATATGGGTTGAAAATATAATCTTTTATATTGTAGAAGTATAAAAATATAATCTTTTATATTGTAGAAGTATAAAAATATAATCTTTTATATTGTAGAAGCATAAAAATATAATCTTTTATATTGTAGAAGTATAAAAATATAATCTTTTATATTGTAGAAGGTTAAAAATATAATTTTTATATAGAAGGAAACAGTGTAAAAATAGAATTTTTATCTATATAGTAGTGGTATAAAAATGTGATTTTTATAGCGATGTAATAAAAATTCGATCTTTATATGTGAATTAAAATAAAAATATGATTTTTATTTATTGAATGAAGCGATAAAAATATAATTTTTATTATAAACAGTAGGACAAGGACTGCATTGGAATTTCAGACAGATCCGGACGGTTCAGCAGTTCAAAAGTAAAGCACGGCGGAGTGGATCCCTAATGTGAGAACTCCTCACCTTTAATTTAAATTTCTAGTTAAAAATATATACTAGGATGTAGACGGTGTTTAGTAGCACCCGACACCCGTCGTCCACAGACCATGGACGGCTTGCATGCTTGTTTGTTTGATTTTGATGTGTAGTTGATTGTGTGATGTGAAATGAAACAAAATATTTATATAGCTGAAAATATTTTACAGTTAAAAATATAATTTTTAATGTGTATATAAAATAAATATTTATAAACAAATCGAACGATTTGTTTGTATATACACATTTGACTGATATTGATTGGGACGACAAATTTTACACATCGCCCAAATGCACAAATAAAATTTGTGTTTGATTGTTTGAAAACCCCATACGGGTATTGGGGTGATATATGACATACACTAATCCCAATAATTAGTTGTATGTCGATCGATTGATTGACAGACTGTTATAAGCGTTGAATATTTATATTTGGTGCTTATACAGTGTAGAATGCACTTTGGATGATGGTTGATTATTTGTCATTGTTGATATATACATGCGTTGTATGGAAATCCATAGAAATAAAATCTATGGTAATTGATTGGGCCTCATTCCAGTTTTGAAATAAAATATTTGAAAATAGAAATATATGAAGCCGTGTTGATTAGATTGACGCAAACGATATTTATATTGATTATATTCGTTTTTATAATGAACATTGAAAAGTGATTTCAAAATCGAATATTTTGAAATGAAATTCGAATTGAATTGAAACGAATTAGAATTCGAATTGAATTGAAAATAAAATGAATTCGAATCGAATTGAAATTGAACGGAAATCAATTTGAAATGAATTCGAATTGAAATTGAATAGAATTGAATTTGAATAGAAAATGAATTCGAATTGAAATTGAATAAAATTGAATTCGAAATGAAAATAAATTCGAATTGAAATTGAATAGAATTGAATTCGAATTGAAATTGAATAGAAATGAATTCGAATTGACATTGAATTGAATTGAAAACGAACTGAAATTGAATTAAAAATCGATTTGAATTGAAATCAATTAGAAATGAATTTAAAACAAATTTATAAGGAAAAATTCAATTTTGATTTGAATTTGAAATGAAGTTGAAATCGTTTTGAAAACGAATTTAAAACGATTTATAAAATACGTTTTAAAAGGAAATCGACAATATATATATAATATATATATATTATATATATAATGGCCTGAATAGAACGCGCCGCGCTGCGGCAGTTCGCGAATTTCGACCATTGACTTCGAATGAATATTACGGGAGATTCGACCGTCGGATTCTCCTAAAACCGAAACCGTTGGGTTCGTATCGAAAAGGGCTTTCTAATGAATATTAGAGATTTGAAATCTAATGGTTGGATTTGGAATTATGTCCAAATCAAATTTGAAAAAGGTCGCTGTAAGTGCAGTTCGATGGCCGTTGATGGAAATCGACTGTACGTGCCTTGATAAAATTATTAAAAATAGTAATGATTTGTGTAAAATCATAAGAAATGATTTGGGAAGAATTGGGGTGAAAAATTCCATATTTGAAAGGATAAAAATAGATTTTTATCGAAATGAACTAGTTTTGAACTAGAATTAAAATTCATTTATTTTTGAAATAAATAAAGTGAATTTGAAATAGTTTTGAAATATAACCAAAATTTTCAATAATTGAATTGGAATGGATTTGAATTGAAATTGCCTTTGGAATATTTCGATGTTGGATTTCGTGATTATACAGATATTGTTATGGAAATTTGAAAGATATATTTATATCGTTATTTCCAATACGATATTTGTTGGTCGTAGAATTTGATATTGAATATAAGCCGATATATTTTCTATTCAGAGCCTTGTATTTAATATCAAATGTGATTTGGGTTTGTCGTGAATGGTGTCTTCATTAACACTGTTCTTAAACCCAGTTGAGAAAAAGATTAAATCTTTTTATTTAGATTTAATGAAGTGCACCAATTAAATGGTATTTAATCGGAATTGAAGTTGAATTGATTTTTGGGTTTATCGTGAACAGTGTTTTAAATAACACTTGTTCTTTAACCCGATAATTAATAGAATGTGATTTTGGGTTGTCGTGAACGGTATCTTCAATAATACTGTTCTTAGACCCAAAGGAGTTTAGAAAATCAGAAACTAACTGGAGATTAGTTAAGTTGAATGGTTTCTTCGGTATTGATCTGATGTTGGTTTCGGCCTTCGGGGTTAATACTTAGGGAATTGCTCACTTGCTAATTTACGGTTAGGGACGGATTGAAAATGTGATGTGATTTTGGGGTTTATCGTGAACCATGTTTTAAATGACATCGGTTCTTTAACCCAGTTAAAGATTAAAACTAGGTGGAGTTTTAATGAATCTTTAATTAGATTGAAAAGATCAAGAATGGAGTATCACCAGTTTTGCTCCAAGCGATAGTTAAATCTTTAATTAGATTTGAACGTGAAATGGTAATTGAATTTGCCGATAACACCGTGGTGTTAGATATGAAGTATGACCAGTTTTACTTCATGGGGTGAATAGGTTGGGATTGGGAAATAAAATAAATGATTACTTCGGTGTGGTTCGTTAATCCCGACTAGTTTGAAGTGATATTCAAAAGAGGATTAAAGAATAAATTTAAGAAATTTATCTTTGGTAAAATTAATGGGAACCTTTCCCTAAGAATGTGAAATTTAGAAACTAACTGTAGGTTAGTTAAGAAGAATGGTTTCCTGTGTATTGATCTGATGTTGGTTTCGGCCTTCGGGGTTAATATTTGGGGAATTGTTCTCTTAATTTACGGTTAGTGATTGATGAATTGGAATGAGGCGAATGTTGTGTTTGTGTAACACTTGTTTATTATATACGCGAGTTATTCAGAAAGACCGGGTTTATCCCATTCTGAATAACTGTTCGATGATGAGTCGAAGATGAAGACGGTGGTTGAAGACCGGAGGTCTTCATGTCGTTTAGGTGATTATTGATGATCTTGATTGGGATGTACACCCATGAGGAGAGAATCAGTTGGTGATCGTCCAGACGTACTTGGAGATCGATGGATATGCGAGGAATAAGGTTCCTCCGGTTTCGTTCAGACCCAGAACGGACTAGTAAATGGATGTGTGTCTGACATCGGATTTCATACTGTGTGATTGATATCGATTGCATAGAGTGGTTTGCCTGTGTGGCATGCTAAGATGCAAATGATCAAGGCTTATGTTGAAAAGCAGAGTCTTGTGGTTGATGATCAAAGCACGGCCTGTGTGGCATAGCTTTGTGTAGCGTTGATTCGCGAGCCTCACACCCCGGTATGAACCAGAAATGGGAGAGGACTGCAGGGAGAACACGCGTTTCCTTCTAGCTAGGAGTTGTGTCAGTGTTTTTACACTGCCTTACATTTTACTTATGTGGATGATGGATAGCGAGGCGCCTCAGATATATCGGTCGTTCTCGAACCGATGGAGTCATTCGTTGGCTCATTTACGCCCCATAGGGCGGGGAGACGTAGTGTTCAGGATTTCGTCTAATCCACATCGGTGGACCGACCCTGAAGATCCAAGGGTCGATGCGTTCTGATCTTGAGGGGCGGGCTAGAGCGTCTCGAATCGGTAGAGGACTATCTCTTGCCTCGGTTCACAGATGGAAATCCAATTTCCAAATACGTGACATTTGCGGTTTTGGTTATAGAGCCTAGTATGGCGACATGATATATGGTACCCATGCTGTCTATGATTGATATTTATGATTGAAATTGTTTTAAACACTATACACTTATTATAGTATCAAGTGATTTGTTTTAACCGTATCAAGCATGCTTTGGCTAGTATAAGGGAAAATCCTATCCTCCGGTTTGTGTTGCATTGTGTGATGGGACCTGGGTCTTATGATAGCTTCATTGTTCTTTATTTAGCATTGCGCTGTTGTTTTATGCACTGGTGTTCTTGGGAGGAAACTCGTTCCGTGTTATACGGCGTGGTCCCTTGATTTACCTAACTGTAAAATAAAGATTAGTAACTGTTTTAGTTCTCACACCAGTCACATGACTGACCCGGAGTTTATTGTTTTAACCTAAACTCTGGATGCCCCTATTTTCCGCACGGACAGCTAGTAGTTTTGGTTTTGCAGATTTATATTCACAGGATCCTGATTTACAGCTGGAACGATACTCGGAAAGCTCTGTATCCGTGTATTACTTCTAGTTGTGTTTTGTATTATTTTCCGCTGCGATGTATTTAAATGTAATTTAAATCTCTGATATTTTCTGTGAAATATTTATTCTTACTCTGTATATTCTTGTATTCTGATGGAATTGTTGTAATATACAATGAAATATTCTTCTGTCTACGTTCTTCTGTGTTTTGTTCTCAACTCAATCCGTGATTTCCCGGAAGGGGGATTTTGGGTCGTTTCAGCGTGGTATCAGAGCTTTGGTTTACAAAGCTAGAGAACAAGACACATTAGAACCATACGAAAGAATTCATCAGAAATTGGATTAGTAATATCCAATGAGAATGACTCGTTAGAGATAGGATCAGTAGCATCCTAGAATGAGTGTGAAGAGTATATTTTTAAAAATGAAAACAAGTTTTGTTTTTAAATTTAAATCACTTATTCGTATTTGAATATTTATTTTATAATAAATTTGGACAATCCAATATATAAAGATTTTTCCTATATGCCTTGCAAACGTGTATTCGAAGTTTTAATGTACTGGATAGTTATAGAATCACACTCTAGTTGCCCGGGAATAATTCTGGCGATGGGGCACCATCGCCAGTATTTATTTTCGAGTTTCGAAAGTGAGATTTCTATATATTTCCAATTGACTAGTGTGAGAACCAAAACTAGATAGGGCTTATTGTTGCGATTTGGCATCAAAAATCTGATTTTTTGTTGACTATGTATCAAAGTTATGGGTTTGAAATGATAACCAACCAATTCATTGATGGTTGTGTTGTTTGAATATTGGTTGATTAATTAAATTTGAACCATTTAGCCAAATTGAACCAAACAGTAAGTTGTATTGAAAATTTGTCGCATTTGCTTGCATATACATGTACATACATTGAACAGGTCATTGCGAGGAGGCTAGAGCAGAAGAATAAAATTGTTTGCCCGACAAATAGGTACATGTTTACCATAATTTGCTGTTTTGTTTGGGTGATGATGGTTTTACGAGCCGATTGGCTTTTTCTTTTTCTTTTGGATTGAAGAAGGCCATGGGAGGCTATATGAAATATCCCGAAGTCCCCGGTGGAGGGGAGGTTACGGCGAAATTTTTCAAAAATTTAGGGTGTTAGCCAAATTTTTGAAAAATTTGAAAAGTTCTTAGAAACTGAAAAGTTGAAAAACTTAAGCCGTAGTGAAAATACTGGAAGTTGAGTTGATTTGTGAAACAACTTTCGGCTTCGTTCCTTTTCGGGGACGAAAAGTTTTAAGTGGGGGAGATTGTAATAGCCCGGAAATTCTGAGCCAATTTAAAATTTTTATTTTGGCGATTTTGATGAATTTTGAATATTTAAAATAGATTATTTTAAATATTAACGACGAGGAAATTTATTTTGAATAGAAATAGAACGTATATATTTATATAGATTGTCGTTAGAATATAAATATTTATTTAAATATATAAAAGGAATTGAAAATGGCGCGGTAGTTCGATAATTCGATTTCAAAATTCAAATGAATGTACAGGGTGCAAATTAAACCGGATTTTAGTGAAACCAAAAATATTTGAATCTATTTGAGAATACCTTTCCAACGAACCCGAAAAATTGAAATTTCATAGCGGGAATAAAAAGTTATGTCCAGTTGAAAATTCAGAATAGTCGCTGTGGAATTCTGGCCCTTAAAAATAGCCATTTTGCAAACGACCTCGGTTTTCGATGAAACCACTTTTGTTGGATCCGTGATGTCAAGTTATTGCTAGATTCCAAAATTCGTAATTTTTCGATTCAATATGTGAGCGTGGCAAAGGAAAACGCGTTTGACCAGTTTCAGTTGATTTTAATCGACTGGAAAATGGTCATTTTTCAAACGGTCTCAGAATTCGACGAAATTAGTTTTGTTAGAACCGTATCGTCAATACGAAGCTAGAAAATATTTTTTGGGAATTTTTCTAGTTAGTATGTGGCCCCGGTAAATTGAAATGTGCGTTCAAATTCAATATATAGATTTATATTTTGATTTTCATGAAAACTAATCGAAATGATCGAATCAGCTTACGATACGTGTCCCATTGTGTTCGGAATGGGGGTAATTAGTTATGGCGACAGTCGTTGGGTCTCGTTTCAAGGTCGAAATAAAAAGTTATTTTTTTTGAAATTAAATTAAAATAAATGTATATAAATATATATAAATATATATCTCCTACCCCTTATTCTCTAAAGCCCCCGTCGTTCATTTAATTTCCAAATCGAAAAGGGAAACCCCCCTCCACTGTAGCCCTACTCCGCCGCGCCGCCTCCCATGACCACCGCCACCTCCGCCGATTCTTCTCCCCACTCCTCCCAGTCAATGGCGCCATCTTCCCCCCTCCTCTCCTCGCTCAAACAGCCGACCTTCGAGCGGCTTTTCTGGTCAACGCATGGCTTCGAGTTCGCCAGGGATTGTGGGGTTTGACAGGCGCAACGGAGGAGCATCTTGAGGTGGTTGCTGATGTGGGGCCGACGATGTATGGAGTGGTGCGACGGGAAGTTTCCTGGGTCAGTGAAATGGGTTCGAACGATAGAGTCTCCTATTTTGGGAAGAAGGATTACAGAAAGGAAAGAAGCTGGGTGAGGGATTAGTTTAGTTTAATTTAGTTAGATAATTATCTTAAGTGTAGTAATTAGTTAATTAAAATTTGCTTTGGTTTAAAAATATAAATAGAATTTTTTTAAATTTTAGATTTTTAAATATATAATTATTGTTTAAAAATAATAATAATATAAGTATACTTTGCTATAGAATAAAAATAACATTGATCTTATAGAAAGAACAATATGGGTTAAAAATATAATCTTTTATATTGTAGAAGTATAAAAATATAATCTTTTATATTGTAGAAGTATAAAAATATAATCTTATATATTGTAGAAGTATAAAAGTATAATCTTTTATATTGTAGAAGAATCTAATTTTTATATAGAAGGAAACGGTGTAAAAATAGAATTTTTTATCTATATAGTAGTGGTATAAAAATGTGATTTTTATAGCGATGTAATAAAAATTCGATCTTTATATGTTAAGTAAAATAAAAATATGATTTTTATTTATTGAATGAAGCGATAAAAATATAATTTTTATTAGAAACAGCGGGACAAGGACTGCATTGGAATTTCAGACAGATCCGGACGATTCAGCAGTTCAAAAGTAAAGCACGGCGGAGTGGATCCCTAATGTGAGAACTCCTCACCTTTAATTTAAATTTCTAGTTAAAAATATATACCAGGATGCAGACAGTGTTTAGTAGCACCCGACACCCGTCGTCCACAGACCATGGACGGCTTGTATGCTTATTTGTTTGATTTTGATGTGTGGTTGATTATGTGACATGATGTGAAATAAAATAAAATATTTATATAGTTAAAAATATTTTATAGTTAAAAATATAATTTTTAACGTGTATATAAAATAAATATTTATAAACAAATCAAAAGATTTGTTTATATACACGCATTTGACTGATGTTGATTGGGACGATAAATTTTACACATCGCCCAACTGCACAAATAAAATCTGTGTTTGATTGTTTGAAAACCCCACACGGGTATTGGGGTGATATATGACATACACTAATCCCAATAATTAGTTGTATGTCGATCTATTGATTGACAGACTGTTATAAGCGTTGAATATTTATATTTGATGCTTATACAGTGTAGAATGCACTTTGGATGATGGTTGATTATTTGTCATTGTTGATATGTACATCCGTTGTATGGAAATCCACAGAAATAAAATCTATCGTAATTGATTGGGCCTCATTCCAGTTTTGAAATAGAATATTTGAAAATAGAAATATATGAAGCCGTGTTGATTAGATTGATGCCATTTTGATGCAAACGATATTTATATCGATTATATTCGTTTTTATAATGAATATTGAAAAGTGATTTCAAAATCGAATATTTTGAAATGAAATTCGAATTGAATTGAAACGAATTAGAATTCAAATTGAATTGAAATTAAAATGAATTCGAATCGAATTGAAATTGAACGGAAATCAATTATAAATGAATTCGAATTGAAATTGAATAGAATTGAATTTGTATAGAAAATGAATTCGAATTGAAATTGAATAGAATTGAATTCGAATTGAAAATGAATTCGAATTGAAATTGAATAGAATTGAATTCGAATTGAAATTGAATAGAAATGAATTCGAATTGAAATTGAATTGAAATTTGGAAAAGGTCGTTGTAAGTGCAGTTCGATGGCCGTTGATGGAAATCGACTGTACGGGCCTTGATAAAATTATTAAAAATAGTAATAATTTGTGTAAAATCATAAGAAATGATTTGGGAAGAATTGGGGTGAAAAACTCCATATTTGAAAGGATAAAAATAGATTTTTATCGAAATGAACTAGTTTTGAACTAGAATTAAAATTCATTTATTTTTGAAATAAATAAAGTGAATTTGAAATGGTTTTGAAATATAACCAGAATTTCCAATAATTGAATTGGAATGGATTTGAATCGAAATTGTCTTTGGAATATTTCGATGTTGGATTTCGTGATTATACAGATATTGTTATGGAAAATTGAAAGATATATTTATATCGTTATTTACAATACGATATTTGTTGGTCGTAGAATTTGATATTGAATATAAGCCGATATATTTTCTATTCACAGCCTTGTTTTTAATATCAAATGTGATTTGGGTTTGTCGTGAATGGTGTCTTCATTAACACTGTTCTTAAACCCAGTTGAGAAAAAGATTTAATCTTTTTATTTAGATTTAATGAAGTGTACCAATTAAATGGTATTTAATTGGAATTGAATTTGAATTGATTTTTGGGTTTATCGTGAACAGTGTTTTAAATAACACTTGTTCTTTAACCCGATAATTAATAGAATGTGATTTTGGGTTGTCGTGAATGGTATCTTCAATAATACTGTTCTTAGACCCAAATGAGTTAAGAAAATCAGAAACTAACTGGAGATTAATAAGTTGAATGGTTTCTTTGGTATTGATCTGATGTTGGTTTCGGCCTTCGAGGTTAATACTTAGAGAATTGCTCACTTACTAATTTACGGTTAGGGACTGATCGAAAATGTGATGTGATTTTGGGGTTTATCGTGAACCGTATTTTAAATGACATCGGTTCTTTAATCAGTTAAAGATTAAAACTAAGTGGAGTTTTAATGAATCTTTAATTAGATTGAAAAGACCGAGAATGGAGTATCACCAGTTTTGCTCCAAGCGATATTTAAATCTTTAATTAGATTTGAACGTGAAATGGTAATTGAATTTGCCGATAACACCGTGGTGTTAGATATGAAGTATGACCAGTTTTACTTCATGGGATGAATAGGTTGGGATTGGGAAATAAAATAAATGATTACTTCGGTGTGGTTCGTTAATCCCGACTAGTTTGAAGTGATATTCAAAAGAGGATTAAAGATTAAATTTAAGGAATTTATCTTTGATAGAATTAATGGGAACCTTTCCCTAAGAATGTGAAATTTAGAAACTAACTATAGGTTAGTTAAGAAGAATGGTTTCCTGTGTATTGATCAGATGTTGGTTTCAGCCTTCAGGGTTAATATTTGGGGAACTGTTCTATTACTAATTTACGGTTAGTGATTGATGAATTGGAATGAGGCGGATGTTGTGTTTGTGTAACACTTGTTTCTTATATACGCGAGTTATTCAGAAAGACCGGGTTTATCCCATTCTGAATAACTGATTCGACGATGAGTCGAAGATGAAGAAGGTGGTTGAAGACCGGAGGTCTTCACGTCATTTAGGTGATTATTGATGATCTTGATTGGGATGTACACCCAAGAGGAGAGAATCAGTTGGTGACCGTCCAGGCGTACTTGGAGATCGATGGATATGCGAGGAATAAGGTTCCTCTGGTTTCGTTCAGACCCAGAACGGACTTGTAAATGGATGTGTGTCGGACATCGGATTTCATTCTGTGTGATTGATATCGGTTGCATAGAGTGGTTTGCCTGTGTGGCATGCTAAGATGCAAATGATCAAGGCTTCTGTTGAAAAGCAGAGTCTTGTGGTTGATGATCAAAGCACGGCCTGTGTGGCATAGCTTTGTATAACGTTGATTCGCGAGCCTCACACCCCGGTATGAACCAGAATCGGAAGGGGACTGCAGGGTGAACATGCGTTTTCTTCTAGCAAGGAGTTGTGTCAGTGTTTTTACACGGCCTGACATTTTACTTATGCGGATGATGGATAGCGAGGCGCCTCGGATATATCGGTCGTTCTCGAACCAATGGAGTCATTCGTTGGCTCATTTACGCCCCATAGGGTGGGGAGACGTAGTGTTCAGGATTTCGTCTAATCCACATCGGTGGACCGACCCTGAAGATCCAAGGGTCGATGCGTTCTGATCTTGAGGGGCGGGCTAGAGCGTCTCGAATCGGTAGAGGACTATCTCTTGCCTCGGTTCACAGATGGAAATCCAATTTCCAAATACGTGACATTTGCGGTTTTGGTTGTAGAGCCTAGTATGGCGACATGATATATGGTACCCATGCCGTCTATGATTGATATTTATGATTGAAATTGTTTTAAACACTATACACTTATTATAGTATCAAATGATTTGTTTTAAACGTATCAAGCATGCTTTGGCTATTATAAGGGAAAACCCTATCCTCCGGTTTGTGTTGCATTGTGTAATGGGACCTGGGTCTTATGATAGCTTCATTGTTCTTTATTTAGCATTGCACTGTTGTTTTATGCACTGGTGTTCTTGGGAGGAAACCCGTTCCGTTTTATACGGCGTGGTCCCTTGATTTACCTAACTGTAAAATAAAGATTAATAAATGTTTTAGTTCTCACACCAGTCACATGACTGACCTGGAGTTTATTGTTTTAACCTAAACTCTGGGTGCCCCTATTTTCCGCACGGGCGGCTAGTAGTTTTGGTTTTGCAGATTTATACTCACAGGATCCTGATTTACAGCTGGAACGATACTCGGAAAGCTCTGTATCCGTGTATTACTTCTAGTTGTATTTTGTATTATTTTTCGCTGCGATGTATCTAAATGTAATTTAAATCTCTGATATTTTCTGTGTAATATTTATTCTTACTCTGTATATTCTTGTATTCTGATGGAATTGTTGTAATATACAATGAAATGTTCTTCCGTCTGTGTTCTTCTGTGTGTTGTTCTCAACTCAATCCGTGATTTCCCGGAAGGGGGATTTCGGGTCGTTTCAATTCCTCTAGTTTCATGAATCTAGCGAGCGTAGTTCATTCGGACCTTTGGATGGTAGGGGAAACGAAACGGGGTTAGTTTGATTGTTATAATTACTGGAGGCTATTGTTTTTTATGTTTTAGAATTTTTACAGAGAATTAATGAAGAGATGAAGAAGGAATTTCGAAATAAGAAGTTTAAAAAAAGGTTGAAACTACCTTTTAGTGGGAATTAATTTTTGAAAATCTGGTAGTTATATGTTGACATACCATATTCAACATGTCGACATATGTGTCTTTTTATTTTTCTGGTTTTTTTGTTATATATTATATTATATTATATTATATTATATATTAATATATTTAATTACTCTATTTCACTTAAAGAACAAATTCCTAATTCTCTTTTAAATTTAGTGAACTCTGATTCATTTAAAGGTTTTGTTAATATATATTCTATTTATTTATATGTTACTATGAATTAGAGTGAAATTTTCTCTTTATTTACGTTATCTCTCAAGAAATGATGTCTTATATCTATATGTTTAGTTCTTGAATGATGAGTTGGATTTTTAGATATATTTATAGTGCTTGTATTATCGCAGTATATTTGTGATTTATTTATTTTTAATCCGAAATCAATTAGAGTTTATTGCATATATATTACTTGTGAACAATCCAAAGCAGAAGATCTAAAATCTTCTTTAGTTGTTGACAAAGATACTGTATTTTTCTTTTTACTAAATCGGGAAACTAGTGAATGTCCTAAGAAATGACATGTTCCACTAGAGCTTTCACGATTGGATTAACATCCCGCATAGACAACATCATAATAAGAAATTAAATCAAATGAATCATCCTTAGGATAAAATAATCCAAAATCTAATGTATATTTTACATGTCTTAGAATACGTTTTACGGCTATTAAATGAGTTTCCTTAGGTTTCGATTGATATCTTGCACAGAGACATACACTATGCATTATATCTTGTCTACTAACGGTTATATATAATAATGATCCTATCATACCTCTTTATAATTTTTGATCAACGTCTTTTGACGTATCTTCTTTACTTAGTACTATATTAGTTGTCATTGGTGTTGGTCTTCCATTAGTTGTAGTTAAATTATATTTATTAATTAAATCTCTTGTGTATTTTTTGTGATTAATAAATATTCCTTTTTTTAATTGTCTTATTTGTAAGCGTAAGAAGAATGTTAGTTCTCCCATATGATTCATCTCAAATTCTTATGTCATAAAATCTGAGAATTATTTATTCATTTTATTATTTGTTGATCCGAAGATTATATCGTCAACAAATATTTGTACTAATTGAATACCATTATTATTTCTCTTAATAAAAAGTGTATTATCTATTTTACCAATTTCGAAGTTTGATTGTATAAATACGTTCTTAACCTATCATACCATGCTCTAGAAACTTGTTTTAATCCATACCATGCTTTGTTTAATTTATATACGTGATCTGAAGATTTTTCATCCTAAAAAAGAGGTGGTTGCTCTACATACATGTCTTCTTTAAAACGTCCATTTAGAAAGGAACTTTTAACATCCATTTGATATAATTTGAAATTATAATGATTAGCAAATGATAATAAAATTCTAATTGCTTCTAATCTTGCTACGGGGCCAAAAGTTTAATCATAATATATTTCCTCTGCTTGACTATATCGTTGGGCTACTAATCGAGCTTTATTTCTTATGACCTGAACGAGTTCATTCATTTTATTTTTATAAACCAATTTGGTTCGAGTTAAAGTTTTGTCCTTTGCTGTAGGAACAAGTTCCCATACATCATTCCTGGTAAATCGATTCAATTCCTCTTGCATAGCAAGGACCCATGAATCATCAGATGTTGCTTCCTTTTGATTCTTAGGCTCAATATTGAAATAAACGCTGAATTACTCATATTATTTAATTGATTTCTGGTCCTAACAACTGATTCAATATCTCCTAAGATATTTTCTGCAGGATGGTCTCTTAGTAGTCCAACTTTTTTATTTGATTGATTAATTTCATTATTTATTTCATCAATCCCATTTTTACTTTCATCTTCGTAGTATTGTGTTGTATTTTTATAATTTTCATCAAAAGATACATTTAAGGTTTCTTCTATGGTATTAGTTCTTAAATTAAAAACTCTATATGCTTTACTTCTTTCTGAATGTCCAACAAATATTTCTTTATCAGATTTAGAGTCAAATTTGTCTAAATTTTCCTTAGTATTATGTATAAAACATTTACTTCCAAATATTTTAAAATATTATACTTTTGGTTTCTTGTTATACAAAAGTTCATATGGTGTTTTATGGGTTAAGGGTCTTATTAAAATTTTAATTAAAATATAACAAGCTGTTGCAGCTACCTCAACCCAGAAATTCCTTGGTAAATTGCTATCTGATAACATGGTTCTAGCACATTCTTGAATTGAAATATTCTTACGTTCAACTACTCCGTTTTGTTGAGGGGTTCCTGGGAGAGAAAAATTATAGGTTATCCCCTTTTTATTACAAAACCTTTCAAAATTTTCATTTTCGAACACCGTGGTCACTACATATTGTTTTGATTTTTCAAGATAATAAATTTTGAATTCTTTTAGCAAAGGTTTTTAACTGATCAAAAGCATCACTTTTATTTTTAAGAAATAATGTCCAAGTGAATCTAGAAAAATCATCAATTATTACATAAACATATCCATTATGATTTATTGATTAAGTTCAGGATGGACCAAACAGATCCATGTGAATTATTCTAATGGTTTTGAGGTTGTAATCTCCTCTTTCGATTTAAATGAACTTCTTTTTAATTTTCCGAACAGACAAGCTTTACGTAAATTATTTACATTAAATTTCATTTTGCGTAATCCTCTAATTGAATCTAACTTTGAAATCCTAGAGATGTGTTTGAAATTTATATGACTGAATCTCTTATGCCAAACCCAAGGGTCACTTGTATTGGCCATAAGACATAAGTTATCCTTAGAAATTTTCATACATAATATATAGATATTTTCTTTCTGTCTCCTTCAAATATTGTTTTTGAACTGTTATCTTCTATAAAGCATTTATCTTATTTAAAGTTGATTTTATAGCCTTTATCGGAAAGTCGACTTATACTTAGTAGATTATGTTTTAAATTCCTAACTAATAAAACGTCAGAGATTATAGGAGTTTCAGAATTACCGACATTGCCGATGCCAACTATATATCCTTTAGAGTTATCACCGAAGTTAACCATTCCACTATC
Source organism: Allium sativum (assembly GCA_030737875.1). Taxonomy (NCBI): domain Eukaryota; kingdom Viridiplantae; phylum Streptophyta; class Magnoliopsida; order Asparagales; family Amaryllidaceae; genus Allium; species Allium sativum. Next base: position 223,532,190 of record CM060909.1, on the reverse strand, counting down.
TTCATATACTAGATTATTCATTAATTCTGGATTTTCCGTCATATGTCTTGAACAACCACTATCCAATATCCATTTATCCTTTTTGATTTCCACTATTTGGCATTCAGTATTTGAATTTTCAACAGCCACATAACACACCTTTTCCTGTATTGGACAACAATTTAGTAAAGGACAAATTTTTGGTTTGAGCCTCCGAAAATAACTTATTGTATAAACAGGTCTCTTTCATAACTTATTATGAAAGTAGGCCTGTTTTCTATGAGGGCACTTTGCCTTGCGCATTCCATTGGTGCGCATAAAAAAATTTGTTCATGCGCACGAATGGAATGCACACAGTTTTTTTAACACTTGCACACTCCATGGAATTCATAACAGCTCATTGTTTTATGATGGCCAAAAATGACCTTGCGTACTCCATTTTTGCTCAAGAACAAATTTGTTCTTGTGCACAAATGGAGTGCGCAAGTGTAAAAAATAAGAAAAAAATAAAAACCTGCGCACTCGATTTCTGTGCAAGAACAAATTTGTTCTTGCAAAAATGGAGTGCGCATGGTCAGTTGGCCTGATAGAAAACAGGCCTACTTTCATAATAAGTTATGAAAGAGGTTTGTTTATACAAAAAGTTATTTTCAGAGACTCAAACCAAAAAAATTTCCTTCAGTAAATCACTTGATTTTTCAACATAATTGAATGTAGACTCTTCAAACATTGATGCAATGCATGAATAAACTAGTGTTATAAATATTTTCAAAATTTGCCATTTTATATTTCCAAAATTCAAGTTTTGAAATTTTGAAACCTATGCTCTAATACCAATTGTTAAGGATGAGGATTAAGGACCTTAAGGCAGAATTAACACTGGAGGGGGATGAATAGTGTTAATAAGAAACTTATAGAAATCTTTAACTAATTTATGTTACTATATGAATCACACAATGATTATCACACCAGAGATGATCACAAACACAGAAACAATCTAAGACTTGATATAAGTAAATATAAAATGCAGAAAAGGAAAGAACACACCAGATTTTAATTTGGATTACTCCTACATCCAGTCCCATGCAATGCGGGATTGCACAGAGTTTTATTAATATCAGAATCCAATTACAACACCCATGATTCCACGTTTACAAGGTTAACACTGATTCCACCACCCTTGATTACATGGCTACAAGGTTAACATCGCTCTGTTTCCTTGATTTCAGGGCTACAAGGAACACACCTTTTCCCAAACAATTACCTAATAATTGCAACAGCCCTAGAACTCTTCAATAGCACTTCCAACCAGAGAGTATTTGATAGAGATTGATAAGAGAGAAAGAATAATATAGTTTTTATTGAAATCGACAGAGTATAAGTGTAGAAATCAAGAAATTAAAGAATGATAATGGTGGTTAGAGATAAGATGAAGATAGAGAATAAAAAGTGATTAATGATTCGAAATTTACCTCTATTTATAGAGTTTAAAAGGTTGCAACGTTTCTGAAGCATTTCAAAATAAGAAAAGACACATCCTTTGAAATTTAAAAAGTAACAGTTATATGTCATCATATCCAATTATGTATGTCGACATATATAAAGTAATTTGAATTTTAAAACATTTTAAAGTGTTTTAAATTATAATATATATATATATATAATTTGGAAATTCTTGAATCAAAACTAGTGTTTCAAGTGGATTTTCTAAAGTGTAAAAACATATAAAATATAATAATACATTATATAATCATATTTGTAAACATATATATTATTAATATATTTATACTAAAAACTTTATAAACTATATATATATATATATATTTGAAATCATAAGTAAAACCATTAATAATTTGAAATCATTTAGAAAAGGAGTTTGAAAATAATTTTGAAATGGAATTTGAAAACAGAATTTGAAAGTGCTAACCGGAGTTTTACATATAAATTAGACTCCAATACTTTGATAATCTTGAGATCTTAAAATCTTGAGTTGATTAATCATGAGTCTTGAATCTCCTTTGAGATCTTGAATTCCTTGATATCTTGAATCTCTAATACTGTACAGTCTTCAATATTTTTATCATGCATATACATACATACATACATACATACATACATATATATATATTCTAGACAAAGTTGGTAGTATATATTTTATAATCAATAAAATTGTTAATTGAAACAAGGTTGTTATCATCAAAATTCCGTTCTCCAACATGAGCAGAGTATGCAAGTCCGTGACGATCGTCATGACCGGGACAAGCGAGAGGAAGATGACCAGAGGAAGAGAAAGGAAAGGGATAACTAGGAGAAGGATCATGGTGAGGATGATTCACACAAACATGCCAGAGCTAATAAGGATCATGCTCCCCGGTTTAAGTCTCCACAAACCGGGCAATTACACCTCTGGCTGCTACTTCCCCTCCAGTTGACATCCAACAAATCATTAAGAGGTCACCCTACTCTCTCCCAGCAGTTAATTTTACACTTTCTACAAGATTTCCCCCCACTTGTTCTTAAAAGGAGTTGCTCTGACATGGACATGAGACCAATGGATAAAGAGGCAAGGATCAAGAATCTCGAGACGATGAAGGATGATGTCGAGAGGCTGACTAACTGGCAGAAGCTTGTTGGAGAACTCCAAAGAGTCAAAAAATTAATAACGAGGCCATGCTAACCATGGAGAATGGTAAAGATGAATGGGACAAAACTCTCAAGGCACGTGATGCTAGCATTGAAATTCTTGCCAGGAAGAATGAGGAACTGGAGGCTAAAAACAAGAGGATTAAGGACGAGCTTGTTCTTGTTGCCTCCTCTCATAAGAAAAGGGAAGACATGTTACCAGCTTCCAGATGCTCATTCAGCTTAAAAGAATGCCGAAGATAAATTGGCCCTAAAGCATAAGGTTGCCGAGATTTATCAAGAAAACACTTACAATTTACACGAAAAAGTCAATTCCCAGGAGTTGGAGATCTCTTCGCTGAAGGCAAAAATGGAATAAGTTGAGCAAGCATAACGTGGCTACTGGAAAAACCCATGTTAATGCAAAGGATGGATTCAATTCTACTTTGTTTGATTTTTACATTCTCAGCGTCATGGAGCGAGGAAGCCTATCTTTCTTGGAAGACAAGTATCTGATCACTTTGGCTGAAGTTTAGGAGGAAATTCTTACACGACTCGAGGGCAGCGGTTACACAGAGGAGGAGCTTTTGGGGTATTACATGGATGACGAATCCCATCCTGCCTTTGTCGGGGGAAAGGAGAAACTTAGAAAAGAGCGTGCCTTGGCGGCTGGAGCCGAATCTTCTAAGGAGCATGTCCTTGATCTAGTTGTTACCACCGCTGACACTACTTCCCTTTATACCACCATTACTGATCCCAAGCCTCTTACTGTGACTTCCGCCGAGCTTACTACCGCTTCTGGTGAGAAGACAGAGGCAGCTAAATAACACTCACCGAATAATGATGGCAATGAGGATAACCCAAATTCTTATGAGATAGACATCAGAAGCCCTCTCCCTTAAGGTAAAACTGGCACTGATCCAGTCTTGCCGGACTTCTTATTCACTCCATATGGGTTCGTTCATTTCCTTGCTCATTATTCACTTGAATTGGGCCTAAACACTCCAATCCCCTCTCCTACCGTGCTTGGAGATATGGGAACTAGAAATATCTTCACTCTTACCCTGATGGTGACAAGGGCTTTGGTTGTTACTCCTCCGTCGAGCGTTCCTTCTTTAGCTCTTGAGTCTCCCTGCTTCTGCTTCCTAGCTTGGGTAACAATCAAAAAATATTGTTGCACTTCACAGCTTGGGTGACCCGACCATCTTATCAGGAGGGGGAATGGAAGATGCTGAGGATCAGGAAGACAGCCCAGAGATAGATGTTACCGACCCTTCAAATATTTCATCTTCGGGTAAGAAGCCTCCATCTAGAAGGTACGGTACGAAAGGTAGTGCTCGTAAGAAGATACTTGCCTTAACTTCTACCGAGATTCCGCAGGATGATGAGGAAGGTACAGATGCAAGCCAGACCACCATCACAACTCCTTCGACGCGACTCGGTAAACTCCCGCTAAAATTGAGTAGCTCCTTTTAAGGCGGGAAGAAGAAGGATTGAGATGTTTGGCTGCTTATTTTTCTTTATGTAGCATTCTTGTTTGTAGTTTCTTTTGATCGGATTTTGTGCAAGTGTCGGTCCTCGCTTTTGAACTTTGTAAAAAATTTCTTTATGAAATGAAATCACTCTTTGCTTTTTGTACTTTAACTATATATTTTCATGTATTGATTTCTTTACTGGGCGCAAGTCTTTGCTTCTTTGTCAAATGCAAGTCTTTTTGTTTATTGTGATGTCGTGATGAGCTTGTGGTATGTTTTCAAAACATTGTTCCATTCCAGTGTGGTTGTGTTGCCCCCATACCATAGGTTGTCACGAATAACATAAGCTAGATTCGATCAACTTTGCTGAGATTCTTTTATTTTTATTGGCATACTAGGATTTTTCAACTTTCTTGGCGACATCCTTTTGTTTTTGCTGGCGTGTTGAGAGCCTCTAAGCTTGCCAAATCACTTGGGAGCCCGACTTTATTGGTTGATCATGTGCTTTTCATGGAGAAGCCATTAGTTCCTGTGCCTTCGCTTAAATGGTCTTATGTTTAGCCCAACTTCATCGACATATCGAGCGAATCGATGTGTATCGATTTCATTGGGTGCCCCCGAAGAAGTATTTGGCTTAGCCCAACGTTCGTCTTAGCCAACCGAGTAAATCAGACATCGGAGATTTTGTTCGCTTCCTCGTTTAAGGAGGTCTTTTGTTTAGCCCAACGTTCATCTCAGTCAGCCAAGTAAATCGGGCGTCAGAGACTTTGTTGGCTGCCTCGCGTAATTAGGACTTTGGTTTAGCCCAACATTCATCTCAGTCAGCTGAGTAAATCAGGCATCAGAGACTTTGTTGGTTGCCTCATGTAAGAAGGACTCTGCTTTAGCCCAACGTTCATCTCATCCAACCGAGTAAATAAATCGTCGGAGACTTTGTTGGCTGCTTGGCACAAGGAGGATTTGGTTTAGCCAAATGTTTGTCTCAACCAACCGAGTAAATCAGGCGTCGGAGACTTTGTTGGGTGCCTCGCGTAAGGAGGACTTTGGTTTAGCCCAATGTTCATCTCAACCAGTCGAATAAATTAAGAGTTGGAGACTTTGTTTGTTGCCTCGCATAAGGAGGACTTTGTTTTAGCTCAATGTTCGTCTCAGACAGCCGAGTAAATCAGTCGTCGGAGACTTTGCTGACTGCCTAGCGTAAGGAGGACTTTGATTTAGCGCAACTTTCGTCTCAGCCAGCCGAGTAAATTAGGCATCAAAGACTTTGTTGGATGCCTCATGTAAAGAGGTCTTTGGTTTAGCCCAACTGAGTCGACATACCGAGCGAATCGACGTGTATCGACTTCATTGGGTGCCCTCCGAGAGGTTTTTTTCTTTGTGTTTGCTTGCCGTTCTTTTCGCCACTTGACTCTTAGTGACTCCCCCTTTGTATCTATAAGGCGATGCATTACATCCTCATATATATGCAGAATGATGTTTATGACATTCGACACTTGATTTGTCTTTGTCGGGATGTGTTGTAAGGGTCCGCAGGTCTTACTGGACTTGTCAGCAAGCAAGCGTTCTTTAGATAGTGTACAATGTTGTAACATGCCGTAATTTTATACACATTAATTATAATGTAAAGACAATAAAGTGAATATTAGTTAATTATATATTCAGAATGAAGTAAAACTGACTTTACTGTTGCGTTCATCTCGAAATTATGGTTCATTTAGACCCCGAGTTTGCATAAAACGGATAACGTATGAAGAAGTTATGAACTGTAGGAGTTTGTGTATATATATAAGGAGAAAAAATATAAAAATAATTCAAAACAAGACAACGCATAGAAAATGAACGTTATGGGAAGACCTAACCTGGGACTAGGTCGACCTATGGGTTAACCCATGCATGGATGAGGTCGAGCCATGGGTCGACACAAGTGGTAGGTGGGTTGACCTACACACATGCTAGGCAGGTTATGAGTTCTGTATCTAGATTGTTTTATAACAAGGTTCGTTGGGTATGTTGTATGGTTGGATTTGAAAACCTAAAATCTAACGGTAATAGGATTATCCTAGGTAATCTATATAAAGGCTAGCACTCTCATTTTTTTCTACGCACAAATCTATTCTTTATTCTTCCTCCTCCAAACCTTTTCTAATTAAAATAATGAAGACGTTGAGGTGCTGCCCAAACATAGATTAGAGAGGACAACTCGTATTTTTCAATAACAATTCTAAAGTGGACTTTTTTCTACAACAACTATTTTAGAAGATTTTCTAGATCTACAACTATAGTGAGTATTACTGTGATTATTCAGATTTCTTCTAAGTTCAAGTTAAATAGATATAATAGTTGTTGTGGTAGTCTAAATAAAAAGAATATTGACAGTAAATATATTTTTGGATATGAAAGTAACAATGTTTATAAGATTATTCTTATTTGTTATTACAGTCAATTGCCTATTCATTTTTAGTTGAATGCTTGTAGATACACCTCTCTTCCTTATCCCCTTCTTGTAGTTAGTTTTATTTACAGTATTATATGCCTTTTTGAATTACATAGAATATGAAAAGTATGAAAAAGGGTGAAAGGCATATTAGAATTTGAATTGTAAGTTGGGATTATTAAAGGGGAATAATATGTAAAAACGAATAAGTTAAGTAGAAATGTCATTTGTAAACATGAATTGACATTAATATGGCATTGAATAGGAAGAACATGGTATTTGACGTTGATGTGTGAACATAGCCTATAAACATATTAATATGACATTGATAGGTGGATATCAATTTGTAGACGTATTAATATGGCATTGATTGGGTGAACATTTATTTGACATTAATTTGTAGATATGTCAATAAGGCGTTGATTTTAAAACATGTAATTAACATTAATATGTATTTGTTAATTGAGGAACATGTTAGCATTAAAGGGAATATGTTAATATGTCATGTTGATTAGCATTAAAGAGGATATGTTAATTGGAGGAATATGGTAGTTTGTCACTTATTGACATTAAACTGGGAAGGATACATTAATTGGGGAAAATACATCAATGTGACATTTATGAGCATTCATGGTTAATTTGGTGAAAAACGTATTAATAAGATATTATGTCCTTTAATGTTAATTTGGACAATTATGCTCATTTGATGAGGATGATAATTTATCTTCCTTGCCATATCCTGCTTTTTAATTTATTTACAATCGTGTTTATGTGTCTATTTGTATAGTAATTTGGTTCTATTCTTCTCCTTCTCTTTTCACTTTTTATTTACGTTGAGCCTGGCCCATCGAGAGCCTAAGCAATTTCCGATTTAAGATTGCACATAATTGAAATTGGGATAATATGAAATGAAAGTGAAAAAGGAGAATTTAGGGGAATATTATAAATTGAGGACATTTGACTGTAATTTGGGAATATAATCATAAGGCAGAATATGGAAATCTAAATACATGTTAGATTAGACTTAATGCAGATACTAAGTAATGAATATGTTATGAAAATGAAAGAACCGAATGTAATTAAGTAAGATAAATAACTTAATATATATATGCATACATCTGGGCAGGTTCTTGGGGAGGGGGGTTGTACGCATATAATAACAACCATGCTTATTAATGAACTTAAACATGCCAAGTTAAAACCTGATTATTAATAAGCTAAGAGGTCTCTCGTCCTGCTATTTGTATCTGGTTTTTGAGACTCTTAATATCCTAGGTACTTGGGGGCACAAGCTTAGGGGGTTTGGCTTGTGTCATTCTTGTTGTATGGAACTTGTATCAATCAGTATCCCTTTTGGTATTTGTCAGAGGGCCTCGCACTAAGTAGGGGCAGGGCACGCTTTACTGATCTGGATAGCTAGAGGTTCAAATGAGCGGTGGGTACAGGTGCGTTTAAGCGGGGTCACCAGCGTGCATGGGTCCAAATGGGGAAGATAAATGCTATAACACCAGTAAATTGGTATGTGTCCTAAGTTTCCACTTTAGGGTGTGATACACCCAACTGTAGGGTTGGAACTGGGTATTTACGTAATAGGAAGCCGATCGCCTAGGTAGTATTTAGGGTAACACCTATTCCTATTTGTAAGTAGGATACACCTAATCATGTTCCTGTTGAGTAATTAGGATACACCTAATCTTGCTGTTATGTAATTAGGGTAACACCTAATCCTATTATGTAATTAGGTACACCTAATCATGTTATTATATAATCGTGCTGTTAAGTAATCATGTTGTTAATCTACTGTTATATAATCTTGCTGTTAAATAATCATGTTGTTAATCCTACTGTTAAGTTATCTTGCTACTAATCTGCTGTTATATAATCTACTGCTAAGTAATCCTACTGCTAATCCTATTGTTATATAATCCTACTGTTAATCCTGCTGTTACATAAGCCTGTTGTTATGTAATCCTATTGTTATATAATCTTGCTGTTGGGAAATCCTACTGTTAAGTAATCCTGCCGTTAATCTTGCTGTTATGAGATCTTGCCGTTAAGTATTATGGTGACACATAATCCTTATATTTTAGTAGAACTGCAAAAGAGTCAATCTACCTGATCTGATTATTATCATCATTGTCTTGGTAAAAGAATTGCCAGTCCTTGTTATCAGTTCATATCAGCTATTGTTCACCTTTAGACATGTATAGACTTACACCCTGTTATGTTGCGAGAACAACTATTTATCTGTTTTACTTAACTTAGTAAGTCGGGCTGTTAATAGCACCAGCTCACCAAGCTTTATGTCTGACGCATTTCCTTTCTTTCTTTCTCTTTCTTTCCCCCAAGCTTACAAGGAGAAAGCGTATATTTTAGTTTTCTTTGTTATCTTGGTCATAATGGGTTTCTACAAGTTGGATTTCTGCCTGCTCTCTTTCCAAGGTTAGGTTTTATCTTTTTGACTATATTTGGAGATAACATTATTTTACTCCGATGTTGTTTTTGACTGAGGTTTTGAGACATGACATTTAGTAACTGTTTGATCAAATGAAAGTTTTCTTCCGCTGTAAATTTATTCTTAGGTCTTGTGAAATCTTATTCTCTGTGATGTTTTATGTCTTTATACCAATAATGCTCCATACTTTCTTAATGAAATCCTCATACGGGTGACATTAAGGAATGTGGGGTGTTACATTTGGTGCCAGAGACTGATGTTACCAAGAACACTAAAGTTTTGTTTAAAAGAATTTCAAAAGAAAATGCGTTTTCTAGGAATCAAAAGTTTCTTTTGAAAATAAAGTATCCCCTATAGTCAGTTACAACCTTCCTTTGACTCTTTCTAAATCGTTATCTTTCTAGTTGAGTTATAAGGCATTTTATCCAAACTTTCCTTTATAGGTTAAAATTGGAATAGTGGACACACCTGTTTAGCTTAGTAGTTGGGAAGAGTCGGTGTTAAAAACGAACTTGTTGCTAGAAAAATATAAAAAAGGTTGATCATGGATGAAAGTACCTTATTAGTTTAGTGGTAAAAGAGATAGTTTGGAAGATAGGAAAAAACTAGATTAAATTGTTAAAGAAAGGTGGGGTGTATTTCCATAATTTGGTTTAACATAGAAAACATTATTGCAGGAATGGAAGGGTTGGTGCGAAATAGGAATTTTATCGTATTACGCATTAACCACCCACTTGAAGATAATTAAAAGAAATATCTTGAAATAGCGAGTTTTTATAAAATTTATTTTCTAACTCTATGGAAATAGATTTTTGTATGTTTATGGTGACCAATTAATTAGGGAACTTACAAAAAGGTGAATTTAAGGGTGGAAAGTAAAAAGAACAACATGAGTATATTAGAATCTAAAGGATAATAGGAAAGGTCTAGGAAAAGGCAAGGGTTGGTGAGAGAAATATTGTTATATTTCTTTAGTTCTTTCTAGTTTTCATGGTTGGTTTAGGAATATTTTGTCCCTTTTTCCTTTGGTATATTGGCTGCGTGGAGCCTCAACCACGGTAAATTGAATCGTGTAGAGCGTATGTATTGTAGGCTTATTGGAGCAGTCCTTTACAAATAAAGTAAATCCCAAAGGGTGTGATGATAGCATTTGTGATTGTTTTTCACTTAGGCCCAGTGGTAGTTTCTGAACCCCATAGGGATCAGTTTGATTATCTAGTTATCTTTGGTAATCCGAGGTTGGAACTAAAATCTTGTTGTTTGGGACATGGAATAGGTTGCCATGATTAGGCCTCATATGACATATTGATTTACAATGAGAGGATAAATTACGAACCTAAAAGATGGCATAGGTTTTAATATGACATATGGACTTATAAGTTAAAGTCATGGACCTAACATCTATAAAGTATTTTTGGAGTTGTTTTGACTGTAAGAAGAAAATAGTCGGGCGAGGACTAATTCTTGAAACTTCTTATGAACCGAAGGGTTAGTCATGTTGATATTCTTAGGGCTTCTCTAGGGTGAACCAATTCAGTTCTCTTTATGCTATACTTATTCCGAATAATAAGTGATTGGAAGATTATCTCTAGGAGAGAAAGATATATCGGTTTTCAGATCTGTATTTGTGGCAATGCTAAATTTGTAGCATTTTTGGATACAACACATAGTGTAACTAAGAACTGAGTTTCCTGATTTGGAGTAGAGTATTTCCTACCTATGAGAATATACTGTCAACAGATAGGCTGGATGCTTTGACAAGCTACCAGCATAATAATTTGTCTCAGGTGGAAAGCGGGTCTTTCTTAGGGGTATTCAAACTCGAATTTAGACCGGTGAAGGATAAGTTTGATTGGAATATTTTACCCCCTAAACCCTATCCTTTGAAAAAAATATAGTGTGGCCTTTATGTTGGAACTTTCCACATGATTTTTAAGGAAGTAGTTGGACTTCAGTTGTATTGGAAAGGTTTTCGAAAAAAAAGCCAAGTAAAGGAATTTTTGAAATAATTGTGTTTCTAGACAAGAGTATAACAAGGAGGTGTTTTAGGAAAATTTGTGGAACCACTTTGAGTCAAAACCCCATAGGCGTAAAGTTTTAAAGAACATGTTTTTTGGTATGAAATTTGTATTTTGAAATTTTCCTAAATGCAACTGTATATGTTTCAAAAAAGAAATTTTCGCATTTAAAATTTTGCCCATTTAGATTTTTTTTCGAATATGATTTTGGAAAATTATATATATTTATATAATGGGGGCTGGAAGTAAGTCTTTATAGGGATGGGCAATATAAGTGGAATAAGCTTAGGAACATAAGATGGGTAAAGTAAAGACTAGAAATGTGGAAAGGAGGAAAAGTGTAACTTTACTTGTAAAGATTAGGGTAAGATTTTGAATTAGTCCACTTGAGAGTTTTTTTTCCCGAAGTAACTAAGATAAGTAAGATGAAAGAGCTTCACTAAGAGATTCAAGTTTCTTTCCCACATTCTTTTAACAAGTATTTTTTTCCTTTTTGAGTATTTTATCTGTTGCTTCTTCCTTTGATTAGGGGTTCCCTCTAGTATATCCTTGGAAAGTGTAGATCTTAGGAATCGAGCTTATAGATGATATAATATGGTTGAAACATGTGTTTGATACATATTACGGTTGATGGTTACAAGTGTTTGCTAGTGGTTTCCAGTGGATGCATATACACACACATTAGGCACTAGATCGGCTCAAACACTTATATATTGCAAATGGATGTATGTGCATTTTAAATTTTCAATGGATGAAAATGGTTGAACCATCACGTGGATGTTGCGTTTTGGTGAATGGATGTTGCACACATATCGAATTTATATGTATTAGTAGGATTCTTTTGCATACATATTGGATACATGACACAAACATATTTTGCATTAAGGAGGTCAACTGAATCAGTCGACCGCTTAATTTTCGCATTAGAGTAAGAACATGTACACACAACCCCTTTGCATATGCTCATACAAGCATTAGAAATTCTTAAGGACAATGGATGCATGTGGATGATGGATGAGTAGATGGTTGCTAAAATATTAACATTCTTCTTGATTGGAGATTTCGAGGACGAAATCCTTTAAGTAGGGGAGAATGTAACACCCCATAATTTAATACACATTAATTATAATGTAAAGACAATAAAGTGAATATTACTTAATTATATATTCATAACTAAGTAAAACCGACTTTACCATTGTGTTCTTCTCGAAATTCTGGTTCAGATAGACCTCGAGTTTGCGTAAAACAGATAACGTAAGATGTTGTTATGAACTATAAAAGTTTGTATATATGTATGGAGAATGTATATAAAAATAATTCAAAACGAGGCACTGCGCAGAAAATGAACGCTGTTGGACGACCTAACTTGGGACTTGGTCAACCTATGGATCAACCCATGCATGAATGGGGTCGACACAAGTGTTAGGCGGGTCGACCCACACGCATGCTAGGCAGGTTATGAATTTTGTGTTTGTATTGTTTTTATAACAAGGTTCGATTATTATGTTATATGGTTGGATTTGATAACCTAAAGTCTAACGGTATGGGATTATCCAAGGTAATCTATATAAAGGGTAACACTCTCATTCTCTTCAACACAGAAAGTTATTCTTCATTCTTCCTCCTCCAAACCTTTTCTAATTAAAATAATGAAGATGTTGAGGTGCTTCCCAAAAATAGATTAGAGAGGATAGTTCGTATTTTCAACAACAATTTTAAAGTGGACTTTCTTCTACAAAGACTATTTTAGAATATTTTCTAGATCTACAACTATTGTGAGTATTACTGTGATTATTCAGATTTCTTATAAGTTCAAGTTAAATAGATATAATACTAGTTGTAGTAGTCTAAATAAAAATAATATTGACACTAAATATAATTTTGGATATGAAAGTAACAATGTTTATAAGATTATTCTTATATGTTATTACTGTCAATTACCTAATCATTTTCAGTTGTTTACTTCTAGATACATCTCTCTTCCTTACCCCCTTCTTGTTGTTTGTTTTATTTACAATATTATATGACTTTTTGAATTACATAGAATATGAAATGTATGAAAAAGGGAGAATTGGGCATATTAGAATTTGTACTGTAAGTTGGGATTATCAAAGGAGAAGAATATGTAAACATGAATATGTTAAGTAGAAATATCATTTGTAAACATGAAATTGACATTAATATGGCATTGAATAGGAAGAACATGGTATTTGAGGTTGATGTGTGAACATAGCATGTAAACATATTTGTAACATCTCGTATTTTTCGCAGTCAGATATTTAATTTAGTTTATTATTTTAAATATTGATGTGGGATATAAATGGATTTATAATATAGAATTCGTTTATAAATCGAAGTTTGAACATTAAATTTATATATAATTATAAATCGAGCTCGTAACATCGAGATAATTCGTAATTTACAACTTGAACTTCGATTGAATATACGGGATCCGATATAAGTCGGAATTTTGCGAAATAAGAAACGTATGAATCTATTTGATTATATGTTTCTAATGAAAGAGAAAAATGGAAATTTCGTGTTATATATTGTGAGTTATGACCAATTCAAATTTCCGAATAGTCGCTATGGAATTTGTGAACAAAAGATAACGTTTATTAAATAAATATTAAGGGTTTATATAAGTATATATATTTATATATATTTGAATATCGTTTAGCCTAAATTATGTAATGTTGAGTTCCAAATCTATATTCGTTTATGTTAAAGCTGTACAAGATTTCAATTGGAGATATATGATAATAATAATTTATTGTTATTTAATTTAATTTGTTTTGGATTTAATTATATTTTACTGTTATTATATAAGCCTTAAAAATAACCGTTTTTCAAACGATCTCCGTTTTCGACGAAACGAGTTTTATTGGGATACGTATAATTAATTATTGCTAGATTTCTAGGTTGGAGCCAATTGGAATTGTTTTATCCGTGCATGCAATTTAAAGGTGAACCGGTGAATATATTAGAATTAAAATAGCATCGTTGTGCAAACAGAGTTTGTTTTCAACGAAACGAATTTCATTGGAGCCGGAATGCTGGGACGTAGAGGTGTGTTCATTTTTATTGTGTCTGGAGTTTGTGTGTATCGTTGCTAATTTAATAGTCAATATTTAATAACGGTACCTTATAAAAAGAACCTACCCTACTTATACCTTCCTACTTCATTCCTAAGCAAATAAAAATAGGTACATACGCTATCAAAAATTCGTCTACCCCTACCTATGCATGTCTTCATCACATAAAAGGGGGCATAGCAGTGAAATGACTACATGCAGCTATTTAAATATTAAACTATCCTATACCCTAAGGTCTGAGTAATTAAACCAAGGATAAGCCACACTAAAAATTTATGCTAACCCACGTACTGTTGTATTTATACAAGACATACGCTGCAGCCTGTTATAGCAAATAAAAATCACCAGAAATGAAAACTAAACACACTGTATTGCCTAAAATCTACTTTACTCTACTCTACGATGCTGCCTCTCCCTTTCTTTTCCCTGCAAGAACCGCCATTTCAAAACAAACCACTTCATTTTCTTCATTTTCCCTCCTTCCTTTTTCTTTCTATTCGAATATTAAAACTCTGTATAAACACTTGGTTTCAAAAAATGGCATTTCGCTGTTGGGTCTTGAGTCATAGGGGAGTGTGCTAATGGATGTCCAGCGTCCCGGCGAAAATGGTAAGAAGGCGGTTGTGAGCTCGAAGCTTTGGTGGAGTCAGTCGGCAACCGATACACTGTAGCGACATCCAGTTGGACTGCGTGAGCTTTTCTTGTGTGGGAAGCATGAGTTGGGTGGCTTGTGAAAGGTTGCATGAAAGGTGCGAGGAAGATGAGGCAGAGTTCGAGAGAAAAAAATAGTTAGAAGCGTAGAGGTGAAGTTAGGATGTTTTGAACCTGCGTGAAGGTGGTAACAGGTTAGCGGGAGGTCGGAGATGCACTCACGAGCGGACGAAGGCTTCAAGTTGGTTGGAGCTAAGATGGGTGGTTGCGTAGATAGCAGAAGAAAGGTGGGAGAGCTTACGTTGAGAACATAAGAAGAAGTGGGTAGGAAAATGTGTTAGGAAGAACTCATGGGAAGTGAAGTTTGCGTGTGTTGCGACAGTTAGAAGAAATAAACAACAACAGGTTTTGGAAGATGAAGTGGGAAAGATGGGTTCGAAAGTGATCATCAAGTAGAAGAAAATGAACAGGTGAGGAATGAAGCTTGAGTGCCTAATTACAATTATTTAAATTTCCTAATCGATATATATATACATATATACATACATATATATATATATAATATCGTGTTGGGCCTGATGTATAAATGCCAGATCAAATTCGATTGGCCCAATCTAGAATTCATGTGGCCTGACCCTATATTTATATTTATAATAATACGCCTAACCTAGTTTATAAGGGCTATTGGATGTTTACCGAATATATTATTTTATATTGACCTTATATTGACCTAACTAAGTAAATTAAATGTTTATTTAATTTAATTTAAATCAATCGTTATATTTTAATGATTGTAACCAGTCGAGTTAACTTACCTTGTGGTCACGTTTATATAATATAAAGGTATAAAATAAATAGTTGGATGTTTAGATTGATGTTATTGGCTTATTATTGAAATTATATTTGTTTATTGAATTAAATGATGTTATTTTAGATAACCTATTTGGATGTATAGAAAAAAAGGTTAGAGGAATCCAACCATGTGACATCCAATGTGTAACAACCCGTATTTTCAATAACCTGTAATAACATAAATCGAGGCAGAATTTAATTCTAAAATGGGAATCAAGGGAAACGGGCTATGCCATTGCGTTCGTCTCGGAAAAATACGCGAAATAGAGTCCGAGTTTTCGAAAATCGGAGTCCGTATGACCAAGATATGGCCTCGCGAAGTTTCACGAAAATTCCCAAATTAAAGTATACTTAATTAAGTGAAATGGGTTGTGTAGATATATATATATATATATATTGATATATATATATATATATATATAAAATTGAAAATTTAATAAATAAATATGCAAAAATGCTCAAAACAGCGAATTGGGAGAGGGGAATAACCGAACCGGCCGATTTTTGAAGTCGACCCGAGCCCGCTGGGTCGACTAGGGGTTAATCCAGGGTGTTTGGCTGTCAACCCGTGGGCCGATTCGCTCAAGTGCAGATTTTGCATTTGAATGGTTCTCATGGTCCATCTTTAATCTAAAGGCCCTAGATGGTTCCTACACTTGACTTCTTCCCCAAGACATGCTTTGATGGCTTGGATTGAATCTAGGGTTAATCCTATGGCCTAAAACACTTGCCTAATCTATAAATAAGACCCTAACCTACCCTAATTCATTCATAATTAAACCTAGTGACTAAACTATGGCAAAATGCTAGCTCTCATGGCCTCCACTAATTTTATGAAGAGGGTTGCATACTAATCACTCTCTAATCAACTTCTAATCCCTTCTTAGCATCTTAATCTTCTTCATTTGGTGTTCAAAGTTGCTAGTTGTGAGTTTCTATCACTTTGATGATCTTTTGGTAAACTAATTAGATGAGATGTGATGAGATTTATGGTTTTGTATGTGGGTTAATGAGCTTTGAATCATATGATATGATGTTAGCATTAATCTTATGTTTATGCATGTTGAGTATGTAAGCTTATGCAAGTTTAATATGATGTATGTTATGTTTGCATGATGCTAAATATGCAAGTTGTGGGCTATGTAATCATATGCATGTTATGCAAGTTCATGGTAATATGCTATGCAAGTTACATGTATGTAAATATGCAAGTTACATGTTTGTTAATATGCAAGTTACATGTATGTAAATATGCAAGTTACATGTTTGTTAATATGCAAGTTACATGTTTGTTAATATGCAAGTTACATGTATGTAAATATGCAAGTTACATGTTTCTTTATATGCAAGTTACATGTTTGTTAATATGCGAGTTACATGTATGTAAATATGCAAGTTACATGTTTATTAATATGCAAGTTCATGATGACACATTATGCAAGTCTATAAGCTAATATGCAAGTTTGTTATGCAAAATGAATATGTAAGTTATGTGACATATTATATGCAAGTTATGTGACATGTTATGCAAGTTCATATGCAAGTTATGTGTTTGTTAATATGCAAGATGGCACCTTTGAAACATGTTCATTCATATGCAAGTTGACACCTTTTATATGTGTTATATCATGAACGAAATTACGTGGGAACGATGGGGTAATTAAATGCATAAGTTAATAAGATTGTGTGAAATTAATATAATTATGCATAACACAAAATAAATAAACATAGTATGGGAATTTGCCTATTTGGTTAGGTGTACCCATACTATGTGTTGGGAATTTACCTATTGAGTTAGGTCTACCCCATGGGAATTTACCTATTAAGTTAGGTCTACCCATGTTAAGAAAACTTGATTAATTAGGGATAATTAATATAAAATTATGAGGGTGATTAATTAGGTGTAATTAATTGACTAAGACACGAGGTTGGACTCAGTTGTAGCGTAAAACTGCCCGGACCCAACCGGCTTAACCAGTTGCTACAAATGTTAGCCCAATGTGAGAGGTCTTAGGCACAAACTAAATACGTAATTAATGTAAAGACACGAGGTTAGACTCTGTTATGACATAAGGCTGCCCGGACCCAACCGGCTTAACCAGCGGTCATAAAAGACAGTCTAATGTGAGAGGTCTTTACAAAGGTTACGTTCTTAATTAATTAATTAAGAAACACTTAACCACATTAGCATGTAGAGGGACATGAGGGGTTAAGTGGGTGCCTCGGGTGGCATGAGAAAATCTAGTGGTTGCCTTGGGTGGCAATAGAAAATACGATTAGAATACTTAACCAAAATGGAACATGTAATTAAAACATGATTAAAGGGTTAAGTGGGATATACTAGAAAAAGGGACAAGCTTAGGTGGGTAGCTTGTGGAGGCCCATTTCAACCAGTAACCCATACGTATCTTTGTGGGCTCGACCCATGTCGAGGACGGGACACGCATACTGGGCTTGACTGTAAGAGGCAAACGGGTTAGCGGTGGCAACGCAAGTCCAACGGGCTTCATATGCGTGAGTGGGCCCGGGCTGGTAGGTAAGCCGTTGTTGCATCGAGTAGATATAAGCCGTGCACCTTTAGTTTCATCAGGTTGCCACATTGGGGAATGATACATCCCACGGTGGGGCCAGCACGGGTATCTACGTTAGGGAGCCGATCGAATGGGAAGTAGTGTGTACACCTAGTGGATTGTAGGGCCCCGTGGCGCCTACTTGGTCACCTAGGGGTACGCAGGTACTAATTAGTAAATTTTATAAGTCCTTGGGTGGGATCAACCTTTAAGTTAGGAACGACTGGTGTGGTGCAGTTTAGTAATTTACCTTAGGGAGGGTAGATGCGTCTTTATCCTTTATCTTCGTTTAGTTGACTGCTTAGGGTAGCCATTCATCCCTATATGTTACCGTATATCAGTTTATGTCTTCTCTGGTTACTTTAACGATTGTATTGTTAAAGTTATAGGACTCGCTCAGACTTATGTCTGACCCTGTTGTTTTTATCTTTTTCCCAACCCTCAGGTCCTACGGTGGATCCTAGCAGTAGTGGAGCTTGATCGGATTGCTGTTCCAGTCTTTAGGAGCTTGGATAGATGTAAAGCTCCAGTTATCCAGTTATCTTTTCTTTTGTTTGGCTATTGTATGAGAGTGGGATTATGTACTTCTTTATTTTGATGGATATTGTACTTGACCTTTATTGTGGTTTTATGATGTAACCAGACATGTTTTACTTCCGCTGTTATGAGATGATGTTTTAAAATTTCAAGTACTATTTATATCTGTCTTGTTGTAATTTTTCTGTTCTATATTCACTAAAATACTCCACCGATGCTATGGCATTCCCTTAGTGAGTGATCATAGCGGGAGTGGGGTGTTACACGTGGTATCAGAGCTTAAGGTTACCAGAACAGATAAAATTTTTGAGAAAAACTACTTTCTAAGAGTATTTTCGAAGAAAGTATTTTTAAAAAGCATGTCTTCTAAGAGAAAAAGTTTTTGAAAAAGAAAAGCATAATCCCCAATAGCCATATCTTTATCTTTCGGAATCTCCTTTTTGAATCTTTCCTCTTTCGTTTCAGCATGGCTGAAGATCTTAACATCCCGGAGGGTTTAGTTATACCACTATGGTATAGGAGGTTGCAAGAGGCTAGGGCCGCGGCTGCGGGTCCGGCCAATGCTACTACACCAGAGACAACCGCTCCTCCTCCTCAGCCTAGAGTGGATAATTTTGCTAAGGTTTGCAAGGAGTTCAAGGCTATAGGAGGAAAACCTTTTCTTGGTTCAGAGACTTTCGTAGAGGCTAGAGATTGGCTTAAGGAAGTGGAAGAGTTGCTAGATATCTTTGAAGTGGAAGAGGGAAAGAAAGTCAAGTTGGCGGCTTGGTTAATGAAGGGAGAGGCCTCATTCTGGTGGGAGGTCACTAATGGAGAACGCCCTGTTGACTCTTGGGCAGATTTTAAGCAAAGGTTTGGGGCTAAGTTTCTCTCAAGGGCGGAAGAGAATCTGTTTATGGAGAAGTTCTTGAATTTGAAGCAAGGGAATCTCACGGTGAAAGAATATGTCAACAAATTCAATCAATTAGCAAGGTTTGGCATAGAGTTGGTGAATACACCGGAGAAGAAGGCTTTGAGGTTCGTTAGAGGCTTGAACGAACCATTGCAAGGAATAGCTATGACTCACATTCCTATGGGGGCCACTTTTGAGAAGCTTGTCTACATGGCACTTATGCATGAGGATGATAAGAATTCTAAGGCACCAGAGAAAAAGGGGGATCAGAAGAAACCGCAACAACAACAACAAGGCAAGGGCGGAAAAGGCAATGGTGACAAAAAGAAGACGAAGAAGAAGTGCTTCAATTGTGGAACACCAGGACACCTTAGTAAGGATTGTCGCAAAAAGAAGAAGACCGGTTGCTTTCATTGTGGTGAAGCAGGGCATCTTGTGAAAAACTGCCCAAAGAAGGGGCAGAAGACGGGGTCTACCTCAGGAGGCCAGGTGCAAGCTCTTATAGCACCACCTCAGTCAGGGGGGCAAGTTCAGGTTCTCTCAGTTCCACCGATTCAGCAGAGAGGTAGAACTATTTCCGTTGAAAGTCTGGTTTTTCTGTTTGATCATCCAGTTCGTACTTTGTTTGACTCTGGCGCATCGCATTCTTTTATCTCATCATCGTTAGTTGAGTCACTGCACTTAGACACCAGTCTAGTTGATGATCCCTTGGTTGTCTCAAACCCAATTGGGGGCTCCATATATCTGTCTATGATATGTTTGGGTTTGAAGATTTCTATACTTAGCGTTGAGTTTAGATGTGATGCTTTTGTATTGGGCTTCACGGGCTATGGGTTGATCTTGGGCATGGACTGGTTATCCAGTAATGGTGCCGTTCTTGATTGCGAAAGGAGAGTTGTCAGGCTCATGACCTGCTTGGGTAACACTCTCGAGATCTCTTGCAATCCCATGGAATCTGTTTTGCTAAGTTATCTTGAATCGCTCGATGCTTCGGTCGAGAGTTTGTGTTCTGTCAGAGTAGTCCGGGAATATCCGGATGTGTTTGAAGAAGTAAAGGGTTTGCCTCCGAAGCGGGAGATAGATTTCCGAATTTATTTGGTGGATAATGCCAAACCAGTGTCTTTGCCAGTACGCCACATGGCTCCTCGTGAGAGAAGAGAACTTCATAAGCAAGTAGGGGAGTTGCTTGAGAAGGGGTTCATAAGGCGAAGTATATCGGAGTGGGGAGCTCCAGTAGTGTTTGCCACGAAGGCGGATGGGTCCCTCAGACTTTGTGTGGATTATAGAGAACTTAATAAGCTCACGAAGAAGAATAGACACCCATTACCGAGGATAGATGATCTCTTTGATCAGTTGGTTGGCGCGTCAGTATTTTCGCAGATGGACTTAGCTACAGGGTTTCATCAGTTAAGAGTGGCGGAGGACAGTATAGAGAAGACTGCTTTCCGGACTCCGGATGGTTTTTATGAGTGGCTAGTGATGCCATTTGGGTTGACAAACGCCCCCGCATACTTTGTTGATCTCATGAGTAGAGTGTTCAGAGAGTATCTGAATAAGTTTGTAGTAGTTTTTGTGGATGACATCTTGGTCTTTTCCAAGAATGAAGAAGAGCATGCCTTACATCTCAAGGAAGTGTTGGAGACTCTTCGAGCGCATAGTCTTAAAGCTAAATTCTCTAAATGCCATTTTTGGAGAAGAGAAGTGCGATTCTTAGGGCATGTGGTCTCTAAGGAAGGGATAGCTGTGGATCCCGCAAAGATAGTATCTATCCAGGATTGGAAAGTTCCTAGAAATGCTACCGAGGTAAGAAGTTTCTTGGGGTTGGCAGGATATTATAGGAAGTTCATCAAAGACTTCGCGAAGATATCAGCCCCATTAACCCGCTTGACGAAAAAGAATCTGGTTTTCTCGTGGGATGTAGATTGTGATGATGCTTTCCGACGGTTAAAGAGAGCTTTGACCACCGCTCCAGTTTTAGTGCTCCCGGATGGGAGTAAGCCGTTTGTTGTTTATACCGATGCTTGTGGAACAGGATTAGGCGCAGTCTTGATGCAGGAGGGAAGGGTAATAGCCTATGGAGGGAGACAATTGAGAGTGCATGAGAAGAATTACCCTACCCATGATCTAGAGTTGGCCGCGATTGTTTTCGCACTTAAGTCTTGGCGCCATTATCTTCTTGGTGAGAGATTCGAGTTGTTCACCGACCATAAATCATTGAAGTACTTATTCTCTCAGAAGGATTTAAACTTAAGACAGCAAAGGTGGATGGAGTTCTTAGCATCCTATGATTTCGAGATAGCGTATACCCCTGGTAAGGGTAACGTGGTGGCAGACGCCTTAAGTAGAAAAAGGCTATCTTTGAGTCCATTGTTCGTGGAACGACGAAGCTTGGAGTTTCTTTCTTTGTTTGACTTCAGACCTTCTGTTGATTTTGTACCTGGTTTGTTGGCATCCTTGGAGGTTAGACCTACTCTTTTGAGACGGATTGGCGAGGCTCAGCGAGACGACCCACAGTTGGTTGTGTTGGTAGAGAAGCTTATAAGAGGGGAGTCGTCCAGCCATTTGGGTAGATACACCATAGATGATAAGGGATGGTTGCATAGAGACGGTAGACTTTGTGTACCGCAAGATGAGGGTTTGAAGAAGGCTATTTTGGATGATGCACATCGTTCAAGAATGACTATTCATCCCGGTGGAGACAAAATGTACCAAGACATGAAGAGAGTTTTCTTCTGGGCCGGTATGAAGAAAGATGTGGCCGAGTATGTGGCTAGATGCTTAGTGTGCCAACAAGTTAAAGTGGAGCAAAGGAAACCCGGTGGGTTGCTACACCCATTGGAAGTTCCACAGTGGAAGTGGGATAGTGTCTCGATGGATTTCATCGACGGGTTACCGAGATCGAGGAAGGGCAATACGGGAATTTGGGTTGTGGTAGACAGACTTACCAAGAGTGCCCATTTTATACCCGTAAAGAGTAAGAGGACCGCTCCATGGCTTGCTTCAGTCTATGTTAGAGAGATTGTTAGATTGCATGGCGTACCATCCAGCATTGTGAGTGATCGAGATCCTATTTTCACTAGTGAGTTTTGGAGAAGTTTGCAAGAGGCGGTAGGGACTCAGTTGTGTTTGAGCACCGCATATCATCCTCAGACGGACGGTCAGACTGAGAGGGTGAACCGTATCTTAGAAGATCTTTTGAGGCTTTGTATCTTGGATTTTGGAGGTACATGGGAAGAACATCTTCCTTTGGTGGAGTTCGCATATAATAACAGCTTTCAGTCCAGTATTGGTATGGCTCCTTTCGAAGCTCTTTATGGAAGGCCTTGTCGATCTCCTACATGTTGGTGGGAATCTACGGATAAGATCTTGCTTGGGCCGGATATGGTTAGAGAGACTTCAGAGAAGATTGATTTAATTCGAAAAAGGATGAAAGCAGCGCAAGATAGACAGAAATCTTATGCGGATCGGAGAAGGACGGATCTTGAGTTTGAGGTTGGGGACATGGTTTTTGTCAAAGTATCTCCATTGAGAAATGTTGTTCGCTTTGGGTCCGTAGGGAAGTTAGCACCGAGATTTGTTGGGCCGTTTCCTATTAAGGAAAGGATTGGACGGATGGCATATAGGGTGGAGTTGCCCGACAGACTTAGTGGTGTTCATGATGTATTCCATGTATCACATTTGAGGAAGTGCTTACATGAGACCGCGGAGGTGGTAGAGCCGAGCTTGCTTAGAGATGTAGAGGTAGAGCGTGATGCGACGATTCGACGAGCTCCTACTCGCATCCTTGGGTCAGAAACTAGGAAGTTGAGGAACAGAGAAGTTCAGCTAGTTAAAGTGCAATGGGGAGATGACGAAAGCAATGCTACTTGGGAGACGGAAGCAAAGATGCGTTCTTTGTATCCATTTCTTTTTGAGAGTATGTCTTTTAACTTCTCCTTTATTGCTTGTCTAGTACTTATCTTATCTTTAGTATATCCTCTCGCTAATACCTATGACCTTTAGATAGGGTAAAACCTATGGTTGAAACATGTGTTTGAAACATGTTATGGTTGATGGATGCATATGGATGCAATTGTTTGCTAGTGGTTGCTCGTGGATGCATATACACACACATTAGGCACTAGATCGGCTCAGTCACTTCATGTTGCATATTGCATAAATGGATGTGGTAGTTAGATTGATGGATGTATCATGGCTGTGTTATCATATGGATGATGCATTTTTGTGTATGGTTGTGCACGCATGTAGAAATTTGTATGTGTCAATAGGGTTTCGCATACATATTGGATGCATGGCACTATCATGGTTTGCATTAAGGAGGTTTACTGTATCAGTAACCGCCTGATTTTCGCATTAGGTAAGTACATATACACACACTTTTGCATATATCCATCCAGCATTTAGAATCTTGTAAGGACAATGATTGCTCGTGGATGATGCTTTGAGTAGATGGATGATTGGATGGTAGGATACGTTCTTCCTAACTTGAAGATTTCGGGGACGAAATCCTTTAAGGAGGGGAGAATGTAACAACCCGTATTTTCAATAACCTGTAATAACATAAATCGAGGCAGAATTTAATTCTAAAATGGGAATCAAGGGAAACGGGCTATGCCATTGCGTTCGTCTCGGAAAAATACGCGAAATAGAGTCCGAGTTTTCGAAAATCGGAGTCCGTATGACCAAGATATGGCCTCGCGAAGTTTCACGAAAATTCCCAAATTAAAGTATACTTAATTAAGTGAAATGGGTTGTGTAGATATATATATATATATATATTGATATATATATATATATATATATATATATATATAATTGAAAATTTAATAAATAAATATGCAAAAATGCTCAAAACAGCGAATTGGGAGAGGGGAATAACCGAACCGGCCGATTTTTGAAGTCGACCCGAGCCCGCTGGGTCGACTAGGGGTTAATCCAGGGTGTTTGGCTGTCAACCCGTGGGCCGATTCGCTCAAGTGCAGATTTTGCATTTGAATGGTTCTCATGGTCCATCTTTAATCTAAAGGCCCTAGATGGTTCCTACACTTGACTTCTTCCCCAAGACATGCTTTGATGGCTTGGATTGAATCTAGGGTTAATCCTATGGCCTAAAACACTTGCCTAATCTATAAATAAGACCCTAACCTACCCTAATTCATTCATAATTAAACCTAGTGACTAAACTATGGCAAAATGCTAGCTCTCATGGCCTCCACTAATTTTATGAAGAGGGTTGCATACTAATCACTCTCTAATCAACTTCTAATCCCTTCTTAGCATCTTAATCTTCTTCATTTGGTGTTCAAAGTTGCTAGTTGTGAGTTTCTATCACTTTGATGATCTTTTGGTAAACTAATTAGATGAGATGTGATGAGATTTATGGTTTTGTATGTGGGTTAATGAGCTTTGAATCATATGATATGATGTTAGCATTAATCTTATGTTTATGCATGTTGAGTATGTAAGCTTATGCAAGTTTAATATGATGTATGTTATGTTTGCATGATGCTAAATATGCAAGTTGTGGGCTATGTAATCATATGCATGTTATGCAAGTTCATGGTAATATGCTATGCAAGTTACATGTATGTAAATATGCAAGTTACATGTTTGTTAATATGCAAGTTACATGTATGTAAATATGCAAGTTACATGTTTGTTAATATGCAAGTTACATGTTTGTTAATATGCAAGTTACATGTATGTAAATATGCAAGTTACATGTTTCTTTATATGCAAGTTACATGTTTGTTAATATGCGAGTTACATGTATGTAAATATGCAAGTTACATGTTTATTAATATGCAAGTTCATGATGACACATTATGCAAGTCTATAAGCTAATATGCAAGTTTGTTATGCAAAATGAATATGTAAGTTATGTGACATATTATATGCAAGTTATGTGACATGTTATGCAAGTTCATATGCAAGTTATGTGTTTGTTAATATGCAAGATGGCACCTTTGAAACATGTTCATTCATATGCAAGTTGACACCTTTTATATGTGTTATATCATGAACGAAATTACGTGGGAACGATGGGGTAATTAAATGCATAAGTTAATAAGATTGTGTGAAATTAATATAATTATGCATAACACAAAATAAATAAACATAGTATGGGAATTTGCCTATTTGGTTAGGTGTACCCATACTATGTGTTGGGAATTTACCTATTGAGTTAGGTCTACCCCATGGGAATTTACCTATTAAGTTAGGTCTACCCATGTTAAGAAAACTTGATTAATTAGGGATAATTAATATAAAATTATGAGGGTGATTAATTAGGTGTAATTAATTGACTAAGACACGAGGTTGGACTCAGTTGTAGCGTAAAACTGCCCGGACCCAACCGGCTTAACCAGTTGCTACAAATGTTAGCCCAATGTGAGAGGTCTTAGGCACAAACTAAATACGTAATTAATGTAAAGACACGAGGTTAGACTCTGTTATGACATAAGGCTGCCCGGACCCAACCGGCTTAACCAGCGGTCATAAAAGACAGTCTAATGTGAGAGGTCTTTACAAAGGTTACGTTCTTAATTAATTAATTAAGAAACACTTAACCACATTAGCATGTAGAGGGACATGAGGGGTTAAGTGGGTGCCTCGGGTGGCATGAGAAAATCTAGTGGTTGCCTTGGGTGGCAATAGAAAATACGATTAGAATACTTAACCAAAATGGAACATGTAATTAAAACATGATTAAAGGGTTAAGTGGGATATACTAGAAAAAGGGACAAGCTTAGGTGGGTAGCTTGTGGAGGCCCATTTCAACCAGTAACCCATACGTATCTTTGTGGGCTCGACCCATGTCGAGGACGGGACACGCATACTGGGCTTGACTGTAAGAGGCAAACGGGTTAGCGGTGGCAACGCAAGTCCAACGGGCTTCATATGCGTGAGTGGGCCCGGGCTGGTAGGTAAGCCGTTGTTGCATCGAGTAGATATAAGCCGTGCACCTTTAGTTTCATCAGGTTGCCACATTGGGGAATGATACATCCCACGGTGGGGCCAGCACGGGTATCTACGTTAGGGAGCCGATCGAATGGGAAGTAGTGTGTACACCTAGTGGATTGTAGGGCCCCGTGGCGCCTACTTGGTCACCTAGGGGTACGCAGGTACTAATTAGTAAATTTTATAAGTCCTTGGGTGGGATCAACCTTTAAGTTAGGAACGACTGGTGTGGTGCAGTTTAGTAATTTACCTTAGGGAGGGTAGATGCGTCTTTATCCTTTATCTTCGTTTAGTTGACTGCTTAGGGTAGCCATTCATCCCTATATGTTACCGTATATCAGTTTATGTCTTCTCTGGTTACTTTAACGATTGTATTGTTAAAGTTATAGGACTCGCTCAGACTTATGTCTGACCCTGTTGTTTTTATCTTTTTCCCAACCCTCAGGTCCTACGGTGGATCCTAGCAGTAGTGGAGCTTGATCGGATTGCTGTTCCAGTCTTTAGGAGCTTGGATAGATGTAAAGCTCCAGTTATCCAGTTATCTTTTCTTTTGTTTGGCTATTGTATGAGAGTGGGATTATGTACTTCTTTATTTTGATGGATATTGTACTTGACCTTTATTGTGGTTTTATGATGTAACCAGACATGTTTTACTTCCGCTGTTATGAGATGATGTTTTAAAATTTCAAGTACTATTTATATCTGTCTTGTTGTAATTTTTCTGTTCTATATTCACTAAAATACTCCACCGATGCTATGGCATTCCCTTAGTGAGTGATCATAGCGGGAGTGGGGTGTTACACAATGTCCATTATTGTCACTCATTAAGAGAATGCATTAAGTTTTGTGAAGCGTTATAGGTAAACAGAAACAGAAACATTACAAGACATATATAAAATAGCAGCGAAATTAAAAACTTTATTAATCATAAAGCATCATGGTTCAAAACATTATATGTCTAAAAATACATAAGCCCACTAAATCATTAAAACTTATGTCTTGCACTTAAAACATCAGAGTACAAAAATAAAAGAAGCATAATTCCCCAAATAAAAACATAGCTATAGTAGCGAAGATAAGAGCTTGAGTAATACATCTAAGCAGCTCCAAGAAAGATAATAACAGAATCCTGATCAAGCTTGAGTATTCCCACCTTGAGAACCTGGGGGGGGGGGGGGGGGGGGGAACGGAAGAGAATGAAGAGGAAACAAAATGGGTCAGACATAAAGTTTGGCGAGTCCAGTTACTTTTAACAAATAAATAAGTAAAAGTACCATGACAGGCATATAAAGTGGATAAGAAAGATAACATCATAAAAGGCAGGTATGACAAGTTAAACAGGATAAACATGATAGAGTGTATACGCTTCTCAATAATTCCTCTACACCGACACTAGTTTAACCAGAATGAGATGATCCCCAACTGTATAAGATGGTAGACTTAGGCGTACTTCCAGTGAGAGGTTTTCACACCATATAATCAATAGGCAA
Organism: Allium sativum; assembly: GCA_030737875.1. Taxonomy (NCBI): domain Eukaryota; kingdom Viridiplantae; phylum Streptophyta; class Magnoliopsida; order Asparagales; family Amaryllidaceae; genus Allium; species Allium sativum. The sequence goes on along the minus strand of CM060909.1, from coordinate 223,504,160 downwards.
CCCAATGTTCTAAAATCACCTCTGAGGGTAAAACGAGCTCCTAAACATATCGGTGTCTAAGCGTACCCTAATTACTATCCTAATCGATTGGCTCCCTATTCCGTAGATACCCTATGCTGGCCCCACAGCAGGTGGTATCATTCCTTGAAGTGGCAACCCTTCATTTCCCGGGTGTGCACAACCATATCAACCGATGTCACAACGTCTTATTTTCTCGAGTAGGCGGAGTCATGCATGCACATGACCCTGATGGAATGTGCCGTCAGACACCATCCCCGCTTTTGGATCACTTATATTCAGCCTAGTAAGCATGCCCCGACTCCGACCTAGTTCGGAGTACTCGCTTGATACCTATATATGGGTTACTGACTAAAACGGGTCCCTCGCACAAGATGAGGCAAGCTCTCCCCTTTGTCTTGCATCCCCACTACTAGGTTTTCCACAGGTTATGCCCTACCAGTTTAGAAGATAGCATAACCCCATAGGTTAAGTTTGTGGGCCTATACATAAATATTACCCACCCGCCCCAGTTTTACTTAACTCGCCCACTGTTTCAAACAAGTTTACTTAACCTCTATCGAAGTTACATGTTCATACAATCCCTATGGATTCAACTAGGTTAAGTATTCCAATTCATTACCATGTCCATTTATGGTTATAATGTGCTAGACCTCCCACATTAAGCCTACCACTTGTGAATGCTGGATATTCCGGTCGGTTCCGGGCAAACTTCTTCCACAAATCGGACTTAACCTCGTGTCTTAGCATGTCTCGTGTTTGTGAACCTAGACCCCTCACGTTAGATTCACTACTTGTGGTTGCTGGATATGCCCGGTGGTTTTGGGCAGACTTCCACCACAAATGTAATCTAACCTCGTGTCTAAGCATGGTTATAGTTTCTAATTACTGTAATCCTAGGCATTTCCATTATTAACCAAATTTACCTATGTCGTTATAGGTTTTCATGCCCATTCCCAAGTCATGTTCATAATGAACCATATGCCCCAAATTAATATTATTACACTTTATTCAAGTTATGCCCAAATTCCCAATTACAAGTTATGCCCCAATTCAACGTTTTTCCCTTGTTCCCAATCTAACACGTTCAGATATTTCAGCGGCATGCTTAGGATCAAAGGTATCCTGGCTATATAAAAATAAAAGGGAAAAGATAGAGGGAAAAGGACAGAGATGATCATACTAACATAATGGACATATAATGGCAGAAACATGCATAAAACATATAGTGGCATAATGACAAGATAGGCATATAGGAACAGATCTAATGAACATATGATGATAGAACTGATTCTAACATAATAGGGACAAACATGATATGATATAAACAATGATTTAGATGTCCAACTAATAACATATCTACTTTGGCTATAGACATAATGGAACAAGTATATGGTGATCTAAAAAGTGAATTAGATCTACAATCAATGGCAGATCTTACATGATAAATAGGTATAGGTTCAGATCTAGTTCATAATCATGTCAGAATAAGTAAGAAAAATAGATTATAGCAGATTTGATGTGATTCAAATGTTCATAGGCATAAATCCAAGTTATAGTCATATCAAGTTTTACTTTTATATATTTAGATCTAAAATGAACATGGACTTACCGTGTTTGGATCTAGAAAAACTAAAAAATTGAATAACAGATCTCTAAACTTGAATAACTTGATTGCAGAAGAAGAAAAGATTTGATTTGATCTAGGCAGAGGCAACATCTAGTTCTCCTTTGATTTTTGTGTGCAAAAACATGAGAAATGAGGCCATATTTATAGCCAAACCCCCAAAAACCTAATTTGCCCAATCAGCCGCAATGGGGTTGACCCCCTTATGGGGTCGACACCCCTTTGAGGGGTCGATCCAGGAGTTGACACCCCTACGCGGGAAAAAATCCCTCCTCCCCTTTTATGTGCGATTATGAATTTTTGGACCTGATTTTGATTTTCTGGACTATATATATATATTCTTGCACGTATACAAACTTCAAGCCTTCATAACTTCTTCGTACGGTGTCCGTTTTGCGCAAACTAGGTGTCTATTTTGACCAGAATTCCGAGACGAACGCATCGACGCAATCCATTTTCCTTAATTCTAAATATTAAATTAATTAATCTTTAATTTGTCATCTTTAATTTTATTAAAATTACGGGGTATTACATTCTTCCTTACTCAAAGGATTTCGTCCTCGAAATCTCTAAGTTAAGAAGAACGTATATCATACCATCCATCACCCATCTACTCATCCATCAATCACAGGCATCCAGTGTCCTTAAAAATTTCTAATGCTTATATAAACATATGCAAAGGTGTGTGTATTTGTCCTTATACTAATGCAAAGATCAGGCGATCTACTGATTCTGTCGACCACATTAATGCAATGTATGTTAGTGCCATGAATCCAATATTTATGCAACAATCCTATTATAACATGTAAGTTCTATATGGGTGCAAAATCATATGTCCAAATGCAACATCCATATGATGATACATCCATTTCCATCCATCAAAAGAATAAAAATGCACACTATGCAGTATGAGAGTAATTGAGCCGATCTAGTGCCTAATGTATGTGTATATGCATCCACGAGCAACCGTTAGCAAACACTTACATTCAGTTGCACCCATCAAACATAACATGTCTCAAACTCATGTTTACATCCATGGGAATCCTACCTAAAGGTCAAAGATTCGATCAATAGGATATACTTTAAATGATAGAAACAAGCACAAATAAAAGCTTTGGAAAACAAGTTAAGAACATACCTTCGAAAAGAAAAGGGTGCGAACACGAATCTTGTCTTTAGTCTCCCAAGTTGCATCCTCTGGGTTATCTCCCCACTGAACTTTCATCAACTTGACTTCTCTATTGCGTAGCTTCTCAACTTCTGTTCCAAGAATACGGGTAGGAACTCGTTTGACTTTCGCCTCCCGTTCAACCTCTACTTCCTCCAATATACTCAGCTCGACTACTTCTGCGGTATCATGCAAGCACTTCAGCAGATGAGAAATGTGGAAAATATCATGAATTCCGGATAGTCTCTCGGGTAGCTTTACTCTATAGACCATTTGGGCAATCCTTTCTATTATGGGAAACAACCCTACAAATCTGGGTGCCAATTTCCCTACAGATCCGAAGCGAACCGCATTCCTCAAGGTTGATACCTTAATAAAAACCATGTCTCCCACTTCAAATTCAATGTCAGTCATTCTCTTATCTACGTAGGATTTCTGCCTATATTGAGCGGTCTTCATTCGCCGCCTAATAAGATCAACCTTCTTGGAAATTTCTCTAACCATATCTGGTCTAAGTAGTAGTCTTTCTATAGATTCCCATAACAAGTTGGTGATCTACAGGGACGTCCGTATAATGCTTCAAAGGGTGCCATACCAATGCTAGCTTGATAAATGTTTTTGTAGGCGAACCTACTAAAGGAAGATGCTCTTCCCAAGTCCCTCCGAAGTCTAGGATACATAGCCTTAAAAGATCCTCAAGAACTCTATTCACCCTTTCTGTCTGTCCATCGGTCTGTAGATGATAAACGATGCTCAAACACAACTATGTACCTAACGCTTCTTGCAGGCTCCTCCAAAATTCAGTGTTGAAAATAGGGTCACGATCACTTACGATACTGGTAGGTTCTCCATGAAGACGGACTATCTCATGAACATAAACTATTGCCAACCATGCTGCCGTCCTCTTACTCTTAACTGGAATGAATAGAGCGCTCTTAGTAAGTCTTTCTACCACAACCCAAATATTGGTATTTCCTTTCTTTGATCTTGGAAAACCACCTATGAAATCCATAGAGACGCTCTCCCATTTCCACTGCGTAACCTCCAAATGATGAAGTAATCCACCGGGCTTCTTTTACTCAACTTTAACTTACTGGTAAATCAAACATTGAGAAACAAATTCTTCCACATATTTCTTCATCCCAGGCCAAAAGAAAACCCTCTTCATGTCTCTATACATCTTATCACCGCCTGGATGAATTATCATCTTAGAATGATAGGCTTCTTCTAGGACTGTCTCCAACAAACTCCCAGTTTGGTGAACACGAAGCCTTCCATCTCGTCACAACCACCCTTTATCGTCTATGGAATATCTATTGAGGTGACTATAAGTCTCCCCTTTACTGAGCCTATCCAAGATGTCTGAAATATGTGGATCCTTTTGCTGCGAAGCTCCTATCTGATCCATAATGGTAGGTCGTATCTCCAACGATGCAAACAAAACCAGGCGAAAACTCGGTGGAAGGTCTGAAGTCTAAAGTCGATATGAACTCTAAGCTTTTCCTTTCCACTTAAGGCCATTCTCTGCCTGCTCAGTGCGTCTACCACCACATTACCTTTGCCAGGGGTACAAGAAATCTCAAAATCATAAGAATCTAGGAACTCCATCCACCTTTGTTACCTTAAATTAAGATCTTTCTGTGAGAACAAGTAGTTGAGATATTTATGATTGGTGTACAACTCGAACTTCTCTCCAAGCAAATAATGATGCCATGCCTTAAGTGCGATTACTATGGCAACTAACACTAAATCATGGGTAGGTAGTTCTTCTCATGATCTCTTAGCTATCTACTTCCATAACATACTACCTTTCCCTCTTGCATCAGAACCACACCAAGCCCTGTACCACATGCATCTGTGTATACCGTAAACACTTTATTCCCGTCGGGCATGGTCAAGACTGGGGCAGTTGTCAGAGCCCTCTTCAATCGTTGGAAAGAAACATCACAATCTATATCCCATGAAAACACCAAATTCTTCTTCATTAGCCTGGTGAGTGGGGCTGATATCTTTGCGAAATCCTTAATGAACTTCCTATAATAGCCAGCCAATCCAAGAAAACTTCTCACTTCCATTGCATTCTTTGGGATTTTCCAATCTTGAACTGCAACTACCTTTGCGGGATCTGCTACTATCCCATCTTTGGAGATCACATGCCTGGAAATCTCACCTCTTTTCTCCAAAAATGGCATTTGGAGAACTTTGCCTTAGGCTGATGTACACAGAGAGTTTTCATAACCTCCCTTATATGTAAGGCATGCTCTTCCTCGCTCTTCGAGAAGATCAAGATATCACCAACAAAGACCACGACAAATTTATTTAGAAACTCCCGAAACACCCTACTCATTAGATCAACAAAATAGGAGGGTGCATTCGTTAACCCAAAAGGTATAACGAGCCATTCAAAGAAACCATCTGGAGTCCTAAAAGAGGCCTTATCCATACTGTCCTCGGCCACCCTCAATTGACGAAACCCCATGGCTAAGTCTAACTGAGAGAATACTGATGCACCAACAAGTTGGTCAAACAGATCATCTATCCTTGGGAGTGGGGGCCTGTTCTTCTTAGTGAGTTTATTCAACTCCCTATAATCTACACACAAGTGAAGTGAACCATCCTCCTTAGTTGCGAATACCACCGGAGCACCCATTCAGTTATGCTTCACCTAATAAATCCTTTCTCAAGTAGCTCCCCTACTTGCTTACTAAGCTCCCTCCTTTCTCTTGGAGCTATATGGCGCACAAGTAATGCAACTGGCTTTGCATTGTCCACCAGATATATGCGGAAATCGATCTCACGCCTTAGGGGTAAACCCCGAACCTCATCAAAGACATCAGGATACTCACGGACTACTGGTAAAGATCGCAGATCATTGATAGATGCATCAAGGGACTCCAGAAAACTAAGCATGACAGACCCTTGCGGGTCAGAAGAAATCTCGAGGGTCCTCCCATGACAAATCAGAAGCCTAAAGGCCCTTCTCTCACAATCCAGAATGGCACCATACATGGTAAGCCAATCCATCCCTGGAATCAAACCATAACCCATAAAACCAAGCACATATGCGTCGCACTCAAAGTCGACGCCTAACACAGATATTCTCAAACCCCGATAAATCATAGGAAAATGATCCGAACCACCAATGGGGTGTGAGACAACTACGGGATCCACTACCATACTAGTTTTCAGGTGTAGACACTCAACCACAGAACTAGATATAAATGAATGTGAAGCGCCAAAATCAAAAAGAGTTCTAATAGGGCAATTGGAAAGAGAAATCAAACCTTCCACGGAGATTTTCCTACCTCTATCTGGAGCACTGGTCGTGAGAGCATGCATCTTCACTCCAGAGGCTCTTTCCCTATGACCTTGTCCCGGCTTCTTTGGGCACTCCTTAGCAAAGTGTCCGACCTCTCTACAATTGAAGTTAGTATTCTTCCTTCTTTTGAAGTCTTTTACCAAGTGACCCTCACATCCACAACTCTGACACTCCCTCTTATCCTTAGCCTTGTCATTCTTTCCGCCCTTCTTTTGTTGTTGTTGTTGTTGTCCTTTCATGGGCCATACTTTCTTGTTCTGTGTTTCCTCAATCTTATCTTCCTTCTTGTCGCTTTTGTCTTCCTCATGCATCAAGGCCATGTAACAGCCCACCTCAGCCAGTGCCACTCTTGCAAGGACACTAGCTTTGGAGGGGCGTTAAACGAGGTAAACATGCATGCAGATATCACAAGACAGAACATATAAGTAAAAACAGAGTAAATAAAGCAGCGGATAAAACTAGCATTTCAAAACCATAGTCAAGTTACATCAAAGTACTTGGTCATTATTTTCCATAAAACATAGTCTAGAACATAAACTGAAAACTGGAAATAACATAAAGTAACTATCCCCAAAGTAGAATAAGGCCATAGCATGCTCAAACCATACGTGAGCTATCCAGAAAAGCAGCTAAAGATCCAGCTAGGTAATAGTGTTCCCACCCTGTAAACCTGGGGGGGGGGGGGGAACGGAAGAAAAGAGGCGAAAGAAAACAGGTCAGTCAAAAAGACTGGTAAGTCCTATCTACTATTAGTATAACAACTAATAAAGTTAACTGAACATGTAAAACAGAGATGAGATGTAGGGTGATAACTGGCATGGTGAAGAGTTAACAAGATAGATCAAGTGTGGCATCGCATATACAAGGTTAAGTTGCACCAGGTGTGTACTAGTATTCCTATCCATGTCAAGTATAAACAAGAAATGATCCCTTGGCCCAAAGCTGGCCCACATCATGAGATGACCTAAATCGAGGTCCAACTACTCGGTCTAGTCGATCGGCTCCCTATCAGCCTAACTCGTCGTGTATCGGTGTCATACGGTCCAAACATGAAATGTAGTCGACTGTGCTAGGTCCACCCTAGGGTGTATCCGGCTCTAGGGTGTCAACCACTGACACGAAACAAGCACGCACAGTCAAAACCTACTGGTGCCCAAGTCTGTCTTTCATTCCCGGACAATGTGCACGACCATGGTCCGTCGGAATCTACTATGGCGCACCTACTTTTGCCGTCTTTTTGGTCGCTTACACTCCAGCCCAGTAATCGTGCCCCACCCTAGCCTAGTCCCTAGGGTATCCGATACTCCCTAGTGGGTTACTGCTGAGAAGGACCGCGTAACTAGGGTTTTCTAGTGGGTTAAGTATGGTTAACCCCATCCAAACCATGTATCAAGTTGGTTAAGTGTTCGTAAAAAGGTTCACGACTTAACCCTATCCAACTAAGCATTGGGTTGGTTAAGTGTGTCCATGTTGACTTAACCCTATCAACCCATCATGTTCATGTGGTTAAGTATATTCAAGTGGTCCATGACTTAACCCTATCATGTGGCATTTATTATCTTAATGCACCCCAACCTCTCACATTAGACTTTGTTGTGGTTACTAGTGAAGCCGGGCGGGTCCGGGTAGCTTTACACCACAACCTAGTCTAACCTCGGGTTTTAAGTGCGACATGACCAACTACTCACATTGGGTCCTATTGCTTGTAGCCACTAGTTAAGCCGGTCGGTTCCGGGTAGATTTATGCTACAAACTCAACCCAACCTCGAGTTGGCCATTCTCATGTTTTCTACATGTCATGTCCACGTTCGTGTTTTCAAGCATAAACACATGTCAAACTTTCATGTCATGTTTTCGAGTCATGTTTTCATGTTATTCAAGTTTGCCCCACTACCCATAACGTATTCCCATCGCATGTAAATTCGCATCAACGCAAATAGATCAAAGAGGGAACATAACTATATGACAAGGTGGGCATAAGGTGGCAAAGTCTATCACAAGTCAAACATGGTGATGTTTGAGGCCAAAAAGGGGTTCAACGTACTAGCATATGGCCTCAACATGTATGATAGCATAAAAGGTGACTTGGCCTCAAACATATCAAATAGCATAAAGGTGATTTGGCCACTAGCATGCATAATAGCATAAGGGTGATTTGGCCACAAGCATGCATAATATCATTAGGATGATTTGGCCACAAGCATACTAAGGAACATGAAGAGTTAAGGTTTGGCCACAAGCATACAAAGGAACATGAAGAGTTAAGGTTTGGCCACAAACATGCACAATAGCATAAGGGTGATTTGGCCATAAGCATGCATAATATCATTAGGATGATTTGGCCACAAGCATACTAAGGAACATGAAGAGTTAAGGTTTGGCCACAAGCATACTAAGGAACATGAAGAGTTAAGGTTTGGCCAGAAGCATGCACAATAGCATAAGGGTGATTTGGCCACAAGTTAAACATGGTGGCATATGAGGCATAAATATGTTCATAAGCTTGCATATCACATCATGGGCCTCAAAACATGCATAATATCAACTTAAGCAAATAGGTGAAACATGATCATAAATGACATAGGATGGTGGCTAGAAGTTCGCATATAACATTATATGCAAGTTATCATGAAGGTTATGAGAGTTCTCATGTTGCATAATGCAACATTTCAAGTCAAAGGTCATAGCTTTCTATGCACAAAGTCAAGGTGATAGATTTACAAACTTGCATAGGGTAAACATATGCATAACATGTTAGAATCAACGCACATATCATACTTAGGCCCAAACTCAACTTGCAACATGTAACATTTAACTTCATAGTTAGAATCTAAGAGTAATATAGGGCTTACAATGCTATGAAGACTAGAGTAAATATAAAATAAGATTGAGACGAAGCCACTAGCAACTCTAAAAACCCCAAATGAATACAAGCTCCAAGTTGACTTGAGAAACAATAAGCTCCTTTGATTTGTATGAAGAAATATCCTTGTTTTGATGAAGAAAAGGTGGCTCTTTTACTAGCTTAGGACACTCAAACTTTCATGAAGAGGATGGAGGCCATGATATGAAGATGGAGGCCATGATCAAGAAACATTTGGGCAGCATTTAGTTGTAGGAATGATTAATGAGGGTTTAGGCTAGGTCTAGGGGTCTTTTTATAGATGATTAGGTTAATTTAGACCATAGGATTAACCCTAAAACACATCAGGCCCGTCAATCCCGTCATAAACTTTTGGAACAAGACTCAGCATGTCACAATTGGTGCACCAGGAAAACTGGTCCGACAGGGGGGGTCGACCCCTGGGTCGACATGGGTGTCGACCCATGGGTCGACATGGGTGTCGACCCATTGGGGGGGGGTCGACAGGGGTGTCGACCCTGCCTGGGGCGGGAGAATTCCCGCCTATCCTGTTTTGGCTGAAAAACTGTTTTTGGGCTTGGAATTTTCTCAAAACTTCATTGGGCCATAACTTGGTCATACGGACTCCGTTTTTCGAAAACTCGGACTCTATTTCGCGTATTTTTCCGAGACGAACGCAATGGCACAGCCCGTTTCCCTTGATTCAGATTTTAACATTTAATTCTTCCTTGATTTATGTTATAACATGTTATTCCAAAATACGGGTTGTTACATCCTCCCCACCTTAAAGGATTTCGTCCCCGAAATCTTCAAGTTAGGAAGAACGTATCCTACCATCCATCATCCATCTACTCAAAACATCATCCACAAGTAATCATTGTCCTTAAAAGATTCTAAATGCTGTATGAACATATGCAAATGTGTGTGTATATGTACTTATCTAATGCGAAAATCAGGCGGTTACTGATTCAGTAAACCTCCTTAATGCAAGGTATGTTAGTGAAATGTGTCCATATGTATGCAAATTCCTAACATAATTTATAATCTCTACATGAGTGCACATAACATTCATTCATATGCAACATCCATGTGATAGCACAACAAGTTTCATCCATGAATAAGCATAAACACTCATGCATATGCAATATGAAAGTGTGTGAGCCGATCTTAGTGCCTAATGTGTATCATGCATACACGAGTATCCACTTGCAAACACTTGCAACCACTTGCAAACATCAAGCATAACATGTTTCAAATACATGTTTCATCCAAAGGGTTTCTACCTAAGGTTCTCACGACACGATTACGAGATAACAAGATAAACAAGGTAAACATGGATAGCAAAAGAAAGATATGCTAATTAGGAAAAGAGATCGAGAAGATAATATACAAGTAAGCTCCAAGGAAAAACAGGGATCAAGGATATACTCCTAAAAAGATATATGATGCGTGTATCTAGTCTTCAACCTTCTAAGAACTTAATTCCATTGTGCTTTGACCGTTGTTAACCTTTCAATTCCGTAGCTTCCTAATTCCCACTTCAGAAATGTGAGTTGGAACTCATTTCACTGTCGCTTCTCATTTCACTTTCACTTATTATTTTTTTCTAGCATACTCGGTTCTTAACTTAACTGTATACTCATGACTTCATGCAAGCTTTCCCAAAATTCACTGTAAGGTATTTCACGTAGAAGAACTTTCCTTTGGAAATAAATACAAATCCATGTGGCCAAATGCACTTATTAACATGATTTCTGTGAACCACCCGCGAACACTAATCGAATAGATCATTAATTTCCAATAAATGGGTCAAAAGATTCTAGGTAACTAATCCTGACAGAACTCTAAAGGTTACGTGAGACTTCGAGGGTATTACCAAGGCAAGTCAAGAGTCTAACTACCCTTCTTTCAAAACCGAGGATGGTACCCTTACTGGATAACCACTTCATCCCTAGAATCAACCCAAAGCCCAAAAACATAATCCCTACTTCCGAACTCAACACTTAGCATAGACATCCTTTTGCGAGAAGAGATACTTGAGCGACTTGTGATCTGTATATAACTCGAATCTCTTGCCCAAAAGATAATGGTGCCATGATTTAAGCGCAAAGACAATCGCCGCCGACACCAAATCATGCGTGGGGTAGTTCTTCCCATACTTTGAGTTGCCTAACCCCATAACATATTACTCTTCCCTCTTGCATTAGAACAACACCTAACCCCATACCACATGCATCGGTGTACACGGTAAACATCTTGCCTCCATCGGGTAAAGCTAAAACTGGTGCTGTGGTAAGAGTCCTCTTAAGCTTTTGAAAAGCAGGCTCACACTCCAATTCCCATTCAAAGGCTAAGTCCTTTTTCGTCAACTTAGTAAGAGGAGCTGAAATCTTAGCGAAGTCCCTAATGAACTTCCTATAAAACCTTGCAAGACCGAGAAATCTTCTTACTTCGGTTGCGTTCCTAGGAGCTCTCCAGTCTTGAACTACACCCACTTTCGCGGGATCCACATCTATACTTTGCTTAGGAACTATGTGCCCAAGTAACCGAACTTCCCTTCTCCAGAAATGGCATTTGGAGAACTTGGCTTTCAACTGATGAGCTCTAAGCATATCCCTAACTTCCTTGAGATGTGCAGCATGCTCTTCCTCGTCCTTTGAGAAGATCAGAATATCATCCATGAAAACGACCACAAACTTGTTAAGGAACTCCCGAAACACCCTACTCATCAAGTCCACGAAGTATGCGGGTGCATTAGTCAAACCGAATGGCATAACAAGCCCTTCAAAGAATCCATCTGGAGTCCTAAACGCAGTCTTATCAATATTATCCTCAGCCACTCTAAGCTGATGGAATCCGGTGGCTAGATCGAGTTGAGAAAAAACAGAAGCACCTACAAGCTGGTCAAAGAGATCATCAATCCTCGGTAACGGGTGCCTATTCTTCTTTGTCATCTTGTTCAATTCTCGATAATCAACACATAGACGAAGCGAACCATCCGCCTTAGTAGCGAATACCACAGGAGCACCCCATTCAGAAATGCTTCGCCTAATAGAATTCTTCTCAAGCAACTCCTTGATTTGCTTACTGAGCTCTCTTCTTTCTCGTGGGGCCATGTGCCTAACGGGCAATGATACTGGCTTGGCATTATCGACTAGATAAATGCGGAAATCTATCTCTCGTTTAGGGGGTAACCCCTTAACTTCTTCAAAGACATCAGGATAGTCTCGGACCACCCTTACAGATTGCAGATCATCGATGGACGAGTCAAGGGATTCAAGATAACATAACATGACGGGACCTCTAGGGTTACAAGAAATTTCTAGGGTATTACCGAGGCGAGTCATGAGCCTCACCACCCTATGCTCACAATCGAGGATGGCTCCATAACTGGACAACCAATCCATGCCCAAAATCAACCCGTATCCCGTGAACCCGAGAACATAAGCATTACACGTGAATTCTACAGTCAAGATATAAATCTTCAAATCCACACAAATCATAGATAGATGGGCGGAACCCCCAATTGGATTTGAAACACTAACGGGATCCTCAGCTAGACTAGTACTTAGGTGCAAACTTTCAACAAGATCAGAAGAAATAAAACTATGCGATGCGCCAGAATCAAATAAGGTGTGAACAGGATAATCAGAAATATAAACAAGACTTTCTACAGAAATACTACCTCGGTCCTGAGATGGAGCAGCGTTGAGAGCATGCACTTGCCCTCCATAAGGTCCTGCACGCTGATTCTGCCCTTGCTTCTTGGGGCAATCCCTGCTAAGGTGTACAGGCTCTCCACAGTGAAAACACTCGCCTAACTTCCTCTTCTTCTTCCTGCAATCCTTGGCCAGATGCCCCTTGATCCCACAAAAGTTGCATTTCCTCTTCTTACTTGAAGTGTTGTCGTTCTTTACTCCTTTCCCGGAGTCTATCTTCTTGCCTTGAGACTTATTTGCCTTGACCTTTCTTCTTGTCACTCTTATCTTCCTCTTGAAGTAGGTCCGTATTCACCAAATTTTCGAAGGTCGCCCCCATGGGTATATGAGTCATGGCCAAACTGCGTAATGGCTCGTTCAATCCTAGAGCAAAGTGTAGGGCCTTCTTCTGAGTTGTGTTAACCAAGTCTAAACCGAACCGAGCGAGTTGATTAAACTTATCCACATATTCCCTAACGGTCATGTCCCCTTGCTTTAGTGATAGGAACCTCTCCCGCTGAAGGTTCTCTTCTGCTGATGATAAAAACCTTAGTCCAAACCTTCTCCTAAACTCATCCCAAGTCTCAATTGGTCTAGTAGTGGTGGTGACTACCCACCAATGAGCAGCTTCCCCTTTCAATAGCCATACCGCCAACAGAACTTTCCTACGATCTTCCACATCAAAGATAGCAAAGAGGTCTTCAGTTTCCTTTAACCAGTTTCTTGCCTCCACAGAAGTCTCCGTTCCGACAAAATTCTTGCAACCCATCGCCTTAAAGTCTTTACAAAGCTCCGCGAAATCCGCTTGTGTATGCTGAGGAGGAGGAGGAGGAGGAACCTCAGTTACGGTGGGAGTGTTTGCTGGGCCCACATTGTTATCCCTAGCTTCCAAGTACCTCCGGAACCATCCGGGAATGGTCACTCCCTCGGGAAGGTTAAGATCAACCATACTGAAACGAAGAAAAAGATAGATAGATTCAGAACGAGGAAACGAAGGATAGTGCTAATGGCTTTTGGGGAATAGCCTTTTAAAATAACTAGACTTTTCTTGGAAAATACTTAATTGGTTTTGAAAATAGTTTTTCAAAAGGTAAGTTTTTTTAAAAAAACCTTTTGCTCAGACCTTGTAAACCTTATGCTCTGATACCAAATGTAACACCCCACCTCCGCCAGTGCCACTCTTGCAAGGACACTAGCTTTGGAGGGGCGTCAAACGAGGTAAACATGCATGCAGATATCACAAGACAGAACATATAAGTAAAAACAGAGTAAATAAAGCAGCGGATAAAACTAGCATTTCAAAACCATAGTCAAGTTACATCAAAGTACTTGGTCTTTATTTTCCATAAAACATAGTCTAGAACATAAACTGAAAACTGGAAATAACATAAAGTAACTATCCCCAAAGTAGAATAAAGCCATAGAATGCTCAAACCATACGTGAGCTATTCAGAAAAGCAGCTAAAGATCTAGCTAGGTAACAGTGTTCCCACCCTATAAACCTGGGGGAGGGGAAACGGAAGAAAAGAGGCAAAAGAAAACAGGTCAGTCAAAAAGACTGGTAAGTCCTATCTACTATTAGTATAACAACTAATAAAGTTAACTGAACATGTAAAACAGAGATGAGATGTAGGGTGATAACTGGCATGGTGAAGAGTTAACAAGATAGATCAAGTGTGGCATCGCATATACAAGGTTAAGTTGCACCAGGTGTGTACTAGTATTCCTATCCATGTCAAGTATAAACAAGAAATGATCCCTTGGCCCAAAGCTGGCCCACATCATGAGATGACCTAAATCGAGGTCCAACTACTCGGTCTAGTCGATCGGCTCCCTATCAGCCTAACTCTTCGTGTATCGGTGTCATACGGTCCAAACATGAAATGTAGTCGACTGTGCTAGGTCCACCCTAGGGTGTATCCGGCCCTAGGGTGTCAACCACTGACACGAAACAAGCACGCACAGTCAAAACCTACTGGTGCCCAAGTCTGTCTTTCATCCCCGGACAATGTGCACGACCATGGTCCGTCGGAATCTACTATGGCGCACCTACTTTTGCCGTCTTTTTGGTTGCTTACACTCCAGCCCAGTAATCGTGCCCCACCCTAGCCTAGTCCCTAGGGTATCCGATACTCCCTAGTGGGTTACTGCTGAGAAGGACCGCGTAACTAGGGTTTTCTAGTGGGTTAAGTGTGGTTAACCCCATCCAAACCATGCATCAAGTTGGTTAAGTGTTCCTAAAAAGGTTCACGACTTAACCCTATCCAACTAAGCATTGGGTTGGTTAAGTGTGTCCATGTTGACTTAACCCTATCAACCCATCATGTTCATGTGGTTAAGTATATTCAAGTGGTCCATGACTTAACCCTATCATGTGGCATTTATTATCTTAATGCACCCCAACCTCTCACATTAGACTTTGTTGTGGTTACTAGTTAAGTCGGGCGGGTCCGGGTAGCTTTACACCACAACCTAGTCTAACCTCGGGTTTTAAGTGCGACATGACCAACTACTCACACTGGGTCCTATTGCTTGTAGCCACTAGTTAAGCCGGTCGGTTCCGGGTAGATTTATGCTACAAACTCAACCCAACCTCGAGTTGGCCATTCTCATGTTTTCTACATGTCATGTCCACGTTCGTGTTTTCAAGCATAAACACATGTCAAACTTTCATGTCATGTTTTCGAGTCATGTTTTTATGTTATTCAAGTTTTCCCCACTACCCATAACGTATTCCCATCGCACGTAAATTCGCATCAACGCAAATAGATCAAAGAGGGAACATAACTATATGACAAGGTGGGCATAAGGTGGCAAAGTCTATCACAAGTCAAACATGGTGATGTTTGAGGCCAAAAAGGGGTTCAACATACTAGCATATGGCCTCAACATGTATGATAGCATAAAAGGTGACTTGGCCTCAAACATATCAAATAGCATAAAGGTGATTTGGCCACTAGCATGCATAATAGCATAAGGGTGATTTGGCCACAAGCATGCATAATATCATTAGGATGATTTGGCCACAAGCATACTAAGGAACATGAAGAGTTAAGGTTTGGCCACAAGCATACTAAGGAACATGAAGAGTTAAGGTTTGGCCACAAGCATGCACAATAGCATAAGGGTGATTTGGCCACAAGTTAAACATGGTGGCATATGAGGCATAAATATGTTCATAAGCTTGCATATCACATCATGGGCCTCAAAACATGCATAATATCAACTTAAGCAAATAGGTGAAACATGATCATAAATGACATAGGATGGTGGCTAGAAGTTCGCATATAACATTATATGCAAGTTATCATGAAGGTTATGAGAGTTCTCATGTTGCATAATGCAACATTTCAAGTCAAAGGTCATAGCTTTCTATGCACAAAGTCAAGGTGATAGATTTACAAACTTGCATAAGGTAAACATATGCATAACATGTTAGAATCAATGCACATATCATACTTAGGCCCAAACTCAACTTGCAACATGTAACATTTAACTTCATAGTTAGAATCTAAGAGTAGTATAGGGCTTACAATGCTATGAAGACTAGAGTAAATATAAAATAAGATTGAGACGAAGCCACTAGCAACTCTAAAAACCCCAAATGAATACAAGCTCCAAGTTGACTTGAGAAACAATAAGCTCCTTTGATTTGTATGAAGAAATATCCTTGTTTTGATGAAGAAAAGGTGGCTCTTTTACTAGCTTAGGACACTCAAACTTTCATGAAGAGGATGGAGGCCATGATATGAAGATGGAGGCCATGATCCAGAAACATTTGGGCAACATTTAGTTGTAGGAATGATTAATGAGGGTTTAGGCTAGGTCTAGGGGTCTTTTTATAGATGATTAGGTTAATTTAGACCATAGGATTAACCCTAAAACACATCAGGTCCGTCAATCCCGTCAGAAACTTCTGGAACAAGACTCAGCATGTCACAATTGGTGCACCAGGAAAACTGGTCCGACAGGGGGGGTCGACCCCTGGGTCGACATGGGTGTCGACCCATGGGTCGACATGGGTGTCGACCCATTGGGGGGGGGGTCGACAGGGGTGTCGACCCTGCCTGGGGCGGGAGAATTCCCGCCTATCCTGTTTTGGCTGAAAAACTGTTTTTGGGCTTGGAATTTTCTGAAAACTTCATTAGGCCATAACTTGGTCATACGGACTCCGTTTTTCGAAAACTCGGACTCTATTTCGCGTATTTTTCCGAGACGAACGCAATGGCACAGCCCGTTTCCCTTGATTCAGATTTTAACATTTAAGTCTTCCTTGATTTATGTTATAACATGTTATTCAAAAATACGGGTTGTTACAGGCCATATCAACAAGCCTTTCAAAAGTTGCTCCCATTGGAATATGGGATATAGCTAACCCATGAAGGGGTTCATTCAGTCCTTTAACAAATCGCAAAGCTTTCTTATGCGGAGTATCCACAAGCTCCAGCCCAAATCTCGCTAGTCGGTTGAATTTGTTAACATATTCTTTAATAGTCATGTTCCCTTGCTTGAGCGCCAAGAACCTTTCCATTTGCATGCTTTTCTCAGCTTGAGAAAGAAACTTCATTTCAAACCTCTATCTAAAATCATCCTAAGTTTCCACTGGATTCCCTGCTTAGGTTACTTCCTACCAGAATAAAGCTTCATCTTGCAATAGCTAGGCGGCTAACTGAATCTTCCTATGATCGTCCACATCAAAAATTCCAAACAAGTCCTCTGTCTCCTTGAGCTAATTCCTTTCCTCTATGAACGTCTCGGTTCCATGGAATGGCTTCCCTTCCATAGCACAGGAATCTTTGCAGATCTTAGAGATGTTATCTGCACGTGGAGGAGGAGGAGGAATGACGGGTGCAACTAGGGGAGGAACGTCTGCTTGGCCATTGGTGGGCGCCGTGGCCTCTAGATACCTTCGAAACCTGCTAGTATCATAATGTCCTCAGGAATATTAGGTTCCCCAGACATGTTGAAAAGAAAAGGAAAGGGATTCAGACAAAGGATCGAAAGATATTACATATGGCTTTAGGGAATATGTTTTTCAAAACAAACTTTTCTTTTTGAAAATGATTTCTTTCAAAACCTTTTTGAAAATAATTTTCAAAAACTTTTATCTAATCTGATAACCTTCAGCTTTGATTCCAAGTGTGACACCCCACTTCTGTTAATGTCACTCATTAAGAGAATTCATTAAATTTCGTGAAGTGTTATAGGTAAACAGAGACAGAAACAGAAACATTACAAGATAGATATAAAATAGCAACGGAATTAAAAAATTTATTAATCATAAAGCATTGTGGTTCAAAACATCATATGTCTGAAAATACATAAACCCAGTACATCATTAAAACTTCTAACTTGCACTTAAAACATCAGAGTACAAAAATAAAAGAAGCATAATTCCCCAAATAAAACCATAGCTATAGTAGCAAAGATAAGAGCTTAAGCAATACATCTAAGCAACTCCAAGCAAGACGATAGCACGATCCTGATCAAGCTTGAGTATTCCGACCCTGAGTACCCGAGGGTAGGGGGAGGGACGAAAGAGAAAGAAGAGGAAACAAAATGGGTCAGACATAAAGTCTGGCCATTCCAGTTACTTTTAGAAAATAAATAAGTAAAAGTATCATAACAGGCATATAAAGTGGATAAGAAGGATAACATCATTAAAAGGCAGGTATGACAAGGTAAACAGTATAAACATGATAGAGTGCATACGCTTCTTTAATGATTCCTCTGCACCAATACTAGTATAACCAGAATGAGATGATCCCCAACAGTATAAGATGGTAGACTTAGGCGCACTTCCAATGAGATGCTTTCACCCCATACAATCAACAGGCAACCCAATGTTTCAGAATCACCTCTAAGGGTAAAACAGGCTCCTAAACATACTAGAGTCTAGGTGTACCCTAATTACTACCCTAATCGATCGGCTCCCTATTCCGTAGATACCCTGTGCTGGCTCCACAGTAGGGTGTATCATTCGCTAAAGTGGCAACCCTTCATTTCTCGGATGTGCACAACCATATCTACTGATGTTACAACGTCTTGTTTTCCTGAGCAGGTGGAGTCATGCACGCACATAACCCGAATGGAATGCGCTGTTAGACACCGTCCCTGCTTTTGGATCGCTTATATTTGGCCCAGTAAGCATGCATCGACTCTGACCTAGTTCGGAGTACTCGTTTGATACATATATATGGGTTACTGACTGAAACGGGTCCCTCACACAAGATGATGCAAGCTCTCCCCTTTGTATTGCATCCCCTCTACAAGGTTTTCCATAGGTTATGCCCTACCAGTTTAGAAGATCGCATAACCACATAGGTTAAGTTTGTGGGCCTATATATAAATATTACCCACCCTCCCCAGATTTACTTAACCCGCCCGCTATTTCAAACAAGTTTACTTAACCCATATTCAAGTTACATGTTCATACAATCCCTATGGATTCAACTATGCTAAGTATTCCAATTCCTTACCATGTCCATTTATGGTTATAATGTGCTAGACCTCCCACATTAAGCCTGTAACATCCCGCATTTTTAAGATAATAAAATAAGGATAACTTAATTAAATATTCAGAATTAAGTAAAACAACTGCGCCGTTGAGTCCTCTCTAAATTCTCGTCAAGATAGATACCTAGTTTGTGTAAAACGGACACCGTATGAAGAAGTTATGAGCATTAGAAGTTTGTATACATATAAGGAGCTTATATGTGTGTGTGTGTATATATATATTAAATAAATATATCCAAAAAATTCGAAAATCAGTTCAAAGAATTGAAATTCGTGAACGGGAAAGTTTGGAGGGAAAATAGACCGTTAGTGGTCGACCCACCAACAGGGGAGTCGACCCCACGCGGATCTGGAACATTCTTTTCTAACATGGTCGGTTTGGATATTTTTAATTCAAATCTGAGGGTCTGGTTTCTCTGATACACATATAAATAAGTTTGTAGAGCTAACCCTAAACCTCATATTTCTGAGGCTACGTTGAAGCTCTGCCGTTTCCTCTCCCTCCTCAAATCTGTTCAGAAAATTAAGAATATTAGTCTAGGAAAAATTCTGAATCCAGATCTAAAGGAAAGGAACGTATGTTTACGAATGGGTGTTAAGATCTCTTATCAAAGTAAGTTAACTTTCTAATTCTGATCTATTTAAATTCCTTCCTCTTCCTTTCCTTTCTCTTTTAATAAAAATAATAAATCCATGGTTATTAGGTTTTGAATCCTATTAGGGGAAAAATCATGGAATGATAGATCTGAACTAGATCTAAGATTTGGAAAGCTTACGAGGTGAGTGGGTTTAAGCTATAGCATTTTAGATAATAATATATTATCGTTTACCATTCCCCATTTTGTATAATTGAATTTGCCAGAATAATTAAGAATTACTGTTATAATAAGTTGAGATGTTAATATGAATAATTCATATGCTGAATCAGTTAAAGTATTGGAATGATTACATGTTGAAAACAAACTGGTTAGAAAATGGGTAATGTCTATTGTTGTTATAATTACATGATTCACTTGTGGTATATTATTGAGTAAATGACATGTTTAACTTGTTGGATTTGAACAATTACCCGATTAAATATTTACATGTCAAAATAGAATTAAACACATGTTAAAAGGAGAGTATGCATAAAATTTACATGAAATAGGAATAATTGTTAAAGAACAAACATGCCTAGATTCATAGTAATTTGACACTATAACGCTCTTAGACACGAGGTTAGATTGCACTTGTGATAGAAGTCTGCTCGGAACCGCCCGGCATATCCAGCATTCACAAGTGATAAATCTAATGTGAGGGGTCTAAGTGTATAATTAAAACATGCAATGGTACTAAGACACGAGGTTAAATCAACTTGTGGTGGAAGTCTACATGGACTCGCCCGATAAATCCAGCGTCCACAAGTGTAGGGTTAATTGAGAGGTCTAGTGCATATATATAATAAGATATGAATAAATGGCAATGATGGTAATTAAATATCTAACTCAGAAAATAAGAAAGGAAGGGATGTAATAGACGGATTATTGTGATGCAAAGGAAACGTGATGTGTTTCCCTAAATGCCCTATTTCTGAGAACGTGGTTGCAAACAAGCCACTGTGAATAAAGTAAGAAAGAGGAAAGAAATTACTTGCCACCACGAATTTAGATGGGAATACGTTATGAAAATAAATCACTGATTCCTTCTATAAATCAAACTAATAAGGTGCATGAAATGTTTTTCTTAATAAAATAAGGAACATATATTATAGTGAATGAAGAATAATGGATTACAACAGTAAATGGTTTAAATGGGGAATGATAATAACTTATTATAAATAAATAACATTAATGAAAATGTTGTATAATAGGTAGACTTGTCCTACGGACAAGTGAAGATTATAACTTAGGTTATAATAAACTAGTAAGGAAATGGGATAAATGGTGAAATGAGATATGGGATACTTAATTGTGAATTGAGTAATCAGTAAATGGGGAAAGCTGGAAACCAATCGAGAAAAGGGGGAAAATATATGAAATATAAGAAGTTATACTTAATTATAAATTAAGTAATTTGTAAACATGGAAATCTGAAACACACCGATAAGAATAACATGTTTTGACTTGTCCTAAGGACAAGAGGAAATTATAACATAGGTTATAATAATTGGGTAAAGAAACTTATTAATGGACCTTAGTTAAGAGAACTAAGTTAATAAGTAAACAACGATAAGTTGTATTGACAATGTAAGATGGAACTATGATTAAATGAGAAAGAATGAAGAAAACTTATGAAATAAGTTATATTTATTCATAAATAATGACTAACATGTTAAACAGAAAACTTGTGATTTGGGATATACTTAATTACATATTAACTAGAACATGTTATTGTAATGATGAAATCAGACAAGAATAAAAAGGGATTGTGGATTGCAGACCTTGGACCACAATCTAGAGAATAACATGTTGTGGGCTTATTAATAAACTTAAATGGGTTAAGTTATATAACTGAAATTAATAAGCAAGAGGAACTAGGTAACTTGATTAAGAATTCAATATGAATGAGAATAACCAAGTAAAATTGAAACCTGATGAGGTAAGGCAAGCGCGTAAAAGAATGTTTAGACATAGGGTTTAACAACATATTAATGTGAGGCGCTTGGACCAGTCCGCACAATTGAGGGTGAACAACCCAACGGGGTAGATTATCGTGGTGTTATAAGAAATGAGGGGAGCGCACATTTACCTGATTATTCTGTCGGCTCCGAAGGACCGGAAGGGGAAGAATGCGTCTTCCTGAGATACGTAAGGTGCTCCTATTAGTCCTTTGTGCGGTGGATGATATTTAGGCTATGCTCGCAGAGGTTGGACCTACGAGTAACTACTAGGTAGGTGGACCTTGACTGCAAAATTAGCTGTGCAGTCAGAATGCTGTGACGCGGTGACACCAGGGTGATTCGGCGGTCGCCTCAACAGGGAGGCGAAGGGTTACGACCAACAAGGATAGCAGATCGTCGGATACCCGTCATCGACAGTCAGCGGGATGCGAAAAGACTAGAGCTAAAACCAATTGACCATTCACCTTTCACTATCGGGGTACATTGGTTGAGGGAAGATGCCAAATGGATGTTCAGATTGTTTTTTTAGAGGCAACCGTTTAGCTCTTGTAGTCTTTACTAGTTGAGGGAGGGGCCGAGGTAGGGCCATAGCCACCATGAAAACAGACAGAAGGAATATCTGTATATAGAGGCTCTTAAATACAGGCCAAACAGATATGGAAAAGTTCCGTGTTTCTTGTATAGCCCTACCACAGAACTTGGTGTACATTAGAGGACAATATGTATGTGGGACAGTCTAGATACATGCATGTCGTCTCTAGGTGGTGTATCGTAGACTTGAGGGCATTACTTCGGTGTGAAATCTGATTCGAACGACAATGGCAGTTCGTACGCTTACGTAGCGTAGTAATGACAGATATATGCGGAATGTAACATTGTTATATAGAGATCCGTACGTCACTCCGGCATAGGATAAAGGACTGTGTTCATTTCTGTGGCATTACTGTGGAGACCGTGCGAGTGGGGTACCATGGGGTGTACCTTAGTATTGAGGGGTATCTACATATATACTATATTAGGTTAATCCACTGGGAAGTAAATGGGTACTACGTGTGTGTAAGCCTTGAGTGCTGTTAACCCAAGTAAGCTAATAAATAAGAAAATGTGACTGAATGGTATGTCGGATTATCCAAAGTGTACAATTTAAATCCAATCACCAGAACTTGTGTTATGACCTACTCCTCATAACTCTTAGGTTAGATTTGTGGCAGAGACATTATAGCTTTGGATACTGGTTAGGTAGTATTATTAATACGGTAAGGCTATACTTTGATTATATTATATTTATCCATTCCGCTGTGAGATGTTTTCTGAGCTCTACCATATTTTGCCTCTGTCATTTCTACGGGATAACAGAGCACAACAACTTGAGTTTCGATAGATTGGAATTTTGAAGAAAAAAACTGGTCTGTCGGAATTCGGGTTGTTACAAAGCCTACCACTTGTGGATGCTGAATATGTTGGTCGGCTCCGGGCAAACGTCTTCCACAAGTCAGTCTTAACCTTGTGTCTTATCACGTCTCGTGTTTGTGCACCTAGATCCCTCACATTAGATTCACCGCTTGTGGTTGCTGGATATGCCAGGCGGTTCCGGGCAGAATTCCACCACAAGTGTAATCTAACCTCGTGTCTAGGCGCGGTTACAGTTTCTAATTACTTTAATCCTAGGCATTTCCATTATTAACCAAATTTACCTATGTCGTTATAGGATTTCATGCCCATTCCCAAGTCATGTTCATAATAAACCATATGCTCCAAGTTAATATTATTACACTTTATTCAAGTTATGCTCCAATTCCTAATTACAAGTTCCCCAATTCAACGTTTTCCCCTCGTTCCCAATTTAATGCATTCACATATTTCAGCGGCATGCCTAGGCTCGAAGGTAGCATGGCTATATAAAAATAAAAGGGAAAAGATAGAGGGAAAAGGACAGAGATGATCATACTAACATAATGGACATATAGTGGCATAATGATAAGATAGGCATATAGGAACAGATCTAATGAACATACGATGACATAACTGATTCTAACATAATAGGGACAGGCATGATATGATCTAAGCAATGATTTAGATGTTCAACTAATAACAGATCTATTTTAGCTATAAACATAATAGAACAAGTATAAGATGATCTAAATGGTGAATTAGATCTACAACCAATGGCAGATCTGACATGTAATCATGTTAGAATAATTAAGATAAATAGATTATAACAGATCTGATGTGATTCAAATGTTCATAGGCATAAATCCAAGTTATAGTCATATCAAGTTTTACTATTAAATATTTAGATCTAAAATTAACATGGACTCACAGTGTTTGGATCTAGAAAAACAGAAGAATAGAACCACAAATCTCTAAGCTCGAATAACTTGATTACCGGAGAAGAAAAGATTTGATTTGATCTAGGCAGAGGCAACATCTAGTTCTCCATTATTTTTGGTGTGCAAAAACATGAGAAATGAGGCTATATTTGAAGCCGAACCCCCAAAACCCTAATCTGCCCAATTTGCCGCAGGGGGGTCGACCCTCCCCTTATGGGGTCGACACCCCTACACGGGAAAATTCCCGCCTCCCCTTTTCTGTGCGATTCTGAATTTCTGGACCTGATTTTGAATTTTTGTACTCTCTCGCTCTCGCTCTCTCTCTCTATATATATATTCTTGCGCGTATATAACTTCAAACCTTCATAACTTTTTCATCCAGTGTCCGTTTTACTCAAACCAGGTGTCTATTTTGACCAGAATTCCGAGGCGAATGCAATGCCGCAGTCCATTTCCCTTCATTCTGAATATTAAATTAATTGTTCTTTAATTTGTCATCTTTAGTGTTGTTAAAATTGTGGGGTGTTACAAAATGGATTCCTCATATATATTAAATATTATTTAATTTTGTATTATCATTATATGAACTGTTTTGATTGGATGTTTGATTTGGTTATTGACCGTTGATTGGAAATTCAACGTTCTTTTTGTTTTAACCCATGGATAGTATGGGTTGGGTAATTGGTATCATATGGCCTATAAATCAATCGTTTTATAAATATTTATTCACCATCACGTAAGTCGACAGAGATGAAGTTATAAAATTTATTATATAACTGAAAATTGATTTCTAAATTCGTTATTTGGAGTAAAAGTATATTAAAAGGGAATAAATATTTATTATTTAAGTTTATAAATGATTATTAAATGGTTTTACATTGCAAATACTTATATTAATCAGATTTATAAGCAAATGAACAGAAATTTACATAATGGTTAAGAGTGGATTAATTGTTTCTAATAAACAATTGAATGAAATTTATTTAAATTAATTATATTATTAATTTATTTAAAGGAGGAATTAATTAAGATTGGTTAAAGAAATAAACGTGTTTTTGAATTGACTAAATTAACCATTTTAACAAGGATTGATTATTTGATTAGTTTGTTTTAAATTAACCGAAATGAAATGGTTAATGAATAATTGTTTTAATAAAATTCTAAAAAGGAGTTTAATACTTATTTTCAGTTAATGGGGAAGTAAATTATAATTTTAAGTGATAATAATTTAAGTGAATATTTTTTAAATGAAATCATTTAAGTAATCGAGTGGTAATGAAATAGTGTTATATTATGGAAAGAGTTTTTGAATGGATTTTTATTAAAGCTCGAGTTTTATGAATAAAAGTTATAAAAGGGATTTTTAAGGAATACGAACGTTTAAAATAGATGATTGCTTAATATAAAAAATTATGAAAAATGAAGTTGAGATAAAGAGGGTTTTATATTAAACCAGAGTTTTACAAATAAGGTTTATAAAAGGATGCGAGGCTAAAACATTGATTTTATGTTGATGTTACTTAATAATAATATTAAGTGAAGTGAATGGAATTGGAGCGAAATTTTCAAAACGGAAATTGGTTTAAAAACAAACGTTTTGCAAATTTGAATTGAGTCAAGGAAATTAGAAACTAACTGGAGATTAATTGAGCTGAACGACTTCTTGAGTGCCGATCTAATATTGGTTTCGGCCATTGGGGTTGATATTTAGGGAGTTGTTATCTTACTAGTTTTTGGTTAGTAACCAATGAATGTTGAAGTAGCAGAAATAGGAAGAGATTTTGAGAAAATATAATGATATTTTCAAGAATTGAGAAATTAAAGAGATGTGTTTGAATAAGTATATTCAAAGGGAAAGTGTTAGTTATTGTTTTCGAGAAATGAAACAAAGGAGATGTCATAATAATGTTTTACAGGGAATTTGATGTAACCCAAAATATAAATATGGTTTATTTCTAAAGTATTTAAATGATTTTGAAAATAATCTTATATTAGAATAAGAATTGAAAAGCTATATTCGAAGTATTAAAATATCTAAGAGCTAGATTAACACTCGTTAATTATTTTTAATTATAAAGCCAGCCGATGTTGAGTACTAAACTAGTGAACTTTCTATTTTCATGATTGAATGGTTGTTTATTTAATAGTTAAATAACCGACTATCAAATTTGACCTATATGATGGCTGGTACAGAAAGACCGGGATCGAATTTATATTCGAAAACCATTTTGAACCAGCAAATACAAAATCGTCGGAGATACAGAGTGAAGCTGGAGCAGTGAAGACCGTGGATCTTTAAAAGTGGAAGAACGACTTATCGAATTTCTCTAGCATGTAACCGGAGTTATTTGATTCATGATTCTGACACGATCGGAATCTACGGATTGCAAGGACTACTCGTTACTGATCCATAGGGTGATTCCTAGGATGCGGTAGGAGAGTGCCTATGGTTTGTCCGGTCCCATAACAACTTGTATGGACGGATGTCTGAATTAGTATTTCCTTAGGGGTCACATACGCTAATTTCTTCAAACGTAATTCTGTTGTGGCGAAGAAGACACCTTCTCTTAGGTTAAAACCAGAGTATTTTTATGGATGTCAATTAGTGTTTTTTAGAGGATCTAACGATTTGGCATTCAAAGTAAATGGCAGTGTACTATCTTAAAATATAATTCAAACCTCAAGCCTCTACAACCGGAAATGACAAAAATCGGGCAAGCAGCATGGCTAAGTGGGTCGCTCCCAAATAGGGTGCATAATCACCTATCTAAAGGAATTTCATTTCCTTCTTTAATCCATCAATGATGTCCCATTCGGAAAACAGTTGTTGATCCCAACCGTTGGTGATATACATTCGATACACTCAAGCGAAATGAGTGGTTGGTCATGTGTGGCTAGGTTGCAAGATGTTTTTGTTGAACCCGGTGTATTCCCCTCTAGAGATACACTAACGACAGGTGGTTGCATACCTTGTCATAGTCGAAATTCAATCTCCAATAAGCGACCGCGGTTCTGATTGCATACTATGTATATGGAGCGTGAGATGCAAACCCTCCGCTAGATTGCTATTATTTGTATTTAGACATTATTATAATATTAGATAAGATATGATTTCAAAAATGTTATGGGTTATCGTAAGGTAAAAGCCATCCGTGTTTATGTGTGGATCAGTCTTACGATTATCCTTTTATTTCAGAAAAGATATGTTAACTTTAAAATCAAGTTGGATGTTGTTTATAAACTTAGTGGGATTCTCACTCTGGTTCACTAGACTGATCTGGATTTGTAATGCTCGGGTTAGACCGGGTTTTACAGGTTTCGGTTTGGATGCTATGAATTTCAGAGGACGTGCAGGAGGAGTTCAAACATATTTAATATTATTCCTCTATGTGTTGTATATGAGGACAGATTGTTATAATTGTCCATTTTCACTGTAAGTTATACTCTGATGATTGTAAGTATTTTTCAAGCTCTATAAAGATTTATTTTTGTATTATATTTTGTTCTGCTGCGATGTGAAACTCTGATTTTTGTTGTTTGGTTCTTCTTCTTCTTCTTCTATTCTAATATTTCTTTCCTATCTCACCTTCTATTTTCTTTCATTAACTATCAGGTATTTTCGATACTTGGGTTTTGGCAAGTAATACGGGTTTATGTATTATTGCTGAAATTTGGGTGTCGAACCTGCTGGGTCATTACAGTTGTATCAGAGCATAAGGGTTTAGTAATAACCTTGGTCTGTGGCGTAACTCGATAGAGATAGGGTTAGCATTACCTTAGATTGAGTATGAGTATATATTTAAGAGCGTGTGTTTGTAAATTCTATATAAAAATGTTCCGTATTGTGTTATTTGACCGATTCAATTTTGAACTGGAAATTGATACAATATTGTTTTGTAAAAAGGTTAAACGAAATAATTTTACCCAAATTGTATTTTTGTATAAAGATCAAATATTTTATCAAAATATTGAGATATTGGTGTTTTTGGTTAATTTGAATAGAATTCAAATTGGATTATGAATTGGAATGGTTGAATATGACCAGAATATTTCACATATGAAATAAGAACAGAATGGATGATTTTCGAAATCAGAATTGGAGTGTGAAATAAAAGTAAACTAATTAGAAATTCAATTAGTTAATTGAATGCGGAGTTGGAACTTAACTTGGTTAAGTGGAATTGAGAATGGATATTGGAATTAAATTGAACACATTTGGGAATTGGAAATCGAATTATTAATGATGGAATGGAAATCAATCTCTAATATAAATCGATTGATATTATAGTATGTAAACTAAAGTAAATATTAAAACTAAATATATTATAGTTAACGAAAGTTGAATGATTGGGTTATGTTGATGGTGTATTGGTTGTTGATTGTTTGTTAGATTGATTGGATATAAGTTCATCAATAGTTTAATAAGAGTTGAATGAATCAATTTTTGATTTATAATAAGTGGGAGTTTATAGAATTTTCCTACCTTAGTAATTTCGGTGGTGAAATTCTATTAAGGGGGAAGGAATGTAATGTACCATATTTTTGGTAGTCAGATATTTAATTTAATTTATTATTTTAAATATTGATTTGGGATATACATGGATTTGTAATATAGAATTCGTTTATAAAACGAAGTTTGAACGTTAAATTTATATATAATTATAAATCGAGCTCTTAACGTCGAGATAGTTCATAATTTACAACTTGAACTTCGATTGAATATACAAGATCCGATATAAGTCGGAATTTTGTGAAACAAGAAATGTTTGAATCTATTTTATTATATTTTTCTAATAAAAAAGAAAACTAGAAATTTCATATTATATATTGTGAGTTATGTTCAATTCAAATTTCCGAATAGTCGCTATGGAATTGGTTAAAAAAAGATAATGTTTATTAAATAAATATTATGGGTTTATATATATTATTTGAACATCATTTAACTTGAATTATATAATATTGAGTTTCAAATCTATATTGGTTTATCTTAAAGCTATATAAGATTTCAATTCGATATATATGATAATAATTTACTGTTATTTAATTTCAACTGTTTTGGATTTAATTATATTTTACTGTTATTATATAAGCCTTAAAAATAACCGTTTTTCAAACGATCTCCGTTTTCAACGAAACGAGTTTTATTGGGATATATATAACTAATTATTGCTAGATTTCTAGTTTGGAGCCAACAGAGTTGTTTTATCCATTCGTGCAATTTAAAGGTGAATCGATGAATATATTGGAATTAAATAGCGTCGTTGTGCAAACGGAGTCCGTTTTCCACGAAACGAATTTCATTGGAACCGGAATGCTGGGACATAGCGGTGTGTCCATTTTCGTTGTGTTTGGAGTTTGTGTGTATCGATGCAAATTAAACGGTCAATATTGAATAACGATACCTTATAAATAGAACCTACCCTACTTATACCTTCCTACTTCTTTCCAAAGCAAATAAAAATAGGTACGTACCATATCAAAAATTCTTCTACCCCTACTATGCACGTCTTCAACATAAAAGGGAGCCCGACAGGAAATGAGTACAACAAATTATTTAAATATTAAACTATCCTATATCTTAAGGCTTAAGTAATTAAATCAAGGATAAGCCACACTAGAAATTTATGCTAACCTACCTACTGCTGTATTTATACAAGGTATATGCTGCAGCCTGTTGTAGCAAATCAAAATTACGAGAAATGAAAACTCAACACACTGCATTGCCTAAAATCTACTCTACTCTGCGTTGTAACCTATTGAAAGACCATCTTCTTATCTCTATTTTCTTCAACTACAAATACAATGCAGCCTCACCATTTCTTTTCCCGGAAAGAACCTCCATTTCGAAACAAACCACTTCATTTTCTTCATTTGCCCTCCTTCCTTTTTCTCTATTTGAACATTAAAACTCTGCATAAACATTTGGGTTCAAACAAATGGAATTTTGCTATTAGGTCTTGAGTCATAGGGAGTGTGCTGATGGGTTTCCAACGTCCTGACGAAAATGGTAAGAAGATGGTTGGGAGCTCGAAGCTTTGGTGGAGTCGGTTGGCAGGCGATACACTGTAATGACGGCCAGTCGGACTGTGTGAACTTTTCGTGTATGGGAAGCATGCATTAGGAGGCTTGTGAAAGGTTGCGTGAGAGGTGAGAGGAAGATGAGGCAGAGTTCGAGAGCAAACAGTAGTTAGAAGCAGTAGAGGTGAAGTTGGGATGTTTCGAACCTGCGTGAAGGTGGTAATAGGTCAGCGGGAGGTCGAAGGTGCACTCACGAGCGAACGGAGGCTTTCGGTTGGTCGGAGCTGAGATGGGTGGTTGCGTGGATAACAGAAGAAAGGTAGGAGAGCTTGCATTGAAGACAGAAGAAGAAGAAGTGGGTAGGAAAATGTGTTGGGAAGAATGCATGGGAAGTGAAGTCTGCGTGTGCGGCAATGGTTAGAAGAAATAAACAACAGCGGGTTTTGGAAGATGAAGTGGGAAATATGAGTTCGAAAGTGATCATCAGGTAGAAGAAAGTGAACAGGTGAGGGATGAAGCTTGACTGCCTAATTACAATTATTTAAATTGCCTAATCGATACATACATATATATATATATAATAATGTGCTGGGCTTGATGTATAAATGCCTGATCAAATTTGAATGGCCCAATCTAGAATTCACGTGGCCTAACCCTATATTTATATTTATAATAATAAACCTAACCTAGTTTATAAGTGCCTAATTTTTTGTTAACATGGCCGGTTAATGAATGGCGTGATTAACGTTGGGTTGAGATTTAATTAAAAAGTCCATCTGTTAATAACCATAACCATATGTTTAAAATAAATAAAAAGATTCTTGGTCTAGTGAAGTTTTAAATGGGCCAGTATTTGCAAAGCAGAAGTAAACGATGTCGGGTTAGGGATGGGAAGGTTTTATGCCGGCCCTGTATATTTTCAAACAAAGTAATTATGTTGAATTAAAAGCATGAATAAGGAATAAGTTAAGATAATTTAATTTAAATCATATTAGTCTGATATTTTAAAAATAAGAGATGCGACCCGTTCGTTTGAAACAAGGAATGAAGTTAACAATTTATAATTTAAAGAAAATGTTATGTTTAATAAAAATTATTTAAATAAAAACTTAAATAACATTTATTTGATAATATCTTGCGGGTGCGATTTCAGAATTCAACAAAACAAAGGGCGATATAATCGTCTGGACGAGCACAACATTATGGAACTGATTTGGTGCATTATAGAGACAACTGGAATTATTTGTCAAATTAAATACATGTTTAATTTGACTAAATTGAACTGTTTATCCGACGAATCAATTCAAGGTGAGTGCAACTCACTCAGTTTTTATCCAACTTATACTTATATTTGTCGGGTTTAGTATTTGTGTGCTATGCTTATTTGTTATTGGACGTTTACTAAATATATTATTTTATATTGACCTAACTGATTAAATTAAACGTTCGTTTAATTTAATTTAATTTAAATCAATCATTATATTTTAATGATTGTAACCAGTTGAGTTATCTTACCTTATTGGTCACGCATATAATAATATAAAGGTATAAAAAAATAGTTGGATGTTTAGATTGCTGTTATTGGCTGATTATTGAAATTATATATGTGTATTGAATTGAATGATATTATTTGAGATAACCTATTTGGATGTAGGGAAAAACAGGTTTGAGGAATCCAACTGGATTCCTCATACATAATAAATGTTATTTAATTTTATATTATCATTATATAAACTATTCTGATTGGATGTTTGATTTGGTTGTTGATCATTGGCTGGAAATTCAACGTTTGTTTTGTTTTAACCCATGGACAGTATTGGTTGGGTAATTGGCAACATATGGCCCATAAGTCAATCGTTTTATAAATATTGATTCACCGTCATGTGAATCGACAGGGATGAAGTTATAAAATTTATTTTATAATTGAAAATGGATTTCTAAATCCATTATTTTGAATAAAATTATATTAAAAGGAAATAAATATTTGTTATTTAAGTTTATAAGTGATTATTAAATGGTTTTATATTGCAAATACTTATATTAATCCGTTTATAAGCAAATGAACAGAAATTTATATAATGGTTAAAAGTGGATTAATTATTTCTAAGAAATAATTGAATGAAATTTATTTAAATTAATTATATTATTAATTTATTTAAAGGAGGAATTAATTGGGATTGGTTAAAGAAATAACCGTGTTTTTGAGTTGACTAAATTAACCGTTTTGACTGGGATTGATTATTTGATTTGTTTGTTTTAAATTTACCGAATGAAATGGTTAACTAATAATTGCTTTAATAAGATTTTAAAAAGGATTTTAATATTTATTTTTAGTTAATGGGGAAGTAAATTATTATTTTAATTGATAATAATTTAAGTGAATACTTTTTAAAGGAAATCATTTAAGTAATCGAGTGGTAATGAAATAGAGTTATATTGTGGAAAGAGTTTATAAATGGGTTTATATTAAAACCCAAGTTTTATGAATAAAAGTTATAAAAGGGATTTTTAAGGGATACGATTGTTTAAAATAAGTGATTACTTAATATATAAAATTAAGTAAAAAGAAGTTGAGATAAAGAGGGTTTTATTTTAAACCAGTTTTATAAATAAGGTTTATAAAAGGATGCGTGTCTAAAACATTGATTTTAAGTTGACATTACTTAATAATAAGGTTAAGTGAAGCGATTGGAATTGGAACGAGATTTTCAAAACGGAAAGTATGTTTTGTAGATTTGAATTGAATTAAGGAAATTAGAAACTGACTGGAGATTAACTAAGTTGAACGACTTCTTGAGTGTCCATCTGATGTTGGTTTCGACCTTCGCGGTTGATATTTAGGGAGTTGTTCTCCTACTAGTTTTCGGTTAGGAACCAATGAATGTTGAAGTAACTGGAATAGGAAGAGATTTTGAGAAAATATAATGATATTTTCGAGATTTGAGAAATTCACGAGATATGTTTGAATACATTTATTCAAATGAAAAGTGTTGTTATTGTTTTCGAGAAATGAAACAAAGAAGATGTCATAATAATGTTTTACGTGGAATTTGATGTAACCCAAAGTGAGAATATAAATATGATTTGATTCTAAATGATTTTGAAAATACTCTTATATTAAAATAAGAAGTGAAAATCTATGTTCGACGTATTGAAATATTTAAGAGTTTAAACTAACGCCTGTTAATTATTCTTAATTAAAAAGGCCAAGTGATGATGAGTACTAAACTAGTGAACTCCTTTCTATTTTCATGATTGAACGGTTGTTTATTTGATAGTTAAATAACCGACTTATCAAATTTGACCTATACGATGGTTGCTAGAGAAAGACCGGGATCAAATTTATATTCAAAAACCATTCCGAACCAGTAAATATGAAATCGTCGAAGATACAAAGCGAAGATGGAGCAGTGAAGACCGTGGATCTTCATAAGTGGAAGAACGACTTATCGAATTTCTCTGGCATGCAACCAGAGTCGTTTGATTCGTGATTCTAACGTGATTGGAATCTATAGATTGCAAGGACTACTCGTTACAGATCCATAGGGCGATTCTTAGGATGCGGTAGGAGAGTGCCTTCGGTTTGTCCAGTCCTGGGACAACTTGTATGGATGGATGTCTGACAGAGTATCTCCAAAGGGGTCACGTACGTTGATTTCTTCAAAAGTAATTATGTTGTGGTAGTAAAGACACCTTCTCTTAGCTTAACACCAGAGTATTTTTGTGAATGTCAATTAGTGTTTTCTGGAGGATATAACGATGTGGCATTCAAAGTAAATGGTGGTGTACTATCTTAAAATGTAATTCAAACCCCAAGCCTCTACAACCGGGAAATGACAAAAATCAGGCAAGCAGAATGGCCAAATGGGTTGCTCCCAAGTAGGGTGTATAATCACCTATCTAGAGAAATTCCATTTCCTTTTTTAATCTATCGATGTTGTCCCTTTTAGGAAATGGTTGTTGATCCCAACCGT
This sequence comes from Allium sativum, assembly GCA_030737875.1. Classification (NCBI taxonomy): domain Eukaryota; kingdom Viridiplantae; phylum Streptophyta; class Magnoliopsida; order Asparagales; family Amaryllidaceae; genus Allium; species Allium sativum. Next base: position 223,470,030 of record CM060909.1, on the reverse strand, counting down.
TGGTGATATACATTCGATACACTTAAGCGAAATGAGTGGTTGGTCATGTGTAGCCAGGTTGCAAGGACAACTTGTTGAACCTAGTGTACTCCCCTCTAGATATGCACTATCGACATGTGGTTCCATACCTTGTCATAGTCGGAATCCAATCTCCAATAAGCACCCGCGGTTTTTATTGTATACTAGGTATGTGGAGCATGATATGCAAGCCTTCCACTAGATTGCTATTATTTGTATTTAGACATTATTATAATATCACATATGATATGATTCAAAAATGCTTTGGGTTATCGTAAGGTAAAAACCATCCGTGTTTTTGTCTGGATCAGTCTTACGATTATCCTTTTCTTTCATAATAGATTTGTTAACTTTAAAATCAAGTTGGATGTTGTTTATAAACTTTGTTGGTTTCTCACTCTGGTTCACCAGAATGATCCGGGTTTGCAATGCTCGGGTAGACCGGGTTTTACAGGTTCTGGTTTGGATGCTACGAATTTCAGAGGACGTGCTAGAGGAGTTAAGACATATTTATTATTATTCCGCTATGTGTTGTATATGAGGACAGATTGTTATAACTGTCCAGATATGTTCACTGTAAGTTATACTCTGATGATTGTAAGTATTTTTCAAGCTCTCAATAAAGATTTATTTCTATAATATATTTTGTTCCGCTGCAGTGTGAGACTCTGATTTTGTTGTTTTCTTCTTCTTGTTCTTCTATTCAAATATTTCTTTCTTTCTTATCTCATCTTCAATTTTCTTTCATTAACTATCCAGTGTTTTCCATACTTAGGTTTTGGCAAGTAACACGGGTTTATGTATTATTATTGAAATTCAGGCGTCAAACCCACTGGGTCGTTACAATAATAATATGACATTGATTGGTGGACAATAATTTGTAGATGTATTACTATGGCATTGATTGGGTGAACATTTATTTGACTTTAATATGTAGATATGTCAATAAGGCGTTGATTTGAAAACATGTAATTAACATAGTCTGTATATGTTAATTTGAGGAACATGTTATCATTAAAAGGAGTATATTAATATGTCATATTAATTAGCTTTAAAGTGGATATGTTAATTTTAGGAACATGGTAGTTTGTCACCTATTGACATTAAATTGGGGAGGATACGTTAATTGGGGAAACATATCAATGTTACATTTATGAGCATTCATGGTTAATTTAGGGAAAAACATGTCAATTAGATATTATGTTCATTAAATGTTAATTTGGACATTTATGCTCATTTTATGTTGATGATAATTTATCTTCCTTTTCCCTGTCCTACTGTTTAATTTATTTACAGTATTGTTTATGTGCCTATTTCTGTACAATAATTTGGTTATGTTCTACTCCCCTTTTCCCTTTTTATTTACGTTGAGCCTAGGTCACCGAGAGCCTAGGCCATTTCCGATTTAAGATTGCATATAATTTAAATTAGTATAATATGAAATGATAGTGAAAAAGGATAATTTAGGGGCATATTATAAATTGAAGATTTTTAACTGTAATTTGAGAATATAATCAAAAGGAAAAATTTGCAAATCTAAATACATGTTAAACTTGACTTAATGCAGATACTAAGTAATGAACATGTTATGAAAATGAAAGAACCAGATGTTATCAAGTAAGATGAATAACTTAATCTATATATGCATACATCTGGGCAGGTGCTTGGGGAAGGGGGTTGTACACATGTACCAACAACCATGCTTATTAATGAACTTAAACCTCTAAGTTAAAACCTGATTATTAATAAGCTAAGAGGTCTAACGTTGCTGTTTGTATCAGGTTTTTGCGACTCTTAAACCCTAGTCACTTGGGGGCACAAGCTTATGGGGTTTTAACGACCTATCGCTTTGACCGCCCCAAGTCGGTAACTAAACTAACTTGAAACATCCAAACAACAGATTGTTATTGGCTTACAAGGTTTGAACATAACAGACACACTTGGGGTCTGACCCGATCGTCTTCACGTGCCTCTCCTTGTTGCGAGCATAAAACTTTAAGATCAGAAACACTTGGGGCCTGTCCCAAGCGTTCCATGCAAAACACAAAGCACCCGAGTAAAGATTAAACTTATTTCAAGTCAGTAACTTTGATGAACACGTAAATATAATTGGTTTAATCCCAATGATATATTAAATAACTAGATTATATCATTTGTGAACTACCAGAAGGTCATAGAATACAATATAGCAAGGAAACATGCGGATTTGGCTACATGCATGAGAAATGAACTATCATAAACAGGAACTGGCTACAACATTTACAAATGGAAGCAATAACAAGAGTTGATGTCAAAGTTTGTAATAAACATGCCTAGAGTGGTACAAGCATACAACAAGTGGGTATAATACAAACCATGCAATAGTGAAGGATGCAACAAAAATAAGGGTGATTTATTTCATGAATACCTATATCTGGGTTCTGTGTATACTCAGTTACATGATAACACTACAATGCTCATTTATGTTATACATATAGGATGACTGAGTACGTGGTTTGGTTACAACAAATCCATGGATGTGCATTTCTATATTACTTTATATGCATTAAGGTCCTTAGTTTCTTCTCGTGTTCATGTAGGAGGCCTCGGCTGAGTTTGTCAAACATATATCCTAGCTTAGTAGCTAAACAATTTTTTACGGACAGCGGAAAAAATACATGTAAGAATACACAAGGTTGAAGTGTTCAAGAGTGAGTGTATTCATGCGTGAATCACGTGTTACCAAATATAAAAGATCATTACGCAGGTTTAAAGCAATGCGTGAAGTACTAAGGCAAATGGGTAACATTTCCAGTTTTTAAAATTGAATATGGTAGTATAATTGTACTCTCAACCTATGCATGTGTTATATTTTAGCATTAAAACTTAATAGTAGTGTAGTGCAGTCATGAGTCCTTTATTAAACCAAGTATAAAAATGAATTTCGTAGATTAGAATTGCCAAGTAGCCAAATTTACATAATAGGGAAGGCCAGGCTCAACCATGCTGCATGCCATTATACAGTCCACCATGATTTTTTTTAGCATTATAGTATTTTAGGTTGGTATGGACTAATACATTCAGGTTGGAAAAAGAAGGTAGCAGGCGATATCTTTGAAAACACTTAATGTCACACACTAATTTATTAAATAAGTCAAGTGTGTTAACTACCGAATTATACATACCAACAACACAGGACAAAATCAAAGCACGTACGAAAAAACCAAACAACGTTACCATATAGGTGCGCATAATTCAAGGTGCCTACATGAAATCTATCAACATATTTCTCCAAGAATAAGAGCCGAAGAGTAAATTTACAAGTCAAGTGTCATGGGTCAGATGACATACGTGTGAAAGACTGTGCAACAACATATAACCAAGGTACAGATTATGCCAAAGGGAATCCAATGCATGAAGGTGGTTTGAAATGGTATGCATAGTAGGCTCGAAATGTCCTAGCTTTAGCCTGATATAATAGGAATGCTAATATTATTAAAGCACAAGTGTGTATGGTTGGCAAGGTACATGCATGCTAAAGCAAGACAGCTAACGATGATGACAGGCAAGCAATAGGACAAATCACAACAAATTATACTTCAGCGTAGACCAAATTCAAAAATCATGAAATAGGTTTAATCGTAAGTAAACTTACATTGCGTCGAAGACAAAAGGGAGAAACAACAATGATTCGGGTCCGCATCCATGTCTACTGCTAGTGTCCAACGCGAGGTTGAGCTGCAGTTCGATTCAGGAAGGATGGAGGCCAAGCCGTGGAGATTTCGAATGGAGGGAGGCAGTGAAAGGTTTCAAAGCTGTGACTTTGGGGTGCACGATGTAGAAGGCAGCTGCGGGTTTGGGAAAAAATGCATAGCAGTTTCAGGTGGTTCCTGCAACAGTGAAGTCGACGCTGATGGATGCTAATGGCTGGTGAGAATGAACGATGGGAAAGGTGGCTCGCCTAAGCGGGTTCGGGTTTCAATTGCGGCCGAGGAGGGAAGATCGACGTCAACGAGGAGGGTAGCGGCGCTGCCATAACAGAGGACGACGGTTGCAACGGCCAGAGGAGCATGAGGTGAACTCAGCAATTTTCCTTCAAATCGATTTGGGAAATTGGGGTCACGGTTTGTAAGAGGAAGGGATTTAATTTAAAATTGGGGGAAGAAAGGTTTTAGCAGTTAAAGTAACTGAAGAGAGAATGGATTGCAGTAAATAGATGAAAAGAGGTACGAATTTTATAATACAATGAAGGGAGACCAGCAGCAGAAAAGAAACATAACGTGATGTACAAAATAGAGATGTAAGACCAAGTGTTCAATTTCACAGTTACACAAAGACAGATGGCAAACGCAATATTTCGAGTAAATTTCAGATATGGTTTGAAGTATCGGTGGGCTGAACAAAGGAAAATGGTTTTGAATGAATGTTAAGCTGGAACATGGTTGAGGAAAATATACAAAACAACGTTGTTTACATTATAAGTTCAACAACTATTAATAAATTAAATTTAATGTTAACGCAAAAATACGTGAATTTTACTTTAAAATTATTTCTTTGTTTTGTTATAAAATGTATTTTGAAGATTGCAAATTCACATTTCAACGTTTTAAATAAATTAAATTTCTTCTTAAATTAAATACAAGATCTACATTTCAAAATTAGAATTTAAACATTCAAGAAACTCAATTTAGTTAATAATGTTTTCTTTGACAAATGTTAATATTGAAATTAAATTATGAAAGGAATTCATATTTAAAAGTAATCTCAAAATTCAGGCTTTTGAAAGATTTTATCTTATGAAGAATTAAGGATTACACCAGTCCCATGGACGCTTCCACTCTTCCCAACTTCCTACCCTTAGATCTATCTCCTCAACCAAGAATCTTGAGTCATTCCCTCATCACCAATCGACCATCACTACTCTCAGACCCTCCGCCTAAGGCGATTCTGCCTTCACTTGAGCAACCGTCGCGCCCTAATTTTGCCTCCACCTCTTCCATCCTCCTTGTAACCCTAATTGAGACACGTAAATGGACTTCGCTCTTCCAGAAGAAGCCAAAGAATGCAAGAGTTTTTACTCTGCCTCTATTTAAGCTTTAATTCACTGGAAAGGCGCTTTGTCCCACTGAACAGATCTATGACGCAGGCAAAGAAGTTTCGGAGGAATACATCACCGGTTTTTTCTTGGAATCGCCTCTGCCCTTCACCGCTGTAACCAACCACTTGAAGAAACTATGGAAAACAATAGGAGCCATTAAAGTGAAATCGACTGGTAAGGTGTTCTTTTTCTTATTTTCATATCCAGAAGATAGGGGACGAATTCTATGTTCAGATCCAGTAATTATTAGAAGTAAAGTCTTAATTGTAAAACCGTGCAATTGCAACGTTGGTAGTAGCCTGATTAAGGTCATGCCTGTTTGGATAAGGTTAATAAATATACCATTATATGTATGGTCGTAAATAGGTATTGCTTGGCTTGCTACGTATGTTGGTCGATTTCTTTGTATAGACTTGGCCACCGAAACGCTAGACCGTCCATCTTTCGCGAAATGCTTAGTTGAAGTGACGCCGGAAAAACTGTTGCCAACTGAGTTCCCCTGCCTCATGCCTGATGGGACTGAGCAAGTGTAAGTATCCAGTATGTTTGGAAGCCAGACATTTGTCTGAGTCGCAAAAGTTTTGGGCACTGTACAGATAAGTGTACTCAAAACGAAATTGCCTTTGGCAATAATAAAGACAATGGACAAGTAGGTGATGCATTTGACAGAACAAAGGGGACTGGAAAGAACCATGGGTCAGTAAATGTAAATGGTAGGGGAAAGCAGACTTGGACCAGGGTTGAAGGTAAGAAGATAAAGCAGGTTTCTGCCGTTAATGCTGGCAGTTTAGGTGCAATGAATTTGGCTTAGAATGTTAGCAGCAAGGGAGAAGAAGGAAGTGATGCTGGTATCGCGACTGAAAACAATTTTACTGCACTGTACAATGAACTAGACTCTAACAAATGTGTAGACAATGATCGAATTTCAAGTAAGGCAAGATAAGAAGACCAGATGAACTTCTATCAAATGTGTTTAAACCATTTGCTGATTTGAACATTGGTTTGCTAGGAAAATTTATTGAGAATAAGAATGAGTAGGCGGATAATACTAGTGCTGGCAAATATAGTGGTGTAAGTAATGGAAAAGTTAATGAAGTAAATGGTAGCAATGTTGCAGTGCAAACTGTTTAGTCAGATTCCGTTAATGGGAGCACGACAAGTAAGAAAGTCGCGTCGAAGCAAGTCACACAAGCATCCATTAAGCCTGGGTTTCTTAACAAAGTACCATCTCAACCCACTAATGAGAGCAGCTCTTTTCCGGTAGCCGGTAATGTTGAAGCAAAATCTGCTGGCGAAGGGTTGGAGAACACTATTAAGAAGGATATTAAAATGAAAGCAACCAACCCCTATGCCAATATACCGTCACTGCGAGGACACAAAGAACCACCTCCGAGGGCTGATAATGAACCAGCGATGCACTCTCCATTCTCTATTTCTCGACCAGGGTATATCACGCCGAGCAAGAAGAGTGTAATGGGGGTAGGAAGCCTCTTTGATAATGATTGAGAGCAATGGTTGAGGCTGCAGTTATATCTAGATTTTGCAGCATGTATGAACTAATGTAATTTCAACATGTCAAACCTGATTATCCTATGTATTTTGCAATACGTACACATGTATAAATTCCTGTTTGCTTCGTCTCCTTACCCTGCATGGAAGGAGACGGCAGTAGTTGTTAAGCGCGCTGCTTGTCACTGTACTCAACTATTTTCTTGTATTTAATAAGAGAGTGTTACAGATCACTTTAAAAATCGGTCGGCTTTGCAAAAAAAAAAAGAACTAATCTCAAGTATCGTTCAAAATATATAAAATCCAAATTCTAAGATAAAATCCAAATATCAATTTTTATTTTGATGTAAATCTTAAATTAAATTATATTTTGGATGTAAAAATATCTGGGCCGTTACAGGGTTTGGCTTGTGTCAATCCTATTGTGTGGAACCCGCATCCTTGTTGGTATTTGTTAGAGGACCTGACACTAGGTAGGGCCAGGGCACACTAGACTGGTCTGGAGAGTAAGAGGTTCAAACGAGGGGTGGGTACGGGCGCATTTCGGCGGAGTCATGAGTGTGCATGGGTCCGAATGGGGAAGACAAGACATTGTAACACTAGTAAATAGGTTTGTGTACTAAGTGGTCACTTTATGGAGTGATACACCCTACTATGGGGCTGGCACAGGGCATTTACGTAGTAGGGAGTCGATCGCTTGGGCAGTAATTAGGGTAACACCTAATACTGTTTGCAATTAAGGTACACCTAATCATGTTCATGTTGAGTAATTAGGATACACCTAATCTCTCCATTATGTAATTAGGGTAACACCTAATTCTGTTATGTAATTAGGGTACACCTAATCCTATTGTTAATCCTACTGTTATATAATCCTACTGTTAAGTAACCTTGCTGCTAATCTGATGTTATATAATCTTCTTGTTAAGTAATCCTGCTGCTAATCCTGCTGTTAATCCCGATGTTATGTAATCCTGCTGTTATATAATCCTACTTTTAGGAAATCCTATTGTTATATAATCCTGCTGTTAAGTAATCATGCTGTTAATCTGTCTGCTATGAGATCTTGTCGTCAAGTAATTAGGGTGACACCTAATCCTGATATTCTAGTAGAAGTGCAAAACGGTCAATCTACCTGATCTGATTATCATCATCATTGTCTTTGTATAAGAGTTGTCGGTCCTTGTTATCAGTTCATATCAACTATTGTTCACCTTTAGACATTATAGATTTCCACCCTGTTATGTTGCTAGAACAACTATTTATTTGTTTTAGTTAACTTAGTAAGTCGGGTTGTTAATCCCAGCTGCTCACCAGGCTTTATGTCTGATCCATTTTGTAACGACTCAGATTTCTAGTCGGTTTATTTTAAATATTTAATACAGTTTTAAATATTGAGTTGATAATATAAATTAATCTTTATATTAAGTTATCAATTTAATAATCGATTTCGATTTAGTATCAAATATATTAAATTATCGTAATACTAAATATAATTGAATTCAAAGTTAAAAACTGAATCAAAACAATTCAGATGATCAATATAAATTATATTGACTATAGACGGTAATAATAATTTATTATCGAAGAATTTATCATTTCTGAATTTGAATTATATTATATCGATTTAATACGAGTGTTCTGTATATACATTCGAATTTAATTTCCATATCAGTTTCGTTGAATTCAAAATAGCGTTTTAACGTAGAAATGACAATTTTTACGTTAAAATAGCGGTTCGTCTGTGAACCCTGAGATATTTTTAGTGGATAAGATCAAAATCAAATCAGAATCTGTTTAAAAAGAATAAAAATCTCTTTATATCAAATCGTATATTAAATACAGATCAAATCAAATTAAATTTAAACTCAAATCACATTAATGTTTTGTACCTTAACATATAATCTATGTTGTACCATATACAGGGATAATTTCCTTAATAGCAAAGTTATCTCTCTTTATAAAACCGCTCCCTTTCATTTAATTTCTTCTTTTTAAGCATAAATCGAACGTGACCCGCCCCTTTTCCCAATCAAAAATCAAAGCTTCAACTGAAAATAATGGCTGCTCCATTTAAATGAAATCAAATTCAAATTGAATTGAATGGTGCGATGGATGTTCATGGAGCTTGAGTCTTAAACGGCGACTAAGGGCTTGAGTATACCGTGGCTGGAGGGAGCTAGGGCATGGCGCGGTGACTCGGTTGGGTTTGTGGTAATATGGAGCGACTGTAGGAATGCTATGGGGGGGGGGGGGGGGGGCGCAACAGTCTATACGGTGTTGCGATGATCTACTTTTTCTCATGATGGATTAAAGGTCGCGAGCCAGGCAAGGGCTTTCGGTGGCTGGAATTTGTTGGGGTTCTATGCAAAAGTGGTCGTGCTCTGTACTGGAGGTCGAAAATTGCGGAGGAAGAGAGGGAGCTGAGTTCATGATAAGGGAGTTGGGTTGCGGTCCAATTAGTGAAGCACCAAAAATCAGATGCAGTGATTTCGAACTATTGGGTGTTACTTTCCTAGAGTCGAGTTTTTCACTGGAGAAGAACTTAACGATGGAATTAACGGGTAATTAAATTATAATGAAGTTTTAATTTTATTTTAACTTAAATGAAAAATCTAGCTTAAGTTATAAGCTCTTCATACAAAATCAGATTCCAACAATGAACTGCGTTGGAGTCGAATTGACACAAGCTTTGCATTGGAATTGATTCAAAGTGATTTGGAAGTAATAAGGATTTTCAGTTAGATTAAACTTATGTTCAATTTAATATAAATAAAATCGCTATTTTTACGGAAAAATAAGGTGAGTAAATCTCACTCATATTTTTATTTAGAATTATTTTATTCATTAAATTAATTGTTTGTTGGTTGTTTGCATGCACTGAAATATTTTTGTGGCTAGTAAATATTTATTAGTTATATAGAAATGGTGTTTGTGGCTATTATTTATATATATACATACATATTGGTGGTCGGATATCTCCCGTAGTATCATTAGCGGATGCCCACAGTATCATTAGCGGATGACCCTATGTGCCCCACATTATGATATTGGATAACCATTTATACCGTGATATCCTGCCTCGAAGCAGGATGGGTATTATTTATGTTGGCTAATGTATGTGGATGTAGGAAAAACAGGTTGGAGGAATCCAGCTGGATTCCTCAAAATTTATAATTGTTTGTTCATATATATTATCATATATATGATGTGTTAGAAAACATGTAATTGATACTTGAGTGTTTTGGATGTTTAAAATATCACTGGGTCTAAATGTTGATTTATAAAAATATCGTGAAAAGGGGTTTTAAGATTTAAAAGGAGAAATATATTTTTCTAATAGAATTTGAATTTCAAATGGGCTTGTAACGACCCGGTAGGGATTCGACGCCCGAATTCTGACAATAATGCATAAACCCTGCATTACCTGCCAAAACTCACATGTCGAAAACAACCAGATAGTTATTAGAAAGAATTTAGAGGGTGAGATAACAAAGAAAGAAATATTAGAATAGTAGAAGAAGAACAACACAACACAGAGGCTCACATCGCAGCGGAACAAAATATAGTACATAAATAACTTTATTGAAAATTTGAAGTAATTTACGTACATACATTAGAGTACAACCGACAAATCTGGACAGTTATAACAACCTGTCCTCAAATACAGAACACAGTGGAATAAATATTAAATATCACATGTTTGACCTTCTCCAGTTCGCCTCTGAAATCCATGGCATTTGATAACCTGAACCTGTAAACCGGGCTAACCCGAACATTACAAACGACGGGTCAGTCTGGTGAACCAGAGGGAGAAAATCTCGCAAAGTTTATATAACATCCATCTTGATTTTAAAGTTCAAAAATCCTTTTGAAAAAAAAGGATAATAGTAAGACCATCCCACACATAAACACGGAATGTTTTTATCTTACTATTAACCCAAACAGTTTTGAAATCATATCTTGTCTGATATTATAATAGTGTCTAAATACAAATAAATAGAATCTAGCAGAACGCTTGCATCTCACGCTCCACATATATAGTATATAAACAAAACCGCGGGTGCTTATTGGAGATTGGATTCTCACTATGACAAGGTATGGAACCACCTGCCGATAGTGTATCTCTAGAGGCGAATACACTGGGTTCAACAAGAACATCTTGCAACCCAGCCCACACTTGACCGACCACTCATTTCGCTTGATTGTATCAAATGTATATCACCACGGTTGGGAGCTACCCACCGTTTCTCGAAAAGGGACAGCATCGATAGATTAAAGACGCAAAAGGAATTTCTCCAGATAGGTGATTATACACGTTAATAAGTGCGATCCACATAGCCATGCTGCCTGCCCGATTTTTGTCATTTCCCGGTTAATGAGGCTTGAGGTTATAATTGACTTTTGGAACATCTAGCCACTGTTCATCTCGTCCGTACAAGTCATCCAGGAACAGGATGAACTGAAGGCACCCTCCTACTGCATCCAAAGGATCAGTAGCGAGTAGTCCTTGCAAACCCATAAAATCCCACTTATGACCGAATCACGTCAGAATACCTTTGGTTGCAACGTTAGAGAATATTCAACAAGTAATCCTTCCGCTTATGAAGATCCCCCGACTTCAATTGCTCCATCTCGGTCAGCTTCTGAACATCTTCAACGTTTACATATTTGCTGGTTGGAATGGTTTTCGAATATAAATTTGATCCCGGTTTTTCCGTACCAACAATGCATTGGCCATGATTTTGATAGTCGGTTATTTAACTATCAAAATAAACAATCATAAAAGAAATCAATTGGTTCATTACATAGCGTCACTTGGTCATTAAGAAAATATATCAGTTGTAATACCAAAAATAATATATTAGTTATATATATATATATATATATAAATATATACACATTCTCAAATCATTTTAATTAAATACTTACGAATATATTAGAATCATATCCAATTTCCAGTCAATTATCATTTCAAAATATTTGTTATAACATTACGTAGTATCCATAATTGGGAAATCGATTCAACCTATCACTTTTAAAACAATCATTACGAAATCCCCCTTTTGTTTCATTATATATAAAAATATCATCACTTACCCTTTTGAATAAACCAACACTTTATATTTCATCTCATTACTTTTTGAAAATCCTTATATATTTACAAATTTCCTTCTTTACTATGGAATTATCATTTCATATTTTCAAACCATTTTTGTTTCCTTTTATTTAGGAATCCTAAAAATATAGATTCCAAATTCTTCAAAATATTATTCCTCAATATAAATCACTCTAACATCTTGACCCTTACAACTCATATCATCCTTAAGTAATCCTGAAGTTGTTCAAGTTGGGGTATTTTAATTACCTCTAAGACCTTGATCAGCCACATTCATATCATAAGATAAATATGACTTGTAATTTAAAAATTGCCCATATTCATTTTTATACCACTTCACTATTGTATTAAAATACGGTTTTACACCCTTCTTACTTTTGAAATTCAATTTTTAAAATATAAGCTCATTACTAAATTTGTTGATTTAGTAGATGATTAATACACATTAACATTTTAACTTTAACTCCTTCAAAACCCTTTTTCCCATTACCTGGATTTCTATTTCAAATCATATTACCAAATTCAATTATAGAGATCCCTTTTTCATTCTCTAAATCATTTCCTTTAGGAAATCTTACTTTAATCCTATCCATTACCCTAATGCCATTACTAGGTATCATTGATTTAAAATTTAACGCTTTAACTCCCCATTTCCTTATTCATAACCCGATTACACATCTCTGGTTGAGATAAACCCCTTTTCCTATCGATTTCCTTTACTTAAAACTTTAAGTAACATTTACTTTAAGCTTACCGTATTCGCTTACACTCACTTTATAACTTCATTTACCAAATTTGGTTTAAATATAAACTTGTTCATAAACTTCCTTCGAAATTTAATTATATTTTATAACTAACTTCAATTACTTAAATGAACTTCAATAAATTATAATTTACATCATCATTAACAACCAGAATTAATTTTTTTTAAATCTCATTAAGTCAACAAATATTCGCTAAATTATTTTATTAGATTAACGACCTAATCTAATTTAATTTATATATCAGTTTTTGTTAAAACAGTTGGCTTGGTCGACCTTAAAACATGATTAACCCATTAATCAACTCTAACTCGTCTTTTCAATTTGAATTAATAAATAACATTTATTAATCCAAATAATCTCATTTACATCGATTATAAACAATAATCTATTCTTAAATAATCTCTTTTTAATTGTTTATTAAAAAGAATAAATCGCGGTTATTAATCATCAAGTTAATTCCCGCCTACCTGTCCATCAATCTTGTTAATATAAGAATCCCCTTTATAAAATTATTCACTAATTACGGCGAAGCACGTGCTTCGCACACGGTAGAATTTGATATAAAAATCGCTGTTAAAACAAACGATATATATATGGTTGGTTTATTTTCTTTTTATAAACTTCATTTAAAATAAAATATTTTAAAAATCTATATTCAGTTATAAATGTATATTTCATAATTTCATTACTAACGGTAAATCAAAACAGTTTGTATTTGGCCATCTGCTATAAATTTGTCAACCCATATCACCACTGGTTAATTAACCAAACAAATGCCAAGTTCGGGTTTAACAACCAATAAACAATTCAATAATCCAATCATATGTGTCCAACAGTTTCATAAATGATCATATAACAATAAATTTGAGGAATCCGGTTGGATTCCTCCAACTTGTCCTTCCCTGCATCCAACGGGTTATCTCAAATACAACAGATCATGATGGATTAATTTAACTAATCACGATCAACCAATAACGACCAATCAATCATCATTTTAAATTCAATTTGTTTATTATAAACGTAATCAACAGGGTAAATTATCTGTTTGGAAATCATCGTTAGAAATAACGATGTTATTCCATTTAAATTAAAAATCCGTTTAATTTAAATAAGCGATATAAAAAAATATAACACGCATCTAGTTAATTAACAAAAAACCAATAATTAGCACTCATAGACAACACATGATAAACCCGACTGATAATCAATATAAGTGGGAAAATGAGTGAGATTAACTCACTTGGATCTGTGTTGTATACACAGCTCGTTCCAGATAATTCCAACTCGTTCTATTCAACTCCGTTCCGTACCGTCCTGCTCATGCATACGATTCAAGCCTGTTTTGAATCGGCCTATTCTAATAAAATATAAATACGTTGTTAATATTAAATTTTTTACTTTATTTAAATAACTAATTTATTTAAATTAATTAACGAATAAATTACTTTGTTTTAAAATAATACCGCTCGACTTTCCTTATTCACCGCTTTGTTTGTCCTTGCCTTGTTCCAAATTGTGACTGCCAATTCCAGTACCCTGGCCCAATCGGTTTAAAACCTGACATGATTTAAAATATTATCATCAATATTAGTTTAAAATGAAATTAGTTAACGCTTTTTTTTTTATTTCATATGGGTTGAACTCACGATCAGTTAATAACCATAGCTGGTCCATGTACTTCTGCGTTCACTAAAATTTGGGCCTTCTAGGATTGCATATCCAATGATTTTCGTAGCCCAACATCACACCTAAAACCGGATCCGAGTCCCGCCCTTTCCTAAACTAAATAACGGAGCCGCCTTCCATTATACAATCAACCCCCTTCGTTTTTTTATCCCGTCTCTCTTCCATTTTTGTTTCTCGTTCAAAATAAAACCGCTACTGCCAACATCAAACCCAACGCCACTCGTCCTCCATCGATCGGAGCTCCCGCGGTGGCCCCCAAATCACGCGCCCTCGCCGTCTCCTCCCTCGCCTTCAAACTCTACATCCCCAGCCCTACCATCTGTCCACGGTTCATCCCCAAAGTCAACGACTTCCAGCGAGATCTGGTTGCCACTTCGAATTCCAACCACTAAGGTTAGCATTAAGATCTCTTTATCCTTTACACAATTACTGTTTTTAGTTTGAGAGTGTTTACAGTAGTAATTTTTGATGGTGGCAATGTTATTTTTGGTTTCCTGGAGCAAGATGTGGTTGGCTATTTATATGTGTGAATGAGAGGAGATAAGGTCAATGTAATGTCCTACTTACGGTAGCCATGCTCTTAGATGCGGAATAGGGATGCAGTAGTGTACGTTTTACAGTGGAGAGAGCATAAGCTTTCACTTCTATGTGATGTCCTGAGTGGAAGTTTGGATTTGAAAACATACGGGAAGGCTAGGGTAAAGCGGTAGCAGGTTAGCCGTAACTCCACATGCATAGCTGTGTTGTGACGAGGTTTGAAGTGAAAGCAATGTACAGAATTGATGGTGGCTTGTGTTGTCTTCTCAACAACTGGTATTGTCTACTCAAACAGGGTGTGTGCTACTGAAAAGAAATGGCTTAGGCATACTGTTTTGGTACAAGTAGTCCATTGTTGCAAAGAGTGTTGTCATTCACATTAATATAGGAAACTGTAGTTGTACCTTTATTTTAGTTGATGTTTGAAGTCTATTGTAAATTTGAAATCAACAAAGCAAAAGATTTGTACAGCAGTATATGGACGTGAAGAACTGCTCCCACCTTACTTTATATTGTTCTCAATTTTCTCTTTTATTTGATTCAGTAAGAGATTCATGTATGTGGAGGAATTGTTCCACTCTTGTTTTATTTTATTAATGTCTTTCTTATTTTCTTACGTTGCTTGATGACAGTCTGTGTTGAGTATATTTAATTTATATGCACTACTAACATGTCACAAGTTATCATGTGTTACCTAGTCCCCTCCCTATCAGTATAATTTGGTTGGACGTCATATGTGATAGCTTGCAATGGTTTAGATATAATATTCAATGTTTTGTGGTGTAACTTGAACCAAACAGATTGCTATGGATGATGTGACGTGCGAATGCATTATTAAATTGATGAAGACACCATGTTCCTGCCCAGTGAACCATGTTCGATCGATCTGGTTGAGATATCATTGTCGGAAATACTCTACAAGACCAAAGTATGATAGCACAAAAGTTTTTGAAAGTTTTTATCTTCAAAACAATCATGTATGTCTATGTTATAAGATAGTCACATGAATTACTTGACTTGCTAGAGTTGGGGTAACATACATGTTAAAAATGGTTAAACAAATGTTATATGATTGACTATTTTTTTAAGACATTTTCTCTGAAAATCATCACAAAGGTATTATCTTAAGACTTAGGTGGTATGCTGACATGAAATAAAGCATAAGCTCAAATTTGTCTCTTAAAAAAATAACTTCTGGATACGTCTATTTATTCGTGACATGTTTGAAGATGGATGCATTATTTTGGATCTTTTGTAAGGCTTTTTTTAATAAATAAATTTCTTATATCAGTCTGTTTCCTTGTTGTATACAACTTAGTTAGTGGTATATGTTTGTCTATTTGGTTACGCGTACATGCAGGAATTAATATCCACCATAAAATCATTTCATACTGCTGTGTATGTCATACTGTTTTGCTATTAAACAGTAAGCTCTATAAATATATAAATAGTTTGTAAAATATTATCAAAAAATATTTAAATAAGTCCTGAAACTATTAAATTCAAAATAAATAATTTTTTATCAACAATTATGGCCGTATGTAATATCACTTCAGATTTAGCCAATATCGAATTATAATTTCGCATCAAAAGGTTCGAATCAACCGATATCGAAAATTTATATAAAAACGTTATTAAATTATTAAATAACGCTATCGTTTATTAACGATTTCTATAACGACTAATTTAAAATTTGAATTGGGCATAACTAACAATCTATAACACGAAATCGTGATGTTTCTCTTTCATTAGAAATTTATAGTCAAATAGATTCAAATGTTTCTCATTTCATGAAAATTCGACTTATAACGGATCCTGTATATTCCAATGAAGTTCAAAACTGAATATTATGAACTGCCGCGTCATTTCGAGCTCGTTTATAATTATATATTAATTATATCGTTTAAACTTCAAATGAAATATTAAAAATCCATAAATATTCCAATTAAAATATTTAAACAAAATTAAATATTCAAATTAAAGTGGCCGTAAATATGGGTCGTTACATTCTTCCCCCTTAAAAGAATTTCATCCCCAAAATTGCTACGGTAATAAAAACGTCACAACCTACTATATTTTATAAACTCAATTTATTTTAAATAGAAAACCAATTCAATATCGTAAATAAAAATTTCCAAAAAGATCGAAAAATTTCAAACACTTTAAATTCCCGGAAAAATTCGGTAGAGTCTCCCCTGTACGGGTGACATCTGCGATATCACAGGAACAAATAATATATATTCATCAATACACATGGTCGGAAAACAAAATTCAAAACCCAAAAATTATATTTTCGCGTAGGCGTACCTGATGCGAACGTTATTGACTATATTTGCTCAACTTATTGCGATCTGCTTAACCAATATCAATCCTCACTGCCTTTTGGCACCTGTACTTAACTCAAGTCATCATGTCAGTGATCATTACATGAAATTTATAAATAATACTTCATTAGTCAATTAGTATAATTCCACCAACTCCCAAGGTATCATTCAGAAATGTATATGCAAATCAGGTTCAAATCACCCAGTTTTATTTCATAAGCAGTTCCGTTCAAATTTTATTATCCTGAATTTAGTTTTCAATCCATTCAACTCTTCATTTAAGCTATTAATGAATTCATTTCAACTAGTCTAATATCCAAATAATAACCAACACACAATCAATTCGACAAATCATTCAATTTACCTTACATCCCATTAATATTCTCATTAATATTTACTTAAAAATTTTAAATCTCATTTCACGTCCAATTACCAATTTGATTTTCAATCATTTTATTTTATAATCCTAATTCTGGTTTTAATTCAAACACCATTACTTTATATTATTCCGTTTGAACTTATCTAAAGTTAAATTCTGATTTTCAATTTCGTACTAAAATTCCCTTTCACACTATATATGTGAAATTTTGGTTACATTAACCATTCAATTTCAAATTTCTATCTGAATTCCACTCTAATAAATTAATCAAACCACAATACCTCAATAATTCAATAAAATTATTTCTTTTCTATAAAAAATATAATTTGGGTAAAATTATTTCATTTACCCTATTTGCAAAACAATATTGTATATTTTTCCAGTCCAATGCTTTCCAACACTTGAACCGATCAACATCACAATACAAAATATTTTTATATAAAATCTACAAATATGCTCTCATATATACATAGTCAACTCAATCTAGGGTGTTACTAACCCCATCTCTATCGAGTCATGCCACAGAGCCAAGGTTATTTCTAAACCAATAGCTCTGATACCACTGCAACGACCCGGTAGGGATTTGACGCCCGAATTATGACAATAATGCATAAACCCTGCATTACCTGCCAAAACTCCAGTGTCGAAAGCCACCAGATAGTTATTAGAAAGAATTTAGAGGGTGAGATAAGAAAGAAATATTAGAATAGAAGAAGAAGAACCAACACAACACAGAGGCTCACATCGCAATGGAACAAAATATAATACATGAATAACTTTATTGAAAATTTGAAGTAATTTACTTACATACATTAGAGTACAACTGACAAATCTTGACAGTTATAACAACCTGTCCTCAAATACAACACACAGCGGAATAAATATTAAATATCATATGTTTGAACTTCTCCAGTATGCCTATGAAATCCATGGCATTTGATAACCTGAACTTGTAAACCGGGCTAACCCGAACATTACAAATGACGGGCCAGTCTGGTGAACCAGAGTGAGAAAATCTCGCAAAGTTTATATAACATCCATCTTGATTTTAATGTTCAAAAATCCTTTTGAAAGGAAAGGATAATAGTAAGACCAGCCCACACATAAACACGGACTGGTTTTACCTTACTATAACCCAAACGGTTTTGAAATCATATCTTGTCTGATATTATAATAGTGTCTAAATACAAATAAATAGAATCTAGAACGCTTGCTTATCACGCTCCACATATATAGTATACAAACAAAGGTGCGGGCGCTTATTGGAGATTGGATTCTCACTATGACAAGGTATGGAACCACCTGCCGATAGTGTATCTCTAGAGGCGAATACACTGGGTTCAACAAGAACATCTTGCAACCCGGCCCACAAATGACCGACCACTCATTTTGCTTGAGTGTATCGAATGTATATCACCACGGTTGGGAGCTACTCACCATTTCTCGAAAAGGGACAGCATCGATAGATTAAAGAAGCAAAAGGAATTTCTCTATATAGGTGATTATACACCTTAATGGGTGTGACCCACATAGCCATGCTGCCTACCCGATTTTTTCCATTTCTCGGTTGATGAGGCTTGAGGTTATAATCGACTTTTGGAACATCTGGCCACTGTTCATCTCGTCCATACAAGTCATCTAGGAACAGGATGAACCGAAGGCACCCTCCTACTTAATCAAAAGAATCAGTAGCGAGTAGTTCTTGCAAACCCGTAAAATCCCACTTACGACGGAATTTTCGATCCAGAAAATCAACATAAAACCCATGTTAATTATTTAGGCATCGAACATTCTAGATCATTAATAGAAAGAAGTTAGAGGGTGAGAATAGATAAGATAGAAAATTAGAATAGAAGAAGAGGAAGAACATAATCAGAGTAAACACGAATCTCACAGCGGAACGAATAAAATATATTATAACATAACTTTGAAATAAAACAGTATATGTATACAATAACATTATCAGAGTACAACACTTACACACAGCGGAAATGACAATAGCTATATAGTCCTGAAGCCTCCTGCTTCAAGTTCCTCCAAGTATATCTGTAAAGACCTGAACTACTTGACTGCTCGTACAAATTTTGGGCACCCAAGTTTTTAGTGAAAACAAAACAAAATAAACTCTGGGTCAGTCATGGGACTGGTGTGAGTAAACTCAAATCATTTGGTTTAATTTTTCAAAATCCTTTTCAAAACAAAAGATAATCATAAGACCAATCCACACATAAACACGGATGGTTTTTACCTTACGATAACCCAAAACAGTTTTTGGAAATCAATACTTCTCTGATATTATTGTAATGTCTAATCACAAGTAATTATCAATCTAGCAGAACGTTTGCATCTCACGTTCCACATATATAGTATACAAACAAAACCGCGAGCGCTTATTGGGGATTGCATTCCAACTATGACAAGGTATGGGACCACCTGCCGATAATGTATCTCTAGAGGAAAATACACTGGGTTCAACAAGAACGTCTTGCAACCCGACCAAAACATGACCGACCACTCATTTCGCTTGAGTGTATCGAATGTATATCACCAACAGTTGGGAGCTACCCACATATTCCCGAAAAGGAACAACATCGATAATAGGTAAAAGAATGAATTGGATTTTCTCTAGATAGGTGATATACACCCTAATGGGAGCGACTCACTTAGCCATGCTGCCTGCCCGATTTCTATCATTTCCTGGTTGATGAGGCTTGAGGTCATAGCGTATCTTTTGACGGATCATACATTCATTTACTTTGAATGCCACATCATCATACCCGCCAAATCACAATTTGATTTCCTCAAAAATACCACGGATATAAAGCTAAGCGAAACGAATTCCTCCACCACCAAACGTAAGTACGTTTGAAGAGATCAACTTACTAGATCCGTTAGATATACTTTGTCAGACATTCGTCCATTCACGTTTGTCCTGGGACTAGACAAACCGAAGGCACTATTCTGTAAACAGGATAGCCCCTACATAACTCCGACTTCTATATTTGAACGCAACACTAACGTCCATACAGAGTGGTTTTCAGATAATATATCTAATCTCGATCTCTCCGTACTGACGATGGAAAAATGGTCAAAACTTCGATGGTCGGTGATTTAACTATCAAAGAAAAACAGGTGTGCAAACAACGATATCATTTCCAGATGGAAATTCTATCGATCAATCATCAATCAACACTTATCTCTTTTTATAAAATTATCTTTAATTTATCCATTTCCCCATTTCTATATATTTGTAAATTCTTATTTTCTAAATTTAGAAAATATACATCATCAATCATTGGAAAACATTTCCATCTCTATTTCACATATTATTGACATTCCAGTATTCTTTCTCATCAACATTTCATTTTCTATGATTAGAAAATATCTCTGATTGTATTTGGAAAATGTTTCCAAAATTTATTCATTTGATTTAAACAGAAGTTAAATAAAACATCACTAAGCCAGCCTAAACCATCACGGTCATTAACTCAACTTCTTAACCAACTTTCACTATCGAACCTTAACCACTTCTTAGTTAAAACTGAAGTCAATCAAGTTGGGGGTATAATTACCTCTCAGACCTTAACTGAACGACATTTCTAACCTCGAAATAGACAAAGTTCAAACTTTAAACCTTTAACAACTTCCTTACGAAACTCTCGTATTCTTTTCACGAATCCTCTTCTTCTACAAAAAATCTCTTGATTATCACAATAGTGTTATAATCCTTTATTCTGAAATAAAATATTTAAATACAACTTTTCTCTACTAGTTTTAAACAAATAAAAATAATTACTTTATTAGATAATGAATCTAACTTTAAAAACCGGAAAGAAATAGTACTTTCCCCCATTCGATATAATTGAATCCCAATGTATAATCCACTCTCGAATAATCACTATTCGATAACTCTCTTTCGAATAAGCTATATTCGATTACTTTCTCTTTCGAATAACTATATTCGATTACTCTACTTCGAATAGGTGATATTCGATTAATTCCTTTTTACTAACTCTATTCAATTTACTAATACTCGACTTGATTAACCCCATTGAATAACTCTAATTCGATTTAACCCCAA
This sequence comes from Allium sativum, assembly GCA_030737875.1. Taxonomy (NCBI): domain Eukaryota; kingdom Viridiplantae; phylum Streptophyta; class Magnoliopsida; order Asparagales; family Amaryllidaceae; genus Allium; species Allium sativum. Next base: position 223,448,536 of record CM060909.1, on the reverse strand, counting down.
TCGATTAACTCTAATTGATTAACCATAACTGGTAAACTTAAATTGATTAACTCTAACTGGTTATCTCTAACTGACTAACTCTAACTTGACTAATTTAACTCAACTTGACTAACTCGACTTAATTACTTTTATCGATTAACTAATATTTGATTTAACTCCATTCGCTTGACTCTAGATCGCAGCAATCACAACGGTTACGCCTGATTCCCTCAAGAAACAACCGACCACCGTAGGCTATCCGCAGCCCTGCAAATTACGCTAGCAGTCGTGCGAAATGGCTACACATCCTAAATAGCCATGTTTGCCTAACTCTATATCAAATAACTACATTCGATCAACTCTAATTGAATAACTGATATTCAATTAATTCTAATTCGATTAACTATGTTCAATTTACGCTAATTCGATTAATTCTAACTCTAGTTGATTTACTCTATGTTCATTTAGTTTCAAATATCGATGTTGAAATCGATTTTTACTTCTCTATATAAGTCCTGACTTTTATATTCTATTTATCCAATGATAAACATTTCATTTGATTTATAAAATATTATTTATAAATTTATCTTCTCAATCTATCGGTCAAAATAGATTTTATTTAAAACCTTTTCTTTAAATCCATATCACGTTATACCCGTGTGCGAAGCACGGGTCTAAACCTTTCAAATGAAATTTTTTCCTTTTACACAATTCTAGTCACTTTTTTTCAAGTATTTCCCTTTTTATAATCCATTTATTTACAAAATAAATCCCTTTTATGAAAATTCTATTTATTCTATAAAATATTTTCTATTTATAAAATCTATTGATTTTATAAGTAATTCCTTTTATAATCTAACTATTCCCTTTACACATATTTCCCTTTCTATTCTATTCACTTTCAAATAAATATCCCTTTTCAATTCTATTTGTAAATAGTTTACAAATACTTCTTTCCAATTTTATCTATTTGATTAACAAATAAATATTTCTTTATATCTATTTATTTTCTAAATAAATATTTTCTTTTTATAAAATCTTTTGATTTTATAAATAATTCTTTTTCAATATAACATTGAAAACTTCCTTTTTAACATTCCAGTATTCTTTATGGTATTTAACATACCATATAACAATGATCGGTGTCATTCAACCATACAAAATAAACAACAGATTTCATATCACATCATATAACACAATGTATGAAAAACAGTAAAATAATTGTTGAGGAACCCGGTTGGGTTCCTCCGACCTGTTTCCCTGCAGCCACAGATGTTAAACAACAATATTAACATCAATTTCATTTCACTATGAAATATTTTGCTAAACAAAATCAATATTTGATTAATGATTTATATCGTTATCTATATTTTCAATCAACTGACTAGCAGTTCAACCAAACAGCCAACACATAGCAAACAACCATCATTTATAAATTCTAAAAATATTTTATAAAAATATAAATTGAGTAGAGTTAGTGAGATTTACTCACCTTTCGCGTTAACCGTTAAATAACGATTTGCGTCTGTTTATTCAGATGGACAATTTAATTTACTATAAATTGTAACGAGCTCGGATTCTCTCTCAATCAGTTCCATTGGGTTGCTCCCGTCCATACGATCCCAACGGATCTTGTTTCGTCTGATTTTGATACCATATGGATTAGATATGCTATAAACAAGTTATACAATATTTAAAAGGACTTTAATTTAAAACTAACATTGTAAATGGGCCTCTCACCCATTTAAACTCGTCGGCCCATCAAAATACAACAGCCCAGACTCCATCTCACCCTTCTTCCCCTTCCTAAAACACACGCACTCGCACAGTACTCCCATGGCCGAACTTTGACACACCAAACCCCTCTTCTACTTCACGATTTCAAAAACAAACTTCACCATTAGATTTCTCTTCGAAAATCCTTCCTCTCCACACCAATTTCACCCCTCTCGATCTTCATGTGCCTGTTGCGACTTCAGGCAATTCATGTGTATTGTACACCGTCGCTCGACCCAAATAACGACCGCACCTCTCCATAAAATTAACAATAAATGCCAAATCATCCGCCGAACACAACTACATACTCCATTTACCCCAAAAATCACCACAGCCAAAATGATTTCGAACCCTAGATTCGCTGTACACATTCCCTACTCTGAAAATGATGATCGAACTGCATAGAAATGGTCTGAAACTAAAGTCCTTCCACTCTTGATCCCAAATATATAGATATCATGATTTTATGAATTTTATTTCTATTTCAAATGATTTTACAAAGATCAATTTTTTCTTTCCTATGAGAAAAACTTGCGGCTGATAAAATTGACCAAGGGAAATGAATGAATTAGGTTAAGGGAGTTTAAGGTATTATATAGTAAAATTTTAATAATTAAATATTCGATTATTTTATTTTATTTTAAGCAATCGCTGTTTGTATTTGCTGTTTAAAAATTTCCGTGATCATACACAAAACCCAAAAATCACGAAAATGGACAAGCAGCTACAGTTCGACATAACGGTCCCAACGAAACTGGTTTCGTCGAATTCCGATTCCGTATGCTCACACAGCGTATTTTTAACCGTCACAATACTGACTGTTTTCACATTAAATATCCGTACGGCCACATTCTGACTTCAAAAATCACGGAAGTTGAAATCTAGCAATAATTTAATATTGCGGATCCAACAAAATTAGTTTCGCCGAATTCTGAGATCGTTTGAAAAACTGGCTATTTTTAAAGCTCTAAATAGCCCTTTTAAATATATAAATATATTTAAAAACATTTAAATTTAATATTTAAAAATAAATATTATCGTATATATTCACACTAGAATATCATACAACTTCCATGGGATTTATAACTCGATATTTCAAATCCAGTGTTACATCGATATTCGATTTATATTCAAAAATCCATGTTAAAATATAAATAAATCGATATACATTATAAAGGGATTCCATAGTGACTATTCTAAAATTTGATTTGGACATACTAAAAATCTACATGACGAAATCTCTATTTTTCTCTTCCACTGGAAAGATATACTTCACCAGTTCCATACGTTTCTTGTTTCACAGAAATCCGATTTATAACGAATCTTTTACATTCAGTTGAAGTTCAAATTGCCAAATAGCGAACTACAGCGCCATTTCGAGCTCGATTATAATTATATTATAATTATATGTTCAAACTGTCATTCAAATAATATATTCGTTATTCTAATTAAATTATAAACTGAATTAAATATCACAGTTGATCCAATTCACACCATTTTTTGAATTCTACCATATCTGACTATTTCAGAAATTAAATATACTATTATATTATTTGTTTTAATTAAATATTCAATATTATTTAATTTTGGTCATTTTAAATAACCAAACCATTATTTAAATAATTAAATAAATTAATTATATCGCTGAAAAATGCGGGTCGTTACATTCTTCCCCTCTTAAAATAATTTCGTCCTCGAAAATTGCTAAGGTAGAGAAAAAATTCTATTAACTGGTTTAAAAACTATTAATTCACTTTTAACTTCAGTTTCAACTGAACAAATTTATTTCAATTAAAATATTAAATAATTCTTATTAACGAAAATTTTCTAAAATCGTGAAAATTTTCTAGCATCTTAAATTTTCAAAAAATTTCGCCATCACCTCCTTTGTACCGGTCAATAGTTCAAGCCCCAACTCGCCTCTGTAGGCCTTTTCCAATCCAAAAGAAAATCAAACAGCCAAGCGGCTTGCCAAATTGGCCCATAAATCACCAAATCCATAAAAATAAACGTGTACCTTTTTGTCTGGCATATCATTATATCCTTCCCATCTGCTACCAATCGATTTCCAATCAAATTCCAATCTGTTTTATCCACCAATCCAACCTACTCGATATCATTATAATTCAATTCTATTTCAATTTCCAGTTATCCGCTTTCAATTCAATTCATATTCGCTTTCACCAATTCCTGTTTAAATTTGTTTTTAATTCATACTATCTTCCTGGGGATTTTAAACAGTTTAGTTTTTCTAAAATAAATTATTCCCTTTCGGGATTCAAAACAACTTCCTTTTTCTTAACACAATTCAAAAACACTCTCTTTTGTAGTAATCCGTCACTTACAACTTGAAAATGAACACTGATGATGTGGTCAGCACCATCAGAGTTATTTCCCAACTATCGAAGTGAGTTCAATACTATACCACTTTTCAAAAGACATATTTAAACATTTCCATTTTGAAATATATTTCAAAATATCATTCACTATGCTTGTAAACCAATTTAAAATCTCCTAGGATCTTAAAATTTTCTTATATTTAACTCAAATCCACTTACAACACCTTTTTCCAGTTTTTCAGAATTTTAACTCCAATTCTGATTAAATTAATCTGCTTTCATATTTTTCGAACTCAAATTGGTTATTTATATAACCATTTCAATTTTAATCAACCAACACATCAAATATATATGATAATAATCCCAAGATATACCCTTCTTTTATATCAAAATATATTTTGGGTAAAATTATTTCATTTACCCTTTTTCAAAACATACTGTGTCGGTTTATCGTATTCAAGTGTTTAGAAATCCTTATCGATACAGTGGATCAAACAGATCGACCAGAACTCATAAACAACTCAACCAATAAATCTCCACAATATAAAATAATTTTTAATCAATCTACAAATACGTCCACTCGTGTATGTACACTCAGACTCAATCTAGGATATTACTAACCCCATCTCTACTGAGTCCCGCCACAGAGCCAAGGTAATCACTTAACCTTCAGCTCTGATACCACAGTAACGAACTGGGATTTTCGACCCAGAAAATCAACATAAAACCTATGTTAATTATTCAAGCATCGAACATTCCAGATCATTAATAGAAAGAAGTTAGAGGGTGAGAATAGATTAGATAGAAAATTAGAATAGAAGAAGAGGAAGAATATAATCAGAGTAAACATGAATCTCACAGCGGAACGAATAAAATATATTATAACATAACTTTGAAATAAAACAATATATGTATACAATAACATTATCAGAGTACAACACTTACACATAGCGGAAATAACAATAGCTATATAGTCCTGAAGCCTCCTGCTTCAAGGTCCTCCAAGTATATCTGTAAAGACCAGAACTACTTGACTGCCCGTACAAATTTTGGACAGCCAAGAGTTTAGGGAAAACAAAACAAAATAAACTCTAGGTCAGTCATGGGACTGGTGTGAGTAAACTCAAATTATTTGGTTTAATTTTTCAGAATCCTTTTCAAAACAAAAGATAATCGTAAGACCAATCCACACATAAACACGGATGGTTTTTACCTTACGATAACCCAAAACAGTTTTTGGAAATCAATACTTCTCTGATATTATTGTAATGTCTAATCACAAGTAATTATCAATCTAGCAGAACGCTTGCATCTCATGTTCCACATATATAGTATACAAACAAAACCGCGGGCGCTTATTGGGGATTGGATTCCAACTATGACAAGGTATGGGACCACCTACCGATAACGTATCTCTAGAGGCAAATACACTGGGTTCAACAAGAACGTCTTGCAACCCAGCCCACACATGACCGACCACTCATTTCGCTTGAGTGTATCGAATGTATATCACCAACGGTTGGGAGCTACCCACCGTCTTCCCGAAAAAGGACAGCAACGATAATAGGTAAAAGAATGAATTGGATTTTCTCTAGATAGGTTATATACACCCTAATGGGAGCGACCGACTTAGCCATGCTGCCGGCCCGATTTTTGTCATTTCCCGGTTGATGAGGCTTGAGGTCATAGCGTATCTTTTGACAGATCATACATTCATTTACTTTGAATGCCACATCGTCATACCCGCCAAATCACAATTTGATTTCCTAAAAAATACCACGGGTATAAAGCTAAGAGAAACGAATTCCTCTGCCACCAAACGTAAGTATTTTTGAAGAGATAAACTTACGCGATCCGTTAGATATACTTTGTCATACATTCGTCCATTCACGTTTGTCATGGGACTGGACAAACCGAAGGCACTATTCTGTAAACAGGATAGCCCCTGCATAACTCCGTCTTCAATATTTGATCGCAACGCTAACGTCCATACATAGTGGTTTTCAGATAATGTATCTGTTCCCGATCTCTCCGTATTGACGATGGAAAAATGGTCAAAACATCGACAGTCGGTGATTTAACTATCAAAGAAAAACAGGTGTGCAAACAACGATATCATTTCCAGATGGAAATTCTATCGATCAATCATCAATCAACACTTATCTCTTTTTATAAAATTATATTTAATTTATCCATTTCCCCATTTCTATATATTTGTAAATTCTTATTTTCTAAATTTAGAAAATATACATCATCAATCATTGGAAAACATTTCCATCTCTGTTTCACGTATTATTGGCATTCCAGTATTCTTTCTCATCAACATTTCATTTTCTATGATTAGAAAATATCTCTGATTATATTTGGAAAATGTTTCCAAAATTTATTCATTTGATTTAAACAGAAGTTAAATAAAACATCACTAAGCCAATCTAAACCATCACGGTCATTAACTCTACTTCTTAACCAACTTTCACTATCGAACCTTAACCACTTCTTAGTTAAAAATGAAGATCAAGTTGGTTTATAATCACCTCTCAGACTTTAACTGAACGACATTTCTAACCTCAAAATAGACAAAGTTCAAACATTAAACCTTTAACAACTTCCTTACGAAACTCTCGTATTCTTTTCACGAATCCTCTTCTTTTACAAAAAATCTCTTGAGTATAACAACAGTGTTATAATCCTTTATTCTGAAATAAAATATTTAAATACAACTTTTCTCTACTAGTTTTAAATAAATAAAAATAATTACTTTATTAGATAATGAATCTTACTTTAAAAACCAGAAAGAAATAGTACTTTCCCCCATTCGATATAATCGAATCCCAATGTATAATCCACTCTCGAATAATCACTATTCGATAACTCTCTTTCAAATAAGCTATATTCGATTACTTTCTCTTTCGAATAACTATATTCGATTACTCTACTTCGAATAGGTGATATTCGATTAATTCCTTTTTACTAACTCTATTCAATTTACTAATACTCGGCTAACTCGAACTTGATTAACTCCACTGAATAACTCTAATTCGATTTAACCCCAATCGATTAACTCTAATTGATTAACCATAACTGGTAAACTTAAATTGATTAACTCTAACTGGTTAACTCTAACTGACTAACTCTAACTTGACTAATTTAACTCAACTTGACTAACTCGACTTAATTACTTCTATCGATTAACTAATATTTGATTTAACTCCATTCGCTTGACTCTAGATCGCAGCGATCACAATGGTTACGCCTGATTCCCTCAGGAAACATCCGACCATCATAGGCTATCCACAGCCCTGCAAATTACGCTAGCAGTCATGCGAAATGGCTACATATCCTAAATAGCTATGTTTGCCTAACTCTATCTCAAATAACTACATTCGATCAACTCTAATTGAATAACTGATATTCAATTAATTCTAATTCGATTAACTATGTTCAATTTACGCTAATTCGATTAATTCTAACTCTAGTTGATTTACTCTATGTTCATTCAATTTCAAATATCGATGTTGAAATCGATTCTTACTTCTCTATATAAGTCCTGACTTTTATATTCTATTTATCCAATGATAAACATTCATTTGATTTATAAAATATTATTTATAAATTTATCTTCTCAATCTATCGGTCAAAATAGATTTTATATAAAACCTTTTCTTTAAACCCATATCACGTTATACCCGTGTGTGAAGCACGGGTCTAAACCTTTCAAATGAAATTTTTTCCTTTTACACAATTCTAGTCACTTTTTTTCAAGTATTTCCCTTTTTATAATCTATTTATTTACAAAATAAATCCCTTTTTTGAAAGTTCTATTTATTCTATAAAATATTTTCTATTTATAAAATCAATTGATTTTATAAGTAATTCCTTTTATAATCTAACTATTCCCTTTACACATATTTCCCTTTCTATTCTATTCACTTTCAAATAAATATCCCTTTTCAATTCTATTTGTAAATAGTTTACAAATACCTTTTTCCAATTTTATCTATTTGATTAACAAATAAATATTTCTTTTATATCTATTTATTTTCTAAATAAATATTTTCTTTTTATAAAATCTTTTGATTTTATAAATAATTCTTTTTCAATATAACATTGAAAATTTCCTTTTTAACATTCCAGTATTCTTTATGGTATTTAACATACCATATAACAATGATCGTTGTCATTCAACCATACAAAATCAACAATAGATTTCATATCACATCATATAACACAATATATGAAAAACAGTAAAATAAATGTTGAGGAACCCAATTGGGTTCCTCCGACCTGTTTCCCTGCAGCCACAGATGTTAAACAACAATATTAACATCAATTTCATTTCACTATGAAATATTCTGCTAAACAGAATCAATATTTGATTAACGATTATCTATATTTTCAATCAACTGACTAGCAGTTCAACCAAACAGCCAACACATAGCAAACAACCATCATTTATAAATTCTAATTTTTTTTATAAAAATATAAATTGAGTAGAGTTTTGTGAGATTTACTCACCTTTCGCGTTAACCGTTAAATAATGATTTGCGTCTATTGATTCAGATGGACAATTTATTTTACTATAAATTGACGAGCTCGGATTCTATCTCAGTCAGTTCCATTGGGTTGCTCCCGTCCATACGATCCCAACGGATCTTGTTTCGTCTGATTTTGATACCCTATGGATTAGATATGCTATAAACAAGTTATACAATATTTAAAAGGACTTTAATTTAAAACTAACATTGTAAATGGGCCTCTCACCCATTTAAACTCGTAGGCCCATCAAAATACAACAGCCCAGACTCCCTTTCACCCTTCTTCCCCTTCCTAAAACACACGCACTCGCACAGTACTCCCATGGCCGAACTTTGACACACCAAACCCCTCTTCTACTTCACGATTTCAAAAACAAACTTCACCATTAGATTTCTCTTCGAAAATCCTTCCTCTCCACACCAATTTCACCCCTCTCAATCTTCATCTGCCTGTTGCGACTTCAGGCAATTCATGTGTACTGTGCACCGTTACTCGACCCAAATAACGACCGCACCTCTCCAAAAAATTCACAATAAATGCCAAATCATCCGCCGAACACAACTACATACTCCATTAACCCCAAAAATCACCACAACCGAAATGATTTCGAACCCTAGATTCGCTGTACACATTCCCAACTCCAAAAATGATGATCGAACTATATAGAAATGGTCTGAAACTGAAGTCCTTCCACTCGTGATCCCAAATATATAGATATCATGATTTTTTGATTTTTATTTCTATTTCACATGATTTTACAAAGATCAATTTTTTCTTTCCTGTGAGAAAAATTTGCGGCTGATAAAATTGACCAAGGGAAGTGAATGAATTAGGTTAAGGGAGTTTAAGGTATTATATAGTAAAATTTTAATAATTAAATATTCGATTATTTTATTTTATTTTAAGCAATCGCTGTTTGTATTTGCTGTTTAAAATTTTCGTGATCACCACAATACCCAAAAATCACGAAAATAGACATGCAGCTACAGTTTGACATTACGGTCCCAACGAAACTGGTTTCGTCGAATTCCGATTCCGTATGCTCACACAGCGTATTTTTAACCGTCAAAATACTGACTGTTTTCACATTAAAAATCTGTACGGCCACATACTGACTTCAAAAATCACTGAAGTTGAATTCTAGCAATAATTTAATATTGCAGATCCAACAAAATTAGTTTCGTCGAATTCTGAGGTCATTTGAAAAACTGGCTATTTTTAAAGCTCTAAATAGCCCTTTTAAATATATAAATATATTTAAAAACATTTAAATTTAAAATTTAAAAATAAATATTATCGTATATATTCACATTAGAATATCATACAACTTCCATGGGATTTATAACTCGATATTTCAATTCCAGTGTTACATCGATATTCGATTTATATTCAAAAATCCATTTTAAAATATAAATAAATCGATATACATTATAAAGGAATTCCATAGCGACTTTTCTAAAATTTGATTTGGACATACTAAAAATCTACATGATGAAATCTCGATTTTTCTCTTCCACTAGAAAGATATACTTCACCAGTTCCATACGTTTCTTGTTTCATAGAAATCTGATTTATAACGAATTCTGTACATTCAGTTGAAGTTCAAATTGCCAAATAGCGAACTGCAGTGCCATTTCGAGCTCGATTATAATTATAATTATACGTTCAAACTTTCGTTCAAATAATATATTCGTTATTCTAATCAAATTCTAAACTGAATTAAATATCACAGTTGATCCAATTCACACCATTTTGTGAATTCTACCATATCTGACTATTTCAGAAATTAAATATACTATTATATTATTTATTTTAATTAAATATTCAATATTATTTAATTCTTGTCATTTTAAATAACCAAACCATTATTTAAATAATTAAATAAATTAATTATATCGCTGAAAAATGTGGGTCGTTACAACAAGTAATCCTTCCGCTTATGAAGATCCCTGGTCTTCAATTGCTCCATCTCGATCAACTTCTGAACATCTTCAACGTTTACGTATTTGCTGGTTGGAATGGTTTTCGAATATAAATTCGATCCTGGTCTTTCCGTACCAACAATGAATTGGCCATGATTTGGATAGTCGATTATTTAACTATCAAAATAAACAATCATAAAAGAAATCAATTGGTTCATTACATAGCGTCACTTAGCCATTAAGATAATATATCAGTTGTAATACCAAAGATAATATATTAGTTATATATATACACGTTCTCAAATCATTTTAATTAAATACTTACAAATAAATTAGAATCATATCCAATTTCTAGTCAGCTATCATTTCAAAATATTTGCTATAACATTACGTAGTATCCATAATTGGGAAATCGATTCAACCTATCACTCGTAAAACAATCATTACGAAATCCCCCTTTTGTTTCATTATATATAAAAATATCGTCACTTACCCTTTTGAATAAACCTACACTTTATATTTCATCTCATTACTTTTTGAAAATACTTATATATTTACAAATTTCCTTCTTTACTATGGAATTATCATTTCATATTTTCAAACCATTTTTATTTCCTTTTATTTAGGAATTTTAAAAATATATATTCCAAATTCTTCAAATTATTATTCCTTAATATAAATCACTCTAACATCTCCACCCTTACAACTCATATAATCCTTAAATAATCTTGAAGTTGTTCAAGTTGGGGTATTTTAGTTACCTCTCAAACCTTGATCAACCACAATCTTATCATAAGATAAATATGACTTGTAATTTAAAAATTCCCCATATTCATTTTTAAACCACTTCACTATTGTATTAAAATACGGTTTTACACACTTCTTACTTTTGAAATTCCGTTTTTAAAATATAAGCTCATTACTAAATTCGTTGATTTAATAGATGATTAATACACATTAACCTTTTAACTTTAACTCCTTCAAAACCCTTTGTCCCATTACCTGGACTTCTATTTCAAATCATATTACCACATTCAATTATGGAGATCCCTTTTTCATTCTCTAAATCATTTCCTTTGGGAAATCTTACTTCAATCCTATCCATTACTCTTATGCCATTATTAGGTATCATTGATTTACAATTTAACGCTTTAACTCCCCATTTCCTTATTCATAACCTGTTTACCCATCTCTGGTTGATATAAACCCTTTTCCCTCTCGATTTCCTTTACTTAAAGCTTTAAGTAACATTTACTTTAAGCTTACCGTATTCGCTTATGCTCACTTCATAACTTCATTTACCAAATTTGGTTTAAATATGAACTTCTTCATAAACTTCCTTCGAAATTTAATTATATTTTATCACTAACTTCAATTACTTGAATGAACTTCATTAAAATTATAATTTACATCACCATCAACTAGAATTAAATTTCTTTTTTTTGAATCTCATTAAGTCAACAAATATTTGCTAAATTATTTTATTAGATTAATCAGCGTAATCTAATTTAATTAACAATCAGTTTTTGCTAAAACAGTTGCCTTGGTCGACCTTAAAACATTATTAACCCATTAGTCAACTCTAACTTATCTTTTCATTTTGAATTAATAAATAACATTTATTAATCCAAATAATCTCATTTACATCGATTATAAACAATAATCTATTCCTAAATAATCTCTTTTTGATTGTTTATTAAAAAGAATAAATCGCGGTTACTAATCATCAAGTTGATTCCCGCCTACCTGCCCATCAATCTTATTAATATAAGAATACCCTTTATAAAATTATTCAGTAATTACGGCGAAGCACGTGCTTTGCACGCGGTAGAATTTGATACAAAAATCGCGGTTAAAACAAACGATATATATAAGGTTGGTTTATTTTCTTTTTATAAACTTCATTTAAATTAAAATATTTTAAAAATCTATTTTCAGTTATAAAAATATATTTCATAATTTCATTACTAACGGTAAATCAAAACAGTTTGTATTTAGCCATCTGCTATAAATTTCTCAACCCATATCACCACTGGTTAATTAACCAAACAAAAGTCGAGTTCGGGTTTATCAACAAATAAACAATTCAATAATCCAATCATATGTGTCCAACAGTTTCGTAAATGATCATATAACAATAAATTTGAGGAATCCGGCTGGATTCCTCCAACCTGTCCTTCCCTGCATCCAACGGGTTATCTCAAATAAAACAGATCATGATGGATTAATTTAACTAATCACGATCAACCAATAACGACCAATCAATCATCCATTTAAATTCAATTTTTTTATTATAAACGTAATCAACAGGGTAAATTATCAGTTTGGAAATCATCATTAGAAATAATGACGTTATTCCATTCAAATTAAACAACCGTTTAATTTAAATAAATGATATAAAAATATTTAACACGCATCTAGTTAAACAACAAACAACCAATAATTAGCAGTCATAGCAAACCATGATAAACCCGACTTATAATCAATATAAGTGGGAAACTGAGTGAGATTAACTCACTTGGATCTGCGTTGTATACACAGCTCGTTCTAGATAATTCCAACTCGTTCTATTCAACTCCATTCCGTACCGTCCTGCTCATGCATACGATTCAAGTCTGTTTAGAATCAGCCTATTCTGATAAAATATAAATACATTGTTAATATTTAAAATTTTACTTTATTTAAATAACTAATTAATTTAAATTAATTAACAAATAAATTACTTTGTTCTAAAATAATACCGCTCGACTTTCTTTATTCATCGCTTTGTTTGTCCTTGCCTTGTTCCAAATTATGACTGCCAATTCCAGAACCCTGGCCCAATCGGTTTAAGCCCTGACATGATTTAAAATATTATCATCAATATTAGTTTAAAATGAAATTAGTTAACTCTTTTTTTTTTCATTTCATAAGGGTTGAACTAACGATCAGTTAATAACCTTAGCTGGTCCGGGTACTTCTGCGTTCACTGAAATTTGGGCCTTCTAGTATTGCATATCTACTGATTTTCGCAGCCCAACATCACACCTGAAACCGGATCTGAGTCAAACCCTTTCCTGAACTAAATAACGGAGCCGCCTTCCATTATACAATCAGCCCCCTTCATTTTTTTATCCCATCTCTCTTCCATTTCTATTTCTCGTTCAAAATAAAACCTCTACTGCCAACAACAAACCTAGCGCCACTCGTCCTCCATCGATCGGAGCTCCCGCGGTGGCCTCCAAATCATGCGCCCTCGTCATCTCCTCCCTCGCTTTCAAAATAGACGTCCCCAACCCTATCATCTGTCCACAGTTCATCCCCAAAGTCAACGACTTCCAGCGAGATCTGGTTGCCACTTCGAATTCCAACCACTAAGGTTAGCGTTATGTTCTCTTTATCCTTTACACAATTTCTATTTTTAGTTTGAGAGTGTTTGCAGTAGTAATTTTCAATGGTGGCAATGTTATTTTTGGTTTCCTGGAGCAAGATGTGGTTGGCTATTTATATATGTGAATGAGAGGAGATAAGGTCGATGTATTGTCTTACTTACGGTAGCCATGCTCTTAGATGCGGAATAGGGATGCAGTAATGTACGTTTTACAGTGGAGAGAGCATGAGCTTTCATTTCTATGTGATGTCCTGAGTGGAAGTTTGGATTTTAAAACATAGGGGAAGGCTAGGCGAAAGCGGTAGCAGGTTAGCCGTAGCTCCACATGCATAGCTGTATTGTGAGGAGGTTTGAAGTGAAAGCAATGTACAGAATTGATGGTGGCTTGTGTTGTCATTTCAACAGCTAATATTGTCTCCTCAATCAGGGTGTGTGCTACTGAAAAGAAATGGCTTAGGCATAATGTTTTGATACAAGTAGTCCATTGTTGCAAAGAGTTTTGTCATTCACATTAATGCAGGAAACTGTAGCTGTACCTTTATTTTAGTTTATGTTTGAAGTCTATTGTAAATTTGAAATAAACAAGCAAAAGATTTGTACAGCAGTATATGGTCGTGAAGAAATGCTCCCAACTTACTTTATATTGTTCTCAATTTTCTCTTTTATTTGATTCGGTAAGAGATTCATGTATGTGGAGGAACTGTTCTACTCTTCTTTTATTTTATTAATGTCTTTGTTTTCTTACGTTGCTTTAAGACAGTCTGTATTGAGTGTATTTAATTTATATGCACTACTAACATTTCACAAGTTATCATGTGTTACCTAGTCCCCTACCTATCAGTAAAATTTGGTTGGACGTCCGACGTGGTAGCTTGCAATGGGTTAGATATAATATTCAACGTTTTTTGGTGCAACTTGAACCAAACAGATTGCTTTGGATGATGCGACATGCGAATGCATTATTAGATTGATGAAGACGCCATGTTCCGGCCCAGTTGAACCATGTTTAATCGATCTGGTTGAGATATCATTGTAAAGAATACTCTGCCAGACCAAAGTATGATAGCACAAAAGTTTTTGAAAGTTTTTTTTCTTTAAAACAATCATTTATGTCTATGTTATAAGATAATCACATGAATTACTTGACTTGCTAGAGTTGGGGTAACATACATGTTAAAAATGGTTAAACAAATGTTATATGATTGACTATTTTTTAAGACTTTTTCTCTGAAAATCATCACAAAGATATTATCTTAAGATGACTTAGGTGGTATGCTGACAAGACATAAAACAAAAGCTCAAATTTGTCTCTTAAAAAAAAACTTCTGGATACGTCTAATTATTCGCGACATGTTTGAAGATGGATGCATTATTTTGGATCTTTTGTAAGGCTTTTGTTAATAAGTAAATTTCTTATATAAGTCTGTTTCCTTGTTATATACAACTTAGTTAGTGGTATATGTTTGTCTATTTGGTTACGCGTACATGCCGGAATTAATATCCACCATAAAATCATTTCATACTACTGTGTATGTCATACCGTTTTGCTATTAAACAGTAAGCTCTGTAAATATATATAGTTTGTAAAATATTATCGATAAATATTTAAATAAGTCCTAAAACTATTAAAATCAAAATAAATAAATTTTATCAACAATTATGGCCGTATGGAATATCACTTCAGATTTAGCCAATATCGAATTATAATTTTTCATCAAAAGGTTCGAATCAACAGATATCGAAAATTTATATAAAAATGTTATTAAATTATTAAATAACGTTATCGTTTATTAACTATTTCCATAGCGACTAATTTAAAATTTGAATTGGGCATAACTAACAATCTATAATACGAAATCCTGATTTTTCTCTTTTATTAGAAAATTATAGTCAAACAGATTAAAATGTTTCTTGTTTCATGAAAATCCAACTTATATCAGATCCTATATATTCCATTGAAGTTCAAAACTAAATATTACGAACTGCCGCGCCATTTCGAGCTCGTTTATAATTATATATTAATTATAACGTTTAAACTTCGAATTAAATATTAAAAATCCATAAATACTCCAATTAAAATATTTAAAAATAAATAAATATTCAAATTAAACTGGCCGAAAATCAGGGACGTTACAGGGCTATAGAAATATTAACTTGTTTTGAATAATAAAAACAAGTGGTGAATTTATAAATGGTATTTATAAATTAAATGGAAAACTTTTCATTGGAAAATGTGGGGAATTGAATTGAATTTATAAACAGTGTTTATAAATAAAGAGGAATAAATTATCATTGGATAATATGAATATTTAAATTCTTTTATGAATTTTAAATAAGAAATGAGAATCGATTTAAATAGTAAATGATGAAATTTATTCCGATATTTGAAATGTAAATGGAATTGAATAAATCCATAGGATTTATGATTGAATTTGACTATGTTGGATTTATAAAAATAGATTATTCCCAAATAGGAATTTTAAATTGTATCAGATAAAAACTGAAATAAGATATGAAAATTGATTCTATATTTATATAGATAAGTTATAATAAATAAAATATTCCAAAATAAGATTTTGGTTTTACATAGATTTCGAAATGGAACTTGTTTACATATATAAAACAAGAAAATTTGTAAACTTGTTTATAAATATAATGAAATAATTATCGAGGGATAATTTGAAATATTAGATTCAAATGTGAATTTAAAAATATAATTTGAAATCATCTCAAAAAAGGGAATGATAATTCTTATTCCGGGAATCGGAATATAAAAGGAATTGAGTTTCAAACAGATTTTGAAATGAAACTTGTTTTATTATATAAAACAAGGAAGCTGGATTTATAAATCTAGTGAAATAAATTATCAATAGATAATTTAGAGGTTTAAATTCAAGTATGGATTTGAAAATAGGATTTGAATCATTAAAAAAAGGAATGACAGAATTTATTTTGGAATTAAGAATATAAACGGAATTAAGATAAATCAAAAGGATTATACTTGGAATTCGATAATCGAATTTTATAATAATTAAATTCCCAAAGAAATTGGAATTTAATATAGTAGATCGAGTTATAAATAAATTTTTAACCAAGTAATGAAAAATCAACAAGTAGAGATAATAGAAAATATTAAGTTGGATTCGAAAACTGGATTTAATATATACTAATATATATATATAAAACGAGACTGAAATTTAAATTAAACGAAGTTTAACGTTTATGTTTAAATATAATTAAAACAAACTTGGCGCAGCGCGGCAGTTCGTAATTTGGCGTTTCGAACTTCAATTGAGTATATAGAATTCAATTTAAGTCGGAATTCTTTGAAACAAGAATCTTTGGACCGATTGAATAATAGTTTTCTAATGGCAGAGAAAATTTTGGATTTCGTCTGATAGATTTTGAGTTATGCCAAAATCAAATTTCCAAAAAAACAGCACCATAACCAATATAAAACCAAAACGGTTTATTAATTAAAATCGAAATATTTTAAGTTATTAAAATATGCATTTTTAATTTAAAAATCCAGGTTAGAAATCCAGGTTTGAGTTGTAAAATAAATACGAACTCAAGTTGTGTAAATGAAATGATTTTTGAAACGAAAATCATATTTTTAATTATTTAATAGGATTAAATAATTTGAAGAATAATTAGTTAATCAAGTTTTGATACGAAATTGGGCTTCGGATAATGAATGATATTTGAGAATTTATATTCGAAATCGAATATGGAACTTGAGTTGAAAAGGGAATTTAATTGGTTAGTAAGTAAACTAAAATATATTTGAACGTGGTATGTTCAAATAAAAAGTGGAATAGGCAAAAGAGCTACTTAACAAATAAATTAACGAACTGAGTTAAAAATGATTGGATGGAGTTATAATAAATTAAAAATGGTTAGATATATGTTAAGCAGGATTGGAATAAAGTGCATGAAGATTATAATTTAAGGGCCCGACAAAAAGGTACACGTTTAAATTCCATATGAGATTATATGCGCCGAATCGGCAAGATGCTTGGCTTTTTGATTTTCTTTTTGAATGGGAAGGGCCTACAGTGGCGAGTTGGAGTTTGAGCTATTGACCGGTACAAAGGAGGTGCTAGCGAATTTTTTCAAAAATTTAAGGAGTTAGAATACTTTTAAGAAAGTTTGATAACTATAAATCAATATATCAATAGATACAGAATGCAATAAGGAAACGAACTTAAATTGTAATATTATAAACAAAAAGGAAATATATTAATTAAATATGGAAAAAATAGAAAGATCTGTATACATGTTTTGAAAATTAATAATTGGTTTTATGTGATGTTGATTATTCGAGATAAGTAGTCTTGTCTGTTTTTAAGTTAATAATGTTATTCTGTCAAGGTGAGAGGTAGTTATACCCTAACTTGATTAATTTCATATTTAACCGATAAATTGCAAGATTCAGTCTCGAAGATAAAGGTTTGAATAAGATTTAGTTGAATGTAGTATCTTGGGTTGTTGCAACAATGTTTTACACAACATTCGTTTTAAACCATGTAAGTTAAATTCTGGGAAATATAATAATAAATATTTCCTAAGTATAGAAATAAATGGTTGTGAACGGGTGAAGTAACTGGAATATCTTCCAATTGTAAATAGAAGATATTTTCTATGTACTGAAAATAAAAGAAGGCGGTATATGAAAATGTTTATTAAATAGCTATAGAGGCCAAGATGATTATTGAAAATATTTAGTTAATAAATATTCATAAGGAAATGGAGAAGTGATTTAATAAATGAAATATTTATTAAGGGGCCCAATGATTGTTTGATGCTTTGAATGGATGTTTGTTTTCTTTGACAGTTAAATAACCAACTATCGAAGTATTTGCCAATATCGTTGTCAATATGGAGAGACCGGTTGGATTATTATTCAAAAACCACTATTGGCAATAGCGTTGTGAATCATATTATATGAAGATAATCAAAGACGGAGTGAAGTGCAAGGTCTTTTTCTATCAATCCTACGTAGAAATTGCCTAAGATGGATTATTGGAAATTGTGCCTTCGGTTTCGTTCAATCCCAGAACGAAGTTGTATGGACGAAGTTCTGATGGAGTATTTCCAATGATCGCATATGTTGGCCTATATAAATATATGGTGGCGGAGAATTTCTTCTCTTAGCATAATATCTAGATTATATTTATGCAAATCAATTAATGGTTAATGGATCTGACAATGTGGCATTCAAAGTGATTATGTAATCAATGAAAAGTAAGTAATCATAGCCTCAGGCCTCAACAACCAGGAAATGACAAAAATCGGGCAGGCAGCATGACTAAGTGGGTAGCTCCCAATAAGGGTGTATTACCACCTATCTAGAGAAATTAATTTCATTCTTTATTCTATGTGATGTTATCCCATTTGGGATAACGGTTGCTAATCCCAACCATTGGTGATATACATTCGATACACTCAAGCGAAATGAGTGGTCGGTCATGTGTGGACGGGTTACAAGATGTTCTTATTTAACCCAGTGTATTCCTCTCTATAGATAAACTATCGGAAGGTGGTTCCATACCTTGTCATTGTTGGAAATTCATTACCCAATAAGTGCTCATGGTTTTGGATTGTATATTATATATGTGGAGTGTTAGATGCAAAAGTTCCACTAGATTGTTATTTATTTGATTTAGACGCTATTATAATATCAAAAGGGTTTTGATATAAAGATTATTGTTTCTTTCAAAAGGATTTTGAAAGTTAAATCAAGTGTTTCGGGTTCTCATAAGGGAAAACCTGTTTCGTGTTATACAGCGTGGTCTTTTGAGATATCGTTTATTTTCTCAAACTGTTTTAAATTATTTACTCATACCAGTCCCATGACTGACCCAGAGTTTATTTTTTTGTTTTACCAAAACTCTTGGGTGGCCAAATTTGTATGGGAAGTCAAGTATTTCAGAATTTTTAAAGATTTATCTAAAGGGTCTTGGAGCAGGAGGCTTCATTGTTATTTAGCTATTTTTTCCGTTGTGTTGTAAGTGTTGTACTCTAATGATGATGCATATATACTGAATAAAAAATTTGTACTCCAAAAGCTAATATGTATATATATATATATATATATACATACATATATATATATATATATATATATATATATATATATATATATATATATATTATGTTTTGTTCCGCTGCGATGTGAGATTCTATATTGTTATTTTTGTTCTTCTTCTACCTTTTTCTTCTTTATTAATAATGATTTGTATTTCTGTGCATTTTGGGTTGGACGTGTAGTGTTATTTAGTCAACTCAGATAGTACAAAAATTTGGTCCATCACACATTTCCTTTCTTCCTTTCTCTTTCTTTCTCCCAGGCTTATAAGGAGAAGCCGTATAGTTTAGTTTTCTTTGTTAGCTTTGTCATGATGGGTTTCTACAATTTGGATTTATGCCTACTCTCTTTCCAAGATTAGGTTGTATCTTTTTGACTATATTTGGGGATAATATTATTTGGCTTTGATGTTGTTTTTGGCTGAGGTTTTGAGACATGACATTTAGTAATTGTTTGATCAAATGAAAGTTTTCATCCGCTATAAATTTATTCTTTTGTCTTGTAAAATCTTAGTCTTTGTGATGTTTTATATCTTTATATCTATAATGCTCCATACTTTCTTAATCAAATCCTCATACGTGTGACATTAAGGAATGTGGGGTGTTACAAACGTTAAATCGATTTTAAATAAATTTTGAAGTATTTAACAAAAAATTGCAAATATGGATTGAGATGAGAAAGTTCATACTTTCATTAAAAGAGATGATGTTCAATTACAATACTCCCTCTAAACATGGGAGGTTTTTACTTGTCAGAAAAATTACAACAATTTTTTACAAGAATTGAGCAATGCTTTAAATAAAATATCAACGCAAATGGTTGTTGTTCCAGGCTCTCGGTATCAGAACTCCATCAACCGTCTTTAACTTGAATGTGTCATCTAAGAGCTTTTGGTTGATGATATAAGGTCCTTCCCAGTTTTTCCCAAATACTCCAGTGCTAGTCATAACCTATTTTAGCATGAGGTCTCCAACTTCAAAGGTTCTCTGTCGGACTTTGGTGTTGAAATACATGGATATACTTTTCTGGTGTGCTACAATTCGAAGCACGGCTTCATCTCTTTCCTCTTCAAGCTGATCGAGAGCTTCCAATTGTTGCAACTCGTTTTCTGCTTGATTGAAATGAATTCTTCGATGAGTGGGAACATCAAATTCTACAGGGATCATTGCTTCGGAGCCAAATGCCAAAGAGAATGGCGTGTGCCAAGTGGCAGATTTGCGAGTCGCCCGATATGCCCATAATGCAAGTGGCAGCTCATCTACCCAACCACCTTTAGTCTTCTCCAGTCGCTTTTTGATGGTTGATTTGATAATTTTATCCACTGCCTCCACTTACCCGTTTGCCTGCGGATGGGCCACAACTGCGAAGCTCTTTTAGATCTTGTACTTAGCACGAAAACTCTTAAATTCCTCACTCTCGAACTGAGTTCCATTGTCCGTTATTATCTTCTGAGGTACACCAAACCTGCAAATAATATTCTTTAACACGAAGTTAATAACTTTCTTTGAGGTAATGGCGACAAGTTGCTCTGCTTCGGTCCATTTAGTGAAATTATCAACGGCTACAATGGCATATTTCATGCTGGACTTGGAAGTTAGTAATGCTCCAATCATATCAATACTTCAAACAACAAATGACCATGGGCTGACCATTTGAGTTAATTCTGTGGATGTTGCTCGAGGAATCTTGGCGAACCTTTGGCATCTATCACACTTTCTAGTGTACACTGTAGAGTCTTGGTTTAATTCAGGCCAGAATAACCATATCGCAAGATCTTGTTGGCTAACATTTGACCACACGAATATCCACCGCATTCTCCTTTATGCAAGTCTTCCAAAATTGTCCCAGATTCCTCGTTTGTATCACATCGAAGCAAAGGCATAGAGAAGCCCCGCCTGTATAAATGACCATCCGTAGCATCTTATTTCGTTTCTTTGGGTCAGTTGGAAGCATACCATTGAGGAGGCACTCTTTTATCGGGGTCATCCATGATTCTTTCTATTCAGCAGTTTCCATGACCCAATCAACATCATTATCATCAGTGTTGGGATTGGAGAGGACCTTCATGGGCACTAATCTCAACAATTGTGAATCATCGGTGCTGGCAATATTTGCGAGTGAGTTTGCCTTCATGTTCTCTTATCTAGGAATTGAGTTGTGGTGTAGTAGTCTAGGTTGTTCAGAAGTTCCCAAGCCTTTGACATATAAGACAGAAGATTTCCTCCCTTGGCTTGAAACTCTTTTCGGACCTGACACACCACTAATTGCGAATCACTAAAAATTTGTTAAGTATTCAAATTCAATTCCTTCGCTATTTTCAATGCAGCGATCAATGCTTCATATTCTGCTCCATTGTTTATTGATGGAAATTCCAATATTAAAGCGTAGCATACTGAACGTCCTTCGGAGGTTTTTAGAACCATTCATGCCCTTGAACATTCATGGCCCCATCGGCAAACAACTTCCAGTGGGCCAACACTTTTATATGATCTTTCTCTTCATAACCTCTATCTGTGAAGTCGGCAACGAATTCTGCTAAGGCTTGTCCATTGTTTGCTCTTTGGGGTTGGTATGCGATATCATATTGACTAGGCTCAATATTCCACTTCAACAAATGACCCGAAGTTTCTGGACGAAACTGGAGTTTCTTTAGCGGATGATTTGTTAGAACTTTAATGGAATGAGTTTGAAAATATGGTCTGAGTTTCTTTGAGACGATGAGAAAACAATATGCAAGTTTCTCCAGCTTAGGATAATTCAACTCTGCCCCTGTAAGCCTTTTGCTGATGTAGTACACTGGCCGCTGAATCTTCAAATCCTCTCGCACCAAGGCTGCACTCAAAGCATGAGACGATACTTCTAAATATAGAAACAAATCTTCTCCATCATTGGGCTTAGAAAGCATCAGGCGTGTATCCATGTGTTTGATTATCTCCTTGATCGAAGACCGTCTCGCAATTTGAAGTCCATTCGAAATCCTTCTTTCCCTTCTTCAATGCATCAAAGAATGGAATACACCTATCGGTTGCTTCTGAAACGAAGAGAATTAATGCAGCAATCTTACCATTCAAACTTTGGAGTTCTTTCTTTATTCTGGGAGCTCGTACTTCTCTCAATGCAGAAATCTGAGTACGGTTAGCTTCGATGGCCCTGGTATTCACCATAAACCCAACAAACTTCCCGGATGAGACTCCAAATTAACATTTGAGTGGATTCAGCTTCATGCCATATCTTCTTAAAACGCTGAACATTTCAGCTAGATTCTCCATGTGATCAGCCGCCTTTTTCGACTTAACAAGCATATCATCAACATAAACTTCCATAGTCTTGTCAATCTGTGACTTAAACATCGAATTGACAAGTCTTTGGTAAGTTGCCCTCGCGTTCTTTAATCCAAATGGCATTACTTTATGGCAGTACAATCCTACATCCATGACGAAGCTGGAGTTCTCCTAATCTGGCTCGTGCACCATTATCTGATTGTATCCCGAATAGAATCCATAAACGATAGCAATTCGTGCCCTGCTATAGCATCCATCAATTGATCAATTCTCGGCAATGAGAAACTATCTTTAAGGCATGCCCCATTAAGGTCTGAGCAATCTATGCATACACGCTATTTTCTATTTGGCTTCTTCACCAAGACAGGATTGGAGACCCAGTCTGGATATGTGGATTCTCTTATGAAGCGGTTTTCCATCAACCTATCCACTTTTTCTTTCAAAGCTATTGATCATTCGGGACCTTTGATTCTTCTCTTCTGCTTTACAGGTGTGACACTAGGGTCAATATTCAATGCATGAACTGCCACTTCAGGGGATATGCCACACATATGGGCATGACTCCAGGCGAGCACATCCAAAATAGCTTTCAAGAAGAACAAACAATTCCCTTTGCAACTTTTGGCCGAGCCAAGACCCGATATTCAAGACTCGATCAGGATCCTTCTTATGAACTGCAATAGGTACTGTGATCTCTGCGGGCACCCTTAATTATCCCTTGCACTTTTTTTTTAGAATCAATTTCTTCTTAAGCCCCGCTATGCTCACCAATGCAGGAGCCATGCTTCAGTTGCTATAAGACGGGTTTACGAATGCGAAGGGGGCCCTCCCAAAGTTTTAAATCTCCCTGAGATAACCCGAGATGAAAATCCGAGATATCATCCAAAATCCGAGATTTGGCACCTTATTTAGTTATAAGTGTTTTAAATATTGTCCGAGATAGCTGAGATATTAGACCGAGATACAGGCCAAAATCCAAGATTTGAAACCATGGGCCCTCCACGCTCTTTCTTTTGTCCTTCTTCCTAGCTTCTCTCAACTTAGTGATGTAACATTCTCTAGCAGTATTTTGATCTACTCTCACCACACCAACACCTTTCTCTGTGGGAAACTTCATCGTTAAACACCATGGTGCTAGTCCAATTCTGAAATCAGCCAAAACGGGCCTTCCTAGGAATGCATTATAAGATGAAACTTCGTCCACAAGTACAAAAGTTTGCTTCAAGATAGCCTTCCTTTCTCCTTCTCCTAACTCCACAAGCAAGTCAATCGTTCTAATCGGTTACTTTGGCTCACCCGTGAACTCTTGGATTTTTATCTGACAAGCTTATACATCGGCCATTGAAAGATTCATCAGATTGAATGTCTTTTGAAAAAGGACATTGACAGAAGCATCATAATCAACTAGCATTCTTTTGACCATTGCTAGACAGATTTCAATTGTGACCACCATTAGATCAAGGGTTGGGGCTTCCGCACCTTCTGAATCTTTTTTAAGAACACAATATCATCATGTGTGGTTTTCTTCTATTTTACTAGAACGGTATTACTAAAGATCATGCATCCTTGTTCTGTCAGAGTGTGCCTCAAAGCATTTGCATATCTCTACATCTCCCCCCAACTTCTGCCTACTAGATGAGGACCACCCGGTATGGTATTGATCACTGGTCTCGCATTATTCTATGCTTGAGCAGTTTCATTTGGACCTGGTTTAGTGTCAGGTGCAGTTTGCACCTGAAGAGTGGGAAAAGGATCTGCAGCTTGCGGCTTCCTGATATATTGTTGTAGCTTATTCTTCCTAATCAACTTTTCAAACAAGCTCTTTAGATGTTGAGATTCATTAGTGTTGTGACCAGGCTGGTTGTGGAAACAACAGAATCTTCCAGAACCCGCTTCCTTATCTCCTACTTTTATCGGTCATGGAGTTGGATAATATTTCGCATCCTTGGTGGCAAAGTAGATATTCTTCGAGGTATAGTTTAAAGGGGTCAACTCCGTGGGTTTGAAAAAGAGAAGCTTCTTTATATTCTTATTATCCTCCCCTTCATTTTCTCTTTTCTGCCTTCCGGCGTCTTCTTATTGCCTTGATCATTACCGTCGTTGTTGTCTTTTGCAGCAATGCTTCCAGCCAAATTCTGGGTGGTAAAAGGGTCTGCTTCCAACCTAATGAACATTTCAGCATTTTTGTAGAATGTTTCGAGTGTGTTGGGTTCTAATATATTTATCCATTATCCAAACTCAGTCTTCTTATCCACTGCTCGAACCAATGCTAATAATATCATTCTAAGCTCCGAATTTTCAACCTCTGTCACAACAGTATTGAAACAACTAAGAAAAGCCTTCATCGACTCTCCTGGATTTTTCTCCATCCCTGATAATATCTTTGGCCTTTAAGGTATACAATCTAAATTGTTTCCTGAACCTCCTTGCCAAATCGAAGAATTGATCTATAGATTTCAGAAGTAGTTTAGTGAACCATAGCAATGCTACTTCTTCTAGATAGATGGGGAAGTAAAGACACCTGATTTCGTCTGTCGCCCTCGCACCATTCATATTTGTACAAAAACAAATTAGGATCACTGATTCCGTTATACAGGGGCACGGTAAGAGGGAAAATTTTCTTTGGAAATTCAACATAACAGATCCTTTCAATAAAAGAAGTTTTACTTGGAGAAAAGTCCCACTTCCTTTCATCTTCATTTCTAGCGAAACTTTCTTTCATGATCTGCTTAATCATTTCCGTAATATACTCCTCGTCATTGCGTTGTTCCATGGGGCGGACGCCGGTCCTTTCCCGGAAGCTTGTCTACGCAAGCAATCACGGTTAGCGAATGGGGTCCCTATACCTCCATCTTGGGGAAGTTCCGCTTTGTGGGAATTGTAAATTTTTGATAAGTATGATTTCCGGAATGATTCTCTCTTGACCGGGGCTTAAGCACATCCACATTCACCTTGAAATCTTGAACATCGATGCCATTCCTGTGACACTGGCATTTTGTTTGAATCATCTACTTCCTCGATGTAGGAATAACGATTCCTCCTAGAACGATCTAAAACAGAGGAGTGCGCATTCTCATCCAAATCGATGTCAACTCTGCGATTTGCAGGATTGGTTTGAGCAGCTAGGAGAGCATCCAACTTAACCATCAAAGCTTTATTTGAATTTCCATTTTTTGAATCTAATTGGCTACAACAGCGTCGAATTCTCCTCGACTAACAACACCTCCCGGAGTTTGAACAACGGTTGAATTGTTAGTTTGAGGAGTGGCGGTGGCATCGTCAGCAGCATTTCTAGTACTCTTATGGATTTACTAGTTCTTCTTCGAAGGTGCCATAATGTCTGATAACCTTCTAATCTTTAGAGAAATCCTTTCAACCAATCTTGCTTTTAGACCTTGTGGTTCTATCGTAAAAGTAAAAGCTTAAAAACTTCCAAATCAAGGCTCTTAACGTTGCAGTCGTAGGTTCGAGCCTCACAGTGTGCGCCAAAATGTTAACACCAAAAACAACATTAACACCTAGAGAGGTGTAGAAACACCTTTCAACTGTGGAAAAGCAAGAAAAAAGCAGTAAACAATAGAAAAGTAAAGCATAACACAGGAAGTATAATGGTTCAGCCGCTATTTAGGCCTACGTCCACTTTGAATGCACATTGCATTGATTTATCCATTACAAGTTAAAAGTTTGATCTCGATTTACAACAATTCTCAATGATTTACATTCAATCTTTCAATTCCAAAGTAGAATCACACTTGAATCCCACTAGTAGCGATGATTATCAGATTTGATCTTGATAATCGAGCACGGTTAAAAAATTCGGTGGATTTTGGACAAGAACGATGCTTGAGGAGCTTGAATGATGTTAGAGAAGCTTAAGATCAATAATGGCAGTCCTTCAGGAGGAGTAAAACTAACTCATTTTATGAATGAAGTGGTCTAGTATTTATAGGCAGAAACGGGGGTGCTTGAGAGTTTGAGTTAGAATGTATGCGGTCCACATGTGATAACTTGTGGTCCATAGATGTCGACGACACATGGGAGCCCAAGCTCCATCATATATGCACACAACTGATCGCCGCGATCCATGCATGTCACGCATCACGACCCAAAGATACCAGTGATCCATACATTGCACTCTATCGGATCACTTGTTTTTCCATGTGCACTCCGCACTACTTAATGGTGTGTTTCTAACTGCGCACTTTGCAACGACCTATGTTTATACTTGCATATGAACGATCCATATATGTTCATGCGATCCATCATGCTTTGTAAACAATCCATGAACGCTTCATTAAATCTTCCCGACCCATGCTCGTACAGAATCCGATCCCTGAGTCTTCACATTACAGCCATTTGCCCAATCCAAATATGCATGCACATACGATCCATATTCTCATCAGCATACAACATGTGCGCACACGATACATACGATGACCGAACCATGCTTGCAATCCGATCCATTGTATGTGCGATCAATCAGATTTGCCTGATCCATCAATAAAACCAGGATATGATCCACTTTGTCTCGACCCATCAATTATGCCATGATCCAAACCTTTTTTTTGCACCACGACCCGATCTACTATTAATATTACGATGCATCCATATGCTTTGGATTGTGTTCTTTTATATACGAACTACAAC
This sequence comes from Allium sativum, assembly GCA_030737875.1. Classification (NCBI taxonomy): domain Eukaryota; kingdom Viridiplantae; phylum Streptophyta; class Magnoliopsida; order Asparagales; family Amaryllidaceae; genus Allium; species Allium sativum. The sequence continues at coordinate 223,420,595 of CM060909.1, read as the reverse complement.
TATGGATCGGGCTAACAAGTACGTTTTTCGCTAGATTAAAACTTTTAGTGTATCCAAAGTGTAGCCAAAAATTAATAAACTTGTGATTGCACCTATAAAGAAAAGGTGAATGTGGGATATACCTTGCTGGAACCGTGGGAGCATGAAATAATTTTATAATAGGAACTTAAACTCTTGAAGAAAAAAATTAAGTAAGACAAATAAAACAAACACATTAGTATTTCAAGGGAGGCAATGAACAATATTAACTTCTCATTTGCATAACTAATCCGCTGTAAAATAAAATCACATAATGTTGCATTTCAGAGCATACAACCATTCCTATCAAAATTTAAGATAAAAGAAAAGTTAAAATCTGGAAGCATTGAACATGGATGGGATGTTGTAGTAGATTCACTCTTCCATCCGAAACGTACTTGAACTTAAAATAAATGATCTCTGACATGCAAGCAAACACTTTGTTACAAATCAATTATAGTTAATATGAATTACGCTTTAACCTCCATGTGTCCTAGTCAAAGACAGTGAAATGTTTTCTTTGTAATCCATGTAAAATTACAAGTCAATCATTAGAGTATTAAAAGTGGTCACATAAACCACAGTATTTTTGAAAATGAGACAATAACTTTCATATCAGTATGAGGTATTAAGTCTACGATAATACTGCAGTCTATAATTACCCAAAAGCATATATTGTTGAACTAAAAGCTATCATCCTTGAAAGAAATGAATTTGTTTCCATTTTCATGCATCTGGCTAGGGGTGTCAAAATATGACCCGACCCATTTACCCTATCCATAAATGGGTAGGGTTAACCCATTTATGAATCTATCTATCTATTATATTATATGAAAGCACAATCTTTCCTCGAAGGCTTTTCGGTTCCGCTTTTGTCAAAAAAAAGGAGATTGTGCCATCTGTCCCTAGCAAAAAATCGTTCGGCCTCTGTTCCCCATCAAGTCCCATGCGTTTCCTCTTACCGTTTACACCAGCAATCGCTCCCCTTCCTTGACGTATCCACGGATAATTTTCACCAAATTCCCCCAACATCATCCATTACCTTCGCTACCTTAACTCGATTCCTTGGCCTGTGCTTGTGCCGCCGTTTCAACCGTCCCAGGTGCCCTCTTCAGCAACATCAGCGGGTCCCGATCATCCTTTATTAATTGATTTTGCCATCTACCGTGCTCTACCTTCCATCGAATTCTTCTATGCAGGTCGCGCCGCCGAGCAGCTTCCCCTTTGCTCTGGCCACAATACTTCTCCACCCTATAAGAGGTAAATAGACTTCTTCCTTTTCAGTTTACCTGATATTGTTTGTGCTGGATCCCCCAGCTTTCTGCACGTTGCGCTTCTTCCATTGTCTTCATATATGCTTAGATGGTCATCCATGGCCGTTCTGAAATTGGTCTCATTTTCACCCAAAGGTTTATTAGATTAGAAAACTTTTACTGCTACAATTCTGCCTGAACAATGATAAAATACATGTCAGTTTAAATCCTCATTTCGACGTAGTTTTTCTGTATTGATTTATCACCCAAACTGAATCAACATAGAAGATGTGAAAATTTTACATAGCAGGTGTGAAAAAGATGAAATCCTACTTCTACCCACATGAATTACCTACCTTTCTTTCCCATATTCAATTATTCTTATCTACGTTTATGCATTGATTGAAAATGTACACAGCAACAATGAAAACTTTACCATCCTACTTCTGTACTAATTAGGAAAAATCCCCACATCTGCCGCAATAGTCCTAACACGGAAGCTGCGAATAATTTTCATGGTAATACACTAGGTATTGCATTGTTGAGTCTGACACAGTATATGATGCCATTGCTTTTTACAGATAAAAATTACACTGGGATTGACAGAGTTAACAACATAAGTTGTGGTTCCTGTGGTGAATATTTGATAGTCAATTATAGCAACACAATGGATACTGTACACCGTTAGGACGAATCAATTTACTTCGTCGAATCCAGATTCTTATGTCCGAAGAATGTTAATGGATAAAACGATTAATTTTTACAAGGATGTAATGATATATTCTATTATAGATCATATGCGTAGTTATAACATAGACAGAAGGTATTTTATCTTCTCTTTTGATATCTTTAGTGTATATCTAGAAAAGGAAGCAATTAAAACATATACTTAGTAGGTTCACATGAAGCATGTTACAAGATACTACATTTGCCAGAACAACTAAATAGGTTATGCTTAAAAGACTATCTATTTTGCACTTAAAAGCGGTGATTGTCCTTTGATATGGTTTAACATTTATATTACGTCAAAATAAACCCTGTTGCACCATTTTTTTTCATTCTACTCTCTATAAACAAGTCCTGAACTTTATAATTAAAGAAACAACAATTGGCCGTAAATAGCTCTCAATTATTAACATTAAATAACACACACAGTACAGTCTATGAGTACTTCAATTTCTGTAATAATTTTCATCCTATGAGAAAATTTGTATCTGTATCTTATGACAAACTTAAATCATAGATGAACAAGATTTATTAAAACTGATCAACTAATTTAATGGGAAATATTAGTCTTTCTAAAGGAAAAATATTTTCACTTAAGCCAGTTCTGGATAAGGATTTATACGATGTTAATATATCCTTTAGTATTAGTTGCATTTTATTCATTGTGTATTCCTCAAATAACTACATTATTTTCTGTTATTTCATTTAGTTACTGGAAGAGTAAAATTTAGTGAATGTTTGCAGAAGAGTTGATGACTAATCATTTGAACCTGTCATTAAAGTCAACGAGCGACTCTTTCTGAACAAATTCTTTGCTTTTTATAACACCAACTGACTATTAAATACGACCATATTAATAAATCACATTTTGTCAGCTTTAGTAGATGCAGTTTTTTCTGCTTTATATCAATTCAAGCTTCTTTAGTTAAATTAGTTCTCACAGTTGTTTCCTTAATTATTATATTTTTGGGTAATGCTTGCCTCTTCCTTAATAGGCAGCTTGATTTCTCTGTTCTTTCTTAATAGGCACTGCTATTAAGTAGTGTATATTATTCATGAATTCTTGATTTTATCCTTGCAAATGATAGGTTCAGCTCAGAGAACTTTGGTGGGCAGACATCTTAGCTAGAGTATCCTTTGTAGGTATGCCATTATATTCTTCTGTAAAATAAATTCTTTTCCTTCGTCGTTGTAATTAAACTTATATTTATGGATCAGATTCTTTGTAGGCAATCAACTCTCAATCTAAGCATAATTGTCTTAGTACCATTTTCAACCATCAAATGCATAAACTCTGGTATTTTTGTCTGTATATTTGTAAACATAAACTGAACTGCCATGACTAACATGATTTATATTTAAACGTTAAAATTACATATGCAAATAGTAATACTTATTATATATCTAGAGATTGAACATCCAGTAATTGGAAGGGATATCAGTCCATAAATCAATAAATGAAATAGATTCTTATGTTATGTAGCATATTTGGACATTGATGGTTATTAGCTGAGAACTCACTGCTATCTGGTAATAAAGCGCGACCTGACTCATTTCTCTTTTAATTTTAGATTGACTTATACATATTTGCAGATCAACATTAGAATAAACAACGCCACTTCGATGGTCTGCATTAGCCACAAATAGTTAGCAATATGATGTCTTATTATAAGCTAAGCTTTACCCAGGATGAGATGCATAATGATTTAGAAACTAAGATTAATGCATTTGGGTTGCAAACACCACTTTAGAATCAAAATGTGTACCGTGTCTCCCACTAAAATTTGTATTGTTTTGCTAAACTATGTTGCTACATTCTTGCATGTTTAAACTTTCATTTTTTTTTTGCAATTGGATCTATTCAATACTGACATATGCTCAGGAAATTATACTACTGGGAAGAACATACACTAGAAGTTTCTCTACCTGGAACTATGGCATTGACTAAAAATGACACTATTAAAATGAACATATGCACATATTTACATTACTTCTAAAACCAGCTATGCAAAAACATCACAACTCAAAATAGCATTAGTGAGAACATAATGAAATATAAAGTTGACTCATTAAGTTTGGATTTTATCACATCTACTTTGAATTTTAGTATTGTTTGTTGAACATCGATGAAATCACTTTAGTATTAATTTATGATAACTTTTTTTACATCACCGGAAAGAGCTTTAGTGCTAAATTATTAAAAAGATGCGTTGTTACCAAAACTGATATCTGTGGCATTATTAGATAAACGTGCTATTACAAAAATAGATCTTCGTTTCTCCCCGCTCATGTAGTTACATTATTTTACTGTTAGGTGAAGTATAATCTTCTCCAATTTCATCATTATATTAAGCTAACATATAGGGTTTTGCACGAAGCTCTTTCTTCCTATTTATGTTCAAATAACAAAGTATGCCTTAGTAAAATTGAATCATAACGACTTGATAATGCCGTCGATGACGTCACAGTGTTACTGCATAGGAAAGGAACAAAAGTATTGAAAGAAGGGGTGTAGACTGTTGTAGCTATAGCTCTTAAAGTGGATTCACATAACAGGTAATCCTTTCAGTTCTATACAATGAAAAATAGCACCTATGGGTCTGACTTTTAATATTTACCAGTGGGTTTAAATAATTGTTTAACCTGTGATGTTAAAATTTCATAGTTGCACTACGATGCAAATTCAGTGGACTGATATCAACTCAATTTTTACATTTGTAAAGCTTGATTTGTTTCCGGAATATGTTGAAACTATTAAAGTATTATCCTTCGAATATTAAATACTATGTTCATAAGCTTTAACATAGAGACAATTATAAATGTGCTTGATTTGTTCTTTTTTTATGTTTATTCTAAATCTTCTTTCCCTGCAAATCACTTTTTTCCCTGTTGTATTACTTAGCTTCAAATATTTATTGTTTTCGAACCATAAGTGCATGTAATTAGTTGTAATCACATTGGTCTAAAATTTTATGATGAAAAACATACCTGTACACTATGATGGCTTTTTCCATTATACTAGAATATTTAACTAATCTGGTGCCAATTCAATTTCAGGCTTTTAGCGGCTTACTATTATATAAAATTTTATTTAGTTATGTAATGTACTAAATTATGTAGATAATTAGAGCAAACCTATATGTATGAAATTTTCTCCAAAATCTTTAAAAACATTTGTTTGGCTAAAACCAGAATTTTTTTTCTAAGATTCTGCCGTTGTTTATGAAATCTTATCCATAAAAAGGATATCCAAAAGCTGACCAGCAGAATGTTTAATTGTGCTATATATTAGATTCATATAGGGTAAAAATGCACCATTAAAGTGTCGTCCGTGAATCATATAACCCAGTTTTTGAATTGTACTTGCATGTAACCATATAACCTGTTTTTGAACCGTATATTACCTTCAAATATGTACCGTTTTTGAATCGTAATTACATATAATCAGTTGTTTAACCTGTTCATATTGGTCCAATATTCTGTGGTGAATATCATACATGTATGCTATCATGGCTTTTCCCATTGCACTAAATATTTACCTAATTTGTGTCAACTCAATTTCAGGCTTTTAGTGGCTTACTATTCTATAACGTTTATTTACTAATATAGTACACTGAACTGTGTTAATAACTAAAGCAAACCTATACGTAGGAAATTTTCTCCTAAATTTTAAAAAATATTTCTTCATTTGGCAAATCCGAATTTTTTTCCAAGACAGTGCCATTGTTTATGAAATCTTATCCATAAAAAGGGTAACTAAAAGCTTTCCATTAGAAAGTTTAATTATGCTCTATATTAGATTCATATGGGGTAAAAATGCCTCGCTGAAGTGCCGTCTGTGAACCCTATAACCATTTGCTACTGTTTGGTTGTAAATTTTAACATGTGTGATCCACTCTGAAATAATATGAAAATATTTCTTTTGGCTTTTCGATATCCTTGAGGTTCACATTTATGAAGTGGGTTATTTCATATGGAAACATTCTTAGTTGACTTGAGTTTATAGAAATATAATATTTCATATATTTTTATTATGCTAATTGATATGCCTCAGTAACATAATTCTCCCATTTAGCTCATTTTAACCACTTGAAATCGTTAATGAATCTACCATAACCCTGTTATAACATGGCAAGTTAACCTGCCCTTGGCAGTGGTAGCCACCTTCATTATAGGTTTATGGGCATGGAGTTGGTCTAAATACCACATGTTCCTCCTAACATGCATGTTGCACTTTATGAAATTGATTAGTATGCACGAGTTATTGAAGACATGTTATTTCTTTCTTTCTTTGTCTCAGTAGGTTCATTGAAAATCCCATTTAATCACCACATAATTATTTCCTTTTACCATCTTTTTTAACATATTTATAAATTAAAACACTAGAGTTTATAGTTATACAGTATATTGGTTCTTTGCATAATTACCGCATATTGGTTCATGAGGTAGACATTTAAAGTTATGAAAATTTGACAATTATTTCAAATAGCACTCTATTAAAAATCACAATTTTAACAATACTGGTATGTCATTGGAAAAATTCTGATCCCACTTTTTTGAGCATTTTAAGCATTATTTCCGTAGTGGTGCTTTCTCAGTCATACCCACTTAAATTTCTGTTGGAATGGAACTCTGTTAGTATAGCTTGGGTTGCCCTCATGAATAAATCTCAATGTTATTACATTTTTCACTCAAGAGTAAATCTCAACGTTTGATTTTTAAATAGATTATGGATGCATTATGCAAGTGATAACCTAATATTATATGACTAATGGAATGTGAAGTTCTCTGTTTCCCAAGTGGTAAATCATAGCGGTACCCTTAATTGATGCATTAAAATGGTTTGAATTTACGTACTTCTTCATGATTAACTAAGACTTCAAATGTACCAATCAATTTCAATTTTTCATGTGCAACACGTTCTTCAGGTTTTATACATGATATGGTACGCATTATTGATTATAATGAAGAAATAAATAAAAATAGCATACATAGATGGTCATTAACATCCAGCCAATTCTGAGCTTTTATCCATTTAAAGCTATATGCCTGAGCAATGGCATTCTTTTCTTTCTTATCATATATTGTTGAAGTACCTATTCTAAGGATGGAAATATTTTGAGAAGTTTAATACTTTCTTATTTTGTGAATGCTTTGATTATCTAAATTGCAAGGCAGTTGCTCGCATGGAGGCAGTTATGGTCATGAAGCGTGAGCGCATGAGGATGTTTGCCTAGATTATTTTTAAAAATGTATGTAAAAGGGGTCAGATTTGGGTTTAAAGAAGGCAACTCTAGCTATGAATTTATGATGTTTTTTCATACTGCTTTGACAATATGGATATCTATATGGTAAGTTTGTGTTTTGGTATGTTTATTTGTTAACCTTTATGCAAATAAATTGCTATTGTGAAACATAATTTGCATTGCTAACACATGAATGATTTTATTTGTTGTTCACAAATTTCCTGTAAAATGCATAACGTTAAAAAAATTACATCAATGACCAAGTGAAGTACTTCCATTAATCTATTGTCATATAACTGTATCTTTACTATTTTTTCTCAATGAAGATACATAAGCATGAGCTGAGTATAATTAAGGGTTCATCATATCAAACTATTCTTATTGTTCTAAATGTTTTTGTTTAGTTGTATTTTGGCTTAGTTTTTTTTTTTTTTTTTTTTTTTTTTTTTTTTGCAATATAAGGATTTCTGTCATTACAGGGAATGATTTAGTACTTGAAACGAGGAATATATGTTAATTCAAGTTCCAACTTCCTTCCATTTTTCTTGAATTAAGTATACACTATTCTAATTTCGTGGCAATTTATGCTATCAAAAACATGGTATAGTCTATGTGAAATGTTTTTTGTTAAGGTTATTTATATGTGGTATTTTCATTTCTCATTGAGTCAAACAAAGAATGACTTAAGTCCGTACTCTCAATTTTGCAAATTTCTACTTCATGAATAATGTGCCTTTTGCTCCTAAGTTTTTCCTTTCCACTTTTTTTTCTTCATGTCAAAATTTAGATTCTTACTAAAAGTCTAAAACATAATTTGCATGCTCATAGTTATATAAATTCTCATACACATGTATTTTTATATTTTTGGTTAGTTCCACCGCCTGAAATCAAAGACATCTATGCACTCTTTATACTTCCAAAGAAACATTATAAAAATATTATTGATTTGACAATCCCTTACGACTGTACAAACAAATACAATGCAACAGGATGATGTAAAATTAATAACAAAATCGGAATTAACCTTTACACACATACTATCCTAGAAAGGATATTTCATTCTCTATAGCTTTACGGTAACTTCAAAATGCAATATTCTGAATTATTTTGATCCTATTAAGGTAAACATTATTTTCCTACTATGCACATTTCCATCCTTTTTCTTATATTTATTTACAAAAATAACAATGGTGAAAATATGAAAGACGCATTTCTATAGCGGTATTGACAGTTTAGATAATGTAACATTTGAAAATAAACATACCTGTCCGTTTGAATATGGATTGTCAAATTATATGCTTTAATTTTCAACTGATTTAGTTAATCAATAGTAATTATTATTTATTCATATTAATTATTAAGGATATTTCATGCATAATTTAGCATCATTATTTTTCACCTAATACTTCCTATATTATTACAGCCTTTGTTTAAACATGATTTAAGGCCATCATACACATCAATTGCAGAGTGAAGAGCTTAGTGCAAAGTGTAACTACAAAGCATGAAAACTCTTTAGTTACCAAGGAAGAAGCTTCCAATGAGATCATGTAAGAATCGAAGTTATCATTGATTGTTTCGACCATAACAGCTATACTATAGATATGTCAAAATATAGATATTCAAGTATGCAATATTCAGTGAATGCACTCTTATAATGTGTTAAGCATTAATCTTAAAGCCTTTCAATTGTGAAACATTAAACAAACGACAATTGTCAAAAATATTTCCACTCTCTGTTTTAATTGCCTTGAACAATAATTTATTTGTACTTATAGCTATTGTTGAAAGCTAACAAAAAAATCAAAACACGTACTTGCATCGTAACATTTGTTACAGGTCTCCATACTTTTTTACAGTGTAGATATTTATGGTTGCATCGCCAAATCATTTATATAGGCAAAATATCTGGGTGTAAAAATACCTTCAGTTCATCAAAATTATAATTTTGAACAGTAAATTTTAAATTATCCTTCACTTCATTCTGCAAATAATTTTATATTTCAAATGAATGTACATAAACTATTGCCAAGTTAGGGTAGGGCATCACGAAAGTGTAAACCAAACTGTTTTGTTAGCCCATGAATTATAGTAACAATAACTCATGTAATTTATACTTAACATCATGGTTCAAAATATTTTCCTACGTCATTGTGAAAATTATATTTCTCACTTGAATGTGTGTTATCCACTACGAAGTCAGGGTAAGGCATTTGTTGAATTGTGAACTTTGTCCATCAGTTGCAATAATAGTACTTCATTTATGTATTAGTTATATAAATCCTAAATGTATCGAATAGGAGAAAATTAACTTATAAGTATTAGTTAATGTCGGTCGCACATGCATAACAAGCACTAGATACTATATTAACCGATAAAATAATGAGATGCCTTGATATTTTCATTTATGCTTTTCTTCATGTAAGAAAATGGCAGCTATTTGGTCCCTTACGACAAACCTATTTCACTTCAATGATGTGACAAATAATTTGGATTGATGCATCGTTAGTCCTAAGAAAATTAATCTATACTATATTTATTATCTCAACAAATAAAACCAATTGAAATACAATAACCAGTACGAGAAATTATTAACAATTTTCAAAACATATAGTGATTTCTGCTCTAAAAAATGGTAAAAAGAAGTGGTAACAAGAGTTATTATTAACAGTCGCTTCTCAGTGTTGTATCACCTTTTCCCTTTATAATTTGTTAAATTTACAACATGGCTTCTAATTGGTTGATTTTCTAACTTATGTAATAATTCGAAAATTAGCTGGATATAACTACGAAAAGTTATGTGCATCTATCTTCAGTGCCTTTTGGATTCTGAAGGTACTAATAATTATTTGAATGCCTTCCTTGCTGAGCTCAATGTAAGAATATTTTTTGCATGTTAAATGCTCCAACCCACTTTCAATGCTTATGTTAAAGTTGAAACAATAATTTGACTTATCTACACATTTGATTTACTGTTATTTATCCCGTTCAGTCTGTAAGGAATTTATTGATTGACCTTCTGCTTTCCTTTTTCCTTTCTTATTTGAAAAAAGGGGACAATAATTTGTTCAAGATCCGAACTAGTGAAGGAGTATCAAATTGTTGCATTAACAAATACCTATGTGGCAAACCATGGTACAAAAGTATGTAATATTAAGCTGTCTAAGAGAATACAAGAAATAAAGACAAATAAAAATGCACACAGTACAGCTGCCAAGCGTGCTACAAGCAAGCCCGAACTTAATCATGTGGATATTCGGTTCCCTTCAATTAACAGTGTTCACAATTGTCATGCTCTTCACTAAAGCATTCACAATTTTCAATTATCACTATAAATCGAGTGTCACTATCTGCTCTTGACCAAGCTCCAACGAACTTCTGCTTTCACAGTATTGATGAATGGGTGAAATGGTCTGACTATATAACTGCACAAAAACTGTTTCTCTACATTGTGGATTTAGATTTGAAAATGAGAGTTGTACCAGTACATAATTTTGGATATAGGTATAGAGGTAAAGGGTAGCATTGTTTGTTATATTTGTCTACAACCCACGTAGCAATGTAGGGATATAGTATTGTTTGTGATTTTAGATTCACTGATCGTATCATTTAATCCATAACTAACAAGTTATCGATCATTTTATTTGAATTTCTTCCTTTACTCACTATTCATTTGGCATAAATTGTTCAATATTATTCAAATTACCAAAAAAACGATGACTGCAGTTGTTAAGCAACACAGTTTTGGTGTTAGGTGAACTCATTTAGATTCATTTGACACTAAGAATGCCACAATAGTGAAGCCAGTTTACAATTGTGTATTTACGTTTAAATGCAAAGAATGGTATAACATATAGAAATCATCCTTTACGCATTGATTGTGTAGACTATCTGTGTGGACTATCTTTATCAACAATTAGTTGGAAAACTATTTTTTATGGCCTGTTCCATCAATTTTTTCTTCTTATATTTGACATTAAAAGAGATATTTGTAATACATTCAGCCAATTTCGACAATATGATTGTTCTATCAGACAAGGATCACGCACAAGGCTTGGTTTGCAGTTTGCACAAGCTTTATATGCTTATCTAATGTTTGAAGTTACTGAGATTGTGTGTAATTTATTTTTACATGTTAGAAAATTTTGCACTATATGATGTCAGTTTTCATTCTTTTCATACTGACTTCCCTATCCATTTAAATTATCTGATCTGATAACATTTAGTTTTTGAATTGTAGGCTGTCTATAGTACTAAATTTTCAAAGCAATAGCCAAGGGTGATTTCAGCCGAGTTCAGCAAGTATGGCCGGTGAAGTACTACATCCACTTTCTTACAATCTTTATGTATATATGAACCAAGGTTAATTATATATTGTTAGTTGTAGCAAAAAAACTACCATTTTAATTGTTTCTTCATGCATTTGTATTTCTTCTAGAAGTCATGTCCAATGGTTATCACACTTCTTTGTAGTGCTTTTATGTTAATGGTTACCGTTACCATTTTGCAAATACCGTTATCGTACCGTTTTTACTGGTAAGCCAGAATTGCTTACCGTTACCGTTACCGATCGACTGGTATATCGAAGACTGGTATACCGATAATCGGATAACCGTTACACTGGTAATGGTAAATTACCGTTTGTCCATCAAAGTTTATATCTTGACATCTTTTTTGTACACAATGCATCTTTATTATATTATATGTAGTGTTGGTTTATAAAAAACATAAATGAGAAATAAAACAAGTGTGCTTGAAATTATTTCATCTGATTATCGAACTAAACATAATCATTTATTTGGTTCTAAATGCATGTAATAATGCATATCATATGGATATACATATGTTTTTAATTAACTGGTAAATTATCGTTACCATTGGTATTGAAGAAATGTTACCAATAATTTACCGTTAAAAATGGTAAATTTACCATTATCATACCGATATAACTGGTATATCGATTTCAATTAAAATGATTACCGATCGACTGGTAATGGTATGGTAATGGTAAATTTACCGTTATCATAACATCTCCTGCTTCTTTGTCCTATCTTATGGTGTGACCAAAAGCTATCATTTTCTGTGCTAAATTAGCTATATCGAAATCTGTGATAATTACCCCACTTTATCAGAGCATTATTTATTTAGCCAATCAAGGCATTAAATATTTACTATATCCTGTGGGGTTTATCGTAAGTTAACTGATGCTCTATAGGTTAACTTATTTATAATGACGTATCTTATTTATAATGACTTATGTCAACATATCTTCCATTTCATTTTTGTTTTACCATGTGTTCCTCATGCCTTGCCATTAGATTATTTCATCAGCATTCATCAATCAATTTGTCATGAAATTTTGACATTCAATTTAACTTTATAAAGATTTATTGGTATATGATACTTCTTTTATGGCAAGCTTGCTTTAAATATATTTAATAATTTATTAATTCTAATTTAGCCTACAAATTATTTCATTAATGGTATTATTCCTACTTTTTTAACAATGGTCTCTTGCCCTTTTGTGCAGTTGTACCTGTTTTCATAACAAGACAAGCGTTCTATGTATGATAACATTATACTCCCTCCGGTTCATAATATAAGTCGTTTTAGAGATTTGCACAGGAATTAAGAAAAAAAATCCAAATGTTTCTTTTTGGTGGGTTGGCCCTTTTTTTCATGCAAAATTAAGGTATTTTCTCTATTTTCAAGTACAAAAAAGTGGTTGTTGAGATTTCCTAAGGAGCCGTCTACTCACATGAACCAATAAAAGTACTTCATAATAAGTCAATAAAGCAGGTACAATTTATTATGAGTCAAAACGTCTTATATTTTGAAAAATAAAAAACTTCACAAAACGACTTATATTATGAACCGGAGGGAGTACATAGCTTGACTTAGCAATTGAATAACATGTTTCCAAAAGCAAATAACAGTAGTACAAACAAATAATAAAGAAAACCCGTGTGCGTAGCACGGGTTCGCACTAGTTTTATTAAATAGGTAATGGGTTAGGTTGACCCATTTTTAAAAGGGTCATAAATGGGTAACCCATTTTACCCATTTATAGAAAAGCTTAATGTTAGCTTATTTGTGAACTAGGCTATACAAAGTTAAAGACTCAAACAACGAAGAACACCCTACCAGATAACCGGATCGGAACAGAATTCTCTGGGTAGAAGCAAACCAACACAAAGCAAGGAAAGACAGGATGCAGGCCGGACAGGATCAGAAGAGACAAGGCCGACCCAAACCCCCTTTTTTACCAGCCTATCTGATTCGAATCCAAAACTACAACAACACTAGCTCCCACGTTCCCTTGATATTCGGGGCGGTTATACACACGTTCTAGATGTGCTGTCATCACCAGAATCCATCCGAACCCGAAAGTGATGGGATGGATGCCACGTGGATCCGAACCGATCCGATTCCAAGAGGATTTTTCACCTATAAATACACCACCAAGAGGCATTTGGAAGGATCTTTTTTTGGCATTCTCAGCACTCAAGTATTCTTGCAAACCGAATTTCAGTACCTTAATCCCATTCAAATCATTACTTAGAGCATTTCTCAAAGATTATTGAGTGAATGTATGTATTGATTGAGTGAGAATCTTGTTGTAATTGCATTCATATCATTAATCCAAGTGATATAAAGTGGAAGTAGGCTCTTTAACGCCGAACCACTATAAATTTTGTGTCTCTATCTTATTTTTGATTTCATTTTATTAGAATTATCGTTAATTTGGGTGTTAGAGCCAATTTTGGATCTAACTTTTTGGTGCTTTCACTGAGTAATCTTTGAATTCTTCGCTTTTTGGGATTATCATTCTACTATTTGGACTTTCAAAGTTCAAAGAAGTTAATCCTCCGTTTTTTTGACATCCTTAAGTACTTTTTGCTGAATCATTGAATAAATGAACACTATGGACAAAACGAAAGGAAAAGAAGTGCAAGGCGTTGCGGAAAACGTTGCTAGAGAGAATCAACAAGCCATGGTATTGACGAGGTCGCGCGGACGAGATTCTGGAGCAGGCCGCCCCGGTCAGGAAGGTCCGATCCGAGCAGGTGATACCGATCCAAGCCGATCATAAGACGTTGAAGTAACTCGCTCCACCCATCCGAACCGGTCCGGTCCTAATACCTTGCTCCGATCTGATCTAGAGTGAAGCTGGAACTTCTACTCGAGCCCCATCCAATGCTCCGATTCCAGCTGCTACCAATGATCAGCTTGATCCGTCTGCACCCGTCACCCAAGGATATTTTTCTCGCTTCCTTGACATGCTCCAGAGTACTAAGGAGGCATTGGAAGCCGATAGGCGTTACAGCCTTCGCATGCAGGAAAACATGATCACTATGAGTAGAGAACTCCAAGAGCTCTGGAGGCAAAAGACACCTTCCCCAACACCCTGCCTTGTTATAGACGATTCATCTTCTTCAGATGAGGGACGTCCTCGTGAAACAAGACCACTAGAGTGACCTCAAAACCTTGATCAACTGACTTTTGGATCTTTAGGATCCCGCGAAGACTGTGCTCGTGTGTTAGGGCCTGATGATCCAAGCTTGAAAGAGCCTATGTTGTTGCCCATGCGTGGATCCCACGTTCTACCTAAGGATCCTAACATTACTAATCCTACGCAGCAGCAACTTCTTTAGTCCCTCCATCCTAAGGTCGGCCGGGAGCGTAGGGAGCAATGCAGAGCAACCGCTGTTAGAAATAGAAGGTTATCCCCTAATCAGGAGCCTAGGGGTAATCCGAATATTAGACCTAGAGAACCGGTGCAGACATTAACAAATGCCGATGTTTGGGAGATGATGCGTAAGATTATGTCTGAAAGTCGACGGTACACTAATGAGGACTGGCGTATTGAGCGAAGTCATACCCCCTTCACAGATGATATATTGGATTTCCAGTTCCCTCGGCGGTTCAACTTGCCTTAGATGGATCGGTATTCAGGAAGAACGGACCCAGGGCAGCATTTGATGAGGTATGCATGGTTCATGAATGCTGTAGCAGCTCCAGATGCTGTAAAATGCAAAGCCTTTCCTATTTATCTTGAAAACGTGGCGTTAATGTGGTTCACCCGACTCCCTCCCCTGTCGATATCAAATTTCAGAGAATTGAGTGAGCGCTTCATGAACCAGTTTCGATTTCATGCCCGAAAGTCCAAGAGCGTCATAGAGTTGTCACGGATTAAACAGGCCCTAGGAGAATCTTTGAAGTCATATTTAGACCGCTTCAACCTGGCCGTCACCGAAGTTAGTGATACTCATGAGCCCACTTTTCTGATGGCCTTGATAGAAGGGGTAGACCCTGACACAAAATTCGGGGATTACTTGTTTAGGAATCCTCCTCCTACTAGAGAATTGTTCTATGAAAAAGGTAATATCTGCTTAAGGCGAGAAGGAGTTCATACAAATAGGAAGAGAACGTCCGAAGGGGCCTCGAGGGAAGGTGTCTAGAGTAATGTTGCTGTGAAACAATATGTTGATAGTTCGGGGAAGGTTGAAGTCAACGTTGGCAAGTAGAGCGAGATTAATAGCAACAGGAATGGGAACGACAATAGAAGGGACATAAACCGAGGGAATAACTCTAGTAAAAGACCCAGAGTCCAGACTTTTGAAAACTATACGCCGTTAAATGATACGTTGGAGAATATTTACTTGGATACATATAGCATATTGCAGTACAAAAAACCACCACCCAAAGACTCCACTGAGAAAGAGATCGCAACCGGAAGGTTTTGTTTGTTCCATGGAACCCACGGTCATTCCACCAACGAATGCCGTCATTTGAGAGATATAGTCGAAAGATTGCTGCGGGAGGGGAAGTTAGACGGGTACAAGGTTGCCCCAAGGGACAAGGGGCAAGGGGGACAAGCCCCGGACAAAAACCGGCCTACTTCAAAACCCACAGCCCAGCAGAAAGGTAAGGGGATCGTTATTAATACCTTTGTAGGCGGACCCCACCAAGTTGGTCGTAGTTTCAAAGCGATGGATCAGTACGTCAATGCTGCCAAGCATTTTGAGGTAGGAGAATGCAGTAGCCTTGAAGACATTACTCCAGTAAAACAACAAAAGACGATGTCAGACGACGTTATATTCCGCAGTAGAGATGATTCCGGAGTTGAATCCCCAACTGAAGACCCACTAGTAATTACCACGACAATTGGCCTTGCTTTAGTCCATAAAGTGTTAGTGGACAATGGGAGCTCGGTCAATATCCTCTTCAAGAAACCTTTCGAACAAATGAGACTTGAAGCAAAAGATCTAAAGCCATGCGAAGGATGGATACGTGGCTTCAATGGAGCGTCGAAGGCTCCAATGGGCTACGTAGAATTACCAGTGACATTAGGGCAGGGAGAATGCCAGAGAGTGAGGATTCTTCCGTTTGTAGTTTTGGATGTGGAGTCGCCCTACAATGCCTTCCTAGGTTGACCGACCCTTGTCGAGTTTAGGGCATGTATTGCACCTTGGTGCTTGCTGTTTAAATTCCCGACTGATGCACGAATTGGGGTGTTGAGGGGCGACCAAGCTACGGGACGAGCCTGTTACATGACGGAGTTGAAGATGCTATTGAAGGGGTTGAATATAAAAACTAAGGACGATTCTTCCCCTCCGAAGGAGAACTCAGTATAGCAATTAAGGGGTCCAGCCCCAAGAGAGTCGCCCTCAGATGTTCTCGAGGATATAGATCCCAGAGAGGATAGAGAACCCGAGGATAGGAAGGCGACTCCCAACGAAATAACAGTAGATATACCTATTGATGAGACAGATTCGACATAAGTACTAAAGATCGGCTCGCAACTAGATCCGGTTCAAGAGGAAGAGTTGGCTGATTTTTTTAAGGAAAATCTGGATGTGTTTGCCTGGACTCACGCTGACATGTGTGGGATTTCGCCTGCCATTATGAGCCACTCTTTTTGTATTAATCCAAAGCACCCACCAGTCAAACAAAAAAGACGGATGTTAGGCCTAGAGCGGTCAGCAGCTTTGAAAGAAGAGGTAGAGAAATTAAAAGATAATGGAATTATTAAGGATTCGAAATATCCCGACTGATATCGAATCCTGTCCTGGTCAAAAAGTCAAACGAGAAGTGGCGTACATGTATTGACTTTTATGATTTGAACAAGGCCTGCCCGAAGGACAGCTTTCCTCTCCCCAGAATTGATTAGCTAGTAGATTCGACGGCCGACACGAGCCTTTATCCTTTATGGATGCCTATTCTGGGTACAATCAAATTCCCATGCACATACCAGATCAAGAGCATACAAGTTTCATCATAGACTTGGGGTTATTTTGTTATGTGGTAATGCCATTTCGGTTAAAGAATGCAGGAGCCATGTACCAGTGCTTGGTCAACCGCATGTTTTATAATCAATTCGGGAAAACCATGGAGGTTTACGTGGATGACATGCTTGTGAAGTCTAAACAATCTTCCGACCATACAAGGGACTTAGCTGAAATGTTTGATATTCTTCAAAGTATGGAATGAAGTTAAACCCCTTAAAATGTTCATTTGGGGTCGCATCTAGAAAATTCCTTGGGTTTATCATGAGTTCTCGAGGAATTGAGATAAATCCTTGCCAAATTGCAGCATTAAGGGATATTGAAGAACCACGAAAGATCAAAGACGTTCAAAGCTTGGTCGGAACAGTTGCTGCATTGAGCAGGTTTATCTCCAAAGCTACAGATAGGTGTGTACCTTTCTTCGATCTAATAAAACGAGGAAAGATAAATTTTGAGTGGACCCCAGATTGTGTGGAGGCGTTCCAGAATATATTAGACTTATTAGAAAAGCCTCAAATATTATCAAAACCCGTGGAACATGAGGATTTGTTTATCTACTTAGCGGTATCATCTCGTGCCGTCAGTACGACATTAGTACGTGAAGAGGATAAAGTCCAGAAGCCTGTATACTACACGAGCAAAAAGTTTGCTGCTGTAGAACGTAATTATCCGAAGATAGAAAAACTTGCTTATAGCCTCCTGATTGCTTCCCGCAAGTTTCGCCATTACTTTCAGGCTCACCTAATAGTTGTATATACCGATCAACCTTTAAGACAAGTGTTGCAAAAACCCGAAGCATCAGGGCGGTTACTTAAATGGAACATCGAGCTGAGTCAATTTGATTTGAATTTTCTGCCACGAAGGTCAATAAGGGGGCAGGCATTGGTTGACTTTATAGCTGAATTCACAATTCCCGAAGAGGAAACAGTGGGTGACAAGGTAGTTACTTTGGACCAAGAGTTAGAGCTTAGTACGTGGAAGCTATATACGGACGGAGCCAAAAATGATCGAAGGTCCGGCACCGGAGTTGTTTTAATAACTCCTGAAGGACGATCTATTTACTATGCATTACGATTAGAGTCTGCTGCTACTAATAACGATTCCGAGTATAAAGCCTTGATTGCATGTCTGAAACTCGCCAAAGAATTGGGAGTGAAGACACTGGATATATATAGCGATTCCAAGATAGTTGTTTGCCAGTTTCGGGAGGAATTTACTGCTAAAGGACCTCGACTCGTTACTTTTCTCAAAAAGGTAAAGGAGTTGTTGGGAAGTTTGGAGCATTACAGAATAACGCACATTCCAAGAATGGAAAATCAGAAAGCAGATCGACTGGTGAAGCTAGCAAGTTCTGATAATCCCAAAGAAACTGAAATGGTTCCGATAGAGGTTTTGGAATCATTGATTTTCGACCTAATGGAAGCGGAACAAGCCTTGGAAGTCGACCCAGAGAGAGAATCATGGATGACATCTGTGATAACCCCAAACTTCCACAAGTGAAAGCAAGGAGAAATCATATGGAATACAACATAAATACAATAAAACAGAACACAGATACAATATAGCAAAGGAGATTCATAGAGTAATAACATTATAGCAGCGGAAAAATATAATGTCATCAATCACAGAAAATCCACAGTCACAGAATCTAAGCTTTTACAACAAGTTTGCAGAAAAGAAATAAGTTTGATGTCTAAAAAGAAAAGAATAGATGCCAATAGAAACAAAAAGTCTTCAAGCTCCAAGTCATCACCTCTTCTCCCAAGCAGAATCCAAGAGAGAGAAAATAAGCAGCTTCAAAGAAAAGCTCCAAGCAAAGAATGAACCTGTCTACTTGGCTGCCCGTGTAGAAGAGAGGGCACCCAAGTTTGCAAAAAGGTGAAACAAACAATGGGTCAGTCGTGGGACTGGTGTGAGAAATCTTAAATAACTTATACTAATAAGGCAAATCCAAAGACCACGCCGCTAACGCGGAACGGGTTGTACCAATGGATTGTCGTGCATAACTATAGTGTCAATACAGATAAGTAAAACGTAACAAAACGCAATGTCTTTTGAAAAATGGAACCACCATAAGACTCAGGTCCCATCGCACAATGCAACGCACACCAAGAGGATAGAGTTTTACCTTATGGTGGTTAAACATGCTAAATACGCCAAATACGAAACTAATACTATTATTAGGGTGTATATGTTTTAAAATAATTCAAAGCAATGTATTAATCCTAGGAAGCATAGGTACCATATATTATGCCTCCAATACTAGTAATACAATCAAATCCGTCGGGGTCGTATTGGAAATTTGGGTTTCCATCATGAGTCCAGGCTAGGGAGGACTCCTTACCGATTCGAGACGCTCTAGTTAACGTCTTAGGATTACCCACAGTTAACCCTTGGATCCTGCAGGGCCGGTCCTCACATACAGCTTAGAGGATTGGCAATTCCTAAGCACACGTTCCCCGGTCCTATAGGACCTATCCGAGGCGCCTCATTTCATCATCCTCCAAAAGTAAAATGACTACTAACTAGAAAGAAACGTGCTACTTTCCCTGCGTTCCCTTCCCCCTTTTTAGACTCTACCGGTTTGTGAGGCTCGTGAAGTCATGTTCTTCATACCACAAGGTTCTGCTTTTCAACAAGAAACCCTGATCATTGCATCTTAGTATGCCACACCGTCACTCCATACCGTACTATTGATCTTCCGTCACTATATAAACGGGTGTTAAGTAGAGAATAAATTCTCTGCCACCAATCGTTTATATATTAACTGAATATCAACAACATAATATTTTGTGGGGTACGATGTCAGACACACTATCCATTTATACCCATGCTCTAGGTCTGAACTAGGGTCAAACCCGTGAAATCAACACGTACGTTTGGGCAATTATCCCGACCCTTGAATTGGGATCAAACCAATTCAGAGTCTTGATCGTTGTCCATTCGAGGGGAGATTTACGGTCTTCATACGCCGTCTTCATACTTGAATTCTTGAAATCGTACGATCATTTGGAATGGGATTAACCCGGTCTTTCCAAATAATCTCGCATTCATATATTTTGAGAAAAACATATTTCATATCGTTATTTTATTTTATAACGATTAATTCTTGCCTTAATTATTTTAATATAATTAATTTCCTTATTTAACGACGCTTCAGGTCAAGGGCGACCTTGGCGCTGTTTTCAATCAATTTTGTTTTTCACTTTCCTCAAAATCTAACCGTTGGATTTTAGCGTAGCTTATATCGTTGGAAAGATTTTTCCAAGACGGTCCTAACGGTTTCAGTTTTGGGAAAATCCGACGGTCGGATCTTCCGGTATATTCGTTTAAAAGTTCGATTTCAAAATGCGAACTACCGCGCTCGATTCGTTTAATTATAATTATATATATATATATATAAATATATATATACATAAATAGTTCGTTTAACTCGTCGCTCCTATATATAACTGTCGTTTCTCTTATCTTTTACTTTTCTACTTACATGACAATATAATTTAGAATTAGACGATGAACCTTTTCTTTTAATTTATTATTATTTATTTTTATATTTTATAATTTACATTCGAAAATGAAAATTATAACATACCATTCCATTAATTTCTTTATATATTTCTTTTCCCATTTCATTATGAACAATGAACATTTTTCCATGGTGTAAACTCTCTTTATACATTATAAATAATGAAAATCTTTTCCTCCATTTCATTTCTTTTTATTTAACATAAAAAAAATAATGGTAAATCATCCTACGGTGTAAATTTCCTTTTCATATACATTTACAAATAATGTACATTTTTTTCCTACGAGGTAAATTCTCTTTTTATATGCATTATAAATAATGTACATTTTTTTTATGGCGTAAATTATCCTTTTTATATACATTAAAAGAAATATACATTTTCCCTACGAGGTGAATTCTCTTTTTTATACACATTATGGATAATGTGTATTTTTCCTACGAGGTGAGTTTTCTTTTCATATACATAATAAAATAATGTACATTTATCTTACAATGCAAATTCCTTCTTAATTAACATTAAGAATAAAGTTACATTTACATACAATGCGTTTTCTGTTTTAACATTGAAAGTAATGTTAAATTTACATAAAATGAAAATACTTTTATCTTAACATTAAAAATAATGCTAAATCATCCTTTCTTTTTATATAACAATCAAAATGAATGTTAATTTAATATGCATTCATTTCCTTTTAATTAACATTAAAAATAAATGTTAATCTAACCTACAATACATTTTCCTTTTTATTAACATTAACAATAAATGTTAATTTATATGCATTATATTTCATATTTATTAACATTAAAAATAAATGTTAATCTTACATGCCTACATTTCATATTTGTTAACATTAAAAATAAATGTTAATCTTACATGCCTACATTTCATATTTGTTAACATTAAAAATAAATGTTAATCTTACATGCGATGAAAACTTCCCATTCTAACATTGACAAAAATGTCAGTTCAACACACGGTGAAAATTTTCTATAATTCTAATATTAACAAAAACGAATGTTAATCTCATACGGTTCATTTTCTTAATACATAACATTAAAAATAATGTTAATGAATCATACGGTGAATAATTTCATATGATGAAAATTTCTATTTTAACATTTAAACAAAAATGTTATTTTTCTTGCAATGCATTTTCTATGTTTATAACATACCAAAAATGCTATTTTTCATACAATGCATTCTTATATCATAACATGACAAAAATGTTATTTTTCATTCAATCCATTCATCTAATTTTAACATATCAAAAATTCTATTTTACATAGAATGCATTTTTATATTTATTAACATTGCAAAAATGCTATTTTTCATACCATGCATTTTTATATTTTCTTATATTAACATTTGACACAAATGTCATTTTCATACGGTGACCATTTTCTTTTATTAACATTAATAAAAATGCTAATTTAACATGCGGTGACATTTTCTTTTATTAACATTAATAAAAATGCTAAATTTAACATGCGGTGACATTATATTAACTAAAATTGCTCCTTAACATATAGTGACAATTCTATTTTTAAAAGTGACAGAATTTGTTAATAAACATACAGTGACAATTTTTATTTAAGTATTGAACAAAATTTGTCATTCTTACATACAGTGTGTAATACTAATTTAATAATGAACAAAATAGCGTTCATCAACATACGGTGTATAATACTATTTTAATAATGATACAAAAATAGCGTTCATCAACATACGGTGGCATATTCTATATGTAATAATGAACAAAAATTAGTTCATTTCATATAGTGTCATATTCTTATTTTTTAATAATGAACACAATGTTATTCATTAACATACGGTGCTTTTCTTATTTTAATAATGAACAAAATATTATTCATTAACATACGGTGTGTAAATTCTATTCAAATATGAACAAAAATTGTTCATTAACATACGGTGTGTAAATTCTATTCAAATATGAACAAAAATTGTTCATTAACATACGGTGTGAATTCTCATTCTTAACATAACAAAAATAGTGTCCATTCAACATACTATATATAATTCTATTTTAAAATATATAAAAAAATGTTATCTTTACCATACGATGTCATTTTCTATAATATATACAAAATGTCACTCTAACATACAATGAACAATTTCAACATTTCCTATTTAAATATTGACAAATATGTCAATCAACATACAGTAAAAAATTTCTTATTCTAATATTGACAAAAATTGTCAATCAACATGCAGTGGTTTTAGTCCTAGCATACACATACAGATTAAGTCATAGCAGATTCACATACAGTTTATATCATAGCAGATTCACATACATATATGATTATGAATGCGAACATCAATAATTAAAACATAATTACTTAAATAAAATAAATAGGATTCTCACCTCAATTAGATTAGAGTTTGTTCCCAATTGCTCTGTATTAAAGTTGTATTCGAAGTCACGGTTCCATCGGATCTGAAATTTTCAGAATCCGAGTTCATACGAATAAGTTATCAATGTTTTAATTAACCAGACCTTTAACAACTGCTTCTGTCACGCTTAAAAGCGTTACAAAATCTGAAATTAAAATTACCTTAGAAACTCAGTTTTTGTTCAGATTTTCAAATCCAGTTTTCGCAGCCTGTAGTCGATCGTTTGGGGTGCCGTTTGTTTGACGAGGACCGGCTTGGAGAGGTCTTTGCTCGCCGGAAAGGGGGGTGGTTGCGGCTGGACGTAGTGGGGCCCACGTGGCTGCGACGACGGCGCCTTCTCGGGCTCGGGGCGGGCGGCACGGGTCACGGGAGAGGCTGAGATTGGTACCAATTCGAAGATCTCTGAAAGTGCTTCGAATCGGTATATGGTATGCTGAATTTCGTTAAGAGATGAGGGAGAAAACTGAGGTCAAAGTTTTGATCAATAATGGGTTACTTGCGGCTGAACAACGAAGGAGGAAGAAGGAGTATACGTACTGTATACGGGGTATTTATACTAGTATTTAGGGTTTTATTTTAATTATTTAATTAATTATTTAATTCAAGAAAATACCGTTTTCACATACGACCTCCGATTCGCGCTCAACGACTGTCGAACTTAATGTTTTGACGTCTTCTGAACGCGATGGCGCTATCCCCATGGTCCAATTCTGAAGTTACAGTCTGGTTTTATTTTATTTTCAAATAAACCTTTTATTTTAAATACAAACGTAAATATAATTTTGCCGGGGCCACATACGAAGTCAGAAAAATCCGGAAAAATTATTTTTGGCTTTCTTATGCCGATACGATCACAACAAAATTCGTTTCGTTCAATTACGAGCTTTTTTGAAAAATGGCTATTTCCAGGGCGAATATATTTAATATTAAAAATACAATTTGAAATCAATAATTTCTGAAACTCAAAATATATAAGTGTTTACTGTTTTTCAATGCAGAAACGTCATTCTGAACTCAATGGAAATGGTTTCGAGTTCCGATTCCTTCGTATGTAAAAAGTGGCCATTTTGACCTTTATATATTATATATATTCATTTCATAGCGACTTTTCTAAATTTTAATTTTGACATAACTTATAAATTATAAAGTGAAATTTCAATTTTTCGGATTCATTAGAAAGATATTCTGAAACAGATTTAAATATTTTTGGTTTCACTAAAATTCGTTTTATTTTGAATCCTGTACATTCAGTTAAAGTTTCAAATCAAAATTTCAAACTGCCGCGCTTGTTTTCAATTCCTTTTATATATAAATTAAATTTATTCGTTTTAACTTCGATTAAAATAAATCAATCATTTAAAATACTTTAAATTCATTAAAATAAAAATTTTAAATTGGCCCTAAAATCCTGGGTCGTTACAACATCGATCAAGAATTTTCTCAAGAATGGAACCCTCCCGTTGAAAAAGAGCAAAAGACGAGCTGTAAAACGCAAGGCTGCAAGATACGTTTTACATGACGATGTCCTTTATCGCTAAGGGTTTTCAATGCCCCTATTACCGTGTATCGCACACGACGACATTAAACGTGTACTGCAAGAAATACATGAAGGTGAGTGTGGGGACCACACTGGGGGCCAAACCCTAGCAAAGAAAGTATTACGTATGGATATTTCTGGCCTACCGTGAATAAAGACGCGGCTGATTATTCACGACGCTACGACAGATGTCAAAGATTTGCCAAAATTCCCAGAGCGCCTCCGACTCAGCTCAAGTCGATGGTAAGCCCATGGTCGTTTGCCATGTGGGGGATTGACATTATTGGAGTGTTACCTATTGCCAGAGGAGGAGCTAAGTACGCGATCATCGCCATGGACTATTTCACGAAATGGGTGGAAGCTGAACCTTTAACAACGATCATGGCAAGAAAGGTGATCAGTTTTGTGGTCAGAAACATCATCTGTCGATTTGGGATACCGAAGACCATCAAAACTGTCAATGGGACACAGTTTGACAGCATCGAATTCAGAAACTTCTGCCAGAAGTACAAGATTGATAAACAGTACATTGTTGTTGCTCACCCGCAGTCAAATGGCTAGGTCATAGCAATAAACAAGATCATTAAATCTATTCTTAAGAAGCGGTTAGAGCGGGCCAAAGCCAGATGGGTAGATGAGCTACCACTAGCTTTGTGGGCCTACAGGACAACCTTTAAGACGGCTACCGGCCATACACCCTATTCACTTTCCTTTGGGTCAGAAGCAGTAATCCTGGTAGAATTGGAAGTCCCTTCTCATCGAGTCACGTACTATGACCCGATGACAAATAGAACACTCCTCCTAGAGTCTCTTGATATGATTGAAGAAAAAAGAGATGAAGCAGACTTGCGTGCCTCGAGACATCGATATCAAGTAGCACCATATTATGACCGGAAATTTCACTTCAAAACCTTAGAACCAGGAGACCTAGTACAGAAACGAGTCTTCCCGCCTTCGACCCAATTGGGTCCAAAATGGGAAGGGCCATACACCATCCAACGGAAGCTTAATACAGGAGCATTCAAGCTAACGACCGTGGACGGTGAAGAGATTCCCAGAGCTTGGAACGCTCAGCACTTACGATGATATCTGAGCTAAATATGAAATGTCTTCCTTTTTGTTTTTATAAGCTGTGTTAAAAGGCACGACTTGCCTTAAAAAGTCTGTTTATATGAACAAAGGATTATGAAGTGGATGTAGGCTACGACTTAGATGAACCATTATAAAAATATCATGTGTCATTTACTTTCCTGCAATATTTATATCTTCGACAATTATTCTATCATGACCATGAAACATGAAACATTAAATTAAATCTGGAAAATTGGAGATAACCTATCTGCAGGAACGAACAAAATGACCGCTTGCATGACAAAATGCAAAAGAATGGGAAGATGACATTCTTAACTCTAACTCTCATGAATCGAGAGAGAGTATAAAGGATGGGTAGACGACGTCCCTTGAGGCGTGAAGGTGCACCCCGATGAGAGACCGCCTCAATAATACTCTAACCTGGTTATGAGACAGGAGAGTATAAAGATGCTAAAAAGAATAGGCATCAATGACGAAAGTAATATGGCCGCGTTGGAGAATCGTGGGCAACTGGATTTTGAATTTAATAAATCTCGAATAATTCTTACTTACTTATTCAAGATTGATTGGGGGCATATATGTGCACACATGTTCCCCTCAACAATGACTTTATTATATAACTGTAATATGACATGCTGTCCATTTGCATTTTTACTTAAGTGCTAAACTAACAACTATCAGACATTGTAGGAAATAAACTATTTTTATTTACAAACACGTGAGTTTGTACAGGGAAATCAAGCAAAAGATGTGAGGGCCGCACTCGCTGCAACAATTGCGGACCAATTGAATATCAAAATAAAACAAAGCACATCATCATTTAGGCTTTGGAGTAGACTTGGATTTTTTGGCAGCCTTATGAGTATTTCTAGCCTCTTTTTCAGAATCAGTCATAAGACGCTTTGGCCTTTTCTTCTCTGTAGTTGAAGTACTAGAATCGATGGATTTCTTCCTAGGAGTCGGAACACTGGAATCAAGAGAAGATTTTTTAGCAAGCTCTTCTGAAATAGACCTAGTCGAAAGCTTAACAACTAACCTTGATCCAGGATCCACCACTGCAAGGGGCTTAAGGCTTTCGCGGTTCAAGTCTTCAACTTGTAGCTGCATGCGTTTGTCTTGTTCGGCTTTCATTTCAGTCAAACTAATGTCATCGACACTTTTTTAAACCCCAATTATAGCCACGTCAGGATCTTCTTCAAGCCCCTCATTACCACCGTCGTCTTTTAAGGCATCTATCATCTCATCATCATGAGAAGTGTCAGCATTAGACAGTTCAGCTCCCCCTCCGGATTCGACGGTGGTAGCCTTATCCTGTCCTCCCTGAGCCTTTTTCACGGATTCTTCTCTAATAGAGGCTCCCCGAGGCTCATCAATCTTCTCAGCTGATCCAGCACCTATAGAATGAGAAGGAACAGTTATCAACTCAGGAGAAAATGAAGGATCCTCGATCGATTGCCCAATGATGTGATGAAAGGTGGAGACGGCCTTGACAAATTGAGGTGAAAAGGTAGAGATACTTTCTGATGGTTTCTCAATTGGGGTGGCTACCGTCTCTGACGCTGATTCAGGTATAGGAGATAAAAGAGACGCCTTAGGAATTCCCGGGTTCTCGGGATCGTATCCCTCAACTTCAGTAGTTTTAGCGCTTGCGGAAGAAGAACCAACCTCAGGGATATTCTTTTGTTTGTCCAGGCGTTTCTCCTCCTCCATAGCAGCAACAATGAGGCGACGACCCTCGGCGAGGCGTGCCAGTTCGTCATCTCTCAAATACTTCTCCATAAGTTTATCTTCATCAACGAAGTCTACCTTAAGTTCCTCTTTCTCCCATTCGATTATTTGACTCTACACGTGAACTAAGGTAGTCAGATAGTCTTGAATCCAAGAGATGTTTCGGCGACGAATTATGTGTGCAAAGAATTCAATCAATAGTTCGCCAAAACAGTGCACTTCTTCCTGAGCCTCTGATAGTTGTTTACGGGTTCCTTCAGCAAACTTAATGGCGTTATCCACATTCCCCTCAGCTAGGGTAGCCCTATTTTCGGCTTCCATTAACTTGGACTCCAAGTCTGCGTTTCGTTTCTCCAGTTCAGCATTTTTTCTCGCTAACTTGGCTTTTTCTTGCTCAAGAGTATTGTAAGCCATTTGCATTTTGACACTGTCTGACTTAGCGTCTTCCGCTTGTTTCTTCAACTCCAAACGCTCTTGACTATGAGATTCCAGCAAGTCATGATAACGCTTCTGTAATTCCTCAAATTGCTGTTTGAAGTTGTGAGCGATGACGAGTTGAGCCTGTGTGTCTTCCAGATCTTTCTCCAAAATTTTCAAGGCATTCTCATCCAAATCCGCAGACTTTTTCATTGAATCAACGTCTGTAATTAAAGCCCGAATGATTCAGGAGAGATTGCGTGAGTATTTGTACATCTCTGAGTATTGCTTCTCAACTGCGTCAATCTTTGCTTTAGCCTCATCTGCCCACTTTGAAGAAATAGGCTCAAGCGCGGGTAAGAAAATTAGATTCTCAAAGTAGTGATCTGGGAACTGCTTCTCCAGATATGCCAGCTTAATTTTGGAATCAGCATCCAGTGGTGGAGGCGTGCAGTATGTTAGTTCAACGTGTTTTCCCTTAGCCGGGACGATGGCTGCATCACCTTTTCCAGATCGCTTCTCAGAAACATTGTGTTTGTCTCGCGAATCGGTATGTTTCGGTGGACTCTTTTCCCGACTATGTTTGTCTTGAGGAGAAGATCGATCTTTGGATTGCGACGTATCTTCTCCTTGATGGCTCTGGTAGCCCTTATACCTGTCTGAATCCGACCGGACAGGGGAACGAGAGCGTGAGGTGTGTGGTCGATGAGAATCGTGAGGCCTTCTGTCATCTCTTCCCTGGCTCTCACAGCGATCATGATCGATATCGGAAGGATGTCTAGACATGCTACGATGCATTTTTCTGACATCATAGTAAGGGCGAGACATTGTACCTGCACAACAATATAAGTGGAATTCAGAGTCAATATACACATAAGACATGAGTGCTGTGACGTGCGGCGTTAATGTGTCGTGTGCATCCTAAGTGGTGTTCCCCCCAACAAACCCGAGTTTGATGCCAGACTAGCATGAGCGGGCTCTTTGGCCTTCACGGGAGTTGTCTCCTCTGAAGAAGTGAAAATTAAAGGATTTGTGCCAAAGTCCTCTGAAGTATAGATGGTTTCAGGCAGGGGGAGATTTCCTAAACCCTTAAATGTGGAATTATCGGTAGTAGGAGCATCTCCTTGGGAAGCATCTGTCGGCAACTCTTTTGGGGATGTTGAGTTCCCAGGAGAAATAGCATCGTCAGGGATGGTATATCCTTCTCTATGTTTTTCAGCTATGTTGGCTAACTCATCGTCCTGAGTTGAAGATGGAGAAGGCGAAGTACGAAGAGTTATTGTCAGACTCTTCGAGCCCTTGCCCATCTCAGGAATAATGTCTACCAGGGGTATGTATACATATGGACCCGTCCCATGACCTATACTACGGGTAATAGATAGTAACCCGTGATGATGGAGATACTCATCCTTAAGAACTTCGTCGATAGTTAGGAACTTTTGATCGCCATTGAGAAGCTGATGCAAACGATCAAAGTACAATTGATCCGATATTTGCTTTGGGTTATCAACTGCGAATAAAAAAGAAAGCAAGTTAATGTGTTGGCAAGAGCACTTAAAATTGAGATCTAGAAAATCGGTGCTTTACTTGATTTGGTCCATCTCCCGGCGCACCCCTGCTGCTGTCTGATATAAAACCATTCGAGCTTAGAATCGCCAGCCTTGCTGCTAAATGGAGCTGTAATAATTTTCCTTTTTGGGACTGATTCAAAATATGAGAAGGAAGGAGTCTCTTGAGTCCGATGCTTGAAATTATAAAAAAAAGTGGACGTCATCGAAGGTAGGCTCTATACCTAAAACCTCTTTGTATGCTATATACAAGGTGTATAAATAAGCATATGAGTTGGGATGTAATTGCATGGGGGCAATCCGCATCTGTCTTAGAAAATCGACAACAAAAGGAGGAAACGGTGGAATAGCCCCAACCATACACATCAATTGGGTAACTGCCATAAATCCTTCTGGAGGATTGTGGGGGTGATCTGTTTTCGATGGCACCAGGGTATCTCTTTTTAGTATTCCATGCTTTAGACATATTCGAACAAGTTTGTCGTCATCAATCGTCGATTCAACAGGATCTTTGGGTAACTCCAATGTAATGTCAGAGTCATCAAACTCATCAGGAGCACGATTATCTCCTATCCCTCCTTCCTCTTCATCACTAAGAGAAACTTCACTATCAGAAGGTATTTCACTATTGTGTGCTTCTACTTCATAATATGGGCCCTCTTCATCCCATTCAGGGTCTGAGGGAGAGGATATGTCATCAAGAGTAAATTTGTCGGAAGTTTCCGCAACTTCTCTCTTCTCTGCTAACCTAGATGAACGTCTCTCTGCCATGATCGCTAGACTACTGAAGAAGCAATAACATAAGTTAGAGTAAGATAGCCCATATCCCCCCGTGTTCGTGTGTGAACTAAACTGTGTGCTATGTGTGCAAAGGATGTAAAGTAAACACATGAGAGCATAATGCAAAGGTTCGATAAAGCAGTAATGTTCGGAATAGTTCTTGATGTTCATTTATGTTCGTAAGGCGCTATCCTAACTGTTCTTTAAGTTGAAGGTTATGTCAAGTATTGATTTGGCCAGTTGAACAAATTCTTGTGCATTAAGTAGAACTGCTTCGGTTCGGTTCGGATGTAAGTGTTGAGATCGGATCGGAGGGGAGACATGTTTAGGTCTGAAGCAAACGTTTACAACCAGGCAGCAAAATCGGATCGGTTTGGAGGTAGGCATTTGGAGCGGTACGGATTGACTTGAGTATCCATGCCTCTCTTCCTCTTTGTTTCTTACTCTGACTCGATCGGATCGGAGGGGAGACATGTTTTGGTCTGAAGCAAACGTTCACAACCAGGCAGCAAAACCGGATCGGTTCGGAGGTAGGCATTCGGAGCGGTACGGATTGACTTGAGTATCCATGCCTCTCTTCCTCTTTGTTTCTTACTCTGACTCGATCCGGTCATAGGAACCTCTTCCCCTTCACTTCACTCTAACCTTTCTCCACCCGAACCGATCCCAACTCCTCCTCTCCTCTTCTTCTTCTCCATCTTCTATCCCACTCAACCAACACCGAACCCAACTTCGTGTCAAAAACCCCAATTGAAGCCAAGCACTTATGTGCTGAAACATTTAACAATAGATGCTAATTCCCGTCAATACTGCCTCGAGATGGCGATGACGCCATTAACGACGATGGCGGAAGGGGGAGGAGGTCACGGCGTCGGAGTTAAGCTAACACCACGCCCAAATCGTTCAAATTGACCACAACCCTAACTAAAAACAACTATTACGAAGTAAATCGAGATTATAAACCTACCTATGTGTTTGATTCCCCGTTCGGACCAGAGTGTAAGCCCACGAATACATTTTGGCCCATTAATCCAATGTTAAGCAAGGTGAAAAGGAAAGTCGTTCGGGTTGGAGTCCGAACCCGAAGGGAATTATACACATTAACTTGGCATGCAAATTGAATTCGAAGAAAAATAAAGAAAAATCTTACCTGGAAGAGTCACTGGACATCAGTCAAAGTTCCTAGAGCTTGTCAAAAAGGAAGGAGAAAATTTGTGAACCTTTTGGTGTATTTATAGGTTGCAAGAGACATGACTTTACGAAACAATACATCCCTACAAATGAACGGAGATGACTATCTAACGATTCAAATTCAGAGATCAATGAATTGGCAATGTCAAAGCACACTCCATCTTCAATAGAAGCGTCCCTTTGAGGGGGCAAAATGTTAGCCTACTTTGTGAACTAGGCTACACAAAGTTAAAGACTCAAACAATGAAGAGCACCCTGCCAGATAACAGGATCGGAACAGAATTCTTTGGGTAGAAGCAAAACAACACAAAGCAAGGAAAGACATGATGCAGGCCAGACCGGATCGGAAGAGACTAGGCCGATTCGAACCCTTTTTTTTACCAGCTTATCCGATCCGAATCCAGAACTACAACAACACTCGCTCCCACGTTCCCTTGATATTCAGGGCAGTTGTACACACGATCTACCCATGTTTGCTACTAACCAGATGTGCTGTCATCACCAGAATCCATCCGAACCCGAAAGTGATGGGATGGATGCCACATGGATCCGAACCGATCCGATTACAAGAGGATTTTTCACTTATAAATACACCACCAAGAGGCATTTGAAGGATCTTTTTTTGGCATTCTCAGAACTCAAGTATTCTTGCAAACCGAATTTCAGTACCTTAATCCCATTCAAATCATTACTTAGAGTATTTCTCAAAGATTATTGAGTGAATGTATGTAATGATTGAGTGAGAATCTTGGTGTAATTGCATTCATATCATTAATCCAAGTGATATAAAGTGGACGTAGGCTCTTTAACGCCGAACCACTACAAATCTTGTGTCTCTATCTTATTTTTGATTTCATTTTATTAGAATTATCGTTAATTTGGGTGTTACAGCCAATTTTGGATCTAACACTTAATTTACGAAAATAGGTAATGATTTTTAGAGCTAAAAGGACCAAAATTTTGAATATGCCTTCATAATGGAAAAAGTGAAAAAAATGAAAAAAAATCTGAAAATTTAGAAAATTACGAAATGAAAAGTAAAAAAAGAATTATTTTAAAATAACAATTTTTAAAGCTAAAAATGCCAAAATTACGAAAATACCCTTCATTTTAAAAACAGTAAAAAAATAAATAAATTTCAAAAAATCCAGAAAGTTACAAAATGAAAAGTAAAAAAAGAATTATTCGAAAATTATGATTTCTAAAGCTTAAAATGTAAAAATTACGAAAATACCGTTTATATTGGAAAAAATGAAAAAAATTTAGAAAATCCAGAAAATTACGAAATGAAAGTAAAAAAAGAATTATTTTAAAATAATGATTTTTAAAGCTAAAAATGCCTAAATTACGAAAATACCCTTTATTTTGAAAAAAAGTGAAAAAATAAATAAATTTCAAAGAATCCAGAAAATTATGAAATGAAAAGTAAAAAAGAATTATTCGAAAATGATGATTTCTAAAGCTAAAAATGTAAAAATACCCTTCATACTGGGAAAAGAGAAAAAATTCAGAAAATTACGAAATGAAAAGTAAAAAAAGAATTTTCCGAAAGTAATAATTTTTAAAGTTAAAAAGACCAAAATTACGAAAATACCCTTGATCTTAAAAAAGTGAAAAAAAAAAATTTGAAAAATCCGTTTTGTAATTTACTGGATTTCTTAAATTTCCTGGATTTTTTTTACTTTTCATTTCGTAATTTTATGGATTTTTAATTTTTTTTTTTACTTTTTTCAATATGAAGAGCATTTTAGTTATTTTGACAATTTAGCTTTAAAAATCATAATTTTCGAATAATTCTTTTTTTACTTTTCATTTCGTAATTTTCTGGATCTTTTAAAATTTATTTTGATTTTTTCACTTTTTTCAGCATGAAGGGCATTTTCGTAATTTTGGCCCTTTTAACTTAAAATTTTATTATTTCGAATAATTTTTTTATTTCTTTTCATTTCATAATTTTTTTATTTTTTCCACTTTTTCCAATATAAAGGGTATTTTTGTAATTTTTTACATTTTTAGCTTTAAAAATCGAAATTTTCGATTAATTCCTTTTTTACTTTTCAATTCGTAATTTTCTAGATTTTTTGAAATTTATTTATTTTTCTCACTTTTTTCAAAATGAAGGGCATTTTCGTAATTTTTACATTTTTAGCTTTAAAAATTGTGATTTTCGAATAATTCTTTTTTTTACTTTTCATTTCGTAATTTTCTGGATTTTTTTTTAAATTTATTTTTTCACTTTTTTCAAAATGATGGGTATTTCGTAATTTTGGCCTCTTGAATTTTAAAATTTATTATTTGGAATAATTCTTTTATTAATTTTTATTTTCGAATAATTCGACACTTGAATTTCAAATTTTGAAAATTCAAAATTTTATAGGATATTTTGAAAATAAAAAAATTTAGCATTTGTTTTTAAAGAAAAATATGACAAAATTAACAAAAAAATTATCCATAAAGACAAGGGGCAAAAAATTTAAAGGACAAACTTTAGTGTAAAGTATGAAATGATATTGGACCCCTGAATTCCTCCCTTTATACTAAAAAGTGTCTTTGTGGATAAAATTTTAGACTCTTCTCCTTATAGATAAATTTTTTGTTGAGTTTGTCCTTGTGCCAAAAACCCCTTGTTTTTATTACCTAAATCAAATTTAGAAACTTATATGGGTTAAATGGGTAACCCACTAATTAGAGGGTTGGGTTATAAACGGGTTGGATAATAAATGGATCAAAGAGAATATGTCATAAATGGGTTGGGTCAAAACTCGACCCTACCCATTTAGACCCAACCCAACCCATTTGACACCTCTAGTTCTGGTTCTCTTTTTGAACATCAATATTG
Source organism: Allium sativum (assembly GCA_030737875.1). Classification (NCBI taxonomy): domain Eukaryota; kingdom Viridiplantae; phylum Streptophyta; class Magnoliopsida; order Asparagales; family Amaryllidaceae; genus Allium; species Allium sativum. The sequence goes on along the minus strand of CM060909.1, from coordinate 223,385,972 downwards.
ACATGCGCATTATTCTTTACTCCCACGGCCTGACATTTAATTGAAACATATATAAGAACCTGATTAGTGGAACTTTATATACTTGTGAATGAGATGCAAAAGCATCATAAAATTGTAGTAAAAACCACATCAATCAACAACCTTGTTGAATACTTGCAAAGAATCATAAAGCTTACTCCTATTGTGTTTTTAGCTTCTATTATACTATTTTCTATCATACACAGTCTTATTGTATCCAACACAACTAATATAGGCAAATAATTTCTTGTTCAGCTGTATACATAGTTTCTTTCAAACTATTTCATGTTCAATGGGCACGGTACAAAGGTAGAAAATGTTGCTAGTGGCGTTGCAAGAAGAAAATTGCAAATTTATCTGTTCATACTAGAAATGTGCCATACTTAGGTATTTCTTGTGTTATATTCATGTTACACATTCACTCTTTTGTAACTATAATTTATTGTGAAAAAACGAAATGAACTGAAAAACGAAAAGCTCTCTCTTTATGCAGCCATGGCTTCCCTTAAGATCTCCTTCAATTCTATTCTTGATGATAACCGCAATTCAAATGGGATCTCCCGCCCTCCCGCTTCTTCTATCTCTCCTCCTATTTTAAACTCAATCATGAGTCATCTCTTCAGGCTACTGTCTCCATCGTGGATGAAGAAGGCTTTATTGCGGTAAAGAGTCGCAAGAATAAAGCAAGATCAGAGCAAAATCTGATTAAGTTGATTCAGTTTAAGAGCAGAATGGTAAAATCTCAAGAATACGTGTTAAGGGTTGACAAGAAACCATATCCGACGTCAAATGGGAACCGATCTCAGGCAAAGAAGCTTAATGGTCATGTTCAAGATAATGGGAAATCAACAAGAATCAATGTTTCGTTTGAAAGAGTAACGTCTACATGGGCGGAATTAGTTAAAAAAGGAGGACAAGATTCAAATCTAGATCTTACATATATCGCACCGACATCTACTATTGGTGAAGAGAACATTGTTGTTGTCAATAAGGAAATCAGCAATCGAACAGATTTTAAATGGGGATTCTCTGTTGTTTCTTATGTATTGAAAGACCCCACCCTCCATCAAGGTCACTCACAAGGGACTGCCTTAACTTTGGTGGAGGTTTGTAAGTAAAAGTCACAGATAAAACACATGTATATATAAGCAGCGGAAAACATCAAACTTTTATTTTATAAAATACTTGTTCATACAACACATTTCCATAATTATCTCAAAACAACTTCCAAAACATTACAACATCATTTCTGTCTTGGTTTTTAAATAAAGAAGCATAAAACGTGATTAAAACTGCATAAAACCCCATAGAGTCACAACACCATAACAGCCATTTGGTGACACTTATTTTTTTCAATTGCCAACACTTATTTGTGTCGTAGGCTAATAACACTAATATGTGTTGCTGTGCTAAAAATGTGTTAGGAATGATACATAATTATTATTATTTTATAGCCAACACTTGTTTGTGTTGACAAGCTTGGTTGTATTGAAAATAAAGGAATGCCCTTAGGGTGAAATGGTAAATCGGCAACCCTATTCCATTCAACGATTATTCCAATTTCTACAGCCGCTTCTTGTAAAGAAAAAGCCGAATCATTTTTTAATCAGTTTCGACTTCACATGAGAATAACTTCAACTTCGACTTCAGAAATTAGGCTATTTGATTTTGACTTGGTATCAGGTTTTTTGATTTCGACTTTCAGGAATTGCGATTTCAAGCTATTCGATCTTGGCTTCAGAAATCGCGAAATTAGACCATTTAATTTCGATTCAAAGGTGATTTCGATTCTTCAACCCTCTTTTAGATGATTTACATTTGTTTTAACTAGTGAAAATTATCTTTAGTACTACTATACTAACAAAATATACATGAGTGTTTATTGGTAAATATGGAAGAAGCCGATAAACCTCTTTTACTGCGAAGAACCAGAAGAGCTAGCTGGAAAAGTTGCTGCAGAATCGGACTCCATTAAGCTTCAATCTATTTCATGGAGGTCCTCTTTTTATTCCCTTGTTTTATATCCTATCCCTTTTATTTAGTTTAGTTTTTAGTGCCTGATAAGTAATGATGCTTCTGCTCGATGAATTGGTTTATTTTTATGGGTCTGTTATTGATTTTATCACTAAGATTGAATTTTGTCCACAAAAATTGTTTTCAAGTTTGTTAGATTGTGTCTACTCAAATATAATGCCATATAAAGATATTACAGTTATTCGCTGCATCATTCACATTTGTGTTACCATTTTTCCTAACTAGTACTTTTGAACGCATCGAAGAAGAAAATGTAGCAGCGGCATTTACTATGGCAAGGATATTGTCTATGATACCAAAATTAAGAGGTGACTCTGCTAGTCTGGTGATATATGACTTACATGCTTTGCAGGATAGTTTTGCTTTGTGAAAAATTAATTTCAAATGAAACCATTATTGTGGTTTTGCGAAACTGAGTCGCAGCGATGCATTTTCGGGAAATAGACTCATTATAGTCTTCATTAGGCTCCAGTTCTAGTTCGCTTCATTAAGGTACTGCAGTTGCAAAGCCAATACATAAATTACATACTTGTATATGCATGAAAACTAAACTTTCTTGGAGTATGTAAATTTAATTCTTTGTTGGAGACTAAAACATTAAGTTTCTTCGAAGATAGAGATGACGTTACCTTCTTTTCCTCCTCGCTTTCTTTTTCACCAGTTTCCCAAGATGATAACGGGATATAGAAGAGGTTAGAGCTTCTGATGTATCATTTATAATAATGTTTTTCATTTCCTCATCTAGTGTTTCCTATTCAATTGCATGTGTAGTCTTCTGCTGCATTTCTTTTTTTTTCCTTCAACTTTTGTACCAACCTAGGATCTGGAAGCTTATCTTGGTGGCTTTGATGCTGAATCTAAACTATTCATCAGTTTTTTACCTATGATACTTTCAGGCGTTGGTAACCTTGTCGATGACTAATCAACTGCTGAAGTAGATTTAGCTAATGCAGTTTTAGTTATGGAAGATGACAGTCTTGTTGTTACTAAATTTACGATTTGAAGTCTTTTTTAGTTTTAAGCTCAGATGACACAGCCATAGGAGGCTTCTTGATAGATGACACAGTCTTACCTTCACTGGATTTACGAGTTGATGTCTTTTTAGTGTCAAGATCAGGCGACATTGTCATTATAGGCTTCTTGACAGAGGAAGAACCCTTTTTTCTATGATTTTAGGCAGTAGAGTCCTTTTAACCACTTCAATATTTTTCTCCTTTGAAAGTGTGTTTTTATTGGACAAGAAAACATGAGATATTGTTGTCTCAAGTCTATAATTGCAGAACCATTTGAGACACTTTCAGGTTTACCAGTAGTTGATAAACTAAGAGCTGTATCACTTTCAGCATTCGTTGAGTCATGTTGCACAACTTCTTTATTCTTAGTCTTCAGTCCTGGCCTTCTAATAACTTTCATTTCAATGCTTTTACTTCTAGAACTTCTAAAAGTAAAATAGCTGGGAATTATAGGTATACTTAAGTGATTTTTCTTCTTATGCAGTACCTAACAACTCATTTGACTGATTTCCAATTGGCAACCTTTGGCACTTTCCTTATTCATGTGAGTGTATTGTTCTTGTCTGTCCTCTATCCTTGTGTTCGGAAGGCTAGGGCTCTTTAGCAAATACAAAATTCAGGTTTGCTGTATTGTATTCTTATATGTCATCAAGATTTTATTTCCCCTAGTATATTTCACTTGTTGAAAAATGTCTAATCTCTTCATCATTATTCCGCATTAACAAAGACTATGTGATGTTATGAAATCAATTTTAGAAAGAAAAAAAATTTCCCTTTGTATAGTTGCAGACCTTTTAGCATTACTTAAATTCCTTGTATAGTTTCCTTTCCGAGTGAATTTCCTTGTATAAAGTTATATTAATGTTATAAAAACCCTGGTCATTCAGCATTATGGGTATGAAGTATCAGTAACATATTGAAATTTCTTCAAACTGCTAAACTTTGACTAATGAAACAATTTTCCATTGATCAATGAGTATTATATATTTTTCTTTTGTTATATTGGTACTAGTTAAACAAGTATTCATTAACTGACATTTTGTGCTCACAGAAAAAGAGCAACACACATGCTTCTCAAGATCGATGTGTATCGAGGCTACTATTTTACCTTTTTTGTGTGTATCTACCCCTTAGTTTCCTTCTACAATGGGCTATGCTGATAAAGTGGAACGCTAAAGTGTTAGTCGTGTTATGAAAGATAGCAGGTAAAAAGGTAAAGAATCCGTGAAGATATTTGTTCATGAACCTGCAACTCCAACTAAAGATGTTATAGTAGCTTTAAGTTTATAATTATCATCAATGGGAAATCATCCTTGAATAATGTATATTAGTACTATCATTTGATATATATGGTAATGGTTTGTTTACTATTTTTTGTGGAAAGACACCATGATATACTTCAGTATTTCTAAAATTGTCCAAAACCATGCATTACCTATCCATCTATATTTTCTATTTATTTTTTTGTAGAAAGACAGTTTTTTCAGTTCTTTTTTTGGGGTTCTTTTGTCCTTTTTTGGTTAATCGTTTAATTGGGTGGTGTATCATTATTTTCCTATTTATGTTTTTAGCTGTTAACAGAATTCCTTTGGGCAGTGTTAAAAATGGCAGTCAATTGAGGTATGCTCTCAGCTCTCTTTTAGCAGCTTTATGTTTAAATGTTTTCAGTAATCCCGATCTGATAAGTAGAGGAGCTTATAAAGTTTGTGAAACCTATTGCATGATTTAGAGATCAGATCAGGAAAAAATTGTAAAGGAAAAAAAACCAAAAAAATTGCCCAAAAGGACAAGTTTTAGTGCAAAGTGGAAAAACATGGGACCCCCCTAAAATTCACCATTTGCACTAAAACTTGTCCTTTTGGGCAAGTTTTTTGGTGGTTGTCCTTTTGGGCAAATAATTTGGTGAGTTTGTCCTTATGGGAAAAATCCCCTTTAGAGATACCTTGGTCCATGTAATATTATTTCTTATATTGGAGATTTTAGTTTTAATGATAAGTGATTTCAGTGCAAACCTTTTGTTAAATGTTAAGTGCAGATATTAGTTTTAATGATAAGTGATTGCGGTTGATAATAAGTATTTTACTAAATCAGGATTTGCAGCATGTTCATTTACGGTTCAATTGAAAAATATATTTGACCATAGTTTCTTAGGAAATCACTTTTTCTTCTCAGTCTTTTGAATGTATAATCAGATAAAAGATACATTGGGCATTTATTCACTGTTTTTGATGAATATAAAACCAGAACATCAGCTGATAATATTACTCATTAGATTTGTTGTCAAACATCTTATATCATGTTTTCTTAGACAACAAATCAATAGATGTACTTTTTACATGTGGGTAGAGCAGTTTTACAGAAATTATTACTAAGTTTTATTTATTATACATTTTTTATTGAAAATTTTCAGCAATATCTTTAACAAATTTGTTGTCTTCACCCGAAAATCGTAGGCATAGAACTATTTTATCTTCTACAATTTTTTTTGTTTATAGTTGGTATTGTTATGGAAGGCATGCAAGGTCTTCACATGTATTAAATTGGAAACCCGTACTGCTACAGGTTTACATTAAATATGTTAGAGCTTTAACTAATTGAATTATGTTAGGCCAAAATTCAAGTGATTAAAGCTTGCCGCAACCTTAAACAAATTTGCATCGTACATGTATCATTTTGTGGCATATGTTACCATCATTCTATAGTAAAAAATTATTTGATGTTCCCTATGGCAATCTACGAACTGACAACTACTCTGCATGTATCCTCATATTAACGCTTATAAGTAAAGAATACATGCAACAATCACACTCATCGAAATTTTATCAAAATGTTCCATTGTATATGCTTCAACTTATCAAATGGTACTTATCTGAAATTTATTTATTTCTATTTCAGTTTATAGAAGAAATTCAATTTTTTTAATGTTAGTAGATATAAATATGATAAATAATGAATCCTTCGACATATCATATGCTTTATAAATAGGAGTAGTGTATTAGTAGAGATTTGCATGAATGTCATATTATTAATATGAATCTCATGTATGAAGCTCATTACTAAAATAAAAGGCTTAGAATGTTTAATGGACAATCTCATTAATGAGAAATAAAATGATGATTGCACCCATTTTGACAATAAAAGTTTAGTTCTGCTTTGTTTACATTGTAAACTAGTTAAGCAAGTTCTAGTGAAACAAAAATGTCATTAATTATACAATACAGTCAAGGCGGAAGAACAGAACTACCTCCGGTGTCATTAAAGAGTTATATTATTTTATTAGTTGAGGAATCAACAATCTAATATGTTATATTATTTTCAATGGGTTTTGCAAGAAACAAAAGTTACCGCCTTTGAGAATTTTATCTCATATAAACAACTTCTGATGACATTAATAGCAAGATATCTTATACTTATTTTATTTTGCAGGCGGTAGCTTTTTTAGTAATAATGATAGTGGGGAAGTATATGCAGGAAAAACAAGCTTCTATGTTGTCTTGGCTTCTATTTTGTTGCAACAAGAGACTTATTTTCGGATATGATATTAGAATTTCAGGTAAAACATCTTCTTCTTTTTTTATTATAAATAATGATATTTATTGCATATGCATGTTGACAGTTCAGTTTTGTAGATTGCTTATGTGCATGTTTTAACAAATACTACAAGATTTCATGATAAAATGAACGTCAAATGCCATTGATTTCAGGCTTTGTGCCCATTATCTACTCAGGTTAGTTATTCTTGGTGTAATATATAGTATGCTGCATGCCTATTTTATATTGTTTATATGACTCAGTCTTGTTTCAACTATTTTTTTTCAACAATAACCCTGTCATAGTAGAAAATGATTCATGTTTGAGCGAATTGATGAGATAAGTCGGCAATTTAGAGGGTCTGATACTACTTCATGCTATAGATGATGAGAAACCATGGTTGATTTTCCCAGTGTTCTCATATACATTGAACAAAACCTGCTCATTGCAAAAGAGAATATAATTAAACCATCTACAACTCCTAATTTCCTACTCGTATTTTGATGAATTTTAAGAACTACTACTATCATTATTTATTTATTAGATTTATTCATACGATAACATCTTATACTTAATCAATCTCTCACAATCTTTTTGCAATTTCGTGCATAACAATTAAAACTTGTCATGGATGCTGTTATCTAGGCTTTTCTTCATACTGAAAGGAATATTGCAGAGACTGGTCTTGGTCTTTTATTAGAAATGCTGAAAAACTTCCAGGTTTGTTTTTAAAAGCGTATCAATTTTAAGTACATTTAAATCAGAACTCCAAGGTTCTGAAGTTTTTGTTCATCTTGAATCCCCTTAGTGCTAATACAAGAAATTTTTTGTTGGACTTGATGTCCAAGCTTCTGAAGTTTTTTCTTGCTCAGTTTCGATTAGAAACTGGGCCGAAAGGCTCATTTTCTAAACTAAGATTTGCGCTTATCTCTTGAACTCAACAAATGATATTTGCGCTTATCTCTTGCTGAAGCCTAAATTTGTACTCAACAAATAATGTTTGCGCTTATCTCTTGAACTCAGCAAATGATCATCCAACATTTTTTTGTGGTTTACACTTGTTATTTATGAGTTTTGCAATTTGTTATTTTTGTGAAAACGAGTGCATTTATATTTTGTAGGAACTTGTGAGGAGGAGAAAAAACAGAATTTGGAATGTAATGGCAACGAGAAGGCAATATGTGTGATCTTGATAATGATCCTATCTCTGAAGTTTTTGGTTCTGATAAAAAGAAAAATTATTGTCCTGCATGTAACAAATATTTGAGCATTATGCGATTGTGACATTATTGAATTTGAAATATTGGAAGCATGTAACAAATATTTGAGCATTATGCAAATGTGACATTGTTGAATTTGAAATATGGAAGTGTACCAAAATCTTATATTGAATTGATATTTTGAATTATATACGTGATTGAAAATATAAAGACATGTTATATATACTCATTTATAAGTATTAGCAATTTATGTATGCCAACATTTAAAAGTGTTAGTAGGATTATGATACTGACATATATAAGTGTTACCATATCTTCTGGTTCCAACATTTATAAGTGTTAGCAATGAATATGTTTGTAACTCTTATAAGTGTTACCATATCTTAATGGCTCCAACATTTATTAGTGTTAGCAATGAATATGTTTGTAACACTTATAAGTGTTACCATATCTTCTGGTTCCAACATTTATAAGTGTTAGCAATGAATATGTTTGTAGCACTTACAAGTGTTAGCAACGAATATGTTTGTAACACTTATAAGTGTTAGCAGTTACTCTGTTTGTAACACTTATAAGTGTTACAGTAAATTCCTCACAGGCCGTTGGTGACACTTAAAAGTGTTACAAAAATTATTTGTAGCACCTATACTTGTTGCGATTCCCCTGTTTTGGTGTAGTGAGTGTGATCAACAACCATAGCCAAGGAAAGAGACTTCAAACCATACATCAACTATCTTGAAGCTTTAGAGAATCTGACTAAACTGAGTTATTTCCTCCCTGTGGACCGGGGGGGGGGGGGAACGGAAGAAAAGAAGACGAAAGAAAATAGGGTCAGACATAAAGCCTGGTTAGTCTAGTGACTCTTCAGTATGAAAATAAGAATAAGGGCACGATAGGTATAAACTGGAACAGGAAACTATCATAAACTAGATAAGGTAGTTCTGAAACGAATATACTATCGCACCCCACACTATATCTCTGCACCTATTGTATTTATTTCGAATGGCACCCTATGCTGAGGGTGAAGTGATCCCGTTTCTAAAGATGCACCCTATGCTGAGGGTATAGTGATCCCATTTCTAAAGATGCACCCTACGCTGAGGGTAAAGTGATCCCCTTATTTTAAAGATCGGCTCCTACTCGCATAATCATCTGTGTCTTACGGCCCCCAGAAATTGTAGATACCTATGTTGGCCTCACCATGGGGTGTATCAAGTCCCATGGTGGCGACCCGACACAGACCTTAGAATTCATAGGCTATACTACTGGTGCCCCTAGTGCCCTATTTGTCTGCTCCGAAGTGTGTGCACGCCCATACTCCGTTAGAACCCACACTGTTGCACCCACCGCCGTCGCTTTGACCGCTTACAATCAGCCCAGTAATCATGCCCCACCCTGCCTATTTTCAGGGTACCATGATACCTAATTGGGTTACTGCTGAAATGTGTCCCCGTTACTAGGGTTTTCTAGTCAAACATGCTAAGTGGTTAAGTGTCTGTATTTACCTAACCCTACCCATCAATTTCATTAACATGTTGAATTGGTTAAGTGTTTTAGTTAACTTAACCCTACCATCTGTCCTTAGCCTTTTAAAGCACCGACCACCCACATTAGACAGATATTGTTACGGTTACAGGATGTGCCGGTCGGTTCCGGGCAGATTTACGCCGTAACTCAGTCTAACCTCGGGTCCTTATTGGGCTTCATGCTTAACCACCCACATTGGATAGGTATTGCTGTGACTACGGGACAGCCGGGCGGGTCCGGGCAGGTTTACATCACAACTCAATCCAACCTCGTGTTAAGCATATTCGTATTTTCTAAATTTACATATTTGTCTTTATCACTTAATATATGTAAATTTGTCAACAATTAAATGCTGTGGCCCACTTTCCAAGTTTAACCTTTTTGATATAAAGAATTTATACCGTTTAAATGCCACCAATTTTGGCATGTGACAAACATGCCAATTTCATATATTTTTATGACAAGTTTTCTAATATTCCCAACGTTACCCCGTTTAAACATTAAGCTAACAATCTTAGCCTAATTTTCGTTCGAATAGTTTTTAATATATGATATTAGGCTAAAAACTTAGCCTAATTTAGCGCACACAAATAGGCAAAAGGGAATTCATAAACATAAACATAACATGGGTGCAAACTTGGCATTTTTGGCATAGTCAATATGAACATCATAGGTGTGAACTTGCAAAATAGCCAACATGAATGTCATAGATGTGAACTTGCAAAATAGTCAATATACATATATGTGAATTTGCAACATAGCCTAGATCAATTTTACATATATGTGAATTTGCATTGAAATTAGGGTCTAACCAAATAGATGTCACATGAAATAGCATATGATTTAGACAACATAGGTCTAAACTTGTTTTTGGATCTTGGCATAACATCGAACATCGCTAGCACATAACAAGAATATGACATTTTCATAAATATGTATAACTTTATGACAAGGGTGTGAACGAGATCCAATCGCATATCTAATTACAACATGAAACATGTACTAAAGTGGTTCTTGACATGGATCAAATTAGAAACTTGCAACTTTTACACAAACATAGGGGCATTTATATGAACATAACCATTTAGGCATAAAGATTTCTAGCATAAAGTATACACCTGAGGTTCTAATCACAAACAATCTATATAATCACATAATCATGAACTAAACAACTGGCTTGTGATGTTGTTGTCATTCTAAAAGTACAACAGGATCAACATCAATCTTAATTATACCACAAACATCCCAATTTCATTCGCAACGCAATCATTTCAATACATAGATATAAATTAACATCGTCGTTACAAAATAACACAATTCGACTTCCAATTTACATCGAATCAAGTCTTAGTTTTATTCTCATCGGAAAAATCACTATACTTACAACGAACGACGAACTTGGATTCTGGGTTCTGAATTCTGGATTTGATATGCTCTCCTTTGGGTAGACTAACGTTGTTTTGATTCGTGTTTTGCTTTAGTATTAGCTTGTCTCTAGGCTTTCTAACTGACGGCCACTCCTAGTTTCTTTCCAGCAGCATGACGACTTTAGTATTCTATTATTTGTGTGAATTTAGGGTTAGACTTGAGTTGTATTTATAGAATTTCAATCTAATTAGAGCCGTCGATGAAGCTAGAGTGAATCCAGACCATCCATCTCAAGAGAAGCCAATCAGAAAGTGACATGTAAGCCCTAGTGACTCAGCCAAGCCTCAGAATTCGACCAGACACTGACCAGGCCAGCCGGGGCCTGACCAAACAGAGTTTCAGGCCTGGGCGCACTTGGCAAGTGCGCCAGTGCTAAAATTGAACTGGCGCACTTCCCAAGTGCGCCAGTTCAATTTTGTTCTGGCGCACTTCCCAAGTGTGCCAGTGCATTCTGACCCGTTTCTGGTTTTTCTGCCCAACTTCGTTCGTCCATATCTTCTTCATACGATATCCGTTTTAAACAAACTTGGACTCTATCTCAAGTAGAATTTCGAGACGAACGCAGTGGCGTAACCCATTTCCCTTGATTTCATCATTTAGAATTAATTATACTTTAATTTGTTAAGTTACAGTTAACGGAAAATTCAGCGTGTTACATTCTCCCCTCCTTAAATGATTTCATCCCCGAAATCTTCAAGTCTAGGAGAACGTAAGTCCTAACATCCAATCGTCCATCTACTCAACCAACAAACACAGGCGTCCATTGTCCTTAAAAGACTTCTAATGCTTTATGATTTATATGCACAATGTGTGTATATGTCCTTAACTAATGCAAAATCAGGCGGTCTACTGATCCAGTTGACCTCCTTAATGCAAATCATGTAAGTGTCATGAATCCATTATGTATGCAAATTTGTCCTTACTCATAATTCTTCATGAGTGCGCAACCATCAATACAAATGCGACATCCATATGACAACATATCAAGTTTCAACCACATACAAACATGAGTACATATATGCATATGCAATATGAAGTGATTGAGCCGATCTAAAACCTAGGTTGTGTGTGTCTATGCATCCACGAGCAACCACTAGCAACCACTTACAACCACTTGCAGCCATAAACCATAACATGTTTCAAATACATGTTTACATCCAAAGGGGTTTCTACCTAAGGATAAAGGATAATATCGAGGAGATATACCTAAAAAGATAGATACAAGCACAACTTAAGGAAAAAGAGAGGTCAAAGATGTACCCTCAAAAAGAAAAGGGTAGGCCGCACGTATTCTATCCTCAGTTTCCCAAGTCGCGTCTTCCTCGGCGTCGCTCCACTGAACCTTAACGAGCTTCACTTCGCGGTTGCGTAGCTTTTTGACTTCAGTTCCTATGATTCGAGTTGGAACTCTCCTCACAGTTTCTTCGCGTTCCACTTCGGCTTCTTCTAGAATGATTGGCTCCACCACTTCCGCTGATTCATGTAGACATTTCCGGAGATGAGAAACGTGAAAGACGTTGTGAATTCCAGCAAATCTTTCAGGCAGATCTACTCTATAAGCCATTTTCCCAATCTTCTCAATGATAGGGAACGGTCCTACAAATCTTGGTGCTAGCTTTCCTGCGGATCCAAAGCGAACGACGTTCCTTAAAGAGGATACCTTAAGGAAAACCCTGTCCCCAACCTCAAACTCAAGGTCGGTCCTTCTTTTGTCGGCGTAGGATTTCTGTCTGTCTTGGGCAGTCTTCACTCTCCTTCGTATCAAGTCCACTTTTTCTGAAGTCTCTCTAATCAAGTCTGGCCCAAGTATAATTTTGTCAGTGGACTCCCACCAACAAGTTGGTGACCGACAAGTTCTTACATACAAAGCTTCGAAGGGCGCCATACCGATGGTGGCTTGGTAACTGTTGTTATAGGCGAATTCCACTAAAGGAAGGTGATCCTCCCAAGTCCCTCCGAAGTCAAGAACGCACATTCTCAGAAGATCTTCAAGTACTCTATTCACCCTTTCTGTCTGACCATCAGTTTGGGGGTGATAGGCCGTGCTCAAACATAACTGTGTTCCGACAGCTTCTTGCAGACTTCGCCAAAATTCGCTCGTGAAGATGGGGTCTCTGTCACTCACTATGCTGGAGGGTATTCCATGGAGTCGAACTATCTCCTTGAGATAAAGAGAAGATAGAGACAAAGCAGTCCTTCTACTCTTGATAGGTATAAAGTGGGCGCTTTTAGTAAGCCTGTCCACTATTACCCAGATGCTAGTATTGCCTCTTCTTGACCTAGGCAACCCGTCAATGAAGTCCATTGAAATGCTATCCCACTTCCATTGCGGGACTTCTAGAGGATGTAGCAGTCCTCCAGGTTTCTTTTGTTCCACCTTGACCTGTTGACATGTCACACACTTAGAAACGAAATCTGCCACGTCCTTCTTCATGCCGCTCCAATAGAAAGCTCTCTTTACGTCCTTATACATCTTGTCTCCACCTGGGTGTATTGTCATCTTGGAATGATGTGCCTCCTCGAGAACCTTCTTCACAAAATCCCTAGCTTGTGGGATGCATAGCCTTCCATCCCATCTCAGCCAACCCTTATCATCGATGGAATACCTATTGAGGTGACTGGAAGTTTCACCCCTAATTAGTTGATCAATCACATCCACAAGCTGTGGGTCTTCTCGTTGTGCGACCCCTATCGAGTCTAGAGTGGGCCGTACTTCTAGGGATGCTAATAAACCAGGTATAAAATCTGGGGAGGGCCTAAAGTCAAAACAAGCTATATACTCCAAGCTTTGCCTTTCTACAAAGAGAGGGCTTAAGGTCAGTTTCTTTCGGCTCAACGCGTCTGCTACTACGTTGCCTTTGCCGGGAGTATAGGAAATTTCAAAATCATACGAGGCAAGGAACCCCATCCACCTTTGCTGCCTCAAGTTAAGATCTTTCTGCGAGAAAAGATACTTCAATGATTTATGGTCAGTATACAATTCGAACTTCTCACCTAGGAGATAATGGCGCCAAGACTTAAGCGCAAAGATGATGGCGGCCAACTCAAGATCGTGGGTTGGGTAGTTCTTTTCATGCACTTTCAATTGTCTTCCACCATAAGCTACTACCCTCCCTTATTGCATCAGAACAGCGCCTAGCCCCGTACCACAAGCATCCGTATATACTGTGAACATTTTGCTTCCATCTGGCAAAGTCAGAACTGGGGCTGTTGTGAGAGCCCTTTTTAATCGTTGGAAAGAAAACTCGCAGTCCAAATCCCAGGTGAACGCCAGATTCTTCTTTGTTAGCCTTGTGAGTGGAGCTGAGATTTTCGCGAAATCCCTAATGAACTTTTGGTAAAAACCGGCTAGCCCAAGAAAGCTTCGAACTTCGGTTGCATTTCTTGGTGTCTTCCAATCTTGCACTACCACCACTTTCGCGGGGTTCACAGCCAACCCCTCTTTGGACGCTATATGCCCCGGAAATCTTACTTCCTTACTCCAAAAGTGGCACTTGGAGAATTTGGCTCTTAGCTGATGTGCACGGAGAGTATCCATGATCTCTTTCAGATGTTGAGCATGTTCTTCCTCATTCTTTGAGAAGATCAAGATAACATCTACGAAGACCACCACGAACTTATTGAGGAATTCTCTGAACACCCTGCTCATCAGGTCTACGAAATAAGAGGGTGCGTTCGTCAAACCGAAAGGCATGAAAAGCCACTCGAAGAAACCGTCTGGTGTTCTAAACGTCGTTTTATTAATGCTATCTTCAGCTACCCTTAGCTGATGGAACCCAGTAGCCAGATCAAGTTGGGAGAAAATCAACGCACCTACAAGCTGATCAAACAAATCGTCTATACGGGGAAGCGGATGTCTATTCTTCTTAGTCAGCTTGTTTAGCTCCCTATAGTCCACACAAAGATGTAGTGAATCATCTGCTTTGGTGGCGAACACCACTGGAGCACCCCATTCCGAGATACTCCTTCTTATAAACCCCTTCTCGAGAAGCTCCTTAACTTGCTTTCTGAGCTCCTTTCTCTTCTTTGGAGCCATGTGTCTAACAGGCAGAGCTACGGGCTTTACATTATCAACAAGATATATGCGGAAGTCTATTTCCCGCTTCGGAGGTAAGCCTTTCACCTCTTCAAAGACATCCAGATATTCCCGGACTACCCTGACCGACTGCAAATTCTCAACAGAAGCGTCAAGCGACTGTAGATAACTAAGCATAACAGCATTCAAGGGATTACAAGAAAATTCTAGAGTGTTACCGAGCCGAGTCAAGAGCCTAACCACTCTTTTCTCACAATCAAGAATGGCACCATTACTGGATAACCAGTCCATGCCTAAGATCAGTCCATACCCTGAGAAGCCCAAAACAAAGGCACTACATCTAAATGCAACACTTAGAATAGAGATTTTCAAATCCAAGCAAACCATCGACAAATAAGTCGAGCCCCTAATTGGATTTGAAACAACCAAGGGATCTTCTACCATACTAGTGTCTAGGTGTAGAGATTCTACTAAAGCAGATGAAATAAAGGAGTGTGATGCACCAGAATCAAAGAGAGTGCGAAGTGGATGATCATACGGATAAACTAAGCTTTCTACAGAAATATTTCTACCTCGCTCCTGTGGAGGTGCCACCAGCGCGTGAACTTGTCTGCCTGAGGTGAATCCAGTCCTCTGTCCCTACCCCCGCTTCTTTGGGCAGTTCTTTCCCAAGTGTCCAGTCTCGCCAAAACTGTAGCAACCACCATTCATTTTTGCCTTCTTCTTTCTACAGTCTTTTGCTATATATCCCACAATGCCATAGAAATTGTACTTTCTCTTTTCGCGGGATTTGTTATTCTTTCCGCCTTTCTTGAAGTCTGTTTTCTTAGCCTGTAAACCTTCCTTCTTTTCTTCCACCTTAGTCTCTTTCTTGCCCTTGTCTTCCTCGTGTAGTAATGCCATGCCCACTAAGCTTTCATACGTCGCTCCCGTGGATACATGAGTCATAGAAAGGCTGTGTAGAGGCTCATTCAGACCTTTGACGAAGCAGAGCGCCTTCTTGTGTTGGGTGTTTACTAAGTCCAACCCAAATCTGGCCAGCTGATTAAACTGATTAAGGTACTCCCTGATTGTCATACTCCCTTGCTTAAGAGTTAGGAACTTCTCCATTTGCAGGCTTCTTTCAGCTTGGGAGAGGAATTTCATCTCAAACCTTGTCCTGGAGTCTTCCCATGTTTCCACTGGCCTCTCCGCATTGGTGATCTCCCACCAATAAGATGCTTCATCTTTTAACAACCAAACTGCTAGCTGTATCTTCTGCCTGTCATCAACTTCGAAGATAACGAATAAATCTTCAGTCTCTTTCAGCCAGTTCCTTGCTACCACAAATGATTCAGTTCCAAAAAAGTCCTTTCCTCCCATAGCCTTGAAGTCTCTACATGTCTTAGCAAAAGTGTTTCCACGAGGAGGAGGAGGAGGGGGAGGAGGAACTGCTGCCACCGTAGGAGGAGGAATGTTTGCTTGGCCCGTACCATTGGCCCTAGCCTCTAGGTACCTTCGGAACCAGCCAGAGATCGGTACTCCTTCTGGAATGTTAAGATCTCCAGACATGCTGAAACAAAAGGAAAGGTTCAAAATGAAGGATAGATAGATAGTGCATATGGCTTTTGGGGGATTATGCCTTTTAAACTATCAAAACTTTTCTTGAAAAAATATGCTTCTTTAAACTTCTTTTTGAAAATAGTTTCAATTTTTTTTATCTAGTCTGGTAAATCTATGCTCTGATACCAAGTGAAACAACCCACCCTCCATTAAGGTCACTCACAAGGGACCACCTTAACTTTGGTGGAGGTTTGTAAGTAAAAGTCACAGATAAAACACAAGACAGATATAAACACATGTATACATAAGCAGCGGAAAACATCAAACTTTTATTTTATAAAATACTTGTTCATACAACACATTTCCATAATTATCTCATAACAACTTCCAAAACATTACAACATCATTTCTGTCTTGGTTTTTAAATAAAGAAGCATAAAACGTGATTAAAACTGCATAAATCCCCATAGAGTGTGATCAACAGCCATAGCCAAGGAAAGAGACTCCAAACCCTACATCAACTATCTTAAAGCTTTAGAGAATCTGACTAAGCTGAGTTATTTCCTCCCTGTGGAACGGGGGGGGGGGGGGAACGGAAGAAAAGAAGACGAAAGAAAATAGGGTCAGACATAAAGCCTGGTAAGTCTAGTGACTCTTCAGTATGAAAATAAGAATAAGGGCATGATAGGTATAAACTGGAACAGGAAAGTACCATAAACTAGATAAGGTAGTTCTGAAACGAATATACTATCACACCCCACACTATATCTCTGCACCTATTGTATTTAGTCCGACTGGCACCCTATGCTGAGGGTGAAGTGATCCCGTTTCTAAAGATGCACCCTATGCTGAGGGTATAGTGATCCCGTTTCTAAAGATGCACCTATGTTGAGGGTAAAGTGATCCCCTTATTTTAAAGATCGGCACCTACTCGCATAATCATCTGTGTCTTACGCCCCCAAGAAATTGTAGATACCTATGTTGGCCCCACCATGGGGTGTATCAAGTCCCATGGTGGCGACCCGACACAGACCTTATAATGCATAGGTTATACTACCGGTGCCCGAAGTGCCCTGTTTATCTGCTCCGAAGTGTGTGCACGCCCGCACTCCGTTAGAACCCACACTGTTGCAGCACCGCCATCGCTTTGACCGCTTACAATCAGCCCAGTAATCGTGCCCCACCCTGCCTAGTTTCAGGGTACCATGATACCTAATTGGATTACTTCTGAAATGGGTCCCCGTTACTAGGGTTTTCTAGTCAAACATGCTAAGTGGTGAAGTGTCTGTTTTTACCTAACCCCACCCATCAATTTCATTAACATGTTGAATTGGTTAAGTGTTTTAGTTAACTTAACACTACCATCTGTCCTTAGCCTTTTAAAGCACCGACCACTCACATTAGACAGATATTGTTACGGTTACTAGATGTGCTGGTCGGTTCCGGGCAGATTTACACCGTAACTCAGTCTAACCTCGGGTCCTTATTGGGCTTCATGCTTAACCACCGACATTGGATAGGTATTGCTGTGACTACTGGACACCCGGGCGGGTCCGGGCAGATTTACATCACAACTCAATCCAACCTCGTGTTAAGCATATTCGTATTTTCTAAATTTACATATTTGTCTTTATCACTTAATATATGTAAATTTGTCAACAATTAAATGCTGTGACCCACTTTCCAAGTTTAACCTTTTTGGTATAAAGAATTTATACCGTTTAAATGCCACCAATTTTGGCATGTGACAAACATGCCAATTTCATATATTTTTATGACAAGTTTTCTAATATTCCCAACGTTACCCCGTTTAAACATTAGGCTAACAATCTTAGCCTAATTTTCGTTCGCATAGTTTTTAACATATGATATTAGGCCAAAAACTTAGCCTAATTTTAGCGCACACAAATAGGCAAAAGGGAATTCATAAACATAAACATAACATTGGTGTAAACTTGGCATTTTTGGCATAGTCAATATGAACATCATAGGTGTGAACTTGCAAAATAGCCAACATGAATGTCATAGATGTGAACTTGCAAAATAGTCAATATACATATATGTGAATTTGCAACATAGCCTAGATCAATTTTACATATATGTGAATTTGCACTGAAATAAGGGTCTAACCAAATAGGTGTCACATGAAATAGCATATGATTTAGACAACATAGGTCTAAACTTGTTTTTGGATCTTGGCATAACATCGAACATCGCTAGCACATGACAAGAATATGACCTTTTCATAAATATGTATAACTTTATGACAAGGGTGTGAACTAGATCTAATCGCATATCCAATTACAACATGAAACATGTACTAAAGTGGATCTTGACATGGATCAAATTAGAAACTTGCAACTTTTACATAAACATAGGGGCATGTATATGAATATAACCATTCAGGCATAAAGATTTCTAGCATAAAGTATATACATGAGGTTCTAATCACAAACGATCTATATAATCACATAATCATGAACTAAACAACTTGCTTGTGATGTTGTTGTCATTCTAAAAGTACAATAGGATCAAAATCAATCTTAATTGTACCACAAACATCCCAATTTCATTCGCAACACAATCATTTCAATACATAGATATGAATTAACATCGTCGTTACAAAATAGCACAATTCCACTTCCAATTTACATCGAATCAATTCTTAGTTTTGTTCTCATCGGAAAAATCACTATACTTACAGCGAACGATGAACTTGGATTCTGGATTCTGGATTTGATATGCTTTCCTTTGGGTAGACTAACGTTGTTTTGATTCGTGTTTTGCTTTAGTATTGGCTTGTCTCTAGGCTTTCTAACTAACGGCCACTCCTAGTTTCTTTCCAGCAGCATGACTGCTTTAGTATTCTATTATTCGTGTGATTTTAGGGTTAGACTTGAGTTGTATTTATAGAATTTCAATCTAATTATAGCCGTCGATGAAGCTAGAGTGAATCCAGACCATCCATCTCAAGAGAAGCCAATCCGAAAGTGACAAGTAAGCTCTAGTGACTCAGCCAAGCCTCAGAATTCGACCAGACCCTGACCAGGCCAGCCAGGGCCTGACCAAACAGAGTTTCAGTCCTAGGCGCACTTGGCAGGTGCGCCAGTGCTAAAATTGTACTGGTGCACTTCCCAAGTGCGCCAGTTCAATTTTGTTCTGGCGCACTTCCCAAGTGCGCCAGTGCATTCTGACCCATTTCTGGTTTTTCTGCCCAACTTCGTTCGTCCATATCTTCTTCATACGATATCCGTTTTACGCAAACTTCGACTCTATCTGAAGCAGAATTTCGAGACGAACGCAATGGCGTAACCCATTTCCCTTGATTTCATCATTTAGAATTAATTATACTTTAATTTGTTAAGTTATAGTTAACGGAAAATTCGGGGTGTTACATGTATTTAGTAAACATCCACCATATCACCACTTTAGGGCTTCTATGGCTAGAACATGGAATCCTAGCGGATCCTTCCAAATATTCACAAGAGAAAATGGGTTTTTCATTATTAGTTTCTCTAACAATGATGATTGTGAGAAACTTTTAAGAGGAGGACCCTATTTCATAAATGGAAAGCTTATTATTCTCAAAAGGTGGAGCAAGAAGTCAGTGCTTGATAGAGATTTGCTAAGTACGATGCCAACATGGATAAGGCTACCTGAATTAAGCCTAAGAATATGGGATAAAGAATCGTTTAGCGCTATCGCTAGTGTAGTGGGGATTCCACTAAAATTAGATAAACAGACTGCAAAACAAACTAGATTGAGTTATGCTAGGGTATTAGTGGAAATAAAAGCAGATGCGGATCTTCCCACTGAGGCCACAATCTATTTACATGATGGAGAAATTATTTCTCAACCGATTACATATGAGCAGATATCTGATCGATGCAAGGTTTGTAAATGCTTTGGTCATTCGACTATAATCTGCGATAGCAATAAAGATGTTATAGAGAAGCCAAATGCATCTACAAACCATGCTAATTTAGAAGGTGATAATAGTATTGGCATCAACTCATATAGGACTCAGTCTAAAAGTTCAGATCCTACGAATTTTCCTACATCCATAGAGGAAGATAACATGATTATAGACCCATTGATAGTTTCAGATATAGGTGATAATCTACTGAAAAATCTTAAGAATATATAAAGATTTCTAAAAATCTGCAATCAGATATTGCTCCTTCCAAATCTGTGGATACTATTAAGTTAGCACACACAAAAAAGACAGAGCATAATATCGCAATAAGCAACACAGAAAAAAATACAAATGGGAAAATTGGAAGACTGGTCATTGGATCCTCCTCCCATATGAAGGATCCAAGATATATACAAATTTAGGCACTATAAATCCAATTACAAAGGACAATGAGCAAATTTCCACCCTTCTTACTACTGACCCAATCTTCACTAACTCTGGTTTGCTGTCTGAAGGCCTTACTCCCTCTAATCACTCATTCTCTGAAGTAGATATCCAGAGTGTTGTTAATAATTCCATGGCCTAGTCTACAACAACCGCTAAACCTGCAATTCAGAAAAGAAGGAAAACTAGAACCAGAAGCCTTTCTGATATAGGAGCTATTGAAGAAGTGGAGGATAAAAAAGACCATGACTTCAGGAAAAAAATATATTAAGAAAAATCCTAATTGGGAATAGCAACTAAAACCACTGACAAGACCAATTTTAAGAAAAGTGGGAAACAGTCAGATGGGAAGGGGGACAACAGCAAGCACAGTGGCCCAAACCGTAGCTTACAGTGTATCCTTTAATATATCCTTTTTTGTTATTTTTATATATTTTATATAGATATTATTGTCTGGAATGTTAGAGGTCTTAACTCTCCTGGTAGGAAATTAGATTTGCTAAATTTTTTGAACATGAATAAGCCTAGTATTATTGGCTTGCTTGAACACAAGCTCAATGATATTAATATTGATAGCTTCAATAAAAGAAGCTTATCAAATTGGCACATGATTAATAATAATAGAATGGAGGTAATTGAAGAATCCTTGTTCTTCATAATCCAAATAATTGATTTTTAATCACTTTTTTATTGATTTTTAGTACATTCATTGTAGTTTTAAAAATAAAGGTGGTTTTATTTTAAAAATCGCTTTTATTTATGCCTCTAATCTAGAAACAGAAAGGCATAAATTATGGAATTGTATTGAACAATTCAGTATTAATATAAACTGTCCTTGGATCATTATTAAGAATTTCAATACTGTGTTTCATGGTTTTGAAAAAAAGGTGGAATTCCAATTCCATTTAACAAACTTGAGAAAATTGCTAATTTTATTATAAAGTCTGGTTTAATTGAGCCCCCAATCAGTGGAAATAAATTCACTTGGAAATCAGGTGAATTAAAAAACATCCACTCTATATTAGATAGGGTCTTATTTAATTAGATTTTTATTAGCACTTTTTATAAAGTTTATTGTTGACACTCTACCCCAAAATTCAAGTGATCAAACTCCTATTCAGATCACTTTTTATATTGCTGATAAGGTGGTTTAAAAGTTCCCCTTTCAGATTTGTGAATGATTGGGTACATGAAGAAGGTTATAAAGAGTTTGTTTCTAACAGTATTAAGAATAATCATTTTGGAACTGCCGAATTTAAATTTAACAAGTCTTTCCAAATTATCAAAAGTAATCTTAAGAATTGGAATTGTTCTAGAAACAAATCTGATTTAAGATTTTATAGGAATGAATGTGAGAATCTACATAATGATTTAGATAATAACAGCTTAGATAGTAATAAGGCTTCACTATTTTTTGATGCTCAAGCCAAACTTGTCAAATCTTTGCACATTCATTCAATTAATATTAAGCAGAAAGCCAAGGTTGACTGGTTAACAGCAGGTGATGAAGCTAGTAAATTCTTTTATGCTTGAATGTCCAGCAGGAAAAATAGAAATGGCATTGGGAAATTACTAGATATTGATGGGATAATAATTAATGATGCCTATCTTCTTGAAGAAAAGGCAATTAATTATTTTAACACTTTATATAACTCTAAGGAGATTACTAGTAATTTTCCTAATATCACTTTTAAATATACTGTAAATAGTAATAGTAAGGATTTATTACTTGCATCTATTAGAGAAGAGGAGATCAAAAATGTCATTTTTAATGCTAAAAATGATAAAAGCCCTGGTCCTAATGGATTTGGTGCTAAAATTAATAAAACACATTGGTTTGAGATTAAAACCTCTCTGATTGATTCCATAAGAGAAATTTTCAGTTCTGGTAGAATTTTAAAAAATTCTAATCATACTTTCATCACTTTAGTGCCAAAAGTTGAGGCTCCTGTTAGTTTGGAGGATTATTGGCCTATAGCCTGCTGTAATTTTGTTTACAAAATTATTTCCTCTATTTAATATAATAGAGCCAAGAGTTTTTTACAGTTCCTCATATCTGAAAATCAGAGTGCCTTCATACCTAATAGGCTAATTTCTGAAAATACTTTACTTAAACATGAGCTTATTAGAGATTTTAACAAGAAGAATAAAAATATATTGTGCATTAAAGTTGATCTTTAGAAAGCCTTTGATAAGATTAATAGAATTTTTATTATTTTTGTTATGAAGCAAATGGGGTTTAATAGCAGATTTTGTGATTTAGTTAAAGAACGCATTAATAATGTTACCTTTTCAGTGATGGTTAATGGCGCTCCCAAAGGATTTATACATAGCAATAGAGTTATAAGGCAAGGAGATCCTCTATCTCCTTACTTATTCTCTATTGATATGGAGTACTTCTCAATACAAATGGAGTCTGAACTACTAAAAGGTAACATTAAACTTATCAGTAGAAACAAACCATACGTTACTCACCTCCTATATGCAGATGATATGCTTGTTTTTGTAAATGCTGAAAGGGTTAGTGCTTCTTCAATTAAAAATATTCTTGATAATATGGATAAATATGTTGGGCTTAAAGTTAATGTGAATAAAAGTAAAATTTATTTCAGCAAAGACTTTATTTTTAAGTATGATATTATTAATCTCTTGCAGTTTAAAGAAGGAAAGTTACCAGTCAAATACCTTGGCTTACCTCTTAGTATTAATCAAATTAAAGGGGGGGGGGGCTGTTCTAGACTTTATGATATCATCCATAGTAAATTAGAAGGATGGTCTAGTAAGCTCCTTTCAATGGCTGGTAGAATGGAGCTAACTCACACAGTCATCACTGCTGTTATTATCTACTAGATTCAAACACATAACATCCCCATTAGTGTTATTCAAAAAATTGAAAGATTGTGAGCCAATTTTATTTGGAACGGTAAGCATCATAAAATCACTTGGGACAAAGTTTGTAAGCCTAAGAAATTCGGTGGTTTGGGTCTTAGAAATATAAGAGATTTAAATGAGGTCTGTAAATTAAAATAGTTTTGGAAATTTTTAGATGGAAAATCTCTTTGGGCTAGATGGATGAGAGCTAAATATCTTAAATCAAAAAATTTCTGGACTGCTAAAAAAGAGAACCACTGTTCCTATGTTTTGAAAAACATTTTGGACAGTAGAGAAATTGGTAAAAAAAAATTAATTAAAAGAGAGCAAAAGGATGGTAGTCAAACAGTTTATGGTTTTATCCATGGATCTTTAGTAACTCTCTTATTAATCTTTTGGGATGGAATAATTTGTACATTCTTGGGGGTGTAAATGATACTGTCCAAAATATTATTCAAAATAAATGCTGGTCCTTTAATAGTAGTTAAGCTGCATCTATATACAAATCTGCTATCTCTATAATTCCCATAAATAATAATAATTTTATTGATCATTGGGGGTGGAAACTTAATTCAAAAGAAAATATCTCTTACAAAAAAACTTGGGAATTTTTTATTGGTGATGAAGTTGAGGTAAGTTGGCACAAGGCTATTTGGTGCAAAGCTAATTGCCCTAAAATGGCTCAGTGTGCCTACTTTGCCCTTTTAAACAAACTTCCTACTAGAGACAAGTGTGTGAAATGGAACAAGGATTCTGAGGCTAAGTGTCTCTTTTGTAAAAATGATTTAGAAAATATCAATAATTTATTTTTTTAATGCCCATACTCTCAATTCATTTGGTATAATGCTAAATGTAAATTGAATTTCAATCTGAATATTCCAACTTTGAATATCAGAGATAGTGTGTCATACATCATGAATAGCTTTAAGCCTAAAACATTTCTTTTTAATAGGGCTTGTGTGATGCTAACTACTATGATTTATCACATTTGGAGTGAAAGAAATCAGAGATTGCATACTCTTAAAGAGATCAATAGCAGTCAACTTTGGAATAATATTGTTACTGATAGTCATATTATTAGTAAGAAGGCAGCCAGACATAGTAATAATGACCAAAACTTAGACCAAGCATATGTATGTAATGAAGATATGCAAGTTGAGAAATTTACACTCAAGGGGCGGCACAACTTGAGCAAATCTAAAGACCACCACCTTATATTCAAAGAATGCTCCAATTTACAAGAGAATTTGGATAAAGTTAAGAGCTTTGACTTCATATGTGGTTGCAATCCCAGCCTCAACATCAGATTAATCTGCAAGGGAAATAAACATGCATTAAATGATAAACATAATCATTTAAATAGTAATTTGGACAGTAATTTGTTCTGTTTACCTAATGCAGAGAATCGGGATGGCCATTTAACCAGCTTAGCTCAAAAAGCTGATAATTACAATCAAATTAGCATGGTAAAGGGCATTGCGAAGCACTCTGGCCTCCATCCTGAAAGTTGCAGACCTAATCTTTATGTAAACAACCTAACGGGAAGCAAACAGGATATCACTACAAAAAATCATTTTTTTCATAGTAAATAGAATAGTAATCTGCATACTTTACCTGATGCAGAGACTAGGACGGAGAAACCTATCAGCCGTGATCCAGAGGATTTATCTTTGCTGATGAAAAGAAAGGAGATTAAAGCTCGCAACTTTTTGCACAAAGTTGGCAACTTTCACTACAGAAGTAAGATAAATAATGAAGTTTATCACTTATCTTGTTAGGAAGAAGGGGAAAGTAGTGGAAGCAAGCTTCCAAAGGAAGATTAGAGCTTAAGAAGGAGAAAGTAAAGCTACTTGAGACTTTTAAGCAAGAAGACAAGTAAATCTGATAATATGGTGGACAGAAGCTTCGAAGCTAGGGTTATAGCTGATTTCACTAACCCTAACTTCTCTAGTAACAAGATAGTGGACAACGAAGACTTTATTTGGAAGTCTACGTGATTTTGTTGAGATTAGAGGCGGTGAATTGTGGAGGCTCTCAAGCTTCTGCTATTTTTGTGTTTTTTTGAGAGCTTTAGCAAATCTTAGAATGTTGGCTAGGGTCTCATTCCACCGACTTTATAGTTGTAATACTAGATTTGGGTTCTTACCCAATAGGCCTTGGGCCAACTATTGTTTTTGCCAATTTAAAAAAAACTATAATTTATTGTTACCCACTAAAGAAAAAAATGAATATTTCATTTTCTACCTCAACTAAACAATATACTTCTCATTCACGCCAAAAGGAACCATTTAAAGACTTACATGGAAATTACTTATGGTAGCTGCATGGATACACATATATTTTTTGTCATTTGTAAATTCGGCCATAATATCAAATCTGTAATAAATATTGTTTAGAAATATTGATGGAAGAAGGAATTGCAAAATGATTTTTCAAAGATCCAAAACTGAGAAAAAAAAATTACAACTTAGAAAATTAGGGTATAAAGTATGCAAACACAATAAGTTTAAATAAATGATAAATTTTATTTTTCTGCATTGACACTTTCTAATCTAATATCCTGTCATATTAAGTTCAAAAAATAATATCAAGTCTCCAAAAAGAAAGTGATCCTTTTTATAAAAAATAAAATCACGCATCATGAAATAGAGCCAAGCTAAATGAACGTTGATATTGTCAAATCGGTTTTCAACTAAATTTTGAGTCTCTATTAGTTTTAAGATTAATAAGATTCACAAAATTAACAACTAAAAGGATCAAATCGATGTGTGAATTGTATATACTTATTACAGGAAATTGTATGGTTTCATAAATATGCTGAGATGAATTATTTAAAACTTAATATATAATTCAAAACTTAATATACACGATTATTACCATTGAAAGCCCATCAATAAGAATATACACAATTAAAAGGTTTCTGTATGGATGGTAGCGACCAATATTTAAATGAGCCCATCAATAAGAATACACACATGTTTTTATATAAAGATACATTGAAACAATATGTGCAAATGATATGATCTTAAACATAATATGCATCTAGTCAAGGTACATTTGAAGAAGCTCACTAAGAATAGTATGTAGTAGTAAGACTGTTTAAGAGATAAGTTTTCAGTCTAGTGCAGTTATTTCCAAGTTTCCATTATAGTTGTGGCATGACTGGAAGGAGTTCACTGTGCATCCAATTCTAATTGCCAACCTTGCATCTGATCGCTTTGCATACCACTTTAGTTGCAATTCGCACCATTTCACGTCTATATGAATAATAAACTTGGTTTCAAAAGGAAACATAAATTATGGAATAGATTTAATTATTGTATTTAGGAAAGGATAAAAATAAATGGTAATAAATATTAGAGTTATTATATATGTAATAGAATTATCTAGGGAATGGTTTATTAAGGCAAGTCCCGAAATTAGAGGATAAGGAAAAATCTAGAGAAGAAGGGTCTAGAATCTTTGTTGTGTTATAAATATAATTGTATTCTCTCATTTGTGAGATGAAGAAAAGTGAAGAAATATAAATGTAGTCATTCAATTTATTCTACCTTTAATCTCTTTTCTCCTCTCTATATCAAATTCCAACATGGTAGAATAAATTGAATGACTACATTTTTATTTCTTCACTTTTCTTCATCTCACAAATGAGAGAGTAAAATTATATTTATAACACAACAAAGATTTTAGACTCTTCTTCTCTAGATTTTTTTTCTTGTCCTCTAATTTCTAGACTTGCCTTAATAAACCATTCCCTAGATAATTCTATTACATATATAATAACTCTAATATTTATCACCATTTATTTTTATCTTTTCCTAAATAAAATAATTAAATCTATTCCATAGTTTATGTTTCCTTTTAAAACCAAGTTTATTTTCAAAAAAATAGACATGAATGCTTGATATGCATACACATATATATTAAAAGTGTCAAAAATAGACACTTGGGTACTTGGGGCGCATGCGCGTACGATGGTTAAACTGTCATCTCTCGATCAGTCATCTCGATTAACCAATGTTTCATTTTTCAAGCGTCTAACGCGTCACACGCATCCGTTACCAACAGTTCAATTTCCAGCGATGGAGAAACGATCTTTTTGAATGAGTTAAAATTTTCTCGCGTCCGACGCGAACATACATCCGTGGGTGCCAAATAATGACTGCGAACGACCTATTGTATTTTTTTTTTTTGTGTTTTTTTGGCAGCGTCGTATGGTACGACTTCAGATCTCCATCTTATAGGAATGCAAAGTGGTACATATATACATCTTTATTTCTTTTATTCCCTTTTGGACTGTAATATCCATTATACTTGCATATGATTCAGTGTTTTTATAAATAAAACAAAATTGCGCTAAGGCTTTATAATATCCACGTTCATTTCTATACATTTGTCTATGCAGATATTCAGGTCATTCAAGTAAGTTTAGCATGCTATTATTGCATCCAAGATTTTTTGCACGTGTCCTAAAACTTTTATTATGGCGCTAGCATTGCTGTAAGTACAGTCTACCAGTCCTTTAGCAATTGATAAGCTATAGGGAAGTTGTATTCAGAAGCGTCCAGAAGAAATAGGACTGATAGTAGAAGAAAAACATATTCAAAAATATCGTATATAGATTTCGAGAAGGAAAAAAAAAACAAAGAAACAGGCAATGAAGAGAAAAAAAAGGATGGATATGAATCGTGGGGTTTTAATGGGCTCGACAAAGAGATCAAAAAGGTCAAAATTTGGAGGATGGGATGAAATGAATGATAAAAACCGGCTAATGGGAATTGAATCAAGATTCCATGCTAATTTGCTGTTAAAATCTAGGATTTTTTTTCAATTTGGTCTGGTTATTACATTTTATTACATGTTTAGACGAATTTTGTCAAAATAGTACATTTATATTCCACTTCTGACCAACTCTGCGTTGAGTTCGCCAGAATGAACTGGTGCAATCTCGGATTACGCCGGTGCACGTGTACGCTAGCGCAATCCGAGATTGCGCTAGTTTATTTAAAATAAAGGCACAAAGTTATGAGACGCAATCCCAGATTTCACTAGTTGGATGCAATCCCATATTGCACCTCGTAACTTGTACAACAGCCTCCACCCCTCTTTTCTTTCTCATTCCTTCGTCTTTTCTTCAAACAAGCCCAAACCTAAAATAAAATATCTTCACATCCAACATTCCTTAAAACATGGATCATTTTTTACATATCTACTTGTAGACTAACGGCTTTAGCTTGTGTTAGGTTGCCAAAGATATGTTTGTCATTTATTTATTTTGGTTTCCATTTAGCAATCTAAGTAGGTTTTATTTTGTGATCAAATATTGCTACTGTATGCTATTATGATAGAGATTTGGTTGAATATAACAAACCAGCAAAAGTCTTAAAGGTTCAAACTTCACACAACTAAAAGAGGATGTTTACAAGCTACTATAATTAAATCGGAGGAGTTTGTCATTGAACTGGTTTGCAATTTGCCAATTGATTCCGCATCTAAGGGAATAAAAATTATAGATGACCACGACGTTTAACTTATGTCTTCTTCCATGTCAAAATCTATAGAATTATTTGTTTTTAAAAGAAAGAAGATTGTTGTTAGAACAACATGTAACTCCTTCCTCGGCGGCTTCTGTAGCCAACCATCCATATCCTCCTATGAACATACCGAATTATGGGCAATAACAAATGTTTTTTTGGGTATAATCTGTTTTGTGAATTTTCAATAAGCATCAACCCTTCTATCTATACTCGACACAGAATACCATTACAGATATTAGTCAAGGGTAACTCGAACTTCAAACTTCTCATACTGAACAATTTTACCATTGCTTTGTGTTTGATAGTAAAAAAATTTGTATTTTTAGTAGTGTTCCATATTACTTTCTGACGTAAAATACCGCTTGATTGTCTACAAGTTATCAGGCTTTTGCCATGTAGCCAACGCCCTCATAATTATGTCATACAAGCCAGTAGTAAGATACGTCCGCTATTGACATAAAACTATGTTGCATATAAGGTTTACTCAAAATTTTCCACTTTCTTACTACAGTTATCCGACACAAGGTACCAAAACAGAATCGTACATGAAGCCAAATTAATCTGATGTCGATATGGATATAGAAGAACCTGACATTAGAGAGAAATCACGTCCTTCGCTTGATAACATTGCCGTTGTTAGTATTCCCAATAATGATATGGCATGGATCGATGTAATGCAAGTAAACAATGCTACTTTAAATTATGATTTAGGGGGTGAGGACAGTGCTTCCACGGACAGTGATTATCTGGATCCACATATGGAGATACTGTTAGATGATGATTTGTGTACTGCACAAATGCTGACTGGATTCGTTGTTGCTAATTTCAATTTAATAATGAAATTTTCTCATCATCTTGTATTCAAAATGATTTCAAAGTCGGTATGATATTCGAGAGAAAATTTAAATTCTTCCAACTACTAAGTGAATAATTAAATTTACATGCAGTTTCGTTAAGACGATCTAGTCTAATAAAAAAATTTACACTGCCATTTGCAACATCAATCCCAACTTCCCATGGAGAATACACGCGTAGACTCCAAAAAATCGTAAATAGAGTGATGAGTTATTAAAGAATTTCCAGTTGAACATAGTTGTGTAAATCTCTCTCTCCCAATGCTGCAATCTCCAGGGTCCCAAGGTAGCAGCACCCTCTTCCCACGTTAAGCTCGATGGTGTTCACTCCTGCTCTATACTAGTTCTATCTTGACTGCAGTATTTTGGTTGTGTACTGTTTTATATTTGGCTAGCTATTGTATATGTAGTTGCGTATGCTCTGGTACTTATCTATAGACCTGCTTGGTCTGAACTTATGTCTATTTTGGCTACTGGTCAGGCTTTGTTGACCAGCTTATATCTTCTACTATCATATTAACTCGTAATCGGCTGTGTAGTTTCACGCTACACACCCGTCTTCCTCAAAAAAAAACATAGTTGTGTAAATCCAACACTTAATTCCAATCACAAAGCAAACAAGACATTTTTCATTTCAGATCATGCCTTTTGTGAAAGCGGATTTGACCATTACTACTGGGACAGCGCATGTCTTATGGAAGGAACAACTATTTATAAAAATTGGTTATATGAATGAATGCCCGGAAGGCGTTAAGCAAAGCAATTGAACATACATATATGGTGATTAGGCGGAGTTGTACTCCACCCTACGACAGTATTTCAACGAAATGTCCAAACTATTCCTAGAAGTGTCGGGCATGTAATAACTGATGAGTGTGGTGTACTCGAAAGAGCATTTTGGACATTTGGACCTTGCATCGAAGGATTTGTACATTGTCACCTTTTCTTTGCATGGCAGCACACATTTATATGACAAATACAAAGGTACCCTACTAGTTGCAACTAAAGTAGATGCGAATGATCAACTATACCCTTTGGCTTATGGAATTGTTGAGGTAGAACCATGCGATGGTTGGGGTTGGTTTTTTGCTTGTATGCAAAGATTCATTCACAATGTTAACAATCGACATATCACATTCATTTCA
This sequence comes from Allium sativum, assembly GCA_030737875.1. Classification (NCBI taxonomy): domain Eukaryota; kingdom Viridiplantae; phylum Streptophyta; class Magnoliopsida; order Asparagales; family Amaryllidaceae; genus Allium; species Allium sativum. The sequence goes on along the minus strand of CM060909.1, from coordinate 223,354,856 downwards.
GATAGAATGAAAGGAATACCGGCAACATTGGTGAGTCATTGGAGATCCCATCACAAACAAAGATTCCGCGCAAGCCATTTAATAGCCAATTTTCAAGCTGCTGGATTTAAAGATAAAAGGTTGACGGGTTTACTTTATGCAGCAACGTGTGCTACAGAGATGGCTGAATTAGGCATGGCAATGGGGCAGGGTGGGCATGGTTAGTATCCCCCTATCACCCACCCTGCTAGGTAATTTTTCCCCTTGCCCACCCCATACCACCACGGGTACCAATTAAACGAATTTTAAACAAGTTGTGGATATTCGCGAGTATCCATGATATTTATTCAATTTATTTTTTAACCGTCCGTTGAAATTGTTTAAAAATACATCCAACAAGAAAACAAATTAGACCATGTGTGAAGTTTGGAAATGTATAGCATGGATTTGACAATGTATTGATATAAACCAGTAAGGAGGAGTGAAGCAAGAACTTTTGTAGGATGAGCTGAATTGTTCAATGAAAACATGTGCACCAATAACCATAAGCCAACAATAATGATTTTGCTTTGGTAATAAATCACACTCAATACGGCATGTGTACCCACAGACACAGATATCTTACTATCCGTACCCGCCCCATTAATTAATGGATATTAAAAAAATCCCATTTATTTTACCCACGGGTACCCATTCAGCTATTTGTTCCATGCCCATGACGGATTTTATTCAGGGGTAATGGAGGGTAATGATTTTTTTTCCATCCCTAGTTTGAATATCTAAAGATCGGGGAGGAATTTAAAACAACCAATGTTCAAGCTCACAATTGGATTGAGCATAGTTTGCGGGGGAAAGAGAAGATCCGAGCTTTGTGTATCGATGATGATGGAAGATTTCATGTCATGACGACTAATGCTTCTGAAAGATTTAATGGTGTACTTAGAGGTGCAAGATCGTTTCTCGTCAAAGCTTTAGTTGCTTGCAAGTTCTTTCGGTCATAGATTATTTTTGTAAACGACGAGAGTTTGTTATGTCATCGACGGCTCGACTAAACCCAAAATAGGTGGCAAAGATAGCTGAAAGGGCAAGTGAATCAAGATGTTGTCAGATTGTCTGATTTAGTGGAAACGAATGGCTAGTGATTCACTATTTTGGCAATGAGTATAAGGTAAAAATCAATGGAAACACATGTTCTTTTGTACATGCAACATCTCATTACTGCAACAGCTTCTGTGTGAACATGCAAATGACTTGTTCAAATGTTGCCAATGGTGCTAACAAATTTCATCATGACTATGCTTCAGAATGGTATTCGGTCCAGAATTACTTGGCAACTTACAAACTAGAGTTTCATCCTGTTCAAGATAAATATTATTGGATTGAATTCGAGGAACGTGTTGTTCTACCATCAACGATGTGAAGAGCACCTTGGAGACCTAGATCAACAAGAATTAAAGGGACCATGGATGAAATGCTTGCTTCAAAATCAAATAGATGTAGCAAAAGTGGAGAGATAGGTCACAAAAGGAGTCATCGTAATTCAGTAAATTGGATTTTAATTGTGTTGTTCATGTTTGAGATTATCATTAATATTGCTTGTAGAAGAATAACTTTCATTCGTATATTGATGACAATTTGCAATGAGCATACATTCATCACTTTCATTCATACACCTAAAACATTGACTGATACACTGTTATAAACTATACTTCCAGACTGAATAAAATGATTGATACATTTTCAATTGTTACAAACTACATTTCAAAACTACTCATTGGGATATCTTGGGAGCTTCGACTCTATGCCTAAATTGAGTAGTTTCAAACCGAAAATTTCCTTTACCAAATGTATTTTTTCTTCTATCGTCTCTTATTTTAATCGTTCATTTTCATCTTGCATGTCCAGTGCATTCTCATGTCCTCTTTAACACATCAGAGGATCAATCCACTTGTTATACTTACAACAATGGAATGAATACAGATAACACTTGTTCAGATTATAGTTAGTACATTTTTAGATCCTACGACCTGTACTAACGCTTCAATTTTTAAACATAATAATGTCTCATACTTAACCACAATAACATAATTTTTTTGTTATGGGCTCCCCTATAGCTAGTGCTCGACCACGATTGTAACACCCTGTATTTTCTATGTTTATTAAAGTAACAAATTAAAGAATATTTAATTGTAAAAGTGAGAATTAAGGGAAACGGGTTACGCCATTGCATTCGTCTCGGAATTCTGCTTGAGATAGAGTCCGAGTTTGCGTGAATCAGACTCCATATGAAGAAGTTATGGAGTTCAGAAGATTTCATGTTTAAATATAAAATTATATAATTAAATTATTAAATAAAACTAAAACAGTTCAAATTTTAAAAATCATGTGGCTCAGCTGGGCGGGAAAATTCCCGCTCATAGGGGTCGACTCCTGCCAGAGGGGGTCGACATAGGTGTCGACCCCCTCGCCCAGATCTAAACAGTGACGATTTCTGACTTATTGCTGAGTCACTAGGGCATAGGTGGCAATTTCTGGATAGCTCTATCTAGTCTGGATGGTTGTGATTGCTCCTAGGTTGATCTAACGGTTCACAAAAATCTAAACATCTATATAAACCACCCCAACCCTCAACCCTAAACCACACCATTTCATTCCAAGGAGCCACCATGCTGTCCATGGTCAACCTAGCGTAGCCACCATACTTCTCCAACTAGGAAGCAAATTAGAAAGCAAGTTAGAAGCTACGAATCAAATCTAAATTAGAGAATCGATAGTCTACGTCAAGAGATAGCTTTTCATTTTCAGAAAACAGATCCCAGAAAACAAGATTTTTCTTTTGTTTTTAAGTCCTGTTATTCTTTAGATGTGAACAATTAAAAGTCATGATCTGTAATAAATTGAAAACTAGAATTGTGCCTAGTTCTAAGATAATGGTGATGCTGATTCATGTCAATTCTTGTGATGATTCTATCATATATGCCTATGAGACTATTGTGGTTTATTGGACTTACCATGTTTTATGTTAAACCAATCGTGTATTATATAAATTTGGTGACTCTTTCATGTTATGTTACATGCAAGTTTTTAGGCTAGTCATATATATATGTTTAGATCAACATTCTTATATGTTTAGATCTATGTTAATTTGATCCAACTCTAATGCAAGTTCACATCTACATGCCTAATTTGATTTGTGTAATTCTATGTAAGTCCCCGTTCATATGCTTAAGATTCATGTTAATTGGATCCAAACTGCTAATTCACATTTACTTGTCTAATTGGATTTGTGTAGTTCTGTGCAAGTCCCTGTTCATATGCTTCAGATTCATGTTACTTGGATCCAAAATGCAAGTTCATTGTTTTATGCCAAATTTATATGACACGTGTTTAGTTAGATCCTTATTATTTTATGTTGTGGAATGGTACATGCTCCTTTCTTTTCCCTTTTGTTTATAAGTTAGGCTGAGTTGCGAGCTTAACATTCTATGTGAATTTTGCGAATGTATAACGGGGGTAATGTTGGGAAAAACCTTAAATTTCATATTATTGGCATAGTTTGGCCCATAATTATATAAATGATTAGTGGCATAAAATGGTATAATTTATATACCTAAAAATTATGAACATGATTTAGATGGTAAATGCGGCATGACTTGAGTGGCAATAATTGTGGATAATTTGTATATAAATATGAAGGGTAAATATGTAAATTAAGTAAAAGACGAATATGCCTAACCCGAGGTTAGATTGAGTAACGATGCAAGACTTCCCGGAACCGCCTGGCACATCCAATAACCGTAACAATATAGATCTAATGTGAGAGGTTAGCGCATCAAGCCTAAAAGAACCCGAGGTTAGATTGAGTTGCGGTGCAAGACTGCCCGGAACTGACCGGCACATCCAGCGACCACAGCAATACATATCTAATGTGAGTGGTTGGTGCTTTAATGAATGAATTAAAGATAAGACAGGAATGGTAGGGTTAATTCAATTAAGGCGACACTTAACCAATACAACATGTTAACTAAACTGATGGGTGGGGTTAGGTAAATTTGAGAACACTTAACCATTTTAACATGTTGATTATGAAACCCTAGTAACGGGGACCCATTTCAGTAGTAACCCATATAGATGTATCATGGTACCCTGAACTAGGCAGCGTGGGTGTAATGGCCCGCAAATCCGCACTATTTGAGTTGACTACATACATCATACATCCAACCCAAATATCATGAAAATACGAATCATTTTTTTGTAGAAGAAAAAGGTAGAAGAAGAACAAAAATAACAACGCAGAATCTCACATCGCAGTGGAACAAAATATAATATATCATAACTTTTGAAATACAAAATTTCAACTGTATAACCTACACTTATCAGAGTACAACACTTACAACACAGCGGAACAAAACTCTATATAACTAACGCTGAAGCTTCCTGCTCCAAGCTCCTTTAGATAGATCTGTAAAATCCTGAACTACTTGACTGCCTGTACAAATTTAGGCACCCAAGAGTTTAGGTAGAACAAAACAAAATAAACTCCGGGTCAGTCATGGGACTGGTATGAGTAAACAGCTTAAAATTGTTTGAGAAAAACAAACGATATCTCATAAGACCATGTCGTATAACACAGAACGGGTTTTTCCCTTATGAGAATCTCAAACACTTGATTTAACTTTCAAATCCTTTTCAAAGAAATGATAATCTTTATATCAAAACTCTTTTGATATTATAATAGTGTCTAAATCAAATAAATAGAATCTAGTGGAACGCTTTCATCTCACGTTCCACATATATAGTATACAATCAAAACCACAAGCACTTATTGGGTAATGGATTTCCAACTATGACAAGGTATGGAACCACCTTCCGCTGGTGTATCTCTTGAGAAGAATACACCAAGTTCAACAAGAACATCTTGCAACTCAGCCACACATGACCGACCACTCATTTCTCTTGAGTGTATCAAATGTATATCACCAACGGTTGGGATCAACAACCGTTTCTCGAATGGGACAACATCGAATAGAATAAGGAATTAAATTAATCTCTAGATAGGTGATGGGAGCTAACCACATAGCCATGTTGCCTGCCCGATTTTTGTCATTTCCTGGTTGTTGAGCCAGAGGCTACGATTACTTTCCATTCATTGATAACACGATCACTTTGAATGCCACATTATCAGATCCGTTAATCACTAATTGATCTGCACAAATATTCTGGATATTATGCTAAGGGAATAAATCCGTTGCCACCATATATAATTGTACAGTCCAACATATGTGATCATTGGAAATATTCTGTTAGACATTCGTCCATATACGTTCGTTCTGGGATTGAACGAAACTGTAACGACCCGTATTCTACGCATCATAGGATCGAAGAATATTTATTTCTTTCACATATGAAGTCGTATGGCCATGTAACTTTGGGAGACGACTATTGGGGACCTTTCCCATGTTCATGATTTTTCCCGATTTTTAAATGACCATTTTACCCCTAGTTGGTACTGTTTTGGCCATAACTTTTGACTGGAAAGGAATTTTGACCTGAAACCACTTCCATTGGCTCCGGATGATGGTTTCTCTTTCCGTAGAGTGGTCATAATAGCCAAACGGACTTACCGTTTGGGAGATATGGCTGAATGAAGATTTAGAGGGTTAATTTTAGCTAATTGGGCTTAACCGGGTGATTAGCAGCTAGGCCCAGAGGGGAATTTCTGGTTTAGAGGCATAGGAGGGCTGATTAGGTTAGGAAATCACTTTCATTTCAGTTTTGAGCCGCCACAAACCTTCTTGAGATCCTAGTAATGGCTTCCATCCTCTAAAACCACTCCAAAACACATTTTTAGTGAAGATTAATCCTAGACTGCATCAAATCAGGGCCAAATAGCAACAGAGCAAGGTTGGAGCTGCTGCTACATATAGGAATTCGACCCAAACAGAGAGTATTTCAGATTTGGTGTTTTATTTTGTGGCCAAGGTGAGTGATTAGCATCATTTTGGCACTAATTACAGTTAATTAAGGGTAATTAGTGAAGATTAGCGAATTTATACACTAATAAATTCTGGAAAAATGTTTAGAAATTCTTAAATAATATTTTATGCCTCTGTTAGAAATTTGGTTCGATTTGATTAAGTTTTGTTAACCCTATGATTAGTTATGCTTAAACATACTTAAGGGAAATTATGGGGTTTTGGGTATATTTGATCCATTTTGACATATAAATTCATTGTTTTGGTGTTTGTTGTTAGTTTGCTATGTTGCTATGACTGTTTGACATGATTTGTGATTGATTAGTATAGTTAGATTTGTCGAAAACGTCGTCGAATGGCGTAAACAAGTTGCTGGAAAGAGTTGCAGAAAGTTGTGCAGGGTTTTGGATCGGATCGGATAGGAGACCTGGGCAAGGAACCCGACCCGAACCGGAATCTGGCACATAAGAGGCTTGGAAAAAAGGAAGGCCGTGTTGGTTAAGCTGGGGATCAGACTCACTTAAAGATGAAGGGCTCGGATCGGATCGACTTAAGGATGAAAGGCTAGGACTGGAGTAAGGCGAAGGGATCGGATCGGCTAAAGGAGTAGGATCGGATCGGCTAAAGGAGGCGGATCGGATCGGAGTAAATGGAGAACGAGGGAGCTGATCGGAGAAGGAGCATGAACTGGAGGGAAGATAGCAACCCGACCCGACCCGGAGGAGGATACCCGACCCGAACCGATGCGACGTTGTGGACCCGAACCGAACCGCTACAGTAGAAGACTACGAACCGACCCGAAGTAGAGGACCCGACCCGAACTGATGGCTAGAAGGAGAACCCGACCCGACCCAGTATTGACCAATAACCCGAGATGCAAAGGTAGTCCAATATGGGAAGTTAGAGCTCAGGATCCAGTTGGGAACCGATGAGTTTACTTCATGATTGGGCTTTGCTGCGGGACGTGTGCCAAGGGGCAGTCGATGTTTATGACTTTGGATCACTATGTATGGGAAGTATGTGAACGGATTCAGGGCTGCAATGGCCTAGGTACGACTAAAGGGCTATAGACCAATGAAGTGGGGTCATTTGTAATGATTTGGTCATGACTCCACGTGGTAAGCTTGGTAGTAGCAGTAGTTGTACAAGTTGAACTCCGTCACTACTTCGATGGGTCTAGTGATTGACAGTGGTGGACATCGTATGTTTTACGCACTGAGTGAGAGGTGTGAGGATGGTTGCTATGGTTGATTTGTTTGCTATCATTATGACATGCACACCCCACCCCCGTATTCTTACACTATTTATTATGGCACCTTAGAGTACTGTACGGTATGTGGTACTAACTCTTTGGTTGCAGGTTCAGGTATGGTTTAGTATACCTGTTATTGTTCTGTTTAGATGCTTATCGCTCATACCAGGCTTTATGTCTGACCCAGAGTTTTATGTCTCCTCTTATTACTCTGGGTGCTCACACGATCAGACTAGAGACAGGTTAGCTGGTGATGCACGGGTAGATGATCCGGAGACGAGCAGGAGGCTTCCACGTAATATATATATAGAGTATTCTCCCTGTGTTGTTGAAGATCACTGCTTGGGCATTAGTGGTGCATCTTCTACTTTAGCTTTCTTTTGTTTAGAGACAGTAAATTTGGAAAGTTGTAATAAGCTGTATTTGGATTTCCGCTGCTCTGATGTTGATATTGATTTTAGTTATCAGCTTATGCACTGTCTCACCTGTTTATGTCAAGTATGTTATTATTATTATACTTTACTCCATGCGCTGTGAGACATTCTACAGGTTTCTTGTTAGTCAATTCTCTTCTTTCCTTTCTTCTGACGACCGTCCCGTGCTAGTTGGGCATGTGTACAGTGCACTTTCGGAGGAAATACAGGCTGGTGCGGTGCGGGCCGTCACACTTGGTATCAGAGCTCTAGGTTGCGTAGTTAACCTAGGGAAAGACACTAGGGAGAGATAGTGCGTATACGAGAGAGCGTATTTGTGATTATTTTGGTTTTTAAAAGCTATATATATATATATATATATATACTATTAGTAGTATAAGAATGAAGTCGTGCTGCACTAGCACCACTATTGGGTCGTTAATCGTTTCCTTTTTCAGATTGACGATGAGTCAATATGTTAGAGGTACTGGTAGAGGATCCAATAATGGGAATGCTGCTGACATGAGGACGATGTTTACTAACCTCATGAGGGAGATGCTTAGGGATGTACAGAGGGCAGCCCCCAATGATGGAAATGGTGGTGGTCCAATAGTGCAGGCGCCAAGAGTCGACTTCGCCAAGCTGAACAAGGATTATACTAGTCTTGGTGCGAAGCCGTTTCACGGAACGGAGTCGGCCACGGATGTTCAAGATTGGTTGGATAGTTGCGAACGTATCTTCGAGGATTTGGGTATCGAGGATGCGATGAAGAGAAAGCTAGCGTCCCGTCAGCTGCAAGGGCGGGAAATGAATTGGTGGAATGCTATAAAGGCAGCTACTCACGAAGATCAGATTACTTGGGAGCAGTTTAAGGTTCGCTTTAGCGAGAAGTTCATTCTAGCTGCTCAGAAGTCGGTGATGTTTAAGAAATTCTTGGAGCTCAAGCAGAATGGCAGAGCTGTCTAGGAGTATATTGCTGAATTCGACACTTTGTCAAAATATGGGTTATCTCTTATTGATACTGCCGGGAAGAAGAATGAGAAATTCATAACTGGTTTGGATCAGTACTTGGGGGAAAGGCTTATTAACCACATCGATGAGACGTTTGAATCGATTGTGGGGAAAGCATTGAGGTCAGAAAGTCTATACCCTAAGCCGAAGACTGAGGTTGCATCTGTAGAAGAGCCAAAACCACAAGCAAGTGGTGGAGGCAAGGGTGGTTCCCAGAATAAGAGAAAGCAGAATCAGACTAAGGATGGCCAGAAGAAAAAGAATAAGCAAAATGTTGAGTGCTTCAGCTGTGGTAAGAAGGGCCATTATGCTAGTAATTGTCGGGCCAAGCCAGCGGATAGGAAGTGCTTCAACTGTGGCCAACTAGGACATCACAAGGACAAGTGTCCACAGCCCCCTAAAGAAAAGCAAATGGTGAAAGCATATGCTCTTAATGCTATTCCTTCTTCGTCGAATGCCCCAACTGCGGCGGAGAAGGGAAAGAATGTCGTCATTCAAGGTATGCTTTCTGTTTATGATGTTCCTGTTAGAGTTTTGTTTGATACTGGAGCTTCCAGTTCTTTTATATCTAGTGACCTGGTAGATAGGTTGGGATTGGAGCCCGAGATTGTCGATAGACCTTTAGTAGTGACGAACCTGATTGGTGGTTCGACTAGCCTTAGCATGATTTGTCGTAATGTGGTCTTATCGAGTCATGGATGCATGTTTGTTTGTGATTGCTTTGTTTTGGGCTTTACTGGGTTTGGCATTATTTTGGGAGTAGATTGGCTCCAAAGGTACGGGGTGGTGGTAGACTGTGAGGGCTTTTTGGTGACAGCTAGAGCGGATGATGGGCGGAGGATAGTGTTTGGTGGTCTACCCAGTGAGGGGGTATTGGCTAGTTTTCTAAACTCCCTCGACATTCCGCATAGTGAGTTGTCAGGTTTGCCCGTGGTTGGCTAGTATCCGGACGTTTTCGAAGAAGTGACCGGGCTTCCACCACATCGAGAGATTGAGTTCCGTATTGATTTGGTGAAAGATGCCAGACCTATAGTGATGCCACTTCGTCGTATGGCACCAAGGGAGCAGCGAGAACTCGAGGTGCAACTCAGCGATCTTTTGAAGAAGGGATTTATCAGAAGGAGTGTTTCTGAATGGGGAGCACCAGTTGTGTTTGCTACCAAGGCGGATGGTTCCCTTTGTTTGTGTGTAGACTACCGCGAGTTGAATAAAGTGACGAGGAAGAGCAAGTATCCTCTACCGCGGATAGATGATTTGTTTGATCAGTTGAGTGGCGCGAGAGTATTTTCTCAGTTGGATCTCGCGACAGGTTTTCATCAGCTTAGAGTGGAAGCTGAGAGCATAGCTAAAACGGCATTTCGGACGCCGTCTGGGTTTTATGAGTGGTTGGTCATGCCATTCGGGCTGACCAATGCCCCAGCATATTTTGTGGATCTTATGAATAGGGTATTCAGAGATCAGTTGAATAAGTTTGTCCTTGTGTTCGTTGATGATATTTTGGTCTATTCGAGGACAGAGGAAGAACACAAGGAACATTTAAGAATAGTGATGGAGGTGTTGAGAAAATACCAATTGAAAGCAAAGTTTTCTAAGTGTCACTTCTGGAAGAGGGAAGTGAGGTTCTTGGGCCATGTTGTTTCAGAAAATGGTATCGCCGTGGATCCTGCGAAGGTAGCTACGGTGCAAGATTGGTCTACGCCCAAGAATGCAACAGATGTGAGAAGTTTCTTGGGGTTAGCTGGATATTATCTGAAGTTTATCCAAGGTTTCTCCAAGATAGCAGCACAATTGACCCAGTTGACCAAGAAGAATCAAGCTTTTGTCTGGGATGAAAGGTGCGAGAATGCATTCAAGAGTCTAAAGGACAAGTTGACAAGCGCACCAGTGTTAGTCATTCCTAAGGGGAATGAAGAGATGACGGTATACACAGACGCTTGTGGCACCGGACTGGGTGCTGTATTGATGCAAAGTGGTAGAGTTGTAGCTTACGCAAGTCGGCAATTGAAACCGCACGAGAGAAGATACCCTACGCATGATTTGGAATTGGCAGTGATCGTGTTCGTGTTGAAGATGTGGAGACACTATCTCTTGGGAGAAAGATTTGAGCTGTTTACAGATCATAAGTCGTTGTAGTATCTCTTCTCCCAAAAGGATCTAAATCTCCGGCAACAAAGGTGGTTAGAATTCTTGGCTTCCTATGATTTTGACATCGCATATACACCGGGAAAGGGCAATGCGGTGGCTGATGCATTGAGTAGGAGACATGCCAGTTTAGGGGATATGTTTCTAGAATGGAAGCAACTGGAGTATATCGCGGGGTTTGATTTCAAACCAAAGTGCGAATTGGATCCAGAAATGTTAGCAAGTTTGACGGTCAGACCCACTTTGATTGAGCGGATCGGCTCTAGTCAGAGGGACGATCATAACCTACTGGAAATCATCTCCAAGTTAGAGATGGGTATCGATGAGGAGATGAACAAGTATGGGCTTGATCGAGATGGATGGCTTAGAAAGAATGGAAAGCTTGTTGTACCCAATGTCAATGGATTGAGAGATGAAGTGCTTAGAGGATGTAATCACTAAAAACTGACTATACACCCCGGTGGTAACAAGATGTATCGAGACATGAAGCAGACCTACTACTGGGAAGGGATGAAAAGAGACATTGGGAAGTTTATATCCAAATGCATGAATTGCCAGCTAGTTAAAGCCGATCAAAAGAAGCCTAGTGGGTTGTTACAGCCATTAGAAATTCCCGAATGGAAATGGGAGCAAGTCTCGATGGATTTCATCGATGGTTTACCAAGGACAAGATCGGGACATGATAGCATTTGGGTGATTGTGGACCGATTGACTAAGAGTGCAAGATTCATACTAGTCAAATCGACCAGAACGGCAGCTAAATTAGTAGAATTGTATATGAAGTGGGTATTGAGATTTCATGGAGTACCTAAAAGCATTGTGAGTGACCGAGACCCGTTGTTCACTAGTGGGTTTTGGAAGAGCTTACAAGAGGCTCTAGGGTCAGAATTACATCTCAGTACCGCATATCATCCTCAGACCGACGGTCAGACGGAGAGGGTGAATCGTATTTTGGAAGATCTCTTGAGAGCATGTATATTGGATTTTGGTGGATCATGGGATGACCATTTGCATCTAGTAGAGTTTACATATAACAATAGCTACCAATCCAGTATCGGTATGGCTCCGTTTGAAGCTTTGTACGGAAGACCGTGCAACTCACCATCATGTTGGATAGAGACTGGCGAGAAGTTTATGCTTGGACCAGATGTGGTGAGGGAAACTTCAGATAAGATTAAGATCATTCAACAACGAATGAAGGCTGCCCAAGATAGGCAGAAGAGTTATGCTGATAAGAGGAGAAGAGACTTAAAATTCTCCGTTGGTGACTTGGTGTTTGTCAAGATTTCTCCGTTGAAGGGCGTAATACGATTTGGCAGGAGAGGCAAGTTGGCACCAAGATTTGTTGGCCCATTCCCTGTTCTTGAACTAGTCGGGAATTTGGCATATAGAATTGACTTACCAGAGAAGATGGCGGGAGTTCACAATGTATTTCATGTTTCCCAACTAAGGAAGTTCGTTCACGACTCAGATATGACTATTTCACCTGATCAGTTAGAGGACTTCGAAGTAGAACCCGAGGCGGTTGGGAACCGCAAGCCGGCCCGTATTGTCGAGCACGACATGAAGCAACTTCGAAGGAAGGCGGTGAAGCTAGTCAAGGTTCAGTGGAGCGAGGACGAGAATGATTGTACTTGGGAGACAGAGGAGAACATTAGGAAGACACACCCAGAACTCTTTGCCTGGTAAGATTTTGACTTCGATTTAGTTTTCCGCATGCTAGGATAGGCTTGTTTGCTTGTTTTGCATGTTTGATTGTTGTATGTGGTTGTTAGGCATGCGGGATCCTTTGTATGTTTTGGGTTAAGGAATTTCAGGGACGAAATTTCTTAAGGGGGGAGAGTGTAACGACCCGTATTCTACGCATCATAGGATCGAAGAATATTTATTTCTTTCACATATGAAGTCGTATGGTCATGTAACTTTGGGAGACGACTATTGGGGACCTTTCCCATGTTCATGATTTTTCCCGATTTTTAAATGACCATTTTACCCCTAGTTGGTACTGTTTTGGCCATAACTTTTGACTGGAAATGAATTTTGACCTGAAACCACTTCCATTGGCTCCGGATGATGGTTTCTCTTTCCGTAGAGTGGTCATAATAGCCAAACGGACTTACCGTTTGGGAGATATGACTGAATGAAGATTTAGAGGGTTAATTTTAGCTAATTGGGCTTAACCGGGTGATTAGCAGCTAGGCCCAGAGGGGAATTTCGGGTTTAGAGGCATAGGAGGGCTGATTAGGGTTAGGAAATCACTTTCATTTCAGTTTTGAGCCGCCACAAACCTTCTTGAGATCCTAGTAATGGCTTCCATCCTCTAAAACCACTCCAAAACACATTTTTAGTGAAGATTAATCCTAAACTGCATCAAATCAGGGCCAAATAGCAACAGAGCAAGGTTGGAGCTGCTGCTACATATAGGAATTCGACCCAAACAGAGAGTATTTCAGATTTGGTGTTTTATTTTGTGGCCAAGGTGAGTGATTAGCATCATTTTGGCACTAATTACAGTTAATTAAGGGTAATTAGTGAAGATTAGCGAATTTATACACTAATAAATTCTAGAAAAATGTTTATAAATTCTTAAATAATATTTTATGCCTCTGTTAGAAATTTGGTTCGATTTGATTAAGTTTTGTTAAACCTATGATTAGTTATGCTTAAACATACTTAAGGGAAATTATGGGGTTTTGGGTATATTTGATCCATTTTGACATATAAATTCATTGTTTTGGTGTTTGTGGTTAGTTTGCTATATTGCTATGACTGTTTGACATGATTTGTGATTGATTAGTATAGTTAGATTTGTCGAAAACGTCGTCGAATGGCGTAAACAAGTTGCTGGAAAGAGTTGCAGAAAGTTGTGCAGGGTTTCAGATCGGATATGGGCTCGGATCGGATAGGAGACCTGGGCAAGGAACCCGACCCGAACCAGAATTTGGCACAAAAGAGGCTTGGCAAAAAGGAAGGCCATGTTGGTTAAGCTGGGGATCAGACTCACTTAAAGACGAAGGGCTCGGATCGGATCGACTTAAGGATGAAAGGCTAGGACTGGAGTAAGGCGAAGGGATCGGATCGGCTAAAGGAGTAGGATCGGATCGGCTAAAGGAAGCGGATCGGATCGGAGTAAATGGAGAACGAGGGAGCTGATCGGAGAAGGAGCATGAACTGGAGGGAAGATAGCAACCCGACCCGACCCGGAGGAGGATACCCTACCCGAACCGATGCGACGCTGTGGACCCGAACCGAACCGCTACAGGAGAAGACTACGAACCGACCCGAAGTAGAGGACCCGACCCGAACTGATGGCTAGAAGGAGAACCCGACCCGACCCAGTATTGACCAATAACCCGAGATGCAAAGGTAGTCCAATATGGGAAGTTAGAGCTCAGGATCCAGTTGGGAACCGATGAGTTCACTTCATGATTGGGCTTTGCTGCGGGACGTGTGCCAAGGGGCAGTCGATGTTTATGACTTTGGATCACTATGTATGGGAAGTATGTGAACGGATTCAGGGCTGCAATGGCCTAGGTACGACTAAAGGGCTATAGACCAATGAAGTGGGGTCATTTGTAATGATTTGGTCATGACTCCACGTGGTAAGCTTGGTAGTAGCAGTAGTTGTACAAGTTGAACTCCGTCACTACTTCGATGGGTCTAGTGATTGACAGTGGTGGACATCGTATGCTTTACGCACTGAGTGAGAGGTGTGAGGATGGTTGCTATGGTTGATTTGTTTGCTATCATTATGACATGCACACCCCACCCCCGTATTCTTACACTATTTATTATGGCACCTTAGAGTACTGTACGGTATGTGGTACTAACTCTTTGGTTGCAGGTCCAGGTTCAGGTATGGTTTAGTATACCTGTTATTGTTCTGTTTAGATGCTTATCGCTCATACCAGGCTTTATGTCTGACCCAGAGTTTTATGTCTCCTCTTATTACTCTGTGTGCTCACACGAGCAGACTAGAGACAGGTTAGCTGGTGATGCACGGGTAGATGATCCGGAGACGAGCAGGAGGCTTCCACGTAATATATATATAGAGTATTCTCCCTGTGTTGTTGAAGATCACTGCTTGGGCATTAGTGGTGCATCTTCTACTTTAGCTTTCTTTTGTTTAGAGGCAGTAAATTTGGAAAGTTGTAATAAGCTGTATTTGGATTTCCGCTGCTCTGATGTTGATGTTGATTTTAGTTATCAGCTTATGCACTGTCTCACCTGTTTATGTCAAGTATGTTATTATTATTATACTTTACTCCATGCGCTGTGAGACATTCTACAGGTTTCTTGTTAGTCAATTCTCTTCTTTCCTTTCTTCTGACGACCGTCCCGTGCTAGTTGGGCATGTGTACAGCGCACTTTCGGAGGAAATGCAGGCTGGTGCGGGGCGGGCCATCACAGAAACCGTAGGCACTATTCAGTACATCCATCCTAGGCAATCTCTACCTAGGACTTATACAACAGCCCTTGCACTTTACTCCGTCTTCAATATATTCAGCATACTTGGTTTGCAACGCTTATGCCAATACGGAGTGGTTTTTCGGATAATAATCCAACCGGTCTCTCCATATTAACAACGTTAAAATGGTCAAAACTTTGATAGTCGGTGATTTAACTATCAAATGAAAAATGTCTGTGTACACACAACGATCTTATTTCCAAATGGAATTATCGATCCAATCATCAAACATATATATATATATATATATATTCATATCTCCTTATTTTCTATGTTTCGAAAATATATGTTATTAACACTGGAAAACATTTCCATGTATCGCCTTCTTTTATTTTATATACTTAGAAAATATCTTCTATTTATAATTGGGAAATATTCCAATTACTTATCTCTTTCACGACCATTCATTTCTATACTTAGGAAATATTTATTATTATATTTCCAAAATTCCACTTACTTAGGTTAAAACGAATGTTGTACAAAACACTGTTACAACAACCCAAAATATTCATTTAACTAAATTTCTTTAAACATCTCTCTTCGAGACTGAATCTTGTTATTTATCGGTTAATAATGAAATCAATCAAGTTGGGGTATAACTACCTCTCAGACCTTGACTGAAAACATCTTTAACTTCAAAACAGACAAGACCGCTTACCTCGAATAAACAACATTATATTAAACCAATTTTCCATTTATAAAACGTATATACTTTCCTCTTTCTATTCTTATTCGATCTAAATTCATAGAATTTCTTTTTGTTTATAATATTCTATTTTTAATTCGTTTCCTTATCGAATTCTATATATATCGATACATTGATTTCTAATTATCAAATTTTCTTAAAAATATTCTAACTCCTTAAATTTCCGGAAAAATTCGCCATAACCTCCTTTGTACTGGGAGCATCGGGAAAATCCCCAAACCGCCACACAGGCCTCTCTATTCAAAAAGAAAAATCAAAAATCCAAGCGACTTGCCGATACGGCGCATAAAAACCCATATTCAATTTAAAGACGTACCTTTTGTCTAGCATTCTATTTATATCTCCTCATTAACTTCATTCCAAACCTATTTAACCTATATCTTCCCATTCCCATTTTATGTTTCAACTTAATCCAATTGTTTTAACTCAATTCGTTAATTAGTTCTTTAATCAGCTCGTTTGCTCATTTCATATTCTATTTGAACATATCACATTCAAATATATTTTTAACTTGCTTATTACCCGTCGAATCCCATTTTTGATTCAAATTTCATATTCAACTTCGTATTTGAATTTACAAACCCCTTTTCTGATCCAAAGTTCAATTTCGATTTCAAATTCCATTAACTAGTTTTTCTTCTTAGTTAATTCAATTCAACAAATAAAAATCAGATTTTTGTTTCAAAAATCACTTCATTAATCCTCTTGAGTTTAGATATATTTTATAACCCAAATCTGGATTTTTCTAATGAAGGTTCGGGCTATTTGCACAAAATCCTTTTATAAATTTTAAATAAACCATTATGGTTTTATAATGGTTCTAGCGCTGTTTTTCTGAAAATTTGATTTTGACGTAACTCAAAATCTATACGACGAAATCCAAATTTTTCTCTTCCATTAGAAAACTATTATTCAACTGGTCCTGACGATTCTTGTTTCAAAGAATTCCGACTTAAATTGAGTTCTGCATACTCAATTGAAGTTCGAAACGCCAATTTACGAACTGGCGCGCCGTGGCGAGTTCGTTTTAATTATATTTAATATATAAACATTCTAAACTTTGTTTATATATAAATTTCAACTCCTTTCTAATATATATATAGATAGATATTTCATACCAATTTTCCATATTCAACTCAATGATTCTGATTATTTATAATCGCTGATTTTTCCTTACTCAGTTATACCTTTATTTATACTCGACTTTTTTATTTCAAATCCCAATTCCTTTTATAAATAAATTATAAAATTCGATATAATTGAATTCCAGTTATAACTCCTTTGGATTTTCTCAATTCAGATTATATTTCGAACTCCGAAATAAAATCAATCGTCTCATTTCAAAACACTTTCCAATTCATTTTTAAATTCATTTTTGAATTTAAACTGTTACATTATCTCATGATAATTTATTTTCACCATATTTATAAACATCGTTTATAATTTCAACTTCCTTGTTTTATATATTTAAACAAGTTCCCTTTTCAAATTTCTATTTGAAATTCCATCCATTTGATATTCCGAATTGCGGAATAAAACTGCTGTTCCCTTTCGAATGATTTCAAATTCTATTCTTAAATTCATATTTTAATTTAAATATTCAAATTATATCTTGATAATGAATTCATTATATTTATAACCACCATTTTATAAATTTCCTTGTTTTATATTTAAACAAGTCTTATTTCGAAATCTATTCAACACCAAAATCTTATTTTGGAAATTTCTATTTATAATAACTTATATATATAACACCCAATTTATTTCCATATTCAATTTAACTTCTATTTAAATAAATTTGAATTAATCGAATTCGAATCATAAATCCTTATCGATTTATTTTCGTTCAATTTATATTCTGAACATCAGAATAAATTCCATCGTTTATTTTTGTAAACCGATTTCCCATTTCTATTTTTAAATTCACATTTGAATTTAAATATTCAAATTATCCAATGATAATTTTTCCATTTTATTTATAAACACCTTTTAATTTACTTGTATATATTTAGACAAGTCTCGATTTCAAATTCTATTTTTAATAAAATTTCTACTTTGGAAAAAAATAAATTTCCCTTTTCTAAATTCACACCTGTGTTTATATTTCCTGAATTATCCAAATGATAACTCATTTTACTTCATTTATAAACTTCGTTTATAAATGAACTATTTATAAACTTTGTTTATAAAGGAACTACTTGTTTTATTTTTCAAAACAAGTTTATATTTCAATCTACTTAAAAATTCAAATTCTATTCTAGAAAAATAGAATTTCCCTTTTAAATCTCAAATATCCCTTTCATGATATTTTTATAAATTAACACTTAGGCCCAGTGATATTTAAACACCAAAAAATTGATTATCTATTTCCGGGTTTCTAACACATCATATATGACATTATATATGCAAACAAATAAACAAATAGATAATATATTTTTGAGGAATCCAGTCGGATTCCTCCAACCAGTTTTCCTGCATCCACAGACGTTAGTCAACATAGTAATACCCATCCTGCTTCGAGGCAGGATATCGCGGTATGAAGGTCATCCACTAATATATATTTGTGGGGCGCATTGGGAAATCATCCGCTATGAAACTGCGGGCATCCGCTAATGAGACTGCGGGAACAATCCAATCATAAACCCAATATATATAATAGCCAACCCTAAATAACTAATATATTTAAATCAACCAGAAAGCATTCAAACAAGCAACAACAATTATTTTTACCAAATCAAAATAATTCTAAATAATAGGTGAGTGAGATTTACTCACCGTGATTTTATTTCGATCCATTCTGATTTTGTTTTAAATCTTGATTATGGAATCTCCAGCTTCGAAAACTCGACTGACTTTGTCCGATAAAATCTTGTATACATTTTAATGACATTTATTATTTATCGAAAAATTTAAATATGATTAAGAATAAATTACGGAATTAAAATTATTACCTTTGACCATTTTCTTTTCTATATTCCAAGCCTTATTGTGACGGCCCGCCCGGACCAGTCGGCATTTCCTCCGAAAGTGCGTTGTACACATACCCGACTAGCACGGAACGGTCGCCAAAGAAAGGAAAGAAGAGAGTGAACTAACAAAGAACCTGTAGAATGTCTCACAGCGCACGGAACAAAATATAATAACAACATACTTGGCATAAAACAGGCGAGACAGTGCATAAGCTGAAAACTAAACGTCGTAGCAGCGGAAAATCCAAATACAGCTTATGTTCCACATCATCATTATTACAACTTTAAAACTGTCTCTAAAGCAAAAGAAAGGAAAGGCACACTACTAATGCCCAAAGTAATGACCAGCAGCGACACAGGGAGAATATCTATATATATCATACGTGGTAGCCTCCTGCTCGTCACCGGTACAACTACTGCATCACCAGCTAACTTGTCTCTAGTCTGCTCGTTTAGGAGCACCCAGAGTAATAAGAAGAGACATAAAACTCTGGGTCAGACAAAAGTCTGGTATGAGCGATAAACATCAAAACAGAACAATAACAGGTATACTAAACCATACCTGAACCTGGACCTGCAACCAAAGAGTTAATACTACATACGGTACAATACTCTAAGGTGCCACTAACATATGGTGTAAAGAATACGGGGGTGGGGGTGTGCATGTCATAGTGATGACAAACAAATCAAGCATGGCAACCAACCTCACATCTCTCACTCAGTGCGTAAAACATACGATGTTCACCACTTCGATCACTAAACCCATCGAGGTAATGACGGAGTTCGACTTTTACAACTACTGCTACCACCAAGCTTATCCCATGGGATCATGACCAAACCTTTTTAAATGACCCCACTTCATTGGTCTATAGCCCACTACTCGTACCTACGCCACTGTGGCCCTGAATCCGTCCACGTACCTCCCATACATAGTGATCCAAAGTCCTAGACATCGACAACCCCTTAGCACACGCCCCGCAGCAACGTCCAATCATGAAGTTAACTCATTGGTTCCCAACTGGATCCTGAGTTCTACTTCCTATTTGGACTACCTTCGCATCTCGGGTCTTTGGTTGAGTTGGTGCTGGTCTTCAGAAGAGTCATCGCGTAGTAGGAGTAGAGGTCCAAACTCGGTTCGGTTCGGTCTATAGTGCTCAGGCTCCCCGTTTAGTTCAGCTTATTTCCCCTCCTTCGCCACGGTTCGGGTTCACCTCCTCCATGAGGTTTGGTTCGGGTTCACCTCCTCAATACGGTTCGGTTCAGGTTCCCTCCTCAATGCGGTTCGGTTCGGGTTCCCTCCTCAATGCGGTTCGCTTCGGGTTCCCTCCTCAATGTGGTTTGGTTCGGGTTCCCTCCTCAATGCGGTTCAGTTCGGGTTCCCTCCTCAATGCGGTTCGGTTCAGGTTTCCTCCTCAATGCGGTTCGGTTCGGGTTCCCTCCTCAATGCGGTTCGGTTCGTGTTCCCATCCGATCCGATCCGGTTCGGGTACTTTCCGGCACTTTTCCTGCAACTTCCAACGACTGTTTATACGCCACTCGACGACGTTTTCGACCACTCCAAATATTTTAGACAATCACAAGGCATACCATACAATCATAGCAACAAATAGAAGCGATCACAAACAGCAAAACAACAACTTGATAGGTTAAAATGGATCAAACATAACCAAAACCCCATATTTCCCCTTAATCATGTTCAAGTATAATTAATGATAGGATTAGCAAAACTTAACCAAATTAGCCCAAGTTTCTAACAGAGGTCTAAAACATCATTTCGAATTTTATAAATATTTCTCCAGATTTTTAACATGTATAATTTCACTAATTATCACTAACTACCCTTAATTAACCATAATTAGTGAGGAACTATACAAATCACTCACCTTTGCCATAAATAAAATATCAAATCTGAAATGATTCTCTGTTTGGCGCTATTCCCAAGTCTATACAGCAGTTCTACCTTGATTCTTGTGTTAATCCGCTTTGATTTGATATAGATTTGGCTTAATTAGCGATTAGAAGGTGATTTGGGTGTTTTAGCAAGTGGAGGCCATTGCTAGGTTGATAGGAATGTCTTAGGCGGCTGGAAAATGAAGTAAAATTCGTTTTCTAAACCCTAGCAGCCCTCATATACTCTTAATCCCGAAATACCCCAGTGGGCTTAGATGTTAATCACCCGATTAGGCCCAATTAAGCTGTTTTTCACCATCTGAATCTTGTTTCAGCCATATCTCCCAAACAGTGAGTCCGTTTGGCTAATGTGACCATTCTACGGAAAGGTAAACCATCATCCGAACCTAATGGAAGTGGTTTTAGGTCAAAACTCCTTTCTAATCAAAAGTTATGGCCAAAACAAGATCAGTTAGGGCAAAACGGTCATTTAAAAATCATCAAAAATCATGAACGTGGGAAATAACCCCACTAGTCGTCTCCCAATGTTACATGACCATACGACTTCATATGTGAAAGAAATAAATATTCTACGATCCTTCGATGCGTAGAATGCGGGTCGTTACATTCTTCGCCCCTTAAGAAATTTCGTCCCCGAAATTCCTTCACCCAAAACATACAAAGTATCCCGCATGCCTACCAGCCATATACAACAGTCAAACATGTAAAACAAACAAAACAAACCTATCCTAGCATGCAGAAAGACTAAATCGAAACAGAAATCTTACCAGGCGAAGAGTTCTGGATACATCTTCCTAATGCTCTCCTCTGTCTCCTAAGTACAGTCATTCTCATTCTCGTCCCACTGACTTTGACTAATTTCATCGCCTTCCTTCGAAGTTGCTTCGTATCGTTCCCGACAATACGCATAGGCTTGCGGTTCCCAACCGCCTCGGGTTCAACCTCGATATCATCCAACTGATCAGGTGAAATAGTCACATCGGGGTCATGCACGAACTTCCTTAACTGGGAAACATGAAATACGTTGTGAACTCCTGCCATCTTGTCTGGTAATTCTACTTTATATGCCAAATTCCCAATTTTCTCAAGAACTGGGAATGGACCAACAAATCTTGGTGCTAACTTGCCTCTCCTACTAAATCGCATCACGCTCTTCAACGGAGAAATCTTGACGAACACCAAGTCGCCAATGGAGAACTTTAATTCTCTTCTCCTCTTATTAGCATAACTCTTCTGCCTATCTTGGACAACCTTCACTCGCTTTTGGATAACCTTAATCTTGTCTGATGTTTCTCTTATTACTTCTGGTCTAAGCACATATTTCTCACTGGTCTCTAACCAACATGACAGTGAGTTGCACAGTCTTCCATACAAAGCTTCAAATGGAGCCATACCAATACTGGATTGATAACTGTTATTATAGGCAAACTCTACTAGATGCAGATGGTCATCCCATGATCCACCAAAATCCAATACACAAGCTCTTAAGAGATCTTCTAATACACGATTCTCCCTCTCTGTCTGACCGTCGGTTTGAGGATGATACGCGGTACTGAGATGTAATTCTGATCCTAACACCTCTTGTAAGCTCTTCCAAAATCCACTAGTGAACAACGGATCTAGGTCACTCACAATGCCTTTGGGTATTCCATGAAATCTCACTACCTACTTCATATACAGTTCAGCTAACTTAGCTGCCGTTCTACTCGACTTGACGGGTATAAACCTTGCTCTCTTAGTCAATCGGTCCACAATCCCCCAATTGCTATCATGGCCCGATCTAGTCCTTGTAACCCATCAATGAAATCCATTGAGACTTTTTCCCATTTCCATTCTGGAATTTCTAATGGTTGCAACAAACCACTAGGCTTCTTTTTCTCAGCTTTAACTAGCTGGCAATTCATGCATTTGGATATAAACTTCCCAACATCTCTTTCATTCCTTCCCAGTAGTAGGTCTGCTTCATGTCTCGATACATCTTGTTACCACCGGGGTGTATAGTCAGTTTTGAGTGATGACATTCTCTAAGCACTTCATCTCTCAATCCATTGACAATGGGTACAACTAGTCTTCCATCTTTTCTAAGCCATCCATCTCGATCAAGCCCATACTTGTTCATCCCTTCGTCGATTCCCATCTCTATCTTTGAGATGATTTCCAATAGGTTAGGATCGTTCCTCTGACTGGAACCAATCCGCTCAATCAAAGTGGGTCTGATCGTCAAACTTGCTAACATTTCTGGATCCAATTCGCACTTTGGTCTGAAATCATACCCAGCAATGTACTCCAGTTGCTTCCATTCTAGAAACATAGCCCCTAAACTCGTATGTCTTCTACTCAATGCATCAGCTACCGTGTTGCCCTTCCTCGGTGTATATGCGATATCGAAATCATAAGAAGCTAAGAATTCTAACCATCTTTGCTATTGGAGATTTAGGTCCTTCTGAGAGAAAAGATATTTTAACGATTTATGATCAGTAAACAACTCGAATCTTTCTCCCAAGAGATAGTGTCTCCACATCTTTAATGCAAACACGATCGCTGCCAATTCCAAATCATGGGTAGGGTATCTTTTCTCATGCGGTTTCAGTTGCCGACTTGCATAAGCTACAACCCTACCTCCTTGCATCAATACAACATCTAGTCTGGTCCACAGGCATCCGTGTATACCGTCATCTCTTCATTCCCCTTAGGAATGACTAACAATAGTGCGCGCGTCAACTTTTCCTTTAGACTCTTGAATGCATTCTCGCACTTTTCGTCCCAGACGAAAGCTTGATTCTTCTTGGTGAACTGAGTCAACGGTGCCGCTACCTTGGAGAAGTCTTGGATAAACTTACTATAATATCCATCTAACCCCAAGAAACTTCTTACGCCTGTTGCATTCTTGGGCGTAGACCAATCTTGTACCATAGCGACTTTCGCAGGATCCACGACAATACCATTCTCTGAAACAACATGGCCCAAGAACCTCACTTTCTTTCTCTAGAAGTGACATTTAGAAAATTTTGCTTTCAGTTGGTGTTTCCTCAACACCTCCATCACTGTCCTCAAATGTTCCTTGTGTTCTTCCTCGTTCTTTGAGTAAACCAAAATATCATCCACGAACACAAGAACAAACTTATTCAACTGATCTTTGAATACCATATTCATAAGATCCACAAAATATGCTGGCGCATTGGTCAACCCAAATGGCATGACCAACCACTCATAAAATCCAAACGGCGTCCAAAAGGTCGTTTTAGCTATACTCTCAGCTTCCACTCTAAGCTGATGAAAACCTGTCGCGAGATCCAACTGGGAGAATACTCTTGCGCCACTCAACTGATCAAACAAATCATCTATCCACGGTAGAAGATAATTATTCTTCCTTGTCACTTTATTCAATTCGCGGTAGTCCACACACAATCGAAGGGAGCCATCTACCTTGGTAGCAAACACAACTGGTGCTCCCCACTCAGAAACACTTCTTCTGATAAATCCTTTCTTCAAAAGATCGCTTACTTGCAACCCGAGCTTTGCTGATCCCTTGGTGACATACGACGAAGTGGCATCACTATAGGTCTGGCATATTTCACTAAATCAATATGGAACTCAATCTCTCGGTGTGGTGGAAGCCCGGTCACTTCCTCGAAGACGTCCGGATACTGGCCAACCACGGGCAAACCTGATAACTCATCATGTGGGATGTCAAGGGAATTTAGAAAACTAGCCATTACCCCATCACTAGGTAGACCACCAAACACTACCCTCCGCCCATCATTCTCTCTAGCTGTCACCAAAAAGCCCTCAAAGTCTACCACCACCCCGTATCTTTGGAGCCAATTGACCACCAGAATAACGCCAAACCCAGTAAAGCCCAAAACAAAGCAACCACAAATAAACATGCATCCATGACTCGATAAGACCACATTACGGCAAACCATGCTAAGGCTAGTCGAACAACCAATCGGGTTCGTCACTTCTAAAGGTCTATCGACTATCTCGGGCTCCAATCCCAACCTATCTACCAGGTCACTAGATATGAAGGAACGGGAAGCTCCGGTATCAAACAATACTCGAACAGGAACATCATAAACAGAAAGCATACCTTTGATAACGACAATCTTTCCTTTCTCCGCCGCAGTTGGGGCATTCGACGAAGAAGGAACAGCATTGATAGCATATGCTTTCACAATCTGCTTTTCCTTAGGGGGTTGCAGACACTTGTCCTTGTGATGTCCTGCATGGCCACAGTTGAAGCACTTCCTATCCGTTGGCTTGGCCCGACACTCTTTGGCATAGTGGCCCTTCTTACCACAGCTGAAGCACTCAACATCTTTCTTATTCTTTTTCTTCTAGCCATCCTCAGTCTGATTCTGTTTTCTATTATTCTGAGAACCGTTCTTGCCTCCACCGCTTGCTTGCGGCTTTGGCTCTTCTGCAGATGCGACCTCAGTCTTCGACTTAGGGTATAGGCTCTCTGATCTCAAAGCTTTCCCCACAATCGATTCAAAAGTCTCATCGATGTAGTTAATAAGCCTTTCCCCCAAGTATTGATCCAACCCTGTTATGAACTTCTCATTCTTCTTCTTGGGAGTGTCAATGAGGGATAACCCATACTTCGATAAAGTATCGAATTCTGCAATATACTCCGAGATAGCTCTCCCATTTTGCTTGAGTTCCAAGAATTTCCTAAATAACACTGACTTCTGAGCAGCTGGAATGAATTTATCGCTAAAGCGAGCCTTAAACTGATCCCAAGTAATCTGATCCTCGGGAGTAGCTGCCTTTATAGCATTCCACCAATTCATTGCCCGTCCTGGCAGCTGACGGGACGCTAGCTTCCTTTTCATTGCATCCTCGATACCTAAGTCTTCGAAGATACGCTCGCAGCTATCCAACCAATCCTGAACTTCTGTAGCCGATTCTGTTCCGTGGAACGGCTTTCCACCAAGACTAGTGTAATCCTTGCATAGCTTGGCAAAATCGGCTCTACGCGCATGCACCGCTACACCACCACCATTTGCAGCATTGGGAGCTGCTCCTTGCACATTTCTAAGCATCTCTCTCATGAAGTCAGTAAACATAGCCCTCATGACAGGATCATTCCCATTGTTGCCTCCTCTACCAGCACCCCTCGTATATCGACTCATCATTCAATCTGTAAAGGGAAACGATTAACCATTCTCTTTGTGGTGTCAGTGCAGTGCAACTTCATCCTTAGCTATACTAATAGTATATATATATATATATGTATATATATAGCTTTTGAAAACCCAAAATAATCACAAATATGCGCTCTCATATACGTATTATCTCTCCCTGGTGTCTTTCCCTAGGTTAACTACGCAACCTAGAGCTCTGATACCAAGTGTGACGGCCCGCCCAGACCAGTCGGCATTTCCTCCGAAAGTGCGCTGTACACATACCCGACTAGCACGGAACGGTCGCCAAAGAAAGGAAATAAGAGAGTGAACTAACAAAGAACCTATAGAATGTCTCACAGCGCACAGAACAAAATATAATAACAATATACTTGGCATAAAACATGCGAGACAGTGCATAAGCTGAAAACTAAACATCGTAGCATCGAAAAATCCAAATACAGCTTATGTTCCACATCATCATTATTACAACTTTAGAACTGTCTCTAAAGCAAAAGAAAGGAAAGGCACACTACTAATGCCCAAAGTAATGACCAGCAGCGACACAGGGAGAATACCTATATATATCTTACGTGGTAGCCTCCTGCTCGTCACCGGTACAACTACTGCATCACCAGCTAACTTGTCTCTAGTCTGCTCGTTTAGGAGCACCCAGAGTAATAAGAAGAGACATAAAACTCTGGGTCAGACAAAAGTCTGGTATGAGCGATAAACATCAAAACAGAACAATAACAGGTATACTAAACCATACCTGAACCTGGACCTGCAACCAAAGAGTTAATACTACATACGGTACAATACTCTAAGGTGCCACTAACATATGGTGTAAAGAATACGGGGGTGGGGGTGTGCATGTCATAGTGATGACAAACAAATCAAGCATGGCAACCATCCTCACATCTCTCACTCAGTGCGTAAAACATACGATGTCCACCACTTCGATCACTAAACCCATCGAGGTAATGACGGAGTTCGACTTTTACAACTACTGCTACCACCAAGCTTATCCCATGGGATCACGACCAAACCTTTTTAAATGACCCCACTTCATTGGTCTATAGCCCACTACTCGTACCTACGCCACTGTGGCCCTGAATCCGTCCACGTACCTCCCATACATAGTGATCCAAAGTCCTAGACATCGACAACCCCTTAGCACACGTCCCGCAGCAACGTCCAATCATGAAGTTAACTCATTGGTTCCCAACTGGATCCTGAGTTCTACTTCCTATTTGGACTACCTTCGCATCTCGGGTCTTTGGTTGAGTTGGTGTTGGTCTTCAGAAGAGTCATCGCGTAGTAGGAGTAGAGGTCCAAACTCGGTTCGGTTCGGTCTATAGTGCTCAGGCTCCCCGTTTAGTTCAGCATATTTCCCCTCCTTTGCCACGGTTTGGGTTCACCTCCTCCATGCGGTTCGGCTCGGGTTCACCTCCTCCATGCGGTTTTGTTCGGGTTAACCTCCTCCATGCGGTTCGGTTTGGGTTCACCTCCTCAATATAGTCCGGTTCGGGTTCCCTCCTCAATGCGGTTCGGTTGGGTTCCCTCCTCAATGCGGTTCGGTTCGGGTTCCCTCCTCAATGCGGTTCGGTTCGGGTTCCCTCCTCAATGTGGTTCGATTCGGGTTCTCTCCTCAATGAAGTTCGGTTCGGGTTCCCTCCTCAGTGCGGTTCGGTTCGGGTTCCCTCCTCAGTGCAGTTCGGTTCGGGTTCCCTCCTCAATGCGGTTTGGTTCGGGTTCCCATCCGATCCGATCTGGTTCGGGTACATTCCTGCACTTTTCCTGCAACTTCCAACGACTGTTTATATGCCACTCGACGGCGTTTTCGACCACTCTAACTATTTTAGACAATCACAAAGCATACCATACAGTCATAGCAACAAATAGAAGTGATCACAAACACCAAAACAACAACTTGATAGGTTAAAATGGATCAAACATAACCAAAACCCCATATTTCCCCTTAATCATGTTCAAGTATAATTAATGATAGGATTAGCAAAACTTAACCAAATTAACCCAAGTTTCTAACAGAGGTCTAAAACATCATTTCGAATTTTATAAATATTTTTCCAGATTTTTAACATGTATAATTTCATTAATTATCACTAATTACCCTTAATTAACCATAATTAGTGAGGAACTATGCAAATCACTCACCTTTGCCACAAATAAAATATCAAATCTGAAATGATTCTTTATTTGGCGCTATTTCCAAGACTATACAGCAGTTCTACCTCGATTCTTGTGCTAATCCGCTTTGATTTGATATAGATTTGGCTTAATTAGCGATTAGAAGGTGATTTGGGTGTTTTAGCAAGTGGAGGCGACTGCTAGGTTGAGAGGAATGTCTTAGGTGGCTGGAAAATGAAGTAAAATTCGTTTTCTAAACCCTAGCTGCCCTCTTATACTTTTAATCCCGAAATACCCCAGTGGGCTTAGCTGTAAATCACCCGGTTAGGCCCAATTAAGCTGTTTTTCACCATCTGAAACTTGTTTCAGCCATATCTCCTAAACGGTGAGTCCGTTTGGCTAATGTGACCACTCTACGGAAAGGTAAACCATCATCTGGACCTTATGGAAGTGGTTTCAGGTCAAAATTCCTTTCCAATCAAAATTTATGGCCAAAACAAGATCGGCAAGGGGCAAAACGGTCATTTAAAAATCGGCAAAAATCGTGAACATGGGAAATGACCCGCCTAGTCGTCTCCCAAAGTTACATGACCATACGACTTCGTATGTGAAAGAAACAAATATTCTACGATGCTTCGATGCATAGAATGCGGGTCGTTACACTTATGCTTGCATCCTGTCCTCAACCTACTAACCAATAACAACCCCTTTCATGGGTCATCCACTGCTTCATCCCTTTTCTACCTTGTTCAGTGTCTAACGCCTGCCACAAGGCTTCATCCTTCCACCAATTTAAGAAACTGTTTATCACCTGAAACTGAAATATCATCACTAATGTCTGCTTCTACTTTCCAAACTTCACCTTTGCTTGCCAACACCAAACCATATCCCACCACTTCATTAACAACGCACCACATCAGTTTCCACTAGCAGCCCTTAAAACAAATGTTCCCTTTTCCTGTTGCTAACGCAAGCTCGACGTCACCTCTACTTCCGCAAAGCGCAACTTCAACTACAGTGAACGAAAACAAACACTAGAACATCGTCGAACGTCACTGCATCATTCTTCACAGTCTAGGCCACCCCCTCATTCATAACTGCATTTCAATACTTCCAAATAATAAAGATCGAACTTAAAAAAAATATCTACTGCCAAACATAAAAAAAATTCCTCAAGTCAAACTTGACTTTACCAATCAATTTACAATTCTGGCTCCCTCCCCCCACGCACTTAGGTTGTGACAGAAAACAGAAGTCGAATTCCATCATACCTTCGCTGATGTGCCTCGCCAACTGAAACACCCCACCTCCGTTAAGGTCACTCACAAAGGGAATGCCTTAACTTTGGTGGAGGTTTGTAAGTAAAAGCCACAGATAAACTCAAGACAAATATAAATACACATATTTTATATAGCGGAAACCAAATAGACTTTTATTTCATCAATACATGTTCAAACAAAACATTTCCATAATTGTCTCAAAATACTTCCAACATTACAACCCTATTACTGTCTTGATTATTAAAGAAGCATAAAACATAAAGAAAGTGACAAAAATCCCCATAGTGATATCCAAAGCCATAATCCGAGCAAAAGAGATCCAAATCATACATCTACGGTCTTGGAGCTTGTAAAGAGTCTGACTGACCTGAGTTGTTTCCTCCCTGTGGACCTGACGGGGGGGGGGGGGGGGGGACGAAAAAAAGAAGACGAAAAGAAAATAGAGTCAGATATAAAGCCTGAGTAAATCAAGTAACTCTTCAGTATGTGAATAAGAAAAGGGCATGATAGATATAACCTGAAAACAGGAAAGTGTCACAAGCTAAGGAAGTGTCGTTTAGAATCGAATGTGCTATCACACGCATACTATATCTCTGCACCTACTTGAGCTTATTCTAACTGGCACCCCATACTGAGGGTGAAGTGATCCCCATTTTTATTTAAAGATCGGCTCCTACTCGCGTAAACATGTGTCATACGGCCCCCAAGAATTGTAGATACCTATGTTGATCCCACCATGGGGTGTATCAAGACCCATAGTGGCGGCTCCGACACAACTCTAGAAGGCATAGGTTATACTACTGGTGCCCCCAATGCCCTGTTTGTCTGCTCCGGAGTGTGTGCACGTCCGCACCCCATTAGAACCTACACTGTTGCACCCACCGCCGTCTCTTTGACCGCTTACAGTCAGCCCAGTAATCGTGCCCTACCCTGCCTAGTTTCAGGGTGCCATGATACCTAACTTGGGTTACTGCTGAAACGAGTCCCGCGTTAATAGGTTTTTCTAGTCAAACATGTTAAGTGGTTAAGTGTCTGTATTAACCTAACCCCACCGATCAATTCTTGTTAACATGTTGAATTTGGTTGAGTGTTATAGTTGACTTAACCCTACCATCTGTCCTCAGCCTCTTAGAGCACCTGACCACTCACATTAGACAGATATTGCTACGGTTATTGGATGTGCCGGTCGGTTCCGGCCAGATTTACACCGTAGCTCAGTCTAACCTCGGGTCCTTATTGGACTCAATGCTTAACCACCCACATTGGATAGGTATTGTTGTGACTACTAGACAACCGGGCGGGTCCGGGCAGGTTTACATCACAACTCAGTCCAACCTCGGGTTAAGCATATCGTGTTTTCTAAATTTACATATTTTATTTCTTCTCAATTATATATAAATGTGATATCTTTTATTCTTAGGTATATCAATTCATACCGCTTAAATGTCATTGTCGTTGGCATGTGCCAACCATGCCAACATATATTTTTCAATGTCTTACACCCAACGTTATTACCCCCGTTTGTACGTTCGCAACATTATAACAAATGTTGGGCTCGACATAATTCAGCCCAACTTTATAAACGTGAGAAAAAGGGAAATCAAGCACATGTAGTATTTCACATAAAGGTTTGTGGCGCATGAACTTGCAATTTAGCGATTCAACATAAATTATGGGTCATGTGAACTTGCATTCAAATCAAAGTATAACTAAGTAGGTGACATATGAAATGGCATAGTTTAGGCTTATACAAACTTGTGTTTAAACATGTTTAACTTGGCATAATGTCAACCACAAAACTAGCATGTTGTATATTCACCAAAAATGTCCATTTTTAACATCTAATCACATAGCCTATTTCAACATGAACTTGCATAGTTTATGAAACCCAAACGATACTTAACATAGATCCAATTATACTTGCAAATAAACATAAGAATGATATCATAGGTTTTTGGGTCATGTAGGCATAAAAGGTCTCAAATCTAGAACATGTTACATAAGCCTTAATTTAGACTTAGTGAATGTATATAGTCCATGCCATAGGCATAAACATAAAGGGATCAAATTCTAGTTTTTGCCACAAACTTGCAAGTGCCATTGTTCTCATATACAATTGTTCAATAGGATTGCATCAATCAATTTAGGCCACAAATATCCACACACAAGTCGTAACAGAATCATTACAATACACAGAATTTATATCATACAATAACACAATTCTATTTTCATTTACATCGAATCACATCACAGTTTTTATTCATATTCTGAAAGGTCACTATACTTACAACGAATGCAGAATCTTGAATTCTGGATTCTGAATTCTGAAATTAAGATGCGCTTCTTTGGGTAGATTAACATTGCGTTGATTAATTTGATTAAACTTTAATCTTCTTCTTAATTTGATTTGTCTCAAGGCTTTTCTCTCTTGACGGCTATGCTCAATTCCTCCCTGGCAGCATGACGACTCCCATCTTATTTTTTTGTGTGAATTTTCAGTTGAGACTTAGGGAGTATTTATAGATTTTTAAATTGTTTTGAGCCGTCAGATGAAGACAGGAGGAATCTAGACCATACAAAGTTCAAAGAGCTAATCAAGAGGTGACATGTCAGCCCTAGTGACACACCGAGCCACAAAAATTCGAGCCAGAGCCAGAACTATCAAGCCAGGTCGACCAGGTAGGTCGACTGGCAGGTCGACACCCAGGTCGACACTATGGTCGACCTGGGGTGGCCAGGTCGACACCGTGGTCGACCTGGTCTCTGGGCGGGAATTTTCCCGCCCAGCCCAGTTTGAACATGTTTATCGAATTTTGAATTTTAAACTGAGCTGTTTGAATTTAAATTTTATTCTGAAGCTCATAACTTCTTCATACGGAGTCCGTTTCGCACAAACTCGGACTCTATCTCAAGCAGAAATCTGAGACGAACGCAATGGCGTAACCCATTTCCCTTAATTCTATCATTTAGAATTAATTACACTTTAATTTGCGAATCTTAATGTTATAGAATTCACGGGGTGTTACATTCTCCCCTCCTTAAAAGGATTTCGTCCCCGAAATCTTCAAGTTAGGAAGAATGTATATCCTACCATCCAACAGTCCATCTACTCAACCAACAAACACATGAATCCACTGTCCTTAAAAAGACTCCTAATGCTTCGTGATCATATGCATAGTGTGTGTACATGTCCTTATCTAATGCAGAAATCAGGCGGTCTACTGATTTAATTGACCTCCTTAATCCGAATCATGTAAGTGTCATGAATCCATTATGTATGCAAATTTTTCCTACTCATAATTCTATATGAGTGCACAACTATTCATACAAATGCGACGACCATATGACAACATATCAAGTTTCAACCATATACAAATGAGAATACATATATATATATATATGCATATGCAATATGAAGTGACTGAGCCGATCTATAACCTAGGGTGTGTGTGTATATGCATCCACGAGCAACCACTAGGAATCACTAGCAACCATTTGCAGCCATCATCCATAACATGTTTTCAAATACATGTTTGCATCCATTTGTTTTCTACCTAAGGAGTTAGGAAAAGGACCGAGGAGGTATACCTAAAAAGATAGATAAAGCATAACTTAAGGAAAAAGAGAGATCAAAGATGTACCCTCAAAAAGAAGAGGGTAGGCCGCACGTATTCTGTCCTCAGTTTCCCAAGTCGCATCTTCCTCGGCGTCGCTCCACTAAACTTTAACGAGTTTGACTTCGCGGTTGCGTAGCTTTTCACTTCAGTTCCTAAGATGCGGGTTGGAACTCTCCTCACAGTTGCTTCACGTTCCACTTCGGCTTCTTCTAGAATGCTAGGTTCCACCACTTCCGCAGACTCATGCAAACACTTCCCGAGGTGAGAAACATGAAAGACGTTGTGAAATCTGGCCAATCTCTCGGGTAGCTCTAATCTATAGGCCATCATCCCAACCTTCTCGATGATAGGGAACGGTCCTACAAATCTTGGTGCTAGCTTTCCTGCAGATCCAAAGCGAACGACGTTCCTTAAAGGAGATACCTTAAGGAAAACCCTGTCCCCAACCTCAAACTCAAGGTCGGTCCTTCTTTTGTCGGTGTAGGATTTTTTTCTGTCTTGGGCTGTCTTCATCCTTTTCCGTATCAAGTCCACTTTCTCTGAAGTCTCTCGAATCATGTCTGGCCCAAGTATAAGCTTATCTGTAGACTCCCACCAACAAGTTGGTGATTTGCACGGTCTTCCATACAAGGCTTCGAAGGGCGCCATACCGATGGTAGCTTGGTAGCTGTTGTTGTAGGCAAATTCCACTAAAGGAAGGTGATCCTCCCAAGTCCCTCCAAAGTCAAGAACGCAAAGTCTCAAAAGATCCTCTAAAACTCTATTCACCCTTTCCGTCTGGCCATCGGTTTGGGGGTGATAGGCCATGCTCAAACGTAACTGTGTGCCCACAGCTTCTTGCAGACTCCGCCAAAACTCGCTTGTGAAGATAAGGTCTCGGTCACTAACAATGCTGGAGGGTATCCCATGGAGTCGAACTATTTCCTTGAGATAAAGAGATGCTAGAGATGAGGTAGTCCTTCTATTCTTGATAGGTATGAAGTGGGCGCTCTTAGTAAGCCTATCCACTATTACCCAAATGCTAGTGTTGCCTCTTCTCGACCTAGGCAGTCCATCAATGAAGTCCATTGAAATGCTATCCCACTTCCGCTGTGGGACCTCTAATGGATGAAGTAGTCCTCCAGGTTTCTTCTATTCTGCCTTGACCCGGTGGCAAGTCATGCGCTTAGAAACGAAATCTGCCACGTCTTGCTTCATGCTGCTCCAAAAGAAAGTCCTTTTTATATCCTTGTACATCTTATCACCGCCAGGGTGTATAGTCATCTTGGAATGATGCGCTTCCTCGAGAAGCTTCTTTGTCAATTCCCTTGCTTGTGGGAGGCATAATCTTCCATCTCGCCTCAGCCAACCATTATCATCGATGGCGTATCTACTGAGGTGACTAGAAGTCTCACCCCTAATAAGTTTATCAATCACGTCAACAAGCTGAGGGTCTTCACGTTGTGCAACCCCTATTGAGTCTAAGAGAGTAGGGCGTACTTCGAGAGATGCTAACAAACCCGGTACAAAATCCGAGGAGGGCCTAAAGTTAAAACTGGCTATATACTCCAAGCTTTTCCTTTCCACAAAGAGCGGGCTTAAGGTCAGTTTCTTTCGGCTCAACGCGTCTGCTACTACGTTGCTTTTTCTGGGAGTATAGGAAATTTCAAAGTCATACGAGGCAAGAAACTCCATCCATCATTGCTGCCTCAAGTTAAGATCCTTCTGGGAGAAGAGATATTTCAATGATTTATGGTCAGTGTATAATTCAAACTTCTCACCTAGGAGATAATGGCGCCAAGACTTAAGCGCAAAGACGATGGCGGCTAACTCAAGATCGTGGGTTGGGTAGTTCTTTTCATGAACTTTCAATTGTCTTCTGCCATATGCTACAACCCTTCCTTCTTGCATTAGAACAACGCCTAGTCCCATTCCACATGCATCCGTGTATACTGTGAACATTTTGCTTCCGTCAGGCAGAGTTAGAACTGGAGCTGTTGTCAGAGCCCTTTTTAGGCGTTGGAAGGCAATGTCACAGTCCAAATCCCAAGCGAATGTTAGATTCTTCGTTGTTAGCCTTGTGAGTGGGGCTGAGATTTTCGCGAAACCCCTAATAAACTTTCGGTAAAAAACGGCTAGCCCAAGAAAGCTTCGAACTTCGGTTGCATTTCTTGGTGTCTTCCAATCTTGCACTGCCACCACTTTCGCGGGTTCCACAGCGTCTTTGGACACTATATGCCCCAGAAATCTTACCTCCTATCTCCAAAAGTGGCACTTGGAGAATTTGGCTTTTAACTGATGTGTACGGAGAGTTTCCATGATTTCTTTCAGATGCTGAGCATGCTCTTCCTCATTATTTGAGAAGATTAAGATATCCTCTACGAAGACAACCACAAATTTGTTGAGGAATTCTCTGAACACCCTGCTCATTAGGTCTACGAAATAAGCGGGTGCGTTTGTCAAGCCGAAAGGCATGACAAGCCACTCGAAGAAACCGTCTGGGGTTTTGAACGCTGTCTTATCAATGCTGTCTTCAGCTACTCTTGGCTGATGGAACCTAGTTGCTAGATCAAGTTGGGAGAAGACCGTCGCACCTACTAGCTGATCAAACAAATCGTCGATTCGGGGAAGAGGGTGTCTATTTTTCTTGATCAATTTGTTTAACTCCCTATAGTCAACGCAAAGGCGAAGCGAACCGTCTGCTTTGGTTGCGAACACCCCTGGAGCACCCCATTCTGAAATGCTCCATCTAATGAACCCCTTTTCGAGAAGTTCTTTAACCTGCTTACTGAGCTCCTTTCTCTCCTTTGGAACCATGTGTCTGACAGGTAAAGCTACAGGCTTTGCATTATCCACAAGATATATGCGGAAGTCTATTTCCCGCCTTGGAGGTAAGCCTTTCACCTCCTCAAAGACATCCAGATATTCCCGGACTACTGTAACTGATTGCAAATTCTCATCAGAAGCATCAAGCGACTCTAGATAACTAAGCATAACAACATTCAAGGGATTACAAGATATTTCTAGAGTGTAAGCCGAGTCAAGAGTCTAACTACTCTTTTCTCACAATCAAGAATGGCACTATTACTGGATAACCAGTACATGCCTAAGATCAAACCATATCCCAAGAAGCCCAAGACAAAGGCATTACAACTAAACTCAACGCTGAGAATAGAGATTTTCAAACCCAAACAAACCATTGACAAGTAAGCGGAGCCCCCAATTGGATTTGAAACTACTAAGGGATCTTCTACCATACTAGTGTCTAGATGCAGAGATTCTACTAAGGCAGATGAAATAAAAGAGTGTGATGCGCCAGAGTCAAAAAGTGTGCGAACTGGATGATCATAAAGATAAACTACACTTTCTACAGAAATATTACTATCTCGTTTCTGCTGAGGTGCCACTAGCACATGAACCTGACCCCCTGAAGTGGATCCGGCTTTCTGTCCCTTCCCTTTCTTCTTTGGGCAGTCCCTAGCCATGTTTCCATCCTTGCCGCAATGGAAGCAAGTAGCACTCATCTTCCTCTTCTTCTTTCTGCAGTCTTTCATCACATGTCCAACGATGCCA
This sequence comes from Allium sativum, assembly GCA_030737875.1. Lineage (NCBI taxonomy): Eukaryota > Viridiplantae > Streptophyta > Magnoliopsida > Asparagales > Amaryllidaceae > Allium > Allium sativum. The sequence goes on along the minus strand of CM060909.1, from coordinate 223,318,304 downwards.
CAGAAATAACATTTCCTTTTCTCACATGTCTTGTTATTATTGTTGTGGTCCTTTCCTCCTTGACTATTATCCGTCTTCTTGTTCGGTAATTCTTCCGGTTGCTGGTTCACATAGAGGAGGAGGAGGAGTAAAAACATCTGTAGTTGGGGAGTAAGGTCCCCAGACATGCTGAAACAAAAAGGAAAAAATTCAAAACGAAGGATAGAGAGAGATAGTGCACATGGCTTCAGGGGATTTTGTCTTTTTATAAATATAACACTTTTTCTTGAAAAATGCTTCTTTAAACTTTCTTTTTGAAAACAATTTCAATTTTTTTATCTTATCTGGTAAACCTATGCTCTAATACCAAGTGAAACACCCCACCTCCGTTAAGGTCACTCACAAAGGGAATGCCTTAACTTTGGTGGAGGTTAGTAAGTAAAAGCCACAGATAAACTCAAGACAGATATAAATACACATATTTTAAACAGCGGAAACAAAACAGACTTTTATTTCATTAATACGTGTTCAAACAAAACATTTCCATAATTGTCTCAAAATACCTCCAACATTACAACCTCATTACTGTCTTGATTATTAAAGAAGCAGAAAACATAAAGAAAGTGACAAAAATCCCCATATTGATATCCAAAGACATAATCCGAGCAAAAGAGATCCAAATCATAAATCTACGGTCTTGGAGCTTGTAAAGAGTCTGACTGAGCTGAGTTGTTTCCTCCTTGTGGACCTGGGGGGGGATGAAAGAAAAGAAGACGAAAAGAAAATAGAGTCAGACATAAAGCCTGAGTAAATCTAGTAACTCTTCAGTTTGTGAATAAGAAAAGGGCATGATTGATATAACCTGAAAACAGGAAAGTGTCACAAGCTAAGGAAGTGTCGTTTAAAATCGAATGTGTTATCGCACACACACTATATCTCTGCACCTACTTGAGCTTATTCTAACTGGCACCCCATACTGAGGGTGAAGTGATCCCCATTTTAATTTAAAGATCGGCTCCTACTCGCGTAAACATGTGTCATACGGCCCCAAGGAATTGTAGATACCTATGCTGGTCCCACCATGGGGTGTATCAAGACCCATGGTGGCGGCCCCGACACAACTCTAGAAGGCATAGTTTATACTACTGGTGCCCCCAGTGCCCTGTTTGTCTGCTCTGGAGTGTGTGAACGCCCGCACCCCATTAGAACCTACACTGTTGCACCCACCGCCGTCTCTTTGACCGCTTACAATCAGCCCAGTAATCGTGCCCCACCCTGCCTAGTTTCAGGGTGCCATGATACCTAACTTGGGTTACTGCTGAAACGGGTCCCTCGTTACTAGGTTTTTCTAGTCAAACATGTTAAGTGGTTAAGTGTCTGTATTAACCTAACCCCACCCATCAATTCTTGTTAAAATGTTGAATTTGTTTGAGTGTTATAGTTGGCTTAACCCTACCATTTGTCCTTAGCCTCTTAGAGCACCTGACCACTCACATTAGACAGATATTGCTACGGTTACTGGATGTGCCGGTCGGTTCCGGGCAGGTTTACACCGTAGCTCAGTCTAACCTCGGGTCCTTATTGGGCTCAATGCTTAACCACCCACATTGGATAGGTATTGTTGTGACTACTGGACAGCCGAGCGGGTCTGGGCAGGTTTACATCACAACTCAATCCAACCTCGGGTTAAGCATATCGTGTTTTCTAAATTTACATATTTTATTTCTTCTAAATTATATATAAATGTGATATCTTTTATTCTTGGGTATATCAATTCATACCGCTTAAATGTCATTGTCATTGGCATGTGCCAACCATGCCAACATATATTTTTCGATATCCTACACCCAACGTTATTACCCCCGTTTGTACGTTCGCAACATTATAACAAATGTTGGGCTCGACATAATTCAGCCCAACTTTATAAACGTGAGAAAATGGGAAATCAAGCACATGTAGTATTTCACACAAAGGTGTGTGGCGCATGAACTTGCAATTTAGCGATTCAACATAAATTATGGGTCATGTGAACTTGCATTCAAATCAAAGTATAACTAAGTAGGTGACATATGAAATGGCATAGTTTAGGCTTATACAAACTTGTGTTTAAACATGTTTAACTTGGCATAATGTCAACCACAAAACTAGCATGTTGTATATTCACCAAAAATGTCCATTTTTAACATCTAATCACATAGCCTATTTCAACATGAACTTGCATAGTTTATGAAACCCAAACGATACTTAACATAGATCCAATTATACTTGCAAATAAACATAAGAATGATATCATAGGTTTTTGGGTCATGTAGGCATAAAAGGTCTCAAATCTAGAACATGTTACATAAGCCTTAATTTAGACTTAGTGAATGTATATAGTCCATGCCATAGGCATAAACATAAAGGGATCAAATTCTAGTTTTGCCACAAACTTGCAAGTGCCATTGTTTTCATATACAATTGTTCAATAGGCTTGCATCAATCAATTTAGGCCACAAATATCAATACACAAGTCATAACAGAATCATTACAATACACAGAATTTATATCATACAATAACACAATTCTATTTTCATTTACATCGAATCACATCACAGTTTTTATTCATATTCTGAAAGGTCACTATACTTACAACGAATGCAGAATCTTGAATTCTAGATTCTGAATTCTGAAATTAAGATGCACTTCTTTGGGTAGATTAACGTTGCGTTGATTAATTTGATTAAACTTTAATATTCTTCTTAATTTGATTTGTCTCTAGGCTTTTCTCTCTTGATGGCTATGCTCAATTCCTCCCTGGCAGCATGACGACTCCCATCTTATTTTTTTGTGTGAATTTTCAGTTGAGACTTAGGGTGTATTTATAGATTTTTAAATTGTTTTGAGCCGTCAGATGAAGACAGGAGGAATCTAGACCACACAAAGTTCAAAGAGCCAATCAAGAGGTGACATATCAGCACTAGTGACACACTAAGCCATAGAAATTCGAGCCAGAGCCAGACCTAGCCAGCCAGATCGACCAGATAGATCGACTGGCAGGTCGACACCCAGGTCGACACTCTGGTCGATCTGGGGTGGCCAGGTCGACACCATGGTCGACCCTATGGTCGACCTGGTCTCTGGGCGGGAATTTTCCCGCCCAGCCCAGTTTGAACCTGTTTTTCGAATTTCGAATTTTAAACTGAGCTGTTTGAATTTAAATTTTGTTCTGAAACTTCCTAAGGTCATAACTTCTTCATATGGAGTCCGTTTCGTGCAAACTCGGACTCTATCTCAAGAAGAATTCCGTGACAAACGCAATGGCGTAACCCATTTCCCTTAATTCTATCATTTAGAATTAATTACACTTTAATTTATGAAGCTTAATGTTATAGAATTCACGGGGTGTTACACCAACGGAAACCCAAAGCAAAGCTCTCCTCAATTTGCTGACTTCCCCACTGCCGATGCCGTAAGCAACGCCTGCCTCATCCAGCTCCCTCTAAATACCATCACGACTTCACTCTTTTCTGTTCATAGAACCCATCGCGATGACCCTCCATGTTGAGCGCGGCCTCCAGTCACAGTGAATCCCCTCTTCGCGATATTCTTTTCTTTCTTCTAGTTGTGATTTTGCCCTCCCTTCTTAGTCGCCATCATTTACAACCTCATCGTTCACCTTCAAAGACCCAAACTTCACCGCGTCTACCTGCTAACCAATCGCATACCCTACGTCGCGGCTCCTACTTGTGACAGCGTCGGTCGAGCTTAAGAGGAACTGGCGATCTCCCTTTTGATTCGATTTAATTTCCCCCTTTATTAGCACTCGGACGATTTCAATTTTGGTTGAAGGATTTAAAGGGAACGATCCCTTTTTCTTTGTGGATGGAAATAAGGCCACGGGCCTTTTTAATTTGTGGTGAAGGAAGGAAAATGTGCACCATTATCCTCCTTTTGATTTTCGCCTTGTTGTTTCATTTCTGTCCACAATAAAGCTATGATATTTTATTTATTTTAATTCGTTTTGGACTGGTATCTTTTAATTAAAATACTCTACGATCTCAGACTCCTTTCTGAACCCAACAACTGGCATTCTTAGGGTTATACCCCTATTTCGGATACACTGGATAATTTCCGAAGTCTAATTTAATCGTCCGGAAACGATATTAATTTAAATTGATATAAATTAAATTTCAAACCATTAAATTCTTCGATAATAATTTAATATTATTTATCGTTTATATTCAAACCGAATTCTAATTAATTATTTGAATTAATTTGACTTCGTTTTAAATTCGAATTGAATTATTCCCGATTCTCATAATACGATGATTATATATATATATTCGAAATAAACTGAATATCGATTATTTAATCGATAAATGAATATAAAAATTCATTTATTATCTACTCAATATTTAAATCCATATTAAATATTTTAAAATTAACTCGATAGAAATCTGGGTCATTACAGTGGGGCACGATTACTGGGCTGATTATAAGCGGTCAAAACAACGGTGGGTGGTGCGTCAGTGTAGGTTCCGACGGCGTGCGGGTGTGCACGTACTCTGGAGTGGAAAAAGCAGCCACTGGGCATCAGTAGTTATACACTGTGCATCTTGAATTGTGTTGGGTTGCCACCATAGGATTTGATACACCCCATGGTGGGACCAGCACAGGTATCTACAATCAAGCGGGGCCGAATGACACAAGTAGAAAACGTTTACGAGTAGGAGACAATCAATAAAGGGGATCATTTATCTTGAACACATGCTCCTAGTTGAAGCACTTGTAATTGGGTGTAGAGAAATAGTAATGAGTGCGATAACATATTCAGTCTTATTACCTTATTTCTAGGGTGTTGTCCTAGGTTCAGTTTATTCATGTCATGATCCTTTTTCCTGTTTACATGCTAAATAATTACTAGACTTACCAGACTCATGTCTGACCCATTTTCTTTCGTCTTCTTTTCTTCTGTTCCCCCTCCCCCCTTAGGTCCGCAAGGAGGGAATACTTCAGCTTAGTTTGAACCATTTACAGCTTGAAGAAAGTAGATGTATTGCTTGGATTCTCTTTCCTTAGGCAATGGCTTTGGATACACTCTTATTAGGGATTTATGTTGCCTTATTGTTATTTTATGCTTCTTTATGTTTTAATCAAGACAGATTTTGTTGTAATGATTTGGAAGTTGGTTTGAGACATTTGTTCTAATGTTTTGACTGAACCACGTACTTATGAAATAAATTTAGTTTTTCCACTGTTCATATGTCTGTCTTGTAAATTATCTGCATCTTTTACCTATAATGCTCAACCAAAGTTAAGGCATTCCCTTTGTGAGTGACCTTAACGAAGGTGGGATGTTTCACTTGGTACCAATGCTGATGGTTGCCAGATCAGATAAAAATTTTGGAAACTAATTTTCAAAAAGAAGTTTAAAGAAGCATCTTCAAGAAAAAGTGTTGTTTTTATTTTGAAAGGCATAATCCCCAAAGCCATATGCACTACCTTTTTATCCTTTATCTTGAATCTTTTCCTTTTCGTTTCAGCATGTCTAGGGATTTTAACCTTCCAGAGGGCATACCGGTACCTGGCTGGTTCAGAAGGTACCTAAAGGTTAGGGCTAATGATGCAGGCCCAACAGACGTTCCTCCTCCCCCAGTTGCAGTTGTTCCTCCTCCTCGTGCAAATGCTTTCTCTAAGATATGTAGAGATTTTCGAGCCATGGGTGGAAAGAACTTTAATGGGACTAAGTCATTTGTAGAAGCAAGAAATTGGCTCAAAGAAACTGAGGACTTATTTGTTATCTTCAAAGTGGACGATAGGCAGAAGATACAGTTGGCTGTATGGTTGCTTAAAGACGAATCCTCTTATTGATGGGAAGTTACTAATGCTGAGAGACCAGTTGAAACTTGGGAGGATTTCAGAATGAGGTTTAAAATGAAATTCCTCTCACAAGCTGAACGTAGCCTACAGATGGAGAAATTCTTAGCTCTCAAACAGGGAAGTATGTCGGTCAAGGAATACGTCAACCAATTCAACCAGTTGGCTAGATTCGTACTAGAGTAAGTGAACACTCCCCATAAGAAGGCTCTCCGTTTTGTTAAAGGGTTGAATGAGCCACGCATAGCCTAGCTATGTCCCATATACCTATGGGTGCGACTTATGAGAGACTGGTGGCCATGGAACTGTTACAGAAGGAAGACAAGGATGGTAAGAAAGAGGCAAAGGTGGAAGTACCTCAAGATAAGAAAGTGGAGGGATCGCAGAATAAGAAGATAGACCTAAAGAAGGGTGGGAAGAACAACAAACCCCGTGACAGGAGGAAGTGTAATTTTTGTGGCATTCCTGGACATCTGATTAAGGACTGCAGAAAGAAAAAGAGGAAGATGGGTGGTTGTTTTCAGTGCAGCGAGATAGGACACATGGCTAAGGACTGCCCAAGAAAGCAAGGGCAAGGGCAGAGTACTGGATCTACTTCTGGAGGGCAGGTTCACGCTCTCATAGCACCTCTGCAAGAACGAGGTAGAAATATTTCTGTTGAGCATTTAGATTATCTTTTTGATCATCCTGTTCGTACACACTTTGATTCTAGCACATCACACTTTTTTAAATCTACTGCTTTAGTTGAATCTCTGCACCTAGACACCCGTATAGTAGAGGATCCCTTAGTTTTTTCTAATCCAATTGGGGGCTCGGCTTATTTGTCAATGATTTGTTTGGATTTGGAAATTTCTATACTAAGCATTGGGTTTAAATGTAAGGCCTATGTTTTGGGCTTTACGGGCTATGGGTTGATTCTAGGCATGGATTGGTTATCCAGTATTGGTGCCATCCTCGATTGTGAAAAGAGAGTTTTTAGACTTATGACTCGCCTTGGTAACACTCTCAAAATCTCTTGTAATCCCATGAATTTTGTTATGCTTAGCTACAAAGAATCTCTTGATGCGTCTGTTGAAACTTGCAGTCTGTTAGAGTAGTCCGTGAATACTTAGATGTATTTGAAGAGGTGAAGGGGTTACCTCCGAAGTGGGAGATAGACTTCTGCATATACCTTGTTGATAATGCAAAACCCGTAGCTCTACCCATTAGACACATGGCTCCAAGGGAGAGGAAAGAGATCAACAAGCAAGTTAAAGAGCTACTCGAAAAGGGGTTTATAAGGCGGAGTATTTCCGATTGGGGTGATCCAATAGTATTCGCAACCAAAGAGGACGGTTCCTTTTGCCTATGCATTAACTATAGGGAGCTAAACAAGCTGACCAAGAAGAATAGGCACCCACTTCCAAGAATAGACGACTTGTTTGATCAGCTTGCAGGTGCGTCGGTTTTCTCCCAACTAGATATGGCTACCGGGTTTCATTAGCTAAGAGTGGTTGGAGACAGCATTGATAAGACCGCATTCAGAACCCTAGATGGTTTCTTCGAATGGCTTGTCATGCCTTTCGGCTTGACAAACGCACCTACTTATTTCGTTGACTTGATGAGCAGGGTGTTTAGGGAGTTCCTTAATAAGTTTGTGGTGGTCTTCATAGACGACGTTTTGATTTTTCTCGAAGAATGAAGAAGAGCATGCTCTGCATTTAAGGGAAGTCATGGATACTCTTCGTGCACATCAGCTGAAAGCCAAATTCTCAAACTATCATTTCTGGTGAGAAGAAGTGAGGTTTATTGGATATGTGGTGTCCAAAGAGGGGACAGATGTGGACCCAACAAAAGTAGTTGCGGTGCAAGATTGAAGGTTCCACGGAATGCAACCGAAGTCCGAAGCTTTCTCGGGCTAGCGGGTTTTTACCTAAAGTTCATTAATGACTTTGTGAAAATCTCAGCCCCACTCACAAGATTGACAAAGAAGAACTTAACTTTCGTTTGGGATTTGGATTGCAATGTTGCTTTCCAACATTTGAAAAGGGCTCTAACAACAGCCCCAGTTTTGACATTGCCTGACGGGAGCAAAATGTTTAACGTATAAATAGATGCATGCGGTACAGGATTAGGCGCTGTCTTGATGCAAGAATGCAAGGTAGTTTGTTATGGGGGAAGGCATTTGAAGGTGCATGAGTAGAACTACGCAACTCATGATTTGAAGCTAGCTGCCATTGTTTTCTCTCTTAAGTCATGGCGTCATTTTCTACTAGGAGAAAGGTTTGAATTGTTTACTGACCATAAATCGTCAAAGTACTTTTTCTCATAGAAAGATCTTAACTTAAGACAACAAAGGTGGATGGAATTTATGGCCTCATACGATTTTGAGATTTCCTATACCCCTGGCAAGGGCAATGTAGTAGCAGACGCCTTGAGTAAAAAGAAGCTGATCTTATGTCCTCTCGTTGTAGAAAGACAAAGCTTGGAGTACATAGCAAACTTTAACTTTAGACCCTCCACTGAATTTGTACCTGGTTTGTTAGCATCGCTAGAGGTGCGGCTTACTCTTTTGGACTCAATAGGAACCGCGCAACGTGAAGACCCTCAACTAGTTGATATGATGGATAAGCTAATTAGGGGTGAGACTTCTAGTCACCTCAATAGATACTCCATCGATGATAAGGGTTGGTTGAGGCGGGATGGAAGACTATGCGTCCCACAAGCAAGGGATTTATTGAAGACGGTTCTCGAAGAAGCACACATTCTAAGTTGACCATACACCCAGGTTGAGACAAGATGTATAAAGACATAAAAAGGGTTTTCTTGTGGAATGGCATGAAGAGGGATGTAGCTGAGTTCGTCGCTAAGTGCTTGGTATGCCAGCAAGTCAAAGCAGAGCAGAAGAAGCTTGGTGGTCTGCTTCATCCTCTAGAGGTCCCATAGTGGAAATGGGTTAGCATTTCGATGGACTTTGTTGATAGGTTGCCTAGGTCAAGAAGATGCAATACCAGTATTTGGGTAATAGTGGACAGGCTCACTAAAAGCGCTCACTTTATACCTATTAAGAGTAGAAAGACTGCCTCGTCCTTAGCGTCCATTTATCTTAAAGAGAAAGTTCGACAACATGGGATACCCTCCAGCATAATGAGTGATCGAGATCCTATCTTTACGAGTGAGTTTTAGAGGAGTTTGCAAGAGGCTGTAGGCACATAACTATGCTTATGCACAACCTATTACCCCCGAACCGATGGTCATACGAAAAGGGTGAACAAAGTATCAGAAGACCTCTTGAGATTGTGCATTCTTGACTTTGGGGTACATGGGAGGATCATCTTCCTTTGGTGGAATTCGCTTACAACAATAGCTACCAAGCCACCATAGGCATGGCACCCTTCAAGGCCTTATATAGAAGACCACGCCAGTCACCAACTTGTTGGTGGGAGTCTACACACAAGCTCGTACTTGGGCCAGACATGATTAGAGAAACTTCAGAGAAGGTGGACTTGACAAGAAGACGAATGAAGACTGCACAAGATAGACAGAAGTCCTACGCAAACAAAAGAAGGACAGACCTTGAGTTTGAGGTTGGAGATAGGGTGCTCCTTAAAGTATCTCCTTTGAGGAATGTCATTCGCTTTGGGTCCGTAGGAAAGTTGGCGCCAAGATTTGTAGGACCATTTCCTATCATTGAAAGGATTAGGACGATGGCTTACAGAGTAGAGCTACCCAAAAGGCTGGCTGGAGTTCATAATGTTTTTCATGTTTCTCAACTACGAAAGTGCTCACATGAGTCTGTGGAAGTTGTGGAGCCAAGTATACTAGAGGAAGTAGAAGTGGAACGAGAAGCGACTGTGAGAAGAGTTCCAACTCGTATCTTGGGTACGAAAGTCAAAAAGCTACGCAACCGTGAAGTCAAGCTTGTTAAAGTTCAATGGAGTAACGCTGAAAAAGACACGACTTGGGAGACTGAGGACAAGATACGCCTCGCCTACCCTTTTCTTTTTGAGGGTACATCCTTGATCTCTTTTTCCATAAGTTTATACATGCTTGTATCTACCTTTTTAAGTATATCTCCTCAGTCCTATTCTTAATCCTTAGGCAGAAACCAATGGATGTAAACATGTATTTGAAACATGTTATGATTGATGGTTGCAAGTGGTTGCTAGTGGTTGCTCATGGATCCATATACACACACATTAGGTGTTAGATCGGCTTAGTCACTTTCATGTTGCATATGCATATATGTATTTGTATATGGACTGAAACTTGGAATGTTATTATATGGACGTTGCATTTGTATGGATGATAGTGCACTAATGTAGAAAGTATGATTAGGAATAATTGCATGCATAATGGACTCATGGCACTGACATAATTTGCATTAAGGAGATCAACTGAATCAGTAGACCACCTAATTTTGCATTAGATAAGGACATATACACACACTATGCATACAGTCATGAAAGCATTAGAAATCTTTTTTGTGGACAATGGATGCCGGTGTTTGATGGTTGAGTAGATGGACAATTGGATGGTAGGATATACATTCTTCTTGACTTGAAGATTTCGGGGACGAAATCCTTTAAGGAGGGGAGAATGTAACACCATGTATTTTCTATGTTTATTAAAGTAACAAATTAAAGAATACTTAATTGTAAAAGTGAGAACTAAGGGAAAATGGTTACGCCGTTGCGTTCGTCTCGGAATTCTGATTGAGATAGAGTCCGAGTTTGCGTGAATCAGACTAAATATGAAGAAGTTATGGAGTTCAGAAGATTTCATGTTTAAACAGAAAATTATATAATTAAATAATTAAATAAAATGAAAACAGTTCGAATTTTAAAAAATCACGTGGGTCAGCTGGGTGGGAAAATTCCCGGCCATAGGGGTCGACTCCGCTGGGGGGGTCGACAAAGGTGTCGACCCCCCGAGAGGGGTGTTGACTGGGGTATCAACCCCCCTATAGGGGTTGACCCCCTCGTCCAGATCCAAACAGTGACGATTTCTGACTTGTTGCTGAGTCACTAGGGCATAGGTGGTAATTTATGGATAGCTCTATCTAGTCTGGATGGTTGTGATTGCTCCTAGGTTGTTCTAACGGCTCACAAAAATATAAATATCTATATAAAACACCCCAACCCTCAACCCTAAACCACACAATTTCATTCCAAGGAGCCACCATGCTGTCCATGGTCAACCTAGCGTAGCCACCATTCTTCTCCAACTAGGAAGCAAATTAGAAAGCAAGTTATAAGCTATGAATCAAATCTAAATTATAGAATCGATAGTCTATGTCAAGGGATAGCTTTTCAGTTTCAGAAAACAGACCCAAAAACAAGATTTTTCTTTTGTTTGTAAGTAATGTTATTCCTTTAGATGTGAACAATTAAAAGTCATGATTTGTAATAAAGTGAAAACTGGAATTGTGCCTAGTTGTAAGATAATGGTGATGCTGATTCATGTCTATTCTTGTAATGAATCTATCATATATGCATATGAGACTGTTGTGATTTATTGGACTTATCATGTTGTATGTTAAACCAATCGTGTATTACATAAATTTGGTGACTCTTTCATGTTATGTTACATGCAAGTTTTTAGGCTTAGTCATATATATGCTTAGATCTACATTCTCATATGCTTAGATCTATGTTAATTTGATCCAACTCTAATGCAAGTTCACATCTACGTGCCTAATTTGATTTGTGTAATTCTATGTAAGTCCCCGTTCATATGCTTAAGATTCATGTTAATTGGATCCAAAATGCAAGTTCACATTGGATTTGTGTAGTTCTATGTAAGTCCCCGTTCATATGCTTACGATTCATGTTACTTGGATCCAAAATGCAAGTTATTGTTTTATGCCAAATTTATATGACACATGTTTAGTTAGATCGTTATTATTTTATGTTGTGGGAATGATACATGCTTCTTTCTTTTCCCTTTTGTTTATAAGTTAGGCTAAGTTGTGAGCCTAACATTCTATGTAAATTTTGCGAACGTATAACGGGGGTAACGTTGGGAAAAACCTTAAATTTCATATTATTGGCATAGTTTGGCCCATAATCATATAAATGATTACTGGCATAAATGGTATAATTTATATACCTAAAAATTATGAACATGATTTAGAGGGTAAATGGGGCATGACTTGAATGGCAATAATTGTGGATAATTTACATATAAATATGAAGAGTAAATATGTAAATTAAGTAAAAGACAAATATGCCTAACCCAAGGTTCGATTGAGTAATGGTGTAAGACTTCCCGGAACCTCCCGGCACATCTAGCAACCGTAACAATATAGATCTAATGTGAGAGGTTAGCGCATCAAGCCCAAAAGAACCCAAGGTTAGATTGAGTTGCGGTGTAAGACTACCCAGAACCGACTGGCACATCCAGCGACCGCAACAATACATATCTAATGTGAGTGATTGGTGCTTTAATGAATGAATTAAAGCTAAGAAAGGAATGGTAGGGTTAAGTTAATTAAGGCAACACTTAACCAATACAACATGTTAACTAAACTAATGGGTGGGGTTAGGTAAATTTGAGAACACTTCACCATTTTAACATGTTGATTAGGAAACCCGGGTAACGGGGACCCATTTCAGCAGTAACCCACATAGATGTATCATGGTACTCTGAACTAGGAAGGGTGGGGCATGATTACTGGGCTGATTATAAGCGGTCAAAACAACGGCGGGTAGTGCGTCAGTGTAGGTTCCGATGGAGTGCGGGCTTGCACGTAGTCCGGAGTGGAAAAGCAGGCATCGGGCATCAATAGTTGTACACTGTACATCTTGAATTGTGTCGGGTTGCCACCATAGGATTTGATACACCCCATGGTGGGACCAGCACAAGCATCTACAATCAAGCGGGGCCGAATGACACAAGTAGAAAACGTATACGAGTAGGAGACGATCGATAAAGGGGATCATTTATCTTGAACACATGGTGCTAGTTGAAACACTTGTATGTGGGTGCAGAGAAATAGTAATGAGTGCGATAGCATATTCGGTCTTATTACCTTATTTCTAGGGTGTTGTCCTAGGTTCATTTTATTTATGTCATGATCCATTTTCTTGTTTACATGCTAAATAATCACTTGACTTACCAGATTCATGTCTGACCCACTTTCTTTCATCTTCTTTTCTACCGTTCCCCCCCCCCCAGGTATGCAGGGAGGGAATACTTCAGCTTAGTTTGGACCATTTCCACCTTGAAGAAAGTAGATGTATTGCCTGGATTCAATTTCCTTGGTTATGGTTTCGGATACACTCTTATTAGGGATTTCTGCTGCCTTATTGTTATTTTATGCTCTTTACATTTTAATCAAGACAGATTTTGTTGTAATGATTTGGAAGTTGGTTTGAGACAGTTGTTGTAATGTTTTGACTGAACCACGTACTTATGAAATAAATTTAGTTTTTCTGCTGTTCATATGTCTGTCTTGTAAATTATCTGCATCTTTTACCTATAACGCTCCACCGAAGTTAAGGCATTCCCTTTGTGAGTGACCTTAACGAAGGTGGGGTGTTTCAACGATTGACCCATGCACCACTATCCACTGGAGCAAAATACGTACTTTTTCTTGCTACTAGGAAGATGATCTGATTGTCGAAAACTTCTGGGGTGCACTCCCTGATTGCACCCCAGTATTCTACAGAGATCATATTTCTCTCTGTAGTTTTTACAGTGAGCAAAATTGCTCTCCATTTGCTTACAACAAAATCCGAAATTGTGCCTGTAAGCAGACAAAGGGAAATTTTGCTCTTTGTATTATTACAGAGAGCAAAATTGCTCTCTATAAACGCCTTGGGTGCAATCCTCGATTGCGCCCCATTTGCGCAATTTTGGATCGTGTAGACTGGTGCAATCTGAAATTTCTCCTCAGGATGTTATAGAGAGCAATATTGCTCTCTGTAATCATACAATAAAATGATACAAACAATTCAACATACCAATAATCCGATGATTCAATAATCAGACAATACATTGATTCAACAATCGAACAATCCAAGACACCAAAAATCCAACGATTCAACAATCGGACAATCCAAGATACCAACAGTCCAGCGATTCAACATACCAAGATATAAGCATAACAACTATTCAATGGTTCAAAAATTCAACAATCAGACAAACACCAAATTAGGACAATTCAAGTTAAACAAAACACACACTTATATTGTATACTGCTAACAATACTATCGGAAATTTTTTAATCTCTCTAGGAGTTGCTTTGTGAGGAGCTGAAGCTTTCTTACGAGGCCTTTTAGTTGGATCTTCCGGGTCCTATGATTCTCTTGGTTGGAAGGACCATGTTTGTGCTTCATTTTCTCTAGTTGAGAAAATGAAGCATGAGCCTTTCCATTAGCCTTGTGCCAAGATTTACGAACGCGTATAGTTTCTTGAAGACTAGCAGGTGGAGGTTGAGATGATGGCGGTCTAGTAAGCTTGTTCTTCCTAGATAAAGACGGGAGTATGCGTTTAATACTTAAGAACTTATCTTTTGAAGGCTCTGGCACCTCCTCGGCCATCTTATTAACCAAATCAAATGCATGATAAATTTCGTCGGATTGTATTTTTTTATGAGAATGTATGTTATATATGGTTTGTGCGAAAAAGTTACATGCCACATTCCTCTCAAGCGGTTCTCTAAAGATGTATGGTTCTATGCCTTAAGGTACATATAAAGGAGGGTCTACGGCAATGAGAATATAGCGGCGAGTGAAGTTCCAGTTCCATGTGTAGTACTCCAAATCCATTGTTGTTACAACTCTTTGTTGTTGAACATATCCATACCTATAGTTCCATGTATCAATCCCCATTTGATAAGCGCCTTCATCCATGGACTCGATCTTGTAGTGCAGTGATTGCTCTGGAATATGTTGCAGCAAGCCAAACTGTCTCATAACTCTATCCGAAAGATGAAACACTACATCCCTAAAAAATATATTAAAGGAACGCCTTCTATCCAAAGCTGGATAGATGCAACACATAGGTATGGTAGACGAGGAAGTGCTTCAGTGTAATGGTTCCATGAGGTTGCATCGTAATCGATTATATCAAACTCGTTATGATAGGACGTAACATTGCATCTAGGTGTCATCGCCGTGCTCTTCAGGCCAACCCACCTATTATGAACATTTAATAGTAATTACTGCATATTCAAAAGAAAAATTTGCAATTTAGTACAGGTACCTACCACCAACAAAAAAAGATATATATCAACATCTGAGTGCTTCACACATATTCTCCCGACCGGGAGATATGTCCAAGACTATATATGCATACAAGTATACATATATTAGAACAGGAAATGCAACGATTAATAATATTCGTGAAAATGAATAACTTGTAGTTGTAATACCTGCACTAAAGCTATGAAGTTAAAGCCCCGCAAAGTCCTTGCTATAGTCCGTAGCATCCTTCGACCGCTATGCTATTTTTATTTAGCACTTGTAAATAGTAGATCCGCTTTAAACCCCGTTATTTTCTGTTGCACTCGCTAAATCAACGCTTTATTGCACAAGCTTTAGCAATATTAATATACGAAGCTTAGTTTGACTATTTCTCCTTTAAAACAAATCAATAAAGTCACAGAAGTGTCTAATATATAGTAGCAATCTGTTATAGTCATCAATTCTAATGTGTATAACCATGACATTCTTTGATTTTATTATAAGCTTAATAGATATTACTTTCTACTACGCAAATGATGCGAGAATGATAATTAATTTTTAAAACGCTTATATTTACATCTAATATAATTTTTTGTACCTCCACTATATCCCCGCTTTATCCCCGCTATGCCTTTTTGTATCTCCATCGCTACATGACCGCTAAGCACTTTAACTGCACATCATTAAAGTCAGGCTACCTCCAATGGACCAGCCCTGCTGTAAAGAAATGTCTGTTATCTCCGTATATGTGTATGCCAGCACCACGTAGCCCCATGAGTGCCGACGGCATACATCAAAGTTCTCTAAATAATGTAGCCGCCTAAGCCATACATGTGACTTCGAATCGTCACACAATAAATGAGACATGATAATATGCAATATAATAGCTCGGGCACGCTACTCTATCTGCACCTGAGAAGGTCTACAAGAATGTTCTCCGCTAACTGTACCCTGTACCACTTGTCGTTTATAATTTCATTCCCCCACCATTGATCATGGGGAGGAGATAAGCCTAACATTCTTTCACACACCTCTGCGTAAACAGTGGAGTAATGACCCAATAGAAATTTGATGCTCGAATTCCGATAATAATACAATTATCCTATATTCATTTGCCAAAACTCAAGCATTGAAAACCTAGTTAATAGAAAGAAATTAGAGGGTAGGAAAAGAAAGAAATGTTAGAATAGAAGAAGAATAAAATCAACATTACAAAATCAGAGCAAAATAGAATCTCATGGCGGAACAAATGAAATGTAATATACTAAAATTCTTTACTCAAGAGAAAACTGTGTATATATATATGATTATACAATCAGAGTACACAACTAGATTAGCACAATGCTGATAAACACAACACACACATCGAAAGTAAATTAATACCAGAAATTATGAGAATATGTTTCGACTCCAGCTCCCCTTCTGAAGATCCAAGTAATCTAACCTGGAAAATATACTCGATCTAACCCGAGCACATTTTGAAGTAACGAAAAATCAACCCGGATCAGTTTGGAATTCTTTTAGTGATAAAACTCACCACAAACAACTTGCTTAACTTTATAAATTCTTTTAAAAAAAGGGAAATCTCATAAGATATGACCACACATAAACGTGGTACATATTTTTACCTTACGAAACCTAAACACTTTTTATATCAAAAATCAGTGATATTATAATAATGTCTATCAATCTACATATTAAATAGGAGTATAGCCGGAAAGCTTGCATTTCACTTTCCAACATAGTTGGTATACATCTAAAAACGTACAGCTCATATTGTAGATTGGATTTCCAACATGGCTAGGTATGGAACCACCTTCCAATCAGTGTCCTCTTCAAATGGAAAAATGGGGTTCGACAAGAACATCTTGCAACCCGGCCACACATGACCGGTCACTCATTCACTTATTCAAGTTGAATGAGTGGTCGGTCATGTGTGGTCGGGTTACAAGATGTTTTGTTGAACCAGTAATGTTCCATCTTTAGAGGACACTGATCGGAAGGTGGTTCCATACGTTGTCATGTTGGAAAGCCGATCTCCAATATGAGCTGTACATTTTTAGAAGTATACCAATTATCTTATGGATGCATATATATTACGGAATTATAGACCAAATTATATTATGGATGTACATAAATCCTAAGTATTAAAGTTGGCTGATAGATATGTAATGAAATAATTCAACTGTTGGGATTTTCAAGTTATATTTGAAAATCTATATCAGTTATATTAAATAAATAAAGTAGTTTTCAATCCAATTTTAATAAATATGAGTATATTGTGTGCATATATGATTGGAGTGTAAACAATTTGGTTGTAAATCATTCTAACTAAATGAAATTTGGTTAAATTTCGTATAGTTGAGACTTACGCATTTCAATTGAGTAAGTACAGGTATATGGAACTGTATGGTTTTGTTTTGCTTGCATGAATTGCATAAATATTAAGTGAACTCGCTTAATAACGCTCATATAACATACGCTTATGCAAAAAATACAATTTTTTATATATGAATTTAGTTTTCCAACTTTGCGGGTCGATGTATACATATTTATCTCCCTTGTTATATTGTGAAAGTCCCTCCATACAATGGAGACCATGCCAAAAAAATCGAAAATTTAAGGTGTTAGAAAATTTTTGTTAACAAAAATGAATTGGTGTTTTGATTGAAATTAATTGGATTATTTGGGACTAAAAGTTTAGAAAGTGGAACGAAAGACTTTAACTAAGTGGATTTGTGAAAAATTAGAAATTTTATAGCATTTTTCTTTCCTTAGTAATTTCGGGGATGAAATTCTCCTCAGGGGGAGGAATGTTACGTCCCGGATTTTTGAGTAGTCGAATATCTAATTTATTTAAATTTTAGTGTAGTGATTTGGAAATTTAAACAGCTCAAGTTTTAGGATTTTGAGGATTTTATTAATATAAATAGTGAAATAATAAATTTAATTTTGAAATAGTAGAAATAAGTTGGATTTGCAATACAGCATGAATTGGTCAATATAAAAGGATTTAATTAAGTTTAAATTTGGATTATAATAAGGGATTTATTACTTAAAGGAAATTTGATCGTATTAATATAAATTAATTAAAAACGAGCTCGCAACGTCGCGGTAGTTCGTACTTTTACGATTTGAACTTTAGTTAAGTACACATCATTTAATACTCAGGATTCTTCGAAACAAGAATTTTCCAGATCTATTGGATTACAGTTTTCTAATGAAAGAGAAAAGTCGACATTTCATCTTGTAAATTTCGATTTATGTCAAAATAAAATTTCCAGAAAAATCAAGGTATAATCGTTTATGAACTATAACGATTAACTAAATAAAATAAAAGGGTTTTTAAATAAACTGAATGTCGATTTAACTTGGAATTCAAATGTTGAGTTCAAAATCCGTATTAGTGTATTTTGAAGCTATACGAAATTCTATTTGAATGTATACAATAATAATAATTTATTATCGTTAAACTTAATTGTTTGAAATTGATTTATATTTTATCGATTTTATTTAACACTTGAAAATAGTCAATTCTCAAACAATCTCGGATTTCAACGGAACTAATTTTATTATATCCGTAAAGGCTAATT
Source organism: Allium sativum (assembly GCA_030737875.1). Taxonomy (NCBI): domain Eukaryota; kingdom Viridiplantae; phylum Streptophyta; class Magnoliopsida; order Asparagales; family Amaryllidaceae; genus Allium; species Allium sativum. Next base: position 223,299,703 of record CM060909.1, on the reverse strand, counting down.
ATTACTAGAATTCAAGTTTTGCGTCAATCGGAGTTATTATGTGAGCATGCGCAAAATAAACACAAATTGATTAACAATTTAATATTCAGAATATCATTGTTTTTACAAATGAACTCGGAATTCAATGAAATAGGTTTTACTGGGTCCGGAATGTCAAACTGCTGGGTATCCAGTTTCATCATGAATGGAGCTTGTATGTGATCGAATGAATAGAAAACGTCCAAAGATAACTAGCGATAGAATATTCCTAACCCTTAATATATATCATCCTAAACACTCCTAACTCCTTTGTTCTTTTCGTTCTGGTGAATGCAAATTCACAACTGCCACCACAACAATCTTCAGAAATGAAAGAGGCTTTCCAGCAGTAGGATTGTATATATTGGACTATGAGTATGATAATGTATGTCATGAAGCAGTAGCAGCAAAAAATCACATAGTCGATTTTATACTTGTTTGGACCTGTCCTACATGTAGTTCCAGACTCACTTCTGGTATTTCACTAACACTAAAACCTCACTTTACCCAGAGGAATAGGTTCACAATTACCCGAACAGCCGAACGGGATTTCTTGCCTCAACTACTAAAGAGGTCTTTTCCAATATAGAATAATTGATGACTTATTTGTGTTCTTGTTAACACAGATATGTCAATATGTAGTACACCCTTCCTGTAGTCTTTCCTTGATGATAAATGTGATGCTTGTGAAAGATTATGGAAGATTATAATCCCAAGTATAGAAAATGGTGTGCTTTGAGAGTTCAGAGAGATTTGAGCAAGATAGAAAATAGTTAGAATGAAAATCAGTGATTTGGTCAGTTGATCAAGTCTCTATTTATAATATACAAAGAGTTACAACTGATCACGAAGCGATTCCATTGAGAGAAATGAATTAGTGAGTAGTGACTCTTCATAATAAGTTGCAACCCTTAGTAATCAGATGTCTGAATATAAATTTTAGACGTCTGTTTTGAATTTGAAAATAAAACAGTAAGGAAATGTTCATTTTAGAGCAGATTCATATGTCTGAAAAATTCAGAATAGATGTCTGAATATTATGGAGAATTTAATTTTGTCCCAGCAAACAGACGTCTATCTTATTTATTTCAGGCATTTGTTTTCTGGGCAAAACTTATTCCTTACCTCTTTTAAATGTGAGAACATATATACATATATATATATATATATATATATATATGATGTTTGTGCGTGTGTGTAATCATCAAGGAAGACTTTAACATGAAAATCTAGGACTAACCACCTCTTACAACATATATAATCTTCATTTTGTGTTCTTGAATCTGCTTGTCGAATATCTTCATGCAAAACAAAGTTTGTCGATAATATATATGCTTATGTACAGTTGTAATAGTAAAAATGCTTATATAGCGATATCCAACATTCTCCCTCTTTTTGACTGAGGACAACTATATAATCTCCCCATGTCAATATGCATATATCATTACTTGTTTCTCCCTCTTTGTCATTCGAAAAAAGGAATACTTATGAACTGAAGCATTTACGCATTACACATAAACATACCATAGAAACAGACATAATATTAACAATCATACCATCATACATAACATACTACAACACACACTAGAGTTTTGTGCTAAAATAGAAAGATAAGTACCAAAATATTACACACCACTTAGTTAATTAAAGAGTTTCTAGTCAAAATATATACACTACCATACTATCAACAATGCTTACTAGCCCTCGGAACTAGATGCCACAATAGTTGTCTCGCCGTTTTGTGAGAGCCTTGTTCAGAATAGGGAACTTCTTCAGCCGAACTAGAGGACCATTGAAATGGAGGCGGAGCTTGAGCTTGGCTTGAAGAAGTGCCGGTGCAATAAATTATTTTCCAAATTTTGTTTAAGAAACCTTTGATAGAATCAAATTTCTTATTTGTTTGTTTTTCAAAACGCTTCAAATCTTTATGAGGTTTAGATTGATTTTGAGATATCATTATTAATGCTTGCTTGGAAGAAGTTTCGTGGGAAATGATATGAATTTCTTCATCTTCTTCTCCTTCCCTAAGTTAACGATGGTGAGAAGGCTAAGGAATGATTGCTTCCGGTTGTGATGCTACATGTTCAGTCCAAGTTATAAGAGACATATACTCCAAAGTAGTGGGATTATGATCAATATCCATAAGTTTCAAAGTCATTAGGCCAATTTCCTTGATACTTAGCGAAGGAGTATTAGGTATGTTTATCTCACAAGCATTTAGGATTCGAGTAATATAAGCACCATAATGTAGAGTCTTATACTTTCGCTAATATGTGATATCCGTCCATTCATCCATGATGATCTTTGCCCAATTGATCTGCTTATTTAAGTATAGCGCATACAAGGCTTGGAAATCTCTTTTGTAGACTTTTTCGTAGCTTCCTTTGCGAGGTTGAATGGTTCGGACTAGTATGCGATTTTGTAAGCGAGCTTGTGGTCGAAGATGAGTGGAAGTTAGTTCATGCATTTTAATGAGATTATCAGAAAGGAATTTGTGTGATGCCCCATCCCTTGTAGATATATCTACTTCTATTGTGTTGATATCAAGCCCTTGCTAAGCACATTTCAAAATTTGTCCCATTGAAATAAGAGCACGTTTTCCACAAACCCATGACCAAACGCAATCCTTTTTGACTTGAGGCTTAGTATTATCAAGATTAAAATTTGCCAAAAACAACTTCACTAGTAATGGATAAATTTTGACATTATTTGTATCATAATCAATTAGTGATTCGAAATGAAAGTGTCTAGCATATTGTTGTAGTCTATAATTGGAGAAAGCATCAAATTTTACAAAAGCACCGTCGAAGAATTTGGAATCCTTCATTGCCTTGTACCGAGCCTTGGCGGTATCATTCCATAGCAATTTTTGGATTAATTCTTCGGAAGGAGGATTTGATTCTTCTTCTCTTGTGAGTTTACCTCGATTTGCCATGATATTGTGACAAAAAAATTGAAGTTTTGAGGTAATTTTGAGAAATGGGGGCTAGGGTTTTATATATGGTAAGAAGATGAAAAGGTGAAAAGTGAAAAGATGAAGAGTTATGATGGTTGAAAAGGTCATATACCCTTTGAAAAAAAACACGTCAGTTCTTATCCAGACATTTGAAATTTAAAAAACAGACGTCTGTTTTATTTTATAGTTGAACCCGCAAGGAAATAGTTCAAATTTTGACAAATTCAAACGTCTGTTTATTTGAGGTTAGACGTCTGTTTCTAGAGGTAAGAAAATTTTTGATCTATGGATCAGACGTCTGAATTTTTTAGGCAGACGTCTGATTTTGGAAAAAATTTAACCCGCAAGAATATAATTCATTTTTGCCACTTTTCAGACGTCTGTTTTATTCTAGTCAGACGTCTGTTTTGAGAGTTAAAAATATTCTTCATATGCAATTTAGACATTTGTTTAATTTATGTCAGACGTCTGTTTTTAGAATTTTTTGGAAAAAGAATTTTATTTTACATATGAATAGATAACAAGTTTAAAAATTAAATAACAACATGAAACGAGAGTTTAATGTTCAGATGGAGGGGCCTTAGTTGGTGTCGATGAACTCTTCCCTTCATTAGCTTTGTAATTCTTATCCCAAGAGTTTGGACTATACGATGGTCGTTGGGGAGAGAAGGTATAGTATTTCAATGTAGGATTCACTGGGTCTTTCTTAGTTCGATAAGAAGAAGACGAATCAATAGGGTTAGGTGGAATTGGTAAAGGTGAAGTAACATCTTTTTCTTTTGAACCACAAAATTTATAGATCATTTTCTCGAGAAGGCTCAAGCGAGTTGAGGTAACCTTTTGCTTGAAGTACAATTCTTGTTGTAGAGCTATTTGTTCTGACTTATAGTGATGAAGATCGTCTATTTTCCTTTCTGTATCTGGTGATGTGGATAGAGCTCTTTTAGCCTTTTTTGCCTCAGGAGTAAATCTGGTGTGATAGTTTCCCCAATGATATTGCGGTTCAAGTCTAGGAGTTGGTGTTGGAAATTGAGGAGAATCGGAAGGAAAATCGGAAGAACTAAAGTAATATTAATGGACGAATTCGAGTTATTTGAAGACATGATCGAATCTTGAACTTTGTTTAAGTTTATTCTTTGTGGTATAGTGAGGAAAAAATATAAGCTTGTATAGAAGAGATTTAAAGAAAATATGTGGTTTGAGTTTGAGGTAATTTTAGCCAGAGAAATACTCTAAGTAAAGAGAGTATTTGTAGGACTAAGCTAAGTTTAGCAAATAGGTTAACATATATACGTAAACTTGCTTTATGAAATTTGTTTATAGTAAACTATATATCTTTAACAGACATTATTCCTAGTTCCCGTCATAGTTTAATAAAAGTATTTTCTAATAAAGGCTTAGTGAATATATTGGCAATTCAATTTTCAGTTGAGATATATTCTAAATTTAAAATTCCTTTTTCTAAGCAATCTCGTAAAAAATGGTGTCGTATGTCTATATGTTTAGTTCTGGAGTGATTTATTCGATTTTTTGATAAATGTATCGCACTTATGTTATCACAATATATTGTTGATTTTGTTAAATTTACTCCAAAATATTTGAGTGTTTGTTGCATATAAATTGCCTGTGCACAAGCTAAAGCAGCAGATATATATTCGGCTTCACATGTAGAGAGTGATACACAGTTCTGTTTCTTACTGAACTAAGATACAAGTGATTTTTCAATGAAATGGCATGTATCACTTGTACTTTTTCTGTCTGTCCATGATCCACCAAAATCAGCATCACTTTAAGATACTAATTCGAATGGACATCCTTTCAGATAAAAGAGACCGAAATCCCTAGTATTATTAAGATATCTTAGAATCCATTTTGCTGCTCTTAAATGTGACTCTTTTGGATCTGATTGAAATCATGCACACAAGCATACACTCATCATTATGTCAGGATGACTTGCGGTTAAGTAAAGTAGCGAACCAATCATACTTCTATACAATTTTTGACCAACACTTTTTCCTTTTTCATCTTTTTCAAGATGAACTGAAGTGCTCATTGGAGTTGGCTTTCCCGAAGTGTTGTCTAGACTAAAATGTTTAATTAGATTATTCCCATTTGAAATTTGTTTAATTTGTAAACCTAGAAAATACGATAATCCTCCCGTATGATACATTTCAATTTCATTTGTTATTATTATAGAAAATTCTTTATTTGTACAATTATATCGTCGACATAAATTTGTACAATTAAAATATCTTTATTTGTATTTTTGATATATAAAGTTTGATCTGCTTTTCCTATTCAATAACCAGAATTTATTAAAAAACTTTTAAGTCTTTCATACCAAACACAAGGTGCTTATTTTAAACCATATAAAGCTGTTTTAAGTTTATACACATAATCTGGATATTTTTCATGTTTAGAAAATTGTGGTTGTTCTACATAAACATTTTCCTTAATAAAACCATTTAAGAAAGCTCTTTTAACGTCCATTTGATAAAGTTTGAAATTATGAAAACTCGCATATGCTAAGAGAATGCATAGAGCTTCAAGTCTTTCTACATGTGCGAAAGTTTCTTCATAATTGATACCTTCTTCTTGATTGTGTCCTTGAGCAACTAATCTGGTTTTGTTTCTTGTAATATTTCCATGTTCATCAGCCTTGTTATTATACACCCATTTTGTACCAATAACTGGCCGATTGTTTGGTCGAGTAATAATTCCCAGACACCATTACGTTCAAATTGATTTAGTTCCTCTTGTATAGCTATTATCCAATAATCATCCATAAAGGCTTCTTTTGGATTTTTGGCTTCAATCGTTGAAAGAAACGCTACATGACCCATTTAGTTTAGTTGACTTCTTGTTCGAACGTATGAATCAATTTCACCAATAATGTTTTGTGTAGAACAGTCTCTTAAATTCTGGGAGGTGATTGAATATGTTCTATGGAATTATTTTCCATATTTTCAAGACTAGTATTTTCATTGATTTCGTCATCATCTTTATTCTTTGTATTTTTATCAAAGGTTTCATCAAAAGACATGTGTAAAGATTCTTCTATAACATTAGTACGTTTACTGAGAATACGATAAGCTTTACTACGTTCTGAATATCCAACAAAAATTTCATGATCAACTTTCGCATTAAATTTTCCAAGTTGATCTTTAGTATTAAGGATCAAACATTTAGAACCGAAAACTTTAGAATAAGAAATGTTTGGTTCCCTTCCATTAAAAAGTTCGTAAGGTGTATTTTTTGTTAGAGGACGAATAGAAATTCTATTCAATATGTAACAAACAGTTGCTACAGTTTCTGCCCAAAATTGTTTAGGTAAAGTACTCCCATTTAGTAATGTTCTAGCACATTCTTGTAGAGTTCTATTCTTTCTTTCAACAACTCCATTTTGTTGTGGAGTTCTAGGAAAAGAAAAATTATGACTTATTCCTTTCTTTTTACAAAAATGTTCAAAATATTCATTTTCGAATTCTCCACCGTGATCACTACGAATGTTTTTAACTTTTAATTCTTTAGAATAATAATTTTTTTAAAGAAAATCTTTAAAGTGTCCAAAGGTATCACTTTTATTTTTCATGAAAATAGTCCATGTATATCTTGAAAAATCATCGATTATTACAAATACATACCGACTGTGATTTAATGATTGAACTTGAGAAGGACCAAATAAATCCATATGTAATAGTTCTAACTGTTACAAAGTTGGAATAACCTTTTTCGATTTGAAAGATGATTTGGTTATTTACCTATTTGACAATCTTCACATAGATTTTGTACTTTAAAATTTATTTTAGGCAGACCTTTTACTAAATCTTGTTTCGAAAGTTTTTGTATAGTTTTAAAGTTTATGTGACTGAACCGCTTGTGCCATAACCAAGAATCGTTGTTATTGTCTATTAAACACGTTTCTTTATTATTATTTACTTTCATATTTAAAACATTAATATTTCTATCTCGATTTCCTTTAAAAATGAGGTTTGGTTCTTTGTCAAAAATACTACATTTATTTTCAGAAAATGTTATTTTAAATCCTTTGTCACATAATTGACTAATACTCAGTAAATTATGTTTAAGTTTTTAACAAAGGAAACATTAGTAATAAGGGGTAAATTTGAGATCCATAGTTTCACACATCTCCTTTGCCAATGACAAACCCTTTTGATTTATCTCCGAAGGGAACAGAGCCACCATCAAAGTATGAAATATTGATAAGCATATCTTTGTCTCCGGTCATGTGCTTTGAGCAACCACTATCTAAGATCCATTTTCTCAATTTGAGTGGGGCCTGCAAAAAATATTAATAAGCACATTACGTACCCACTTTTTGATAGGGTCCTAAGAGTTAGGTCTTAGGAAGCCAGACCCAAGTGGGTTTAGTATGCCTTTTGTATAGATAATTTTATTATTGTGCACATATTTCATAAATGAATTGATATGTTTGTTCCTAATTAAACTATTATTAGTTTTTGGAACCCATATCTCAATTTTATTAATCCATTTTATGGATTTTGGTTTGTCTTTAATTTTTGAATTAATTTTCCTCCTTAGTTTCGCATTTTTCTTTGGAGGAATTTTTTATTCTTTTCTAAATCGTAAACCATTTTTGTTTGAAGATTGTCGAGAATATTCAATAATCCTTGATAAATTTTCTCTACCTTTATTGAAGTTAGAAACATTTTCAGAGATGCTTTCTGATTTGGTTTGAATAATTCTATTCTCTAATTCTAATTCTCTTATTTAGTTTTAAATATGTGATTCCGAGAACTAATTCCGTCATTTTTTGTCTTTTGAGTTTCAATTTCTTGGCTCAAAAGAGAAATGTGACTATCTGAATTTGTAAGAGTCTCTTGAACTTTTTCAAGTTCTTCTTCTAAAATTATTTCTTCATCTTTGAGCATGTCTCTTTCAAATTCAGCCTTATTCTGATTTCACGAGTTTCTTTAAACTTTTTCTTTAGAGTTTTTATAATCTTTAAAAATTCAGCTTTGACTTCTATTACTCTTCATAAGATAAATCACCTACTTCAAATTCTTGAGCCATGAAGCACACATTTGCTTGTTCATTTTCACTTTCACTGTCACTATCTGATGAATCTGAATCTGAGCCGTCCCATGTAACAGAAAAAACTTTTTTTTGAATTTTTCTTTCTTAGTTTTGTTGTTGAGATTTTTCAGTTTTTCATTCATTTCTAGACAGTCCTTTACCATATGACCCTTGTTATGACAATTAAAGCATTCCAAATTTGAGGATGAAGGTTTGCTTGAGGTATTTTTCTTGAAATTTCCTTTTCTATATTTTATAAATTTCTTCTAGTTTTTGGCAATAAAGGCTAGATCTTCATCTTCTGATTCAGATTCCTCTTTATCGGCATGAAAGTCCACATTCTTTTTCTCTTGAGCTAATTCCCTTTTTTCTTGAAGGTTAACTTCATAAGACATGATATTTTTGTTTGTTTGACTATGTTTGTTCCTTCATGGATAGTTTTGAGTGTTTCCCATATTTGATATGCTGATGTACAAATGCTAACATGATTGAACTCATTTCTATCGAGAGCACAGTATAACATGTTCATAGATTTTGCAATTGCATTAGCCTCATCTTTTTTGAGTTAATGTCTAGGTCGAATATTTAGTTGTGGGTGCCGTGAATTCTTTTTGAGTAGCATTCCATGCAATAAAACCACTTGCCTGCATATATATCCTCATTCTCATAGTCCAATAGTTGTAGTGCAGTCCATTGAATAGAGGTGGTCTTTGAGTAGATTGTCCTTCGGAAAATGTAGTTGAGCTAGTACTTAGATTATTCTCCATTTTATTAAAGTATCAAGTAACGTTGTTATGGTTATAGGATGGCCTAGCTCTGATACCAATCGAAAGAGGCTTTGCAGTGGTAGGATCATATATAATGGAGTATGAGTATGATAATGTATGTAATGAAGTAGTAGCAACAAAAAATCACAAAGTCGATTTTATACTAGTTTGGACCACTGTCCTACGTCCAGTCCCATACTCACTTCTAGTATTTTACTAATAATAAAACCCTCACTTTACCCGGAGGAATAGGTTCACAATTACCTGAACAACCGAATGGGATTTCTTACCTCAACTGCTGAAGAGGTCTTTTCGAATATAGAATAATTGATGACTTATTTGTGTTCTTGTCAACACGGATATGTGAATATGTATTACACCCTTCCTATAGTCTTTCCTAGATGATAAACGTGAAGCTTGTGAAAGATTATGGAAGATTATAATCTCAAATATAGTAAATGGTGTGCTTTGTGAGTTTAGAGAGCTTTGAGCAAGGTAGAAAATAGTTAGAATGAAAATTAGTGATTTGATAAGTTAATCAAGTCTCTATTTATAATATACAAAGAGTTACAACTGATCACGAAGAAATTCCATCAATAGAAATGAATTAGAGAGTTGTGACTCTTCATAATAAGTTGCAACCCTTCGTAATCAGATGTCTGCATATAAATTTCAGATGTCTGTTTTGAATTTGAAAATAAAAAAGTAAGGAAATAGTTCATTTCGGAGTAGATTTAGATGTCTGTAAAATTCAAAATAGATGTATGAATATTATGGAGAATTTAATTTTGTTTCAACAAATAGACGTCTGTCTTATTTATTTCAGGCATCTGTTTTCTGGGCAAAACTTATTCCTTGCCTCTTTTAAATGTGAAAAATATATGATATGTGTGTGTGTGTAATCATCAAGGAAGACTTTAACATGAAAATCTAGGACTAACAGACTCTTACAACATATATGATCTTCATTTTGTGTTCTTGAATCTGCTTCTCAAATATCTTCCTACAAAACAAAGTTAGTCGATAATATATATGCTTATGTATAGTTGTCATAGTCAAAATGTTTATATAGCGAGATCCAACAAGAAATCCATGTAAGTTCAAAAGCAAAACTAAATTAAACAAAATTGGATATGTTGGGATCATATGCTTTTTCTCTTCGACCTGATATAGGAGTTGTTGGGTTCAACAATGGTTTTGTTCGTTGTATATGGGCAACAACGTAGCTAGGATTATCGATTGAGTGATGTTGGAGCTTCAATTTGTGAAACAAATGTTGTAGTTGAATTCATGAGGTAATTTAGCACTTGTGTACAAATTTTAGGGGTGTTCGGTTGCAAAATGATTTGTGGGTTTCACTATATGACGTAAGGGACGGCTGGAAACCGCGATGTGGAAGATTGGTGCAAGCTAGGGAGTTTTAGGTAGATAAAATTGGGTTTTCAAAGAGGAGGTGAATGACACTGGTTTGGAGCTGATCGATGAAGAAGGGTGATAAAGGGCGGCCATGGCACGGGTATACATGGAGCAGCGGGTTTAAAGTTTGCAAGGGGAAAGAAGAAGAAATAAACATGATTAAGGAGGAGTAATTATGGTTAATTATAAATTAATTATTTAATTAATGTCATTTAATTTGTTATAACTTGTAAAAATCAATATGTGATCAGAATGGGACGAAATAAGAAGCGTTAGAATTTTATGGATGAATATTACAAGTCCATGATGAATTGGATTGGTCTGGAGGTAATCAAAATTTTGTTTAATTTTAAACGCTTGTTTAAAATTAAATGAAATGACACTGAATCATCGAATTAAAACAAATGTGAGTTAACTCTCACGCTTTCTCAAATACTACAATATGGTAAAATTCATATAATTATAATTAATCTTTATCAGTATAAATTGGTTGTTTGGATACTTTGGATGTGTATTGTTTGATTGTTGTTTGTCACTATTTTTATTTCAGTTATTTAAATGTTTTAGATTAGATTATCTATTTCATATGCAATTATATAATGATATCATGGGTTGTGATGCAGGAAATAACAGGTTGGAGAAATCCAACTGGATTCCTCAAATATTTAATATGTTACTTAATTTTCATATATTATTCACATATGAATTGTTTAATTCAAGTAATATTAAATTCTGTTTGGATATTGATTGTTGAATCGAATGTTGAGTGTCAAATTAAAATTCAACATTGATATGTTATTAATCAATAGACAGTATTGATTAAGTGGTTGACAGCAGATGGCCTAAAATCCATCTTTTTAAGACGTTGATTTCGTCGTTATGCGAATCGACGAAGTTTAAGTTATAGATTTTATTTTTATAACTGAAGCAAGGTTTTCAATTTTTATAAGTTATTTTAAATAGAAGTTTTATAAATAAATCAATATGTATAACTTGTTTTTATAAAGTAATTACAAAATATTTTATATAGCAAATTCTTGCATTTTAAATAAGTTTTAAAGGCAAGTAAGTTAGAAATTTACCTAAGGGTTGATGATTTGAAATAGTTGTTTCTATTAAACAATTAGGTGAAATTATTAAACTAATTAAGTTATTAATTAATCTAAGATGGATTAGCGAAAATTAGTTAACAAGATTAACTGTGTTTTCAAGTTGACTAAGTCAACTGCTTTTAATTGGAATTGATTATTTGATTAATTTGTTTTCAATTAATCTACTGGAAATAGTTTTGACAAATAGTTGTCTAAACTGGATAAGATTTCCTAAAATTTAATTATATTTTAATTAAATGTCTTTAAAGGTAATTAACGAGTTGTTTATTATTAATAAAGAAAAATACTTATTTTAATAAAAAAATTAAAACTATTAACTATTTTTAGTTAATAAATAAGTTTACTACTTCTGTTTTATGAAGTAAACTACTTTTACTTAAGTTAATGACGAAGTTAATTATTATTTTAATTAATAATAATTAAAGTGAATAATCTTTAAATGAAATTCATTTAAGAAGAAATAGAGTTGTAATGAGATTTAGTTGAACTTTGAAAAGAGTTTTGTAACGGGATTTGAAATAAAATCCAAGTCGTATAAACAAAGTTTACAAAAATGGTTTAAAATTTTGGCGATGATTTTAAAATTGACGTTTGCTTAAATTTGAATTAAGTGAAACGTTTGCAATTGAAAGAAAGATTTCAATAATGTAAAAGAAAGGAGGTAATTGGATTTTAGTAATTAAATCCAAATTAGCTTTATAATAAGGTCTTCAACAGTTTTTAGGTAAAGGATTTGACAAAAGGGTTATCGTAATATAATCCAAGTTATAACTGAATTGTATAAAAAGGTTATTAAAGCGAAAGGTGGGTGTTTTAGTAAACAATTTACTTAATCAACGAATTCAGAAAAAAAGGTTTTAATTGAAAGAGATTTTCAAAAGTATGGAATGGTTTATAAAACCTTATTTTAAAGGAAATAGGGAAAAAATGATATTTTATTTAACATAAATTTTGCGTTACTAACTTTTATCTAGCTTAAGATAAGAACGTTGTCGATCAAGTTCTGAAAGGTAATAAAATAGCCCAACTTGAACGACTTCAACATTATCAAGAGATGGTACAAGTTTGGAATAATAGAAGACATTAGAAATATTTACCATTTCCATAAGAGGAATATTGCAACTTTATTGGTAAAGTTTAGAGAAAACTAATGAAACTGTAATAATCCGGAAAATCCGAACCAATTTAAAAAATTTATTTTGGCAATTTTAATGAATTTTGAATATTTAAAATGATTTATTTTAAATAATAACGACGAGAAATTTATTTTGAATAGAATTAGAACGTATATATTTATTTGAATCGGCGTTAGAATATAAATATTTATTTTTATTTATAAAAGGAATTGAAAAAGGCGTGGTAGTTTGAAAATTCGATTTCGAATTTCAAATGAATGTACAGGATCCAAAATAAACCGGGTTTTAGCAAAACCAAAAGTATTAGGATCTATTTGAAAATATCTTTCCAATGAGTCTGAAAAATTGAAATTTCATAGCGGGAATAGAAAGTTATGCCCAGTTGAAATTTTAGAATAGTCGCTATGGAATTTTGGCCCTTAAAAATGGAAATTTTGCAAATGACCTCCGTTTTCGACGAGACCACTTTTGTTGGATCCGTAGTGTCAAATTATTGCTAGGTTCCAAAATTCATAATTTTTCGAATCAATATGTGAGTGTGGCGAAGTAAAACGTGTTTTGACAGTTTCAGTCAATTTGGATTGACCAGAAAATGGCCATTTTTCAAACGGTCTCCAAATTTGACAAAATCAATTTTGTTAGAACCGTATCGTCAATACGAAGCTAAAAAATATTTTTCGTGAATTTTTAGAGTCCTTATGTGGCAACGGTAAATTAAAATGTGCGTTCAAATTCAATATATTGATTTATATTTTTATTTTGACGGAAACCAATCGAAACAGCCGAACTGACATACGACACATATACCATTGTGTTCGAAATGGGGGTAATTAGCTAGGGACGACAGTCGGTGGGTTCGATTTCGAGTTCAAAATAAAAAAGTCAACTTTATATTGAAAATTAAATTAAATTAATTAATTATATAAACTCCACCCCCTTCCTTTTCTCCCTCCACGTCAGATTAGAAATAAAACAAAAAGAAAATCCTTCAACCCAAAATCCCCGTCGCCCATTTCTGAAACCCACCCCCCTTCGCAGTGGATCACCGACGCCTCCCCAACCACCTCCCCCTCCGTTGAACCTCCCCCTCCACCTTCGATCCTCCCCTTCCACCGCCTCCTTTCCCATTTGTCCCCTCTCGAGATCCGCGAGACCCCCCTGCTGCTATTAACCGCCGCCGCCGTGGGGGGCTAGCCATCGCCGCCGACGTCCAAGGCCGAGCAGCACCCCCTCCTCCGACGATGATGCAACATCCCCCTCCTCTGTAAAGATCGAATAAAAAATGAGTTTTTATCTTTAACTTTATTTATTTAGGTAAAGAAAAAGCTGATCTTTTTATGAATAACCATTCTATAAAGTTGAGATTTTTAATTCTATAAAGTTGAGGTTTATAATTAGAAAAAGTTTAGAGTTTATATAAGAAATAGAGATATAAAAATATAATTTTTATATAGGAAGAAGTGTAGTAAAAATATGATTTTTATATATGTATGATGATAAAAATATGATTTTTATTTATTGGAATGAAGCAATAAAAATATGATTTTTATATTATATAAATAATAAAAATATGATTTTTTATAATATATAGATAATAAAAATTTGATCTTTACATATGTAGTAGAGATATGAAAGTACGATTTTTATATATGAAGTGACGATATAAAAATGTGATTTTTATCTATGTAGCGTTGTTATAAAAATATAAAATTATTTTTAAAAAAGATAAAAATATGATTTTTATCCTATGTATGTCATTTATAAAATAATCATACAAAGGAATAATTATTGATTGGTTAAAAATATATTTTTTAACGCAGGTATACTATGTAGATTGACAATCAAAGCACGGCGGATTGGAACCCAAAGGCGAGAACTTCTCACTTTTTATTTTATTTTCCAGTTAAAATATATACTAGGATGTAAACGGTGCTTAGCAGCATCCGACACCCGTTGTCCACAGACCGTGGACGACTTGTTTGGTTATGTTATGAAAATTGATTGTTGTGATGTGGAATGGAATAAAATATTTTATAGTTGAAAATATTTTATAGTTAAAAATATAATTTTTAACGTGTATATAAATAAAACAAATATTTATAAACAAATCGGATGATTTTTTTATGTACACACATTTGACTGATATTGATTGGGACGATAAATTTTACACATCGCCCAACTACACAAATAAATCTATGTTTGTTGTTTAAAAACCCCACTCGGGTATTGGGATGATATTGGACATACACTAATCCCAATAATTAGTGGTATGTCGATCGATTGATTGACACGCTGTTATAAGCGTTAAATATTTATATTTGATGCTTATGCAGTGTAGAATGCACTATGGATGTTGGTTAATTGTTTATCATTGTTGTTATACACATGTATTGTATGAAAACCATATAATCAAATCATATGGTAATTGACTGTGTCTGATTCCAGTTCAGAAGGATTGAATATTTTAAAATAATGATTATTTTAAATAACGAATATTTTCAAATAATATTCAGCAAAAGAATCAAAATCTGATTTTGATGTCCGATTTGGGATGGACACAAACATATTTAAATATATGAAGCCGTGTTGATTAGATTGATGTCATTTTGACGTGAACGATATTTATATCGATTTTATTCTTTTATATAATGAATATAAAAAAGAAATTGATTTCAAAATCTAATGTTTTGAAAATATTATAATTTATTTATCGATGATATGGAATATTCAGTTTTGATTAGAAATTGAATATAAAGTTGAAATCGTTTTGAAAATGAATTTAAAACGATTTACAATATACGTTTAGAAAGGTGATCGACAAAATATATATAATATATATACTATATACATACATATATATATATATATATATAATGGCCTGAATAGAACGTGCCGCGCCGCGCTGCGGCAGTTCGCGAATTTTGACCACTGACTTCAAATAGATATTACATGAGATCCAACCATCAGATTCTCATAAAACCAGAACCATCGGGTTCATATCGAAAAGATCTTTCTAACGAATATTAGAAAATAGAAATCTAACGGTTGGATTTGGAATTATGTCCAAATCAAATTTGGAAAAGGTCGCTGTAAGTACAGTTCGATGGCCGTTTATGGAAATTGACTGTACGGACCTTGATAAAATTATTAAAAATATTAATAATTTGTGTAAAATCATAATAAATGATTTGGAAAGAATTGGAATAAAAAATTCCACGTTTGTAAACATGAAAATATATATTTATCGAAATGAACAAGTTTATGAACTAGAATTATAAATCCAATATTTTTAAATAAATAAATTGGATTCGAAATGGTTTTAAAAATAACCAGAATTTCCAATATATGAATCGGAATGGATTTGAATCGAAATTATCTTCGGAATATTTCGATATTGGATTCCGTGATTATACGGATATTGTGGAGGAATTTGGAAGATATATATATCGTTATTTCCAAAACGATATTTGTTGATTTCAGAATTTGATATTGAATATAAGCCGATATATTTTATATTTAGAGTCTTGTATTTAATATCAAATTAGATTTTGGGTTTGCCGTGAATGGTATCTTTAATAATATTTTTCTTGAACCCAATGGAGTTAAGAAAATTAGAAACTGACTGGAGATTAGTTAAGTTGAATGGTTTCCTGGGTATTGATCTGATGTTGGTTTCGGCCTTCGGGATTAACACTTAGGGAACTGTTCTCTTACTAATTTACGGTTAGAGACTGTTGGAATGTGAATTGGATTTATTGTGAACTGTGTTTTAGCGACATTCGTTCTTTAAACCGATTTACAGTAAAATGGGATTTGGAATTTATAAATCTTTTGTTAATATTTGAAGGAGATTTTCCAAAGTAAAGTTTTCCAATTTAAAATATTAAATTGGAATTGAATGGAATTCGATTGGATAATAATTGAAGTGAACTTCTGTGGAGGAATACATTTATTACATATGGAATTTAAGAGGCGTTGTCGTTATTCCATTTATATTATCGGTCGGATATGGAAATTGATATCGATTATATATTAATTTGTTTTTCCGTGAAGATTCCATAATTAATGGAATGTGATTTGGGTGGTCGTGAATGGTATCTTTAATAATACTATTCTTAGACCCAATGGAGTTAAGAAAATCAGAAACTAACTGGAGATTAGTTAAGTTGAATGGTTTCCTGGGTATTGATCTTAGTTTCGGCCTTCGGGGTTAATACTTGGGGGATTGTTCACTTGCTACTTTATGGTTAGAGGCTGAGGAAATGGAATGTGATTTTGGGTTTACCGTGAACCGTGTTTTAAATGACATTGGTTCTTTAACCCAGTTAAAGGTAGGATGTGATTAACCAAGTTAAACAATCGTTAATATTGATTTTTGGAAAGATTAAAACCAAGTGAAGTTTTAATGCATCTTTAATTAGATTGAAATGAAATCCAAAGGAAGATTAAAGAATAAATTTAAAGAATTTATCTTTAATAAAATTAATGGGAACCTTTCCCAAAGTATAAGAATATTTGAATAAAGGAATATTCTGGATTGGAATTAGGCGTATGTTGTGTTTTTATAGCACTTGTTTATTATATACGCGAGTTATTAAGGAAGACCGGATTTCTCCCATTCTGAATAACTGATTCGACGATATGTCGAGGATGAAGACGGTGGATGAAGACTGGAGGTCTTCACATCATTTGGATGATTACTGATGTCTTGATTGTGTTGTACACCCAAGGCGAGGTAATAAGTGGTGATCGTCCAGACATACTTGGAGATCTACGGATATGCGAGGGCCTCTCCCCTGTATTGGACATATGGGGGAGGAATAAGGTGCCTATGGTTTCATTCAGACCCAGAACGAACTTGTAAATGGATGTGTGTCTGACATCGGATTTCATTCTGTATGATTGAATGACATCGGTTGCTGATCAAGGCTTTTGTTGAAAAGAAAAGTCTTGTGGTTGATGATCAAAGCACGACCTTTGTGGCATAGCTTTGTGTAGCGTTAATTCACGAGCCTCACACTCTGGGGTGGACCAGAAATGGGAGAGGACATCAAGGAGGGCATGCGTTTCCTTCTAGCTAGGAATAGTGTTAGCGTTTTGCACGCCCTAGCATTTTACTTTTGTGGATAATGGATAGGAGGCGCCTCGGTTATATCGGTCGATCCAAGGCCGATGGAGTCATTTGGTTCATTTTCGTCCCATAGGGCGGGGAAACGTAGTGTTCGGGCATTTTAATCCACATCGAGTGGACCGGCCCTGACGATCCAAGGGTCAGTCGAGCTCTGACCTGAGACATGGGCTAGATTGTCTCGAAGCGGTAAGGAAGATCCCTTGCCTTGGTTCAAAGATGGAAATCCAACTTCCAATACGATATTTTGCGATTTTAATAGTAAACTTATATATGGCGACATAGTGGTATGGGCCACTTATGCCGTCTATGATTGATACTTATAATTGAAATTGTTTGGACACTATACACTTATAGTAATAATAAAAGATGAAATTTCACGTACCAAGCATTTTTGGCTATTATAAGGTAAAAACTCTATCCTCCGGCTTGCGTTGCATTGTGTGATGGGCCCTGAGTCTTATAATAGCTTCATTGTTTTTTATTTAGCATTGCGCTGTTGTTTTATGCACTGGTATTCTAGGGGAAACCCGTTCTGTGTTATACGGCGTGGTCCCTTGATTTACCAAACTTTAAAATAAAGATTAATAACTGTTTTTAGTTCTCACACAGGTCACTTGACTAACCTGGAGTTCATTGTTTTAACCTAAACTCTGGGTGCCCCTATTTTCCGCACGGGCAGCCAATAGTTTTAGTTTTGCATATTTATATTTACAGGATCTTGGTTTGCAGTTGGAATGATATTCGGAAAGCTCTGTATCCGTACATTCTTTTCAGTTGTGTTTTGTATTATTTTTCTGCTGTTATGTATTTAAATGTAATTTAAATCTCTGGTGTTTAGTAAATGTGTATAATTTATTCATACTCTGTTATATTCTTATATTTTGTTGAAATTGTTGTAATAAGCAATGAAATGTTCTTCTGTTTGTGTTCTGATTCATCTTGTTTTCAATTCAATCTGTGCTTTCCTTCACGGGGAAGTTCGGGTTGTTTCATTTTGGTATCAGAGCCTTGGTTTACAGAGCTCGAGAACAAGACACATTAGAACCAAACAAAAGAATTCATCAGAGATTGGATTAGCAATGTCCAATGAGAATGACTCATTAGAGATAGGATTAGTAGTATCCTAGAACGTGTGTGAAGAGTTTTTTTTTAAAATAAAAATGAAACCAAATTTTGTTTTGAAAACCTAAACCATTTTATTCGTATTTGATAATTTATTTTGAATTGATTTGGACAATCTAGTATATAGAGATTTTGCACATACGCCAAGTTAGCGTGTATTCAAAGCCTCAAATATAGTGGATAGATATAGAATCACACTCTAGTCGCCCGGAGATGATACTGATGATTGACATGTCATCATCAATGTTTATGTTCGCGTTTCGAAGGTATGATATCTATATATTCCAATAGACTGGTGTGAGAACCAAAACTTAGTTAGAGTACATTGGATGTAAATCGACATCAAAAACATGATTCTGTATATGTATATATATATCAAAATTATGTGTTTGAAACGATAATCACTAATTGATTGATGGTTGTGTAGTATGATTATTTAATAACCAATAAAACCTTATGTGAATGAACGGTAAATGTAACCAAATTGTGTCGAATATTGAATTGTATTGAAAATTGTTTGGAATTGCATGCATATACATGTATATCCATTGAACAGGTCATTGCAAAGAGGCTAGAGCAGAAGAATAAAATTGTTTGCCCGACAAATAGGTACATGTTTATTGTATTTTTTGGGTTTTTTGATGATTTTATGAGCCGATTAGCTACGCTTGGTTGTTTCTTTTTCTTTTTGGATTGGAGAGGCCTATATGTAAATTTCGGGATTTTCCCGGTGCTCCCGCGCAGGGGAGGTTATGGCGAAACTTTTCAAAAATTTAGGGTGTTAGCCAATTTTTTTAAAAAAATTGAAAATTTCTTTGAAACTGAAAAGTTGAAAAACTTAAGCCATAATGAAAATAAAGAAAGTTGAGTTGGTTCGTAGAACAACTTTCAGTTCCGTTCCTTTTCGAGTACGAAAAGATTTTAAGTGGGGGAGATTGTAATAACCCGGAAAATCCGAATTAATTTAAAATTTTTATTTTGGCAATTTTAATGAATTTTGAATATTTAAAATGATTTATTTTAGATAATAACGGCGATAATTTTTTTTTGAATAGAATTAGAATGTGTATATTTATTTGAATCGATGTTAGAATATAAATATTTACTTTTATTTATAAAAGGAATTGAAAATGGCGTGGTGGTTTGAAAATTCGATTTCGAATTTCAAATGAATGTATAGGATTCAAAATAAACCAGATTTTTAGCGAAACCAAAAATATTAGGATCTATTTGAAAATATATTTCCAACGAGTCCAAAAAATTGAAATTTCATAGCGGGAATAAAAAGTTATGCCCAGTTGAAATTTCAGAATAGTCGCTATGGAATTTTGGCCCTTAAAAATGGAAATTTTGCAAATGACCTCCATTTTCGACGAAACCACTTTTGTTGGATCCATAGAGTCAAATTATTGCTAGGTTCCAAAATTCATAATTTTTCGAATCAATATGTGAGCGTGGCGAAGTAAAACGTGTTTTGATAGTTTTAGTCAATTTGGATCGACCAGAAAATGGCCATTTTTCAAACGGTCTCCAAATTTGACAAAATCAGTTCTGTTAGAACCGTATCGTCAATACAAAGCTAGAAAATATTTTTTGGGAATTTTTAGAGTCTGTATGTGGCCCCAGTAAATTGAAATGTGCATTCAAATTCAATATATTGTTTTTGACGAAACCGATCGAAACAGTCGAACTGGCTTACAATACATATACCATTTTGTTTGGGATGGGGTTAATTAGCTAAAGACAATAGTCGGTGGGTTCGATTTCGAGTTCAAAATAAAAAAGTCAACTTTACATTGAAAATTAAATTAAAGAAATTAATTATATAAACTCCACCCCCTTCCTTTTCTCCCTCCACATCAGATTAGAAATAAAACAAAAAAAAATCCTTCAAACCTAATTCCCGGTCGCCCCTTTCTGAAACCCGCCCCCCTTCGCCGTGGATCGCCGGCGCCATCCCAAGCACCTCCCTCTCCATTCAACCTCCCCCCTCCACCTTCGATCCTCCCCTTTTGTCGCCTCCTTTCCCATTTGTTCCCTCTTGAGATCCGCGAGACCCCCCTGCTGCTATCAACCGCCTCCGCCACCGACGTCCAAGGCCGAGCAGCACCCCCCTCCTCAGACGATGATGCAGCATCCCCTCCTCTGTAAAGATCGAATAAAAAGTGAGTTTTTATCATCAACTTTATTTATTTAGGTAAAGAAAAAGCTGATCTTTTTATGAATAACCATTCTATAAAGTTGAGGTTTATAATTAGAAAAGGTTTAGAATTTATATAAGAAATAGAGATATAAAAATATAATTTTTATATAGAAAGAAGCGTAGTAAAAATATGATTTTTATATATGTATGATGATAAAAATATGATTTTTATTTATTGGAATCAAGCAATAAAAATATGATTTTTATATTATAGAAATAATAAAAATATGATTTTATAATATATAGATAATAAAAATTTGATCTTTATGTATGTAGTAGAGATATGAAAGTACAATTTTTATATATGAAGTGATGATATAAAAATGTGATTTTTATCTATGTAGCGTTGTTATAAAAATATTAAATTATTTTTAAAAAAGATAAAAATAAGATTTTTAGCCTATCTATGTCATTTATTAAATAATCATACAAAGAAATAATTATTGATTAGTTAAAAATATATTTTTTAACGAAGGTATACTACGTAGATTGACAATCAAAGCACGGCGGAGTGGAACCCAAAGTGAAAACTTCTCACTTTTTATTTTATTTTCCAGTTAAAATATATATACTAGGATGCAGACGGTGCTTAGCAGCACCCGACACCCGTTGTCTACAGACCGTGGACGACTTGTTTGTTTGTTTGGTTATGTTATGAAAATTGATTGTTGTGATGTGGAATAGAATAAAATATTTTAAAGTTGAAATTTTTTTATAGTTAAAAATATAATTTTTAACGTGTATATAAATAAAATAAATATTTATAAACAAATCGGACGATTTGTTTATGTACACACATTTGACTGATATTGATTGGGACGATAAATTTTACACATCGCCCAACTGCGCAAATAAATATGTGTTTGTTGTTTGAAAACCCCACATGGGTATTGGGCTGATATTGGACATACACTAATACCAATAATTAGTGGTATGTCGATTGATTGATTGACAGACTGTTATAAGCGTTAAATATTTATATTTGATGCTTATGCAGTGTAGAATGCACTCTGGATGTTGGTTGATTGTTTATCATTGTTGTTATACATATGTATTGTATGAAAACCATATAATCAAATCATATGGTAATTGACTATGTCTGATTTTAGTTCAGAAGGAATGAATATTTTAAAATAACGAATATTTTCAAATAATATTCAGTAAAAGAATCAAAATCTGATTTTGATGTCCGATTTGGGATGGACACGAATATATTTAAATATATGAAGCCGTGTTGATTAGATTGACGCCATTTTGACGTGAACGATATTTATATCGATTTTATTCATTTATATAATGAAAATCGAAAAGAAATTGATTTCAAAATCTAATGTTTTGAAAATATTATCATTTATATATCGATAATATGTAATATTCAATTTTGATTAGAAATTGAATATGAAGTTGAAATCGTTCTGAAAATGAATTTAAAACGATTTATAAAATACATTTAGAAAGGTAATCGACGAAATATATATAATATGTATTATATATATAATGGCCTGAATAGAACGCGCCTCGCTGCGGCATTTCACAAATTTCGACCATTGACTTCGAATGGATGTTACGGGAGATCCGACCGTCAGATTCTCCTAAAACCAGAACCATTGGGTTTGTACCGAAAAGAGATTTCTAACAAATATTAGAAATTAGAAATCTAACAGATGGATTTGGAATTATGTCCAAATCAAATTTGGAAAAGTTCACTGTAAGTGCAGTTCGATGGCCGTTTATGGAAATCGACTGTACGGGCCTTGATAAAATTATTAAAAATATCAATAATTAGTGTAAAATCATAAGAAGTGATTTGGAAAGAGTTGGGATGAAAAATTCCATATTTGAAAAGATAAAAATAGATTTTTATCGAAATGAACGAGTTTTGAACTAGAATTATGATTCAATTATTTTTAAAATAAATAAATTGGTTTTGAAATGGTTTTAAAAATAACCAGAATTTCCAATATATAAATTGGAAATGGATCTGAATCGAAATCATCTTCGGAATATTTTGATGTTGAATTTCGTGATTATATAGATATTATTATGGAAATTTTAAAGATATATATATCGTTATTTCCAATACGATATTTGCTGATTTCAAAATTTGATATTGAATATAAGCAGATATATTTTCTATTCAGAGTTTTGTATTTAATATCAAATTGGATTTTGGGTTTGTCGTGAATGGTATCTTTAATAATACTCTTCCTGAACCTAATGGAGTTAAGAAAATTAGAAACTGACTGGAGATTAGTTAAGTTGAGTGGTTTCCTTGGTATTGATCTAATGCTGGTTTCAGCCTTTGGGGTTAACACTTAGGGAATTGTTCTCTTACTAATTTACGGTTAGAGTCTGTTGGAATGTGAATTGGGTTTATCGTGAACTATGTTTTAGCGACGTTCGTTCTTTAACCCGATTTACAGTGAAATGGGATTTGGAATCTATAAATCTTATGTTAAGATTTAAAGGAGATTTTCCAAAGTAAAGTTCTCCAATTTAACATATTAAATTGGAATTGAATGGAATTTGATTTGATAATAATCGAAGTGAAATTCTGTGGAGGAAGACTGTTAATACATATGGAATTTAAGAGGCGTTGCCATTATTCCATTTATATTATTAGTCGGATATGGAAATTGATATCGATTATATATTGATTTTCTTTTCCGTGAAGATTCCATAATTAATGGAATGTGATTTGGGTTGTCGTGAATGGTATCCTTAATAATACTATTCTTAGACCCAATGGAGTTAAGAAAATCAGAAACTAACTGGAGATTAGTTAAGTTGAATGGTTTCCTAGGTATTGTTCTGATGTTGGTTTCGGCCTTCAGGGTTAATACTTAGGGGATTGTTCACTTGCTACTTTATGGTTAGGGGCTGAGGAAATGGAATGTGATTTTTGGTTTATCGTGAACCGTGTTTTAATTGACATTGGTTCTTTAACCCAATTAAAGGCATGATATGATTTTCTAAGTTAAACAATCATTAATATTGATTTTTGGGAAGATTAAAACCAAGTGGAGTTTTAATGCATCTTTAATTAGATGGAAATGATATCCAAAGGAAGATTAAAGAATAAATTTAAGGAATTTATGTTTAATAAAATATATGGGAACCTTTCCCAAAGTATAAGAATATTTGAATAAAGGAATATTCTAGATTGGAATGAGGCGTATGTTGTGTTTTATAGCAATTGTTTATTATATACACGAGTTATTCAGGAAGACCGGGTTTATCCCATTCTAAATAACTGATTCGACGATATGTCGAGGATGAAGATGGTGGTTGAAGACCGAAGGTCTTAACATCGTTTGGATGATTACTGATGTCTTGATTGGGTTGTACAGCCAAGGCGAGGTAATAAGTGTTGATCGTCCAGACGTACTTGGAGATCGACGGATATGCGAGGGCCTCTCCCCTGTATTCGACATATGAGGGAGGAATAAGGTGCCACTGGTTTCATTCAGATCCAGAACGAACTTGTAAATGGATGTGTGTCTGACATCAGATTTAATTTTGTATGATTGATTGATATCGGTTGCATAGCGTGAATTTCCTATGTGGCATGCTGAGATGCAAATAATCAAGGCTTCTGTTGAAAAGCAGAGTCTTGTGGTTGATGATCATAGCACGACCTTTGTGTCTTGTGTAGCGTTAATTCGCGAGCCTCACACCCCGGTGTGGATCAGAAACGGGAGAGATCATCAGGGAGGGAATGCATTTCCTTCTAGCTAGGAGTGGTGTCAGCGTTTTGCACGCCCTGGCATTTTACTTATGTGGATGATGGATAGGAGGCGCCTCAGTTGTATCGGTCGATCTGGGGTCGATGGAGTCATTTGGCTCATTTACGCCCCATAGGGCGGGGAAACGTAGTCTTTAGGCATTTTAATCCACATCGAGTGGATCGGCCCTGATGATCCAAAGGTCACTCGAGCTTTGACCTGAGACATGGGCTAGATTGTCTCGAAGCGGTAAGGACGATCCCTTGCCTTGGTTCACAGATGGAAATCCAACTTCCAATACGATATTTTGCGGTTTTAATTGTAAACCTATATATGGCGACATAGTGGTATGGGGCACTTATGCCGTCTATGATTGATACTTATGATTGAAATTGTTTTGACACTATACACTTAGAGTAATAATAAAAGATGAAATTTCACGTACCAAGCATTTTTGGCTATAATAAGGTAAAAACTCTATCCTCCGGCTTGCGTTGCATTATGTGATGGGACCTGAGTCTTATAATAGCATCATTGTTCTTTATTTAGCATTACGCTGTTGTTTTATGCACTGGTATTCTTGGGAGGAAACCCGTTCTGTGTTGTACGGCGTGGTCCCTTGATTTACCTAACTTTAAAATAAAGATAAATAACTATTTTTAGTTCTCCCACCAGTCACATGACTGACCTGGAGTTTATTGTTTTAACCTAAACTCTGGGTGCCCCTATTTTCCGCACGGGAAGCCAGTAGTTTTGGTTTTGCAGATTTATATTCGCAAGATCTTGGTTTACAGCTGGAATGATATTCGGAAAGCTCTGTATCCGTATATTCTTTTCGGTTGTGTTTTGTATGATTTTTCCGCTGCTATGTAATTAAATGTAATATAAATCTCTGGTGTTTAGTAAATGTACATAATTTATTCATACTCTGTTATATTCTTGTATTCTGATGAAATTGTTGTAATAAGCAATGAAATGTTCTTCTGTTTGTATTCTGATTCGTCTTGTCCTCAGTTCAATCTGTGCTTTCCTTCACGGGGATGTTCGGATTGTTTCAGAAACTATTGGGTTTTACTATAAATATATTACTTAAAATTTTTCGGCCCAAATATGAAGTGTGATTATATTTATACCATTCAATTAAATATATAGCACTATTTTCTAAATAATGAAAATAGTGTATTTTATGAATACGCTTATTTAAAGAAATAAGTAAATGGTTGGGATTTTCGAAAGAAAAGATACAAGAGGTTATACGGGTTCGAGAATGAAAATAGATATGAAAATTGAACTATTATTTCCATAAGTAAAGTTTTTAAACTTTGATCTGTAAAGTTTGAAGTTAAATAAAACCGTTTGAGTTTATGTTATAAACAATGTGTTAGATGGCATCATTTTGGCCCATATATAAGATTGATAATTAGATTCATACCACATGGTTAAGCAAATATATAATGATATTTCCAAAGTAATGGAAATAAAAATAATTTTGTGAGTAAATAAAGATATTTCCAAAGTAAAGGAAATAAAAGGGGTTTTTGTGAATATATACCAATATTTCGAGGTAAAGGAATATAAAGTACACGAACAAGATTATTCTGAAGATATAAGTATTGGATATTGTTTTCGAAGTAACGAAAACAAAAGAGTTTTGTTGAGATAAGTATTTGTAATTGATTTTTAAAAATCGATGAAATGGTTTTAAAAATTGATTTTTAAAGGGACCGAACTGGTGATGTACTTAATTGTACTGTTTTAAGTTGATAGTTAAAGAACCGACTATAAATGAATATCCCCTATTGATTTTTGATGTGTTAGTTCGAAGAGATCGGGATGAGAACTAGACCCAAAACCACTTCCGACCAACTTTGCGTTTGAAAAATTAACTTGTAGGGATAATAAAGAGATGAATTGCAGACATAGATCTTCGGAGTGAGTGGGGTGCTTGCTGATGTCTCTGGTTAACAGACAGGATTGCACTCGTAGTTGTAACTCCGACGTTCTAGAATATCTTCGGTTTCGTTCGGTCCTAGAACGGAGTTGTATGGATGAATGTCTGATAGAGTATTTCCTAGAACCATGTACGTTGATTTTTACAAATATATCGAGAATGGTGGTGGAGAAAACAACTTTTTTAGCTTAACATGAAGAGTATATTAATGCAAATCAATTAGTGATTGATGGTGTTTTGGCAATGTGGCTTTTAAAGTTTGTATGTTCTGAATCTAAAAGGTAATCGTGACCTCAAGCCTCATCAACTGGGAAATGACTGAAATCATGTAGGCAGCATGGCTATATAGGTCATACCCATTAGGGTATATCATCACCTGATCTAGAGAAATTGATGTCCATTTTTGTATATGCTTCGGAAAAAATAGGGTTGGACGATCAACAACTGTGGTGACGATATATTCGGTACACTCAAGTTGAATAAGTGGTCAGTCATGTGTGACCGGGTTGCAAAATGTTCTTGTTTAACCCCAATGTTCCATCTCTAGAGGACACTAAATGGAAGCTAGTTCTATACCTTGTCATATTGGAAATCCAATCTCCAATATCAGCCACATTTTTAGATGTATACCAACTAGGTTTGTAACACCCCGTACTTTGGGTTAATGCTAAAATTCACTAATTACAGAATAAATAATCTCAGATGTGGGAATCAGGGGAAACGGGCTGC
The DNA here is from genome assembly GCA_030737875.1 of Allium sativum. Taxonomy (NCBI): domain Eukaryota; kingdom Viridiplantae; phylum Streptophyta; class Magnoliopsida; order Asparagales; family Amaryllidaceae; genus Allium; species Allium sativum. The sequence continues at coordinate 223,272,379 of CM060909.1, read as the reverse complement.
GTCATTGCGTTCGTCTCGGAAAAATACGCAAAATAGAGTCCGAGTTTTCGAAAATCGGAGTCCGTATGGCCCAGTTATGGCCCGATGAAGTTTGCAGAAAATTCAAAACTAAAAACAGATTTAAAAATTTAAAATTCAGATTTGAAATGGAACAGGCGGGGCCAGGCGGGAAGATTCCCGCCCTACCCATGTCGACAGGGCTGTCGACAGGCCTGTCGACAGGGGGGTCGACTTGCCTGTCGACAGGGGTGCGGCGTCCAGAGAACCTGTGTGCACCAGGTTGCACCAGGTTGGGTTCTAGGCTGGCTTGGAGGGCTGGTTCTAGAGATTTCCTAAATCTAAGGGTCCTAACCTAATCTAGGGTTAATCTAAGGGCCTAAAACACTCACCTAATCCTATAAATAAGACCCCAACCCTACCCTAATTCATTCATAATTAAGTCTTGTAACTAAACTATGGCAAAATGGAATTTGAGCATGGCCTCCACTAGTTCATGAAGGAAGTTGCAAGCAAATCACTCTCTAATCAACCTCTAATCCATTCTAAGCATCTTAATCTTCTTCATTTGGAGTGCAAATTTGCTAGTGGTGAGTTTCTATCACTTTAACATCAATTGTTAAAGTAAGTAGATTGGGTATAATGAGACGTATGGTCTTAAATGCGGATTAGTGAGTTTGAATCATTTGTAATGATATGCTACTCTATGTTTTACTATGATTATGCATAATTAATAAGTGGCTTTATGCATGTTTGATAAGTTGGTTTATGCATGCTTAATAAGTTGGTTTATGCATGTTTAACAAGTGGCTTTATGCATATTTAATGAGTGGAATTATGCATGTTTAACAAAGTGAGTTATGCAAGTTATGTATATGTTTAAATGCAAGTTTAATGTGATATGCAAGTTATGCATGCTTATGCAAGTATATGGATGCTTATGCAAGTTAAGTATATGTTTAAATGCAAGTTTAATGTGATATGCAAGTTATGCATGCTTATGCAAGTATATGGATGCTTATGCAAGTTAAGTATATGTTTAAATGCAAGTTTAATGTGATATGCAAGTTATGCATGCTTATGCAAGTATATGGATGCTTATGCAAGTTATGTATATGTTTAAATGCAAGTTTAATGTGATATGCAAGTTATGCATGCTTATGCAAGTATGTGGATGCTTATGCAAGTTATGTGTATGCTTAAATGCATGTTTAACATGTTATGCAAGTTATGAGAATGCTTATATGCAAGTTCAACATGTTATGCAAGATATGTGTATGATAATATGCAAGTTTGGGTTAAATGTAGTTGGGTTAATATATGCTCATATATGCAAGTTGACATCCTCTTAACCCATGACAAAGTTATATGCTAAACCCATGATATTTGTGATGGATCTTCCCCTTTATTATGTCATGAAATGAGAACGATTTACGTGGGGAACGATGGGGTTGGTAAATATGTTAATAAATGTATGTTTGGGTATGATTAAGCATACCATAAAAATAAATTACCATAAGTGGGAATTTACCTATTGAGTTAGGTCTACCCCATGGGAATTTACCTATTGAGTTAGGTCTACCCATGTTATGGAAAACTTGATATTAATTAGGGATAATTAATATGGGGGTGATTAATTAGGTGTAATTAATCGACTAAGACACGAGGTTGGACTCATTTGTAGTGTAAAACTGCCCGGACCCGACCGGCTTAACCAGTTGCTACAAATGTCAGCCCAATGTGAGAGGTCTTAGCCATAAATTAAATACGTGATTAAAGTAAAGACACGAGGTTAGGCCCTGTTATGACGTAAGACTGCCCGGACTCTACCGGCTTAACCAGGCGGTCATAACAGCTAGTCTAATGTGGGAGGTCTTTATGGGAGATCACGGTCTTAATTAATTAAGAAACACTTAACCATATTAGCATGTAGTGGGACATGAGGGGTTAAGTGGGTGCCTTGGGTGGCATGTGGAAATATTGTGGTTGCCTTGGGTGGCATGTGGAATCTAGTGGGTTGCCTTGGGTGGCAATAGAAAATACGATTAGAATACTTAACCAAGTGGAAACATGTAATTAAACATGATTAAAGGGTTAAGTGGGATACACTAGATATATGACAAGCTTAAGTGGGTAGCTTGTGGGGGCCCATTTCAACCAATATCCCAAACGTATCTTTGTGGGCTCGACCCATGTCGAGTGACGGGACACACATATTGGGCTTGATTATAAGAGGCCAAACGGGTTAGCGGTGGCAACGCAAGTCCAACGGGTTTCATATGCGTGTGTGGGCCCGGGCTGGTAGATAAGCCGTTGTTGCATCGTGTAGATATAAAGCCGTGCACCGTTGATAGTATTGGGTTGCCACTTAGGGGAGTGATACACCCCACTGTGGGACCAGCACGGGTATCTACGGTAGGGAGCCGATCGATGGGGAGTAGTGGGTACACCTAATAAAGATAGGGGCAGACGGCACCTATGTAGGAGTACACGAAACTACTGGGTAAGAATTACTGAGTACACCTAGTGGAGATAGGGGCAGACGACACCTATGTAGTGGGCTAGGAGTACACGAAACTACTAGGGAAATTTTCTAAGTCCTTGGAGGGATCAACCTTTAAGTAGGAATGACTGGTGTGGTGCAGTTAGTAATTATCCTTGGGTGGGTAGATGCGTCCTGACGGTTATCTTAGTTTATCCTAAGTCTACCAAGCTGCTTAGTGTAGCCATTCATCCCCAGATATTACCGTAGGTCAAGTTTATGTCTTCTCTGGTTACTTTAATGATTGTATTGTTAAAGTTATAGGACTCACTCAGACTTATGTCTGACCCCGTTGTTTTTATCTTTTTCCCAACCCTCAGGTCCTACGGTGGATCCTAGCGGTAGTAGAGCTTGATCGGATTGCTGTTCCAGTCTTTAGGAGCTTGGGTAGATGTAAAGCTCCAGTTATCCAGTTATCTTTTCTTTTGTTCTGGCTATTGTATGAGAGAGTGGGATTATGTACTTCTTTATTTTGATGGATATTGTACTTGACTTTTATCGTGGTTTTATGATGTAACCAGACATGTTTATTTCCGCTGTTATGAGATGATATTTTAAATTTCAAGTACTATTTATATCTGTCTTGTTGTAATTTTTCTGTTCTATATTCACTAAAATACTCCACCGATGCTATGGCATTCCCATAGTGAGTGACCATAGCGGGCGTGGGGTGTTACACGTGGTATCAGAGCCAGGTTACCGGAACAGATAAAATTTGTAGAAAACTATTTTTTAAAAACATTTTGGAAGTAATATTTTCAAAAACATGTCTTTAAAGAAAAAAAAGTTTTTGAAAGAAAAGCATAATCCCCAATAGCCATATCTATATCCTTCGAATTCTCCGTTTTGAATCTTTCCTTTTTCGTTTCAGCATGGCTGAGGATCTTAACTTTCCGGAGGGTGTGACGGTACCAGTATGGTATAGGAGATTGATGGAGGCTAGGGCCACCACGGCAGGTCCAGCAAATGTTCCTCCACCAACCGTAGCACCCGATCTTCCTCCTCCCCCTCCTCCTCGCACGGATACTTTTGCTAAGACTTGTAAGGAATTCAAAGCTATGGGAGGAAAACTTGTATATGGAAAGATTCTTGACTCTAAAGCAAGGAAATCTCTCGGTGAAGGAGTATGTTAACAAGTTTAATCAATTGGCAAGGTTTGGCCTAGATATGGTGAATACACCGGAGAAGAAGGCTTTGAGGTTCGTGAAAGGCTTGAATGAACCGATGCATGGGTTGGCTATGACTCATATCCCTATGGGGGCCACCTTTGAGAAGCTAGTTGACATGGCACTCATGTATGAAGAAGAGAAGGGTCCCAATGCTATTAGGGCACCCGAGAAGAAGGGAGATCAAAAGAGACCTCAGCAACAACAACAAAACAAAGGTGGGAAAGGCAACGGTGGCAAGGACAAGAAGAAGAAGTGTTTCAATTGTGGGACACCTGGCCACCTAAGCAAAGATTGTCGCAAGAAGAAGAAGACTGGCTGCTTCCACTGTGGCGAAGCAGGGCATTTAGTGAAGGATTGCCCTAAGAAAGGGCAAAGGACGGGGTCTACCTCAGGAGGACAGGTGCAAGCTCTTATGGCACCAGGTCAGGCTAGGGGGCAAGTACAGGCTCTCGCGGTTCCACCGATTCAGGGAAGAGGTAGAACTATCTCCGTTGAAAGTCTGGTTTTTCTATTTGATGATCCTGTCCGTACATTGTTTGATTCAGGCGCATCGCATTCGTTTATCTCATCATCATTAGTTGAGTCACTGCACTTAGACACCAGTCTGGTAGATGATCCCTTGGTTGTTTCAAACCCAATTGGGGGCTCCACTTATTTGTCCATGATATGTTTGGGTTTGAAGATTTCTATACTTAGCATTGAGTTTAGATGTGATGCTTTTGTTTTGGGCTTCACGGGCTATGGGTTGATTTTGGGCATGGACTGGTTATCCAGTAATGGTGCCGTTCTTGATTGCGAAAGGAGAGTTGTTAGGCTCATGACCCGTTTGGGTAACACTCTCGAGATTTCTTGTAATCCCATGGACTCTGTTATGCTAAGCTATCTTGAATCGCTTGACGCTTCGGTCGAGAGTATGCAATCTGTTAGAGTGGTCCGGGAATATCCGGATGTGTTTGAGGAGGTGAAGGGCTTACCTCCGAAACGGGAGATTGACTTCCGAATATATTTGGTGGATAATGCTAAACCGGTATCTTTACCAGTGCGCCACATGGCTCCTCGTGAGAGGAGGGAACTCCATAAGCAAATAGGGGAGTTGCTTGAGAAGGGGTTCATAAGACGAAGTATATCGGAGTGGGGTGCTCCAGTAGTATTTGCTACGAAGGCGGATGGGTCCCTCAGACTTTGTGTAGACTATAGAGAACTCAACAAGCTCACAAAGAAGAATAGACACCCATTGCCGAGGATTGATGATCTTTTCGATCAGTTGGTTGGCGCTTCAGTATTTTCTCAGTTGGACTTAGCCACGGGGTTTCATCAGTTGAGGGTGGCTGAGGATAGCATTGACAAGACTGCCTTCAGGACTCCGGATGGTTTCTATGAGTGGCTGGTGATGCCATTTGGGTTGACGAACGCCCCTGCATACTTCGTTGATTTGATGAGTAGGGTGTTCAGGGAGTTCCTTAATAAATTTGTGGTGGTCTTTGTGGATGATATCTTAGTATTTTCTAAGAGTGAGGAAGAGCATGCCCTACATCTTGGGGAGGTGTTGAAGACTCTTCGAGCGCATAGCCTTAAGGCTAAATTCTCTAAATGTCACTTCTGGAGGAAGGAAGTACGGTTCTTGGGGCACGTGGTCTCCAAGGAGGGGATAGCTGTGGATCCCGCGAAGGTAGTATCAATTCAGGATTGGAAGGTTCCAAAGAATGCTACCGAAGTAAGAAGTTTCTTGGGTTTGGCGGGTTATTATAGGAAGTTTATTAAAGACTTCGCGAAGATATCAGCCCCATTAACCCGCTTAACGAAGAAGAATCTTGTTTTTGCATGGGACGTAGATTGTGATGATGCGTTCCGACGGTTAAAGAGAGCTTTAACCACTGCTCCAGTTTTAGTGTTGCCAGATGGGAGCAAGCCATTTGTTGTTTATACCGATGCTTGTGGAACAGGACTTGGCGCAGTCTTAATGCAAGAGGGAAGGGTAATAGCCTATGGTGGAAGGCAGTTAAGGCCACGTGAGAAAAATTACCCTACCCATGATATAGAGCTGGCCGCTATTGTTTTTGCGCTTAAGATCTGGCGCCATTATCTTCTTGGTGAGAGATTCGAGTTGTTCACTGACCATAAATCATTGAAATACTTGTTTTCTCAGAAGGATTTGAATCTGAGACAACAAAGGTGGATGGAGTTCTTAGCATCCTATGATTTCGAGATAGCGTATACCCCTGGCAAGGGTAACGTGGTGGCGGACGCCTTGAGCAGAAAAAGGTTGTCTTTGAGTCCATTGTTTGTGGAACGACGAAGCTTGGAATTTATCTCGATGTTTGATTTCAGACCTTCCATTGACTATGTACCCGGTTTGCTAGCTTCTTTGGAAGTTAGACCTACTCTTTTGGGGCGGATTGGAGAAGCACAAAGGGACGACCCACAGTTGGTTGAGTTGATAGAGAAGCTCATAAGGGGGGAGTCGTCCAGCCATTTGAGTAGGTACACCCTAGACGATAAGGGGTGCTTGCGTAGAGACGGTAGACTTTGTGTACCGCAAGATGAAGTGTTGAGGAAGGTTATTATTGATGATGCACACCGTTCTAGGATGACCATTCATCCCGGTGGGGACAAGATGTACCAAGATATGAAGAGGGTTTTCTTCTGGGCCGGTATGAAGAAAGATGTGGCCGAATATGTAGCTCGATGCTTGGTATGTCAACAGGTGAAAGCGGAGCAAAAGAAACCTGGTGGGTTGCTTCACCCGTTGGAAGTTCCGCAATGGAAGTGGGATAGCGTCTCGATGGATTTTATTGACGGGTTACCCAGATCGAGAAAGGGTAATACAGGAATTTGGGTGGTGGTAGACAGACTTACTAAGAGCGCCCATTTCATACCTGTGAAGAGCAAGAGGACTGCTCCATGGCTAGCTTCAGTATATCTTCGAGAGATAGTTCGATTGCATGGGGTACCCTCTAGCATAGTGAGTGATCGAGATCCTATCTTCACTAGTGAGTTCTGGAGAAGTTTACAGGAAGCAGTGGGAACTCAATTGTGTTTGAGCACCGCATATCATCCTCAGACGGACGGCCAGACTGAGAGGGTGAATCGTGTCCTAGAAGACCTTTTGAGGCTTTGTATCTTAGATTTTGGAGGTACATGGGAAGAGCATCTTCCATTGGTGGAGTTCGCATATAATAACAGCTTTCAGTCCAGTATTGGGATGGCTCCTTTCGAAGCTCTCTATGGAAGGCCTTGTCGATCACCTACATGTTGGTGGGAATCTACGGATAAGATCTTGCTTGGGCCTGACATGGTTAGGGAGACTTCAGAGAAGATCGATTTGATTCGAAGAAGGATGAAAGCAGCGCAAGATAGGCAAAAATCTTATGCGGACAAGAGAAGGACGGATCTTGAATTTGAGGTTGGGGATATGGTTTTTGTTAAGGTATCTCCGTTGAGAAATGTTGTTCGCTTCGGATCCGTTGGGAAGTTAGCACCGAGGTTTGTTGGGCCGTTTCCTATCAAGGAAAGGATTGGACGAATGGCATATAGGGTGGAGTTGCCCGACAGACTTAGTGGTGTTCATGATGTATTCCATGTATCACATCTGAGGAAATGCTTACATGAGACCGCAGAGGTGGTAGAGCCGAGCTTGCTTAGAGATATAGAGATAGAGCGTGATGCGACTATCCGACGAGCTCCTACTCGCATCCTTGGGTCAGAGACTAGGAAATTGAGGGATCGAGAGGTTCAACTAGTCAAAGTGCAATGGGTAGAAGAAGAGAGCAACGCAACTTGGGAGACGGAAGCGAAGATGCGTTCATTGTACCCATTTCTTTTTGAGGGTATGTTTTTACTTTCTCCTTTATCGCTTGTCTAGTACTTATCTTATCTTTAGTATGTCCTCTCGTTAGTACTGTTTGACCTTTAGATAGGGTAAACCTATGGTTGAAACATGTGTTTGAGACATGTTATGGTTGATGGATGCAAGTGGATGCAAGTGTTTGCTAGTGGTTGCTCGTGGATGCATATACACACACTCTAGGCACTAGATCGGCTCAATCACTTCATATTGCATATTGCATAAAATTGTGTGTAGAAAGCTATATTTATGGATGTCTAATGATTGTGTTATCATATGGATGATGCATTTTGGTGAATGATTGTGCACTCATGTAGATATTGTATGTGTCGATAGGGTTCTTTCGCATACATAATGGATGCATGGCACTATCATGGTTTGCATATGTTCATACATTAGATAGGGAACATATTGTAACACCCCACTCCCGCTATGATCACTCACTAAGGGAATGCCATAGCATCGGTGGAGTATTTTAGTGAATATAGAACAGAAAAATTACAACAAGACAGATATAAATAGTACTTGAAATTTTAAAACATCATCTCATAACAGCGGAAGTAAAACATGTCTGGTTACATCATAAAACCACAATAAAGGTCAAGTACAATATCCATCAAAATAAAGAAGTACATAATCCCACTCTCATACAATAGCCAAACAAAAGAAAAGATAACTGGATAACTGGAGCTTTACATCTATCCAAGCTCCTAAAGACTGGAACAGCAATCCGATCAAGCTCCACTACTGCTAGGATCCACCGTAGGACCTGAGGGTTGGGAAAAAGATAAAAACAACAGGGTCAGACATAAGTCTGAGCGAGTCCTATAACTTTAACAATACAATCGTTAAAGTAACCAGAGAAGACATAAACTGATATACGGTAACATATAGGGATGAATGGCTACCCTAAGCAGTCAACTAAACGAAGATAAAGGATAAAGACGCATCTACCCTCCCTAAGGTAAATTACTAAACTGCACCACACCAGTCGTTCCTAACTTAAAGGTTGATCCCACCCAAGGACTTATAAAATTTACTAATTAGTACTTGCGTACCCCTAGGTGACCAAGTAGGCGCCACGGGGCCCTACAATCCACTAGGTGTACACACTACTTCCCATTCGATCGGCTCCCTAACGTAGATACCCGTGCTGGCCCCACCGTGGGATGTATCATTCCCCAATGTGGCAACCTGATGAAACTAAAGGTGCACGGCTTATATCTACTCGATGCAACAACGGCTTACCTACCAGCCCGGGCCCACTCACGCATATGAAGCCCGTTGGACTTGCGTTGCCACCGCTAACCCGTTTGCCTCTTACAGTCAAGCCCAGTATGCGTGTCCCGTCCTCGACATGGGTCGAGCCCACAAAGATACGTATGGGTTACTGGTTGAAATGGGCCTCCACAAGCTACCCACCTAAGCTTGTCCCTTTTTCTAGTATATCCCACTTAACCCTTTAATCATGTTTTAATTACATGTTCCATTTTGGTTAAGTATTCTAATCGTATTTTCTATTGCCACCCAAGGCAACCACTAGATTTTCTCATGCCACCCGAGGCACCCACTTAACCCCTCATGTCCCTCTACATGCTAATGTGGTTAAGTGTTTCTTAATTAATTAATTAAGAACGTAACCTTTGTAAAGACCTCTCACATTAGACTGTCTTTTATGACCGCTGGTTAAGCCGGTTGGGTCCGGGCAGCCTTATGTCATAACAGAGTCTAACCTCGTGTCTTTACATTAATTACGTATTTAGTTTGTGCCTAAGACCTCTCACATTGGGCTAACATTTGTAGCAACTGGTTAAGCCGGTTGGGTCCGGGCAGTTTTACGCTACAACTGAGTCCAACCTCGTGTCTTAGTCAATTAATTACACCTAATTAATCACCCTCATAATTTTATATTAATTATCCCTAATTAATCAAGTTTTCTTAACATGGGTAGACCTAACTTAATAGGTAAATTCCCATGGGGTAGACCTAACTCAATAGGTAAATTCCCAACACATAGTATGGGTACACCTAACCAAATAGGCAAATTCCCATACTATGTTTATTTATTTTGTGTTATGCATAATTATATTAATTTCACACAATCTTATTAACTTATGCATTTAATTACCCCATCGTTCCCACGTAATTTCGTTCATGATATAACACATATAAAAGGTGTCAACTTGCATATGAATGAACATGTTTCAAAGGTGCCATCTTGCATATTAACAAACACATAACTTGCATATGAACTTGCATAACATGTCACATAACTTGCATATAATATGTCACATAACTTACATATTCATTTTGCATAACAAACTTGCATATTAGCTTATAGACTTGCATAATGTGTCATCATGAACTTGCATATTAATAAACATGTAACTTGCATATTTACATACATGTAACTCGCATATTAACAAACATGTAACTTGCATATAAAGAAACATGTAACTTGCATATTTACATACATGTAACTTGCATATTAACAAACATGTAACTTGCATATTAACAAACATGTAACTTGCATATTTACATACATGTAACTTGCATATTAACAAACATGTAACTTGCATATTTACATACATGTAACTTGCATAGCATATTACCATGAACTTGCATAACATGCATATGATTACATAGCCCACAACTTGCATATTTAGCATCATGCAAACATAACATACATCATATTAAACTTGCATAAGCTTACATACTCAACATGCATAAACATAAGATTAATGCTAACATCATATCATATGATTCAAAGCTCATTAACCCACATACAAAACCATAAATCTCATCACATCTCATCTAATTAGTTTACCAAAAGATCATCAAAGTGATAGAAACTCACAACTAGCAACTTTGAACACCAAATGAAGAAGATTAAGATGCTAAGAAGGGATTAGAAGTTGATTAGAGAGTGATTAGTATGCAACCCTCTTCATAAAATTAGTGGAGGCCATGAGAGCTAGCATTTTGCCATAGTTTAGTCACTAGGTTTAATTATGAATGAATTAGGGTAGGTTAGGGTCTTATTTATAGATTAGGCAAGTGTTTTAGGCCATAGGATTAACCCTAGATTCAATCCAAGCCATCAAAGCATGTCTTGGGGAAGAAGTCAAGTGTAGGAACCATCTAGGGCCTTTAGATTAAAGATGGACCATGAGAACCATTCAAATGCAAAATCTGCACTTGAGCGAATCGGCCCACGGGTTGACAGCCAAACACCCTGGATTAACCCCTAGTCGACCCAGCGGGCTCGGGTCGACTTCAAAAATCGGCCGGTTCGGTTATTCCCCTCTCCCAATTCGCTGTTTTGAGCATTTTTGCATATTTATTTATTAAATTTTCAATTATATATATATATATATATATCAATATATATATATATATATATCTACACAACCCATTTCACTTAATTAAGTATACTTTAATTTGGGAATTTTCGTGAAACTTCGCGAGGCCATATCTTGGTCATACGGACTCCGATTTTCGAAAACTCGGACTCTATTTCGCGTATTTTTCCGAGACGAACGCAATGGCATAGCCCGTTTCCCTTGATTCCCATTTTAGAATTAAATTCTGCCTCGATTTATGTTATTACAGGTTATTGAAAATACGGGTTGTTACATTCTCCCCTCCTTAAAGGATTTCGTCCCCGAAATCTTCAAGTTAGGAAGAACGTATCCTACCATCCAATCATCCATCTACTCAAAGCATCATCCACGAGCAATCATTGTCCTTACAAGATTCTAAATGCTGGATGGATATATGCAAAAGTGTGTGTATATGTACTTACCTAATGCGAAAATCAGGCGGTTACTGATACAGTAAACCTCCTTAATGCAAACCATGATAGTGCCATGCATCCAATATGTATGCGAAACCCTATTGACACATACAAATTTCTACATGCGTGCACAACCATACACAAAAATGCATCATCCATATGATAACACAGCCATGATACATCCATCAATCTAACTACCACATCCATTTATGCAATATGCAACATGAAGTGACTGAGCCGATCTAGTGCCTAATGTGTGTGTATATGCATCCACGAGCAACCACTAGCAAACAATTGCATCCATATGCATCCATCAACCATAACATGTTTCAAACACATGTTTCAACCATAGGTTTTACCCTATCTAAAGGTCATAGGTATTAGCGAGAGGATATACTAAAGATAAGATAAGTACTAGACAAGCAATAAAGGAGAAGTTAAAAGACATACTCTCAAAAAGAAATGGATACAAAGAACGCATCTTTGCTTCCGTCTCCCAAGTAGCATTGCTTTCGTCATCTCCCCATTGCACTTTAACTAGCTGAACTTCTCTGTTCCTCAACTTCCTAGTTTCTGACCCAAGGATGCGAGTAGGAGCTCGTCGAATCGTCGCATCACGCTCTACCTCTACATCTCTAAGCAAGCTCGGCTCTACCACCTCCGCGGTCTCATGTAAGCACTTCCTCAAATGTGATACATGGAATACATCATGAACACCACTAAGTCTGTCGGGCAACTCCACCCTATATGCCATCCGTCCAATCCTTTCCTTAATAGGAAACGGCCCAACAAATCTCGGTGCTAACTTCCCTACGGACCCAAAGCGAACAACATTTCTCAATGGAGATACTTTGACAAAAACCATGTCCCCAACCTCAAACTCAAGATCCGTCCTTCTCCGATCCGCATAAGATTTCTGTCTATCTTGCGCTGCTTTCATCCTTTTTCGAATTAAATCAATCTTCTCTGAAGTCTCTCTAACCATATCCGGCCCAAGCAAGATCTTATCCGTAGATTCCCACCAACATGTAGGAGATCGACAAGGCCTTCCATAAAGAGCTTCGAAAGGAGCCATACCAATACTGGACTGAAAGCTGTTATTATATGCGAACTCCACCAAAGGAAGATGTTCTTCCCATGTACCTCCAAAATCCAAGATACAAAGCCTCAAAAGATCTTCTAAGATACGGTTCACCCTCTCAGTCTGACCGTCCGTCTGAGGATGATATGCGGTGCTCAAACACAACTGAGTCCCTACCGCCTCTTGAAAACTTCTCCAAAACTCACTAGTGAAAATAGGATCTCGATCACTCACAATGCTGGATGGTACGCCATGCAATCTAACAATCTCTCTAACATAGACTGAAGCAAGCCATGGAGCGGTCCTCTTACTCTTTACGGGTATAAAATGGGCACTCTTGGTAAGTCTGTCTACCACAACCCAAATTCCCGTATTGCCCTTCCTCGATCTCGGTAACCCGTCGATGAAATCCATCGAGACACTATCCCACTTCCACTGTGGAACTTCCAATGGGTGTAGCAACCCACCGGGTTTCCTTTGCTCCACTTTAACTTGTTGGCACACTAAGCATCTAGCCACATACTCGGCCACATCTTTCTTCATACCGGCCCAGAAGAAAACTCTCTTCATGTCTTGGTACATTTTGTCTCCACCGGGATGAATAGTCATTCTTGAACGATGTGCATCATCCAAAATAGCCTTCTTCAAACCCTCATCTTGCGGTACACAAAGTCTACCGTCTCTATGCAACCATCCCTTATCATCTATGGTGTATCTACCCAAATGGCTGGACGACTCCCCTCTTATAAGCTTCTCTACCAACACAACCAACTGTGGGTCGTCTCGCTGAGCCTCGCCAATCCGTCTCAAAAGAGTAGGTCTAACCTCCAAGGATGCCAACAAACCAGGTACAAAATCAACAGAAGGTCTGAAGTCAAACAAAGAAAGAAACTCCAAGCTTCGTCGTTCCACGAACAATGGACTCAAAGATAGCCTTTTTCTACTTAAGGCGTCTGCCACCACGTTACCCTTACCAGGGGTATACGCTATCTCGAAATCATAGGATGCTAAGAACTCCATCCACCTTTGCTGTCTTAAGTTTAAATCCTTCTGAGAGAATAAGTACTTCAATGATTTATGGTCGGTGAACAACTCGAATCTCTCACCAAGAAGATAATGGCGCCAAGACTTAAGTGCGAAAACAATCGCGGCCAACTCTAGATCATGGGTAGGGTAATTCTTCTCATGCACTCTCAATTGTCTCCCTCCATAGGCTATTACCCTTCCCTCCTGCATCAAGACTGCGCCTAATCCTGTTCCACAAGCATCGGTATAAACAACAAACGGCTTACTCCCATCCGGGAGCACTAAAACTGGAGCGGTGGTCAAAGCTCTCTTTAACCGTCGGAAAGCATCATCACAATCTACATCCCATGAGAAAACCAGATTCTTCTTCGTCAAGCGGGTTAATGGGGCTGATATCTTCGCGAAGTCTTTGATGATCTTCCTATAATATCCTGCCAACCCCAAGAAACTTCTTACTTCGGTAGCATTTTTAGGAACTTTCCAATCCTGGATAGATACTATCTTTGCGGGATCCACAGCTATCCCTTCCTTAGAGACCACATGCCCTAAGAATCGCACTTCTCTTCTCCAAAAATGGCATTTAGAGAATTTAGCTTTAAGACTATGCGCTCGAAGAGTCTCCAACACTTCCTTGAGATGTAAGGCATGCTCTTCTTCATTCTTGGAAAAGACCAAGATGTCATCCACAAAAACTACTACAAACTTATTCAGATACTCTCTGAACACTCTACTCATGAGATCAACAAAGTATGCGGGGGCGTTTGTCAACCCAAATGGCATCACTAGCCACTCATAAAAACCATCCGGAGTCCGGAAAGCAGTCTTCTCTATACTGTCCTCCGCCACTCTTAACTGATGAAACCCTGTAGCTAAGTCCATCTGCGAAAATACTGACGCGCCAACCAACTGATCAAAGAGATCATCTATCCTCGGTAATGGGTGTCTATTCTTCTTCGTGAGCTTATTAAGTTCTCTATAATCCACACAAAGTCTGAGGGACCCATCCGCCTTCGTGGCAAACACTACTGGAGCTCCCCACTCCGATATACTTCGCCTTATGAACCCCTTCTCAAGCAACTCCCCTACTTGCTTATGAAGTTCTCTTCTCTCACGAGGAGCCATGTGGCGTACTGGCAAAGACACTGGTTTGGCATTATCCACCAAATAAATTCGGAAATCTATCTCCCGCTTCGGAGGCAAACCCTTTACTTCTTCAAACACATCCGGATATTCCCGGACTACTCTGACAGAACACAAACTCTCGACCGAAGCATCGAGCGATTCAAGATAACTTAGCAAAACAGATTCCATGGGATTGCAAGAGATCTCGAGAGTGTTACCCAAGCGGGTCATGAGCCTGACAACTCTCCTTTCGCAATCAAGAACGGCACCATTACTGGATAACCAGTCCATGCCCAAGATCAACCCATAGCCCGTGAAGCCCAATACAAAAGCATCACATCTAAACTCAACGCTAAGTATAGAAATCTTCAAACCCAAACATATCATAGACAGATATATGGAGCCCCCAATTGGGTTTGAGACAACCAAGGGATCATCAACTAGACTGGTGTCTAAGTGCAGTGACTCAACTAACGATGATGAGATAAAAGAATGCGATGCGCCAGAGTCAAACAAAGTACGAACTGGATGATCAAACAGAAAAACCAGACTTTCAACGGAAATAGTTCTACCTCTCTGCTGAATCGGTGGAACTGAGAGAACCTGAACTTGCCCCCCTGACTGAGGTGGTGCTATAAGAGCTTGCACCTGGCCTCCTGAGGTAGACCCCGTCTTCTGCCCCTTCTTTGGGCAGTTTTTCACAAGATGCCCTGCTTCACCACAATGAAAGCAACCGGTCTTCTTCTTTTTGCGACAATCCTTACTAAGGTGTCCTGGTGTTCCACAATTGAAGCACTTCTTCTTCGTCTTCTTTTTGTCACCATTGCCTTTTCCGCCCTTGCCTTGTTGTTGCTGTTGCGGTTTCTTCTGATCCCCCTTTTTCTCTGGTGCCTTAGAATTCTTATCATCCTCATGCATAAGTGCCATGTAGACAAGCTTCTCAAAAGTGGCCCCCATAGGAATGTGAGTCATAGCTATTCCTTGCAATGGTTCGTTCAAGCCTCTAACGAACCTCAAAGCCTTCTTCTCCGGTGTATTCACCAACTCTATGCCAAACCTTGCTAATTGATTGAATTTGTTGACATATTCTTTCACCGTGAGATTCCCTTGCTTCAAATTCAAGAACTTCTCCATAAACAGATTCTCTTCCGCCCTTGAGAGAAACTTAGCCCCAAACCTTTGCTTAAAATCTGCCCAAGAGTCAACAGGGCGTTCTCCATTAGTGACCTCCCACCAGAATGAGGCCTCTCCCTTCATTAACCAAGCCGCCAACTTGACTTTCTTTCCCTCTTCCACTTCAAAGATATCTAGCAACTCTTCCACTTCCTTAAGCCAATCTCTAGCCTCTACGAAAGTCTCTGAACCAAGAAAAGGTTTTCCTCCTATAGCCTTGAACTCCTTGCAAACCTTAGCAAAATTATCCACTCTAGGCTGAGGAGGAGGAGCGGTTGTCTCTGGTGTAGTAGCATTGGCCGGACCCGCAGCCGCGGCCCTAGCCTCTTGCAACCTCCTATACCATAGTGGTATAACTAAACCCTCCGGGATGTTAAGATCTTCAGCCATGCTGAAACGAAAGAGGAAAGATTCAAAAAGGAGATTCCGAAAGATAAAGATATGGCTATTGGGGATTATGCTTTTCTTTTTCAAAAACTTTTTCTCTTAGAAGACATGCTTTTTAAAAATACTTTCTTCGAAAATACTCTTAGAAAGTAGTTTTTCTCAAAAAAATTATCTGTTCTGGTAACCTTAAGCTCTGATACCACGTGTAACACCCCACTCCCGCTATGATCACTCACTAAGGGAATGCCATAGCATCGGTGGAGTATTTTAGTGAATATAGAACAGAAAAATTACAACAAGACAGATATAAATAGTACTTGAAATTTTAAAACATCATCTCATAACAGCGGAAGTAAAACATGTCTGGTTACATCATAAAACCACAATAAAGGTCAAGTACAATATCCATCAAAATAAAGAAGTACATAATCCCACTCTCATACAATAGCCAAACAAAAGAAAAGATAACTGGATAACTGGAGCTTTACATCTATCCAAGCTCCTAAAGACTGGAACAGCAATCCGATCAAGCTCCACTACTGCTAGGATCCACCGTAGGACCTGAGGGTTGGGAAAAAGATAAAAACAACAGGGTCAGACATAAGTCTGAGCGAGTCCTATAACTTTAACAATACAATCGTTAAAGTAACCAGAGAAGACATAAACTGATATACGGTAACATATAGGGATGAATGGCTACCCTAAGCAGTCAACTAAACGAAGATAAAGGATAAAGACGCATCTACCCTCCCTAAGGTAAATTACTAAACTGCACCACACCAGTCGTTCCTAACTTAAAGGTTGATCCCACCCAAGGACTTATAAAATTTACTAATTAGTACTTGCGTACCCCTAGGTGACCAAGTAGGCGCCACGGGGCCCTACAATCCACTAGGTGTACACACTACTTCCCATTCGATCGGCTCCCTAACGTAGATACCCGTGCTGGCCCCACCGTGGGATGTATCATTCCCCAATGTGGCAACCTGATGAAACTAAAGGTGCACGGCTTATATCTACTCGATGCAACAACGGCTTACCTACCAGCCCGGGCCCACTCACGCATATGAAGCCCGTTGGACTTGCGTTGCCACCGCTAACCCGTTTGCCTCTTACAGTCAAGCCCAGTATGCGTGTCCCGTCCTCGACATGGGTCGAGCCCACAAAGATACGTATGGGTTACTGGTTGAAATGGGCCTCCACAAGCTACCCACCTAAGCTTGTCCCTTTTTCTAGTATATCCCACTTAACCCTTTAATCATGTTTTAATTACATGTTCCATTTTGGTTAAGTATTCTAATCGTATTTTCTATTGCCACCCAAGGCAACCACTAGATTTTCTCATGCCACCCGAGGCACCCACTTAACCCCTCATGTCCCTCTACATGCTAATGTGGTTAAGTGTTTCTTAATTAATTAATTAAGAACGTAACCTTTGTAAAGACCTCTCACATTAGACTGTCTTTTATGACCGCTGGTTAAGCCGGTTGGGTCCGGGCAGCCTTATGTCATAACAGAGTCTAACCTCGTGTCTTTACATTAATTACGTATTTAGTTTGTGCCTAAGACCTCTCACATTGGGCTAACATTTGTAGCAACTGGTTAAGCCGGTTGGGTCCGGGCAGTTTTACGCTACAACTGAGTCCAACCTCGTGTCTTAGTCAATTAATTACACCTAATTAATCACCCTCATAATTTTATATTAATTATCCCTAATTAATCAAGTTTTCTTAACATGGGTAGACCTAACTTAATAGGTAAATTCCCATGGGGTAGACCTAACTCAATAGATAAATTCCCAACACATAGTATGGGTACACCTAACCAAATAGGCAAATTCCCATACTATGTTTATTTATTTTGTGTTATGCATAATTATATTAATTTCACACAATCTTATTAACTTATGCATTTAATTACCCCATCGTTCCCACGTAATTTCGTTCATGATATAACACATATAAAAGGTGTCAACTTGCATATGAATGAACATGTTTCAAAGGTGCCATCTTGCATATTAACAAACACATAACTTGCATATGAACTTGCATAACATGTCACATAACTTGCATATAATATGTCACATAACTTACATATTCATTTTGCATAACAAACTTGCATATTAGCTTATAGACTTGCATAATGTGTCATCATGAACTTGCATATTAATAAACATGTAACTTGCATATTTACATACATGTAACTCGCATATTAACAAACATGTAACTTGCATATAAAGAAACATGTAACTTGCATATTTACATACATGTAACTTGCATATTAACAAACATGTAACTTGCATATTAACAAACATGTAACTTGCATATTTACATACATGTAACTTGCATATTAACAAACATGTAACTTGCATATTTACATACATGTAACTTGCATAGCATATTACCATGAACTTGCATAACATGCATATGATTACATAGCCCACAACTTGCATATTTAGCATCATGCAAACATAACATACATCATATTAAACTTGCATAAGCTTACATACTCAACATGCATAAACATAAGATTAATGCTAACATCATATCATATGATTCAAAGCTCATTAACCCACATACAAAACCATAAATCTCATCACATCTCATCTAATTAGTTTACCAAAAGATCATCAAAGTGATAGAAACTCACAACTAGCAACTTTGAACACCAAATGAAGAAGATTAAGATGCTAAGAAGGGATTAGAAGTTGATTAGAGAGTGATTAGTATGCAACCCTCTTCATAAAATTAGTGGAGGCCATGAGAGCTAGCATTTTGCCATAGTTTAGTCACTAGGTTTAATTATGAATGAATTAGGGTAGGTTAGGGTCTTATTTATAGATTAGGCAAGTGTTTTAGGCCATAGGATTAACCCTAGATTCAATCCAAGCCATCAAAGCATGTCTTGGGGAAGAAGTCAAGTGTAGGAACCATCTAGGGCCTTTAGATTAAAGATGGACCATGAGAACCATTCAAATGCAAAATCTGCACTTGAGCGAATCGGCCCACGGGTTGACAGCCAAACACCCTGGATTAACCCCTAGTCGACCCAGCGGGCTCGGGTCGACTTCAAAAATCGGCCGGTTCGGTTATTCCCCTCTCCCAATTCGCTGTTTTGAGCATTTTTGCATATTTATTTATTAAATTTTCAATTATATATATATATATATATATATATCAATATATATATATATATATATATCTACACAACCCATTTCACTTAATTAAGTATACTTTAATTTGGGAATTTTCGTGAAACTTCGCGAGGCCATATCTTGGTCATACGGACTCCGATTTTCGAAAACTCGGACTCTATTTCGCGTATTTTTCCGAGACGAACGCAATGGCATAGCCCGTTTCCCTTGATTCCCATTTTAGAATTAAATTCTGCCTCGATTTATGTTATTACAGGTTATTGAAAATACGGGTTGTTACACATATACACACACTCTTTGCATATGCTCATACATCATTAGAAATTGTTCTAAGGACAATGGATGCCCGTGTTTGATGGATTGAGTAGATGGTTGTTTGGATGGTAGGATATGCATTCTCCTTAGCTTAGAGATTTCGGGGACGAAATCCTTTAAGGAGGGGAGAATGTAACACCCCGTACTTTGGGTTAATGCTAAAATTCACTAATTACAGAATAAATAATCTCAGATGTGGGAATCAGGGGAAACGGGCTGCGTCATTGCGTTCGTCTCGGAAAAATACGCAAAATAGAGTCCGAGTTTTCGAAAATCGGAGTCCGTATGGCCCAGTTATAGCCCGATGAAGTTTGCAGAAAATTCAAAACTAAAAACAGATTTAAAAATTTAAAATTCAGATTTGAAATGGAACAGGCGGGGCCAGGCGGGAAGATTCCCGCCCTACCCATGTCGACAGGGCTGTCGACAGGCCTGTCGACAGGGGGGTCGACTTGCCTGTCGACTTGCCTGTCGACAGGGGTGCGGCGTCCAGAGAACCTGGGTGCACCAGGTTGCACCAGGTTGGGTTCTAGGCTGGCTTGGAGGGCTGGTTCTAGAGATTTCCTAAATCTAAGGGTCCTAACCTAATCTAGGGTTAATCTAAGGGCCTAAAACACTCACCTAATCCTATAAATAAGACCCCAACCCTACCCTAATTCATTCATAATTAAGTCTTGTAACTAAACTATGGCAAAATGGAATTTGAGCATGGCCTCCACTAGTTCATGAAGGAAGTTGCAAGCAAATCACTCTCTAATCAACCTCTAATCCATTCTAAGCATCTTAATCTTCTTCATTTGGAGTGCAAATTTGCTAGTGGTGAGTTTCTATCACTTTAACATCAATTGTTAAAGTAAGTAGATTGGGTATAATGAGACGTATGGTCTTAAATGCGGATTAGTGAGTTTGAATCATTTGTAATGATATGCTACTCTATGTTTTACTATGATTATGCATAATTAATAAGTGGCTTTATACATGTTTGATAAGTTGGTTTATGCATGCTTAATAAGTTGGTTTATGCATGTTTAACAAGTGGCTTTATGCATATTTAATGAGTGGAATTATGCATGTTTAACAAAGTGAGTTATGCAAGTTCATATGCAAGTTATGTTTATGTTTAAATGCAAGTTTAATGTGATATGCAAGTTATGCATGCTTATGCAAGTATATGGATGCTTATGCAAGTTAAGTATATGTTTAAATGCAAGTTTAATGTGATATGCAAGTTATGCATGCTTATGCAAGTATATGGATGCTTATGCAAGTTAAGTATATGTTTAAATGCAAGTTTAATGTGATATGCAAGTTATGCATGCTTATGCAAGTATATGGATGCTTATGCAAGTTATGTATATGTTTAAATGCAAGTTTAATGTGATATGCAAGTTATGCATGCTTATGCAAGTATGTGGATGCTTATGCAAGTTATGTGTATGCTTAAATGCATGTTTAACATGTTATGCAAGTTATGAGAATGCTTATATGCAAGTTCAACATGTTATGCAAGATATGTGTATGATAATATGCAAGTTTGGGTTAAATGTAGTTGGGTTAATATATGCTCATATATGCAAGTTGACATCCTCTTAACCCATGACAAAGTTATATGCTAAACCCATGATATTTGTGATGGATCGTCCCCTTTATTATGTCATGAAATGAGAACGATTTACGTGGGGAACGATGGGGTTGGTAAATATGTTAATAAATGTATGTTTGGGTATGATTAAGCATACCATAAAAATAAATTACCATAAGTGGGAATTTACCTATTGAGTTAGGTCTACCCCATGGGAATTTACCTATTGAGTTAGGTCTACCCATGTTATGGAAAACTTGATATTAATTAGGGATAATTAATATGGGGGTGATTAATTAGGTGTAATTAATCGACTAAGACACGAGGTTGGACTCATTTGTAGTGTAAAACTGCCCGGACCCGACCGGCTTAACCAGTTGCTGCAAATGTCAGCCCAATGTGAGAGGTCTTAGCCATAAATTAAATACGTGATTAAAGTAAAGACACGAGGTTAGGCCCTGTTATGACGTAAGACTGCCCGGACTCTACCGGCTTAACCAGGCGGTCATAACAGCTAGTCTAATGTGGGAGGTCTTTATGGGAGATCATGGTCTTAATTAATTAAGAAACACTTAACCATATTAGCATGTAGTGGGACATGAGGGGTTAAGTGGGTGCCTTGGGTGGCATGTGGAAATATTGTGGTTGCCTTGGGTGGCATGTGGAATCTAGTGGGTTGCCTTGGGTGGCAATAGAAAATACGATTAGAATACTTAACCAAGTGGAAACATGTAATTAAACATGATTAAAGGGTTAAGTGGGATACACTAGATATATGACAAGCTTAAGTGGGTAGCTTGTAGGGGCCCATTTCAACCAATATCCCAAACGTATCTTTGTGGGCTCGACCCATGTCGAGTGACGGGACACGCATATTGGGCTTGATTATAAGAGGCCAAACGGGTTAGCGGTGGCAACGCAAGTCCAACGGGTTTCATATGCGTGTGTGGGCCCGGGCTGGTAGATAAGCCGTTGTTGCATCGTGTAGATATAAAGCCGTGCACCGTTGATAGTATTGGGTTGCCACTTAGGGGAGTGATACACCCCACTGTGGGACCAGCACGGGTATCTACGGTAGGGAGCCGATCGATGGGGAGTAGTGGGTACACCTAATAAAGATAGGGGCAGACGGCACCTATGTAGGAGTACACGAAACTACTGGGTAAGAATTACTGAGTACACCTAGTGGAGATAGGGGCAGACGGCACCTATGTAGTGGGCTAGGAGTACACGAAACTACTAGGGAAATTTTCTAAGTCCTTGGAGGGATCAACCTTTAAGTAGGAATGACTGGTGTGGTGCAGTTAGTAATTATCCTTGGGTGGGTAGATGCGTCCTGACGGTTATCTTAGTTTATCCTAAGTCTACCAAGCTGCTTAGTGTAGCCATTCATCCCCAGATATTACCGCAGGTCAAGTTTATGTCTTCTCTGGTTACTTTAATGATTGTATTGTTAAAGTTATAGGACTCACTCAGACTTATGTCTGACCCCGTTGTTTTTATCTTTTTCCCAACCCTCAGGTCCTACGGTGGATCCTAGCGGTAGTAGAGCTTGATCGGATTGCTGTTCCAGTCTTTAGGAGCTTGGGTAGATGTAAAGCTCCAGTTATCCAGTTATCTTTTCTTTTGTTCTGGCTATTGTATGAGAGAGTGGGATTATGTACTTCTTTATTTTGATGGATATTGTACTTGACTTTTATCGTGGTTTTATGATGTAACCAGACATGTTTATTTCCGCTGTTATGAGATGATATTTTAAATTTCAAGTACTATTTATATCTGTCTTGTTGTAATTTTTCTGTTCTATATTCACTAAAATACTCCACCGATGCTATGGCATTCCCATAGTGAGTGACCATAGCGGGCGTGGGGTGTTACAAGGTTAGAAAGAGAGATGGAAGCTTTCTGGCTATATTCCTATTTTATATGTAGATTGATAGACATTATTATAATCTCATTGGATTTTGATATAAAAAGTGTTTTGGTTATCGTAAGGTAAAAACATATGCCATGTTTATGTGTGGTCATGTCTTATAGGAGTCCCATTCTTTTAAAGGATTTTATAAAGTTAAGCAAGTTATTTGTGATGAGTTTTACCGTTGAAAGTATTCCAGACCGATCCAATTTGATTTTATTTTGCTTCAAAATGTGCTCGGGTCAAACCGAGGATATTTTTCAGATTAGCTTACTTGGAGCTTCAGGAGGGGAGCTGGAGTCGAGATGTGGAGACCCGGACTTCTCGGCCGGCCTAAACCAAACAAGAAGGCGGACTGCTTTGAGAACACGACGCATTAGAACACAAACAATAGAACATTTCATTTCTATTACAACAATTCATATCAGAGTACAAGAATATATCAGAGTTTGAATAAATATTACATAGCGGAAAAATAATATCAGAGATTAAAATTACCTTACAAATATATAATGTAAAAATACAATGTACAGCGGAAAAACATCAACTAACACAACTGAAGGAAATACACGTATACAAAGCGTTCCGAATATAGCTCCAACTGTAAACCAGGATCTTGTGAAAATAAATATCTACGAAAACCAAAACTACTGACTGCACGTTTGGAAAATATGGGCACCCAGAGTTTAGGTTAAACCAATAAACACCGAGTCAGTCGTGAGACTGGTGCGAGAAATAAAACTGTTATTAGCTTTTATTTTGAAGTTAGGTAAATCACGGGACCACGTTGTATTACACGTAATGGGTTTATCTCCCCGAATACCAGTGCATAAGAATAAACAGCACAATGCTTAAAGAAGAGAAAATTGAAGCTATTATAAGACTCGGGTCCCATCACACTATGAACGCAGTCGAGGATAGAGTTTCACCTTATAATAGCCAAATATGCTTGATACGCGAAATTTCATCTTTTATTATTACTATAAGTGAAGAAATCAACTTCAAATATAAATGTATCAATTATAGGCGGTGTAAGTACCATTATATTACATCGCCATATAGGTTTACAACTAAAATCGTAAGATCGCGTACTGAAAATTGGGCTTCCATCTATGAACCAAGGCAAGCGATCATCCTTACCGATTCGAGACACACTAGCAATGCCTCAGGACTCGGACGCTGTCCAGCCCTAGGTTAGCGGCAAGGCCGGTTCATTTGTCGATGATTGGCAATACCATAAACTATATGTTAGCCAGTTCTATCGAACCTCCAAAATTGGTCAGTATCTTTTACAAATCAAGAGCCACTTGGGACTCAAATCAAATCTGAGGTACCTCGCTTTCCATCAATAAAATTTACAACATCCACATGAGTAAAATGTCTAGGCTCCATACCATGACGTTACTCATAGCTAAAAACTTACATATGTCCATTTCCCTGTGGCCCTCATCCCATTTTTGGTTCATATCGAGGTGTGAAGCATGCAAATTAACGCTACAAAAAGCTATGCTAATTAAAATCGTGCTTTAATCATCAACCTTAAGACTTTGCTTTTCAACAAAACCCTTGATCCTTGCAACTCAGCATGCCACATTGTCAATCCATACCATACCATTGATTTCCACCAATATATAACCTCTAAGCTCGTACGTCTTAGAGAAGGGTGCTAAGAAAGAGAATAAATTCTCCACCACCAAACAGATATATATATTTAGCAGAGATCAACGAATACAGTATAAAGGAATACAATGTCAGACATACCATCAATTTGCAAGTCCGTTCTGGGTCTGGACGAAATCGGAGGCACCTTATTCCTCATCCCATATGTCCAATACGGGAGAGAGGCCCTCGCATATCCGGTCGATCGCCAAGTACGTCTAGACTATCACCACTTATTACCTTGGCTTGGGTGTACATCCCAATCAAGACATCAGTAATCATCCAAACGATGTGAAGATCTCCCGTCTACAACCATCGTCTTCATCATTGAATTTTCATCGTCGTATCAATTATTCAGAATGGGTTAAACCCGGTCTTCCTGAACAACTCGCGTATTTTATAATCAATAATCAAGTGCTATAAAAGCACATCATACGCCTTATTCCAATTCAGAATATTATTTTATTCAAATATTCACATCTTTAGGGAAAGGCTCCCGTTAATTTTAACAAAGATAAATTCTTTTAACTTATTCTTTAATCTTCCTTTGGATATCTATTTCAAAACATTTTTATTTTATCTTTTCACCACTTAAACCATATTAAGGTTTATTAAATAGTCGGGATCATCGAGCCTTACCGAGGTAACCATATATTTTATTAACCCAGTCCCAACCTATTCATCCCATGAAGCAAAGCTAGTAGTACTCCATATTTTACACCCATTGTGTTACTGATAAACTTAATTACCATTTCTCGTTTCAAATCTAATTAAAGATTTAGCTATTGCATGGAGAAAAACGGGTGGTACTCCATTCTCAATCATTTCAGGAATTTGATAAATTCAATTACCATTTAACTTTCAATCTAACTAATGATTCACTAAAACTCCTTTTAGTTTTAATCTTCCAAAAATCATTAGTTAATGATTGTTCAACTTTTTGGAAAATTAATCCTGTCATTAACTGGGCTAAAGAACCAATATCATTTAAAACACAGTTCACAATAAACCCAAATCAACTTCCATTAACTATGGAATCTTCACGGAAAACAGATCAATATATAATCAGTATAAATTTTCGTATCAAACTAATAATATAAATGGAATAACAACAAAGCCTTTTAAATTCCATGTATAATAACAATCTTCCTTCATAGAAATTCATCTCGATTAATATTAAATCGAATTCCATTCAATTCTAGTTTAATGTATTAAATTGGAAAACTTTACTTTAAAATTTTTTCCATTAATCTTTATAAAAAGATTTATAAATTCCAAATCATATCTTCATTGTTAATTGGGTTTTAAGAACAAATGTTATTTAAAACATTGTTCACAATAAACCCAATATCAACTTTCATTTCATTCCAGTTATATGTATTAATTGGAAAACTTCATTAATCTTAATTAAAATACTTATTCTTTTCTCAACGGGGTTTAGGAACAGTATTATTAAAGATACCATTCACGACAAACCCAAAATCCAATCTGATATCAAATACAAGGTTCTGAATAGACATTATATCGACCTATATTCAATATCAAATTCTGAAACTAACGAATATCGTATTGGGAATAACGATATCTATATCTTCCAAATTCTTCAACAATATCCATATAATCACGGAATCCAATATCGAAATATTAAAATTATTTCCATTTAAATCTTTTCCAATTCATACGTTGGCAAAATTCTGGTTATTCCAAAACCATTTACAAATCCAATTTATTAATCCTAATTATCAACTAGTTCATTTGGATAAAAAATATCTTTTATCTTTTCAAAACTTGGAATTTTTCATCCAAAATATTTCCAAATCAGTAATTATGATTTTTCATAATTTTTAATAATTTTATTAAAGCCCGTACGGTCGGTTTCCAACAACGGCTACCGAATTACATTCATAGCGATTTTTTCTAAAATTGATCTGAACATATTTAAAATATAACTGTTCAAACTTAAATCTCTTATATTCATTGGAAAGACCTTTTCGATACGAAACCAAAGTTCCGGTTTTAGGATAATCCGATGGTCGGATCTCCCGTTATGCCAATTCGAAGTTAATGGTTGAAATTCGCAAACAGCCACTGCGCGGCGCATTCTATTTAGGCCGTTAAATATATATATATATATATATATATATATGTATATAATATATTTCGTCGATTTCAATTTCAAAATGTATTTTATAAATCATTTATAAATTCTTTTTAAAACGATTTCAACTTCCTTTTCAATTCTAAATCAAAATTGAATATTCCATATCATTATAATATTTAAATGATAATATTTTCAAAATATCAGATTTTGAAATTAAATCTTTTCAATATTCATTATAGAGTGAATAAAATCGACACAAAATTCCGTTGAGTTAAAATGGTGCACATCTACTTAACTCGGCTTTATATATTTCAATATTTTTGTGTCCATCTAAAATCGAACATCAAAATCATATTTTGATTTTTCATTGAATATTATTTTAAAATATTCGTTATTTCTAAATTGGAATCAGGCTCAGTCATTTACTATATAATTTTATTTATATGGATTCCATACATCGCATGTATTCAAAAATAGTGATAAACAACTATTAAACATTCAATTCACATCCAGAGTGCAATTTACAACCATATAAGCATTGAATAATTAAATAACCCTTATAACAGTCTATCAATCAATCGGTTGACATACAATTAAATCCAAGGGAGATGTGAATTAATTATCATCCCCAGACCCGTGTGGGGTTTTCAACCAACAAAAATGAATTCAAATTAATTACTGGTTAATAAATTTAACCAATTCTAATTTGATTTGAATTATTTTTCTAATTAACCAATTTTCACTGTTTAAATTATAAATGGATATTTATAATTTAGTTTCAACTACCACAATAATATAAACATTATTTTTAATATGTTACACATTTCAACATCACAAACAAAACATAACACAGTCAATCAAATCATCCATGGGTTTTCAAACAACAGCGAATGTGAGCTAACAGACACCGTACAACGTTTTTATGACGATTAAAACTGACAAGACTAGAAATCACTATATTAGGTTATAAAATAAGTAACTGTATAAATATTTTGAGTGAGAAAGCTCTCACTTTGGTTTTCTGTGACGGCCCGCCCCGCACCAACCGACATTTACTCCAATTGTGCGCTGTACACATGTCCAATTGGCATGGGACGGTCGCCAAAGAATGAGAAAGAAAGAAGATGAACCAAATAAAGAACCTGTAATATGTCTCACAGCGCATGGGATAAAATATAATAACCAACGTATACTTGACATAAAACAGATGAGACAGTGCATAAGCTGAAAACTTGAACTAACATCATCAGAGTAGCGGAAATATCAAATACAGCTTATTACAACTTCAAAATACTGTCTCTAAGATAAACAAAATAGGTATGCTACTAATGCCCAAAGTAGATACCGATCACGACACAGGGAGAATAACTATATATCATACGTGGAGCCTCCTGCTCGTCTTCAGTCCATCTACCAAGCGCACTACCAGCTATCCCTGTCTCTAGTCTGCTCGTGTGAGCACCCAGAGTAATAAGAAGAAACATAAAACTCTAGGTCAGACATCAGTCTGGTATGAGTGGTAGCAAGCATAAACAGAATAATAACAGGTATACTAAGTCATACCTGAACCTGGACCTGCAATCAAAGAGTTAGTACTACACGGTACAATACTCTGTGATTTCACAACCACATAATATAAGTATACGGGGGTGGGGATGTGTATGTCAAACAATCAAGCATAGCAACCATCCTCCCATCTCTCACTCAGTGCGTAAAGCATACGACATCCACTTCTTCGATCACTAGAGCACTTTACTAAAACGACAGAACTCGACTTTGTACGACTATGTACATTCCTACTACCACCAACGCCATACCTATGGGATCACGCCCAACGTTTCCATGACCCCACTCCATTGGTAGGTAGCTCCCTAGTCGCACCATATCCAAAGCCCGAGTTTGTCTCTCTACCTCCAACACCTAGTGATCCAAAGTCATAGACATCGACAACTCCTTAGCACACGTCCCGCAGCAAAGTCCAATCATGAAGTGAACTTATTACCAACGCTAAGCACAAATCCATTGGTAAGTGGTTCTAACTTCCTTTTGTACTACCTTTGCATCTCGGGTTATTGGTCAATACTGGTCGGTTCGGTTCTTCCTTCTTTGCTCTTGGATTCGGTTCGGATCCATGCTCATTCATCGTCATCGGTTCGGATCGGTTATCCTAAGCTACGCCAGTTCGGGTCGAAATCCTTCAGGTTGCCCCAGTGTACATCGGGTCGGGTCGAGTCCTTCAAGCGGGTCGGGTCGAGCGTCTACTCCGGGTCGGGTCGAGTTGCTTCACCCTTCTATTCTTCGCTCCAGCTTTGGTTACCTTATCTGGTTCCGTCCCCCTATGCCAATCCGATCCGATCCTATTTCCTATATTCCGGTCCGTTGTTTCCCTCCGATCCGATCCCAATTCCTGTTGCCCTGTTCTGTTCCGTCCCCTATTCTAATCCGATCCGGTCCCTTAGTCCTACTCCGATCCGTTCACCTTGCCTTCAGCCGATCCGATCCAGTTCCACACACATGGCCTTCCTTTTTGCCAAATGCGTCGCACCAATCTCCGGTTCGGTTCGGAGTCTTTGCCCAATCGCCATTTCCGATCCGAGCCCCTCCTCCGATCCGCTCCGAAAACCTGCAGTTTTCCTGAGACTTTCCAACAAGTGTTTATACGTCTCTCGACGACGTTTTCGACCATTCTAACTATTGAAATCAATCATAAAGCATACCAAAGAGTCATAACAACACATACAAGTGACCTCAAACACCAAAACAACCATATGATATGATAAAATGGATCAAACATAGCCAAAACCCCATGTTTTCCCTTAATCCCTCTTAATCATGTTTAAGCATATGATTAGCAAAACTTATCCAAATTAACCCAAACTCATATCAGAGGTCTAAAACATTATTTATGATTTTATAAACATTTTTCCAGAATTTATTTTCGTCTAAAAACACTAATTAGCACTAATCACCCCAAATAACCCCAATTAGTGCATAAAGCAAGCTAATCACTCACCTTAGCCACAAAACAAACTAAGATCTGAAATAATTCTCTGATTTGATGCGAATCCCAATGCTAACAGCAGCTCCAAGGTTGATTAGGTGAAGACCTTCTTTGATTTGGTCTTGCTAATCTCTTTTTCTTCAAGTTGGAGTGGTTTGGAGGTGATTTGGAGACTTTAGAGGGTGGAGGCCATTATTAGGTTTCTTGGGGACTAAGTGGAGGCTAGAAAACTGAAATGGGATCAAATCCTAGGCCAACTCAGCCCTCTCCTAACCCTAATCCCGAAATGGGTCATGGGCCTACTCACTAATCACCCGATTTGGCCCGGTTAAGCAGTTTTTCACCCTCCAAACCTTGTTTCAGCCATATCTCCCAAACGGTAAGTCCGTTTGGCTATTATGACCACTCTACGGAAAGAGAAACCATCAAACGAATCTAATGGAAGTGGTTTCAGGTCAAAATTCCTTCCCTATCAAAAGTTATGGCCAAAACAGTACCAACTAGGGGCAAAATGGTCATTTAAAAATCAACAAAAATCATAAGCATGGGAAATGACTCTAATAAATGTTTCCCAAAGTTACATGACCATACAACTTCACATGGGAAAGAAATAAATATTCTACAATCCTATGATGTGTAGAACACGGGTCGTTACACTCTCCCCCCCTTAAGAAATTTCGCCCCCGAAATTCCCTAATCAAAACACACACAAGGGTCCCGCATGCCTATCAATCATAAAACAACCATCAATCATGCAAAACAAGCAAAACAAGTCTATCCTAGCATGCAGAATAACTAAATCGCAAAGTAAATCTTACCAGGCAAAGAGTTCTGGATAAGCCTTTCTAATGCTCTCCTCTGTCTCCCAAGCACAATCATTTTCGTCCTCGCCCCACTGAACTTTGACTAGCTTCACCGACTTTCTTCGAAGTTGCTTCGTATCATGCCCCACAATACGAATCGGCTTGCGGTTCTCAACCGCCTCGGGTTCTACTTCGAAGTCCTCTAACTGATCAGGTGAAATAGTCACATTTAAGTCGTGAACGAACTTCCTTAGTTGGGAAACATGAAACACATTGTGAACTCCTGCCATTTTCTCTGGTAAGCCAACTCTATACGCCAAATTCCCAACTTCCTCGAGAACTTGGAAAGGACCCACAAATCTTGGTGCCAACTTGCCTCTCCTGCCAAATCGTATCACGCTTTTCAACGGAGAGATCTTGACAAACACCAAGTCACCAACGGAGAATTTCAAGTCTCTTCTCCTCTTATCAGCATAGCTTTTCTGCCTATCCTGAGCAGCTTTCATTCGTTGCTGAATGATCTTGATCTTATCGGAAGTTTCTCTCACCACATCTGGTCCAAGCACAAACTTCTCGCCAGTCTCTATCCAACATGATGGTGAATTGCACGGTCTTCCGTACAAAGCTTCATATGGAGCCATACCGATACTGGATTGGTAGCTATTATTATATGCAAACTCCACTAGATGCAAATGGTCATCCCATGCTCCACCGAAATCCAATATACAAGCCCTCAGGAGATCTTCCAATATCCGATTCACCCTCTCTGTCTGACCATCGGTTCGAGGATGATATGCGGTGCTGAGATGTAATTCTGATCCTAAAGCCTCTTGTAAGCTCTTCCAAAATCCACTAGTAAACAACGGATCTCGGTCACTCACAATGCCTCTGGGTACTCCATGAAATCTCACTACCCACTTCATATATAGTTCTGCTAACTTAGCCGCAGTTCTGTTCGACTTAACTGGTATAAATCTTGCACTCTTGGTCAGTCGATCCACAATTACCCAAATGCTATCATGTCCCGATCTAGACCTCGGTAAACCATCGATGAAATCCATCGAAACTTGTTCCCATTTCCATTCGGGAATTTCTAATGGTTGCAACAACCCACTAGGCTTCTTCTGCTCGGCTTTAACTAGCTGACAATTCATGCATTTGGATATAAACTTCCCAACGTCTCTTTTCATCCCTTCCCAGTAGTAAGTCTGTCTCATGTCTCTATACATCTTATTACCACCGGGATGTATAGTCAGTTTTGAGTGATGACATTCTCTAAGCACTTCATCTCTCAAACCATTCACGTTGGGCACAACTAGTCTTCCATTCTTCCGAAGCCATCCATCTCGATCAAGCCCATACACATTCATCTCCTCTTCGATACCCATCTCTAACTTGGAGATGATTTCTAATAGGTTAGGATCGTTCCTCTGGTTAGAACCAATCCGCTCTATCAAAGTGGGTCTGATCGTCAAGCTAGCTAGCATAACTGGATCCAATTCGCACCTTGGTCTGAAATCAAACCCCGCGATATACTCCAGCTGCTTCCATTCAAGAAACATTGCCCCTAAGCTGGCATGTCTCCTACTCAAGGCATCGGCTACCGCATTACCCTTCCCAGGTGTATACGTGATATCAAAATCATACGAAGCCAAGAACTCTAACCATCTCTGCTGACGGAGATTCAGATCTTTCTGAGAGAAGAGATACTTTAACGATTTATGATCGGTAAACAGCTCAAATCTTTCTCCCAAGAGGTAATGTCTCCACATCTTCAGCGCAAATACAATCGCTGCCAATTCCAAATCATGGGTAGGATACTTCTTCTCATGTGGCTTTAGCTGTCGACTAGCATAAGCTACAACCCTACCTCCTTGCATCAATACCGCACCCAGTCCGGTACCACAAGCATCCGTGTATACCGTCATCTCTTCATTTCCCTTAGGAATGACCAACACTGGCGCACGCGTCAACTTTTCCTTTAGACTCTTGAATGCTTTTTCACACCCTTCGTCCCAAACGAAGGCTTGATTCTTCTTAGTCAACGGTGCCGCTGTCTTGGAGAAGTCTTTGATAAACTTACGATAATATCCAGCTAACCCCAAGAAACTTCTTACGTCGGTTGCATTCTTGGGCGTAGACCAATCTTGTACCGTAGCCAACTTTGCAGGGTCCACGGCAATACCATTCTCTGAAACAACATGGCCCAAGAATCTCACTTCTCTCCTCCAAAAATGACACTTAGAGAACTTCGCTTTCAATTGGTGTCTTCTCAACACCTCCAACACAATTCTCAAATGTTCCTTGTGTTCCCCTTCTGTCCTCGAGTAAACAAGGATATCGTCTACGAACACAAGAACAAACTTATTCAATTGGTCTCTGAATACTCTATTCATAAGATCCACGAAGTATGCTGGTGCATTGGTCAACCCGAGTGGCATGACCAACCACTCATAAAACCCAGACGGCGTCCTAAATGCCGTTTTAGCTATACTATCAGCTGCTACACGGAGCTGATGAAATCCTGTCGCGAGGTCCAACTGGGAGAACACTCTAGCTCCTTCCAGTTGATCAAACAAATCATCTATCCGTGGTAGAGGATACTTATTCTTCCTCGTCACCTTATTTAACTCGCGATAGTCCACACACAATCGAAGGGAACCATCTGCCTTAGTAGCAAACACAACTGGTGCTCCCCACTCGGAAACACTTCTTCTAATAAATCCCTTCTTCAAAAGATCGCTAACTTGCACCTCGAGCTCTCGCTGTTCTCGTGGTGCCATACGACGAAGTGGCATCACTATAGGTCTGGCATCTTTCACTAAATCAATACGAAACTCAATCTCTCGGTGTGGTGGAAGTCCGGTCACTTCCTCGAAGATGTCCAGGTACTGGCCAACCACGGGCAAACCTGATAATTCATCATGCGGAATGTCGAGGGAATTTACAAAACTAGCCATTACCCCATCACAGGGTAGATTACCAAACACTACCCTCCGCCCATCATCCGCCCTAACTGTCACCAAAAAGCCCTCACAGTCTACCACCACCCCGTATCTTTGGAGCCAATCGACTCCCAAAATAATGCCATACCCAGTAAAGCCCAAAACAAAGCAATCACAAACAAACATACATCCATGACTCGATAAGACCACACTACGACTGATCATACTGAGGTTTGTTGAACCACCAATCGGGTTCGTCACAGCTAATGGTCTATCGACTAACTCGGGTTCCAATCCCAACCTATCTACCAGGTCACTAGATATGAAGGAATGGGAAGCCCCGGTATCGAACAAAACTCTAACAGGAAGATCATAAATGGAAAGCATACCTTGAATGACGACTCCCTTTCCTTTCTCCGCCGCAGTTGGGGCATTCGACGAAGAAGGAACAGCATTGATGGCATATGCTTTCACAATCTGATTCTCCTTCAGAGGTTGCGGGCACTTATCCTTAAAATGTCCCTCCTGGCCACAGTTAAAGCACTTCTTTCCCACTGTCTTGGCCCTACATTCCCTTGCATAATGGCCCTTCTTTCCACATTTGAAGCACTCGACTTCTTTCCTGCTTTTCTTCTGGCCATCCTTAGCTTGGTTCTGCTTCCTCTTATTCTGAGAGTTATTCTTGCCTCCACCGCTTGCTTGCGGCTTTGGCTCTTCAGCAGATGCAGCAACAACCCCAGTCTTCGGCTTAGGGTAAAGACTTTCTGACCTCAAAGCTTTTCCCACAATCGACTCAAACGTCTCATCGATGTGATTAATCAGCCTCTCCCCTAAGTATTCATCCAAGCCAGTGATGAACTTCTCATTTTTCTTCTCGGGAGTATCGATTAGAGATAACCCATACTTCGACAAAGTGTCGAACTCAGCAACATAATCCGATACTGCCCTTCCATTCTGCTTAAGCTCCAAGAACTTCCTAAACAATTCCGACTTCTGGGCAGCTGGGATATACTTGTCGCTAAAGCGAGCTTTAAACTGATCCCAAGTAACTTGATCTTCTGGTGTGGCTGCCCTAATAGCATTCCACCAATTCATCGCTCGTCCTTGCAGCTGACGAGACGCTAGCCTTCTCTTCATCGCATCCTCGATACCCAAGTCATCGAAGATTCGATCACAGCTATCCAACCAATCCTGAACATCCGTGGCCGACTCTGTTCCGTGAAACGGCTTTCCACCAAGATTAGTGTAATCCTTACTCAGCTTGGCGAAATCGACCCTAGGCGCTTGCACTACTGGGCCACCACCAACTCCGGGATTAGGAACTGCCCCTCGCGCTTCTCTAAGCATGTCTCTCATGAGGTCGGTAAACATCGCCCTCATGTCAGCGGCATTTCCATTATTGGCCCCTCTACCAGTACCTCTCACATATCGGCTCATCGTCAATCTGTAAAAAGAAGAACGATTAACGACCCCATAGTGGTACTAGTGCAGTGCAACTTCATTCTTATACTACTAATATATATATATATATACATAGCTTTTGAAAATCAAAGTAATCACAAATACGCGCTGTCATATACGTACTAACTCTCCCTAGTGTCTTTCCCTAGGTTAACTACGCAACCTAGAGCTCTGATACCAAATGTGACGGCCCGCCCCGCACCAACCGACATTTACTCCAATTGTGCGCTGTACACATGTCCAATTGGCATGGGACGGTCGCCAAAGAATGAGAAAGAAAGAAGATGAACCAAATAAAGAACTTGTAATATGTCTCACAGCGCATGGGATAAAATATAATAACCAACGTATACTTGACATAAAACAGATGAGACAGTGCATAAGCTGAAAACTTGAACTAACATCATCAGAGTAGCGGAAATATCAAATACAGCTTATTACAACTTCAAAATACTGTCTCTAAGATAAACAAAATAGGTATGCTACTAATGCCCAAAGTAGATACCGATCACGACACAGGGAGAATAACTATATATCATACGTGGAGCCTCCTGCTCGTCTTCAGTCCATCTACCAAGCGCACTACCAGCTATCCCTGTCTCTAGTCTGCTCGTGTGAGCACCCAGAGTAATAAGAAGAAACATAAAACTCTGGGTCAGACATCAGTCTGGTATGAGTGGTAGCAAGCATAAACAGAATAATAACAGGTATACTAAGTCATACCTGAACCTGGACCTGCAATTAAAGAGTTAGTACTACACGGTACAATACTCTGTGATTTCACAACCACATAATATAAGTATACGGGGGTGGGGATGTGTATGTCAAACAATCAAGCATAGCAACCATCCTCCCATCTCTCACTCAGTGCGTAAAGCATACGACATCCACTTCTTCGATCACTAGAGCACTTTACTAAAACGACAGAACTCGACTTTGTACGACTATGTACATTCCTACTACCACCAACGCCATACCTATGGGATCACGCCCAACGTTTCCATGACCCCACTCCATTGGTAGGTAGCTCCCTAGTCGCACCATATCCAAAGCCCGAGTTTGTCTCTCTACCTCCAACACCTAGTGATCCAAAGTCATAGACATCGACAACTCCTTAGCACACGTCCCGCAGCAAAGTCCAATCATGAAGTGAACTTATTACCAACGCTAAGCACAAATCCATTGGTAAGTGGTTCTAACTTCCTTTTGTACTACCTTTGCATCTCGGGTTATTGGTCAATACTGGTCGGTTCGGTTCTTCCTTCTTTGCTCTTGGATTCGGTTCGGATCCATGCTCATTCATCGTCATCGGTTCGGATCGGTTATCCTAAGCTACGCCAGTTCGGGTCGAAATCCTTCAGGTTGCCCCAGTGTACATCGGGTCGGGTCGAGTCCTTCAAGCGGGTCGGGTCGAGCGTCTACTCCGGGTCGGGTCGAGTTGCTTCACCCTTCTATTCTTCGCTCCAGCTTTGGTTACCTTATCTGGTTCCGTCCCCCTATGCCAATCCGATCCGATCCTATTTCCTATATTCCGGTCCGTTGTTTCCCTCCGATCCGATCCCAATTCCTGTTGCCCTGTTCTGTTCCGTCCCCTATTCTAATCCGATCCGGTCCCTTAGTCCTACTCCGATCCGTTCACCTTGCCTTCAGCCGATCCGATCCAGTTCCACACACATGGCCTTCCTTTTTGCCAAATGCGTCGCACCAATCTCCGGTTCGGTTCGGAGTCTTTGCCCAATCGCCATTTCCGATCCGAGCCCCTCCTCCGATCCGCTCCGAAAACCTGCAGTTTTCCTGAGACTTTCCAACAAGTGTTTATACGTCTCTCGACGACGTTTTCGACCATTCTAACTATTGAAATCAATCATAAAGCATACCAAAGAGTCATAACAACACATACAAGTGACCTCAAACACCAAAACAACCATATGATATGATAAAATGGATCAAACATAGCCAAAAC
Organism: Allium sativum; assembly: GCA_030737875.1. Taxonomy (NCBI): domain Eukaryota; kingdom Viridiplantae; phylum Streptophyta; class Magnoliopsida; order Asparagales; family Amaryllidaceae; genus Allium; species Allium sativum. The sequence continues at coordinate 223,235,343 of CM060909.1, read as the reverse complement.
CCCATGTTTTCCCTTAATCCCTCTTAATCATGTTTAAGCATATGATTAGCAAAACTTATCCAAATTAACCCAAACTCATATCAGAGGTCTAAAACATTATTTATGATTTTATAAACATTTTTCCAGAATTTATTTTCGTCTAAAAACACTAATTAGCACTAATCACCCTAAATAACCCCAATTAGTGCATAAAGCAAGCTAATCACTCACCTTAGCCACAAAACAAACTAAGATCTGAAATAATTCTCTGATTTGATGCGAATCCCAATGCTAACAGCAGCTCCAAGGTTGATTAGGTGAAGACCTTCTTTGATTTGGTCTTGCTAATCTCTTTTTCTTCAAGTTGGAGTGGTTTGGAGGTGATTTGGAGACTTTAGAGGGTGGAGGCCATTATTAGGTTTCTTGGGGACTAAGTGGAGGCTAGAAAACTGAAATGGGATCAAATCCTAGGCCAACTCAGCCCTCTCCTAACCCTAATCCCGAAATGGGTCATGGGCCTACTCACTAATCACCCGATTTGGCCCGGTTAAGCAGTTTTTCACCCTCCAAACCTTGTTTCAGCCATATCTCCCAAACGGTAAGTCCGTTTGGCTATTATGGCCACTCTACGGAAAGAGAAACCATCAAACGAATCTAATGGAAGTGGTTTCAGGTCAAAATTCCTTCCCTATCAAAAGTTATGGCCAAAACAGTACTAACTAGGGGGCAAAATGGTCATTTAAAAATCAACAAAAATCATAAGCATGGGAAATGACTCTAATAAATGTTTCCCAAAGTTACATGACCATACAACTTCACACGGGAAAGAAATAAATATTCTACAATCCTATGATGTGTAGAACACGGGTCGTTACATTTTCACTCCGCCAGTATTTATTTGAAGATTTTATTTTAAAACTAAATTAAACAGGCGTTTAATTTAGCTAAAAATCCAACTTGCTCCTTTTCTGTTCTAGTCAGTTACATGTTGTAGTGCTCGTTGTCACAATCGCATTGCAACTTGTTTCTTTGAATTATGTTTTGGTATGAACAAGTTATAGCATTTTATACTTTAATTACATTAACTAATTAAACAATTAACGTTAATTAATTACTCACTAATCCATAATTAACTGTAACTCTTCATCATCGTTTCCAATTGAAGACGAAATAACTGAACCCATAACGCGCCTTTAGGGTTCCTCCTCGTTGCCACTACACTCGAGCGGAGCGCCATCCACTATGCCTATGACCTTCACCTACGAAACCTCCACCTATGCCCCTGTCCCTGGCCCACTCGCACCCCCACCTAAGCCACAATCATCGTTCGAAAGTCGGCCCTTTTTGACGCTGCCATGGCCACCACGAACCTCCATCTTCGATGATACCCATATGAACTAAAAGCTCATGAAAAGTTATACGATCTTTGTTTAGAAACCCTTAGCTAATTTTGTTTAGTTTATGAGTGATTAGCGATTTGTTTTAGAAGCACGGTGACCATTGAATAAGAGAGAGCGGCGACGCAGAAATCTCAAAAAGGGGAAATAGGGTTTGCGATTTTCCCAGCTATATATATGTAGATATTTTTATATTATTTAATTCCAATTTTTACTTATTTAACCTTCTGACTCCAAACGAACTCCAATGACTGTCGTTCCTAACCAAATACCCCCATTCTAGACACAATAGAATATGTTTCATAAGCCAATCGTACTATTTTGATCAATTTTGATCAAAATTTAAATTTAAATTAATATAACGTTCAATATTGAATTTCAACATACATTTTAATTTACCAGGGCCACATACTGACTCCAAAAATTATGAAAATTGAAATCTAGCTATGTTATGACGATACGGTCCTAACAAAATTAATTTCGTCAAATTTGGAGACCGTCCGAAAAATGGCCCTTTAACTGGCTTATTAAATTCAAACTGAATTTGAAAACGCATTTAAATTTACTGCGCTCACATACTACGTCCAAATGAATTGAAAATTTAAACTTGAAAATAATTTGATATTCTGGATCCAACAAAAGTGGTTTCGTCAAAAAAGGAGGTCATTTGCAAAATGGCTATTTTTAAGGGCTATATATTATATTAATATATATATATATATATAATTCCATAGCGACTATTTTAAATTTTAAACTGGATATAACTTATAATTTATAATCCGAAATCTAAATTTTTACATTCGTTAGAAAGATATAATTAAATGGATCCTAGTTTCTTATTTTACTGAAATTCAATTTATATTGAATTCTTTACATTCATTTGAAATTAAAAGCCGTATTTTCAAGCTACCACGCCATTTCAAACCCGTTTTAATTAAATTTTAAATTTATACCTTCTAGTTTCAATTTAAATAAATTTTTAGTCATTATTATTTAAAATAAATCATTTTAAATAATCAAAATGCATTAAAATAGCTTAAATTAAATATTTAAACTGGTTCTGGAATTCCAGGTTGTTACACGAGACGTATTAACGTATTTTATGGTATTAATTTATTTTCGTTGTGTGTGTGGTATTCATTAGCATTGTGTTGATCTACTTGTGTACTCTGTTTGAGCCGTGGATTAATTCAAAATGCCTTGTGGATATATTGGGTTATTCTAGATTTAATAACATTGGTAGAAATAATGAATTGGTCCCTTCCTTAATTATTGATGGAAGGATTAATAGCAGTCTTCATCCTGCTACTCGAGAGATCCAAAATGAAGTTAATTCCATTGTTATTAATTCAAAAGCCAAAGCTGATTTCTATGAATGGAAAGATGGTGGTGCTTTCTCTTTTCATAAGGCGTGGAATCATGTAAGAGACAAGCAAGAAGGCAAAATATGTTTTAATTTGATTTGTCATTCAAAAAATGCAAAGCGAATGGCATTAATTTCTTATTTAGCAATCTTGGACAAACTTTCTACAAAGGAGAGATTAGTTAAGTTTGGTGTTAGAAGTGAAACAGTCTGTGTTCTATGCCAAGTTCAGGATGAGACAGTAGGACATCTGTTTTTTGAATGTGTGTTTTCAAAGTTTATTTGGAGATCATTTGAGACGACCCGTAACTTCCCCGGTAAGGAAAGCCCGGATTATCTTGAGAACATGACAAAATAGAACGCAAACAGAAGAACGTTTCATTGTTTATTACAACAATTCCATCAAAATACAAGAATATACAGAGTATGAATAAATAATATACAACAAAGAATATCAGAGATTACAACAAATTACATAGTAGCGGAAGATAATACAAAACACAACTAGAAGTAATACACGGATACAGAGCTTTCCGAGTATCGTTCCAGATGTAAACCAGGATCCTGTGAATATAAATCTGCAAAACCAAAACTACTAGCTGCTCGTGTAGAAAATAGGGGCACCTAGAGTTTAGGTTAAAACAATAAACTCCAGGTCAGTCATGTGACTGGTGTGAGAACTAAAACAGTTATTAATCTTTATTTTTAAAGTTAGGTAAATCAAGGGACCACGCCGTATAACACGGAACGGGTTTCCTTCCAAGAATACCAGTGTATAAAACAAACAGCGCAATGCTAAATAAAGAAAAATGAAGCTATTATAAGACCCAAGTCCCATCACACAATGCAACGCAAGCCGGAGGATAGGGTTTTACCTTATAATAGCCAAAGAATGCTTGATACGTTTAAAAACAGATTATTCTGATATTACTATAAGTGTATAATGTCAAAACAATTTCAATCATTAGTATCAATCATAGGCGGCATGGGTACCATCTATCATGTCGCCATACAAGGCTCTACAAATAAAACCGCAAGTCACGTATTGGAAATTGGATTCCATCATGATTCGAGGCAAGGGGCAAGCTCCTCTCTGATTCGAGACACTCTAGCAAATGTCCCAGGACCCCACTATGATCCTTGGATCTTCAGGGTCGGTCCTCTCTTACTTTTGAGGATTGGCAATTCCTGAGCACACGTTTCCCGGTCCCAACAGATCTATATCCGAGGCGTCTCGCATTCCAACAACCACACAGGTGAAAAGTATATAAATGTCAGCCAGTTTAAGCACTGACACCACCACTAGTTAGAAAGAAACGTCGTGCTCTCCCTGCAGTCACTATCCCGTTTTTGACTCATACCGAGGTGTGAGGCTCGCGAATTAACGCCATACACAAAGCTGCGCCACACAGGCCGTGCTTTGATCATAAACCACAAGAATTTGCTTTTCAACAGAAGCCTTGATCATCTGCCACTTAGGCGTGCCACACAGGCAATTCACTCCATGCGACTGATGTCCATTGATATACAACCTTTGAGCTCGTACGTCTCAGAGAAGGGCGTTATGCAAGAGAATAAATTCTCCACCGCCAAACAGATGTATATTTAATAGAGATCAATCAACACAGAATAAAATCCAATGTCAGACACACAGTCCATTTACAAGTTCGTTCTGGGTCTGAACGAAACCGGAGGCACTTTCCTCGCATATCCATCGATGTCTAAGTACGTCTGGACGATCATCAACTGATTCCCTCATCTTGGGTGTACAGCCCAATCAAGATCATCAGTAATCACCCAAACGATGTGAAGACTTCCGGTCTTCAACCACCGTCTTCATCTTCGACTTATCGTCGAATCGGTTATTCAGAATGGGTATAAACCCGGACTTTCCGAATACCTCGCGTATATAATAAACAAATGTTACACAAACTCAACATACGCCTCATTCCAATTCAGAATATTCTTTTATCCAAATTTTCACATTCTTAGAGAAAGGTTCCCATTAATTTTATCAAAGATAAATTCTTATAAATTTATTCTTTAATCTTCCTTTGGATATCATTTCAAACCATATTATGGTTTTCCAAACTAGTCGGGATTAGCGAACCACACCGAAGTAATTATTTATTTTATTTCCCAATCCCAACCTATTCATCCTATGAAGCAAAACTGGTAATACTCCATATCTAACACCACGGTGTTATCGGTAAAATTAATTACCATTTCACTTTCAAATCTAATTAAAGATTTAACTATCGCTTTGGAGAAAAACTGGTGATACTCCATCCTCGATCACTTTTCAGATTTTATAATTTAAATTATCAATTCACATTTCAATCTAATTGAAGATTCATTAAAACTCCACTTAGATTTAATTTCGCAAAAATCAATATCCTGTCTTTAACTGGGTTAAAGAATCAATGTCATCTAAAACACGATTCACGATAAACCCAAATCACATTAAAATTTAATTCCAATTAAATATTATTTAATTGGTACACCTCATTAAATCTAAATAGAAAGATTTAATCTTTTCTATACTGGGTCCAAGAACAGTGTTATTCAAGACACCATTCACGACGAACCCAAAATCCCATTTGATATTAAATACAAGGCTCTGAATAGAAAATATATCGGCTTATATTCAATATCAAATTCTGAATCCAACAAATATCGTATTGGAAATAACGATATAAAGTATATCTTTCAAATTTCCACAACCATATCTGTATAATCCTGAAATCCAACATCGAAATATTCCGAAGATAATCTCGATTCAAATCCATTCATATTGGAAATTCTGATTATTTTCAAAACCACTTTCAAATTCAATTTATTTATTTCAAAAATAAATTGATTTTAACTCTAGTTCAAAACTAGTTCATTTCGATAAAAATATATTTTTATCCTTTCAAATGTGGAATTTTTCATCCCAGTTCTTTCCAATTCACATATTATGATTTTACACAAATTATTAATATTTTTAATAATTTTATCAAGGCCCATACAGTCGATTTCCATCAACGGCCATCGAACTGCACTTACAGCGACCTTTTCCAAATTTGATTTGGACATAATTCCAAATCCAACCGTTAGATTTCAAATTTCTAAAATTCATTGGAAAGCTCTTTTCGATACGAACCCAACGGTTCCGGTTTCAGGAGAATCCGACGGTCGAATCTCCCGTAACGTCAATTCGAAGCCAATGGTCGAAATTCACGAACTACCGTGGCGCGGCGCGTTCTATTCAGGCCATTTAATATATATAATATATATTATATATATTTCATCGATTTCAATTCAAAATGTATTTTATAATTCGTTTTAAATTTGTTTTCAAAACAATTTCAACTTCATATTCAATTTCGAATCAAAATTGAATATTCCATATCATTAATATATAAATGATAATATTTTAAAAATATTATATTTTGAAATCACTGCCTTTTCTATATTCATAATAAAAACGAATATAATCGATATAAATATCGTTCACGTCAAAATAGCGCAACTCTAATCAACACGGCTTTATATATTTCAATAAATTCGTTATTCTATTCAACAAATGAATATTTATTCTATTCAACACATGAATCTATATTTCTTTCAACACATGACTAATCTCAACACATGAGTACTGTCAACACATGACTATTTTTGTTATGTAATATATTTTATAAAATTATGGTATCTATCGTTTGATTTTTAATCAGACTCCAACCGTAAAGTAGTTTCTAATCTTAAATATGATAAAGATGTAAATTTTTATTGTTAAAATATTTTACTCAACACATGAGCATCGTCAACGCATGACTATTTATTCTATTCAACACATGAATATATATTTTATAATATTCTTTATTTTCCCAATTGGAATGAGGCCCAATCAATTACCGTATAATGTTAATTATATGGTTTCCATACAACACATGTATATAAATAGCAACGATAAATAATCAACCATCACCCAAAGTGCACCACACTACTGCATAAGCATTAAATATAAATAATTAACGCTTACACAGTCTGTCGACCAATCGATCGACAAACAATTAAATAATTGGGGTTAGTGTATGCCAAATATCATCCCAACACTCGTGTGGGGTTTCAATCCACAAACACTGAATATTATATATGCAGTTGGGCGATGTGTAAAATTTATCGTCCCAATCCATATCCTTCAAATAGGTGTACATAAACAAACCGTCTGGTTTTTAAATGAATATTTATTTATTCATATTCACGTTAAAAATTATATTTTTAACGATAATTAATTTATTTCAACACATGAATATTTTATTATCAATTTCACATCAACATCACAAACAAACTTCACAACACAACAAACAAGCATACAAGTCGTCCATGGTCTGTGGACGACGGGTGTCGGGTGCTGCTAAGCACCGTCTGCATCCTAGTATAAATTTTTAACTAGAAAAGGAAATTTTAAAGTGAGAAGTTCTCACAGAGGGTTCCACTCCGCCGTGATTTGCTTTTGAACGGCTGAACCGTCTGGATCTGCTTGAAATTCCAATTCAGTTCTTGCCCCGCTGTTCATGATAAAAATTATATTTTTATCACTTCATTTCAATAAATAAAATCATATTTTAAATATACGATAAAAATCTCGTCTTTACCAATTCACTTTCATTATAAAAATTCTATTTTTATTTCGCCTTCATTCATATAAAAATCGAATCTTTATCTCGTTACTGTCTAAATAAAAATCACATTTTATATATAAGATCATATATTTCCTTCTTCTTCATATATATTTTTTTCGACGCTTTATTCTATATAAAAATTATATTTTTATATTTCTGCTTTATATATAAAGATCGAATTTTTACTAGTCATATAATATAAAAATCGTATTTTTATTCTTCTACTAATATAAAAATCATATTTTTATTCTTCACATCTAATAAAAATCATATTTTTATTATCATACTTATATAAAAATTACATTTCTATATTTCACATATGATAAAAATCATATTTTTATAAGTAAAAATATAATCTTTTCACTTTCAAAAATACGATCTTTTCACTTTCAAAAATACGATCTTTAAAATCATGCTAATTTTATTTTTGAAAGCAAAGGCAAAACTCATTTCAAAAACACGGTATATTTTCATTGCTATAACCAAAGATCACATCTTTACTTCATTGAAAATCAAAGCTTTCATGTAGATAAAATATATATATATAATCTTTCTTTAGAAATAAAAATCTATACTTCTTTAGAAATAAAAATCTATGCTTCTTGTTACCCTCTTTTTTTCTAATCAATGCTTCATGTTATTTTCATAAATAAAAACTGAAAATAAATAAACATAGAATAAAATCAAATAAAAAATGTTGGAAGACTCACTGTTGCTTAACGTGGAGCGGGGAAACGAGCGCCTGACGTGGCAAGGGGGCGAAGAAGCTCCGGCGGTGGGGTTTGGGGGTTTAAGGCGCGGTTCTTGAACGGAGAAGGGAGGAGGGAGAGAATTGAGAGGAGGGGGAATGGAGGAAGAAAAAGCGGCGACGGTGGTAGCGGATGGGTGGGGGGCGACGCGGTTTAGCTGTAGGTTTTTTTTTTCTTTCTTCGATCGATTTGATAAAGTAAGGGGACCTGAGAGGGTATAGAGAGGGAGAGGGCTTTGTTTTTTTTTATTTAATTTAATTCCAAAAAGAAAATTTTAATTTCGACCTCAAAATCGAACCCACCGACTGTCGTCCATAGCTAATTACCCCCATTCCGAACACAATGGGATATGTGTCGTAAGCTGATTTGATCATTTCGATCAGTTTTCGTCAAAATCAACATATAACTCTATATATTGAATTTGAATGCGCATTTCAATTTACCGGGGCCACACACGGACTCTAAAAATTCCCAAAAAATATTTTCTAGCTTCGTATCGACGATACGGTCCTAACAAAACTAATTTCGTCAAATTCCGAGACCGTTGGAAAAATGGCCATTTTCCAGTCGATTAAAATCAACTGAAACTGGTCAAACGCGTTTTCCTTTGCCACACTCACATATTGTTTCAGAAAATTATGAATTGTGAAACCTAGCAATAACTAGACATCCCAGATCCATCAAAAGTGGTTTCGTCGAAAACCGAGGTCGTTTGCAAAATTTACATTTTTAAGGGCTAGAATTCCATAGCGACTATTCTGAATTTTCAACTGGACGTAACTTTTGATTCTCGTTATAAAATTTCAATTTTTCGGATTCGTTGGAAAGATATTCTCAATTAGATTCTATTATTTTTTGTTTCACTAAAATCCGGTTTATTTTGCACCCGGTATGTTCAATTGAAATTTGAAATCGAATTATCGAACTACCGCGCCATTTTCAATCCCTTTTATAATTACAAATAAATAATTATATTCTAACGGCGACGTATATAAATATATACGTTCTAATTCCATTCAAAATAAATTTCTCGTCAATATTATTTAAAATAATCATTTTAAATATTCAAACTTCATTAAAATTGCCAAAATAAAAAATTTAAATTGGCTTGCTTTTCCGGGTTATTACATTATTATTATCAAAACTGGGTGTGCCTTGTCATGTTGTAGGTACAATGGAGAGTGAAGCTGAAAGATTGATGAATGTGTTCAAAGGCAAAGACCAAACTTATGATCTTGCTTGTGCAGTATTTACATTTGCTGTTTATCATGTATGGCTTGAAAGAAATGGAAGAATTTTTAGCAATAAAACAATTTCTAAAGAAGTTAAATTGAAGATTATTGAAAGAGAAGTGATGTGGCTGGTGAAAGACAATGGTAGCTCATGCATTCGAACGCAAATGAAGATGGATTTATTAAAGAAATGGGGTATTGATCTTCATGACACAGGATGATATGTGTTTTTATTTGCTGTATGTTTGTGATGTTATGAGGTTTGTTGTGTATTGCGAGAGGATGTTGTTGTGTTGTTTGTTATAGTATTTATGTTTGTCAATATATGGATTTTATATGTGCTCTTTTCCCTTATGTGGTACTCATCTAGGTTAGGGGGGCATAAGGTTTTGATGAGGCATATAAATGAAGTATATGATTGGTATTGCAATAAAGGTTACCCATTTTCAATATATATATATATATATATATATATATATATATATATATAGTTTTGTCTTGAATAAAGAATTTTGATATATTATATTTTATTTGTTCCGCTGTGAGATTCTATTCTACTCTAATTCTATAGTGTTGATTTCCTTCTTCTTCTATTATAACATTTCCTTCTTTCTTTTCTCACCCTCTAATTTCTTTCTATTAACAATATGGGTTTTCCGATACTTGAGTTTTGATAAATGAATACATGATAATTGTATTATTGTCGAAATTCAAGCGTCGAATTTCTACTGAGTCATTACAAGCGGGTTCGGGATTGTTGAATGGATGTCCATCAACGGGTATGCCTAGCAATATTGCTACGTAATCCAATGTAATGATCATTTCACTACATTTAAGGTGAAATGACGACGCCTCTAACTTCCATCGATCTAACAAAGCAGTGATAATGATGATAGTGTAGCTATATGTACTTGTGCCGATGTATTAATGATAGTCAACTCGATCTAATAGCGCTAACACGTCTGGATGAGTAGAAGTGGCAAATTTTGAAGAAGATGATTGATGGTAGTAACAGGAGTTTTGCTCTGCCATATAAAAACAACAAGAATTTTAAACTATGTATTATAAACATAAATTCTTATTTGTAATCAAAATAGAAATTTGATTACCCCTATCAAATCCATATTGCTCGACCAATGATGTGACTGCATATATAAGATGCTCATGTTTATAGGTTCAGGTAACATCTCCGCTTACTATACAAATATTCAACGATAACAAATTTAACATTATATATTTTCAGAACAACTACACAACTAGCAATCATCAATTGCACACACAGAATTATTTCACTTTATAATTCAATCCGAAACATATATGTTAATCTACATAAATCAACATTGTTCGATTATATGTTCAACAACATTAAAAAATAATTCCAAACCCAAAACGACATTTCTAAACCTAAAAATAGTGAACAAAAATTACATACCCATCTTCAGTCTCAACAAAAAATTGCCAAATTTGATGTATCACTATTTTCTGAGCACAAATGCATATCATTAACTTAGGTTTTCAACCTCAACAAAAAGTAGCCAAAACCAATAACTAATATTTCTAACCTCAACCAAACTCTCAAATTATTATAAAAATTAAACAACTACAAATCAATTATAATTACTAATAAAACACTCATCTACATAATCCCCAAAAATTAACCAAAAATCGAATTTTTGAACAAATTAAGTCTGACGATAGGAATTGATACTTGTAGTTGGTTCATGTATAGAAGAGGTTGCCATTTTTGAATTGAAAGTTAAATCTTGATGATTTAATCTCGGATTAGTTGTTTAGGTTTGGGTTTTTTTGTTGAGAGATGAAGGAATGAAAAAGAAAAAAAAAAGGTGGAAAGTGTTGTATAAAGTTACGGGACGCAATCTAGAACTGCGCCCAACTGGCGTAATCCAGGATTGCACCCCGTAACTTTATATATTTTTAAAAAAATAAATGGACTGGTGCAATTTTGGATTGCGCCAGTGTACACGTGTACCAGCGCAACTTGAGATTGCGCCAGTTTATTCTTGCCATTTCAGTGCTAAGTTGGTCAAAAGTAGTCTATAAAATGTATATTTTGAAAAAGTGGGCTAAACATGTAATAAAATGTAAAAACCAGACCTAATTGAAAATAAAATCCTAAAATCTATGTACAAACGTTTGAGAAAGTTTTTGCATATGATAGTTATGGAGCATGCTGGGACTGACATTGACTAACATGCATGATGGGACTGTTTTGTATAAATCGCTATGGATATAGATAATTGATTGTTTTGGTGAGTTAAACCTACGAGTGATGTATAGATTTTGATAGCATATTAATTATTGGTACTGGATACCAACTGGCGGTTTGTACTTTGAAAACAACACCGTCTGTGTAGTTCGTTTTACGTATACCTATTGCGTAATAAAGTCAATATATTTTGCTTTGCGTTATTTTTTTTTATCTATGTAATGTGCGGTTTTTTGATTAAAAATAAAATATATGAGTGTTAGTTACCTTGTGAAGGTTACAATATAGTTGATGTACAAATTCTTTACTAATGTTCTAACTGCAGCTAATCCCAAGAATCATAGCGTCATTTTGGATGTCGCAAATATTAATAGCAATAGCAGCGTCTAAAAATATAACTATTTACAACATACGCTTCACGCTTTAAATAACATATTATTTTGCAAAGAAACCATGTGTTGTTATTGTATATGTATAGCGACGCATAAACTATATTGAAAACAATGCAACAAAAAAATGAACAACTCGCGACGCAAACCATTTGCAGCATTTTCTAGTCTTTAATGATGTATTTTATGTCGTAAAAATTTACCTTTTTGCGGCGTATATTTCTATCGAAAAGTGTTTTTCATGTCTTCATTGTTTACGACGCTCACGCATCACAATATTTTATGTTGTCAGAAATCTTTTAGGACTCATGCTCAGTCTATCATGACATTAATTTGCGTAGTGAAACAACAATTTTGTTGTAGTGTTGGTTTTGATTACAAAAGCCTAATTATGTTAAGAAAATAACCAAGTAGATTACTAACGTTTCAAATAATTAAAATGTTTACCGTTTAACATAAAATCAAGAAAAAAAATACCTTCTAAATTACGACAAAAGAGCCAACCTTTCTCTTTGCTTTTGATTCCTTTTTAAGCTTGACTTTTGATGAGAAATCATCGTACAACTTCTTATTTAGAATCCTTGTACTATCCTTTGATAGAGCTTGGAACGAGAGCTCCTCAAGCCATGTAGAATGTTTAGGATAATTTCACGAGTTTTAGGCATTGGGAGGCAGGCCCGGCCCTGGGGCCAGGCGACCTAGGCGGTCGCCTAGGGCCTCGGACCGGGGAGGAGGAAGAGGGAAGAGGAAAGGGGCCTCAAAATTTCGATTCAAATGAATACTGGTAACGTCTATGTGCTCTTCTAAACAAAAGCAGCTGTAGCCAAGTGGTGGCATTGCTAGATCCTTACCATGCAACCACAGTTCAAGTCCTGCGTTGCTCATGAGACTATTATTTTCTAATTTTTTCAAGCTGTTTTGTGTTTGCTTCCTACTTCGATACAGTATTTAGGGCCTCTAAAAAAAATTTGCCTCGGGCCTCGCCGTGCTCAGGGCTGGCACTGTTGGGAGGTTAACAACGCATGAGAAAATGTAAAACAAGTAGATATTCACACATCAGAAAGACGGTTTTAATTTAACAGATTGTGTAACAATTGTAATTTTGACTAGCAATATGGAATAAAGAGCATACTTTGGTTGAAGATGGATATAAACAACAAGAACAGTAGATATGAGAGAATAGCCGGAAAATAATAGAATCGATAATTCAAAACATCATAAATGTCTGAAACTCTAATAAAATAAGTAAAATTGGGCTTAATGGGTGATAAACTACTTAAATAGTCCATAATTAGCAAAATTCATGGCCTAGCAAAAACGGATAAGGAGGCTCTTAAACCGAATTTCCACCTGATTTCCACAACAAATTAAATGTGGAAATCTCAAGAACTTGAATAGCCAATATTTTAACAATTAGCGTACTTTTTATATTTCCTTAAATATGTGTTTGAACCTCCTTTTCACCTTCTTTTTTGTTCTTAGATACCAAAAAAAATCAGACATTCATTTGATATAATCAAACATAAATGAAATCTGATGGGCTCCATCAATTGATTAAATTTTTGTGACGAATGACTGATATTTTTTGTGGTATAAGCAATTTTTATGGGTAAAATTTATTTTCATACACGTTTTTAATAAGTTAATCCACTCTATAAAATAAGATATTTGATTTTTGATAAAATTTAAATTTTAGTTAGTTAATCCACCTAAAATGTCAATTTTTTTTTTTTTTTTTTTTAATGTTTAGTTCTTCTCCCTAATATCTGACGTCTGAATCCAAGTCTTGGTGAGTACATCATTAAAATCATAATGAGTTCATATTTCTTCTATTTTGTGTTGCGGGTGTGATTTTGGATTTTGTTTTTGAGTCTTTACCCATGCGCATTTAAGTTTAGCCTCATCAACTTTGGAGTTGCGCATTTTATGATGATATGATCTGATTCTGCACAATTAATGTAGTCGAATGATTGAGCTCATTATTAAAGAGAATAGGGTTACGATAGTGCATTTTAGTTTGGCTAAGTTGGCTTCGTAGTTCATCCTACCAGGCTATGTAGCACAGTTCTATGAAATCAGGGTGACACAATCTATTGTATTATTATGGTGTAGTAACATGTTTTGTTTGTGCGGTTCTGCTTCTTTGTTTTACTTTGCGCATGTTATTCGATGCGAATGCTTTCCTTATGGAACTGTTAAACTGTATTGGATTCATATAAAAGCGTTGAAATGTTTGGACTGAATGACCATAATAAAACATCAATCTTTAGGTTCTTTTCCTTTGATGTGTATAAATTTAGAGAAAACCCTTTATGTGGTCATAGTTTTCATATGTATAGTTGGCGCTGCAATTTATTCGTGTAAGGTCATTGATAAGTTAGTTGCTTTTTTCATTACTTATTATTGATATTTGAATCAAATTGCTTTAGATTTTTGCAAGGATGTCACAAAATTTGATAAAGTTACATAAATTAATATGATAAATATTGGATGAAAAACGGAACAAACTGAGCCACAAGAACAAGTTTGCACTCAAGAACCATTGGATTCAGGTCCAAACATTTCAACCTTATCAATGTCTGAAGCTAAAAAAACTATATCATGACAGGTAGATTTGTAGATTAACATAAAATCTTTAAGTTAATCCACTTGTGGATCAACTTACAAAATAATCGTGGTTGAACTTTAAAGTAAAATGGTGGATTAACTAATGGAATGCGTGGATAAAAAATAAAAATTAGCAATTTTGTGGTATAAGCAACAAAAAACTGCTAAAATAGCTACTCAAACAAGATTCGCATATTCAGCCAATAAATTTTCAAAACTGTGCATTATCAGAAAATTGTTTACAAATTTATTCATTTTCGATAACAGCTGACCCCAATTTACATCTTTGGTATCATGAAGCAAAAAATTTGAATACTAGAAAATTCGAACATCGAACATAAAAGCTATTTTTTCTACAACAAAAACCAGCACATTGATCCGAGCAAAACACAAACAGATCATAGCAAAAAGACAGTAACATAAATTGCTCGGCACATCCCTCCACAGCCTACACGATCACTGAAACCCACTAAAAAAAGTACTGCCAAAATCAAGCCCTCCACCTCCAAAATTTTCATAAGCAGGATAATGGCCATTACAATCTGTCATTAACTCATTCTTCACAATATTCCCTATAACACTTTGCTCACTGATCACCAAATCATTCTTCATGGGCATAAATTGATGCGTAACACCACCCACATGACCCAAATGACTTCCACTCACCACCCCATACTTGCTCCAGTACGTTTCCCTCTCCTCCACCCACTTACTCACTTCTCCTCTGAACCCCAGCAGCCTCCCTTGGTACTCCATCAGCCCCAACGTACTTATCTCCTCGTTGCACCTGTTTAACTCCTTCTCCAGCATGGCCCTTCTTTGCCTTTCCCATTCCACCATTACGCTTAAATCCATCAACTTGCCGTTTAGATCTCTGTTGGTTATGGCCACCACTGGAGAGGAAGCACTTGACTCCATAGCTACTTTTGAAGGTTTCCCATCCAAGAAACGGCGTGTAACTGCATCCACCGAGGGGTGCCCAAAGGCAAAACCTTTCCCACTAGGAGAGAAGACCACTGCAGCCACTTCTGCATTGCACAAGATCGAGATCTCACTCGCCTTCTTGAGGAGCCCATTACGGCGCTTTGAGAAGCATACTTGGCGGGCTACGTCGTTCTGGATTTTCTTTATCTCTATCTTCTGGCATCCTAGATTTTTCTTTGTTCCTTCCTTAACCATTTTTGGTTGAGCGAAGAATTATATATGAATGTCATGTGTATAATGTATACATAGTGTTGGGATTTAAAGATGAAATTGTTTATGTGTGCATTTATAACAATTTATGCTGCCATTATGACAGAATCATGAGTTTTATTTTATTTTGGGTTAATTTTAGAAATCTCTTTATGTTTCACTTACTATATTAATTGCACTGATTATATTTTGGAGATTATGCTGTGATATGCATATCTAATTGAATTTTCTGATAGAGCATTTACTCTATATTAAAGTTGAAATACATAAGGATTTAATTTTCTATTTTAATTACCTGATTGACTTCTTAGTAAATTAATTTCTGCACATGAGAAACACATTCATTATTTGTATTGTGATTTTCTTTTTTTATTTACTATAGCTTGTAGTATTTTCAGCTGTTGTTCTAAACAGACCTTGCTTTTTTTGGAGGTCTTTAAGCTCTTGCTTAATTGCTTACCATGATGATAACTTCTTTTTTTTTTTTTTTTTTTTTTTTTTTGATTTCATCTATCGCTTTGTGGTCCGAATAAATATAATAGAACTAATTTACTGTTTTTTTAAGAAATGTATAACAGTATGTAACATTCTTCTAAATAGATTTAGTGAATTAGGTTTTCTAATGTCATAATTACCATTTTTGTTCATTTCACAAATGTTTTTCAAATAACAGAACAAACTTCTCCTTTGTATCCAGCAAAGACCAGAACCACTTCATTATGCATTTCAATTTTCAATCATACTATGCGTAGGTATAGTGTTGATTGAACAGTTCACACAATGCCATTTTTTTGACGTATGGTTTGAACAAGTGTGCTTTGCGTCCAGCACACTCCAGAACCAATTGTGCAGTGGACAAAATATATATATTTGGGTTGATATGTGGTTTGTTCAAATATCAATTTGGAAGTAATGAAACTAGTTGTACTCTTATATGGCTGCAACATTATTGATTATTTATTAACCATGTTTATGTAAGTTTATTTTTCCACTGAATAAATTCCCTAGGCGTATGTAAAGCAGCATCTATGTATGTATATATCTATTGTCTTGGTCATCTTAAACCAGATCTCACTAGCTTCGTGCATCAGTGGAAGTAATTTTTGTCTACTTTATATTGCAACAATTTTTTTCCTAATGCAAAAGTTCTAATTCATATTGCTGAGGATTTGATGTAGTAGTTTGATATGTTAGCTTGTATAATTATAATTTGGTTTTTCCGGTTCTGTTATATTTTCAGCTTTTAAGTTAGTATCCTATAAAAAGCTCAAGATTTAATTTAGTAATTTTTTTTGGAGTAGTATGTATTGTGAGAAATGAAGAAAATAATAATATTGGAGCATTAGCCTATTCAAAACAATTGTTAATATCTCAGAGTTCGGTAATGGCTTCCAAGAACATTTTTAACCCTCTCTTCTCTCTAGTTCCTCCAAATTCTCCTTTTTTTTTTTTTTTTTTTCCCTCATAAAAGCTTGGTGATGCTTTCGACCAGTCTGATCTGACTAGTCATTCTCTTATGGTTGCTTCTTCCTCTCGTCCTAATCTTGTTTCATCACATGTTAAGGAGATATTTCCCGATGATGGTTTTACATTAGTCAAGAATAAGAAGAAGGTTGCTATATCAAAGAATCCGAACAATCAGGGCATTTTTTCAACAGAGGTGCATTTCAGAATTATCAAGAACATCTCAAGAAAGCATATACTGGAAAATTACCTCAGCAATAATCAGAATATATGAAGACTGCTTACAAGAGTAATGATCAAAAAAAAAAAAAAAAAAAAAAAAAAAAAAAAAAAAGTGATGAAAGAAGAAATCAACAAGACAACAGAGACGAAGTGGAGTCAATCTATTATTGCGTAATTTTTTGGGAAACCATTCAATTTATCATCATTTCAAGACATTTCATTTCGAAAAACTTGGAACCCAACCCGAAATTTCTATATTTTTGCAAAAAATTATAGTTTTTTTGTTATTAGATTTTTCCAACGAGGAAGAGTGCAACAAATTTGATAAGAGGGGGAGGGGGGGGGGGGCTTATTTCATAAACGGCAAATTGGTTATCCTAAAGAAATGATATAAAAATTTAAAGATGGATAAAGAAGTTTTCCCCACAATACCAATTTGGATAAGGTTTTCGAGCCTAAATTTAAACTTGTGGGATAAAGAGACATTTAGTGCCATAGGAAATACAGTGGGTATGCCCCCTTAAGCTTGACGAACACACGGCCAAAGAAACAAGGTTAAATTTTGCAAGAATATTGGTCAAAATAAATGCATATATAGATTTTCCTAATGAAGCTAATATCTCAATGTATAATGGGGAAACCATTCATCATAGAATAGAGTACGAGTGGGTGACACAAAGATGCATGGAATGCAAATGTTCTGGGCACAATTTAGAAATTTGTTCAAACCAAAAAAATCTAGGTAGATAACCAAAATAATAATAATGTAAATTCTAGAAATACAAAAGGAAACAACGAGTCTATCATCATCCAAAATGTAAGCCTCTTCCATCTAAGCTTAAAATTTATGTGGATGACTTTGACACCTTTGTGGATGTCCAATTCACTTGGCAACCTGAAACTTGCACCAATTGTCATTCATTTGAACACTTGTTGGATGTTTGCAAAAGGCTTGCTAATGTCCCCACTCAGGATAAAATTCCACTTCAGAAGCCTCCCACAAGCGTTTGGGTTTCCAAAACCATGGTTTAGATTTAGATCCTTTGGCTTCTACTATTAGTACTGCTTGGCCTGAGGTTCAACTGAGTGTTGAAGATAATGCGATAGTATGGAATTCGCATGAGAGAGCTTTGCATCATCGTCGTTCGGATGTGCGCTATGATCCCTGCCATAAAGTTTTTACTTGTATGTCGGTATAGAAGACAATGAGATTAGGTGTCTGCATTACATTGATGATGAGGCAATGCATAGGATTGGGACTCCTCCTTGCAGCTCTTCTTCTTCTTCGTCAGCTTCAGAAGAGTAGTCTTTGCTTCTACTATAACGATCCGACGGGATCCGATGCTCGAATTTCGACAATAATACATAATCCCGTATTACTTATCAAAATCCAAGTATCGAAAACATCAGATAGTTAATAGTAAGAAAATTAGAGGGTGAGAAAAAAAGGAAAGACATACTAGAATAAAAGAAAAGGAAGAAGGAACTAACCAACACAACACAGAGTCTCACGTCGCAGCGGAATAAATATAATATAGAAAGAAATCTTTATAAAGAACTTGTATATACACTTATATTTATCCGAGTACAGCAGACAACAAATACGTCTGGACAGTTATAACCATTTGTCCCCATATACAACACACAACAGAATAAATACTAAATACAGCTGAACTCCTCCAGCATGTCCTCTGAAGTTCGTAGCACCCTAACCTGAACCTGTGAAACTTGGTTTGACCCGAGCATTGCAAACGCCACAGACCGGTCTAGTGAGCCAGCATGGGAAAACTCAGTAAGTTTATAGGTAGCATCAAACTGATTTAAATTTAAAAATCCTTTTGAAAGAAATAGGTAATCGTAAGAATAGTCCCCACATAAAAACGGATGGTTTTTATCTTACTATAATCCAAAATATTTTTGATATCAAATCCGGTGATATTATAATAGTATATATATCAAATAAATAACTATTTAGCAGAACGCTTGCATCTTACGCTCTACAGACTTAGTATATAATCAAAAACCACATGACACTTATTGGAGAATGGATTTCCAACTATGACAAGGTATGAGACTAACTTCCGATAGTGTACCTCTAGAGAGCAATAAACTAGGATTCAACAAGAACATCTTGCAACCCGGTCATACATGATGGACCACTCATTCAACATAAGTGTATCGAATATATCATCACCACGGTTGTCGTTCGTTCAACCATTTCCCGTAAGCATGCAAACGAGATAGAAGAAGGAACAAACGAATTTTCTCTAGATGATGATTATACACCCTAATGGGAATGACTCACATAGCCATGTTGCCTGCCCGATTTTTGTCATTTCCCGTTTGATGAGGTTTGAGGTCACGATTACCTTTCAGAGAACATCACATTATTATTTGAATGCAACATTATCAAATCCGTCAAATCAATAATTGTCATCCACAAATATACTTTGGGTGTTAAGCTAAAAGAAGTTTCCTTCTTCGCCACCAAACTTGGTATGTTTGTAAAAATCAACGTACATGACTCTTAGGAAATACTCTGTCAAATATTCATTTATACAAGTCATATAGGAATAGGATGAACTGAAGGCACCCTCCAATCGCATCCTATATAGGAATCACCCCAAGGACCAGTGGTGAGAAGTCTTTGCAAAATCATATATTTCAACCACGACAGAATCAAAGTTTATCTACGGGAGGGACATAAAAATTATAAGTAATTCTTCTGTTTTACGAAGATCTACGGGTCTTCAAATGCTCTATCTTGATCATCATTCGATAACTTCCACGTTTACATATTTGCTGGTCTAAATGGTTTTCCGAATATAAATTCAATCCTTGGTATTTCCGTAACAATGATCGATAATAGGCAAGATTTGATAGTCGGTTATTTAACTATCAACTAAACAACCATTTAACCATAAAATGATTTCATTCGTTCAGTACGCAACATCACTTGGCCTCTTTAATTATCTGTTTGTTAATTAAAACTTATAAATCTTCCAATATTTGAAACATAGCATTTCACTTCTTATTTTAATATAAGAGTACTCCAAAATCTATTTTATTTTCAATACTTAGAAAATATCTCATGACCATATCCAACTTTCCATTAACTATCATTTGCAAAACATTTCCTTAAACCATTATTCATTGTCTAAACTAGGAACAAAGTTCCTTGTTATAAAAATATATGGTTATTAACCATATTAGTTCAACTTAATGTTGTAAACAATGTTATGAATTCTATCATTAACCCTTTCTTAACATATTCAACTTATCTCCAATAAATTCACCCCATAGCATATTCATTTATATTTAGTAATTCCCTTTTCTTAGTAAGTTCATTCTACCAGTTTGGCAACTTTTAAATGTCCATTTAACAATCTCTTTTATTAAAGAAAATCCAATTATTAACCCTTTCCTATATAATTCGACTTATAACTTTACTTTTGGAAAAACATACTATTTTCATAACTTAGCAAATAGTGCTATATCTTAACCGATGGGTATAAGTTTAGTCACACTTCGTTCTTGACCAAAAACGTTGAATTATACATTGTTTACTTAAATATCCAATAGTTTAATTTCTTTTAAAATCTTGCAAATAAGTTGTAATATTCCTTTTGTGGAAATAATAAACCATTTTCAACATCCTCTACCATCACAAACTAATACCATCCCTTGATAATAGTGTAGTCGTTCAAGTTGGGGTGTTATATTTACCTCTCAGACCTGATTGACAACGTTCTTATCTTAAGATAGATAAAAGTTCGTAATTATAAAACTAATCTTAATTATCACACCAAATTCCATTTTAATATTCCATTTAAAAATATGAAACCTGTTATTTCATACATCTCATTTACAGAGTCCTTTTAATTTGTATTTCGATATCTTGAAATCTTATAGCTTCCATTTTCAACATTTTACGTCCTTTACGTGACCGTTATATTATTTCAATATATTTAAAACTGTCAGTTCTAACAGTTAACCATAACTTAATAATATTTCAGAAATTTACTTTAGTTATATGACTATGAATACATAACTCAAACTCTTAGAATCTATTTTGAAAAATTTGACTAACTTCTCATAAATTTATTTAAACATAAGAATTTACAATATAAAATATGTATTATTACTTTTTTGTAAAAACCAATCATAAATATCGATTTTATTTACAAAAATATATTTTTATGTAACATATAATTGGGAACCTTACTCTAGTGATAAAAATAATTTCTTATAACTTAAACTTCTTCGATTCGCTTGATGGCAATCAATGTCTCAAAAAGGTATAAATCCAAAAACGTTTTAGACTCGATTTTAAATTGATTCCAACAATCACTTATTTTGTCGACGTATTAAAAGGCCAACCTACCGCTAAAATACCAAACTGTGAAATAAGGGTTTATATTATCCAACTTCACAACCAATCGATCATATCGAACATATATAATAAACATTATCAGTATTAGTGAGGTATCCTATTGGATCCCTCCAACCTGCCTTCCCTGCACTGCACCAAAATTTTAGTATCTCAACATAAATCATAATATATAAAATTTAACAACTACTAGTGAGGAACCCAGTTGGATCCCTCTAACCTGTTTTTACTTGCATCACAAACATGTTACCTCAAAATACAGTCATCCTTTTCAATAGACTGATATAGTTTTCAACAATTAATAACAGCAATCCAAGCATCCATCTTTTATTTTAATACGTTTATATTACTATAAACGTGACCAACAAGGTAAGTTACCTCATTTGGTAATTATCGTTGAAGTAACGATTTGATCTCAATTAAATTAAACGAACATTTAATTTAATCAATACATATAAATATTTAGCACACATCAAACAATTATCAAACATAGCACACAAATAAAAATCCCGACTTATATAAAATATAAGTGGGTCGAGTTATACTCATTTGGTTCCATTTATCGCAAAAGCAGTATGTTTCCAGTTAAATTAACCAGATGTTAAATTTAATTGAAAATTCTAGATGCCTCCATCATTAGCCAAATCAGTTCTAAAATGTTGTGTTTATCGATACAGTTCCAATGCAACTTGTTTGGTTTAATTCTGTTAACATAGGCACAAGTTATATACATTTGAGTTATACGATTTTAATTAATATAATTAATTTTATTAACTATAAATTTATAATGTTAATTATATTTGTTTAACAGTGAACCAGGCTCTTTCACCTTCGAATCACGATAATCACAATACCAACCCTTCACTGCCACTCCTCCTTCCTTTCACCGGAGTGCGATCTAAAGCCACCAAAACGAGCGCGCCACCCAGCTTGACATTCGATCTAAGTACCAGCTTGCCCGACGCTTCCCTTCGCCTTCCTTCGCCTGCAATTTAGCCTTAAGCTCCGGCCCTTCCCGATCCTATTATGGCCACCTTGACACGAAATACTTCATCACTTCCTTCCAGTTTATAGATCTCATCTAGCCCAACAATTTTACAGTCGAGTGATTCCTGAATCGATGAACAGATTTCGAGATAATTGGAGGAAGAGACAACGAATTTGCAGTCGTCCAGAAATAAGGAGGTGACGCTTAGAAGGCTTGACCATGAAGGCCAATGCTAACCCCTAATTAGGGTAAGGATGTGGTATTTATAAGGCTTACGCCTGAAGTAACACGTTCAAACATCCACATACGACCTCTAATCGCGATGAAAATTGAGGTCCTAGCATAAAATAATATTCGGGACACAATGGAACAGGTTTGGTCGAATTCTGAGGTCATTTGTAAAACTTCCTTTTTAGTTATACAATGTGAATCAACACGTTTTAAATTGTGCACAATCCAAAAATAAATCCTATTAATATGGAACTTGAAATTTAGAAATAATTAATTATTACGGATTTAATAAAATTAGTTTCGTTGAAATCTGAGTTTGTTTAAAAATTGGTTATTCTTAAGTTCCATATTAAATCAATAAAATAATTAAATAAAAATCTAGGCGTTACAATTCGCACGATCAAATGGTAATTCCATCGATATGAAAACTAGAATCCTACAATAATTAATTACTAATATTGCAATGACCTTCCTTTTTGTGCAGTTTTCGTCGATAATTAAATCGAATAAAACCGTTCGTAAAGACGGATTGTTAGGGGTACTTACACATTTGCACAAAAGTAAAAGAACTTTTCTATTACCATTACAATAATATTACATCAGAGTTACAAGAGATACATCAGAGTTACAAGAGATACATCAGAGTACATTGATTATATAGCGGAAAAGATACTAAACTCAATGGAAGAATGTGAATGCTCCAAGATATAATAGCTCCATCTAAAACTAGAATCCTTCTCTAACCAACTCCAAGGCTAAATCTACAAACCAAATTACTAGGTTACCTGTGTAAAAATGATGGGCATGCAGAGTTTAGGTGTGGGAACAATAAACTCCAAGTCGGTCGTGGGACTGATATGAAAACTCAAAACAGTTGTTTTTAGGGTTTAATTTAAAGTTTGGTAATTCACCGGACAACGCCGCTAACGCGGAACGGGTTTACTCCATGTGAATACTAGTGCACAAAAATTCACAATGACTTTTTGAAAAATGAAACTAACATAAGGTTTCTCCTCATGCAGTCAAGAATGCATTTGATACGCAAAAATCTTCTTTCATATTATAATTAGTGCATAATGTGAAAAACCTTTCGAAAGTAAATGTACTAAAATACCAGCATGTGTATCATATACTGTACTGGCATATGGTATACAACTAAAACCGTATGGGCTTGTAGTGGAAATTAGGTTTCCAATGATGACCATGCAAAGGAACTTCCTTACCGATCCGAAATTTGAACACCTCTAGAGGGATGTCCGAGCATCAATAGTGATGCTCCTAATGCTAATACAAGGCTAGGCTACCTCTGTAACTGGGTAACTTAGAGTACGCCTGAGTATGTCATCTCTTGGTCGTTACCGACCTTTCCAAGCGCGCGCCAACAATAACCGCAAAAGTATACGTTTTTCCCACATAGATTAATACATGGGTTCCATACCATAGTACACCTTTTATCTATAAAAGGAAACAACACCCCATAACCCTACTTCATTTCTTCCTTTTTTGGCAATTTACCGTGGTGTGAGGCTTGTTGAGATCACGATATACACAAAGCAATGCTTCAATAAGTCATGCTTTGATCATCCATAGGTCATCATAAATCTTAAGTATGCCACATTATTCATTCACTACGGATCACTGATTTCCATCAATATATAACATCTAATATCATACGTTTTAGAGAAGGGTGTTAAGCTAAGAACACAAATTATCCTCCACCAAGCAAATATATATTCAACAGAAATCAATGTTATGCAGTCAATTACAATATCAAACACACAATCCATACATATCTGTTCTAGGTCTGAATGAAACAACAATCTGGAATTCCTTCACATACGTTCGAGCTTCTTGCCACTTAACTGTAAAATTCTTCTGCAAATGGGAGCTACCCATTTGAGATATTCAACAAGTTGTCCTTATGATATGAAGAGTTCCAGTCTTCAATGTCGTCTTCAATTGCTCCACAACGTCGTATTATTACTTGGAATGGTTTTCAGACATAAATCTGATCCCGAGCTTTCTAAATAATAAGCGCAATTTTATAAACATAATTACGGGTCACACAGGCTTTCAACCAATTCTCCTTCCATCTTTAATCAAAACTTCTTTAATCCCATTATCGGATTATCTTCAACAAAAATTCATATTTTAATTTTCCTCCTTTAAAACGCATCCTTTAAATCAAAGATAATTTAGCTTCAAAACCTCAACTAACTTTTCGTTTGTTAACACGTTATCTAAATCCAGTTTCTTTTGAAAACCTTTAATCCATATTTCAACCATAGTTTCCAATTAAAATGATTTCCCAACATTCTATTCTTTAATTTTAATTAAAAGATTATACTTCCTTACTTTCAATTTCCTCAAATCGAAGATTTGATTAACTTCCTAATTTATGATATGAATTTCAACAGCTCAAACTCATCGCATTTCAAGAATGATATTATCGAAGATACCATTCACGACAAAGCCCAAATCAATCGCTATTGAATATAAGTTACATAGAAATTGTATTTACTTATATTCAATATAATTTCTCATAATCAACGAATACTATAAGAGGAATAACAATAACAATATTTTTCAAATTCCTCAAATAGTATACGTTTACACCACGGAATTTCATATCAAATATACGAAGGTTATTTCTATCCAGCTTATCTCCAACAAATCGACAAATCCTTATCTTTGTTAGAAAATCTATCAAACCCCTTGATATTTAATCTGGATAGAAATACCATCAACTTATTCTTAATATTAATCTCTATATCCAACTTATACTATAAGCGGAATAACGATAAGCTACCTTTTAAATTCCTCGAATAGTAAGATTTATCATCTACCAAATTAATATCAAATATCCGAAGATTTTTCTCTAACCATATCCAATTATTAAAATTAGAAAAACAGTTTAATATTAAATAAAGGGTGCGTTTTTTAGAGGTCCCTATTAGGTTTCAAAATATAAAAAAAACCCGGTCATAAACTTATTGTAAATTTAGTCCCTGTTTTTTGAAAATTCATAAAAAAAATATTAAAAAAATATAAAAAAATCACGTAAATTCGTATTTAAATAAAACATGTACTCGCCCAAAAATTCAGATCATAATAAAATCAAAACATGCATCAAAATCGAAAAAATACAGAAAACAACGAAAAATGCAGTAATTTGCATCAAATCATGCACATATTTGGAATACTTGCATTCATCTGTGCAAGTATTTCTCTGTTATATTTTTACATGCAATACTTGCATACATGTGTGCAAGTATTTAAAATAGTTGCATACATGTATGCAAGTTTCTGCACACATTTTATTTTCACATGTAAATACTTGCATACATGTGTGCAAGTATTTCAAATAGTTGCACACATGTATGCAAGTTTCTGCATACATTTTCAACTAAAACAGCTTCAGAAATACTTGCATACATGTATGCAACTATTGGCAAAAGTTGCATACATGTATGCAACTATTTTGCAAGTTTTAAATTCACAATACATCCCTGTAATTAATGTTTTCTCTGTAAACCCGCCCCCTATTTTAGCTGCCGCCTGGAATCTTCCGCCTGCCACTTTCCATACCTCCGCCTCTTTCGTTTTCTGTCTAAATTTTCAGGCGCTATCACTTAAAAAAAAAAAAAAAATTTCTAAAATCTGTAAATATTCTCGGAAGTCCACAGAAATTAAAAAAAAAAGTTGCATCAATGTATGCAACTTTTACGAATAGTTGCATACATTTATGCAACTATTCGAATACACATGCATATATTTATGCACGCCTGTTTGAAAAATTGCATACATGTATGCAGTTTTTCTATATAACTGCATACATGTGTGCATATATGTCAAAATACATGCAAACGTGAATAAGTTGCACGTAGGTATGCAGTTTTTAAACAAATGCATCAGCAGATGCATGTTTTAACAATATGTGCATACATGTATGCATTTATACTGCAGTTTTGACGCAGATTTGAAATAAATGCATACAGGTATGCAACTAATCGACTTATATGCATGTTTTGATGCAATTTACTGCATTTCGTTGATTTTCTGTATTTCATGATTTCGACGTTGTTTTTAATGTTTTTTTGATCTGATTTTTTTCACGATTAATTGTTTTAATTAAATACGAATTTACATGGTTTTTTAATATTTTTTTTATATTTTTTTATATGTTTTTGAAAATAGGGACCTAATTTACAATAAGTTTATGACCGGATGTGAGCCTAATTAAGTTTCGTTTTAGGGATGTGTGCCTAATATTCACTTAAATAAATCCATTTAAATTCCATATAAAATATTTTTAATACTTTTAAACCTTTGAAAACATTTCATAATCATTTAAAAATAATTACTTATAATTCAGAAAACAATTCACGAGTTAAAACTTTCAAAACATATTGTTTCCAAAAGAAGGGTAATAACAACGTTTCAAAAGCGTTGCAAAATGGTTACAAAACAGTTATCTTAACTAGTTTGGTCAAAATATCGTTTATCTTAGGAAAACTAAATTTCCATTCAAAACACTTTTAACTGATTTATAATGATTTTACAAAATAATTCCATATTTTAAAAATATTTAACAATAGCTGTATATAATTGTGCTTAGCAAACTGCTATCACGGCATCCTTTTCTTAAACGATTTTAAACATAACTTGAAAATTATAAGTCGAAATTAAAATCTGCTTTCCCTCATTTGAAAGCCCTTGATAATAGAAATCATACTTATTTCGTTTCATGGAAGTCCGATTTAAATTGCAAAAGTTATAAGTGTTTAAAGTTTGCAACAATAATATGCGAACTACCGCTGTACGACAAGCTCTATTTTGACCGTATATACAAATTATTCCGAACTGCTTTAAAATATTTTAGAAAACCATTATATACTTATATAAACCATTTTCTAGATAGAAACCTTTTCAAAACAAAACCATTTTCATCTATTTATGACAAAACCTTGTTTTATCATCAAAAGCCTGTTTAACAAGACGTTCCCTTTTTACGAATACTATTCGCATACATTTCAGTTCCATTTTCAAATTATTTCAAATCTCAATATTGAAAATAAATTTCAAACTACAATTTCAATAATAATATTGCTTCAAATTACGATGGAGATTTGTCGATCACCAACGCAATACCATAGTTGTTGTGTCATAATGTGTGCAAAACAACCATTGTAAACACCCATAACAACCATCATCAACATTATTAAATAAATAATAACTATGCACAATCGTTATTATACTAATGCTTAAGAGTGTGTGTGTGTGTTCTAAACTACGCACCCATTATCCATCACAACAATCATCAACCATTAACATCTATAACCTGTTCAAACTGATTGCACTAGTTATGTGACGGCCCGCCCCGCACCACCCGACTTTTCCCCTGAAATGCGTTGCGCTAATGTCCAACCAGCACGGGACGGTCGTCAGAAGAAAGGAAACATTACACTAAACTATCAAGGAACTTGTAGAATGCTTCATAGCGCATGGAATAAAATATAATATTAACATAGCTTGACATAAAACATGCGAGACAATGCTTAAGATGAAAACTAAACCATAACCATCAGAGTAGCGGAAATCAAAATACAGCTTATTACAACTTCATAATACTATCTCTAAAACAAAAGAAAGAGTTATGCTACTAATGCCCAAATAGTGACCAACAACAACATATGGAGAATATGTGTAAAATAATACGTGGAAGCCTCATGCTTGTCTCCGGACAGCTACTCGTGCATAATCACCTGAGCTGTCTCTAGTCTGCTCGTTTAGAAGCAACCAGAGTAATAAGAAGAGACATAAAACTCCAGGTCAGACAAAAGTCTGGTATGAGCGATTGCAGCAACGTAAAACAATAACAGGTATAAATAGTCATACCTGAACCTGGACCTGCAACCAAAGAGTTAGCACAACAAGATGTACAGTACTCTAAGGTAACACTAACATAAAGTGTAAAGATAATATGGGAGTGTGCATGACATGGTGATAGAAAACATCAAACATAACAGCCATCCTCACATATCTCGCTCAGTGCGTAAAGCATACGATATCCACCACTTTGGTCACCCAGTATTTTGCTGCGATCACTTTGCCCTTGGGCGTCATAATGATCCCATTGCACTGATCCACAGCCACTAATCCTTTGCTATGTCCACTTTGCTCCTTTGGAGTCATGACGACTCCACTGCACTGGCTCATAGCTTGCTACAATCACTTTGCCCTTTAGAGTCCTGACGACTCCACTGCACGGATCCATAGCCTATCATCCGTCTCTCAGTGATGAACCAAAGCTATAAATATCGATAACCCCTTTGCACACGTCCCACAACAAATTCCAATCATGAAGTTAACTAGTTGGTTCTCGTTTGTATCCTGAGTCACAAATTCTCATTTGGACTATCTTTGCATCTCGGGTTTTGGTCTCCTCCCATTCTTGTTTCCATTCAGTTCGATCGCTGTCCAGGCTCGAAGACTGGTTTGTGATCCTTCCCTGGCCATCGGCTCGTAGTCCCTCCTTCAGCTCGCGGATCGTTGTCCCTCCTCCAGCTCGCGGCTCGTGGCTCCAGGCTTCGGTTCGTGACACTCACCCTGGTGGCTCGTCATTCTGGTTCGTGGGTGGTACACCGGTTGGTTCGTGAGTCCTAACCTAGGTTCTTGGATGCACTCATGGGCGAGTGGCTCGGCTCGTGGTTCAAGCTTTAGGTCGTGGCTCGCACCCTAGTGTCAGTTCGTGACTTATAGAGGGGAGCACGAGTGGAGGTCGGCTCATGGTATCCTTCACGATCGGGGTCTAACCATTTCCTACAACTTTTCCTGCGAGCTATTTACGCCATACGACGACGTTTTCGACCATTCTAACTTGACTATACAATCACAAAGCATTCCAAACAGTAATGGTAACATGGATAATCAACCATAAACACCAAAACAACAATATAACATGTTAATATGGATCAAACATACTCAAAACCCATGTTTCCCCTTAATCCCCTTAATCATGATTTAACCATACGATTAGCAAAACATGTCCAAATTAACCCAAATTTCTAACAAAGGCATTAAATAATATTTAAGAATTTCTACATATTTTTCTATATTTTTCTAAGTTATAATTTCGCTAATTATAACTAATCATCCCTAATTAGCCGTAATTAGTGAAGAAACATGCTAATCACTTATCTTAGCCACAAATAATTTATAGATTTGAAGTCTCCACTGATTTGGGTCGAATTTCTATGCAACACAGTAGCTCCAACTCTGATTTGATGCTATTTTGACTTGATTTGATGTTGATTAACTTAATTCTTGATTAGAAAATGATTAGAGGTGGTTTAGAAGGTGGAAACCATTGTTAGGGTTAAAGAGAAAGTTTGCGGCGGCTGAAAAATGAAAAAGGAGGTTTTCTCTAGCCCCTATCAGCCCTTATATAACCTTGATCCTGAAATACCTAATGGGCCTTGCTGCTAATTACCCTATTATGCCAGTTTAAGCAGTTTTTCCATCTTCAAACCTTATTTCGGCCATATCTCCCAAACGGTAAGTCCGTTTGATTAATGTGACCAATATACGGGAAGGTAAACAATCGTCTGAATCCAATGGAAGTGGTTTCAGTTCAAAACTCCTTACCAATCAAAAGTTATAGGCAAAACAAGATCCGTCAAAAGCAAAACGGTCATTTAAAAATCGGTAAAAATCATGCATATGGGAAATGACCCCAGTAGTCGTTTTCCAAAGTTACACGAACATACGACTTCATTTGAAAAGGAAATAAATATTCTACAATTCCCCGATACATAGAATGTGGGTCATTACAAGTTAACTATCCAAATTATAACAAATTCTTCACTAATTAGTGTACAATAAACTAGTGTAGAAGTTTAAAGAGTTCTCACCAATATAGCTTTCTCATTCTTTACGGTTGGCGAGCGTAGCTGACTACCGACGAACTGTCGGATAGTATTTCGATACACCATCTTCTTTGCTATAATATATATATATTATGTATATCAATCTCTTTCTCTTTTCTTTATAAGAGAGGAGGGCGAACTTTGGCAAGGTGGTGGTGGAGAGAGGTAGTGACTCATGGTCGAATTAAGGAGGAAAGAATGGGAGAAGGAGGAGGAGGAGGAGAAGGGCTAGGAAGCCATGGATGGAGAGCTTAAGAAAGAGATGGAAAAGTGAGAAGTGGAGTGAATGAAAATGGAATGGTTAGGTATCTTTTTATAGTAGTAACGACAGAGTACTTAAAATTTTCCAAGGGGAACTTGTCTACTCTGAAGCTCCCTTAACATGCATGTTTAACACATGTCCTACATGCAACACTCCTTAACATGAACCATGCCACCTTATGGAACACTTGTCTATCATGCATGCTTAAGTCCATGCATGCAGACAAATGTCCTAGACACTCGTTAAAATAAGGGAGAAGCTACTTTAGCTAGCATTTTACTCAAAAATGCTATAGAAACTCAAAGACAACACATATAATAAAAGCTACCAATGGCTCTAATATTCATAAAATTATATTTACATCTGATAAAAGTCATATTAACAAAATAGTTTAACAAACACGGATTTGTAAAAGCACGATAATTTCTTACCATTTAAATCAATATATTTATACTAACTTCATATCATATGAAATTAATATTATATCCAAAAATTCAAATTAAGTATAAAAAATTCAAATTTTAAATTGGATAAAATTCTTGATCATTACATTTATCCCTCCTTAAAACTTTTCCTCCTTGAAAAGAATAGAAAGTCGTAACTACCCATTCGACACCTTGTAGATTTTCAAACTCAAGTTTAAAATTCTTTATACACCAAAACTCCTGTCGTCTTAATGGAAATGTTGGGTAGAATATTCCAACACACATAGTTTCGGACAACCATATCTACTATGTTCTTCATACGATAACTTTTAGTTACTTGTAATATTCGACTCATCGTTTACTGGGCCAATTACTTATACTCAACGATTTACCGCATTCAAGAAAATCCAAAGTAAAAAAATTGTTCTCTTAGATCTTATCTAGCAAATACAAAGGTTATGAAACCAATGCCTTTTCAGTTTCCCCAAAAGTACTATTATTCTTTACACGAAAACTCTATCATCTCAGAACTCAACTTGTCTAAACGCTTCTGTTTAGGTTTCTTCTTACTATTCCCGCTAGCCAAATATCCTTCAATCAAATTGTGAAAGTATTTCACAAGATATTCATGATCACTTAAACAGTTTTTTTTGTTACCACAATATGCTTTAGAACTTATTGATTATCCAAAATCGCCGATAATTCCATATTTTAATTCCTTATTAATTATTTCAAATTCAAGATTACAAAACGTATGTCCTTTAAAATTTGGAGAAATCACTCAAATATATATTTATTAATATCTTTAACCAATGTAGTCCTTCACCATTTTACCGAATTCCTAAAATATCAAATATCTTATAGTCATATTATGAAAGTGAATTCACAGGATATTTGAATTTTAAATTTAATTAGTTAGGGAGGACTAATTACAAAATATCATGATTAATTAAGTTCGGGTTTGCCTTTAAATTGTTTCCCAAACTACCTTGGATTGCCTATGTAAGTTACATCTTTACAAAAATGTCATTTAATTAACTACGAAATTCTAATCACAAGGTGTCTGTGCTCAAGTTTTAATTTTCAAAGACCTTTTTCTTTTTTATTCAAAATATATTGTTTCAAAATCAATTCCAAAAAAGAAATCAATTTCAAAGTAATTGCCAATTCTTTCAATTTCAAACTATATATCTTTTCAAAACCAATTTTGTGTCACAAATACACTTTCTCATATAATCTCCACTTAATTTACCGGCTTATCCTTACTATAGATTTACCTATTATAATTGTTACAACTCTGTTACATTTTCTAGATCTCTCTTATCTATTCAAATTCACATTAATTTACCAACATTTTCTAACACTTATCTAAATGGGTTTAAGTGTATATTGATGTTTTAATTGGAATCATATAGTCATCCCACTTTCGAAACTCGAAAATACATACCAATGTTGTTGCAGTCATCAACATAATCATCTTCAAGTGATTAGAGTGTGAATCTATATCTATCTATTATACTTAAGACTTTGTATATACTTTGATCAGATATATATGCAAAATCTTTTTATACTTGGTAGCCTAACCTCAACATCAAATAAAATACTCAGACTCTTATTATTTATTTTGATTTCTAACTATATTGATTAGTTTTTTAGAGAAGAATTACCTTAACAAATTTGACCTAAGTTTATCCCTTAACATGAACTCTACTATTAATCCCAAAAGTTTAATTCATTTGAGATGAAAGGCACTTTCTCAAATGTAGTATTCTAGAAACTCATTCTAGGGCATTACTAACCCTATCTCTAATGAGTTCATTCTCATGGGATATTACTATTCCCAACTCTGATGAGTCCTTTCTCTTTTGTTCAAATGAGTCATACCCCATAGCTTTGTATAAACAAAAGCTCTGATATCACTTCTGTAACGATCTGCCTTTTTGCTCGGTCTTTGACGGTAATTAAATCAACTAACATTAAGAAGATTATTAGGGTACTTACACATTTGCACAGAACTAAAAGAACCTTTCCGTTAACATTACAATTATATTACACCAGAGTTACAAGAGGTACATCAGGGTACACCGATTATACAACGGAAAAGATACTAAACTCAATGGAAGAATGTGAATGCTCCAAGATATAATAGCTCCAGCTAAAAGTAGAATCTTGCTCTAACCAGCTCTAAGGCTAAATCCACAAACCAAACTCTACCCGTGTAAAAATAATGGGCATCCAGAGTTTAGGTGTGGGAACACTAAACCCCAAGTTAGTCGTAGGACTGATGTGAGAACTCAAAATAGTTGTTTTAAGGGTTTATTTTAAAGTTAGGTAATTCAATGGACCACGCCTGTAATGCGGAATGGGTTAACTCCATGTGAATACTAGTGCATAGAAATTCGCAATGACGTTTTGAAAAATGAAACTAGCATAAGGTCTCATGGCACACACATGCAAACGCACAAATGGGCGAGGTTTCTCTTATGCAGTTAAAAATGACTTTGATACATGAAAATACTCTTTCATATTATTATTAGTGCAAATTGTGAAAAACCTTTCGAAAGTAAATGTATTAAAATATACAACATAGTTACCATATAAAGTTAAGCTCAGAATCATCCAATCCCAATAACCTACGTAAACAAGAATCTGACTTTTAATTCTAAGACGTTTTAACTCAAGACAAATTTCCATTTCATACGATCCCTTTTAATTCCTATTTAAATTTTACATTAAAGTTTTTACTTTTAAATTTCATATTTGAAATTTCACTTTTGGTTAAATTATTCCAAATCCAATTTGAATTCCATTCAAATCAATCAAACAAAGCAATACTATCATAATTTGAGAAAATTATGTCAATATAAAAATATAATTTAGGGAAAAATATTTTGTTTACCCTCTTTTCAAAATTTTGGGCAAAAATCGTATAACAATAATTTTATATTCAATTACAAATACGTGCTCTCATATACATACACTCAAACTCAATCTTGGGTGTTACTAACCCAATCTCTATTGTGTTATGCCACATAGCCAAGGCTATCACTAAACCTTATGCTATGATACCACTGTAACGACCTAGTGGGATCCGACGCTCGAATTTTGGCAATAATACCTAATTATGTATCACTTGCCAAAACTGAAGTATCGAAAACACCAGATAGTTAATAGGAAGAAAATTAGAGGGTGAAAAAAGAAAGGAAAGAAATATTATAATCAAAGGAAAAGAAGAGGGAACTAACCAACATATCACAGACTCTCACATCGCAGCGGAATAAATATAATATAGAAAGAAATCTTTGTAAAGAACTTGTATATACACTTACATTCATCCGGGTACAGCAGACAACAAATACATTTGGGTAGTTATAACCATCTATCCACATTTACTACACATAGCGGAATAAATACTAAATACGGCTCGACTCCTCCAGCATGTCGTTTGAAGTTCGTAGCATCCTAACCTGAACCTGAAAAACTCGGTCTAACCCGAGCATTGCAAACTCCACGGATCAGTTTAGTGAACCAGCGTGAGAAAGCTCACTAAGTTTATAGGTAGCATCAAACTGATTTAAAGTTAAAAATCATTTCGAAAGAAAAGGGTAATCGAAAGACCAGCCCCTACATAAATACAGATGGTTTTTACCTTATGATAATCCAAAATATTTTTGATATCAAATCCGGTGATATTATAATAGTATATATATCAAATAAATAACTATTTAGCAGAACGCTTGCATCTTACGCTCTACAGACTTAGTATATAATCAAAAACCGCATGACACTTATTGGAGAATGGATTTCCAACTATGACAAGGTATGAGACTACCTTCCGATAGTGTACCTCTAGAGAGCAATAAACTAGGATTCAACAAGAACATCTTGCCACCTGGCCAAACATGATCGACCACTCATTCAACTTGAGTGTATTAAATATATCATCACCACGGTTGTCAACTATCCAACCGTTTGCCATAAGCATGCAAAAGTGACAGAAAAAGGAACAAACAAATTTTCTCTGGATGGTTGTTATACACCCTAATGGGAATGACCCACCGGCTATACGACCTGCCCGATTTCTTTCATTTCACATTTTATGAGGCTTGAGGTAACAATTACCTTTCAGAGAACGTCACATTAATCTTTGAATGTGTAACAACCTGGTAGAATTCGATGCCTGAATTCCGACAATAATACATAAACCCGTATTACTTATCAAAACCCAAGTATCAAAAACACCAGATAGTTAATAGAAATAAATTAGACGGTGAGATAAGAAAGAACTATATATTAGAATAGAAGAATAAGAAGAAGAAACAACACAACTCAGAGTCTCATAATGCAGCAGAACAAAATATTATATAGATATAAATCTTTATTGAGAACTTGAAATAAAACTTACAATCATCAGAGTACATCAACACATCTGGACAATTATAATAACATGTCCTCATATACAATCATACACCGAAATAATAACTATATAATGTCATAAGTATGAACTCTTCCAACTTGTCTCTGTTGGATCTAAATTAAGCCTAGAGGGGAGGGGTAAATAGGGTTTATTGTAGTTTTTTGCCGAGTAATTAAATAATATCAAACACAGACAATAAGCAGAGTGAATGCGGAAAATAAATAACACACAGATATACCCAGCTTTGGCAAAATCCTGTGTATTACTGCATTCCCCAAGGTATCTGCTAGGTAGTAGTCAACAATTACAATGCTTACAACACTGTAAACTCGCGAAAATTCCGAGCCTATTTGTCCTAACCCTACGCTCAAAACTTGTCCCAAGTTTCTACTAGGAGCTACACAAAAGGCCTTACAATCTCACTCTAGTTGCACTAATCCTACGCTCAAAACTCTGCACCGACTTCTATCCCCGAAATCAGATTTCCCCGAATTACAACCTCGTAATTTGTCTCCCTAGTTTTAGAGACAAACTAGAAAACTCTAAACTCGATTACAAATTGAAACAATTAAAAAACAATTTAAAAAACTCTTAGAAAATGAACAAAACCCTAGTTAATTTAATAAAACTTTAAGTCCTTTTAGCTCTTACCCTTTTATAACTTGGCCGGCCCATTTTTGTTGCTTCACTCTTTTATTTTTCCCCGATCTTCTTTGTCTCTTCTAAAAAAAAATATGGCGGCGGCTCGTAGGAAATCAAACTAAGGTTTCTCTTGCTTCATCCCAAATCAATTCGACTCCTAATAAATCAATATGCTATGATTTCTCTGATGAACTTCGAAGGATTGGATGCTCTCTGATGCTTCGTAGTCATGATTTGGGATGCAATCGAAACACTGATATATTGTGAGTTCTCTGGAATATTTCATTTCGAATTTCTTCTGAAAATTGTTTGTGGTTTCGATGATTCTCGCATGATGAATTGGTGATTATATAGGGTATTACGAACACTCTAGAATAATAATTCTCTGATTTCGTTTGTTGATCTAGTCTTTAATATTTCCCTTATTTGTTGAAATATATTAACGTGAATACTTCTTGTGATTTGGATTGGCAATTTGATATATGCGTGAATTTTGGAATTTGATTGAGTCTTGAATTTCTGGAAATTTCCTATCTCTTGAGAATAGTTCGTCAATTTGAATTAATTCCTTAATTTTTGGAACTTTTGAACTGTGCGTGTGACATCCATTACTTTGAATTGGTCCTTATCAATAATTGCCATTTATATAGTGAATTTATAGAATTTGGTTTCCTTTCTAGTTGACCATTTCTAAAATACGCTTTTCAGTAAATTTTGAATTGGACTTTTTTGGTGCTTCCTGGATATTTAAAAACTGAACAAATATTATATTTGATTTGCCAAACACTTTAAACTGATGCTTCATTTGAAATCTTTAATTCCTAAAGAATTGATACTAAACTTGAATCATGCAGTGTTCTCCATATTTACGGTGCTCGACTTGTCCATCCCTTATTAAACAATTTTTTTTTATTTCTGGTTTCATATATTTTAATTTTCTGGAAATAAGAACTGATACTGTCTTGATTCACTGGGTATTGTTATGTAGTCTTTGCCATTTCTATTTTCGTTATTAAGTTGAGCCATTTGTGCTTTTGACTTGATGAGAACTGTTTGACCTACTTACTGTCCATGTTTTTGTGGCATTTATCAGTGCTTCATTTGTATTGCTTGAATGTTGGCATTGTGTGTTTCCATTCCATTTACTAAGTCGTGTATGCCATTTTCCGTGAGCTTTAGTGTTACTTGGATTCCCATCCATATGTATTGCCCAAATGTCCTTGTTCATGTGTACACCATTACACTTGAGTTCAGAAGGTCTATTCATGCACTTGCTATTTTTGCTTCCAGCAGCACCATTGTTCACTGTTTCACTTGTATTGCAAACTTTGCTGAGTCCACTTGCATTTGTCATGCTACTCCAGTTTTGTGTACTTGCACCGGTGTAGTAACTTGTGCATCATGCTCATTATTCTATACTATGCTCCTTGCTTCACTACTGTGTACATCCATGCTTTGTATATGTTGTTCCATTAATATTGCATACATGAACATAACAATGTTCTTGTACCCTTATTCCACTTGCACACTATTGCACTCATGTAGTCCATGCTGCTCTAATTTGAACCAGACTTGGTGCTCGGCTCTTTTGTATACTTGCATCACCTTTAAAATGTTTCAACCATTGTATTATTGTTGAACTTGAATGCTCATGCAAACATGTGTATTTTTGAACCTGCTGCCTTGTATGATGTTGAACATATATGTGCACTGAGTCAAGTTGGTCCACGAGGCTGCTCCTTAGTTTCAATACCGATTTCTGTTCTATATACTTAAACAGATGTCAGCACTTGATATATATCAAACTAAGTCTAGAAAAATGATGAGAAACACACCAAAATTCTAAGGCAAGTAAAATTTAAAAATAATTTTTTATTTTCTTGTATTTAATTTTATTTTTGTTCCAGTTTACTGCGTGTGTGTTTTTATGACAGGTATGGAGATGACTGGACTGGATTGGAGCACAAGAAGACTGTGTTAGTGTCAGTGAATGTTTTTATAACTGTGTATGTGTAATTGAGTGACACAGAGTGATGTGTAGAGAGGAATACTTGTATATGAAATTAAATGTAGACATGAATGAATAAAATTTTACTATTATAAACAAATTTGATTGAAATAAAATATTATTTTTATTATGTTCAAATCAAATTGTCTATTGTATTCAAATTAATTCAGTAGTACAATTCCATGTAAAATATTATAACTGTGAATATACAATAGTGGAGTTAGAATGTTGTACTATTTCAGATTTTGAAATAAAACATTTAATTGAATAAATATACTGTGAGTATATTCAATTGTGTATAATAGTATATTATTCAATAAATATTTATTTTTGTGAAACGATGTAATATAAAATAGTACAATTACAAACACAATTAAATAATATCACATGTTTGTTATCATCAAACAAAAATCATACAACACATTGTTGTACCCAACAGTCTTTTCACAGCATCCGCTAACCTAAACCTGTAAAACTCGATCTGACTGGATCATTGCAAACGCCATGATCAGTCTGGTGAACTAGCGTGAGAAAACTCACTAAGTCTAATGGATCATCCAACGTGATAGAAAATCCTTCTCGAAAGAAAGGATAATCGTAAGACCAATCCACACATAAACACAGACGGTTTTCACCTTACGATAACCCAAAACATTTTGAAATCATATTTTTTCTGATATTATAATAGTGTCTAAATCAAATAAATAACAATTAAGCAGAACGTTTGCATCTCACGCTCCACATACATAATATATATTCAAAAACCTCGAGATCTTAGTAGGGATTGGATTTCTGACTATGATAAGGTATGGAACCAACTTCTAATTGTATATCTCTAAAGTGGAATACACTAGGTTCAACAAGAACATGTTACAACCTTGCCACACATGATCGGTCACTAATTTTCTTTGAGTGTACCGAATATATTGTCACCCTACGACTTTTTGTTGTGCGACCATCGTAATTCCTGGGAGATACAGAAATGAAAAGAAGTAACAAATACGAATTTTATCTAGATGGTCACAATACACTCTAATTGGGAGCGACCCACTTAGCCATGCTGCTTGATCGATTTTTGTCATTTACCGATTATGAGGCTTGAGGTTATAATTAACTTTTTAGAACATCTGGCCACCATTCACTTTGAATGATACATTGTCAGATCCTTCAGAAATCACTAATTGACGTCCACAACAGTACTCTAGTCGTTAAGATAAGAGAAGTGCCCCTCTCTTCCACCAACTATGATACGTTTGAAGAAATCAACATACGTAATCCCTTTGGAAATACTCTATCAGACATCCGATCATACATGTCATCCAGGTATAGGATGAACCGAAGGCACCCTCCTGCCAAATCCTTATATAGGAATCACCCCAAGGATCAGTAGCGAGTAGTCCTTACAATCAACAGATTCCAATCACGACCGAATTACCGTAAAAACATCTCGGATTGCAATCCAGAGAATATTCATCAAGTAGCCCTTCCGTTTATGAAGATCCACGATCTTTAATTTCTCCGTTTTCAACATCTTCCATGATTTCGTATTTGTTGGTTTAGAATGGTTTTCGAATATAAATTCGATCCCGATCTTACTGTACCACAATCGCATTGGTCAGATTTGATAGTTGGTTATTTAACTACCAAATAAATAACCATTCATCCATAAAAAGAAAATGAATTCACTGATTCAATACCCAAAATAATTTAGCCTCTATAATTAAATAGCCGTTAATTAAATATTAAAACCTCTAATTCTTACTACATTCGGAAAACATTTCCTTTTTCTTATTTAATATAAGAGCATTCAATTATCATTTCATTTCCGCTTCATTTGCTTTCCATTGTAAATTGGTAAGTGAGTAAATCTCTAAGTATCAACCTCGAAGGCCGAAACCAATATCAGATAGACACCTCGAAACTTACTCTACTCAACAAATGTACAACAAAATCTAATTTCTTAAAAACCCACATCATATTCCTTTTACCATTTTTAAAATGATTATAATACAAAATCCACAAATCATTTTTGATATTACTTTAAATATCGTATCATAAAATTTACTGAAATAGTTCAACTTAACCCTTATAAACATATATTACAGATTTTGTTTCAAAAACACTTCTTTTTTATTTATCAAAATCTTAACCTTTTATAAATTCCATATCCATTTGTTTATAATTTCGTTAAACAATTCTCTTAACATTTATTAAGCAATGTTATAAATTTTCAACTTAATCAATATCCATTTACTACCGCATTTAAAATACTAGGCTTTATATTGGATTCACATTTTAAAATTACACGCCTATACTCATGTTGACACCGAAATTTGGCATCGACATCCGAGAGTTCCAAAAATTTGAAACTTAAATGTCCAAAGCGGAAAATTATGGGAAATACAGTAATAATGTGCGGGGAAGTAAAGGATATAGTTATTTATAGTGGTTCGGCCCGTCGGGGCCTACGTCCACTTTAAAGGCTATATAGATTTTATTTCATTACAACAATGTACAATAAGACTATTACAAGAAGCTACTATGATTAACAATATCCTCTTAGTCCTTGTTATCGAGCTTCCTTACTGAGCACGACAACGAGGCACGCCTTCGGCTCGGCTGCGGATGCATACTAATGGATTCCGCATCCAAGGTATATGACATTCGGCTAAGGGCCCGACTTGAATCTTATGGTACTGGAACCATGTCTTGCTTGATATGATCATACAGCCCTGAGTGCATTCACCTGACTCATGATTTATATTTTTTGAGTGCAGTTTGGTGAGTTGCGATGACTATCCTTGTGCGTTCCTGTCTTAGCTTAATCCCTGAGGATTGTGGCAACACTTCCAGGGGTGTAGAATCACGCAATATGTTGAGTTGAGTGTGTCTTGCATACCTTTGAGAGACTGACCAAAAGGCTCATCAACATTTGCCCCCAAAATATGTCTTGTGTTAACTGGACATGCTTTGAAGTAAGACAAGTATGGTTATGGATTGAAATATCTCCATGCCATGTTTAGTGATGAACATTCCCTTGAGTTGTACACCTGGAGTACACTGCCTTAGAGTGGTTGAGACGCCTTATTGAAAACTATTGGAATATGTTTGGAACTCCGACATTGTTAAATGCTTTGATTTGCTTGTGTCTTGCCCGTTGGTACTCGAGGAATTGACTAAAAGGTTGTGTTTTTATCGTGCAACCCTTGCTGGAGCTATTGTGACATCGGGCTTTGCCTCCATGATCCCTCAAACAATGGAACCGGGATCAACATTGCAAGAGATGCAATTTGGAGAAGGAGGAGGTCCGGTGGACACTTTTCGGATGTTAGGCCAGGGTCCTGCATTTAAAAGGGCCTTGTAGAGGAATGAGCGGATTGGGGAAGAAGAGGTCTACTAATGGGAAGCCGTCTAGTGCGGAATCTGCAAAAAAGAAACATAGAAAGAAGAAGGATGATTAGCGTTAGTAACTGTAGTAGATATTACCGCTATGTTGGCTATGTAGGCCGATAGTATACGGGAGTATGGCCCTCGCTTTTGATTTTTAGAGACATGTTGTAGTTTTCATATACACCCTGTCATTAGAAAAAAAGACGTTATACATGTAGTTTGTTTAGTGTGTGTGTGTGTGTGTGTCGAGTGAAATATTAATTAGTAAAGAATCGCATTTCATGTTAAGTGTTCGAATGTTCTTCTCATGCTTTCCAACGTCCTGTACTTGCACAAGCTTACTTATTGTTACACTTCACCGAAAAGTGATCAGATATCTCACTCTAGAAAAGTTCTTGTTTTGTGGAGATCGCACACTGTTAGCATTCGTGGGGGTCTCCCTCAGCTCATGAATCCCACTGAACACCATGAATCAGGCCAGAAGCTTTCTGCCTTGGGTAGCCCAGAGTTTGTTCCCAAGTAGAGTGAAGGCTATGATGTTTCGACTCATCCGATGTTGAGGCTCTTTCATTGTTCATTCAGGTTTAGAGCAAAGGCGTCGTTTATTCACTTGAGGAAGCCCGGATCATCAGCCCGTAGGGTCCGATCGTGGCCATGGACTGCACCTAAGCCTTTAGGGCTTGGGGGAGAAAATGATTTAAGGCCGGTCTCGGTGTTGCACCGAGATTTGACCGGCACCCATAGCTAGGTGAGAAGTTTGCATCACATTTGGTTGGCTGTTGGGCGGTCCCAAGTCCTAAGACTTAGGCGAGGAACGATTTATCCTCGGCCTCGGTGCGGGGACGAGATTCAAGTTAGTGGTTATTTATACTAGGTCGTTTCGTGGGCCAGGGACTCGAGTAGCGATACCGGCTCCTATGCTCGGGGTGAGGATCGATGCCAGTAGTGTTTGTCTTCGGTGTCGGCTTGAGTTTTGGATGGCGACATCAGCTCCCATGCCTGGGGTGCCGATGTGGCGATCGAGAATGCCTCCGGCAGAGCTTTCGGTCGTGTCCCTAGTTAACTGGAGGGTTGTTAGAGCTCAAAGGGAGGAAGATGGTTACGACGTGGCGAAGACGAGGCATTTTTCCAAGGAGAAGGTTCACTTTCCATTCCTTCCTTGCCCCCGATGAGGGATGGTAAAGTGGTAATGAGTCACGAGCCGACACCTTTGAAGATGACCTTAGGGATCCTCACGTCGTAGGGGGGCGGATGCAGGGCTAGATGAGGACCAACATCCTCAATCCAACTTTAGAGTGTGACTCCGATAGCACTCCTGGTGCACCCCCAGTTGGTCGGAGTATTAGTTAGAAAAGGATGGCTTGGACACAATGATGAGGAGGTGTGTCTTGAAGAAGAGGCCTTGTTTTTATTTCCTGTTTCACTCCCGACGAGGGAGGCATAGGTAGGAATGAGTTGCAAGCCGATGTCTCCGATGACAACCTAGAGTTTACTGCACTATGGAAGTTGTGGTCCTGATGAGCCGGGGGACGATTTTGAGGGGTGAATTGTCGGTCGAGGTCCTGTTTAGTGAAAATCTTTGATGAACGTTGAGTGGCTCAGAGATCCCATGTAGTGGGAATCTTCGATGATCATTGAGTAGCTCGGAGATCCCATGTGGATTAGTTTCTCGAAGTTGTCCTACAAGTGGCGCAGCATGTTCGTGTTGTGTCCGAGGATGTTATAGAACCGACAATATCTTATAAAGTCCTTTGGTGCGCTCGACAGGCTTTCAGGCCTTAGCCTTTTGCATGGTTGGGAATTGCAGTTTTCAAAATAGATTTTCTCA
This sequence comes from Allium sativum, assembly GCA_030737875.1. Classification (NCBI taxonomy): domain Eukaryota; kingdom Viridiplantae; phylum Streptophyta; class Magnoliopsida; order Asparagales; family Amaryllidaceae; genus Allium; species Allium sativum. Next base: position 223,191,344 of record CM060909.1, on the reverse strand, counting down.
AGGGTGTCGCTGAGAGCAGTATAGCTGCGGAAAGACGAAAGTAGAAGACCCTTCGTTTTATTGTTGTGACTACCCTTGACGTTGCCAGCATAAGCAAGATTGCGCAGATCGATGGAATTAGGACCGTTGGAGTTTTAGACTTCGTTTTAATGCAGGATGTTGAGGTGAGAAGCTCGATTCCTGTAATAACCCGGAAATCCGAGCCAATTTTAAAATTATATTTAGGCAATTTTAGCGAATTTTGAATATTTAAAATGATTTATTTTAAATAATAATGACGAGAAATTTATTTTGAGCAAAAATAGAACGTATATATTTGTATAGATCGTCGTTGGAATATAAATATTTTATTTTAAATATAAAAGGAATTGAAAATGGCGTAGTAGTTCGAAAATTCGATTTCAAAGTTCAAATGATTGTACAGGATTCAAAATAAACCGAATTTTGGCAAAACTGAAAATAATAGGATCCTGATTTACAGCTGGAACGATACTCGGAAAGCTCTGTATCCGTGTATTACTTCTAGTTCTGTATTGTATTATTTTCCGCTGCTATGTAATGTATTGTAATCTCTGATATTTTATGACGTGTAACATTGGTTCGTACTCTGTATATTCTTGTATTCTGATGGAATTATTGTAATATATAATGAAATGTTCTTCTTTTTGCATTCCGATGTGTCTTGTCCTCAATTCAATCCGGGATTTCCCGTAAGGGGGATTTCGGGTCGTTTCATCGTGGTATCAGAGCTTTGGTTTACAAAGCTCGAGAACAAGACACGTTAGAACCAAACGAAAGAATTCATCAGAGATTGGATTAGTAATATCCAATGAGAATGACTCGTTAGAGATAGGATCAGTAGTATCCTAGAACGAGTGTAAAGAGTGTTGCTTTGAAAAATAAAAGTGAAAACAAATTTTGTTTTGGAAATTTAAATTAATTATTCGTATTTGATTATTTATTTATATTGATTTGGACAATCAGTTATATAGAAATTTTAATATACGTCTGATCCATGTGTATTGGAAGCCTCCAATATGCTGGATGGACATAGGGTCACACTCTAGTCGTCGGGGATAATTCTGATGATGCGGCCGCATCATCAGTATTTATATTCAAGTGTCGAAAGTATGATATTTCTATATTTCCATAGATTGGTGTGAGAACCAAAACTAGATAGGGCTTATTGTTGTGATTTGGCATCAAAAACATGATTTTCTGCATATGTATCAAAATTTTGAATTTGAAATGATAACCAACTAATTGATTGATGGTTTTGTTGTTTGATTATTGTTTTATTAATTAAATGTGGGGCCGTTTAGCCAAGTTGAACCAAATATTGAGTGGTATTGAAAATTAGTCGCATTTGCATGCATATACATGTACTTACATTGAACAGGTCATAGCAAGGAGGCTAGAGCAGAAGAATAAAATTGTTTGCTCGACAAATAGGTACATGTTTACTAATTTATTGGGTTTTGATGATTTTATGAGCTGATTGGCTAGCCGCTTGGCTGTTTCTTTTTCTTTTTGGATTGGTGAGGGCCATGGGAGGCTATTTGAAATATCCCGAAGCTCACGGTGCAGGGGAGGTTTTGGCGAAATTTTTCGAAAATTTAGGGCGTTAGCCAAATTTTTGAAAAATTTGAAAAGTTCTTAGAAACTGAAAAGTTGAAGAACTTAAGCCGTAAGGAAAATAATGAAAGTTGAGTTAGTTTGTAAAACAACTTTTGGCTTCGTTCCTTTTCGGGGACGAAAAGTTTTAAGTGGGGGAGATTGTAATAACCCAGAAATCTGAGCCAATTTAAAATTTTTATTTTGGCAATTTTAACGAATTTTGAATATTTAAAATGATTTATTTTAAATAATAACGACGAGAAATTTATTTTGAGCAGAAACAGAATGTATATATTTAAATAGATCATCGTTAGAATATAAATATTTTATTTTGAATATAAAAGAAATTGAAAATGGCGTGGTAGTTCGGAAATTCGATTTCAAAGTTCAAATGATTGTACAGGATTCCAAATAAACCGGATTTTGGTGAAACCGAAAATAATAGGATCCTGATTTACAGCTGGAACGATACTCGAAAAGCTCTGTATCCGTGTATTACTTCTAGTTGTGTATTGTATTATTTTCCGCTGCTATGTAATGTATTGTAATCTCTAATATTTTATGATGTGTAATATTGATTCATACTCTATATATTCTTGAATTCTGATGGAATTGTTGTAATATACAATGAAATGTTCGTCTGTTTGCATTCTGATGTGTCTTGTCCTAAATTCAATCCAGGATTTCCCGTAAGGGGGATTTCGGGTCGTTTCAATTCCTTTATGCTAGTTAGCATTCATGCGGAAGATCTCCTTAATCTTTGATTGCTTTTGATCGGTCCATTCTTTGAGTTCAGAATCAGGTGGCATGCCCTTCGTAAGCTTGACGAGTGCGATTCGAGGAGTAGCTTTCTCAACTTCGACCAAGGCGGTGTTGGATCTTTCGAGGTAGCCTTTGAGAGTTTCACGGGTGACTTGGTAAATGTTCAATACCGCCTTGGTGCTTTTGGACATTGTGTGAAGCACCCTAGATTACACAACAAAACTTTGGCAAGTTAGTCGAAAATTGAGATAGCCCAAGGCGGGAGTCGAGAGAACCATGTTAAAGACTTCTTGGATGAGGACGGGGAAGCACTTGCTCTATTCAGCGTCGGTAGCGCGTAATGAATACGTATGCCATTCGAGGCGATGATTGAAGTTTCGAGGATCATGGCTTCTTTAATTAAGGAGTGAGTTTTGGCATGTCGAACTGCTCATGCCATTCGGTATTAAGGACAGCCAAAGTAAATGGGTTACGCCTCGTACTGGTTTCCTAGACGTCGTGGGCATGCCCTTGTGATTCCTTCGCGATTCAACGAATTGTGTCGGCGATAAGTGGAGATTAGGTTCCTACCGTTATGTAGAGGTCGCGATCCAGTTGAGGATTTTGGAGCCTAGTGCGCATTCTCGGCGAAAGGTCTTTGTTGATCCGTGAGTCTCCAGCCTCAATCGCACGATTTTGTGGAAGTTGGTTGAGGTGAACATGGGCCTAGTTGGATGCTAGAAGCGTAGTCGACAAGTCCCGATATGGTACGCCGCGGGCGGGCGTTATTATGAGCAAGCTGAAGTCGAGCGATGATGCGTTGACTTTCTTGAAGTTGGCGCTTAAGGTCAATGTTATCCTTCTATGCCTGCTTCAGTTTGAGAGCTATATTCTGATACTTCTTATTAAGCGTATGAATCCACACTTAAATCACAGGAGATTTGAGGTCCACAAGTAGAAGGAGATCCGTTTCGGCCGGGTCCTCTGCCGGTCGGGGCTACTGAGAGGTACCGGCGTCAAATGCGGTAAACTGGAGGAGTGTTTGGTTTCTCCGGACTTCTTCTTAATGCCGTTGAGAATCCTGACGCTTTTCAGATGAGCTATTTAGACTCTGAACTGTTCCACAAATCGGTGTTTAAAGCATCCCAAGGAGTGATGGAGTCTTGCTCCAGCTGCATGTACCACATTGCAGCCATATCTATTAAGAAAGGCGAAAGGAACTTGACCATGACATTTTCCGAAGCAGAGAGAACTTTCGTATGTTGAAAATATCTCACAAAGTGAGTAGTCCGGTCCTTGTGACCATTATAAGGATCCAAGACTGGTAGCTTGGAATCAGGTGGGTTATGAGAGTTCCTGATATCCAAAGAATTCGGACTGTAGGTCACACAATCTCTGCCCGTAGAAGAGGCACTGCCTCGAGTGTACTGACAGATGACATCTGCGATCTTTGACCCATTTTCTAAATAAAGTAGTTGATTTAGATTGTCCGAAGTGGCATTGGTGTCCCCGGTGTTTAATTCCAAGTTGGAAATTAGTTGATCGAGAAGAAAGTCTGGTTGGATTCTGACTTGAGGGGCAACATTGGGTGCAACCTGAATCCCAGAACCATGGGAGCACAACCATCAAAAACTGTGTGCGTCAGCGCTTGAGCAACATTTCCGACTGTGGAGCCCGCAACCTGACCAACCACAGTGTCACGGGCTAGAGCAACATCGGGATTAGGGGTGCCCCCAAGTGTAGCGGGATTGGCACTGTTCCGAGGAGCGACTTCGGTTGGCTGGTTAGTTTCTGGGGTTGCCCCCAAGTCCCGAGTCGTGGGTGGAGGAACATTGGTACTTTTCCAAATAGTGTCTTCCTGGCCTGTCGGCCTTGATGTACTTCTTATTCTTTCTTCAATTCAGGCGAAGAGGATATTGAAAGCTTCTTCCTTCCGCTTAAGTTGAGTTTTCAAATCTGTGGCAAGATTCTTGATCATTCCATCAATGCCTTCCCAAGTGACGTAGTTCGATGGAGGTCCGGTCGAGGAGAGTTCTTGACTTCCCCCTCTACACCTTGAGCTTTGATTATAGCGTCGAGCTTCCTACACTTAGACACCATGATGAGAAGCGAGTAATTGAGTCGTAGTCGAGAACCGTAGACAAAATCCGAAGACAGATCGGAGGAACTTATCCACAACATTTTGTCATTTGATTCTTTATTGCTTAGCCATCGTGAGCAAACTCGACCGCAGGTTATAGAAGGAACCTAAGGCGTGTCGAAGTCGAGATGGGAATTTGCGACAAAAGATAAATCCGAGTTCTCTCCATGGTGCGCTCCTCCTTGCCGTGAAACGGGCGATGACTCGTTTAGCGTGTTGCTAGACTAACTCCATGTTTTGCTTGATTTTGAGCCATCACTCCATTTCTTTCAATCTTTGGGTAAGCGTGAGAAGCTACACTTGAGCTATCAAGGCCTCGGGGGCCGGAAGTAATGCCACATCAGCAGTGGCTAAGATATCGAAAAGAAATCGTTAATGGACTGGAGTGACTTGATTATCATTAGATGGTCCGCCAATGGTAGATTTTCCCTTTCTTGCCATTGTCGACATGTTTGCTCGGTGGATAACATGAAATATGAGTAGCACAAACACACTTATGTTCGAGGATCGGTGAGAAAAATCGTCTTCATCGAGTTTGAGCGAAAGCATTGGTTGATGGAGGCCGAGCACCCAAGTATGCTCGAAGGAGAAGAATGTCTCGTTGATCATATTGCTGAAGCCATTGTTAATCCAATGTTATGGTGGATTTTGTCGACAAGGTATCGTCGATTCTTGCCCAATTTTCATGAGGTTTTGTCAAATTGGGCTTGATCGACGAATACGTTGAGGTTAGGAGCATTAAGGTTGGTTGGAGCTTCAGGTAGTCGAGGCAGAGGAGAACATTCTGAATTAGGATCGACGGGGGAATGTCCGACCATGGGGTTCTTCCCTTAGTTCACCATTGCCGATAGGCTTGGTCGGTAAGTCTGAGAAAACCTAAGTAGCGTCCAAAGTCATAGTGACTAAGTAGAAGGAAAGGCGAGGTTTCAATTCCTCAAAGGAAGTGATAGAAAGTGGACAGTAGGTGCGCGCTTTACCCTCCCCCAACCTGGCGCACCAAAATGTTGGCATCGAAATTTGGTGTCAATATCCGAGTTTCGAAATTTTGAAACTTAAATGTGCTTAGAATGATAAGAAATGCAGTAATAATATGAGAGGAAGTGAAGGTCATAGTTATTTATAGTGGTTCGACCCACTGCGGCCTACGTCCACTTTGAAGGCTGTACTAATTTTATTCCATTACAACAAAGTACAATAAGACTATTGCAAGAATCTACAATGATTAACAATATCCCTTAGGCCTAGTTTTGAGGGACTGGTCGAATCCCGACCTTGAGTCAATCTGGTGATTCTGGTCAATCGCCGTCGGGATTGTGGGGTCCCGGACCCCCACCGGCACTGCGCCCGGACCCGTTGACGGCTCGCCTTCGGCTCGGAGCACGGCTGGATACTGATGGATCTGCATCCAAGGGATAGGACATTCTGCTAGTGGCCTAAGTTAAGTCTTCTGGTACTGGAGCTATGACTTGCTTGATAAGATCACACAGCCCTGAGTGCATTCGCTTGACTCATGACTTGTACTGTTCGAGAGCGGTTGGTGAGCCATGATGACTATCCTTGTGCGATCCTGTCTTAGCTTGATCCCTAAGGATGTTGGAAGCACTTTGTAATATCACATGGTATGTTGAGTCAAGTGTGTCTTGCGTACTTTTTGGGAAATGGACCAAAAGGCCCGTCAACATTTCACATTCCATTATTAAATCCATTTATTCGTTAATCTCATTTACGTACTCCTTTTTAATCACATTTCGTATTTTCGAAACAACGTTTGTAAAACATTCATTATTTACACAAAATTCACTTATATCCTCTTTTAAACCAATTCTCGAATACTCACGATTCATTAAACCAACACACTCTTTAAAATCATACAAAATCTATAACACCCCGTATTTTCTGTGAATATTAAAATTAACAAATTTAAGAACACTTAATCTTTAGAAGAAGAATTAAGTGAAACGGGTTGTGCCATTGCGTTCGTCTCGGAATTCTTCTTGAGATAAAGTCCGAGTTTGTGTAAATCAGGCTCCGTATGAAGAAGTTATGGAGTTCAAAAGATTTCAAGTTTAAAAAGAAATTAAATTAAAATAATAATCAAAGGTCAAAACTATTCAAAATTCGAAATTCGGTCAGAGCGGGCTGAGCGGGAAATTTCCCGCTCAGAGGGGTCGACCCACCCCCAAGGTCGAGTCGACATAGGTGTCGACCCCCTTGTAGGGAGTCGACCCCTCTCAGATCCAGCTCCTGTGACGAATTTTTACAGCCATGTGACGATTTGGCCTTCACTGATTGGCCAGTGATTGATTTCTGAGGTATTAGGGCATATGTGTCATGCCATGGTTGGCTGGATGACACATCTCTTTGATTTGATGGCTCTGATTCCCCTAGACTAATCTAAAGGCTAGAATTGAACCTAGACTTCTATATAATCAACCCAAACCTCAACCCTAGAACTCATTCTATGAAGCCGTCATGTTGTTCGTCTACAAACTGGCCTAGCCTCCATTCATCTACCCCAAACTAGAGAATCAAATTCTAACTAGGAATCAATTAGAAGAACTAGAGAATCAAACGTCTACATCAAAGGATAGCTTTTCAAATTCAAAAATCAGATCCCAGAAATCAAGATCCATCCTTTTTCGATAAGTACAGTTATTGTTTAGATGTGAACACCTAATAAGAACCCATGACAGTAATAACTGGATCTAGAACTATGCCTAATTCTATTCGTGCCTATCCTTTTGTCAATTCTAAATTGTCTATTCCTATGAGACTATTGTGATTGATGACACCTATCTTGCCAATGGGACTATTGTGATTGACAAAATGAAACCTAACATGCCTATGAGACTGTTGGATTGACAAAATTGAACTTATCATGCCTATGGAACTATTGTGATTGATTTATCATGTTGTACATCCTATGCCTATGAGACTATTGGACTGACACAATTGAACCAACCACGCTGTATATGAAAATTACATGATAAGTTATATTCATACATGCTTACATGTTTAAATCCAAGCTAGTACCCATGTTTAAGATCTATATAAGTTCATGCTTATACAATTAGACCTATGCTAGTTCGCACGTTAATTGGATCTAATTTAAATGTAAGATCACGTTCATGTGCTTAATTATGTTTATGTCGTTCTATCCCAAATTTATACTACGCATGTTGATCTATATTGTTTAGGCCTGTTGGAATGTTACATTTCCCTTTCTTTTCACTTTTGTTTATAATATAGGCTAATTTGCGAGCATAACGTTCTATGTGAATTATGCGAACGAACAACGGGGGAGATGTTGGAAAAAATATATTAAACTACATGCTATTGGCATAGATTGTCTCATAATCATGTAAATAATTAGTAGCATGAAATGGTAGAATTTGTATACCTAGAATTATGGATATAATTTAGAGGGTAAATGGGGCATGACTTGAATTGACAACACTTGTGGATAATTTACATATGAACATAAATTGTAAATATGTAAATTAATTAGAAAATGAATATGCCAAACCCGAGGTTAGATTGAGTTATGGTGTAAGACTGCCCGGAACCGCGAGGCACATCCAGCAATTGTAACAATATAGATCTAATGTGAGAGGTTAGCGCATTAAGCCCAAAAACCCGAGGTTAGATTGAGTTGCGGTGTAAGACTTCCCGGAACCGCTCGGCACATCAAGCGACCGCAACAATATAGATCTAATGTGAGAGGTTGGTGCTTTAATGAATGAATTTAAGCTAAGAAACATACAGGCCAAGAATGGTAGGGTTAAGTTAACACAACAGGGCAACACTTAACCAATGTAACATGACAAGTGGTAGGGTTAAGTTAACACAAGAGGGCAACACTTAACCAATGTAACATGACAAGTGGTAGGGTTAAGTTAACACAAGAGGGCAAACACTTAACCAATATAACATGATGTGTGGTAGGGTTAAGTTAACACAAGAGGGAAACACTTAACCAATGTAACATGACAAGTGGTAGGGTTAAGTAACACAAGAGGGCAACACTTAACCAATGTAACATGACAAGAGGTAGGGTTAAGTAACACAAGAGGGAACACTTAACCAATGTTACATGACAAGAGGTAGGGTTAAGTAACACAAGAGAGCAACACTAAACCAATGTAACATGACAAGTGGGTGGGCTAAGTTAACTCGACTAGATTGATGACACTTAACCAATATAACATGATGAACAAGTGGGGTTAAGTTAATGGGAAACACTTAACCAATATAACATGATGAACAAGTGCGGTTAAGTAAATGGGAAACACTTAACCAATATAACATGATGAACGAATGGGGTTAAGCTAAGGGGAAACACTTAACCAATTACAACAAGATTGAATGAGAAGGGTTAAGTTAATAAGAAACAGTTAACCCACATGACATGACGTTTAGATGGGTTAAGTTAACCTGAATGGATTGATAAAACTTAACCAATTTTGGGGGGTATTCGAATAGACCCTAGAAAACCCTAGTAACGGGGACCCACTTCAACAGTAATCCATATAGATGTATCACGGTGCCCTGAACTAGGCAGGGTGGGGCACGATTGCGGGGCAGATTATAAGCAGTCAAAATAGCGACAGGAGGTGCAGCAGTGTAGTTCTGACGGAGTATGGGCATGCACGTGATCCGGAGTGGAAAACCAGGCACTGTGCATCAGTAGTATACACCATGCATCTTGAATCGTGTCGGGGCGCTATCATAGGGATTGATACACCTTATGGTGGGACCAGCAAAGGGTATCTACACGCAAGAGATGGCCGATTGACACAGACACAAGGAAAAATTAATACAAGTAGGGAGCCGATCGGTAGGGTAGTAAGGGTACATCTAACATCTTCATGGAAATTAGGCTGATTGAGGTAAGATCCTCATACTAGATGTACGACTAAAGGCTACCACAATTGCGGGGTTGGGATCACCTTAATTTTATAACACAAGATACTAGTTGGGACACTATTAGGGGATACTGATCCTTTTTCACAGGATACTAGTTGGGACACTAGTAGGGAATACGAATCGTTCTATAAAAGACACTAGTTGGGATGCTAGTTGGGTGGTGCAGAGAAATCGGAAATCAGAGAAAGAACCGAAGCACATTCAGTGTATCCTATCTTGTCATATCTAACGATCATCATTTGTCGTCTTGCTATGCTTATTATCATGGTTATGTCTGGTACTTAGTTTATTCAAGCTTTTACCTGTTTACATGCTGAATAATCACTGGACTTACCAGACTTATGTCTGACCCGTTTTCTTTCGCCTTCTTTTCTTCCGTTCACCCCCAGGTTCACAGGGAGGGAATATCACCACGTAGCTCAGTTTTCTTTCCAAGCTCAAAGGTAGACGATGTATTGCTTTGGACTCTCTTTTCCACTGCTATGGCTGGCTCCTGCTTTATTGGGGAATATCATTGTCATTTTGTGCTTCTTTATTTTGTTAAACAAGACAGATGCTTTGTTGTAATGGGTAAGGGTGTTTTGGTGTTGGAAAGCAAATCTTTGTACAAGCTGTTTTACTAAGATGGTGTTTTATCAATAAAGTAAAGTTTTATCTAATTTCCGCTATTTAAATTTTGTTCGTTTTGTAATTTATCTGTTCTATACACTTATGACGCTCCACTGAAGTTAATGCATTCCCTTTGTAAGTGACCTTAACGGAGGTGGAGTGTTACACATGTTATCAGAGCTGATGGTTACTAGAACCGATAAAAGATTTTTTAAAAGCGTATTTTAAAAGGGTGTTTTCTAAAACATGTTTTAAAGAAGCGTTTTTCAAGAGAAAAGTATTGTTTTTAAAGGGCATATTCCCCGAAGCCATGAGCACTATCTTTTAATTCTCCATTTGAATCTCTTCTTCCTTTCTTTTCGCCATAGTTTCATAGGCATACGACACATAACGAGGGCGAATTAGTGCCCAACCTCCATATATGGCCGCAGTAGTTTCACCTGCGGCTAATTTTCTTTCAAGCTTTGTAGGTTGCGTGCGATGGAGGTAGTTTTGAGAAACTTGTCAACAAGCAACACAAGGAGCACAAGCCTAAGGATAAGAAGTTTGTTGGTATGGCTTAATCCACGTAGAAGGAGTGAGGTGAAAAGAAAGAGGCCAAAGTGGAAGAATCACAAGCAAGGGATTGGAATATAAGAAGGGTGGAAGAAATAATAGATCCTGCGACAAGAGGAAGTGTCTTTTCAGTGGTATAGCAGGTCATTTAATTATAGGAAGAAGAAGACAGGTGGTTGTTTTCAGTATGGGTGAACAGGGCAACTTATCAAGGATTGTCGAAGGACAAGGACAAGGGTAAAGGACATACTCTTCTAGAGGGCAGTTGCATGCTCTCATTGCTAGTGTACCTAAGAGAGGTAGCAACGTTTCTGTAAAGAATTTAGTTTTTCTTTTCAATCATCCTGTTAGAACTTTGTTTGATTCTGGCGCTTCACATTCTTTTTTATTTTCTTCCATAGTTGAGTCTCTGCACCTTGGTACTTGTATGTAAAAGATCCCATTATTGTCTCAAATCAAATTGGTGGTTCGGCTCATTTATCTATGATTTGTTTGGATTTGGGAATATCTATACTAAGCATTGAGTTTAGATGTAATGCTTACGTTTTTGGTTTCATGGGCTATGGGTTGATTCCAGGGATCGATCGGTTATCCAGTAATGGTGTCGTCCTCGATTTTGAAAGGAAAGTAGTTGGACTTATGACTCGCCTCGGTAACACTCTCGAAATCTCTTGTCGTCCCATGAATTCCCTTATGCTCAGTTACCCAGAATCTCTTGATGCGCCTGCTGAAAGCTTGCAATCTGTTAGCATAGTCCGTGAATACGCGCATGTCTTTGAAGAGGTGAAAGGCTTACCTCCAAAACGAGAGATATACTTCTGCATATACCTTATTGATAATGCAAAACTTGTTTCCTTACTCGTTAGACAGATTATGGAGGGGAGAATGTAACACCCCGTATTTTCTGTAAATATTAGAATTAAAAAATTTAAGAACACTTAATTTTTAGAAGAAGAATTAACTGAAACAGGTTGGGCCATTGCATTCATCTCGGAATTCTGCTTGAGATAGTATCCGAGTTTGCATAAATCAGGCTTCGTATGAAGAAGTTATGGAGTTTAGAAGATTTCAAGTTTAAACAGAAATTAAATTAAAATAATAATCTAAGGTCAAAACTGTTCAAAATTCGAAATTCGATCAGAGCGGGCCTAGTAGGAAATTTCCTGCTCAGAGGTGTCGACCCCCCCTCCAAGGGGGAGTCGACATAGGTGTCGACCCCCCTATAAGGGAGTCGACATAGGTGTCGACCCCCCTGTTGGGAGTCGACCCCTCCCAGATCCAGCTCCTGTGATGAACTTTTACGGCCCTATAATGATGTGGCCTTTTCTGATTGGCCAGTGATTGATTTTTGAGGTATTAGGGCATATGTGTCATGCTATGGTGGGCTGGATGACACATCTCTTTGATTTGATGGCTCTGATTCCGCTAGACTAATCTAAAGGCTAGAATTAAACCTAGACTTCTATATAATCACCCCAAACCTCAACACTAGAACTCATTCTATGAAGCCGTCATGTTGTTCGTCTACGAACTGGCCTAGCCTCCATTCATCTATCCTAAACTAGAGAATCAAATTCAAACTAGGAATCAATTAGAAGAACTAGAGAATCAAACATCTACATCAAAGGATAGCTTTTCAAATTCATAAATCAGATCCTAGAAATCAAGATCCGTCCTTTTTCGGTAAGTACAATTATTGTTTAGACGTGAACTCCTAATAAGAAATCATGACAGTAATAACTGGATTTAGAAGTATGCCTAATTCTATTCATGCCTATCCTTTTGTCAATTCTGAATTGCCTATGCCTATGAGACTATTGTGATTGATGACACCTATCGTGCCTATGAGACTATTGTGATTGACATAACAAAACCTAACATGCCTATGAGACTGTTGGATTGACAAAATGGAACCTATCATGCCTATGGAACTGTTGTGATTGATTTATCATGTTGTACATCCTATGCCTATGAGACTATTGGACTGACACAATTGAACCTACCATGCTGTATATGCAAATTACATGATAAGTTATGTTCATACATGCTTACATATTTAGATTCAAGCTAGTACCCATGTTTAAGATCTATATAAGTTCATGCTTATACAATTAGATCTATCCTAGTTCGCATGTTAATTGGATCTAATTTAAATGTAAGATCACATTCACGTGCTTAAATAAGTTTATGTCGTTCTATCCCAAATTTATACTATGCATGTTGATCTATATTGTATAGGCCTGGTGGAATGTTACATGCCCCTTTCTTTTCCTTTTTGTTATAAGTTAGGCTAATTTGTGAGCCTAACGTTCTATGTGAATTATGCGAATGAATAACTGGGGAGACGTTGGAAAAAATATATTAAACTACATGTTATTGGCATAGATTGGCTCATAATCATGTAAATAATTAGTAGCATGAAATGGTAAAATTTGTGTACCTAGAATTATGGACATAATTTGGAGGGTAAATGGGGCATGACTTGAATTAACAATATTTGTGGATAATTTACATATGAACATAAATTGCAAATATGTAAATTAATAAAAAAAATGAATATGCCTAATCCGAGGTTAGATTGAGTTACAGCGTAAGACTGCCCGGAACCGCCTGGCACATCTAGCAACCATAACAATATAGATCTAATGTGAGAGGTTAGCGCATTAAGCCCAAAAACCCGAGGTTAGATTGAGTTGCGGTATAAGACTGCCCGGAACCGCCTGGCACATCCAGCGACCACAACAATATAGATCTAATGTGAGAGGTTGGAGTTTTAATGAATGAATTAAAGCTAAGAAACAGATAGGCCTAGAATGGTAGGGTTAAGTTAACACAAAAGGGCAACACTTGACCAATGTAACATGACAAGTGGTAGGGTTAAGTTAACACAAGAGGGCAACACTTAACCAATGTAACATGAAAAGTGGTAGGGTTAAGTTAACACAAGAGGGCAACACTTAACCAATATAACATGATGTGTGGTAGAGTTAAGTTAACACAAGAGGGCAACACTTAACCAATGTAACATGAAAAGAGGTAGGGTTAAGTAACAGAAGAGGGCAACACTTAACCAATGTAACATGACAAGAGGTTGGGTTAAGTAACACAAGAGGGCAACACTTAACCAATGTAACATGAAAATAGGTAGGGTTAAGTAACACAAGAGGGTAATACTTAACCAATGTAACATGACAAGTGGGTGGGTTAAGTTAACTCAACTGGATTGATGACACTTAACCAGTATAACATGATGAACGAGTGGGGTTAAGTTAATAGGAAACTCTTAACCAATATAACATGATGAACGAGTGGGGTTAAGTAAATGGGAAACACTTAACCAATATAACATGATGAACGAAAGGGGTTAAGCTAAGGGGAAACACTTAACCAATTACAACATGATTAAATGAGAAGGGTTAAGTTAATAAGAAACACTTAACCAACATGACATGACATGTGGATGGGTTAAATTAACTTGAATGGATGGATAACACTTAACCAATTTGGGGGGTATACGAATAGACCCTAGAAACCCTAGTAACAGGAACCCATTTCAGCAGTAACCCACATAGATGTATCACGGTACCCTGAACTATGCAGGGTGGGGCACGATTACTGGGCTGATTATAAGCGGTCAAAATAGCGGCGGGGGTGCAGTAGTGTAGTTACGATGGAGTATGGGTGTGCACGTGCTCCGAAGTGGAAAAGCAGGCACTGGGCATCAGTAGTATACACTGTGCATCTTGAGTCGTGTTCGGTTGCTATCATAGGGATTGATACACCTTATGGTGGGACCAGCACAGGGTATCTACATGCAAGACAGGGCCGATTCACATAGACACAAGGAAAAATTAATACAAGTTGGGAGCCGATCGATAGGGTAGTAAGGGTACATCTAACATCTTCACGAAAATTAGGCTGATTGAGGTAAGATCCTCATGCTATATGTACACCTGAAGGCTACCACAATTGCGGGGTTGGGATCACCTTAATTTCATAACACAGGATACTAGTTTGGACACTAGTAGGGGATACAGATCCTTTTTCACAGGATACTAGTTGGGACACTAGTAGGGAATACGAATCGTTCTATAAAAGACACTAGTTGGGATGCTAGTTGGGTGGTGCAGAGAAATCGGAAATCAGAGAAAGAACCGAAGCGCATTCAGTGTATCCTATCTTGTCATATCTAACGATCATCATTTGTTGTCTTTCTATGCTTATTATCATGGTTATGTGTGGTATTTAGTTTATTCATGCTTTTACCTGTTTAGATACTGAATAATCACTGGACTTACCAGACTTTTGTCTGACCCATTTTCTTTCACCTTCTTTTCTTTTGTTCACCCCCAGGTTCACAGGGAGGGAATATCACCACTTAGCTTAGTTTTCTTTCCAAGCTCAAAGGTAGACGATGTATTGCTTTGGACTCTCTTTTCCACTGCTATGGCTGGCTCATGCTTTATTGGGGAATATCATTGTCATTTTGTGCTTCTTTATTTTGTTAAACAAGACAGATGCTTTTTTGTAATGGTTAAGGGCGTTTTGGTGTTGGAAAACAAATCTTTGTACAAGCTATTTTACCAAGATGTTTTTTTATCAATAAAGTATAATTTTATCTAATTTCTGCTATTTAAATTTTGTCTGTTTTGTAATTTATCTATTCTATACAGTTATGACACTCCACTTAAGTTAATGCATTCCCTTTGTAAGTGACCTTAACGGAGGTGGGGTGTTACAAAATCCTTTACGATACTTTAGTGCCCTCAATACGACCAGTTTACTTAAATCCTTTTGGGTAACTAGTTATATGACATTTACAATTTATTTAAAATATCTTGGAATTTATATTATTTATAATTTACTTGGTTATAAAAACATAAATAATAGCTTCGACGTTTATTTTTAGAACAACATATATATTTAAAATCCTTATATAATTAGAATTTCGAAAATATTCAGAATGGATTTCATATCGACTCTAACATCTTATATTATATCAACGGTACTAAAGAAGCAAATGTCTACTAATGTACAATCCATGAAATATTAACCAATATCACATTAAATCACAAACATCTTATCATACTGATAAATGTAATCAATATTAGTGAGGAATCCTGTCTGAGAATAGAGTTTTGATGCCAACAACCTTATTTCAATTAACATTGATTATAAAATATATACTAACATATTTGTCTAGAATATATATATATATATATAGGATTTGTATACTGGACTTAAATACTGAAGACTGTATAGTTTTAGAGTTTCAAGAGATTCAGAATTCGAAAGAGATTCAAGACTCATGAGTTATCAAGTTTTAAGAGTACAAGACATATATAGTAATAGAGTCTAGTTTATATGTAAGACTATAAATAGCACTCCAGGTTCAAATTCAAATTTTGTTTTTCAAATTCTGATTTTCAAATTTCAAATTCTGATTTTTAAAATCAAAATTTTAAATTCAGATTGTTTTTCTACCTTACTTATGATTTCAAATATATTTTTTAAATTTAAGTTTACGTGAGTTTATATAATTTTATACTTATATACTTTTATAGTTATATAGTTTTAAATCTAATAATTTTATAAATATGTTTATAGAATATATATTTATGTTTTCATATGATTTAATACTTTAGAATAATCATTTACATCACTTAGTTTTAATTCATGAATTTCCAGAATAATATATATAATTAAACACTTGAAAAATAGTTTTAAAAAGTATTTTATACATCCTTATGTCGACATACATATCTGTCTATGTGGACATACAACTGACATTTTTTAAATTTCGAAATAAGAGTCTTTTCACTATTTGTAACATTCCAGAAGAGTTGCAACCTTTCAAATCTTATAAATAAGGGCTGCGAAATTTTTTTAATCATTCTTCTTCTCCATTGTAACAACCTGGAAAATCTGCACCAGTTTAAAAACTTTAAATTGGCTATTTTAGTGAATTTTAAGTATTTAAAATAAATATTTTAAATAATAATGACGAAAGTAGTTTGAATCGTTGTTGAAAATGAATATAATTAATTGGAATTATAAACAAAGCCTGAAATGGCGCGGTAGTTTCAAAAATTGAATTCAAACTTTAACTGACTGTACCGGGTGAAAAATAAAACGGATTTTAGTGAAACCAAAAATATTTAAATCTGTCAGTGAATATCTTTCTAACGAATCTGAAAAATCGAAGTTTCGTAGCGGGACTCAAAAGTTATGGCCAAATGAATTTTCAGAAAGGTCGCTATAGAATTTATATAGCCCGTGAAAATAGACATTTTGCAAACGACCTCGGAATTCGACAAAACCACTTTTGTTGGATCCGGGATGAGAAGTTATTGCTAGGTTTCAAATTTCATAATTTTTGAAGCTAGTATGTGAGAGTGGCAAAGAAAAATTTGTTTTGGTCAATTACAGTTAAATTGGATCAATCAGAAAAGGGTCATTTTTCAAACGATCTCAGAATTCGACGAAACTAGTTTTGTTGGGACCATATCGTCAAAACATAGCTAGATTTATTTTTCGGGAATTTTTAGAATCAGTATGTGGCCGCGGCAAATTGAAATGTACGTTCAAATCGAATATTGAATGTTTTATATTTTAATTTGAAGAAGAACTAGTCGAAACAGTCGAATGGGCCTGCGAAACATATCGCATTGTGTTCGGAATGGGGGTATTTAGGTAGGGGCGACAGTCATTGGGTTTGAATTGGTGTTCGTTTGGTCAAGATGATATTTTTGAATTTAAAATAAATTAAATATTTAAATATAACTCGTGGGCCAATCATATTCTTCGATACTTCTCTCTCTCTCCTCGTAGATCACCTGAAGCGAACGACGGAAGAAGCTCCTCCGTTCCCAGTCCGATTTCTTCCAATCCACTTCACGAAACCACACCCTTCTTTGGTGAATTCGGTAGATCCTCTCAAGATCTACACATCCATATAAGGTTTGCTAATTATCGTTTCGATTTGGAGGAGAATCACGCCCTGGAAGTTCGACGCTTCACCTCGCCGACACCATCTTCTCCGGCCACCGAAGTCAACGCCTCCACCATCGATGGGTGCGCCTCTCGGAGCTCTACAAGGTGGTGCTTCCTGATCGTCGATTAGTGCAGCGGATGGAAAGAAAAAGCGAACCCTAGATCTGAACAGCATGGGTTCAACGACGGCCAGTATTTAAAGAGGAGAGGGTAACATTTTTCTTAAGTGTTATTAATTTAGTTAATTACATAACTAATTGTTCAATGTTAAAAAAATCATATCTTTTTCGTTTCTTAACGAAATTCAGTGAAACAAGAGACAGTGGACTCATGTGGACGTCTTCTACACTCTAGAAGAGACCGCATATTTTTCTGAGCCTTCTGCTATTTTTGGTGGAGTGGAACCCAATGTGACATTTCTAATTTATAAACGATATGGAAAACAACGATGTATAAATTATATAGTCGATGTATGAGTTATATAAGCATTGTACACCTCTTGTATAAGCGTTGTATAAGTTGTATGTTCGATGTATAAATTATATATGCGTTGTAAAAATTATATATGCGATGAAATGACATTGAAATGAATTGAAGTGAATTGAAATATATTTATATACGAATATATATATATATATATACTCCCCTCGTCCACAGACCATGGACAATATTTATTAGTTGTGATATTGTTTTGGATTATTTGGTTGATGTGAAATTTGGTGAATAATACGAATGGTTGATAGAATTGTTTGTGTTTGAGAATGATTGATTGTGGTTGAAAAATACCCATTTGTGGTTAAAAACCAAATTAGAATAGATTGGGGAAATGAAAATAAAACATGCCGCCTGCGTGCGAACTAGGTGCATGAATCCCCATTGTCAAAAACCGTGAGGTTTTAAGGTAGAGCAAGGAGCCGTACTAGGGACGGTCCCGGTTTTTACTACCCTGCCATTATGCTGCTGAAATTTTCAATAATATTCATGTGTTTGATTTATTTTCATTTGTTGAAATTATTTTCATGTATTGAAACTGAATTCATGTCTTGAATAGAAATTCATTCGTTGAATAGAAATTCATGTGTTGAATGGTATTCGTGTTTTAAATAAATTGTTTTATAATAAAAATCATATTTTTATCATCTATATGAACTATATAAAATAGTCGTGTTTTGAAATAAATTGTTTTATAATAAAAATCATATTTTTTATCATCTATATGAACTATATAAAATAGTCGTGTTTGGAAATACATTGTTTTATAATAAAATTCATATTTTTATCTTCTATATGAACTATATAAAATAGTCGTGTTTTAAATAAATTGTTTTATAATAAAAATCATATTTTTTTATCATCTATATGAACTATATAAAATAGTCGTGTTTTAAAATAAATCATTTTATAATAAAAATACATTTTTATTATATACATGAATTGTTAAAAATAGTGAAGTGTTGAAATAAATGTTTGTTGAAAAAAAACATCATTTTTATCAAATGTATGAAATTGATAAGGTTTTGAAATCGAAGAGGATTATATATATATATATATATATATATATATATATATATATATATATATAAAATTAAAAGGAATCGAATAACGACGCTGCAGTTCGTGTTTTGAAACCGTGATTTCAAACGATTAGTGCGGGGGATCCGTCCATCTGATTTTCCCAAAACCACAACCGTTGGGTTCTCCTTGGAAATTTCTTTCCAACGGCACCAACTTTGTAAAGATCCAACGGTTGGATTATCTGAAATGTTTAATTCAAATATGTAGAAAAACAGCGCCATAATCGATTATATTTATATATATATATGTATATATATATAATTAAATTAAATCGAATAACGACGCTGTAGTTCGTATTTTGAAATCGTAACTTCAAACGATTAGTGCGGGAGATCCGACTGTTTTCCCAAAACTGAAACCGTTGGATTAGTTTTAAAAAGATCTTTCTAATGATATAAAATTTGTGAAGATCCAACGGTTAGATTTTCACATATATGTAAATCAAATCTGGAGAAAAACAACGCCACAGCCGCGTTATGGCCTGAAGCGTCGTTTGAATGAATTGCCTATTTTTAAATAAATAAAAATAGCGATAAATCGTGATAAAATATTATAAATGATATGGAATGGAAATAAACTGAATTTGCTCGCTTTATGTGATATTTAATGGTTGAATGTGTTCGGCATGAAAACTATATTAAAGAACAGAATTGGTGATGTCGAATAATTTAACCATTGAAATGAATTGATTTGAAATTCTAAATATACGTGAATTATTTGAAAAGGCCGAGTTAATTCTCATTTCAAATAATTGATCGACGATTGAAAGTCGAAGATATGAAGACGATGCAAGACCGATGATCTTCACGTCGAATGGAGGGGTGCTACTGATGCTCATGATAGGAGTAGCTACCTAGAAGGGGTTGAAGTAGTAGCCGTCCGGACGTACATGTTGATTGTACAGATATGCGAGGAATAAAGATCCTCCGGTTTCGTTCAGACACAGAACGGACTTGTAAATGGACTATGTGTCTGACATTGGATTTCATTCTGTGTGATTGATAGATGTCAGTTGCATGGCGTAAACTTCCTGTGTGGCATGCTGAGATGCAATGATCAAAGCTTTTGTTGAAAAGCAGAGCTTTGTGGTGGATGATCAAAGCGCTGCCTGTGTGACATAGCTTTGTGTATAACATAAATTAGCGAGCCTCACACCCCGGTATGGACCAAAAACGGGAGAGGACTTCAGGGAGGACATGCGTTTCTTTCTAGCTTGAGGTGGTGTCAGTGCTTAAACTGGCTGACATTTATATTATTTTCACATGTGTGGTTGTTGCTGTTGCGAGGCGCCTCAGATATATCGGTGACTATGTGAAGCCGATGGAGTCATTCGTTGGCTCATTTGTGCCCCAAAGGTCGGGGAAACGTAGTATTCAGGGTTTAAGTTCAATCCACATCGAGTGGACCGGCCCTGTTGCTCCAAGGACCCACCTGAGTCTGGGCCCTGAGACATGGTAGGCTAGATTGTCTCGAAGCGGTGAGGATGATCCCTGGCCTCGGTTCATGATGGAAATCCAATTTCCAAATACGACATCGTGCGGTTTTGATTGTATACCTATATATGGCAACATAGTGATATGGGGAACTTATGCCGTCTATGATTGATATTTATGATTGTACCTAAAATTAGAAACTAACTGGAAACGAGCTAGAACAGATGGTTTCCTAGGTATTGGTCTGATGTTGGTTTCGGCCTTCAGGGAATCATTCTCTTACTAGTTTACGGTTGGAGTCTGATTAAGAATTAAGCGATAAAATTTACATTTCAAATGATTTGTTTTCCTCGTATCAAGCATATTTGGCTATTATAAGGTAAAACTCTATCCTCCGGTTTGTGTTGCATTGTGTGATGGGAACTGAGTCTTATAATGACTTCATTTTTATAAAAAGTATTGTGATGTTTAAAAGATTTATTTGTTTTAAAACACTGGTAATCCAATGGAGTAAACCCGTTCCGTTAAAGTGGCATGGTCCTGTGATTAGCCATATTTGAAAATGTGTTAAGTAGATTTCTCATTCCAGTCCCATGACTGACTCGTAGTTTGTTTCACTTGCAAACTCGGGTGCCCTTATTTCTACACGGGCGGCCTTGTATTCAGGTTTTAGCAGGATCTTTCTGGATAGCTGGAGCTGAAGATGGATTCTATCATTTATCTCTTTTTATGCTGTTCAGCTCCTGTTGTACATATTATGTTTTCTTTTCCGCTATAGACATGTTATGTATAGCTGAACTGTATTTTGTACTAAGTATGATCCTATATACTGTGTAACTCTGATGATTATATTTATCCAGTGTATTCTATTGTACATTATCTGGTGTATTTAATTATTTCTTCTCTGCTGTTATCTGTTTATGTGTTATATTCCAATGATTACCCTTGCACCGTCTCATCGGGGTTTGGGGTCGTCACAGACGTGGTATCAGAGCTTTGGTTAAGCTTAGTTCTGGAATATAACATATTAACGAACTCGTTCGAAATAGAACCGGTAGTTTTCTAGGACGAGTAACTCATTACAGATAGGATCAGTAATATCCTAGTATGAGTATAGCAGAATGAAATACACCTCGATAGACACATTTACATTTAAGTATATGTCTCTATGCTTTATAATATCTTTTCTGTTGACCTGAAACTTAGTCTGCTATTTGCAGAAGTACTAGAAAATGAGTGCCAGAAACAGAAGGAATGCAGACCCAGATATAGAAGCTCTATTTATGAAATACAGAAATTTGGGTGGAGTACCATTCTTGGGTGAAGAATCTATTGTTAAAACACATGCTTGGATTCGTTCCGCTGAGAAAATCTTTGAAGGTTTAAAGCTGAGGGATGACCAGAAAAGATTACTGGCATCTTGGGCACTCAAAGACGAAGTTTTGTTCTGGTGGGATTCAATTGTTAAAGATTATCCAGAAGGTGATATCACCTGGGATAGATTCAAAGAGCTTTTCAATGCAAAATTTATTCCTCCAGAAGCAACTGAGCGGTTGTGTGATGAATTCTACTATTTGATACAAGGTGATATGAATATCCCGAAATATCATAAGAGATTCAATGAACTTTCTCGCTTTGCTCCACATCTAATTCAAAAGCCAAAGATGAAGAATATGAGGTTTATAAATAGTCTTCAAAGAAAATACCAGAATAAAGTAATGGGGCATGTGAAGCTTCCTTTTTCTGAAATGATATACATGGCCTACCAGTATGAGAATCTCGATAGGAAAGGTATGTTGCGAGACGAAGAGGAAATCAGTTCTAGCAGCAAAAGAAAATTTGAAGCTGATAGCCCTGAAACAAGTGCACAGCTTGAGGCTAGTACGAAGTCTGAGTTCAAAAAGAAGCCTAGAGTGGAACAAAAAAAGGTTAAAGCAGTCGTATGTTCAAAGTGTAATTAGCAAGGGCATTCGATGAGCAACCATGAATCTTCGAGCAGTAGAAAGAAGGATGGGTCTAAGTCCAGTAAGAAGGCTCAAGAGGGTCGGGGATGCCATAAGTGCCACCAAGTTGGTCACATTTCGAAAAATTGCCGACTATCACAGAAATCTGAAGTGGTTCAGGTAAATAAAGTAGCAGAAACTTCTGAACCCTCAGCTAGTCAAGAAAGACCAGATGTTTTAGAAGGCACGCTTACTGTCAAAAACATCCCAATTAAAGTACTGTTTGATACAGGCGCGTCGCGAAGCTTTGTTGCAAAGAACGCGGTTATGATGCTAGATTTGAATTTGAGAAAGCTCAAAGAACCCATGAATGTTCACAATCCGGTTGGGAGTTCCCTTGATCTTGGTTGGATTTGTGGGGTGCCTATTTCTTTTTCCTGTTATCGGTTCCCTGCTATTTCTATTGCCATCAATTTTACAGAATTTGATCTTATTCTGGGATTGGATTGGTTAACCAAATATGAAGCTGAGGTTAAATGCGCCGACAGAGTCGTAAGGGCAAAGGCTAAATCAGGCAATTATATAATCATTCCATGTGAAGGACCGAATTTTAATAGAAAAGACTTCTGGGTAGCCTAAGGTGTATCTCCTTCTCAGATAGAACCTGTTCCTGTCGTTATAGAGAATATTCAGGTCGACATTGCAGATATCCCTGTGGTTAAGGACTATGTCGATGTGTTCGAAGAAGTTGTTAGCTTACCTCCGCAGAGAGAAATCGATTTTAAAATCTCTTTAGTCCCGAATGCAAGGCCAGTAGTTCACGCTATTCGAAGAATGACCTTGAAAGAGAAAGACGAGTTAGACAATCAAACTCGGCAGCTATTATGGAAGGGTCTGATCAGACCTAGTTTCTCTGATTGGGGAGCAGCAGTGGTATTTGTCCCGAAGTCAAATGGTACTCTCAGACTATGTGTAGATTATCGCGACTTGAATAAGCAGACGCTGAAAAACAAATATCCATTGCCGTGGATTAATGATTTGTTGGATCGATTAAATGGCGCACAAGTATTTTCTCGAATGGACCTAGCTACAGGTTTCCATCAGCTTCGTATCGCCGAGGAGTGTGTTCCTTTGATAGCATTCAGAGGTCCAGACTTATTCTACGAGTGGTTAGTAATGCCGTTCGGCTTATGTAACGCTCCAGCATATTTTGTCAATCTAATGAACCGAGTATTCAGAGGAGTATTGAATAAATTCGTTCTGGTTTTCATTGACGATATACTGATCTTCTCTAAGTCAGAAAGCGAGCATGAAAAACATTTGGAACAAGTATTAGAAATTCTCAGAAAGAATGTGTTGAAAGCAAAGTTTTCCAAATGTATATTCTGGCAAGAAGAAGTCAAATTTCTTGGCCACGTCGTGTCAAAATAAAGAATTTCAGTGGATCCCAGTAAAATCACTGGTATTCAGAATTGGAAACAGCCTCGTATGCCCACCGAAGTCAGGAGTTTTCTTGGGTTGGCCAGTTATTATCGGAAGTTCGTTGTGGGTTTTTCGAAGATATCCAGTCACTTAACGAAGCTTACTAAGAAACATTCGAGATTCAACTGGACTCCTGAATGTGAGACAGCTTTCCATGAGCTGAAGTTAAAATTGACGACTGCTCCCGTGCTCACAATTATTGACGGCAACCAAGATTTAAAAGTCTGGACCGATGCTTCTAAAGAAGGCTTAGGCGCAGTGTTAATGCAAAGAGGCCATGTAGTCGCTTATGCTAGCCGTCCATTGAAACCACATGAAAAGAATTATGTAACTCACGATCTTGAATTGCTAGCTATCGTGTTTGCTATGAAAATCTGGAGGCATTATCTATTGGGTGAGAAGTTTGAATTATACATCGATCATCAATCATTGAAATATTTATTAACCCAGAAGGATCTGAATATGAGACAGTAGCGTTGGTTAGAATTTGTCGCAGCTTATGATTTAGATATTTTATATACTCCAAGGAAAGCCAATGTTGTAGCTGGTGCGCTCAGTAGGAAGAATGTGATCATCGCCAGTATTATCATTACACCATCGTTGATTGATAAAATAGCTATTCTTCAGAAAGACGATAGTTTTATTAAGGAGATGTTCGGAAGAATTCATAAGGGCGAAGTCTCCAGTTTCCAAGTGGATGGCGTAGGAGTTCTGAGATTGAAAGGAAGGATTTGTGTTCCCGACAACATTGAGCTCAAAAGAGAAGTATTGGACGAGTGTCACAAGTCCAAGTTGTGTATCCACCCATGGGTTAATAAAATGTACAATGACCTCAAGCGAACTTTCTGGTGGAAGGCAATGAAAAGAGATATCTCTATATATGTTAGTCGGTGTTCCACCTGTCAGCAAGTCAAAAGCAATCAACAGAAGCTCGCTGGATTGTTGCAACATTTGGAAATTCAAGGTGGGAAGTGGGATCAGATTTCTATGGATTTCATAGATGGTTTACCCAGGACCAGAAAAGGAAACGACAATATTTGGGTGATCGTAGATCGATTTACGAAGACCGCTCATTTCATATCTGTCAAATCGAATAGAAGTGCTCAAAGTCTGGCGCAGGTATATTTCAAAGAAATTGTTAGACTGCACGGAGTTCCCATGAGCATCGTTAGTGATCATGACCTGATTTTTGCCAATAAATTCTGGGAAGCATTCTAAGAAGAATTGGGAACGAAACTGAACCTGAGCACCACTTATCATCCTCAAACAGATGGTCAAACTGAGAGGGTGAATCGTATTCTGGAAGATCTATTGCGGGCTTGTATTATTGATTTTGGCGGATCATGGGAAGATCATTTACATTTGGCTGAATTCTCATATAATAACAGCTACCAGGTGAGCTTGAAAATGTCTCCATTCGAAGTATTGTATGGTAGATCGTGTCAATCCCCTGCTTGTTGGGTTGAACCTGGTAACAGACTTGTATTGGGGCCTGATATGATTCACGATGCTGCAGATAAAGTCGATTTCGTTAAGAAATGATTATTAGCCGTCCAAAGCCGACAAAAAAGCTATGTGTAACACCCCACCTCCGCTAGGGTCACTCACAAAGGGAATGCACTAGTTTTGGTGGAGCATTATCTAGGTAAACATACATAGAGATATCACAAGACAGAACATAAATAAAGCAGCGGTAGAAATTAAAAACCAAATCTTTATTACTTTCAAGAAAAGAGTCAAAACCACATATATCCAAAGTACAAATTGCCATTATTCCATTACATCAAGTTCTAAATAAAGAAGCATAAACTTAAAAATAACAAAAGTAAACTATTCCCCAAAAATAGCAGACGTGCAGCCATAGCATAGCTCAACACCAAACCGTACATGAGCTGACAGAAAGCAAGCTAAATCCAAGCTAAAAGCTAGAGTTCCTCCCTGAGAACCTGGGGGAAGAAACGAAAGAAAAAGAGGCGAAAGGAAATGGGTCAGTCATAAAGACTGGTAAGTCCAAGTGACTTTCAGCATAAAAACAGGTAAAGGTAATACAACATGTATAAACTGAAAGTAAACATAAGTATAATGTCAAGATGGATAAGATAGACTAAGATAACATGATGAATCAAGTACAGGTCAAGTATAGCATCGCACGTTCAAGGTTCGCTGCACCAACTGTACTAGTAGCCTAACCCATGTCAAGTATTAATCATAAAATGATCCCTTGGCCCAAAATCGTGAATGACCCATTAAAAGGTCCAACCGAACGATCCACTAATCGATCGGCTCCCTACAAGTTCTAGCTCGTTGTGTTTCTGTGTCATACGGCCCTATCACGAATGTAGTCACCTGTGCCAGGTCCACCATAGAGTGTATCAAGCCATATGGTGCCAACCACCGACACGAATCAATAATGCATAGATAAACCTACTGATGCCCAATGCATGCTTTTTCTGCTCCGGAGTGTGTGCACGCACGCACTCCGTTAGAACCTACACTGGCGCACCCACACAGCCGTCGTTCTGGTCACTTGCAATCATCCCAGTAATCGTGCCCCACCCTGCCTAGTTCCAGGGTACCATGATACATCTAGTGGGTTAATGCCGAAATGGACCGCGTAAATAGGGTTTCCGTCTAGTAGGTTAAGTGTTGTCATTTAAATTCGAGACCTAACCACATCAGTCTAGCATATCAAGTTGGCTAAGTGTTGTCATTCAAGTTCGTGACTTAGCCCTACCATTCACGTGTTAAGTTGGTTAGGTGTTGTCGTTCAAGTTCATGACCTAACCCTACCAATCATATTTCAAGATGGTTAAGTGTTTTCTTTCATGTTCATGACTTAACCCTATCATGTGGCATTAATTCATTAATGCACCCTAACCTCTCACATCAGACCTGTTGTTGTAGTCACTGGATATGCCGGGCGGTTCCGGGCAGATTTACAACACAACTCAGTCTGACCTCGGGTTTCAAGCACGATATGACCAACTACCCACATTGGATCCTATTGTTTGCAATAACTGGATTTGTCGGGCGGTTCTGGGCAGATTTACACTACAAACTCAACCCAACCTCGAGTTGGCCATTTTCAAGTTCATTCTAGTGTCATGACCATGTTCAAGTTTCATGTCATGTTCGTGCCAGGCTTCATGTTTCAACTTATGCCTATTATCAAGTTCATGATTCATGTTTATAACCAGTTCATGTTTTGCCTAATCTACCCAAATCGTATTCCCATCGCATGTAAACGTTAATCGATCTAAATTACAAGCAAATCTAAATCTAGAGATAAAGGGAATAACATCAAAACTATGATAGGCAGAAGGGACAAGCTTAAAGCGATAAAAGAGATTATAAGACTGGCATGATATAACTTGAGATAATCGGTTACAACATCACTGGCATATAGAAATTAACAGGGTTTTCAAATCTAGCAAAATAAGGCGATAGTCCTGATAAAAACTTGACATACAAGAATAGGCATGCACAAGCAAGCCAAATACAAGGATAATGGGTCAATGGTTTATGGTATTCATAATAACGAATAAACTAAGCAAGTCACACCATAGGTATGGGATCCAACTAAATGCCAATTAGGTGTTCAACATGGTTTTCAACTATAGTGTTATGAGCAATCAACTATAATAGTCAATTAACCACAATAGTTATACAATAGTAAGGGATAATTATCAAAAAGTGTTCTAGGCAACTACCCTAATAGTCATAGGCAATTAACTGTAATAGTTTCAAAGTCATGGTCATAGTCTTTTGTTCATAATCATAGGCAGTAATTCATAGTCACGAGTCATAGGTGATTAGCCACAATTGTCCTTGTCATAGTCATAGGCAATGGTCTTATGTCCTCAGTCATAGGCATAAGCATAGTCTTATGTTCTCAGTCATAGTCCTTGGCCATTAACAATTGTTTCAATGTCATAGGCATGATAACGTTTGATTTATAAATGCGAATAGGCCCAAGCTGATTTCAAATCAATATTCCAAATGTCAAGATCCAAGAAGAACAAGAATAGATATGAATCGGTTATCATGCTTAAGTCAAATTTCACTTTATCTCATGTCCAAATTACAATTAACAAGTTTAGATTTCAAAGTAACTAGAACTTACAGTGCGTGGATCGAGAATTAAAAAGCAGAATTTGATTGTTGAATATCTATTTGATTGATCAAATCCCCCAATTTGCAAATCTCTAAGCGTAGTCTTGATGGAGAAGAAGCAGTCCTTTTTCTTTCTTTTTATCTTATTATTTTGATTATCTTAGAAGCAACATAAAGACATAATGAAATGGTGTGGAGAGAATGAGGCTAGGGGGCTGCTTATATAGGTTTAGGCAGACGAATCTGGTCATGAAACAAGTCTAAATACATCAGAATGCATCTGGCTCAGGAAATAGGTTCGGGAGGCAGGTCGACCCCCAGGTCGACTCCCCAGTCGACCTGGTCATGGGGGGGGGGGGGGGGGTCGACTCCCCAGTCGACCTGGTTGTGGGGGGGGGGGGGGGTCGACTCCGCAGTCGACATGGGTATATGGGCGGGAATTTTCCCGCTAGCCTTCTCTGGGTTTGAATTTCGAATTTCTGGCTTTATTTTCGAGCTGTTTTATTTTATTTAAATTCCTTAAACTTCAGAGGGTCATATCTTGGTCATACGGACTCCGATTTTCGAAAACTCGGACTCGATTTCATGCAGAATTCCGAGACGAATGTAATGGCGCAACCCGTTTCCCCTGATTCTTATTTTAAAATTTAATTCTGCCTTGGTTTATGATTTAACATGTTATAAAAATTTGGGTTGTTACATTCTCCCCTCCTTAAAGGATTTCGTCCCCGAAATCTTCAAGTTAGGAAGAATATATCCTACCATCCAATCATCCATCTACTCAACCATCATTCACGAGCAATCATTTTCCTTAAAAGATTTCTAATGCTATATGAACATATGCAGAAAGTGTGTGTATATGTTCCTTATCTAATGCAAATGATCAGGCCTGTTTGATCTTCTTAATGCAAAATATGTTTAGTGTCATGAATCCAACATGTATGCAAATAATCCTAGTCACATAAACACTGTATGTGTGCACAATCATTCATCCATATGCAACATCCACATGATAACACATTCAATTTCATCCATAAACAAGTGTAAACACTCATGCATATGCAATATGAAAACGTGTCTGAGCCGATCTAGTGCCTAATGTGTGTTATGCAACCATGAGCAACCACTTGCAACCATTTGCAAACATCAACCATAACATGTTTTCAAATACATGTTTCCATCCATACGGTTCTATCTAAGGTTCTCAAGATAGGATCGAGAAGATAAGCAAGATAAAACAAAGCATCAAGGAGGAGAAGTTAAAGATGTACCCCCATAAGGTCCTGCTTGCGGGGCTTGCCCTTGCTTCTTAGGGCAGTTCTTGCTGATATGTCCAGTTTCACCACACTGAAAGCATGCTCCCATCTTCATCTTCTTCTTTCTACAATCCTAGACTATATGCCCTTCAATACCGCAGAAGTGGCACTTTCTTTTCTCACGTGTCTTGTTGTCATTATTGTTGTTGTTGTTCTTGCCTCCTTTCTCGGAGTCTTTCTTCTTGTTTTGAGAATCATTCGCCTTGACCTCCTTCTTGCCATTCTCGTCTTCTTCATGAAGTAGGGCCATATCCACCAAGCTCTCAAAGGTCGCCCCCATGGGTACATGAGTCATAGCAAGGCTGTGTAGTGGCTCATTCAAACCTCTGACGAAGCGAAGAGCCTTCTTATGTTGGGTGTTCACTAAATCCAGCCCAAATCTGGCCAGCTGATTAAACTGATTGACATACTCCCTGATCGTCATGCTTCCTTGCTTAAGAGTTAGGAACCTCTCCATTTGCAGGCTTCTTTCAGCTTGGGAGAGAAATTTCATCTCAAATCTCATCCGGAAGTCTTCCCAAGTTTCCACTGGCCTCTCAGCATTGGTAATCTCCCACCAATACGAAGCTTCATCTTTAAGCAACAACACTGCTAGCTGTATCTTTTTCCTATCGTCAACTTCGAAGATGACGAACAAATCTTCGGTCTCCTTCAGCCAGTTCCTTGCTTCCACAAAGGATTCAGTCCCATAGAAGTCCTTTCCACCCATAGCCTTGAAGTCTCTACATGTCTTTGCGAAAGCATTTCCATGAGGAGGAGGAGGAATCGCCGCAGCTGGAGTAGGAATATCTGCTGGGCCTACATCGTTGGACCTATCCTCTAAGTACCTCCTGAACCAACCAGGTATTGGCATGCCCTCTGGAAAGTTAAGATTCCCAGAAATGCTGAAAAATGAAAAGATAGAGATTCAAACGAGGAAACAAAGGAAAGTACTAATGGCTTTTGGGGAATAGCCTTTTCAAAATAAACTTTTCTTGAGAAATGCTTCTTTATAAACGGTTTTGAAAATAGTTTCAGAAGGTTTTTAAAAGCTTTTGCCTAGTCTGGTAACCTTCTGCTCTGATACCAAATGTAACACCCCACCTCTGCTAGGGTCACTCACAAAGGGAATGCACTAATTTTGGTGGAGCATTATCTAGGTAAACATACATAGAGATATCACAAGACAGAACATAAATAAAGCAGTGGCAGAAATTAAAAACCAAATCTTTATTACTTTCAAGAAAAGAGTCAAAACCTCATATATCCAAAGTACAAGTTGCCATTATTCCATTACATCAAGTTCTAAATAAAGAAGCATAAACTTAAAAATAACAAAAGTAAATTATTCCCCAAAAATAGCAGACGTGCAACCATAGCATAGCTCAAGACCAAACCGTACATGAGCTGACAGAAAGCAAGCTAAATCCAAGCTAAGAGCTAGAGTTTCCACCCTGAGAACCTGGGGGAAGAAACGAAAGAAAAAGAGGCGAAAGGAAACGGGTCAGTCATAAAGACTGGTAAGTCCAACTGACTTTCAGCATAAAAACAGGTAAAGGTAATACGACATGTATAAATTGAAAGTAAACATAAGTATGATGTCAAGATGGATAAGATAGACTAAGATAACATGATGAATCAAGTATAGGTCAAGTATAGCATCGCACGTTCAAGGTTCGCTGCACCAACTGTACTAGTAGCCCAACCCATGTCAAGTATTAATCATGAAATGATCCCTTGGCCCAAAATCGTGAATACCCATGACTAGGTCCAACAGAATGATCCACTAATCGATCGGCTCCCTACATGTTCTATCTCGTTGTGTTTCTGTGTCATACGGCCCTATCACGAATGTAGTCACCTGTGCTTGGTCCACCATAGAGTGTATCAATCCCTATGGTGCCAACCACCGACACGAATCAAGAATGCACAGATAAACCTATTGATGCCCAATGGCTGCTTTTTCTACTCCGGAGTGTGTGCACGCTTGCACTCCGTTAGAACCTATACTGGCGCACCCACACAGCCGTCGTTCTGGTCGCTTACAATCAGCCCAGTAATCGTGCCCCACCCTGCCTAGTTCCAGGGTACCATGATACATCTAGTGGGTTACTGCTAAAATGGACCGCGTAACTAGGGTTTCCGTCTAGTTGGTTAAGTGTTGTCATTTAAATTTGAAACTTAACTCCATCAGTCTAGCATATCAAGTTGGCTAAGTGTTGTCATTCAAGTTTGTGACTTAGCCCTACCATTCACGTGTTAAGTTGGTTAGGTGTTGTCGTTCAAGTTCATGACCTAACCCTACCAATCATATTTCAAGTTGGTTAAGTGTTTTCTTTCATGTTCATGACTTAACCCTATCATGTGGCATTAATTCATTAATGCACCATAATCTTTCACATCAGACTTGTTGTTGTGGTCACTGGATATGCCGGGCGGTTCCGGGCAGATTTACACCACAACTCAGTCTGACCTCGGGTTTCAAGCACGATATGACCAACTACCCACATTGGATCCTATTGTTTGCAATAACTGGATTTGTCGGGCGGTTCCGGGCAGATTTACACTGCAAACTCAACCCAACCGCGAGTTGGCCATTTTCAAGTTCATTCTAGTGTCATGACCATGTTCAAGTTTCATGTCAAGTTCGTGCCAGGCTTCATGTTTCAACTTATGCCTATTATCAAGTTCATGATTCATGTTTATAACCAGTTCATGTTTTGCCTAATCGACCCAAATCGTATTCCCATTGTATGTAAACGTTAATCGATCTAAATTACAAGCAAATCTAAATCTAGAGATAAAGGGAATAACATCAAAACTATGATAGGCAGAAGGGACAAACATAAAGCGATAAAAGAGATTACAAGACTGGCATGATATAACTTTAGATAATCGGTTACAATATCACTGGCATATAGAAATTAACAGGGTTTTCAAATCTAGCAAAATAAGGCGATAGTCCTGATAAAAACTTGACATACAAGAATAGGCATGCACAAGCAAGCCAAATACAAGGATAATGGGTCAATGGTTTTTGGTGTTCATAATAATGAATAAACTAAGCAAGTCACACCCTAGGTATGGGATCCAACTAAATGCCAATTAGGTGTTCAACATGGTTTTCAACTATAGTGTTATGAGCAATCAACTATAATAGTCAATTAACCACAATAGTTATACAATAGTCATGGATAAATATCCAAAAAGGGTTCTAGGGAACTACCCTAATAGTCATAGGCAATTAAGTGTAATAGTTTCAAAGTCATGGTCATAGTCTTATGTTCATAATAATAGGCAGTAATTCATAGTCACGAGTCATAGGTGATTAGCCACAATTGTCCTTGTCATAGTCATAGGCAATGGTCTTACGTCCTCAGTCATATGCATAAGCATAGTCTTATGTTCTCAGTCAAAGTCCTTGGCTATTAACAATGGTTTCAATGTCATAGGCATGATAACGTTTGATTTATGAATGCGAATAGGCCCAAGCTGATTTCAAATCAATATTCCAAATGTCAAGATCCAAGAAGAACAAGAATAGATATGAATCGATTATCATGCTTAAGTCAAATTTCACTTTATCTCATGTCCAAATTACAATTAACAAGTTTAGATCTCAAAGTAACTAGAACTTACAGTGCGTGGATCGAGAATTAGAAAGCAGAATTTGATTGTTGAATCTCTATTTGATTGATCGTGTTCTAATTGAAATCCTCCAATTTGCAAATCTCTAAGCATAGTCTTGATGGAGAAGAAGCAGTCCTTTTTCTTCTTTTTTATCTTATTATTTTGATTATCTTAGAAGCAACATAAAGACAGAATGAAATGGTGTGGAGAGAATGAGGCTAGGAGGCTGCTTATATAGGGTTAGGCAGACGAATCTGGTCACGAAACAAGTCTAAATACATCAGAACGCATCTGGCTCAGGAAATAGGTTCGGGAGGCAGGTCGACTCCCCAGTCGACCTGGTCATGGGGGGGGGTCGACTCCCCAGTCGACCTGGTTGGGGGGGGGGGTCGACTACCCAGTCGACCTGGGTATATAGGCGGGAATTTTCCCGCCAGCCTTCTCTGGGTTTGAATTTCGAATTTCTGGCTTTATTTTCAAGCTGTTTTATTTTATTTAAATTCCTGAAAATTCGGAGGGTCATATCTTGGTCATACGGACTCCGATTTTCGAAAACTCGGACTTGATTTCATGAAGAATTTCGGGATGAACGCAATGGTGCAACCCGTTTCCCCTGATTCTTACTTTAAAATTAAGTTCTGCATTGATTTGTGACTTTAACATGTTATAAAAATTCGGGTAGTTACACTATGCAGATAAGAGAAGAAGAGATATATCATTTGCTTTTGGCGACTATGTTTATTTCAAGGTATCTCTAATGAAAGGAGTTATCCAGTTCGGTAAAACAGGGAAATTGGCGCCCAAATTCATTGGTCCGTTTCCTATTCTTGAACGGGCTGGAACTCTCGCATATAAGTTTTAATTGCCTGATTGGTTGCCTGGAGTGCATGATGTATTTCACGTATCTCAACTTCGTAAGCACGTTCATGATCCAGACTTGATCGTGGAAGAAGCAGCGCAACAGGATATAGAAATCCCTCCAGAATTAGCTGTGAGAAGAGAGCCGCTAAAGATAATTTGCAAAGAAACCAAAGAGCTGAGGAACAAAAAGGTTTACATAGTCAAAGTGAAATGGAGTGGAGATCCACGAGATTGTACTTGGGAAACAGAGGAAAGCATTAAGAAAGCCTATCCTAAGTGCAGGGTAGATAACTCTGATTGAGTCTGGTGCAAGGTATGTTCACAAAATTTTGCATTTCCGTTATGTTCTCCACTTTACTGTTGCTTTCTTTGCATTGATGTAAACTTTTTAATTATGTAGTCTGATTAATTCAAAAGAATATATGAATTAATTAGTATGATTTTGAAACGTTAAAAATAAAATTGATTGTTGTTTGTGTTGTGTGATAGTGGATTTGATTAATTAAATTATTAGAACGATAGTTAATTTAATCAATAAGAGAATGAATGGTAGAATTTATTCGATTAAATCACACATTGAACTAAGATAAAAGTAGATAGAAATATATACATGTGCATTATATATGTTTCAACAGGTAAATGGATTAGCTGTTGAGTAAAGAATTTATTTGCATGCCCAACAAATAGGTAAACCTTAATGAGTTGGATGCGAAATATTATTATATCAACTCCTGTGAATGCCATTAGATGCGGAGTGCTGGTTATTATGTGTGTAATTAATAAATGTCGCCATAGGATAGTAATAATTAATTTTGAACTACACTACATGGCATACTTCTTGAAGATAGGCATACTTCATCATATACCACATAAGTATTTGGAGCTTGTGTGACGAGGTTGAAGATTTACCATACGAGCGGGAGGCTTGTATGGGGATGACTGTATATTACAGGTTGAACTGATGACTGATATGGACCATATAAAATTGTAACGATAAATTACCAGATTAATAAAAACCCTACACGGGTCTGGAGTTGACAATAATCACGTCTCTCTAGTTATTAGATACGGCACATGGATTATTTATTTCCCATACGGGACAAGGTGACGAGAATTTATTCTCTGGAGTAATTAAAAATACACACTCCCTCAGGCTTAGACAGGGTGACGAGAATTTATTCTCTGGAGTTATTATCTATACACGCTCCCCTGTAAACACCAGAATATATCACTATAAATATGTGTATGCTTTATAGGATATATTGAGTACCTAATACGGCCCAATAAATTTCCAAACCCCTCTCCATACAAAGAGGTTATGGCGAAAATTTAGGGTGTTAGCAAAATTTTTGAAGAATTTGAAAATTCTTAGAAACCAAAAGGTTAGAGAATGGAAGCCAGATTGAAAGTAGAGTTAGTTAATCAAACCACTTTCTACTTTGTTCCTTTTCGGGGACGAAAAGTTTTAAGTGGGGGAGATTGTAACAACCCGGAAAATCTAAACCAGTTTAAAATTTTAAAATTGGCCATTTTAGTGAACTTTAAGTATTTAAAATAAATATTTTAAATAATAACGACGAAAGTAGTTTGAATCGATGTTGAAAATGAATATAATTAACTGGAATTATAAACAAAGCCTGAAATGGTGAGGCAGTTTCAAAAATTGAATTCAAACTTTGACTGACTGTACCAGGTGCAAAATAAAACGAATTTTAGTGAAACCAAAAATATTTAAATCAGTTAGTGAATATCTTTCTAAAGAATCTGAAAATTCGAAGTTTCGTAGCGGGAGTCAAAAGTTATGGCCAAACGAATTTTCAGAAAGGTTGCAATAGAATTTATATAGCCCGTGAAAATAGACATTTTGCAAATGACCTCGGAATTCGACGAAACCACTTTTGTTGGATCCGGGATGTGAAGTTATTGCTAGGTTTCAGATTTCATAATTTTTGAAGCTAGTATGTGAGAGTGGCAAAGAAAAATGTGTTTTGGTCAATTACAGTTAAATTGGATCGACCAGAAAAGGGCCATTTTTCAAACGATCTCAGAATTAGACGAAACAACTTTTGTTCGGATCGTATCGTCAAAACATAGCTAGATTTATTTTTCGGGAATTTTTAGAATCAGTATGTGGCCCCAGCAAATTGGAATGTACATTCAAATCGAATATTGACTGTTTTATATTTTAATTTGAAGAAGAACTAGTCGAAACAGTCGAATGGGCCTATGAAACATATCCCATTGTGTTCGGAATGGGGGTATTTAGCTTGGGGCGACAGTCGTTGGGTTTGAATTAGTGTTCGTTTGGTCAAGAGGATATTTTTAATTTAAAATAAATTAAATATTTAAATATAACTCATGGGCCAATCATATTCTTCGATACTTCTCTCTCTCCTCGTAAATCACCTGAAGCGAAAGACGGAAGAAGCTCCTCCGTTCCCAGTCCGATTTCTTCAAATCCACTTCACGAAACCACACCCTTCTTTGGTGAATTCGGTAGATCCTCTCATGATCTACACATCCATATAAGGTTTGCTAATTATCGTTTCGATTTGGAGGAGAATCACACCCTGGAAGTTCGGCGCTTCACCTCGCCGAAGCCATCTGCTCCGGCCACCGAAGTCAACGCCTCCACCATCGATGGGCACGCCTCTCGGAGCTCTACAAGGTGGTGCTTCCTAATCCTCGATTATTGCAGCGGATGGAAAGAAAAATCGAACCCTAGATCTGAACGGCATGGGTTCAACGACGGCCAGTATTTGAAGAGGAGAGGGTAACGTTTTTCTTAAGTGTTATTAATTTAGTTAATTACATAACTAATTGTTCAATGTTAAAAAATCATATCTTTTTCGTTTCTTGATGAAATTCAGTGAAACAAGAGACAATGGACTCGTGTGGACGTCTTCTACATTCTAGAAGAGACCGCATATTTTTCTGAGCCTTCTGCTATTTTTGGTGGAGTGGAACCCAATGTGAGATTTCTAATTTATAAACGATATGGAAAACAACGATGTATAAATTATATAGTCGATGTATGAGTTATATAAGCGTTGTACACCTCATGTATAAGCGTTGTATAAGTTGTATGTTCGATGTATAATTTATATATGCGTTGTAATAATTATATATGCGATGAAATGACATTGAAATGAATTGAAGTGAATTGAAATATATTTATATATGAATATATATATACACACACTCCCCTCGTCCACAGACCATGGACGATATTTATTAGTTGTGATATTGTTTTGGATTATTTGGTTGATGTGAAATTTGGTGAATAATACGAATGGTTGATAGAATTGTTTGTGGTTGAGAATGATTGATTGTGGTTGAAAAATACCCATCTGTGGTTGAAAAAAAAATTATAATAGATTGTGGAAATGAAAATAAAACATGCCGCTTGCGTGCGAACTAGATGCATGAATCACCATTGTCAAAAACCGCGAGGTTTTGAGGTAGAGCGAGGAGCCGTACTAGGGACGGTCCCGGTTTTTACTACCCTGCCGTTATGCTGCCGAAATTTTCAATAATATTCATGTGTTATAATTATTTTCATTTGTTGAAATTATTTTCATGTGTTGAAACTGAATTCATGTGTTGAATAGAAATTCATTCGTTGAACAGAAGTTCATGTGTTGAATGGTATTCGTGTTTTAAACAAATTGTTTTATAATAAAAACCATATTTTTATCATCTATATGAACTATATAAAATAGTCATGTTTTGAAATAAATTGTTTTATAATAAAAATCATATTTTTATCACCTATATGAAATATATAAAATAGTCGTGTTTTGAAATAAATTGTTTTATAATAAAAATCATATTTTTATCATCTATATGAACTATATAAAATAGTCGTGTTTTAAATAAATTGTTTTATAATAAAAATCATATTTTTTATCATCTATATGAACTATATAAAATAGTTGTCTTTTGAAATAAATCGTTTTACAATAAAAATCACATTTTTATTATATATATGAATTGTTAAAAATAGTGAAGTGTTGAAATAAATGTTTGTTGGAAAAAAAAACATCATTTTTATCAAATGTATGAAATGGATAAGGTTTTGAAATCGAAGAGGATTATATATATATATATATATATTTAAAAGGAATCGAATAACGATGATGCAGTTCGTGTTTTGAAACCGTGATTTCGAACGATTAGTGCGGGGGATCCGACCATCGGATTTTGCCGAAACCACAACCGTTGGGTTCGCCTTGGAAATATCCTTCCAACGGCAGCAACTTTGTAAAGATCCAAAGGTTGGATTGTCTGGAATGTTTAATTCAAATCTGAAGAAAAACAACGCCAGAATCGATTATATATATATATAATTAAATTAAATTGAATAACG
Organism: Allium sativum; assembly: GCA_030737875.1. Taxonomy (NCBI): domain Eukaryota; kingdom Viridiplantae; phylum Streptophyta; class Magnoliopsida; order Asparagales; family Amaryllidaceae; genus Allium; species Allium sativum. Next base: position 223,153,062 of record CM060909.1, on the reverse strand, counting down.
ACACTGTAGTTCGTATTTTGAAATCGTAACTTCAAACGATTAGTGCGGGAGATCCGGTCGGATTTTCCCAAAACTGGAACCGTTTGATTCGTTTTGAAAAGATCTTTCTAATGATATAAAATTTGTGAAGATCCAACAGTTGGATTTTCAGATATGTGTAAATCAAATCTGGAGAAAAACAGCGCCATGGCCACGTTATGGCCTGAAGCTTTGTTTGAATGAATTGGCTATTTTTAAATAAATAAAAATAGCGATAAATCATGATAAAATATTGTAAATGATATGGAATGGAAATAAACTGAATTTGCTCGGTTTATGTGATATTTGATGGTTGAATGTGTTTGGCGTGAAAACTACATTAAAGAACAGAATTGGTGATGTCGAATAATTTAACCATTGAAATGAATTGATTTGAAATTCTTAATATACGTGAATTATTTGAAAAGGCCGACTTAATTCTCATTTCAAATATTTGATCGACGATTGAAAGTCGAAGATATGAAGACGATGCAAGACCGATGATCTTCACGTCGAATGGAGGGGTGCTACTGATGCTCATGATAGGAGTAGCTACCTAGAAAGGGTTGAAGTAGTAGCCGTCCGGACGTACATGTTGATTGTACGGATATGCAAGGAATAAAGATCCTCCGGTTTCGTTCAGACCCAGAACGGACTTGTAAATGGACTGTGTGTCTGACATTGGATTTTGTTCTGTGTGATTGATAGACGTCAGTTATATGGCGTAAATTGCCTGTGTGGCATGCTGAGATGCAATGATCAAAGCTTTTGTTGAAAAGCAGAGCTTTGTGGTGGATGATCAAAGCGCTGCCTGTGTGGCATAGCTTTGTGTATAACGTAAATTCGCGAGCCTCACACCCCGGTATGGACCAAAAACGGGAGAGGACTTCAGGGAGGACATGCGTTTCTTTCTAGCTAGAGGTGGTGTCAGTTCTTAAACTGGCTGACATTTATATTATTTTCACCTGTGTGGTTGTTGCTGTTGCGAGGCGCCTCGGATATATCGGTGACTATGTGAAGCCGATGGAGTCATTCGTTGGCTCATTTGCGCCCCCAAGGGCGGGGAAACATAGTGTTCAGGGTTTAAGTTCAATCCACATCGAGTGGACCGGCCCTGTTGCTCCAAGGACCCACCTGAGTCTGGGCCCTGAGACATGGTAGGCTAGACTGTCTTGAAGCGGTGAGGACGATCCCTGGCCTCGGTTCATGACGGAAATCCAATTTCAAAATACGACATCGTGCGGTTTTGATTGTATACCTATATATGGCTACATAGTGGTATGGGGCACTTATGCCGTCTATGACTGATATTTATGATTGTACTTAAAATTAGAAACTAACTGGAAATGAGATAGGATGGATGGTTTCCTGGGTATTGGTCTGATGTTGGTTTCAGCCTTCGGGGTTAATACTTAGGGAATCGTTCTCTTACTAGTTTACGGTTGGAGTCTGATTAAGAATTAAACGATAAAATTTACATTTCAAATGATTTGTTTTCCTCGTATCAAGCATATTTGGCCATTATAAGGTAAAACTCTATCCTCCGGTTTGTGTTGCATTGTGTGATGGGAACTGAGTCTTATAATGGCTTCATTTTTATAAAAAGCATTGCGATGTTTAAAAGATTTATTTGTTTTAAAACACTGTCAATCCGATGGAGTAAACCCGTTCCGCGAAAGTGGCGTGGTCCTGTGGTTAGCCATATTTGAAAATGTGTTAAGTACATTTCTCATACCAGTCCCATGACTGACTCGTAGTTTGTTTCACTTGCAAACTCGGGTGCCCCTATTTCTACATGGGCAACCTTATATTCAGGTCTTAGCAGGCTCTTTCTGGATAGCTGGAGCTGAAGATGGATTTTATCATTTATCTCTTTTTATGCTGTTCAGCTCCTATTGTACATATTATGTTTTCTTTTCCGCTGTAGACATGTTGTGTATAGCTGAACTGTATTGTGTACTAAGTATGATCCTATATACTGTGTAACTCTGACGATTATATTTATCCAGTGTATTCTATTGTACATTATCTGGTGTATTTAATTATTTATGTTCTGCTGTTATCTGTTTATGTGTTATATTACAATGATTACCCTTGCACCGTCTCATCGGGGTTTGGGGTCATCACATCCATCTTCACCCCTTTTCATCCCACCATTAATATTTCATATTTTGTTGATTGCTACACTTCTAAATTGCCGATTTCAATTCTAATTAAATAAAACTTCTTTTCTCTCTCTACTCATTACTCTCTGAATTGAAGTGATATTGAAGAGTTATAGGGCTGTTGTAATCATTTGGAAAGTGTTTGGGAAAAGGTATGTTCCTTATAGCCTTGAAATCAAGGAAATGGAGAGGTGGTAATCTCGTAGCCATGAAATCAAGAGTGGTCGGAGCATTGTTAACTTTGTAGCCGTGAAATCATGGGGATTGTACTTGGATAGTGACATTAATAAAACTTTGCACAGTCCAGCATCGCGTATGACAGGACGCAGGAGTAATCCAAACCAGTATAAATCCGGTGTATTCATTCCTTTTCTGCATTTTATATTTATCTGTTTCTGTGTTTGTGTTTGATTTTGTGTCTGTGATCTTCTCTATTGTGTTTGATTCATATAGTAGATCGTTTAAGTTTAAGATTTTTGTAAATTCCTTAGAAACACTATTCACCCCCCTCTAATGTTAGTCTTGCCTTAAGATCCACATTCCTCGTTCCTTAACAATTAGTATTAGAGCATATGTTTTCAAAAAGTTCATAATCAGATTTTTTAGAAATATCAAATGGCAAATTCAGAAGTAATTTATAACACTAGTCTATACGCATAAACTGATTTTTGAAATTTGATTTTTAAATTTTTGATTTTTTTTAAATTTGAAATTTTTGAGATACAGATATGTTACAAAGCCATCACGATATTATTGTTTAAAATTGTAGTTAGTTACTTTGAAAAGTCATTTGATTATTTGAGAAGTTATTTGATTATTTGAAAAGTTGTTTTTCTTTGCAAAGAAGAGTAATGACGGTTGGTGAAAAGACATCAAGAGGAAGAAATGGATATATATAATGAGAAGTATAATGATGGTTGGTGAAAAGATAACAAGAGAAAGAAATGGATATATATAATATAAATCAATAAAGAAATGAGTAACAGATCAATTTACAACTTTGGATTTTCATCTACAACTTAAGTTCATATTATACTTCTCTTCATTTTCTGCGTAACGCCACTGGTTTCATGTGAATCCATCAGGAATTGACCAAATAATGATCAAATGAAATTTTGGTGAATAAATAGAGAAGGAAACCAAAAATGTCGACAATTATCTTCAAACTGCATCCACATGTTAGACTATTTTGTCCAAATCCTTTTCCAGATTGTAGTTCTTGTTCTCGCGGTCATTTTCATGGGTAGACCATCGAATTCTGATAAAAAATGAGTGAGAGATGACTATATGAAGTTGGCAATGCAAAAATGAAAATTGTACCATAACCCTTACATTGCTCATCGATTTTCTGCTGGTTTCATCCAATTCCATTGAAAAATTAGGGTGATATGGCTTCTAAAAGATTGATAGAAAAGAAAAACGGGAAAAAGAGGAAGAAGAGAGAGGTTAAAGGTTATGAAAGGAAGTGGCCGTTGGGTCTATTAATAAAAGAATGAAGTGTCCATTCATTTTAAATTCAAATTCAAACTCAAGGATTTGGCGCCAAGTTGTTTGAACAACTAAATCTTCAATATCTTTTTTATACGGTGTTCAAATTCAGCAAATGAATATACTATCATGTTCATAAAAATGAGCGCGTTGCAATAAACAGATTTCATCATCAAATTCTAGAAGATGTGAATGTGTAATTCATGACAATGGAAGTACAATAAAAGGAAGGATTACAAAAACATATATGCTTTACAATTATTTTATAATCATCGTTGAATTTAGGAATATACGTCTATGCACATAGTTAGGTATAGAAATTTATCTCTTTTATAAATTCTAGATATTTTCGTTCATATGTCAATACACTATAGTATACTTATCAATATACCAATTTAACTAAAATATTTTCTTATTCTAAATTTATATTTCGTTACTATTTGATTTGGATTTGAAAATTTGAAAGGACATCTTTTCAGTATGAAAATGTTTGTTCAAACTCTAATTATCAATTTTATTTATCTACTTAAGTTATATATATTTTGTTTCAAAAATATATGTATTGAAATTATATAAATCAATAAAATTATATAGATATATATATTTGAAATAATTTGAAAATTTCAAACATTTGATATTGTTACAAAATATATGTATCTTTTATATGAAGTTTAAACACACATAGTTAACTTATATATTTGTCATATGATTTTTGAGTTACATTATCACAAATATTATTTGTAACTTAACACTAATTTTGATTCCTTATTTTATTAATATTTATAAAATTATATATTTAACTTAATATTATATATATATATATGATTTTTATGTGTAGTTTAAATATAAGAGGTATTGTTTTATAGTTTACTTTGTATTACCAGATTTAATCAATCTAATATTTTTATAACTATAGATTTCCTTTAAAGTTTTAACTTATAAATAGTTCCCTAGCAAATTAATATGTTTTGATTTCTAAAGTTTGAATTTTAATTTTAATTTATATCAAAATATTGATGTGTATCTAATAATAAATTAAATTTTAAGTCCTTTTAAATTAGTTTTTATACATACAATTATGAATATATGTTTTACTTCACATGATAACAATTTTATATTCCCTTTAATATGATATTCAATATTTACTATATTCAAAGAAGCACTCTACTAAGAATATTTAAGTGAAAATAAGGCTTAGGTCCCTAAAAGAAAACTTAATTAGGCTCACATCCGGTCATAAACTTACTATAAATTAGGTCCCTATTTTTCAAAAGTAGCAAAAACTGAAAAAAATACGAAATTAATTATTTAATTAAATAATGAAGTCGACAAAAAAAGTTAAAAAACACGCAAAAAGCAAAAAACAGCAAAAAAAAAAAAAGGAAAATGATGCAATTAAATGCATAATATATTATGCACAAATTACAATCCTAAGCATATATATGTGCTAGTATTCCAGTGTAGCATTTGTATTTGAATTTTTTTCATATTTCTGTGCAAGTATTGCTTCATTCTTGCATGAAAATGTGCACTAATTCATAACCATGAAACTCAGTTCATTCTAATTTGCATTCAACTGTGCAAATAATCCGAAAACATGCACACATGTGTGCAACAAATCTACAGGCTAAAAAGTTAGTTGAATTTCCTTTATGCAATAGTTGCATACATGTATGCAACTATAGACAATAGTTGCATACATGTATGCAACTTTTTTTTGATTGACGTGGACTTCTGGGATTATTTTATGATTTTAGAGTTTTTTTTTTTTATACAGTCCCGCACTGTTTTCTGGCTGGAAATGGGGGAGGCGACGTGAAAAGAAGCAAAAGGCGGAACTACAAAGTAGGCAACAAATCGACAAATGTAGGAAGCGAGAATTCAAATATAGGTGGCAGATTTACATTATAAACTATGACCGGATGTGAGCCTAATTTTGAAACTTAATAGCGGCCTAAGTCTAAAAATTAATGTATATTACCATTAAAACTCTTAATCTAATTCGTTAATATCTTTAACCTAAGTCTAGAAATTATGGAATATTACCTTTTTTTGACTCAAATAATCTATAGTATACATGTTTATGCATAATGGTTAGATATTACTTTAAATATCTTATACATATATATATATATATATATATATATAATCAAATCATTCTTTATTCTATCATAATTTCATATCATACATCATTTATTACAATACATGTCAAAATAAAGTGATTTACATCACAAGTTGCATATCATTTAATATATCATCTCATATAACTTTGCATATGACATATAGTTCATACTGCATTATAACCAACATACTGCACACACTGCATTACATGTTAACTTTTAACTCCATACATAACAAGTAAACCGTCTGAAGAGTTTTGGTCCAACTAGAAATACTTAGGATTATTAATCAATACATAACATATTTATTTTGACTTGATTGACTTGTTTGAATTGTTTTAATTGACTTATCTGATTTTTTTGACAAAAATAACTTGATTGACTTGGTTGACATGTTTGAATTTCATTAGTGGTTGATAGGTATATTTATGCATCTTTGGTTTATAGGAGTCTTATAGGTTTTTAGGATAAATAGAAAGAAATGTTTAGCTTTATTTGAATTGATGTTTTGTGACAAAATAACTTAAATTGGTTGATTGTTTGGATTAAATTGCTTAAATATTGATTTGTCATCACTTATATCATAGTTTTAAGGATATTTATCAGAATTATTTCTTAATCTAGATTAAAATCTTATTATAGTTTAAGGAAATAAGAGTTTAGGATAGGTTTAGTCTTGTATTAGATTAAGGGGCAGTTTTAGAGTTTCTAAGGATTAGTTAAAGGCTGAAGAAGTGTTTTTGAATAGACATGTATTTTTCCTTTGGTTGATTTTATTGTTTAGATTGACTGCTTGAATTGCTTGTTTGTTTGAATTGCTTGTTTGGATTGATTTTCTTGTCTGAATTGATGATAAATATTGATTGGTTTTCTTAGTTTATTATCCCTCTATTTAGTTTATTAGACTAGTATAATCATAATTTTAGGGGAAGTTATAATCTTTTAGGCTTAAAATCATAGATACAAAGGGAAATATAATGATATTTGGATATTATAGAATCAGGGATAGTTATATTTAATCATTCGGATCATTTATATCACAGAATTAGTGGGAGTATTTTTAGATATAATTTTTGATAATGACAAAGGGGAAGAAATTATAAAATAGGATATAGTTAAGATAGGCATAGTTTAAGGGGGATTTAGAAGGAATTCATGGTGAAAGCGGGAGTAATCAAGGAATCAGATCAACAGGTAGTATCAGGTATAAATATTTTACATATAAAGGTTGTCATCATCAAAAAGGGGGAGATTGTTGGAGAATGGAGTTTTGATGACAACAACTTTATTTCAGTTACATTGATTATAAAATATATATACTAACATCTCTGTCTGTAATATATATACATATATATGCAGGATTTGTATACAAGACATATGCATGCTCTTACCAACTGGACTACATAGGCTTTTGTTAACAAGACTAAAAGCAGTGGTAGTCATTGTTCTTTTTCTTTTACCATTTTTCATGTTTGTTACAATATTTAATTCAAAGGTATCTCTTTCATATTATATCAGTTTTCTGCAATCAATAGGTCTAAATTGATTAGAAAATCACCACGGATGCAATTATGCTAATCCCATGACCAAATTCTGGAAGCTCTTCAAATTTTATTTTATTTAATTAAAAAATACGTGGTGTTACACCATTCATTACTTCATAAAAAAGATAATACATCCAGCTAATTGAGACACACTAAATACGAGATTCGAAAGCCAATACAAGCAAATATTAAAGATAAATTAAACTAGATAGGCTAATTTTCAGTGGATGATAAGGAGGATGATAAAATTCCAAGCTTTCTATCTTGCTCATGAACTTAGTCATTTTAGGAAAAAAAATTGAGCTTCTTTTGATTATTGACTATCTCCACTTAATTTTGAACAATCATCTCTCTGGAAATGGTTCTAGTGTTGATTGGACACTCAACACTTTCTAAAAAAGTTTCTTCTTCTTCGATTTCCATAGGCTCTTGTTCTTGTTGCATTCGAGCTTGTTTGTCCTCGAATGTCTCATACAGTTTGAAAATGAGAGGAATTTGCATAAGTGTGACGACCCCATTTCCCGTACGGACGGGGATAAGGGTAATCTTTGGAATATAACACAGAAACAGATAATAGCATAACAGAATTAAATAAATACACCAGATAATGAACAATAGAATATACTGGATAAAAGTATTCATCAGAGTTACACAGTATATAGGATCATACTTAGTACAAATATAGTTCAGCTATACATAAATGTCTATAGCGGAAACAAACATAATGTACAATAGGAGTTGAACATCATAAAAAGCGATAAATGATAGAACCCATCTTCAGCTCCAGCTATCCAGAAAGAACCAGCTAAACCTGAATACAAGGCTGCCCGTGTAGAAAAAGGGGCACCCGAGTTTGAAAGTGAAACAAACTACGAGTCAGTCATGGGACTGGTATGAGAAATCTACTCAACACATTTATAATATGGCTAATCACAGGACCACGCCACTTTCGTGGAACGAGTTTACTCCGTTGGATTGCCAGTGCTTTAAAACAAATCATTCTTTTAAACATCGCTATGCTTTTTATAAAAATGAAGCCACAATAAGACTCAGTTCCCATCACACAATGCAACGCAAACCGGAGGACAGAGTTTTTACCTTATAACAGCCAAAATATGCTTGATACGAATAAAACAAAGGCATTTGATATTATTGCTAGTGTTTATATGTTTTGAAAACAATTTCAAATCATAACTATCAATCATAGACGGCATTAATGCCCCATACCACTATGTCGCCATATATAGGTATACAATCAAAACCGCACAGTCACGTATTTGGAAATTGGATTTCCGTCATGAACCAAGGCAAAAGATAGTCCTTACCGACTTCGAGACTGCCTAGCCCGAGCCTCAAGGTCAGAGCGCATCGACCCTTGGATTGTCAGGGCCGGTCCACCGATGTGGATTAAAATTCCTGAACACTGCGTTTCCCCACCCTTTGGGGTGTAAATGATCCAACGAATGACTCCATCGGACCCGGATCGTCCGATCAAACCGAGGTGCCTCGCAACAGCAACAACCACATAAGTCAAACTCATCAGGGCGTGTAAAACCACTGACGCCACTTCTAGCTAGGAAGAAACGCAGACCCTCCCTGATGTCCTCTCCCGTTTCTGGTTCATACCGGGTGTGAGGTTCGCGAATTCACGTTATACACAAAGCTACGCCACACCGGCGGTGCTTTGATCATCACCACAAGACCTTGCTTTTCAACAGAAGCCCTGATCATTTTCCACTTAGGCATGCCACACTAGCAATTCATGCCATGCGGCTGATGTCCATCGATATACAACCTCTGATCTCGTGCGTTCCAAAGAAGGGCGTTAAGCAAAAGAATAAATTCTCTGCCGCCAAACAGATGTATATTTAACAGAGATCAATCAACACAGAATAAAATCCAATGTCAGACACACAGTCCATTTACAAGTCCGTTCTGGGTCTGAACGAAACCGGAGGCACTAAATACCTCGCAAACCCATCGATCACCACGTACGTCTGGACGATCACCACTCATTATCCATATTTCGGGATGCCTCCCAATCAGGACCTCGGTTACCACCCAAACGAGGTGAGGATCTCCGGTCTTCATCTTCGACTTCCAATCGTCGCTCAATTATTTGAAATGAGAATTAACTCGGCCTTTTCAAATAATTCACGTATATTTAGAATTTCAAATCAATTTATTTCAATGGTTAAATCATTCGACAACACCAATTTTGTTCTTTAATGTAATTTTCACACCAAACACATTCAACCATCAAATACCACATAAAACGAGCAAATTCAGTTTATTTCCATTCCATATTGTTTATGATATTTTATAACGATTTATCGCTATTTTTATTTATTTTAAAATAGCCAATTTATTCAAAACGACGCTTCGGGCCATAACGCGGCCGTAGCGCTGTTTTTCTTCAGATTTGATTTACACATATCTGAAAAACTAACCATTGGATCTTCACAAAATTTACATCATTAGAAAGATCTTTTCAAAACGAATCCAACGGTTCCAATTTCGGGAAAATCCGACGGTCGGATCTTCTGGTATAATCGTTTGAAGTTTCGATTTCAAAATACGAACTGCAACGTCGTTATTTGATTAAATATAATTATATTTATATATATAAATATAATCGTTTCTGGCGCTGTTTTTCTTCAGATTTGAATTAAACATTCCAGACAATCCAACCGTTGGATTTTTATAAAGTTGGTGCCGTTGGAAAGATATTTCCAAAGCGAACCCAACGGTTGCGGTTTTGGGAAAATCCGATGGTCGGATCTCCCGCACTAATCATTTGAAATCACGATTTCAAAATACGAACTACAGCGTCGTTATTCGATATATTTCAATCTATTTAAATATATATATTGATTCTTCGATTTCAAAACCATATGAATTTCATACTTTTGATAAAAACGATATTTTTATCAAACTGCCTTCTATTTCAACACTTCACTATATTTGACCACTCATGTATATAATAAAAATGTGATTTTTATTGTAAAACAATTTTTTTCAAAACACTATTATTTTATATAGTTCATATAGATGATAAAGATGGGATATTTATTATAAAACAATTTATTTCAAAATAAGATTATTTTATATAGTTCGTATAGATGATAAAAATGTGATTTTTATTATAAAACAATTTATTTCAAAATATCAATACCATTCAACACACGAATTTCAACTCAACAAATGAACATTGTCTCCACACATGGAGGTTTTCTATTCAACGAATAAATATAGTTTCAACAAATGAAAATAATTCAAACACATGAATATTATTCAAAATTTCAGCAGCATAACGGCAGGGTAGTTAAAACTGGGACCGTCCCTAGTACGGCTCCTCGCTCTACCTTAAACCTCGCGGTTTTTGACAATGGGGAATCATGCATCTAGTTCGCACGTAGGCGGCGTGTATATTTATTTCATTTCCACAAACTAATCCTATGTGGTTTCAACCAAATATTTCTCAACTACAAATGGGTATTTTTCAACCACAATCAATCAACATCAACCACAAACAATTCCAATCAACCATTCGCTATCAATCAATTATCACACCAATCACAACCAATAAACATCGTCCATGGTTTGTGGATGAGGGGCGTATATATATATATATATATATATATATTCATATATAGCAATTCACTTCTATTTCAACACATATATAATTTTTACAAAGCATATATAACTTATACATCGAACGTACAACTTATACAACGCTTATACATGAGGTGTACAACGCTTATATAACCCATACATCGATTATATAATTTATACATTGTCGTTTTCCATATCGTTTATAAATTAGAAATCTCACATTGGGTTCCACTCCACCAAAAATAGCAGAAGGCTTAGAAAAATATGCGGTCTCTTCTAAAATGTAGAAGACGTCCACACGGTCACGATGTTTCCTGTTTCATCGAATTTCGTCAAGAAACGAAAAAGATATGATTTTTCAAAGTTTGCAACGGTTTAAAGGTGTTAAAATCATTTCAGAAAATAAAACCCGTACCTTTCAATAAATGTTCAAAACTAGGTTTGCAATTTTCTTTCAATCCGTGCAACTATATGACGATCGGCCTGTGCCACCTCGAAGGGCTAGGGGAGGCGCGCCTACCCCTCCAACGGCGGTCAACTTGGTGGTACAACGTGGCGGCGGCGGGGCTCTGAACGGCGAAACTTCCCGAGCCCGATTCTCCCACAATACTCCACGAAAAAATCGAAACCAGTTATGGATTTGAAGCTTGTCTCGAGCTCTTCAAAATCTTCAACTGGAGCTCTTGATATTAGTGAGTGGATTGATCAGAAAATGGACGGGAAGGTTATGAGCGGTTTCCGCCTTCGATAGGGGAGAGAGAAATGAAGCTTTTTTTTTTTTTTTTTTTTTTTTAAAAATATGATTGGCCGGTGGGTTTTAAAGGAGTTTTCTGACACGACCACCAATCTAAACCCAACGACTATCAGCCCTAGCATTTTACCCCCATTTCGAACACAATGGGATATGTTTCGTAGGCCCATTCGACTGTTTAAGTCAGTTTTCCTTCAAATTAAAATATATAACCTTCAATATTTGATTTGAACGTACGTTTCAATTTGCCAGGGCCACAAACTGATTCGAAAAATTCCAGAAAAATAAATCTGGCTATGTTTTGATAATACGGTCCCAACAAAACTAGTTTCGTCGAATTCTGAGACCGTTTGCAAAAAGGACCATTTCTGGTCGATCCAATTTAACTGTAATTGACCAAAACACGTTTTCCTTTGCCACGCTCACATACTAGCTTCAAAAATTATGAAATTTGAAACCTAGCAATAACTTCACATCTCGGATCTAACAAAAGTGGTTTCGTCGAATTCCGAGGTCGTATGCAAAATGGCCAATTTTACGGGCTATATAAATTACATAGCGACCTTTCTGAAAATTCATTTGGCCATAACTTTTGCTTTCCGCTATGAAAATTCGATTTTTCAGATTCGTTAGAAGGGTATTCACTAACTGATTTAAATATTTTTGGTTTCACTCAAATCCGTTTTGTTTTGCACCCGGTACAGTCCGACAAAGTTTGAATTCAATATTTGAAACTACCGCGCCATTTCAGGCCTTGTTTATAATTATAATTAATTATATTCATTTTCAAACGTCGATTCAAACTTACTTTCCATCGCTATTATTTAAAATATTTATTTTAAATATTTAAAATCCATTATTTTAGCCAATTTAAAATTTGTAAATTGGTTCAGATTTTCTGGGTCGTTACAATCTCCCCTAGTTAAAACTTTTCGTCCCCGAAAAGGAACAAAGTCGAAAGCGGTTTCATTAATCAACTCTACGTTCGATCAGGTTTCCATTCTCTAACTTTTCAGTTTCTGAGAATTTTCAAATTCTTCAAAAATTTGGCTAACACCAAGAATTTTCGAAAAATTTCGCCATAACCTCCTTTGTACGGGGAGAGGTTTGTAAATTTATTGGGCCGTATTAGGTACCCAATAAATCCTAATAAGCATACACATATTTATAGTGATATATTCTGGTGTTTACAGGGGAGCGTGTATTGATAATAACTCCAGAGAATAAATTCTCGTCACCCTATCAAAGCCTGAGGGAGTGTGTATTTTAAATGCTCCAGAGGATAAATCCTCGTCACCTCGTCCCGTGTGGGAAATAAATAGTCCATGTGCCGTATCTAATAACTAGAGAGACATGATTATTGTCAACTCCAGACCCGTATGGGTTTTTTTATTAATCTAGCAATTTAATCGTTACAATTTTAAATAGTCCATATCAGTCATCATTTCAACCTGTAAAATATAGTCATCGCCATACAAGCCCCTCGCTCGTATGGTAAATCTTCCACCTCGTCATACAAGCTCCAAATGCTTATGTGGTATATGATGAAGTATGCCTATCTTCAGAAGTATGCCATGCAGTGTAGTTCAAAATTAATTGTTGCTATCCTATGGCGACGTTTATTTTTACACACAGAATAACCAGCACTCCGCATCCAATGGCATTCACAGGAGTTGATATAATAATATTTCGCATCCAACTCATTAAGGTTTACCTATTTGTCGGGCACACAAATAAAATCTTTACTCAACAGCTAATCCATTTACCTGTTCAAACTTATATAATACACATGTATATATTTCTATTTGTTTTCTAATCAGTTCAACGTTTGATTTAAATGAATAAATCCTACCATTATTCTATTGTTTATTAAATTAACTATCGTTTCAATAATTTAATTAATCTCATTTACTATCACACAACACAAACAGCAATCAAATTGTTTTTAACTTTTCAAAATCATACAAATCAATTTCTATATTCTTTTAAAATCATTCAAACTATAGAATTAAAAGTGCACATCCATGGAAAGAAAATAACAATAAAGTAGAGAACTAATTGGTAATCCAAAGTATGGTAAATGTACCTTGCACCGGAGTCAATCAGAGATATCTACTCGGCATCTGGGATAGGCTTTCTGAATGCTCTCCTCAGTTTCCCAAGTACAATCTCGCGGATCTCCACTCCATTGCACTTTGACTAAGTGAACCTTCTTGTTCCTCAGTTCTTTGGTCTCTTTGCTGATGATCTTTAGCGGCTCTCATCTCACAGCTAATTCTGGAGTAATTTCAATATCCTGTTGAGCTGCTTCTTCCACGATCAAGTCTGGATCATGAACGTGGTTTCGAAGTTGAGATATGTGAAATACATCATGAACTCTAGGCAACCAATCAGGCAATTTAACCCTATAAGCGAGAGTTCCTATCCGTTCCAGAATAGGAAACGGACCAATGAATTTGGGCGCCAACTTGCCAGTTTTACCGAATCGGATCACCCCTCTCATCGGCGATACTTTCAAATATACGTAGTCGCCAACGGCAAATGATATATCTCTTCTTCTCCTATCGGTGTAGCTTTTTTGTCGGCTTTGAGCGGCCAGTAATCGTTTCTTAATAAAATCGACTTTGTCGGCAGCTTCTCGAATCATGTCAGGCCCTAACACAAGTCTATTTCCAGGTTCGACCCAACAAGCAGGAGATCGGCACGGTCTACCATACAATGCTTCGAATGGTGACATTGTCAGACTCGCCTGGTAGCTGTTATTATATGAGAATTCAGCCAAATGTAGATGGTCTTCCCATGATCCACCAAAATCTAGAACACAAGCCCGTAATAGATCTTCTAAAATACGATTCACCCTCTCAGTTTGACCATCTTTCTGAGGATGATAGGCGGTGCTCAAGTTCAACTTTGTTCCCAGTTCGACTTGAAATGCCTCCCAGAATTAGCTAGTGAATATTGTATCTCTATCACTGACTATACTGAGCGGCACTCCATGTAGTCTAACTATTTCCTTGAAGTAAATCTGCGCCAGACTCTGAGCAGTTCTGTTTGATCTGACAGGTATGAAATGGGCGTTCTTCGTGAAGCGATCTACGATCACCCAAATACTGTCATTCCCTTTTCTGGTTCTCTCTCAGCTGGATACGCTCAAAAATTCTTTCGACAAAACTCATCCAAGCTTGAGTCTGAATAATAGATTCATTTCCCGAGAATTGTGCTCCGTTCAGATTTCGATATCTCTTTAATAGAGCCTCTAAATCGGGTTCTGCATTTCTCCTGTTTCTGACACTCATTTTTCTAGTACTTCTGCAAATGGCAGATCAAGTGTCAGGTCATAGAAAAGATAATTTAAAATATAGAAACACATACTTCAAATGTAAATGTGTATATCGAGGTGTAATTCCATTCTGCTTTACTCGTACTAGGATATTACTGATCCTATCTGTATAGAGTTGCCCGTCCTAGAACACTAATGGTTCTATTTTTGACGAGTTCATTCATATGTTATATTCCATAACTAAGCTTAACCAAGGCTCTGATACCACGTTGTGACGACCCCATTTCCCATACGGACGGGGATAAGGGTAATCTTCGGAATATAACACAAAAGCAGATAATAGCAGAACAGAATTAAATAAATACACCAGATAATGAACAATAGAATATACTGGATAAAAGTGATCATCAGAGTTACACAGTATACAGGATCATACTTAGTACAAATATAGTTCAGCTATACATAAATGTCTACAGCGGAAACAAACATAATGTACAATAGGAGCTGAACAGCATAAAAAGAGATAAATGATAGAATCCATCTTCAGCTCCAGCTATCCAGAAAGAACCAGCTAAACCTGAATACAAGGCTGCCCGTGTAGAAAAAAGGGCACCCGAGTTTGAAAGTGAAACAAACTACGAGTCAGTCATGGGACTGGTATGAGAAATCTACTCAACACATTTATAATATGGCTAATCACAGGACCACGCCACTTTCGTGGAACGGGTTTACTCCATTGGATTGCCAGTGCTTTAAAACAAATCATTCTTTTAAACATCGCTATGCTTTTTATAAAAATGAAGCCATTATAAGACTCAGTTCCCATCACACAATGCAACGCAAACCGGAGGATAGAGTTATTACCTTATAACGGCCAAAATATGCTTGATACGAATAAAACAAAGGCATTTGATATTACTACTAGTGTTTATATGTTTTGAAAACAATTTCAAATCATAACTATCAATCATAGACGGCATTAATGCCCCCATACCACTATGTCGCCATATATAGGTATACAATCAAAACCGCACAGTCACGTATTTGGAAATTGGATTTCCGTCATGAACCAAGGCAAAAGATAGTCCTTACCGACTTTGAGACTGCCTAGTCCGAGCCTCAGGGTCAGAGCGCATCGACCCTTGGATCGTCAGGGCCGGTCCACAGATGTGGATTAAAATTCCTGAACACTGCGTTTCCCCACCCTTTGGGGTGTAAATGAGCCAACGAATGACTCCATCGGACTCGGATCGTCCGATCAAACCGAGGCGCCTCGCAACAGCAACAACCACATAAGTCAAACTCGCCAGGGCGTGTAAAACCACTGACGCCACTTCTAGCTAGGAAGAAAGGCAGGGCCTCCCTGATGTCCTCTCCCGTTTCTGGTTCATACCGGGTGTGAGGTTCGCGAATTCACGTTATACACAAAGCAACGCCACACCGGTGGTGCTTTGATCATCACCACAAGACTTTGCTTTTCAACAGAAGCCCTGATCATTTGCCACTTACGCATGCCACACTAGCAATTTATGCCGTGCGACTGATGTCCATCGATATACAACCTCTGATCTCGTGCGTTCCAGAGAAGGGCGTTAAGCAAAAGAATAAATTCTCTACCGCCAAACAGATGTATATTTAACAGAGATCAATCAACACAGAATAAAATCCAATGTCAGACACACAGTCCATTTACAAGTCCGTTCTGGGTCTGAACGAAACCGAAGGCACTAAATACCTCGCAAACCCATCGATCACCACGTACGTCTGGACGATCACCACTCATTATCCATATTTCGGGATGTCTCCCAATCAGGACCACGGTTACCACCCAAACGAGGTGAGGATCTCCGGTCTTCATCTTCGACTTCCAACCGCCAGTCAATTATTTGAAATGAGAAATAACTCGGCCTTTTCAAATAATTCACATATATTTAGAATTTCAAATCAATTTATTTCAATGGTTAAATCATTCGACAACACCAATTTTGTTCTTTAATGTAATTTTCACACCAAACACATTCAACCATCAAATAACACATAAATCAAGAAAATTCAGTTTATTTCCATTCCATATCATTTATGATATTTTATAACGATTTATCGCTATTTTTATTTATTTTAAAATAGCCAATTTATTCAAAATGACGCTTCGGGCCATAACGCGGTCGTGGCGCTGTTTTTCTTCAGATTTGATTTACACATATCTGAAAAACTAACCGTTGGATCTTCACAAAATTTACATCATTAGAAAGATCTTTTCAAAACGAATCCAACGGTTCCAATTTCGGGAAAATCCGACGGTCGGATCTTCTGGTATAATCGTTTGAAGTTTCGATTTCAAAATACGAACTGCAACGTCGTTATTTGATTAAATATAATTATATTTATATATATAAATATAATCGTTTCTGGCGCTATTTTTCTTCAGATTTGAATTAAACATTCCAGACAATCCAACCGTTGGATTTTTATAAAGTTGGTGCCGTTGGAAAGATATTTCCAAAGCGAACCCAACGGTTGCGGTTTCGGGAAAATCCGATGGTCGGATCTCCCGCACTAATCATCTGAAATCACGATTTCAAAATATGAATTGCAGCGTCGTTATTCGATATATTTCAATCTATTTAAATATATATATCGATTCTTCGATTTCAAAACCATATGAATTTCATACTTTTGATAAAAACGATATTTTTATCAAACTGTCTTCTATTTCAACACTTCACTATATTTGACCACTCATGTATATAATAAAAATGTGATTTTTATTGTAAAACAATTTGTTTCAAAACACTATCATTTTATATAGTTCATATAGATGATAAAGATGGGATTTTTATTATTGAACAATTTATTTCAAAACAAGATTATTTTATATAGTTCGTATAGATGATAAAAATGTGATTTTTATTATAAAACAATTTATTTCAAAATATGAATACCATTCAACACACGAATTTCAACTCAACAAATGAACATCGTCTCCACATGGAGGTTTTCTATTCAACGAATAAATATAGTTTCAACAAATGAAAATAATTCAAACAAATGAATATTATTCAAAATTTCGGCAGCATAACGGCAGGGTAGTTAAAACCGGGACCGTCCCTAGTACGGCTCCTCGCTCTACCTTAAAATCTCGCGGTTTTTGACAATAGGGAATCATGCATCTAGTTCGCACACAGGCGGCATGTATATTTATTTCATTTCCACAAACTAATCCTATGTGGTTTCAACCAAATATTTCTCAACCACAAATGGGTATTTTTCAACCACAATCAATCAATATCAACCACAAACAATTCCAATCAACCATTCGCTATCAATCAATTTTCACACCAATCACAACCAATAAATATCGTCCATGGTTTGTGGATGAGGGGCGTATATATATATATATATATATATTTACATATAGCAATTCACTTCTATTTCAACACATATATAATTTTTACAACGCATATATAACTTATACATCGAACGTACAACTTATACATCGTACGTACAACTTATACAACGCTTATACCTGAGGTGTACAATGCTTATATAACCCATATATCGACTATATAATTTATACATCATCGTTTTCCATATCGTTTATAAATTAGAAATCTCACATTGGGTTCCACTCCACCAAAAATAGCAGATGGCTCAGAAAAATATGCGGTCTCTTCTAAAATGTAGATGACGTCCACACGGTCACGATGTTTCCTGTTTCATCGAATTTCATCAAGAAACGAAAAAGATATGATTTTTCAAAGTTTGCAATGGTTTAAAGGTGTTAAAATCATTTCAGAAAATAAAACCCGTACCTTTCAATAAATGTTCAAAACTAGGTTTGCAATTTTCTTTCAATCCGTGCAACTATATGACGATCGGCCTGTGCCACCTCGAAGAGCTAGGAGAGGCGCGCCTACCCCTCCAACGGCGGTCAACTCGGTGGTACGATGTGGCGGCGGCGGGGCTTCGAACGACGAAACTTCCCGAGCCCGATTCTCTTACAATACTCCATGAAAAAATCGAAACCAGTTATGGATTTGAAGCTTGTCTCGAGCTCTTCAAAATCTTCAACTGGAGCTCTTGATATTAGTGAGTGGATTGATCAGAAAATGGACGGGAAGGTTATGAGCGGTTTCTGCCTTCGATCGGGGAGAGAGAAATGAAGATTTTCTTTTTTTTTATTTTAAAAAAATATGATTGGCCGGTGGGTTTTAAAGGGGTTTTCTGACACGACCACTAATCTAAACCCAACGACTGTCGGCCCTAGCGTTTTACCCCCATTCCGAACACAATGGGATATGTTTCGTAGGCCCATTAGACTGTTTCAGTCAGTTTTCCTTCAAATTAAAATATATAACCTTCAATATTTGATTTGAACGTACATTTCAATTTGCCAGGGCCACAAACTGATTCGAAAAATTCCAGAAAAATAAACCTGGCTATGTTTTGATGATACGGCCCCAACAAAACTAGTTTCGTCGAATTATTAGACCGTTTGCAAATAGGCCCATTTCTGGTCGATCTAATTTAACTGTAATTGACCAAAACACGTTTTCCTTTGCCACGCTCACATACTAGCTTCAAAAATTATGAAATTTGAAACCTAGCAATAACTTCACATCCCGGATCCAACAAAAGTGGTTTCGTCGAATTCCGAGGTCGTATGCAAAATGGCCAATTTCATGGGCTATATAAATTCCGTAGCGACCTTTCTGAAAATTCATTTGGCCATAACTTTTGCTTTCTGCTATGAAAATTCGATTTTTCAGATTCGTTAGAAAGGTATTCACTAACAGATTTAAATATTTTTGGTTTCACTCAAATCCGTTTTGTTTTGCACCCGGTACAGTCCGACAAAGTTTGAATTCAATTTTTGAAACTACCGCGCCATTTCAGGCCTTGTTTATAATTATAATTAATTATATTCGTTTTCAAACGTCGATTCAAACTCACTTTCCATCGCTATTATTTAAAATATTTATTTTAAATATTTAAAATCCATTATTTTAGCCAATTTAAAAATTTTAAATTGGTTCAGATTTTCTGGGTCGTTACAATAAGGTGTATGTTTTTGGAGTCAAACACCTTTCTTGGAACAAATTCTTCTCTGTGAAGAACAACTCCTAAATTTTTGAAAATACGAGTGAGAAAAACTCCATAGTAAAGATTGTTTTCTCTAGATGAAGTTTCTATGTTCTTGAACTCTCTTACGATCATGTTGGCCCAATTGATGTTATAGCCACCAATAATAGCAAAGAGTGCTTTTTTGACCTTTAGAGTTGGGTTGTTAAAGTTTTCGGAATGAGAAGTGATGGTATGTTGAAGGAGAAAGTTTACGATTCTTGTTTTTAGGCAGAAAAAAACGATTTTTGAATTCCATTTAAGCATCTCTTTCAAATATGTCGTTATAAGTCTATAAATCGGTTTCATCAATTTCTAAATCCGAAAAATCCGAGCTCGTGCTTCTAAAATTTATGATATTGCTCAAGATTTCGCAATCTACAACAATTTTCGAGCCTTTGACACTACTCCAAATTTGGTCTTCATTGCCTTCGAAAAATCCTCGATTAAGATTCGCATAGAACATCTTGATAAGCTTCACTAAACACACTTCATCTGTATCCCAAGAGTCAATTAAGCTTAGTACTTCATTTTGATTGGAAAGAGATAAGATCGTAGGATGGAAAATCTCCAAAGATGGCGAAAGCACCCATTTTGACTTTAACATTTGCTAAATAGTCGACATAGGTTTTGATAGCTTCTCTATCATTATGAAGATAACCATTGATGGTTTTGGTTAACTTCAATTTCTGAGATGAACTGGTGGAAGCCACTGAAGTGTTTGATTTGAAGAGTATAGATACGAAGAATGTAGTTTGAATTGTGAATGAAAGGTAGAGAGAATATATGTGTATATATATATATATATATAGAAATCGAGTGGTTATGAATTGAATAGGCACAACTTTTCAGAAATCAATGACATCTTTTCAGACCACGGGAGTTGGTGAAAAGTTGGAGGGAAGTTTGAAAGTTTAAACCTTTGAAATTCAAAATTTGAGTTTCAAATTACAGGCTGATATGTCGACATATAGACATATGTATGTCGACATATATGCTTAATTTCAAAGGACACTTAGTTTTTGTGACTTTTAGTTTAAATTATCGATTTATATTTCAGGTTTAATTATTTCTTGAAATAATTTTAATCCTAGCAAACATCTAAAATTTATTCTATTAATTATTTTGTTATTATTATTTTGAATATCAAATTTCAAATTTGAATTTTAAATTTCTAGTTTGAATTTTAAAGTTTAAATTGCAGAAACATAGCAAACAAAACATCCATTCATCCAAGAATTTAAAATTTTGTTAAGGCGTACTTGGTTTTTAGGTCCATTTCTTCAAAATTTTCTGAATTCTGAATTGCCGTGAAGTATAGGTTTGAGTTACTGGTTTCTTGATTTTCATCACTTGATGATGAGTCTGAATCATCTAAAGTTGCTATGTATGCTCTCTTTCTCTTCTTTGACGAATTTCTATTGTCCGCTTGTTGAATCGATTTATCTGAATTTGGACTCATTCTCTTCATATGGCCTGGTTTATTGCAGTTATAACATTGACTAATATTTCTTCCTGAACCTCCTTGGTTATTATTTTGAAAATTATTTTTCCTTCTATATCTCAGAAATTTTCTGAAATGTCTTGTCATTAAGGTTGTTTCTTCATCGTCTTCACTGCTCGAGTCAGAATCATTTGTTGTTTCTTTAAATGCTATGTATTTCTCTTTTAATTGGCTTGTTTTCCTTTCTTTTCTTTAATGGGAATTCAAAAGACATTAGATTTCGATTAACTCCTCAATCCTAATTTCACTGACATTATAGGCTTCTTCAATCGCTAATGTTTTCTGATCCTATTCTGAAGTAAATGAACTCAATATTTTTCTGACTTGATCTTCTTCAGAATAAGTTTTTCCAAGTGATGTTAATGAATGCACTATCTCTTGAAATCTGCAATACATATCGGAGATAGATTAATTCTCATTCATTTTGAATAACTCAAACTGATTAACTAACATTGATATCTTTGTTTGTTTAACTTTACTAGTTTTTTTATGAGTAACTTGTAAAGTTCTCCAAATTTCACAAGGAGATTTACAAACTGACACTCTATTAAATTCATTCCTATCTAAAGAACAGAATAACATATTTACGGCTTTAGAATTGCTTTGTCCAACAGCCTTTTGTTCATTAGTCCATTGTGCAAAATTAGTTGTGGGTTCTACATATTCAGTCTGTGTGCTATTCCATATTTCTAACCCTACTGACTGTAAATAAATTTTCATTCTACATAGAGGACTGATAGAGGACTGACCCTGTACAAAAGAACTATTATTATTACCAGTGTTGGTTGCCATTTAAAAAAAAATCTAAAATTAGCTTATGAAGTTTTTAAAAGACCTTGCTCTGATACAATTGTTAGGGAATGCGGAGTGGACGTTAAGGAAAAACTAACACAAGAGGAGGGAGGGGTGAATAGTGTTTTTAAGGAATTTAAGTGAATCTAAAACTTATATGATTTACTATATGAATCACACACCACAGAGATAATCACAGATACAGAATCAAACACAAACAAAGAAATAAACAGAAATAAAATGCAGAAAAGGAAAGAATACATCGGATTTTATACTAGTTTACATTACTCCTACGTCCAGTCCCACGCAACGCTAGATTGCATGGAGTTTTATTACTATATCAATATCCAAGTACAACACCCTTGATTTCACCGCCACAAGGTTACCACCGATTCCAAACACCCTTGATCAAGTATATCTCCCTTGATTTCCACGGCAACAAGGTTACCACCATTTCCTTCCTTGATTTTATGGCTATAAGGAACACACCATTTCCAAAACTATCCCAAAACTATTCCAAATGGTTACAACAGCCCTATAACTCTTCAATAGCACTTCGATTCAGAGAGTAATGACTAGAGAGTGAGAAGAGAAGAAGATTTATATAATTAGACTTGAAATCAGCAGAGTATGAGTGTAGAAATCATAAAAATATGATATAATAATGGTGTAATGAAAGGAGATGAAAATGGAGAAGAAAAATTAATAAAAAATTCGAAATCAACCCCTATTTATATGATTTGAAATGTTGCAACGCTCCTGGAATGTTACAAATGGTGAAAAGACACTTCCTTTCAAAACTGAAAATATGACAGTTATATTTGGACATAGCTAACTATGTATGTCGACATATGTAGTTTAAAAATTGAAATTTAAGAATTTTCCAAATGTTTTGATATATATATATATATAATTCTAGAAATTCTTGCATTAAAACATAGTGATGTAAAGAAGTATTATGAAGTAGGAAGTCATATGAAATCATAAATATAAACTATATAATCATATTTATAAAATTATAAAGTTTGAAACTATATAAATATAAAAATATAAAAGTATACAACTATATAAATATATATAAACTTATAATCTTTAAAACTTGAGTTTAAATTCTAATGTAAAACAGAAAAACTTAGGTAGAATAGAATTTGAAAATTGACAATCAAAATTCGAAAAAAAAATTTGAATTTGAATTTGAACCTGGAGTGCCATTCAGAGTTTACATAACCTAGAATCTATTACTGTATTTATTTTTAACTCTTGATATCTTGATTACTCAGGAGTCTTAAATCTTCTCTGAATTCTGAATCTCTTAAATCTGCAAAACTCTAAACTGTACAGTCTTCAGTATTAATTCCTATATACAAATCCTGCATGTATGTGTGTATATATATATTCTAGACAAATATGTTAGTATTAGAATCAATAAATATTGAAATAACTCCAACAATGTTGTCCTCATCATATAAGCATCAAACAACTCACATGCTTATATGGTTACTATGTCCACAATATATGCTCTTATGGTTTTTGAGTCCGTTATATATATGCTTATACGGTTATTTAATCAAATCACACATTTTTAAACATATATCTTATATCTTCAAGTCATAATCAAAAGATCAACTATCATCGTAGACACAGGTATACCCTAGTGTGCAATGCCACTTAAGGTATAAACCATGTATATGCGCATCTGACTACCCATATCTGTCCCCACCCGAGTACAACTACGTACTTGTGGCAGCCTATATCACGAAATATATCATATCCAAAATGTAAAACTTGTGCCTATGTCACACAAAAACGAGACTACCGCATACACATCATATATACAAACTAACAATCATCACAACTACTCATCACTAGAGCTATGCACAGATGGTCCAGACAAGGTCAACTTCTCAGGGTCCTGTGCGAACTCATCATCCATATCAAGAAGCAAATCAGCCCAGTCTCCTGGTATCTTCTCACTCATCATCCATATTAAGAGGCAAATCAGACCAGCTTCCTGGTATCTCCTCCTCTACCCAAAAATCGTAAGGCTCGTCATCATAGCTATCGTGATCCGACCAATAAATGACCACCTCATCATCATCATCCTCTACCTGCTAAAGCTCAGGCTGTACTGGTGGCTCTGCTATATCCTGCACCTGTAAATCCTCGGACTCAGGCCACTCCAAAGCAAGTTGCGGCTCTACAATATCTGGTACTACTGGAGCAATAAGTGGCTCAACAGGATCCTACAGCTCCGGAGTTAAATACCTGACAGGTGGCTCCTCAGGTATCACATACGGTGCGAAACCCTCTATCATCATATCTATCTCAGGTTGTACATGCATCTCAAGCCACATAAGTGCATCTAACTCGTGGTGCGGAAAAATAGGAAAAGTAGGACCAACATCATGAAAAAATATATCCAGATCAAGCTCAGGAACATAAAAAAAATCTCTAATGCCGAAGGTGGCTGGTGCTCAACAACTAGAGGTGGCTGTCTATAATGGCATCTATCTCTGGTACTAACATCATATTCTCCTACATAAACGTGTCCAACTCAGGGTGGGACAATACGGGCAAATAAGGACCGACATTATAGAAAATTACCTAAAACCGCCTCAGGGATATAATCTGGAACCATCTGTAACTCGGGATGTGGTTGCTACTCAACTGCTGGAGGAGGCATGGGAACTGGGTCACCCATGACTATATGGTCATACTGATCAAATACAAACTCGTTGTCATCCTGAAGCATCCAAGTGTTATAATCTGCAGAATCCTCAAACTCATGAGAGTCCAAGTCCATAGAGATATCCTCAGAACTAGAATATGAATCATTGTCCAAGAACACCAGCAGTACATCAGAAGATGTGGCATTTGACATGAAGTTAGTGTCATTACCATAGTCCGGAATACTCTCAATGCTATCAGGGTATGAGGAAAGTGAAGTGCTACTATCTGAGTTGTCGGATGAGCTATCACTATTAGCACCATAGATATTATCTATACCATGCAACGAAACTGAAGAACTATCTCCCAAACTAATGGATGGACTACTGCCAGAAGAAGAAGATGAGGACTTAATAAACTGATCCCCGTACTATCCGACTGGCACATTCTTTCCTCTCTACAATTTGAAACAAAGAATTTTAAATTAGAACTTAAGTTTAAAGCAAGCTCTTTTAAGTAAAACAGTTAAATGTTAATCTATATCCACTGTCCAAAATCGCGAATATAACTTCCTTTGTAAACTTAACCCTAAGGTATGTCAGAATTTACCGACCGTCCGAAATCGCTGAAAATTTCGTTTACTTAACATGTTCAGACATCTCAAATTATTAAACAAGAAATCAAACAATCAATTGATTAATAAATTTTAGTTTATATATGTTATCAAAACATAAATTTCGTAAAAACAAAGTATAATTTCATTATTGGATTACATATAATAATAAGCACAAATACGCTTCTTATAACACTCTCAACTCGTCCTAGAGTATTGCTAACCCCATTTCTAATGAGTTTCGCATTATAGGATACTCCTGATCCCATCTTTAACAAGAATTCTTATAGGATGTTACAAATCCTATCGTAGATGAATTTTTTCATCTCGTTCTAATGTGTCTTCTTCTCGAGCTTTGTAAACCAAAGCTTTGATACCACTATCATAACACATATTCCTGACCATTCTAGACCGAACAAGAAGACGGATTGTTATGAGAACACAACACACCAGAACACAAAACAAGAGAAATTTTCATTGCTGTTACAACAATATTACATCAGAGTACAAGAATATTAGAGTACGAAAATAAAAAAAATACTACACAAGGGAAAACTAAATATTAGAGAATAAATTACAATGCAACAAAAATAAAATTAGATTGCATACAATGATACAATGCACAACAAAAAAACATCAACTAACTCAGCTGAAGGAAATACATGGATACAAAGCATTCAAGAGTATAGCTCCAGCCGTAAACCAGGATCCTGTGAAAAAAATATCTGCAAAACAGAAACTACTATCTGCCCATGTGGAAAATATGGGAACCTAGACAATGATACAATGCACAACAAAAAAACATCAACTAACTCAGCTGAAGGAAATACATGGATACAAAGCATTCAAGAGTATAGCTCCAGCAGTAAACCAGGATCCTGTGAAAAAAATATCTGCAAAACAAAAACTACTATCTGCCCGTGGGGAAAATATGGGCACCTAGAGTTTAGGTGAAAAACAATAAACTTCAGGCCTGGCATGGGACTAGTATGAGAACTTAAAATAGTTATTAAAACTTTACCTTTAAAGAAAATCAGGGTAAATCATGGGACCACGCCATATCACATGGAACGGGTTTACTCCACATGAATACCAGCTTTAGAAACAAAACAACGCAATGCTTTTTGGGAAAAAAAATGAAGCCATTATAAGACTCAGCTCCCATCACACAATGCAACGCAAACCGAAGGATAGAGTTTTACCTTATAATGGCCAGACATGCTTGATACACTTTAAAACTAATATTCTTGATATTATTACTAGTGCATAGCGCAGAAAACTTCAAAAATAAATGTATCAATCTTAGACGGCATAATACCCCATCCTATTATGTCGCCGTAGGTATACAACAAAAACCGTAATTTCACGTATTGGAATTTGGATTTCCATCATGAGTCGAGGCAAGGGATCCTTCCTCATCCGAACTTCGGAACATCTCTAGAAAAATGTCCTATGGAAAAACCGTATCCCTTTGGAGCGACAAGGCGGGACAACTGTACATCGGTGATTAGCATCACCTAAACAATACGTTCCCAGGTCCTACTGGACCTCTTGGTCAGTATGTCGACCACCTTGGCCTTATGCGGCCATATCCTAGGGCCCTCAATTCCGACATTCACATAAGTAAAAATGTTTGGGCTCCATACCAAGACATCACTTCTAGCTAGAAAGAAACACATGTCCACCCTACGGTCCTTCATCCCGTTTTGACTCGTACCAAGGTGTAAAGCTCGTGAATTAACGCTATTCACAAAGCTACACTATATAAGCTATGCTTTGATCATCATCCACAAAGCTCTGCTTTCCAACAAAGCTTTGATCCATGAATCTCAGCATGAAACATTGTCAATCCATACCATACCATTGATTTCTATCAATATATAATCTCTAAGCTCATACCTCTTAAAGAAGGGTTTTAAGCTGAGTGAATAAATTTTCCGCCACCAAACAGATATATATTTTGCAGAGATAAATGGATATAACATTTATTACGATGTTAGACATACAATCCATTTGCAAGTGCATTCTAGGTCTGAACGAAACCGGAGGCACCTTGTCCCTCGTCCCATAAGTCCAGTACAAGAGAGAGGTCCTCACATATCCGGTCGATTTCCATGTACGTCCGGGTGACTACCACTTGTAACCTCATCTCGGGTGTATGTCCCAACCGAGACATCAACAATAGCCCAAACGATGTGAAGATCTCTGGTCTTCAACTGCCATCTTCTATCTTTGACCTTTAATCGTCGTAACAATTATTCAGAATGGGTTGAACACGGTCTTTCCAAATAATTCATGCATCTTTAAAATCAAGTGATAAATAAAGGTAACACACAACTCATTCCAATCCAGAATATTCTTTTATTCAAATATTCATTTGTCTGAGAATGGTTCCCATTAATTTTATCAAAGATTCACATCATTTAAACATGTGTTTAAATCTTCATTGGGAAATCATTTCAAAAGATTATATAATATCTTTTCTCAACTTAAACCAAATTAAGGTTTACAAAACTGATTGGGATTATCAAACTTAACCGAAATATTTATTTCATTATTCCAGTCCCAACCTATTCATCCCATGGAGCAAAACAAGTAGTACTCGATATCTAACACCCTTCGTGTTATCGGTAAATTTAATTACCCTTTAACGTTCAAATCTAATTAAAGATTCATTAAAGTCCCAACTAAGTTTTAATCTCGAAAATCATTACTTGATGATTATTCAACTTTAGGAAATTATTCTTGTCTCTAACTAGGTTAAAGAACAAATGTCGTTTTGAAACATCGTTCACAAAACCCAAAATAGACTTCCTTTTATTTCCAATTTAATTTATTTAATTGGAAAATTCAATTAAATCTTCTTTAAAAGATTTGTTAATGATATTCTTCGTTAACCCCGGAGATAGGTCTAAGGAAATGGACCTAAGGAAGGTAAGGGGTTATTTGGTTCCCCACAAGCTTGAGTTAGTTCACCGTTTCCTAGATATCAAGGTTTCGAGCCCAGATTAGTTACTGTTCCCTCAAAGGGTGAGTATCACGCTTACGAATCTCTACAACTAACACTTACCTTGGGATAAGGGATCACTAAGTGCAACACGAGTTAGGAAGCAAAACGTCTTATAGAAGTGTATTTTGGTAATCTTTGAAAACATCAAGGGTTGTGTGTGAAGCATTTGTTGCGGAGAAGACATAAGAAAATAGACGCAAGAAGCAACAAAGTAAATCATAGAAAATATGCTAAGTGTAGATTCACTCTTTATTGCTCATTGATTTGAGTACATAAAGTTTATAAAGGAAATCCTCAAATCGATTTAGAAATTAGGGTTTACTCTGCTGGAAATGAGTGCAAGACTGGAGAATTAGAAAAAGCCCACTAAAATGTGACCTCTGGGGTCACATTTATAGACAAATCGGGGCCCTTTCTATCATTATTCCAGTGGAGGCCTCTTTCGGGTGCGGCAGGTATGTGTCGGCCGCTCTTTTGACACTGTTAATAGATATAACATAGCCTTTGGTATGTCGGTCTTAGCTCTCATATAGCTGGTTTCAGTCTTTGGAGCTTCTCTTTGATGTTGCCTGTTCCTTTCGTATCGATACCAAGCCCATTGGTATAGATAGAATTAGGAATGGCTTTCGGCTTTCGGTAATAAGTTTCTGGTTTTGTCTTTATGTCTTCACAGTATTTACTTTCGTGCTGCAACATCTCATGTTTTGGGATCTGTCGCCCCTTTCAATGTCGTCACTAAGCGAGTTAGTATGGATAGCTCTTCTTCTTAGATGCTTTGGTTTTCTTTTGGTGAATCCCCGGGGTTGGTTTTGGTCTTCCGATAGTGAGATTTCGATGTCTCTTGATGACTTCTGAAGTCGTCTCTCGATGGCCGACAAGCTTTGAATCCGATAGTTAACTTTCGAGATATTTTATTGGTGTTTCGTCTTCTCATGCCTTTAATGTCTTCACCTCCTTCTGTATCGACACTAAGTAAATTAGTGCTGATATCCCTCTCGTATCCCTTTGTTAGGCTTGGTGCTCCCTTCCACAACTTTGGTTCTGGGTTGTAAGTTTTCGTCCTTTTTTTCCTATCTCCTTCCGGCTTTAGCCTAATGCCGGCTCCATTCTTTAAGATCGTCATTTTGAGCTAGTTGCGGTCCGATATCCCTTCATCGATAGCTGGTTTCAGTCTTGAATTTGGTAGCAACATTTACCCCCTTATGAATGGGTAATTTCAACTTTTCAAGTCAAAGTTTGACTCTCCTTCTGTACTTTGACTTACCGCCTCTTGGTATCCTTCAATCCGATTCATTGATTTGATATTTCCCGAACGACCAAGATTTAAAAGACAATTTAATATAAATACTCTTTCTACTTCCTCCTCATTTTTTCACCTGCAAGTTCATTGCTCAAACAAGATCACTGCTTTCCAAGAATTGCACAAGCTTTTCAGAGTTTCAAATTCGAATTTATGTTAGTATCTCTTTTATGATTACAATTAGAAATTTAAATCATACATTCAACTCGATTTGGGAAATCGATCGGAATTTTCATGTTTTAAGTGAGAATTAAACAACGATGACAATATGGATAATGATTAATGGAAGATAACATAGGTTACTCATTTATCTAATACACTTTTGGGGTTCAAAAAACAAAATTGACATTCGAAAGGTTAACTTCTATCATATATGAAAGATGTTACGTTTTAAGTTCGAGCGAATTCTACATCAACTCTTATCGACACATTTTAGTTCGATTTTGTCGACACCAACATCTACATTTAGTTTTCTTTCGATTCGAGAGGTATCGGGTTAGTATGAAATTGTTACCAAAAGCTTTGTTTCCCATTCGATTTTGTGTCGATAAAATTTGAGAACCCGACATTAGAGCATTTTAACTTCATCTGTTCTAGATATCAAGACCGATAAAGCTTTCGGTGATGATACTAGGTCACTTGGTAATGGCTCAACCAAAACCAAGTATTATTGATAGTCTAATTCTTCTAACACCTGCCTTTCTTTCTTTCGGTTTTAGTGTCAGGATAGTTAGTTTGATCATCGCCAAAAACTTAACTGTTCTTTGAGTGTATATGATGTGTAATCAAATATTTGATCCTTTTTGCAAGTAAACTCCTCCAATACATGCTGTGTAACACGCCACATTTTTAATATAATTAAAAATAAGATGTATGCGTAGATAGGTTAATAATGGTGATGTACAATGAAAATTAATCAATACATGAAAGAAAAGGAAAGTTTAATTAAATAACAGTGTGTGTAACGGAGAAGATAATAAAGTACGGATAATTAATTCAAATATAAGGAATTAAGTAAAAGGGCATCACCATTGCGTTCATCTCGAAATTTCACATGGAATAGAGTCCAAGTTTTCGAAAATCGGACTCCGTATGAAGGAGTTATGGCCTTGAGAAGACTCAGAAAAATTCAAAACAGTTTGAAATTCGACCCAGGCAGCTGGGCGGGAAAATTCCCACCCATTAACCAGACAGGTCGACCTTAGTGTCGACCTCCATCAAGCGAGGTCAACCTTGGTGTCGACCTCCCTTAAGGGAGGTCGACCTGCCCCCAGATATAGGCAGTTTTGCCCTGTGACCTGTTCTGCTGTGTTTTTGCGATTCTGATGGCTTCTGGGCTGATGTAATGGTCCTAAAACACTCTCTACACCTATAAATACATCCCTAACCCATCCCTAATTCATTATAATTCTCTATGATGCCTCCATGCCGCCAAACTTTAACCGAACATAGACGCCGCCTCTAAACTCTATATTAAGTTGCAAGTTTTTCATCAGCTTAGGAGTTTAATCAAATCAAATTAGAAGTTCTTCATCAACAATTCATGCTCTTCACCAACAATCAAATAAGAGGGTTAAATCAACGTTTCTACATCAACAACAAATCATTTGTTTCTCCAATCCAATCAAAGTGAGTGGATTTTAAATTATATTTGTTGTATAATGTTATTAATATCGTTCGCCATTCCCCATGTATACATACAATGAATATGATGTCAATTCAATAAAGATCAGTTATTTTGCTTATGCCTACGTTGAATTCTCTCCTTTTTATTCTTTTCCATTTTTATTTTTATAGCTAGGATATCTCGAGCCTACGCCTATCATGGATATATGCGTTTTAAATGTGAATGAGAAATTAAGAAGGGAAAAGGGTTGTTTGGGCATAATATGGATTGGAAGTATTGATGTATAATTTGAAATTGAATTATGGGTATGACTTTATCGAAACGTTGAATTTGTGTAGATTTTCATAATTAAATTGGATATGGAATTTGTATAATTTAGTACAATTGGCATGTAATTGGATAACATGTGATGTGAAATTTATCCGTAATTTGGAAGATAAGTATAAAAGATGAATTAAATTATACGTATGAACGTGGAACTGGATAATATGAAAATTTGATATGGATAAATATGTGGTTTGGACAATTAATTATAACATGGAATAAGAATGAATATGATTATAAGTGGATTTGGTACATACTACTTAAAATTTGGGTAATTTGGGGTATAAACATGAAATTGACACTATTGGCATAACTTGAACATGAACATATTTGTGAATTTTGTAATTGGCATACGACACCTAGAATTAACATGAACTGTTAATTAGCTAAAGATGAAACATGGCTAACTCGAGGTTAGACTGAGTTTGTGGTGTAAGACTATCCGGAACCGCACGGCACATCCAGCGACCGCAAGTAATAGGGTCTAATGTGAGAAGTTAGTCATAACGTGCTTGAACCCAAGGTTAGACTGAGTTGTGGTGTAAGCCTTCCCGGAACCGACCTGCACTTCCAGCAATCACAACAATAGGTCTAATGTGAGAGGTTGGTGCATTAGTAATTAATTAATGCTAATCACACATGCTAAGTATGGTAGGGTTAACAACACTTAACCAATATGACATGATATGTGGGAGGGTTAAGTTAAAAATAAATAGACAACACCTAACCTATATAACATGTGAATGAATAAGTGAATGGGGTTAATTCAACTTGGGTAAACTTAACCAACATAGAGATTGTTTGATATAAATTGTAAAGTGATAAACAAATAAGTAATA
The DNA here is from genome assembly GCA_030737875.1 of Allium sativum. Lineage (NCBI taxonomy): Eukaryota > Viridiplantae > Streptophyta > Magnoliopsida > Asparagales > Amaryllidaceae > Allium > Allium sativum. Next base: position 223,120,284 of record CM060909.1, on the reverse strand, counting down.
AACCTTAGTTAGAGGAAACTATGTATTAAACAAATAAGTTGGATATAAATTGTAAAGTGATAATGTGTAGTCTATTAAGGAAGATGACATAAGTTATATGAATAACATAACAAGAGATTGTTTGAGTTGAGTAATTCTCTGAGTGTCTATCTAGTGCTGATCTCGGTCTTCGGGATTGACACTTAGGGCATTATTCTCTTACTAATGTAAATATGAACGAAAAAGAGAACTTGTCAGTAAACCTAGTTAAGGGAACTAAGTAGACAACGATCAAGAGGACTAAGTATTAAACCTTAGTTAAGAAGATGAACGATTAAGAAAACCAAGTAGAAAACCTTAGTTAAGAGATCTAAGTGTCAAACCTTAGTTAAGAGAACCGAGTACTAAACCTTAGTTAAGAGAACTAAGTAAACAACGCGCTTGAACCAGTCCAGATATAGGATGATAACCAAACACGGTAGATCATCGCTAAGCCGTAGAATATGAGGAGGAGCGAAAGTCCATCTAGAAACTCTTGTAGGCTCCAACGGACTGGGATATGAAGCACGCGGCTTCAGGGGACGTGTAGTAGGGTACTCTTGGTATCCCTCTGTGAGAATGCAGATGATCCACCTGGGCTCACAGAGGTTAGGTCTGCACGGCTACGAACCAAGAGTATGCCTTGGTTGCAATGATTAGGAGGCAACCAAAAGACTAGGATGGAACATCGTGAGTCGGCGAGACCATTTAGTGCCCTGTGATAGCAACTCGTCATCTACCTACCATCTTTAGTCAGTACGAAAAGCGGAAAGGCAGAGAACTCCAAAAGACCATATACTTACTATCTAGTTATGGGTGAGGTAAGGCCAATAGGGAAGGGCATAGAGGGCCAGGCAGTTGTGCCAGGGAAAGTTCTCATTCTTGATTTTCATGGGTTCCTTTCGTTTGTTAGTTGAGGGAGGGGTCTAGTGGGACCATAGCCATTGTAAAGGCAGACCTTAGCATCTGCATCGACAGATATGATAAAGCTCCAGACCGAGTTCCGTGTTTCTTGATTAGCCCTGCCACGAGACTCGGGTTCGCACATATAGAGAACATGTGCAAGTAGACAGTAAGTACGATCGATGATACGTACATGGGAAAAAGTATAGGTACATACACATCGCTCTGGGCGGTGTATCGTAGACTAGGGGGCATTACTCGATGATGGAACTTAGTCGAACCTAGGGTGGCAGTCCAAACGCTTACGTAATATAGTAATGAAGGTTATATGCAGACGTAGCGTTGGTATACACATACATATACATATATATATATATATACATGAGATTCTGTATGACATGTGGCATTGGATAAGGGACTGCATACATATGAAGGAGACCGTGCGAGTGGGATATACCTTAGTTGGGGGTAGCTACATATACACTATATTAGGTTGATCTACTAGAGTGTATATAGGTGCGATGTGAGTACATTCAATAAGGGCTATCAACACAAATAACCTAATAAACAAGAAAATTTAATAGTTCGGTATATGTAGGGTTATTCAACATTTGTAGTTTAGACTCATTCACACATAACTTATGTTCTGACCCCCTCCTCATTACATTCTCGCAGGTTGGGTAGTGATAGGGATATGATAGCTTGGGATATTGGTTAAGCAGTATGTTTAATAAGGTAAAGCTATATTTTAATTACAACATATTTTATTCCTTCTGCCGTGAGATGCTTTACGTGTTCTGACATGCTTTTTTTATCTCTGTCTTTTCTACAGGATACCAGAGCAAAACAGCTTTGGTCTCGATGGATTGGAATTTTGAAAAAAAATCGGTCTGTCGGAACCCGGTTGTTACATTTGGCATCAGAGCTTCGGTTTAGTGTTCCTAGGGAGATATTGAGTGAACGTATTTGTATTTTCTAAAATATAAATATATTAAATATATATAAAACTAAATCCGTAGAGTAGCCCACTAGATATGGAAAGAGTTGGGATATTGGTTTGTACACTAACGTAACGAACATTAAAAAAAATATTTCAGAGTAGTGGGTTTAAAAGTGAAACCTTATAAATTAGAAAAAGGTTAATGTGGATAATGTATTAGGAATATATATAGTCGAGAGAATTGAATTTGCGAAAGTGCCTAGGGAAGCCTAGTTGAGTTGAAGATCCGCTTTGAGTCTAACCGACTATTAAACTTTTTAGAACTTGAAATTGTAAAAGTTTTGGCAAAAGAGTTTATGGTATTTTCAAGTTTTTAATCTTAAAAGTATTTTTAATGTTTGAAAGAAATATGTAAAGAGCATATTTGAAAAATGCATATTGGGTTTTAAAGTAAAGTAGGGTATACTTTGTAGAATAATGATTTCTTGTTTTAAGAAAATTCTCTCTTGAAAAGGTGTATATTATAGAGCAAATATATATATATAGCTCGCTAGTTTTCATATTATAATATATGAAGGATTGAAATGAAAGTATTGTGTTTTTAAAGTTTTGAAATCTCTATTCTGTTAACAATAAATTTTGATTATTGTTTTAAAAATAAGTTTTGTTGGGTAGACAAAATGAACTATAGGAATTAAGAATAGAGTAGATATTTTGCACCCTGTAGCGAGTAGTTAAATTTACATCGTAGGTATAAACAAGAACCTAACTGGGGATTGGTAGAGTTGAGTGATTCTCTGAGTATCAATCTGATGTTGATTTCGGTTTTCGGGTTTGATGCTTAGGGTATTATTCTCTTACCAATTTTCGGTCAAAGATTAGCTAATATTAAACTAATAGAAAATTCCCGTAGAATGCATAAGCATTGTAAAGCCTAGGATTGTTGTTTAAAAGAAAAGTATAGGCTAGTGATACGCAGCATGTACTAGTAGTGACTACTAGGTAGCGAAGGGCAAGCAAGTATATAGATCGTGTTTTGTGGACTCGCAATTGTCGAAGGTGACAAAGTCCTAAGATTCTTGGCGCATAACAGTAGCTGTGTAGGATAATGTTTGAGTTGAAAACGGAAAAGCTTATTTGAAAAATAAACTTGAGAAATCGGATTGAGCCAAATAAGCTAAGAAAGAGAATAGCCTAACTAACAAGAAACCAACAAATTCAGTGAAGCAAAAAACCAAGATGGGAAAAGGAAACGAAAATCTTAAGACAAAGATGAACAAAAATGAAAACTTTTCAAGATAATTGAGTAAGGAAAAGAAATTTTCTTATGTAGTTGTGCTTGGATAGGAAAATAGGAAATCGATATAGAATAGTTATATAAAAATTCAAGTACAATTATAAAAGGTACAATGGAAAATGTAAATTCTTCCATTTTATATCTTTTTGTAACATAAGAAATCGAATTTAGAAAATTAGATTTTTCTAAATTTCAAGTTTAATGATGATTGGTTGGATTTTGGATGCGATAATTGGATGAACTATGCTCTTATTCTGTAAGAGTATGGGAAAATTTGGGTGAAAAATGTTTTGGTTTTTCAAAAATATTGCATTCATATAGAACTGCAAGTATATTTAGGATGTGAGCATCATGTTTTGAAAGAGTTTTTAAGATTTGCATACATATAGGTGGATCAAAATTAGGCATACATGATTTACTATGATGTTATTCACCTTGCACATGTGTACAATGTTGCAACAATTGGATGAACACTAATTGGTTGTTGCGAGGGATTATCTATTTTACTCTAGTCGAATTTCGGGGACGAAATTCCTTAAGGGTGGGAAATTGTAACACCCTGTATTTTTAATATAATCAAAAATAAGATATATGCGTAGATAGGTTAATAATGGTGATGTACAATGAAAATTAATCAATACATGAAAGAAAAGGAAGGATTAATTAAATAACAGTGTGTGTAACAGAAAAGATAATAAAGTATGGATAATTAATTCAAATATTAGGAATTAAGTAAAACTGGAATCACCATTGCGTTCTTCTCGAAATTTTACATGGAATAGAGTCCAAGTTTTCGAAAATCGGACTCCGTATGAAGGAGTTATGGCCTTGAGAAGACTCAGAAAAATTCAAAACAGTTTGAAATTCGACACAGGCAGCTGGGCGGGAAAATTCCCGCCCATTAACCAGACAGGTCGTCCTTATTGTCGACCTCCATCAAGGGAGGTTGACCTTAGTGTCGACCTCCCTTAAGGGAAGTCGACCTGGAGGTCGACCTGCCCCCAGATCTGGGCAGTTTTTCCCTGTGATGTGTTCTGCCTTGTTTGTGCGATTCTTATGGCTTCTGGGCTGATCTAATGGTCCTCAAACACTCTCTACACCTATAAATACATCCTGAACCTAACCCTAATTCATTATAATTCTCTATGATGCCTCCATGCCGCCAAACTTCAACCAAACATAGCCGCCGCCCCTAAACTCTAAATTAAATTGCAAGTTTTTCATCAGCTTTGGAGTTTAATCAAATCAAATTAGAAGTTCTTCATCAACAATTCATGCTCTTCACCAACAATCAAATAAGAGGGTTAAATCAATGTTTCTACATCAACAACAAATCATTTGTTTCTCCAATCCAATCAAAGTGAGTGGATTTTAAATTATATTTGTTGTATAAGGTTATTAATATCGTTCGCCATTCCCCATGTATACATACAATGAATATGATGTCAATTCAATAAAGATCAGTTATTTTATTTATGCCTACGTTGAATTCTCTCCTTTTTATTCTTTTCCGTTTTTATAGCTAGGATATCTCGAGCCTACGCCTATCATGGATATATGCGTTTTAAACGTGAATGAGAAATTAAGAAGGGAAAAGGGTTGTTTGGGCATAATATGGATTGGAAGTATTGATGTATAATTTGAAATTGAATTATGGGTATGACTATACTGAAACGTTGAATTTGTGTAGATTTTCATAATTAAATTGGATATGGAATTTGTATAATTTAGTACGATTGGCATGTAATTGGATAACATGTGATGTGAAATGTATCTGTAATTTGGAAGATAAGTATAAAAGATGAATTGAATTATATGTATGAACGTGGAACTGGGTAATATGAAAATTTGGTATGAAAAAATATGTGGTTTGGTGTAAGGACCCGTAACTTCCCCGGTAAGGAAAGAGCAGATACTATGAGAACAACACACAAAAGAACGCAGACAGAAGAACATTTCATTGTTAATTACAACAATTCCATCAGAATACAAGAATATACAGAGTATAAATCAATATTACACATTTACCAAATATCAGAGATTACAATAAATTACATAGCAGTGGAAAATAATACAATACACAACTGAAGGAGATATACAGATACAAAGCTTTCCGGATATCATTCCAGCTGTAAACTAGGATCCTGTGAATATAAATCTGCAAAACCAAAACTACTAGCTGCCCGTGCGGAAAATAGGGGCACCCAGAGTTTAGGTTAAAACAATAAACTCCAGGTCAGTCATGAGATTGGTGTGAGAACTAAAACAGTTATTAATCTTTACCGAGTTTATTAATCTTTACCCAGAGTTTAGGTTAAAACAATAAACTCGAGGTTAGACTGAGTTGTGGTGTAAGCCTGCCCGGAACCGACCGACACTTCCAGCAACCACAACTATAGGTCTAATGTGAGAGGTTGGTGCATTAATAATTAATTAATGCTAATCACACATGCTAAGTATGGTAGGGTTAACAATACTTAACCAATATGACATGATATGCGGGAGGGTTAAGTTAACATGAATGAATAAACAATACCTAACCTATATAACATGTGAATGAATAAGTGGATGGGGTTATTTCAACTTGGGTAAACTTAACCAACATAGAGATGGGGAATGTTAACAACCTATTATAAACCAAATTTGCGGTAATGTAAAGATTGAATAGTAGGTAGACCAAGGGAAGGTTATGACTTAAGATGTGATACAAGATTGGAAGGGCATGACAACTTATACCATGAAATAAGTTAATCTAAGCTGAAAATGTATAAAAGCACCCGTGCGATTATCATTTGATAAAAAGAACTCAAGTCATGATTGAATTCGTTGGCAAACCTTAATTAATGAGAACTAAGTAAAAAAACCTTAGTTAATGAGAACTAAGTAACCAAACCTTAGTTAACGAGAACTAAGTAAACAAACCTTAGTTAGTGAGAACTAAGTAACCAAACCTTAGTTAAAGAAGAACTAAGTAAACAAACCTTAGTTAATGAGAATTAAGTAACCAAACTGTAACACCCCGTAATTCTGTTAACACTAATATTCACAAATTAAAGAATAATTAATCTCAGAAGGGAGAATTAAGGGAAACGGGTTGCACTAGTGTGTTCGTCTAAGAATTCTGGTTGAGATAGAGTCCGAGTTTATGTGAATTGGACTTCGTATGAAGAAGTTATAGCCATTGGAAGTTTCAGAAAATTCAAAACAGATTGCAGAAAATTCAAATTTCGGAGTCAGACAGGCTGGGCGGGAAAATTCCCTCCAGGGCCAGGTCGACCATAGGGTCTACCTGGGGGTTGACCTGCCCTGACCAGGTCGACCTGCCGCCCCCCCTCCGGGCAGATTTGTTTTATGACTAGATGCTGACTCATTAGGTTTTCTGATATGCTCTGATAGGCTGGGATTAATTCTGGATTGATCGGACGACTTAAACTAATAATAAACTCTATATAAACACCTATAGACTCAAACTCTAAAATAAAAATAATAATTAGATTCATGGCCTCCATGCCGTCACCTAGCAACTCAGCATAGCCGCCACCAATTAGAGAGGAAGAAAGCTAATCTAATTCAATTCTTTTCAACTTAAACAATGAATCTTCTTCAAGGGAAAGCTATTACAACTTTAGAACTCAGAATTCAGAACTCAAGACCTTGTTTGAGTTGTGAGTTCGATAATTTTAATAAAATAATTAGAAAATTAATTGGATTGAGTTATGATGTGGACTATTTGGATATGATGTGAATTATTGACCGCATGTTATTATTCATGTAGTAAAATTGTGATGTTTATGTTGTAAATTCTATAATGCTATCTTGTAAAGTTGTGATCATCTATGTTGTAATCGAATCACCATGTTGTTCATATGCTAGTTTGGATATGTTGATTCATATGATAAATCATAAGTATGTATGCAAGTTTATATTTTTATTAAAACATGAATCATATGCAAGTTGGGGAAAATTATATGTATAACCTTATATGCTTCATGACATCTATTTTAGATCTAAAGTTAGGCTATGACATGTGTGAGTTATATGCCAAATTCTACATGCTAGTTTACATGTTTAAATGTAAGTTTACACCATTGTTATGTTGTATATATCACATATGCAAGTTTATATGAAAATATGAGTTTGGAATATGAATCATGTTATGCAAGTTTGTGGTTATTGCCTATGAAAGTTTACACCTTTAGATGTAGATCTATGACATACATGATTTATGCAAGTTTGTGACCATTATCTCAACAAGTTCACACCTTTAGATTTGGGTCTATGACATATGTAGTTTTATGCAAGTTGTAACTTTGGCCTATGCAAGTTTTAGATGTAGAACATCATTCACATATGCAAGTTCACCCCTTATGTGTAGATCTAGTTTTAATTATATGTATGTTGTGATGTTTTCTCTTTATTCCATGAGTTATACTATTCGAATCTAACATATATTTTACGTTAAAACGAATAAACATACATCGTGGGGTAAAAAGGGGGATAATATTAAAAGATTTAATTGGCATAGATGCCTTAAAAGGCATAAAATAAATTGTGATGAAAATTGGTATGATTTTACATACCACAAATAAATGGACATAATTGAGTCAATTATGGCCATAGTTAAATTTGGAATTAATTGATAATTTGAATAGGAAAAGTAATTAAAATTGGTGGATGATTAATTAGGAGTAGTTAATCGTCTAAGACACGAGGTTAGGCTCTTTTGTGGTGTAAGACTGCCAGGACCCGCCCGGCAAATCCAGCTGCCACAAATGCCAGTCTAATGTTAGAGGTTTTAGGCATAAATTAAATACGTAACAATTGTAAAGACACGAGGTTAGGCTCTTTTGTGGTGTAAGACTGCCCGGACCCGCCTGGCAAATCCAGCTGCCACAAATGCCAGTCTAATGTGAGAGGTCTTTATAAGGTTACGGTCTTAATGAATTAAGAAACACTTAACCAGATAAACATGTAGTGGGACATGAGGGGGTTAAGTGGGTGCCTTGGGTGGCATGTGGAATCTAGTGGGTGCCTTGGGTGGCATTTGAAATACGATTAGAAATACTTAACAAAAATTGAAACATGTAAGTGAACATGGATAAGAAGTGGGTTAAGTGGGATGTACTAGAGGGGACCAAGCTTAGGTGGATAGCTTGTGTCAAGTAATGGGGGCCCGTTTCAACCAGTAACCCATACGTATCTTTGTGGGCTCGACCCAAGTCGAGGACGGGACACGCATACTGGGCTTGACTGTAAGAGGCCAAACCGGGTTAGCGGTGGCAATGCAAGTCCAACGGGTTCATATGCGTGTGTGGACCCAGGCTGGTAGGTAAGACGTTATTGGATCATGTAGGTATAAGTCGTGCATTATTTGTGGTATCGGTTTGCCACTTTGGGGAGTGATACACCCCACTGCGGGGCCAGCACGGGTATCTACGAGTTAGGGAGCCGATCACTTGGGGGTAGTGGGTACACCTAGTGGAGATAGGGGAAGGCGGCACCCATGAAGGCAGCTAGCGGTGCACGAAACTACCATTATCATTATTTAAGTCTGTAGGCGGGATCAACCTTAGGGTGACTAGTGGTGGTGCAGTACAGCAATTATCTTATAGTGTTGGTGTAATTTAGTAATTATCTTATACTGGGTTAGGGGCGCTTTAACGATATCGTTGTTCATCTTGTTTCCTTGTTTACTCTTCCATACTCAGTGGTTCATGGTCATTTCCTTATTTTCCAACTTATGCCTTATCCTAGTTACTTTGGTAATTATATTGTTAAAGTTATCGCACTCGCCAGACTTTATGGCTGACCCCCTTTGTTTCCTCCTCTTTTCTTCCTTCCCCCCCCCCCAGGTGCTCAGGTTGGAACTAGCACCAGCGGAGCTTGATTTTGGACAACTGTGCTTCTTGCTTTTAGAAGATTGCTTGGATCACTGAAGTAAAGTTCAGCCTCTCTTTTATTTATGGCTATTTTGTATTGGGGGTTATGTCTTTCAATTTATGTACTTTGATTTAGTCAAGATGGATATTGTGTACTTTGACTCTGGTTTTTAATGATGTAATCAAACTTATGTGTTTACCGCTGCAATGAGTAAAATTTTAAAGTTTTAGTACTGTTTATATCTGTCTTGTTGTTAAGTTTTTGTTCTATACACACTTAAAATGCTCCATAGAAGTTAATGCATTCCCTTTGTGAGTGACTTTAATGGACGTGGGGTGTTACACGTGGTATCAGAGTTGAAGGTTACCAGAACAGATATGAATTTTGAAAAGTTGTTTTTCAAAACCACTTTTATAAAGAAGTACTTCCAAAAGTATGTTTTAAGGAAAGTTTTTTCAAGAGAAAAGATTATTTTAGAAAGCACAATCGCCAAGAGCCATATATCTTTCGTTTGATTCTCCGTTTTGAATATCTTCCTCTTTCCCTTTTTGAGTCTCTTCCTCCGCCTATAGATGCTTTTTTTCCTAAGATATATGAGGACTTCTGTATGATGGGCGGAAAATCGCTTTATGGGACTTAGACGTTTGTCGGGGCTAGAAGTTGGCTTAAGGAAGTGGAGGACTTGTCAGTATCTTTGAGATAGACGAAGGGAGGAAGATTCGACTAGTTGCTTGGTTGATGAAGGACGAAGTTTCTTGTAGTTCGAAGGTCACAAATGGAGAACGTATAGTGGAGGCATGGATAAGGCACCCGAGAAGAAAGGGGATCAAAAGAAGCCGCAACAACAACAACATAACAAGAAAGGTGGTAAAGGCCACAATGGTAAGTGGAAGAAAAGATACTTTAACTGTGGGACACCCGACCATCTAAGCAAAGATTGTAGGAAGAAAAAGAAGACCGGTTGTTTCCACTGCAGCGAAGCGGGACATCTGATTAAGGACTGCCCAAGGAAAGGGCAGAGGGCAGGGTCTACCTCGGGAGGACAGGTGCAGGCTCTCATGGAACCAGGCCAGGCATGGGGACAAGATCAGGCTCTCGTGGTCCCACCCCTGCAAGAACGAGGTAGAGCAATTTCCGTTGAAAGTTTATTTTTTCTGTTTGATCATCTTGTCCGTACTTTATTTGATTTCGGCGCATCACATTCGTTTATCTCTACATCATTAGTTGAAATACTGCACCTAGATACTAGTCTAGTTACAGATCCCTTAGTAGTCTCAAATCCTATTGGTGGTTCGGCTCATCTTTCTATGATTTGTCGGGATTTGAGAGTGTTTATCTTGGGCGTTGAGTTTGAATGCAACGCCTTTGTTCTTAGCTTCATGGGCTACGACTTGATTCTAGGTATGGATTGGCTAACTAGATATGGGGCCATCCTAGATTGTGAAAGAAGGGTAGTTAGATTGTTGACTCATTGTGGAAGGACCCTTGATAATTCTTGTGACCCTAGAGGTCCAGTAATGCTTAGCTACCTAGAATCCCTTGACGCATCCGATGATGATTTACATTCTTTTTGTATAATCCGTGAATATGTTGATGTCTTTGATGAGGTGAGGGGTTTACCCCCAAACGTGAGATAGACTTTCGAATATATCTAGTAGATAATGCAAAGCCAGTTGCAATGCCAGTGCGCCACATGGCTCCAAGAGAGAGAAGAGAACCCAGTAAGCAAGTGAAAAAATTGCTTGAGAAGGGGTTCATCAGACGTAGTATATCGGAGTGGGGTGCTCCAGTAGTATTTGCCACGAAGGAAGATGGGTCCCTTAGACTTTGTGTGGACTATATAGAACTCAATAAGCTTACTAAGAAGAATAAACACCCACTGCCGAGGATTGACGACCTCTTCGATCAGTTAGTTGGCGCCTCAGTGTTTTCGCAGTTGGACTTAGCCACGAGTTTCCATCAGTTGAGAGTGGCTGAGGATAACATAGACAAGACTGCCTTTAGGACTCCGGACGGCTTCTTCGAGTGGCTTGTGATGCCCTTCGGTTTGACAAACGCCCCCGCATACTTTGTTGACTTGATGAGTAGGGTGTTTAGGGAGTACCTTAATAAATTCGTGGTAGTCTTTGTGGACGACATATTGATCTTTTCTAAGAATGAGGAAGAGCATGTCCTGCATCTTAGGAAGTGTTGGAGACTCTCCGAGCGCATAGCCTTAAAGCTAAATTTTCTAAATGTCACTTTTGGAGGAAGGAAGTGCGATTCTTAGGGTACGTGGTTTCCAAAGAGGGGATAGCTGTGGATCCCGCGAAGGTAGTGGCCATCCAAGATTGGAAGGTCCCTAAAAATGCTACCGAGGTGAGGAGTTTCTTAGGGTTGGCTGGCTAATATAGGAAGTTTATCAAAGACTTCGCAAAAATATCATCCCCATTAACACGCTTAACGAACAAGAATCTAGTTTTCACATGGGACGTAGATTGTGATGATGCGTTCCAACGTTTGAAGAGAGCTTTGACAACAACCCCAGTCTTAGTGTTGCCATATGGGAGTAAGCCATTTACCGTTTATACCGATGCTTATGGGACAGGACTAGGCGCAGTCTTAATGCAAGAGGGAAGGGTAATAGCCTATGGAGGAAGGCAGTTGAGAGTGCATGAGAGAAATTACCCTACGCATGACCTAGAGTTGGCCGCTATTGTTTTGGCGCTTAAGTCTTGGCGCCATTATCTTCTTGGCGAGAAATTCGAATTGTCCACTGACCACAAATCGCTAAAATACTTGTTCTCTCAGAAGGACTTGAACTTAAGGCAACAAAGGTGGATGGAATTCTTAGCGTCCTACGATTTCGAGATAGCATATAACCCTGGCAAGGGTAACGTGGTGGCAAACGCCTTAAGTAGGAAAAGGTTGTCCTTGAGTCCGTAGTTTGTTGAGCGGTGAAGCTTAGAGTTCATCTCTATGTTTGACTTTAGACCTTCCATTGACTTTGTACCCGGTTTGCTAGCATCCTTAGAGGTCAGACCTACGCTTTTGGGACAGTTTGGTGAGGCACAGCGAGATGACCCATAATTGGTTGAGTTAGTAGAGAAGCTCATAAGGGGGGAGTCATCGAGCCATCTCAGTAGGTATACCCTAAATGATAAGGGTTGGTTACGTAGGGACGGTAGACTTTGTGTACCACGAGACGAGGACTTGAGGAAGACCATTCTTGATGATGCACATTGTTCGAAGATGACCATCCATCCCGGCGGGGACAAGATGTACATGGACATGAGACAAGTTTACTTTTGGGACGGTATGAAGAAGGACGCAGCCGAGTATGTCGCTAGATGCTTGGTGTGTCAACAAGTAAAAGCAGAACAAAAGAAGCCCGGTGGATTACTACACCCATTGGAGGTCCCACAATGGAAGTGGGAAAGTGTCTCAATGGATTTTATTGACGGGTTACCGAGATCAAGGAAGGGTAATACGGGGATTTGGGTCATGGTAGACAGACTTACCAAGAGCGCCCATTTCGTTCGCGTGAAGAGTAAGAGGACTACTCCATGGTTAGCCTCCGTATGCATTCGAGAGATAGTTCGTTTGCACGGTGTTCCTTCTAGCATAGTGAGCGACCGCGATCCCATCTTTACTAGCGAATTTTGGAAAAGCTTGCAAGAGGCGGTAGGGACTCAGTTATGTTTGAGCACCGCCTATCATCCTCACACGGACGGCCAGACCGAGAGGGTGAATCGTATTCTAGAGGACCTATTGAGGTTATGTGTCTTAGATTTCGGAGGTACATGGGAGGAACATCTTCCATTGGTAGAGTTCGCATATAATAATAGCTTTCAGTCTAGCATTGGCATGGCACCTTTCGAGGCTCTTTATGGACGACCGTGTCGTTCGCCTACATGTTGGTAGGAGTCTACAGATAAGATCTTGCTTGGGCCCGATATGATTAGAGAGACTTCGGAGAAGATGATCTGATTCGAAGGAGGATGAAGATGGTGCAAGATAGGCAGAAATCTTATGCGGACAAGAGTAGGACAAATCTTGAGTTTGATATCGGGGACATGGTCTTTGTCAAGGTGTCTCCATTACGGAACGTCGTTCGCTTTGGGTCCGTTAGGAAGTTAGCACCAAGGTTCGTAGGACCGTTTCCTATTAAGGAGAGGATTGGGCAGATGGCGTATAGAGTGGAGTTACCCGAGAGACTTAGTGGTGTACACGATGTATTCCATATATCACATTTGAGGTAATGCTTGCACGAGACCACAGAAGTGGTAAAGCCGAGCTTGTTAAGAGAGGTGGAGACAGAGCGTGATGCGACGATTCGACGAGCTCTTACGTGCATTCTTGGGTCGGAGATTAAGAAGGTGAGGAATCGAGAGGTCAAGCTAGTCAAAGTGCAATGCGGAGACGACGAGAGCAACGCTACTTGGGAGACGGAAGAGAAGATGCGTTCATTGTACCCTTTTCTTTTCGAGGGTATGTCTTTTAATTTCGCCTTTATCCCTTAGCTTGTACTTGTTTTATCTTTAGTATGTCCTCTCGCTAGTATCTTTGACCTTTAGGTAGGGTAGTCCTATGGTTGAAACATGTGTTTGAGACATGTTATGTATGATGGATGCATGTGGATGCAAGTGTTTGCTAGTGGTTTCTCGTGGATGCATTTACACACACTTTAGGCACTAGATCGGCTCAGTCACTTCATATTGCATATTGCATATAAAAGTGTGTGCATATTTATGCTAATGGATGTATAATGGTTGTGCTATCATATGGATGCGGCATTTTGGTGAATGGTTGTGCACGCATGTAGAGGTAATATGTATCGATAGGATTCTTTCGCATACATAATGGACGCATAGCACTATCATAGTTTGCATTAAGGAGGTCAACTGAATCAGTAGACCGCCTGATTTTGCAATAGATAAGGAACATATACACACACTTCTTGCATATGTTCATACGGCATTAGGAATTTTATAAGGACAATGGATGCCTGTGATTGATGGTTGAGCAGATGGTTGTTTGGATGGTAGGATATGCATTCTCCTTAACTTGGAGATTTCGGGGGCGAAATCCTTTAAGGAGGGGAGAATGTAACACCCCGTAATTCTGTTAACACTAATATTCACAAATTAAAGAATAACTAATCTCAAACGGGAGAATTAAGGGAACGGGTTGCACCAGTGTGTTCGTCTCGGAATTCTGGTTGAGATAGAGTCCGAGTTTATGTGAATTGGACTTCGTATGAAGAAGTTATGGCCATTGGAAGTTTTAGAAAATTCAAAACAGATTGCAGAAAATTCAAATTTCGGAGTCAGACAGGCTGGGCGGGAAAATTCCCGCCAGGGCCAGGTCGACCATTGGGTCGACCTACCCTGACCAGGTCGACCATAGGGTCGACCTGGGGGTCGACTGGCCCCCCTGGGCAGATTTGTTTTATGACATGTTGATGACTTGATGCTGACTCATTAGGGTTTCTGATATGCTCTGATTGGCTGGGATTAATTCTGGGTTGATCGGACGGCTTAAACTAATACTAAACTCTATAAAAACACCTATAGACTCAAACTCTAAAATCGAAATAAAAATTAGATTCATGGCCTCCATGTCGTCACCTAGCAACTCAGCATAGCCGCCACCAATTAGAGAGGAAGAAAGCTAATCTAATTCAATTCTTTTCAACTTAAACAATGAATCTTCTTCAAGGGAAAGCTATTACAACTTCAGAACTCAGAACTCAGAATTCATAACTCAAGACCTTCTTTGAGTTGTGAGTTCGATAATTTTAATAAAATAATTAGCAAATTAATTGGATTGAGTTATGATGTGGACTATTTGGATATGATGTGAATTATTGACCGCATGTTATTATTCATGTAGTAAAATTGTGATGTTTATGTTGTAAATTCTATGATGTTATCTTGTAAAGTTGTGATCATCTATGTTGTAATCGAATCACCATGTTGTTCATATGCTAGTTTGGGTATGTTGATTCATATGATAAATCATAAGTATGTATGCAAGTTTAGATTTTTATTAAAACATGAATCATATGCAAGTTGGGGAAAATTATATGTATAACCTTATATGCTTCATGACATCTATTTTAGATCTAAAGTTAGGCTATGACATGTGTGAGTTATATGCCAAATTCTACATGCTAGTTTACATGTTTAAATGTAAGTTTACACCATTGTTATGTTGCATAAATCACATATGCAAGTTTATATGAAAATATTAGTTTGGAATATGAATCATGTCATGCAAGTTTGTGGTTATTGCCTATGCAAGTTTACACCTTTAGATGTAGATCTATGACATACATGATTTATGCAAGTTTGTGACCATTATCTCAATAATTTCACACCTTTAGATTTGGGTCTATGACATATGTAGTTTTATGCAAGTTGTAACTTTGGCCTATGAAAGTTTTAGATGTAGAACATCATTCACACATGCAAGTTCACCCCTTATGTTTAGATCTAGTTTTAATTATATGTATGTTGTGATGTTTTCTCTTTATTCCATGAGTTAGACTATTCGAGTCTAACGTATATTTTACGTTAAAACGAATAAACATACAACATGGGGTAAAAAGGGAATAATATTAAAACATTTAATTGGCATAGATACCTTAAAAGGCATAAAATAAATTGTGATGAAAATTGGTATGATTTTACATACCATAAATTGATGGACATAATTGAGTCAATTATGGCCATAGTTAAATTTGGAATTAATTGATAATTTGAATAGGGAAAGTAATTCAAATTGGGGGATGATTAATTAGGAGTAATTAGTTGTCTAAGACACGACGTTAGGCTCTTTTGTGGTGTAAGACTGCCCGGACCCGCCCGGCAAATCCAGCTGCCACAAATGCCAGTCTAATGTGGGAGGTTTTAGGCATAAATTAAATACATAACAAATGTAAAGACGCGAGGTTAGGCTCTTTTGTGGTGTAAGACTGCCCGGACCCGCCTGGCAAATCCAGCTGCCACAAATGCCAGTCTAATGTGAGAGGTCTTTATAAGTTTACGGTCTTAATGAATTAAGAAACACTTAACCAGATAAACATGTAGTGGGACATGAGGGGGTTAAGTGGGTGCCTTGGGTGGCATGTGGAATCTAGTGGGTGCCTTGGGTGGCATTTGAAATACGATTAGAAATACTTGACAAAAATTGAAACATGTAAGTGAACAAGGATAAGAAGTGGGTTAAGTGGGATGTACTAGAGGGGACCAAGCTTAGGTGGATAGCTTATGTCAAGCAATGGGGGCCCGTTTCAACCAGTAACCCATACGTATCTTTGTGGGCTCGACCCAAGTCGAGGACGGGACACGCATACTGGGCTTGACTGTAAGAGGCCAAACCGGGTTAGCGGTGGCAATGCAAGTCCAACGGGTTCATATGCGTGTGTGGACCCAGGCTGGTAGGTAAGACGTTGTTGGATCGTGTAGGTATAAGTCGTACATTATTTGTGGTATCGGGTTGCCACTTTGGGGAGTGATACACCCCACTGTGAGGCCGGCACGTGTATCTACGAGTTAGGGAGCCGATCGCTTGGGGGTAGTGGGTACACCTAGTGGAGATAGGGGCAGGCGGCACCTATGAAGGCATCTAGCGGTGCATGAAACTACCATTATCATTATTTAAGTCTGTAGGCGGGATCAACCTTAGGGTGACTAGTGGTGGTGCAGTATAGCAATTATCTTATAGTGTTGGTGTAGTTTAGTAATTTTCTTATAGTGGGTTAGGGGCACTTTAACGATATCGTTGTTCATCTTGTTTCCTTGTTTACTCTGCCATACTCAATGGTTCATGGTCATTTCCTGATTTTCCAACTTATGCATTAGCCTAGTTACTTTGGTAATTATATTGTTAAAGTTATCGCACTCGCCAAACTTTATGTCTGACCCCCTTTGTTTCCTCCTCTTTTCTGCCTCCCCACCAAGTGCTCAGGTTGGAACTAGCACCAGTGGAGGTTGATTTTGGACAACTGTGCTTCTTGCTTTTAGAAGATTGCTTGGATCGCTGAAGTAAAGTTCAGCATCTCTTTTATTTATGGCTATTTTGTATTAGGGGTTATGTCTTTCAATTTATGTACTTTGATTTAGTCAAGATGGATATTATGTACTTTGACTCGGATTTTTGATGATGTAATCAAACTTATTTGTTTACTGCTGCAATGAATAAAAATTTTAAAGTTTTAGTACTGTTTATATCTGTCTTGTTGTTAAGTTTCTGTTCTATACACACTTAAAATGCTCCATAGAAGTTAATGCATTCCCATTGTGAGTGACATTAATGGACGTGGGGTGTTACACAAACCTTAGTTAAAGAAGAACTAAGTAAACAAGCCTTAGTTAATGAGAACTAAGTAACCAAACCTTAGTTAACGAGAACTAAGTAACAAACCTTAGTTAAAAGAAACTAAGTAATAAACCTTAGTTAGAGGAAACTAAGTATTAAGCAAATAAGTTGGATATAAATTGTAAAGTGATAATGTGTTGTCTATTAAGGAAGATGACATAAGTTATATGAATAACATAACAAGAGATTGGTTGAGTTGAGTAATTCTCTGAGCGTCAATCTGATGTTGATCTCGGTCTTCGGGATTGACACTTAGGGCGTTATTCTCTTACTAATGCAAATATGAACGATAAAGAGAACTTGTCAGTAAACCTTAGTTAAGGGAACTAAGTAGACAATGATTAAGAGAACTAAGTATTAAACCTTAGTTAAGAAGACGAACGATTATGAAAATCACGTAGAAAACCTTAGTTAAGAGATCTAAGTATCAAACCTTAGTTAAGAGAACTAAGTAAACAACGTGCTTGAACCAGTCCAGATATAGGATGAATAACCAAACACGGTAGATCATCGCTAAGCCGTAGAATACGAGGAGGAGCGAACCTCCATCTAGAAATTCTTGTAGGCTCCTACAGACTAGGATATGAAGCACGCGGCTTCAGGGGATGCGTAGTAGGGTACTCTTGGTATCCCTCTGTGAGAATGCAGATGATCCACCTGAGCTCACAGAGGTTAGGTTTGCACGGTTACAAACCAAGAGTATGCCTTGATTGCAATGATTAGGAGGCAACCTAAAGACTAGGATGGACCAGCATGAGTCGACGAGACCATTTAGTGCACTGTGATAGCAACTCGTCATCTACCTACCATCTTCAGTCAGTACGAAAAGCGGAAAGGCAGAGAACTCCAAAAGACCATATACTTGCTATCTAGTTATGGGTGAGGTAAGGCCAATAGGGAAGGGCATAGAGCGACAGGCAGTTGTGCCAGGGAAAGTTCTCATTCTTGATTTTCATGGGTGCCTTTCGTTTGTTAGTTGAGGGAGGGGTCTAATGAGACCATAGCCACTGTAAAGGCAGACCTTAGCATCTGCATCGGCAGATAGCTTAAAGCTCCCGACCGAGTTCTGTGTTTCTGGATTAGCCCTGCCACGGGATTCGGGTTCGCACATAAAGAGAACATGTGCAAGTAGACAGTAAGTACAATTGACGATACGTATGTGGGAAAAAGACTAGGTACATACACATCGCTCAGGGTGGTGTATCGTAGACTAGGGGGCATTACTCGATGACGGAACCTAGTAGAACCTAGGGTGGCGGTCCAAACGCTTACGTAATATAGTAATGAAGGTTCTATGCAGACGTAGCGTTGGTATACACATACATATATACATGAGATTCTGTATGACATGTGGCATTGGATAAGGGACTGCGTACATACGGAGGAGACCATGCGAGTGGGATATACCTTAGTTGGGGGTAGCTACATATACACTATATTAGGTTGATCTACTAGGGAGTAGATGGGTGCGACGTGAGTACATGCCATAAGGGCTATCAGCACAAATAACCTAATAAACAAGAAAATGTAATAAACCGGTATATGTAAGGTTATTCAACATTTGTAGTTTAAACCCATTCACACAGAACTTATGTTCTGACCCCCTCCTCATTACATACTCGCAGGTTAGGTAATGACAGGGATATGATAGCTTGGGATACTTAACGCGATATGTTTAATAAGGTAAAGCTATATTATAATTACAACATATTTTATTCCTTCCGCTGTGAGATGCTTTACGAGTTCTGACATGTTTCTTTATCTATGTCTTTTCTACAGGATACCAAGAAAAACAGCTCGGGTCTCGATGGATTGGAATTTTGAAAAAAAAAATTCGGTCCATCGGAACCCGGCTTGTTACATGCTGTGTTTCATAGTTTAAACTTCTAATGGTAACAAGTTTTTATATTGTTTACCCACTTATGGACATCATGTGCACATTTATATAAGAGGATGTGGTGCTAATACATATGTTATGAAATGATATAGAAGGGTAGTTAGTTTGATCATCGTCGAAAACACAACTGGTCTTTGAGTGTATATGATGTGCGATAGTTCAAAATTCTAATGATAACAAGTTTTTATATTGTTTACCCACTTATGGACGTCATGTGCACATTTAAACAAGAGGATGTGGTGCTAATACATATGTTATGAAATGATATCACCTTGCAGCACAATGTCTAACAAAAAGAACTCTGGAAAATCAAATCCTGGTGGTTTTGGCATCCCCCGAAAGAAGAAAATGTTCACTTTGTAACCGTCTCTCATTGCTTCACAAGATGAAGTAAACGCCATTCTTGATAGCTTTGGCATGTCTGGCATAGACGCCATTGCTGCTACTGCTCATGACACTTTTAAAAATCCGCCAGATTGGTGTTTTGCATATTCTGGTATTCACATTTGGCATGGGGCTTCTTCCATTTCCCAACATTTATATCTAGGCTTCTGCATGACTAAAGAGTTCCTCCCATTCAGCTTTCGTTGAACACTTATACTTTATTCTTATGCCTGGAAATTTTGGCACTTGAATCAGGCCAGGCTTCTCTCAGCCCCAATCTCGTTCTTTATTTGTTGTGTTTTTCTAAAGGAGCAGATTCTCCGATATTATGTGCTAATCCGATAAAGAAATTGATCAGCGATAGTATCAACAAATATATGCCTTGGGAAGATAATTTCTATATATTAGGTGACCTCTTGGAATCTCGGGCAACTTTGCTGATGTTGGTAAGCTTTATGCGTTTACAAAACAAATACGTCATCCCCATGATTTATCTAATTTTTCTTCCTTTTAGATCCTATTTCTACGAAGATAGATTTATTGAACGGGGAGGCCAGAGCTGTCGAAATTATCTTTAAAAAGGATGAACAATTGGGCGCCAATCATCCTTGTTAACCTTAAACAAGCTTTGCCAATATAGCCTTCTTCCTGATGGGCAAAAGATCTTGGCGCAGCCACCCATTCATTTTTCTAGTTCCAAACACTTGACCCCTGGTTCCCATTCATTTTGTACATCATCTCCTTTATTTTCAGGTACATCGGGTAAAGTCATTTGATTCCTTTTCACCTACGTTTTTAGGTTTCGGATTTCTTATTCTTGTGTTCATATCTAGTTAGGTACCTACACTTATGAAGACTTATCCCATAGATGCGTTAAACTAGTCTAATGCTGAGGGTAGAAAAAGATTTGTCGAAGCTACCACAGAACCTCCATCCAAAAGACCAAAGTTTGACCTTTCTACATCTTCTTCCAAGGAGTTTATTGCCACAATCGCTGAGCAGGGAAATCCAAGTCCTATAGTTCCTTGTGTCGATCCTGTCATTGACATTGCTTCTTTTCCTGAAGATTTTTCTAGAAGCAAGCTTGCAGTTCATGGTTCACCGGCGAATCCTCCTTTTACGCTAGATATAAAAGAACATGGTTTAATCTCTCCTTATCCCCAACACATCAGTTTTCCAAGGCATTCTTCGAATCTGCAAGGCTCGCTCTTTCTTCCCCCTAAGTTACTGATACTTCACTACCTTCCAATTCTTTATACTGGGAAGGTTTTTATCAATATATTGTCAATCAACAACTTTCGGTATAGATCTTTCCTTATTAATAATTCTTTCATCTTTGATTCCACATAAAGGAAAATTTTCTTTTATTTTCTTTTTAGATAATCAAAAATTGTCTCTTACCCCAATCAGCACCTTCTTTATCTTCTACCGAGGTCACCCAAGTTAGGGAAGAAAAAAAGGCTTTGAAAGCTAAAATTGATGTTTTATCTAAAGAAGAGGAACTAAGTGATGAGTGTGAGAGGTTGAAGGCTTCTCTCGAGAGGGATGAAGCAGATCTAGAAAAGGAAAGGCATGACAAAGATCTTTTATTGGATCAAGTCTCAATCCTTAAGAGTCAACAGGCAGAGTGGTGGCCGATCATGCTGGCGAGTGGAAAAAGAGGGGCGAAAAGTTTTCTATCATGGCGTGAATATTACGAAGGTAACTAAGTGATGAGGCCAATAATAGGATCTCTGAGTTACTAACAGATTATCTACCTAAGGTAAATACGGAATATTACGAAGAAGCCTTATTTCTTTCTTTTTCTGACAACTTTCAAAAAATTCCCGAAATGGAATTCACTTCCGTCCATCCTTCTATCTCAGATAAGGTCATGGAAAGGATCGCCTTGGCCAAACAGATAGTTGAAGTGTCAAAGATGAATAAGCTCAAACCTGAAGACTTTTCTATATTGACGATTTGCCCGATGATTCTGATCAGGAGGAAGAAGACATTGATGTCGTCGATGACGAGGAAGGGAATAATGATGATGGTGATACATATGGCACTGATTTTGGCGGTGGAAGTCGTCATGGTGATTTAGATAAAGATGGTTATAATCCCGCTCCTACCACTTGAAGTTCTCATGCCTTTGAAGGAACATATCATGATTCTTCAGGTGCTTTTACCGATCCGAACCCGAAGAAGTTTTTCACTAATGGGGGGAGCTCTTCTGGATCAGAGGGAGTAAACCGACCTGTTCAGGCCGATATCCCAGCTTCTCAGGTATGGCTATTGCTTGTTAAATTGTTTCCTATCTTCTTAAGCTTATGGTAATATGTCTTCTATAGTGTTATATAGATGAGAAAAAGTCTTGTCTCTTAATATAAAGCATAATTAGATAAGAAATAGAGAGAAATTACTACGTTCCAATTAGAGCATAAAAGAATGTTGAAAGATTATAATGTCCTATCGCAAAAGTATCATGATCTTCACATGAGTGCTTCTAAACTTATGTTTTATAAAGAACATAAGGTGGTGCCAAAACTGAGAAAAGCTCGCATTCAAAGGGAGGAATCTCTTGAAGTGAATAAGGAGTTAATAACGTTATCTTGGATGCTAATTGAGGATAGAGATATTTTAGTAGAGGTTTTGCATAAATTATACAATCGATTCTCAATGACTGACTTCTCCTTCTCAGGACATCACAGTGGTGGGTTGCTCTGACGTCTCCATCGACGTTATTTGGATGACTTCGTGACCGACCCTCATCCGAGGGAATGTTGGAGCCTGCCACGGGTTTTTTTAATCCCGAGAAACCTACCTTTAGAGAAACTTGTATGCAACAAGGATAGATTTGTAATGAACTGTTTAAAATGAAGATCATGTATGAACAAGGAGAAAAACTTGTAAGACTTAGTGTTGTGGATATGTACTCATGACAATGACTTTTCTTTTTGGAGCTACTAATCTTTACCTTTGTGTTATGAAAGAACCTTGTTTTTCATGAAGATGTGTTACATTCATTATCTAGACTAAAAAATGAATTCTAACAGATTCCTTGCATAGATTTGGAAGGAAACGTTTTCTAGGAGAGCTTATGCACATTTATGTAGAACACCCTTAACTCTCCTTTAACTTCTTGGGCAAAGATCGAGAGATGATTTTAAAATGACTGAGGATTGAGCACGCTAAATTAATATACAAATAATAGATGTATTGATGAGCAAGCTTAAGTCTTTGTAACTTGTGGATGCATGACTACCAATATAATCAAATATTTGTTCGGATGTGGCCTTTTGTAGTAATCTTTTCTCAAAAACTTCATTGTTATTCCTGCTAGTAGAACTTTATTCATAATCACGTCTTTCTTTATGAGTTAAAAAATCAACATGAAACCTTCCCAACTAGGGATGAGTTACTGATGGCAACCTAGGAGGGTGGTATTCTAGGAAAGGGTTGTTCTATGTCCCGAGAAAGTTATTTCGGAATTTAACCATCAAGCACTTGAATGAAAAGGTGGACACTTTACAGAATCAATTAGAGGAAAAGAATAGAATTTTTCTTGGACTAAAGATGTAACAACCCGGAAATTCTGAGCCAATTTAAATTTTTTATTTTGGCAATTTTAATGAATTTTGAATATTTAAAATGAATTATTTTAAATAATAACGACAAGAAATTTATTTTGAATAGAATTAGAACGTATATATTTATATAGATCGTTGTTATAATATAATTATTTTATTTTAAATATAAAACGAACTGAAAATGGCATCATAGTATGAAATTTTGATTTCAAAGTTCAAATGAATGTACAGGATTGAAATAAACCGGATTTTAGTGAAACCAAGAAAATTAGAATCTATTTGAAAATATCTTTCCAACGAATCCGAAAAATCAATATTTCATAGTGGGAATAAAAAGTTATGTCCAGTTGAAAATTCAGAATAGTCCCCATGGAATTCTAGCCCTTAAAAATGGAAATTTTGCAAGCGACCTCTGTTTCCAACGAAACCACTTTTGTTGGATCTGGGATGTCGAATTATTGCTAGATTCCAAAATTCATAATTTTTCGAATCAATATGTGAGCGTGGCGAAGTAAAACGTGTTTTGACAGTTTCAGTCAATTTCGATCGACCAGAAAATGGCCATTTTTCAAACGATCTCAAAATTTGACGAAATTAGTTCTGATTAGGACCGTATCATCAATACGAAGCTAGAAAATATTTTTTTGGGAAATTTTAAAGTCCGTATGGGGCCCCGATAAATTGAAATGCGCGTTCAAATTCTATATATAGATTTATATTTTGATTTTGACGGAAACCGATCGAAACAACCAAACTAGCTTACGATACATACCCCATTATGTTCGGAAAGGGGGTAATTAGCTAGGGACGACAGTCGGTGGGTTTGATTTCGAGTTTAAAATAAAAAGGTACTTTTGAAATTAATTTAAATAAAAAAATATCTCCCTCCCTCTCTACACTCTCTCAGGCCCCCCTGTTTACTTTTTCAATTGCAAAAAAAGAAAAAGGGAGATAGACGAGGGGGGAAAACCGCCGCCCTCCACCGCCGTGCCCCGGCGCCGCACCCTCCCTCTCTCCTCCTCCAATGTTCCCTCACCTCCTCCCGTATCGCGAGCCCCATTCCTCAAATCGAATGCAGCCCCTCCTCCCCGAGGCCTAAACCACCGCACCCTCCCTCTCTTCTCCTCCACCGCCCCCTCTGTCTCCTCCTCCCTCCCCGCGCAATCTCTCTCTCCTCTTTCTCCAGCATGAAAACCCTCGTCCATCAAAGAACAGTATGTTTTCTTTATTTAATTAATTTATTTTCAATATAATTAGTGTTAAAAATCAGATCCTTTGTATGTAATAAAATAAAGGTCAGATTTTTATATAGAAAATGGTAATGAAAGGATTCGGTTTTCATGAAGAAAATAGCAATGTAAATATATGATCTTCAAGTTATAAAATATAGGATTTTTCTTTTTAGAAAGCTTTGATTTTTAATGCATGAAAATTTACATTTTTACTATGAAAAAGATTTTATTTTTAAATAAAGATAGATTGTATTTTTAAATAAAGAAAGGTCATATTTTTAAATAAAGAAAGATTTTATTTTTAAATAAAGAAAGGTCATATTTTTAAGTAAAGAAAGGTTTAGATTTTTATATATAGACGGACGAGATTTTTACATATATGAAGTGCCGATAAAAATACGATTTTTATATATTAAAGAATATAAAAATGTGATTTTTATATATGTAGCGAATTAAAAATATGATTTTTATTATTTGGGGTGGCGAAATAAAAATACGATTTTTATTTAAATAACTTCATTTTAAAAATTAGATTTTTATACGAATAGTACAAGAATAAAAATGGTATTTTTAATGTATACCACGTGAAACAGATATCCTTGGAAACACGACAAAGATTTCCTACATATGAAGAGTCGCGGTGTTTGATTAGCTTTTAGGTGAGAACTCTTTAATTTATTTCTAGTTTGAAATATATATTAGGATGTAGACGATGCTTAGAAGCAACCGACACCCATCGTCCACAGAACATGGATGGCTTGTTTGTTTGATTGATGTGTTGTGAAAAATGATTGTGTGTAGTGGAATGAAATAAATTATTTTATGGTTAAAAATATAATTTTTAACGTGTATATAAAATAAATAGTTATAAACAAATTGGACGATTAGTTTATGTACACACATTAGACTGATATGGATTGGGACGATAAATTTTACACATCGTCCAACTGCACAAATAAAACCTATGTTTGATTGTTTGAAAACCCCACACGGGTGTTGGGATGAAATTGGCCATACACTAGTCCCAAAATTAGCTGTATGTCGATTGATTGATTGATAGGCTGTTATAAGCGTTAAATATTTATATTTAATGCTAATGCAGTTGTGTGGTGCACTTTGGATGATGGTTGATTATTTAACGTTGCTATTATATACATGTGTTGTAGGGAATCCATATAAATAACATTATATGGTAATTGATTGGGCCTCATTCCAATTGGGAAAATAAGGAATATTATAGAATAAAAATTCATGTGTTGAATAAAGTAAAAATTCATGTGTTGAATAAAGTAAAAATTCATGTGTTGAACAGATTAAATTCATGTGTTGATCAAAATATAAATTCTTGTGTTGAAAAAAATATATATTCATGTGTTGAATAAAAATATATATTCATGTGTAGAAGAAAATATTCATTTGTTGAATAGAATAACGAAGTTATTGAAATATATAAAGCCGTGTTGGTTAGATATGCGCCATTTTGACACGAACGATATTTATATCGATTATATTTGTTTTTATGATGATTATAGAAAAGGAAGTGATTTCAAAATATAACATTTTGAAAATATTATCATTTGTATATCGATGATGTGGAATATTCAATTTTGATTCAAAATTGAGTATGAAGCTGAAATCGTTTCGAAAATGAATTTAAAACGGTTTTTAAAATACATTTTGAAAGGAAATCGATGAATATATATAATATATATATTATATATATAATGGCCTGAATAGAACGCACCGCGCTGCGGTAGTTCGCGAATTTCGACCATTGACTTCGAATGGATATTACGGGAGATCCGACCATCGGATTCTCCAAAAACCGGAACCGTTGGGTTCGTATCGAAAAGCGCTTTCTAACGAATATTAGAGATTTGAAATCTAATGGTTGGATTTGGAATTATGTCCAAATCAAATTTGGAAAAGGTCACTGTAAGTGCAGTTCGATGGTCGTTGATGGAAATCGACTGTATGGGCCTTGATAAAATTATTAAAAATAGTAATAATTTATGTAAATCATAAGAAATGTTTTGGAAAGAATTGGGATGAAAAACTCCATATTTGAAAAGATAAAAATAGATTTTTATCAAAATGAACTAGTTTTGAACTAGAATTACAATCCATTTATTTTTGAAATAAATAAATTGGATTTGAAAGGGTTTTAAAAGTAACCAGAATTTCCAATAATTGAATTGGAATGGAACTGAATTGAAATTGTCTTTGGAATATTTCGATGTTGGATTTCGTGGTTATATAGATATTGTTATGGAAATTTGAAAGATATATTTATATCATTATTTCCAATACGATATTTGTTGGTCGTAGAATTTGATATTGAATATAAGCCAATATATTTTCTATTCAGAGCCTTGTATTTAATATCAAATGGGAATTGGGTTTATCGTGAACTGTGTTTTAACGACATTTGTTCTTTAACCCGATTTATAGTGAAATGTGATATGGAATTTATAAATCTTTTGTTAAGATTTTAAGGAGGTTTTCCAAAGTAACGTTTTCCAGTTTAATTAAATAAATTGGAATGGAATGGAATGTGATTTCGGGTTTATCGTGAACCGTGCTTTAAATGACATTGGTTCTTTAACCCAGTTAAAGACCAGATATGATTTCCCAAGTTAAACAATCATTAATATTGATTTTTGGGAAGATTAAAACCAAGTGAAATTTTAATGAATATTTAATTAGATTGAAATGATCGAGAATGGAGTATCACCAGTTTTGCTCCAAGCAATAGTTAAATCTTTAATTAGATTTGAACGTGAAATGGTAATTGAATTTACCAATAACACCGTGGTGTTAGATATGAAGTATTACCAGTTTTACTTCATGGGATGAATAGGTTGGGATTGGGAAATTAAAACAATTGATTACTTTGGTAAGGTTCGTTAATCCCGACTAGTTTGGATAAACCATAATTTGGTTTGAATTGATATTCAAAATAAGATTAAAGAATAAATTTAAGGAATTTATCTTTGATAAAATTAATGGGAACCTTTCCCAAAGTATAAGAATATTTGAATAAAAGAATATTCTGAATTGGAATGAGGCATATGTTGTGTTTGTGTAACACTTGTTTATTATATACGTGGGTTATTCAGAAAGACCGGGTTTATCCCATTCTGAATAACTAATTCGACGATGTGTCAAGGATGAAGACTGTGGTTGAAAACCGGAGGTCTTCAGGTCGTTTGGGTGATTACTGACGATCTTGGTTGGGACGTACACCCAAAAGGAGGGAATCAGTTAGTGGTCGTCCAGACGTACTTGGAGATCGATGGATATGCAAGGTACAAGGTGCCTCCGGTTTCGTTCAGACCCAGAACGGACTTGTAAATGACTGTGTGTCTGATATTGGATTTTATTCTGTGTGATTGGTTTCTATTAAACATATATCTGTTTGGCGGCGGAGAATTTATTCTCTTGCTTAACGCCCTTCTCTGAGACGTATGAGCTCCAAGGTTATATATTGACGGATATCAATCGCATGGAGTGAATTGCCTGTGTGGTATGCCTAAGTGGCAAATGATCAAGGCTTTTGTTGAATAGTGGAGTCTTGTGGTTGATGATCAAAGCACGACCTGTGTCGCATAGCTTTGTGTAGCGTTGATTCGTGAGCCTCACACCCCGGTTGTGAACTAGAAACGGGAGAGGACATCAGGGAGGGCATGCGTCTCTTTATAACTAGAAGTGGCGTCAGTGGTTTTACACGCCCTGACGAGTTTGACTTATGTGGTTGTTGGATTGTGAGGCGCCTCGGATATATCGGTGACTATGTGGAGCCAATGGAGTCATAGGACTCATTTACACCCCAAAGTGCGTGGAAACGCAGTGTTCAGGCATTTTAATCCACATCGGTGGACCGGCCCTGACGATCCAAAGGCTTGACTGAGTACTTTCCTGAGACTCGGGCTGGACAGTCTCGAATTCGATGAGGACTATCGTTTGCCTCGGTTCACAGGTGGAAATCCAATTTCCAAATACGACATCGTGCGGTTTTGATTGTATACCTACATATGGTGACATAGTGGTATGAGGCACTTACGCCGTCTATGATTGATACTTATGATTGAATTTTTTTGGACACTATAAATTATAGTAATAATAAAAGATGAAATTTAGCGTATCAAGCATTCTTTGGCTATTATAAGGTAAAACCCTATCCTCCGGCTTGCGTTGCATTGTGTGATGGGACCTGGGGCTTATAATAGCTTCATTGTTCTTTATTTAGCATTACGTTGTTGTTTTATGCACTTGTATTCTCGGGAGGAAACCCATTCCGTGTTATACGGCGTGGTCCCTTGATTTACCTAACTTTAAAATAAAGATTAATAACTGTTTTAGTTCTTGCACTAGTCACATTACTGACCAGTTGTTTATTGTTTTAACCTAAACTCAGGGTGCCCTTATTTTCCGCACGGGCAGCCAGTAGTTTTGGTTTTGCATATTTATATTCACAGGATCCTGGTTTACAGCTGGAATGATATTCAAAAAGCTCTGTATCCGTATTTTCCTTTCAGTTGTGTTTCGTATTATTTTCCGCTGCCATGTAATTTATTGTAATCTCTAATATTTATCGAATGTATTTTGTTCATTCATACTCTATATATTCTTGTAATCTGATGAAATTGTTGTAATATACAATGAAATGTTCTTCTATTTGTGTTCTGATTCGTCTTGTCCTCAGTACAATCCGGGCTTTCTTTACCGGAGAAGTTCGGGTCGTTATAGCTTGGTATCAGAGCTTTGGTTTACAGAGCTCGAGAACAAGACATTAGAACCGAACGAAAGAATTCATCGGAGATTGGATTAGTGATATACAATGAGAATGACTCGTTAGAGATGGGATCAGTAGTATCCTAGAACAGTTGTGAAGAGTGATGTTTTTAAAATAAAATTGAAAACAAGCCTTGTTTTGAAAATTTAAACTTTATTATACGTATTTGAATATTTATTTTAAATTGATTTGGACAATCAAGTATATAAAGATTTTTCATATACGTCTGATCCATGTGTATACGAAGTTTTAGTATACTGGATAGATATAGAAACGCACTGCAGTCACCCGGGAATGATTCTGATGATGGGTACCCATCATCAGTGTTGTGTTCGAGTTTCGAAAGTAGGATAACTATATATTTCCAATTGACTGGTGTGAGAACCAAAACTAGATAGGGCTTATTGTTGTGACTTGGCATCAAAAACATGATTTTCTGTATATATATATATATATCAAAATTATGAATTTCAAACGCTAATTAAATAATTGATTGCTGGTTGTGTTGTTTGATTATAGTTTGATTAATTAAATGTTGAACCTTTAGCCATATTGAACCAAATAGTGAATTGTATTGAAAATTAGTCACATTTGCATGCATATACATGTACTTACATTAAACAGGTCATAGCAAGGAGGCTCGAGGAGAGGAATAAAATTGTTTGCCCGACAAATAGGTACATGTTTATTGTATTTCTTGGGTTTTTGATGATTTTATGAGCCGATTGGTTAGCCGCTTGGCTGTTTCTTTTCCTTTTTGGATTAGTGAGGGCCATGAGAGGCTATTTGAAATATCCCAAAGCTCCCAGTTCAGGGGAGGTAATGGCGAAATTTTTCAAAAATTTAGGGTGTTAGCCAAATTTTTGAAAAAATTGAAAAGTTCTTAGAAACAGAAAAATTGAAGAACTTAAGCCTTAACGAAAATAATGAAAGTTGAGTTGGTTAGTTAAACAACTTTCAGCTTTGTAACACCCCACCTCCGTTAGGGTCACTCACAAAGGGAATGCACTAGCTTTGGTGTAGCATTATCTAGGTAAACATACACAGAAATATTACAAGACAGAACATATAAAACAGCGGAAGAAGAACCAAATTTCATTGCTTTAAAATCTAGAAAGGTCTAAAGCCTTTTACATCAAAATGCTATTAAATCCATTTCATCGAAATCTGTCTTACAATAGTAAAGAAGCATAAAACCATAAATCATTCCCCAAGTAAAACAGCAAAGAAAGCCATAGCCAAGAGAAATCCAAGTAGTACATGAAAGAGCCTTGGAGCTTGGTAAGATCCGAACTAAGTTGTATTCCCACCCTGCGAACCTGGGGGGGGGGGGAACGAAAGAAAAAGAGGCGAAACAAACTGGGTCAGTCATAAAGACTGAGTAAGTCCTAGTGGCTTTCAACATAAAAATAGGTGAAGATAATATGGCATGAATAAACTGAAAGTAAACATAAGCATGATGACAAGGTAAGCTACAGGCACGATGAATCAAGTATAACATTGCAAGGTTTATATTAAGTATAACATCGCAAGATTTCTAAGCTTCACCATTCCACTATTTTCTTTGATTTCCTATATTCTCTGCACCAACTGTACTTGTATCCCAACCCGTATCATCCTTTCCATGTATATGTACAGTCCCTTGCCGTATATCGTACGGGTTTCATCACGTATTTCTATACTACTTCAACGTAGTGCCACCATTCTTGAAATCGTTTGGACTGCCACCCTTGTTCTGGCTAGGTTTCCTTATCATGATCTATCGTGTGTTCAACTAGGATTTATGCCACCTAGGACCACTAGGGATTATGCTACCTATTGAACGTTTTCTAGATTCGATTAAGGTTTATGCCACCTAGGACCACTAGGGATTATGCTACCTAACGAATTCCACGTAACGATCTATTAGTCGATCGACTCCATATAAGTCCTAGCTCGTTCATGTGTTTGTGTCATACGGCCCAATCACGAAATGTAGTTACCTGTGCTAGGTCCACCATAGGGTGTATCAAGCCCTATGGTGCCAACCATTAACACGAATCAAGCACGCACAGTGTAAACCTACTGGTGCCTAATGCCTGCTTTTTCAACTCCGGACTACGTGCACGACCATAGTCCGCCTGAACCTACAATGGCGCACCAACTCAGCCGTCGTTCTATTCGCTTACAATCAGCCCAGTAATCGTGCCCCACCCTGCCTAGTTCCAGGGTACCGTGATACATCTAGTGGGTTACTGCTGAAAAGGACCGCGCAACTAGGATTTCCGTTCAGTAGGTTAAGTGTTGTCATTTAAATTCGAGACTTAACCCCATCAGTCTAGCATGTCAAGTTGGTTAAGTGTTGTCATTCAAGTTCGTGACTTAACCCGCTTACGTGTCATGTCAAATTGGCTAAATGTTGCCGTTCAAGATCATGACTTAGCCCTATGAATCATCTGTCAAGTTGGTTAAGTATATTCAAGCGGTTCATGACTTAACCCTATCAAATCATCGTGTCAAATTGGTTAAGTATATTCAAGCGGTTCATGACTTAACCCTATCAAATCATCATGTCAAATTGGTTAAGTATATTCAAATGGTTCGTGACTTAACCCTATCAAATCATCGTGTCAAATTGGTTAAGTATATTCAAGCGGTTCATGACTTAACCCTATCAAATCATCGTGTCAAATTGGTTAAGTATATTCAAGCGGTTCATGACTTTACCCACCCATTGGTCTGATTAACTGTTACGTTGGTTAAGCCTACACTTGTAAGTTTTACATGTTCTTAACTCATACCCGTTAGGTTTACATTTACATGTTAAATTTCCATGTTATCCCACCTAACCCTCTAACCATACCCACGTCTTATTATGGTTATTATTCCTTAATTCATTCATTATGACGAACGAATCATGACCTCTCACATTAGACCGTGCACTTTGTGGCAACTGGATTTGCTGGGCGGTTCCGGGCAGATTTACACCCCAAACTGAGTCTAACCTCGTGTCATAAATCGTTACGCCTACAATTCGACCTTTGACCTCTCGCATTAGACTGACACTTTGTGGCTACTGGATTTGCCGGGCGGTTCCGGGTAGATTTACACCACAAACTGAGTCTAACCTTGTATCAAAGGTTCATTAATGGTCATATTACCCCCAAAACCCCAATGTCAGTTCACGTGATTAACATATAGAAATATTCATGTTCGTGTTCAAGTCAATTATCCAATACACAGTCATTTTCATGTTTCAAATTCCCAACTTTACATATTAATAAACATATGCCCAAGTTCCAAAATTACATGCCAATATATATATATATATATATATATATGGATATATATACCCAATTCTAGTCAGTTTACATATCTCCAATTCTTGCCTATTTACATGTATGCCAAGTTTATGCTATTTCACCCATATCGAGTTCTTGCCAAAATTGCATGTATCATGCCCAAATAAACCTAAATCATGAGTCATGATGTAGTTATCCCAAATTGTAATCTTTTTATTACAACACACGCCAACTACCCAAGTTCATAATACATATTTATGTCAATTATCAAATTTACAATCACTTTTATATTCAAATCCCCAATTCTACATATGCCCAATCATAAGCCAAATCTTTTGATTTAATTTACATAGGCCCGAACTCGTGGTTTAATTTACATGCCAAATTACATACATGTTATATATACCAAATCTCATGTTACATTACATAGATCCTATTTGTGCCAAATTCCATGTATATAATATTTATGCAAATTTGTTCATAACAAGATTATACCAAAATTTACAGATCAAGCCCAAACTTGCAAATACAATGATAATATCCAATTTCATGTTGCAAATTATTACATCATGTTCATAAGGGCAATAATCCCATAATTCCCCCGTATACATATCATACGCAAATCGCGATTTTAGGCCAAGGTCCGAAATTGACCAAGGTTCATGAAAAGAAAATAAACTGGGGGAGATAGAAATTTAATAAAAAAATGAGATAAGAGGAAAACATCATCATAGGCATGAATATTACAACTTGATGATAACGTCATCACAAATTAAGAAAACTGCTGAATATATCATAAACTTGTCATGAACATAAAGATAGACAAGTCCCAAAACCGAAGATTCAAGGAGCAACAGAAATAGATCAGAATTAATAAACATACTTAGATCCAATTCCACTTTATTTCATGTCCATATTATAATTAAATGTTTACATCTAAAAACAAATAGAACATACAGAGCATGGCTAGTGAATTAGGAAGTGAAATTGTCATAGAACGTTGTAGTAGTGTTGATTTATTGTCTTGAATCATTGTACAAGCTTTAATCTTCGAATTGGATTGAGTTTGTGTAACAACCAGAATTTTAAACAACGTGCTAAGACAAGAATCAAGGCAGAATTAAATGTTAAATTCTGAATCAGGAGAAACGGGCTATGTCATTGCGTTCATCTCGGAAAAATACGCGAAATAGGGTCCGAAATTTCGTAAATCGGTGTCCGTATGGCCGAGATATGGCCTTCGGAAGTTTCACGAAAAATCAGAATTCAAAACAGATTCAAATTTCAGAAAATCAGGGTAGGCGGGAAAAATCCCGCCAGAACCAGGTCGACCTGGGGGTCGACCTGGGTGTCGACCTGGGTTGGACCAGGTCGACTTGGGAGTCGACCCCAGGGTCGACCTGGGGGTCGACCTGCCTGGTCGAACCCAGGCAGCCTGGTGCACCTGTTTTGCTGTTTGGCTCGGTTTTGGAGGCTTGTGACGATTTTTGAGGGCTTAGATCTATCCTAGGGTTAATCTAACGGCCTAAACTACTCCTAATCTCTATAAAAAGACCCCTAAGCCTACCCTAAACCCTCACAAATCACTCATGCCACGAAGTGCTGCCCAAATGCCAAGTGATCATGGCCTCCATCTCCAATTCCTAGAGACTATGCTTTCAAATCGGGTTCAAATTAAAAGGTGCAAGCTTGCTACACCAAATCAAGGCCAAATCAACGTTGCTATGCAAGTTTCATGACGGTTCTTCATCAAAGGAGCCACCTTTCTTCGTCAAAACGATTCATGCTCCTAGCCCCCTTGCCACGCTATGTAAGTTCTAGCTACTTCGAGATGTTAACGGTAGTTTAATCATGGCATGTAATAAAATGGGGTTAAACATGAATGATATAACCTATGCGAGCCTAGTTTGCTCCTTTATCATGAACATATGACTTTGGGTTATGTTTTAGCGACTAAATCATGCTATTCATGTTGCATTGGACTTAGTTTGCCATGCAAGAGTGGACCTTTACTTGTAGAATGATAGCATGAACACTTAGAGCCACTTTGACTTGTGAAATAGTTGCATAAATTGGACTTTGGGGCTTATGCATGTAAATGAAACCAACTTATGATATCGTGTTTATGTAAGGTCAAATCCCGTTATGATAACATGCAAGTTTGTGGCCAAATTTCCTATGATAATATGCAAGTTTGTGGCCAAATTTCCAATGATAATATGCAAGTTTGTGGCTAAATCCTTTATGACATTATGCATGCTTGTGGCCAATCCCCTTTTATGTTATGCATGTTTGGAGCCAATCCCTTTTGTGGCATCGTGGATGTTTTGGGGTCTACATGTATCCATAGTATACCTACTATGTTGACTTGCTTTTACCCAAGTGAAAACACGATTTGGGGTAGGGTAGACAAACATGAGAATGACGTGAAAAACTTGACTTGAGGTTACATGTGAACACGACATGTAAGTTGAACCAAAATGGGGACATGACACGTAGGGTAAACATGGGACTTGAAACTAGACACGTATGGGTTGTAAGTGTAATATAACACTAGACCAAACATGAAAGTGGCCAACTCGAGGTTGGGTTGAGTTTGTAGCATAAATCTACCCGGACCCGCCCGGCTTAACTAGTGGCTACAAACAATAGGATCCAATGTGAGAAGTTGGTCATGTCGCACTTAAGACCCGAGGTTAGACTAGGTTGTGGTGTAAAACTACCCGGACCTGCCCGGCTTAACTAGTAACCACAACAAGGTCTAATGTGAGAGGTTGAGAGTGCATTAATTAAATTAATGCCACATGATAAGGTTAAGTAAATTTGACTAATGACACTTAACCGATATGACACGAATGGGTAGGTTAAGTGGGACCGGGCTTGATTTCTTAATGACACTTAACCATACAAGACAATTAGGGGATTGGGTTAAGTAATTTACGCTTAACTAATCCGACTTGGTAATTAGATGGGGTTAAGTAATCCACACTTAACTAATCAAAACACGGTAAATTCGATGAGGTTAAGTAATCCATATTTAATTAATCTAACACGGTAATTAGATGGGGTTAAGTAACTTAGACTTAACTAATCTAAACACGGTAATTAGATGGGGTTAAGTAACCTTACTTAACTAATCTAAACACGGTAATTCGATGGGGTTAAGTTAAACACTTAACCAATCTAAACGTGGTAATTCAATGAGGTTAAGTAACCAATACTTAACCAACTCAACACGGTAATTTAATAGGGTTAAGTAACTTATACTTAACCAATTATACATGATGATTTGATGAGGTTAAGTAACATATACTTAACCAATCTAATAGATGGACCTGATAGGGTTAAGTCACAAGACCTTTTAAAATTAGGCTTAACCATTGTAATACGATTAGTGGATGGGGTTAAGCTAACCCATACTTAACCAATCCGACTCGATAATCTGATGGGATTAAGATAATCTATGCTTAATCAATCTAACATGATAATCTGATAGGGTTAAGACAAATAAATACTTAACTAGTTTGACTTGATAAGGTTAAGTCATGAGCTTCTTGGTACACTTAACCAACCTGTAGGGCTAAGCCTCGAACTTGAGTACTTAGCCAATCTTGACATGATTCGTAGGCGGGTTAAGTCATGAACTTGGATAACAACACTTAACCCATTTGACAAAACCCTAGCTCAGGGGACTAGGTTGGAAATCGTAGTTAACAAGGATAGCGGAAAGAGGGGCTAAGTGGTAAACCTTATTTAAGGGTAACTAAGTAATAATACTTAGCCAAGGACATGGGACTAGTTCATAAATAGATGAGTAACCTGATACGGTAGGTCATCGCTTAGTATACGAGGAGGAGCAACTTATCTGACTTGGATAAAAAGCTCCAGCGAACTGGGTGGCGAAGCGGTTGCTTCGGGGTACGTGAGGGTACTCTTGGTATCCCTCTGTGAGGTGGCAGATGGTCCATGAAACCCGACCTCACAGGGGTTAAGGTCTGCGGTAGAAGAGCCAAGAGTATGCCTTGGTTGCTATGCGAGCGACCTAAAGACTGGGATGGATTAGCGTGGAGTCGACGATACTAGATTTTGCCCTGGATAGCATGTCGCCGACTACCTACCATCTTTAGTCAATCGTGTACGTACGGAAAGGCAGGGAACTCCCAACAGACCATATACTTGCTATCGAGTTATGGGTGAGGTTGGCTATTTGGAAGTGGGCATCGATGGGCCGTAGTGTAGTTCTCATACATGATTTTTCTTGGATTGCCTTTCAGTAGTTGAGGGAGGGGTCACGTGGGACCATAGCCACGGGTACAAAAACAGACCTTGATATTTGCATCAGCAGACGACTTAATGCTCCCGACCGAGTTCCGTATTTCTTGACTTGCCCTGGCACGGAACTCGGATGGCACATTGAGGAACATGTGCGTCTAGACATGGAAAACGGTTCACGATACATACGCGGGATAAAGGGCGCGGTTGACGGGTGGCATAATCCCTAGTGGCCCTAGGTGGCTGAACCCAAACCGAGACACGGAAACGTTCATTAGGTAGCATAATCCCTAGTGGTCCTAGGTGGCATAAATCCTAAATGAACGCGCGATAGTTCATGGTAAGGAAACATAACTAGATCAAGGGTAGCAGTCCAGAATAACCTCAAGGATAAAACGTTTACATGGGAAAGCCCGTATGGCCTACGGCAAAGGACTGAACTTATACATGGAAAGAAACATACGAGTTGGGAAAACCTACATATGCTATATATTGGGTTGACATGGGCCATTACATGACATTGGGCAAGGGACATTCATAGTTAACACAGGACACGGGTTGGGATACTAGTACGAGAGGTGCAGAGCAAATATACATGTTAGAACCATGAGAAATATACATGATAGATACCGTGGGATGTTATACATGATAGATACCTTGGGATAGTATACTTGATAGAAACCTAACAATGTGATACCTTGATTTATCTTGACACCGTAGTCTATCATGATATCTTAGTTTATCTTGCTACAGTAGTTCACCCAGTTATCTTGGTTTAGCTTATCTATCTTGCCGTCATCCTTATGATTACTTTCAGTTTATGCATGTCATGTTACCTTTACCTATTTTTATACTGGAAGTAGATAGGACTTACCAGTCTTTATGACTGACCCTGTTTTCTTTCGCCTCTTTGTCTTCCGTTCCCCCCCCCCCAAGGTTTTCAGGGAGGAAATAATGTTGTTTAGTTCGGACCTCTTATGCTTGAAGGTCATCATGTATAGCTTGGTCTTCTCTTGGCTATGGCTGCTTCACCGCTTTATTTTGGGGAATAATTTATGAAAAGGTTTTATGCTTCTTTACTATTGCAAGACATATTTTGATGTATTCTGATGTAAAATGCTTTAGACCTTATTTTATAAGGTAATGAAATTTGTTTTATTTCCGCTCTTTTATATATATGTTCTGTCTTGTAATATTTCTGTGCATGTTTACCTCAATAATGCTTCACCAAACCTAGTGCATTCCCTTTGTGAGTGACCCTAGCGGAGGTGGGGTGTTACATTTGGTACCAGAGCAGAAGGTTACCAGACTGGGCAAAAGTTTTTAAAACCTTCTGAAAACTATTTGAAAAACCGTTTACAAAGAAGCATTTTCAAGAAAAGTTTTGTTTTAAAAAGGCTATTCCCCAAAAGCCATGAGCACTATCCTTTGATTCCTGGATTGAATCTCTTTTCCTTTCTTCCCTCCATCGGTAGTCACAGTAGTTCTAACTGTGACTAATCTTTGTCTAGCCACGTAGGTGTTTTCCGTACGATGGAGGTGGTTCTCGAGAGACCTGTTGCCGTGGTGCAAGGAAGGATAATAAGATTAAGGATAAAGGACGCGAGCTTAAGGATAAGCAACTATTGCTATGGCTTAGTCCATCAAGGAGGACAAGGACCAGATCATCGGAGAGGTCAATTGTACGCCCCATTTCTAGGGTACCTAAAAGAAATGGTACCGTTTCTGGTAAAGGTTTAGTCGTTCCTTTCTATCATCCCGTCCGAACTTTGTCTTGATCATCATACCATTTAAGTCTGCTTGGATAGTGAGTCTCTGCACCTTTGTACTAGCATGGTAAAGGATCTCATTTTTGTCCCAAAATCTGGTTGGAGAGTCGGTCCATTTATTCATGACTTGTTGGATTTGAGAACGTCTATGCCAAGTGTTGAGATTAGAAGCAATACTTCTGTTTGTTGAGCCATGGATGGATTCTAGGGGTAAAGTGGTTATCCAGTAAGGGATACCATTCTCGGTTTTGAAAAGAAGGTAGTCAGACTCTTGGCTTGCTTTGGTAATACCTTCGGAGTCTCGTGTAACCTTTTGGGTTCTGTCATGGTTAGTTACCTAGGATCTCTTGATGCATTTATCGGAAATCTCTGATCCAATCGAGTAACGTCCGCCAATAAGACGGATGGTTCATTCCGCTTAAGCATGGGTTATAGGAACCACCCTAGTAAGTGCACATGGTAACATGGATTGGCATCGGTAAACGAGATCCAGAATTCACTAGTGAATTTTGGAGAGCTTGCATGAGTACGCAGATATGTTTGAACCGAGCATACTAGAATAAGTGAAAGTGAAACGAGAGGCGATAGTGAAATGAGTTCCAACTCATACCTTGGAAATAGGAATCAAGGAGCTACGAAATCATGAAGTCAAAGGCGGTCAAGGCACAATGGAATTAAGCTCATGGAAATGCAGCTTGGACGCACACATCATGTCTCTTTTTAAGAGTATATCTTTGATCCTTGGTTCTCCTGTAGAGCTTGCTTGCATGCTATTGCTTGGTGGATATCCTCTCGGTCCTGTTTCTGTTACAAACCCCGTAAGGAGTTTGTCTTGTTTATCTCCTCGATCTTATCTTGGGAACCTTAGATAGAACTCTATGGATGTAAACATGTATTTGAAACATGTTATGATTGATATGTTTGCAAATGGTTGCAAGTGGTTGCTCGTGGATGCGCGAATACACGTTAGATACTAGATTGACGCGGTCACGTTTCATGTTGCATATGCACGAGTATTTATACTTGTTTATGGATGAAATTGAATGTGTTATCATGCGGATGTTGCATATGAATGAATGTTTGTGCACGCATATAGTACTTATATGACTAGGACTATTTGCGTACATGTTGGACTCATGGCACTAAACATATTTTGCATCAGAAAGATCATTCAGGCCTGATCATTAGCATTAGCTAAGGAGCATATACACACACGTTTTGCATATGTTCATATGGCATTAGAAATCGTCTAAGGACAATGTTTGCCTGTGGATGATGTTTTGAATAGATGGATGATGGATGGTAGGATGCTTTCTTCCTAACTTGGAGATTTCGGGGAGAAATCCTTAAAGGAGGGGAGAATGTAACAACCCGAATTTTAAACAACGTGCTAAGACAAGAATCAAGGTAGAATTAAATGTTAAAATCTGAATCAGGAGAAACGGGCTGTGCCATTGTGTTCGTCTCGGAAAAATACGCGAAATAGGGTCCGAAATTTCGTAAATCGGTGTCCGTATGGCCGAGATATGGCCTTCGGAAGTTTCACGAAAAATCAGAATTCAAAACAGATTCAAATTTCAGAAAATCAGGGTAGGCGGGAAAAATCCCGCCAGAACCAGGTCGACCTGGGGGTCGACCTGGGTGTCGACCTGGGTGGGACCAGGTCGACTGGGGAGTCGACCCCAGGGTTGACCTGGGGGTCGACCTGCCTGGTCGAACCCAGGCAGCCTGGTGCACCTATTTTGCTGTTTGGCTCGGTTTTGGAGGCTTGTGACGATTTTTGAGGGCTTGGATCTATCCTAGGGTTAATCTAACGGCCTAAACTACTCCTAATCTCTATAAAAAGACCCCTAAGCCTACCCTAAACCCTCACAAATCACTCATGCCACGAAGTGCTGCCCAAATGCCAAGTGATCATGGCCTCCATCTCCAATTCCTAGAGACTATGCTTTCAAATCGGGTTCAAATTAAAAGGTGCAAGCTTGCTACACCAAATCAAGGCCAAATCAACGTTGCTATGCAAGTTTCATGACGGTTCTTCATCAAA
This sequence comes from Allium sativum, assembly GCA_030737875.1. Classification (NCBI taxonomy): domain Eukaryota; kingdom Viridiplantae; phylum Streptophyta; class Magnoliopsida; order Asparagales; family Amaryllidaceae; genus Allium; species Allium sativum. Next base: position 223,079,636 of record CM060909.1, on the reverse strand, counting down.
GGAGCCACCTTTCTTCGTCAAAACGATTCATGCTCCTAGCCCCCTTGCCACGCTATGTAAGTTCTAGCTACTTCGAGATGTTAACGGTAGTTTAATCATGGCATGGAATAAAATGGGGTTAAACATGAATGCTATAACCTATGCGAGCCTAGTTTGCTCCTTTATCATGAACATATGACTTTAGGTTATGTTTTAGCGACTAAATCATGCTATTCATGTTGCATTGGACTTAGTTTGCCATGCAAGATTGGACCATTACTTGTAGAATGATAGCATGAACACTTAGAGCCACTTTGACTTGTGAAATAGTTGCATAAATTGGACTTTGGGGCTTATGCATATAAATGAAACCAACTTATGATATCGTGTTTATGTAAGGTCAAATCCCGTTATGATAACATGCAAGTTTGTGGCCAAATTTCCTATGATAATATGCAAGTTTGTGGCCAAATTTCCTATGATAATATGCAAGTTTGTGGCTAAATCCTTTATGACATTATGCATGCTTGTGGCCAATCCCCTTTTATGTTATGCATGTTTGGAGCCAATCCCTTTTGTGGCATCGTGCATGTTTTGGGGTCTACATGTAGCCATAGTATACCTACTATGTTGACTCGCTTTTACTCAAGTGAAAACAGGATTTGGGGTAGGATAGACAAACATGAGAATGACGCGAAAAACTTGACTTGAGGTTACATGTGAACACGACATGTAAGTTGAACCAAAATGGGGACATGACACGTAGGGTAAACATGGGACTTGAAACTAGACACGTATGGGTTGTAAGTGTAATATAACACTAGACCAAACATGAAAGTGGCCAACTCGAGGTTGGGCTGAGTTTGTAGCATAAATCTACCCGGACCCGCCCGGCTTAACTAGTGGCTACAAACAATAGGATCCAATGTGAGAAGTTGGTCATGTCGCGCTTAAGACCCGCGGTTAGACTAGGTTGTGGTGTAAAACTACCCGGACCCGCCCGGCTTAACTAGTAACCACAACAAGGTCTAATGTGAGAGGTTGAGAGTGCATTAATTAAATTAATGCCACATGATAAGGTTAAGTAAATTTTACTAATGACACTTAACCGATATGACACGAATGGGTAGGTTAAGTGGGACCGGGCTTGATTTCTTAATGACACTTAACCATACAAGACAATTAGGGGATGGGGTTAAGTAATTTACGCTTAACTAATCCGACTTGGTAATTAGATGGGGTTAAGTAATCCACACTTAACTAATATAAACACGGTAAATTCGATGAGGTTAAGTAATCCATACTTAATTAATCTAACACGGTAATTAGATGGGGTTAAGTAACTTAGACTTAACTAATCTAAACACGGTAATTAGATGGGGTTAAGTAACCTTCACTTAACTAATCTAAACACGGTAATTCGATGGGGTTAAGTTAAACACTTAACCAATCTAAACGTGGTAATTCAATGAGGTTAAGTAACCAATACTTAACCAACTCAACACGGTAATTTAATGGGGTTAAGTAACTTATACTTAACCAATTATACATGATGATTTGATGAGGTTAAGTAACCTATACTTAACCAATCTAATAGATGGACCTGATAGGGTTAAGTCACAAGACCTTTTAAAATTAGGCTTATCCATTGTAATACGATTAGTGGATGGGGTTAAGCTAACCCATACTTAACCAATCTGACTCGATAATCTGATGGGATTAAGATAATCTATGCTTAATCAATCTAACATGATAATCTGATAGGGTTAAGACAAATAAATACTTAACCAGTTTGACTTGATAAGGTTAAGTCATGAGCTTCTTGGTACACTTAACCAACCTGTAGGGCTAAGCCTTGAACTTGAGTACTTAGCCAATCTTGACATGATTCGTAGGCGGGTTAAGTCATGAACTTGGATAACAACACTTAACCCATTTGACAAAACCCTAGCTCAGGGGACTAGGTTGGAAATCGTAGTTAACAAGGATAGCAGAAAGAGGGGCTAAGTGGTAAACCTTAGTTAAGGGTAACTAAGTAATAATTCTTAGCCAAGGACATGGGACTAGTTCATAAATAGATGAGTAACCTGATACGGTAGGTCATCGCTTAGTATACGAGGAGGAGCAACTTATCTGACTTGGATAAAAAGCTCCAGGGAACTGGGTGGCGAAGCGGTAGCTTCGGGGTACGTGAGGGTACTCTTGGTATCCCTCTGTGAGGTGGCAGATGGTCCATGAAACCCGACCTCACAGGGGTTAAGGTCTGCAGTAGAAGAGCCAATAGTATGCCTTGGTTGCTATGCGAGTGACCTAAAGACCGGGATGGATTAGCGTGGAGTCGACGATACTTGATTTTGCCCTGGATAGCATGTCGCCGACTACCTACCATCTTTAGTCAATCGTGTACGTATGGAAAGGCAGGGAACTCCCAACAGACCATATATTTGCTATCGAGTTATGGGTGAGGTTGGCTATCTGGAAGTGGGCATCGATGGGCCGTAGTGTAGTTCTCATACATGATTTTTCTTGGATTGCCTTTCAGTAGTTGAGGGAGGGGTCACGTGGGACCATAGCCACGGGTACAAAAACAGACCTTGATATCTGCATCAGTAGACGACTTAAAGCTCCCGACCGAGTTCCGTATTTCTTGACTTGCCCTGGCACGGAACTCGGATGGCACATTGAGGAATATGTGCGTCTAGACATGGAAAACGGTTCACGATACATACGCGGGATAAAGGGCGCGGTTGACGGGTGGCATAATCCCTAGTGGCCCTAGGTGGCTGAACCCAAACCGAGACACGGAAACGTTCATTAGGTAGCATAATCCCTAGTGGTCCTAGGTGGCATAAATCCTAAGTGAACGCGCGATAGTTCATGGTAAGGATACATAACTAGATCAAGGGTAGCAGTCCAAAATAACCTCAAGGATAAAATGTTTACATGGGAAAGCCCGTATGGCCTACGGCAAAGGACTGAACTTATACATGGAAAGAAACATACGAGTTGGGAAAACCTACATATGCTATATATTAGGTTGACATGGGCCATTACATGACATTGGGCAAGGGACATTCATAGTTAACACAGGACGCGGGTTGGGATACTAGTACGAGAGGTGCAGAGCAAATATACATGTTAGAACCATGAGAAATATACATGATAGATACCGTGGGATGTTATACATGATAGATACCTTGGGATAGTATACTTGATAGAAACCTAACAATGTGATACCTTGATTTATCTTGACACCGTAGTCTATCATGATACCTTAGTTTATCTTGCTACAGTAGTTCACCCAGTTATCTTGGTTTAGCTTATCTATCTTGCCGTCATCCTTATGTTTACTTTCAGTTTACGCATGTCATGCTACCTTTACCTGTTTTTATACTGGAAGTAGATAGGACTTACCAGTCTTTATGACTGACCCCGTTTTCTTTCGCCTCTTTGTCTTCCGTTCCCCCCCCCAAGGTTTTCAGGGAGGAAATAATGTTGTTTAGTTCGGACCTCTTATGCTTGAAGGTCATCATGTATAGCTTGGTCTTCTCTTGGCTATGGCTGCTTCACCGCTTTATTTTGGGGAATAATTTATGAAAAGGTTTTATGCTTCTTTACTATTGCAAGACAGGTTTTGATGTATTCTGATGTAAAAGGCTTTAGACCTTATTTTATAAGGTAATGAAATTTGTTTTATTTCCGCTCTTTTATATATATATATGTTCTGTCTTGTAATATTTCTGTGCATGTTTACCTCGATAATGCTTCACCAAACCTAGTGCATTCCCTTTGTGAGTGACCCTAGCGGAGGTGGGGTGTTACAGTTTGAATGCTAGTTCTTTAATTTGGGGGCGGCGACCATGGTTCAAGAGGGAGTTCAGCAGCATAATAGTGTAAGAATGATTTGATATGAATTAGGTTAGGTCTAAGGGTGTTTTATAGGTGTAGCAACTAGTTTAGGCCCTTAGATTAACCCTAGAATCAATCCGGACCGTCAAAACACGTCTCAGGCTTCAAAAATGAGTTCTGGGTCAAACCAGGCCGACCAGGTCGACCTCTAAGGTGGGAGGTCGACACTATGGTCGACCTGGGGAGTAGTTCGATCCTATCGTAGATCCTATGGTCGACCTGGGGGGGGGGGGGCTAGGTCGACCCCCTGGTCCAGTCCTGCCTGAAAACTGCTGAAACTTGTACAGGCCAAAACTTCTTCATCCAAACTCCGAAAACTCGGACTCTATTTCATGTAAAATTTCAAGACGAATGCAATGGCATTACCCGTTTCCCCTGATTCTGATTTTAAAATTTAATTCTGCCTTGATTTCTTGTTTTAACATGTTATAAAAATATGGGTTGTTACATTCTCCCCTCCTTAAAGGATTTCGTCCCCGAAATCTTCAAGTTAAGAAGAATGTGTCCTACCATCCAATAATCCATCTACTTAATCATCAATCACAGGCATCCATTGTCCTTAGGAGATTTCTAATGTTGTATGAACATATGCAGAAAGTGTGTGTATATGTTCCTTATCTAATGCAAATGATCAGGCATGATTGATCTTTTTTAATGCAAAATATGTTTAGTGCCATGAATCCAATATGTATGCAAATAGTCCTAGTCATATAAACACTATATGTGTGCACAAACATCCATCCATATGCAACATCCACATGATAACACATTCAATTCCATCCATAAACAAGTATAAACACTCATGCATATGCAATATGAAAATGTGTCTGAGCCGATCTAGTGCCTAATGTGTGTTATGCAACCACGAGCAACCACTTGCGACCACTTGCAACCATCAATCATAACATGTCTCAAACACATGTTTCACCCAATTGTTCCTACCTAAAGATATAGCCGAATGATAGAAGCAAGTAAAAACTTTGTGCCCATCAGGCAATGTCAAAGCTGGAAATCTACGTCACATATATACTGAATAGGAGAAGAACTCCCTAAGCACCAGTCCATATCCTATAAAACCCAAAAAGTTTAGTCAACCCAACGGACGCCCTCAAGCCCCAACATGTATTGCTAACAGAAAAGTCATACCTCCTATGAGGTTTGCAACAAAAATAGGATTGAGAATAGGACCGAGAGGATATATTTGAAAGATAGTATGCAAGTAAGCTCTACAGGAAAAGAGGGATCAAGGATATACTCTTAAAAAGAGATATGATGCCCGTATCTAATCATCAATCTTCTAAGTCGCATTTCCTTGAGCTTAACGCCGTTTTTAACTTTACAATTTCGTAGCTTCTTAATTCTTATTTCCAAAATATGAGTTGGAACTCATTTCACTGTCGCCTCTCGTTCCACTTTCCCTTATTCTTTTTCTAGTATACTCGGCTTAAACATAACTGCATACTCATGGTTTCATGCAAGCTCCCCTAAATTCACTAGTGAATCCTAGATCTCGTTTACTCACTATAAGGTATTCCACGCAGAAGAACTATCTCTTGAAAACAAACAAATGTCAACCATGTTGCCAAATGTACTTACTAAGGTGATTTTCTATAACTCATGCACAAGCGAAATGAACCATCAGCCTTAGTGGTAAACACTACTCGAGCGGATCGATAAATGTATCAAGAACGGATCGATAAATGTATCAAGAGGTTCTAGGTAACTAAGCATGGAAGAACCCTAAAGGTTACCCTAGACTTCGACGACATTACCGGGGCAAGTCAAGAGTCTAACTACCCTCTTTTCATACTCTAGAATGGTATCATTTTGGGAAACCACTCCATCTCTAGAATCAACCCATTGCCCAAAAACTTAAGCATTACTTCTAAACTCAACACTTAGCATAGACATTCTCAAATCCAAACAAGTCATGAATAAATGAGCCGATTCCCCACAGGAATTGAGACAAAAACGGGATCCTCTACTACGCTAGTACTAAGGTGCAGGGACTCAACTATCGAAGCAGAAATAAAAAGGATGCGATGTACCATAAACAATAAGGGTACGGACAGGATAGAAAGATAAACTAGGCTTTCCTACAGAAACATTTCTACCTTCTTGTTCTGAGCCTCTTTCGCCTTAACCACCCTTATCCCCTCTTATTAAACATGTTAATAGGTCTCTTGAGAACTACCTCCGTCGCACAGCAACCCTTCAAAGCTTGAAATAAGGTTAGTCGCAGATGGAACTAATGTGACTACAAATGGAGGAAAGAAAGGAAAAGGGATTCAAACAAGGAAACAAAGGATAATACTATTGGCCTTTGGGGAATAGCCTTTAAAAATAAAACTTTTCTTGAAAAATGCTTCTTTGTAAATGGTTTTGAAAATAATTTCAAAAGGTTTTAAAAACTTTTGCCCAATCTGGTAACCTTCTGCTCTGATACCAAATGTAACACCCCACCTCCGCTAGGGTCACTCACAAAGGGAATGCACTAGCTTTGGTGGAGCATTATCTAGGTAAACATACACAGAAATATTACAAGACAGAACATATAAAACAGCGGATGAAGAACCAAATTTCATTGCTTTAAAATCTAGAGAGGTCTAAAGCCTTTTACATCAAAATGCTATTAAATCCATTTCATCGAAATATGTCTTACTATAGTAAAGAAGCATAAAACCATAAATCATTCCCCAAGTAAAACAGCAAAGCAAGACATAACCAAGAGAAATTCAAGCAGTACATGAAAGAGCCTTGGAGCTTGGTAAGATCCGAACTAAGCTGTATTCCCATCCTGCGAACCTGGGGAAGGGAACGAAAGAAAAAGAGGCGTAACAAACTGGGTCAGTCTTAAAGACTGAGTAAGTCCTAGTAGCTTTCAGCATAAAAACAGGTGAAGATAATATGGCATGAATAAACTGAAAGTAAACATAAGCATGATGACAAGGTAAGCTACATGCACGATGAATCAAGTATAACATTGCAAGGTTTATATTAAGTATAACATCGCAAGATTTCTAAGCTTCACCATTCCACTATTTTCTTTGATTTACTATATTCTCTGCACCAACTGTACTAGTATCCCAACCCGTATCATCCTTTCCATGTATATGTACAGTCCCTTGCCATATATCGTATGGGTTTCATCACGTATTTCTATACTACTTTAACGTAGTGCCACCATTCTTGAAATCATTTGGACTGCCACCTTTATTCTGGCTAGGTTTCCTTATCATGATCTATCGCGTGTTCAACTAGGATTTATGCCACCTAGGACCACTAGGGATTATGCTACCTATTGAACGTTTTCTAGATTCGATTAGGGTTTATGCCACCTAGGACCACTAGGGATTATGCTACCTAACGAATCCCACGTAACGATCTATTAGTCGATCGGCTCCCAACAAGTCCTAGCTCGTTCATGTTTCTGTGTCATACGTCCCAATCACGAAATGTAGTTACCCGTGCTAGGTCCACCATAGGGTGTATCAAGCCCTATGGTGCCAACCATTGACACGAATCAAGCACGCACAGTGTAAACCTACTGGTGCCCAATGCTTGCTTTTTCAACTCCGGACTACGTGCACAAACCATAGTCCGCCTGAACCTACAATGGCCCACCAACTCAGCCGTCGTTCTGGTCGCTTACAATCAGCCCAGTAATCGTGCCCCACCCTGCCTAGTTCCAGGGGACCGTGATACATCTAGTGGGTTACTGCTGAAAAGGACCGCGCAACTAGGATTTCCGTTCAGTAGGTTAAGTGTTGTCATTTAAATTCGAGACTTAACTCCATAAGTCTAGCATGTCAAGTTGGTTAAGTGTTGTCATTCAAGTTCGTGACTTAACCCGCCTACGTGTCATGTCAAATTGGCTAAGTGTTGTCATTCAAGTTCATGACTTAGCCCTAAGAATCATCTGTCAAGTTGGTTAAGTATATTCAAGCGGTTCATGACTTAACTCTGTCAAATCATCGTGTCAAATTGGTTAAGTATATTCAAGCGGTTCATGAATTAACCCTATCAAATCATCGTGTCAAATTGGTTAAGTATATTTAAATGGTTCATGACTTAACCCTATCAAATCATCGTGTCAAATTGGTTAAGTATATTTAAGCAGTTCATGACTTAACCTATCAAATCATCGTGTCAAATTGGTTAAGTATATTCTAGCGGTTCATGACTTAACCCACCCATTGGTCTGATTAACTGTTACGTTGGTTAAGCCTACACTTGTAAGTTTTACATGTTCTTAACTCATACCGGTTAGGTCCACATTTACATGTCAAATTTCCATGTTATCCCACCTAACCCTTTAACCATACCCACGTCTTATTATGGTTAGTATTCCTGAATTCATTCATTATGACGAACGAATCAAGACCTCTCACATTAGACCGTGCATTTTGTGGCCACTAGATTTGCCGGGCGGTTTCGAGCAGATTTACACCACAAACTGAGTCTAACCTCATGTCATAAATCGTTACGCCTACAATTCGACCTTTGACCTCTCACATTAGACTGACACTTTGTGGCTACTGGATTTGTCGGGCGGTTCCGGGCAGATTTACACCACAAACTGAGTCTAACCTCGTGTCAAAGGTTCATTAATGGTCGTATTACCCCCAAAACCCCAATGTCAGTTCACGTGTTTAACATATAGAAATGTTCATGTTCGTGTTCAAGTCAATTATCCAATACACTGTCATTTTCATGTTTCAAATTCCCAACTTTACATATTAATAAACATATGCCCAAGTTCCAAAATTACATTCCAATATATATATATATATATATATATGGATATATATATATATGGATATATATATATACCCAATTCTAGTCAGTTTACATACGTCCAATTCTTGCCTATTTACATGTATGCCAAGTTTATGCTATTTCACCCATACCGAGTTCTAGCCAAAATTGCATGTATCATGCCCAAATAAACCCAAATCATGAGTCATGATGTAGTTATCCCAAATTGTAATCTTTTTATTACAACACACGCCAACTACCCAAGTTCATAATACATATTTGTGCCAATTATCAAATTTACAATCGCTTTTATATTCAAATCCCCAATTCTACATATGCCCAATCGTAAGCCAAATCTTTTGATTTAATTTACATAGGCCCGAACTCGTGGTTTAATTTACATGCCAAATTACATACATGTTATATATACCAAATCTCATGTTACATTACATAGATCCTATTTGTGCCAAATTCCATGTATATAATATTTATGCAAATTTGTTCATAACATGATTATACCAAAATTTACAGATCAAGCCCAAACTTGCAAATACAATGATAATATCCAGTTTCATGTTGCCAATTATTACATCATGTTTATAAAGGCAATAATCCCATAATTCCCCCGTATACATATCGTACGCAAATCGCGATTTTAGGCCAAGGTCCGAAATTGACCAAGGTTCATGAAAAGAAAATAAATTGGGGGAGATAGAAATTGAATAAAAAAATTGAGATCAGAGGAAAACATCATCATAGGCATAAATATTACAACTTGATGATAACATCATCACAAATCAAGAAAACTGCTGAATAGATCATAAACTTGTCATGAACATAAAGATAGACAAGTCCCAAACCAAAAGATTCAAGGAGCAACAGAAATAGATCAGAATTAATAAACATACTTAGATTCAATTCCACTTTATTTCATGTCCATATTATAATTAAATGTTTAAATCTAAAAACAACTAGAACTTACAGAGGATGGCTAGTGAATTAGTATGTGAAATTGTCATAGAACTTTGTAGTAGTGTTGATTTATTGTCTTGAATCATTGTACAAGCTTTAATCTTCGAATTGGATTGAGTTTGAATGCTTGTTCTTTAATTTGGGGGCGGCGGCCATGGTTCAAGACGGAGTTTAGCAGCATAATAGTGTAAGAATGATTTGATATGAATTAGGTTAGGTCTAAGGGTGTTTTTATAGGTGTAGCAACTAGTTTAGGCCCTTAGAATAACCCTAGAATCAATCCGGACCGTCAAAACACGTCTCAGACTTAAAAATGAGTTCTGGGTCAAACCAGGCCGACCAGGTCGACCTGTAAGGTGGGGGGGTCGACACTATGGTCGACTTGGGGGGTAGGTCGACCCTACGGTCGACCTGGGGGGGGGGGGGGGGTAGGTCGACCCTATGGTCGACCCCCTGGTCTAGTCCTGCCTGAAAACTGCTGAAACTTGTACAGGCCATAACTTCTTCATCCGGACACCGATTTTCGAAGACTCGGACTCTATTTCATGTAAAATTTCGAGACGAACGCAATGGCGCAACCCGTTTCCCCTGATTCTGATTTTAAAATTTAATTCTGCCTTGATTTCTTGTTTTAACATGTTATAAAAATACGGGTTGTTATAAGCTTCGTTCCTTTTCGGGGACGAAAAGTTTTAAATGGGGGAGATTGTAACAACCCGGAAATTCTAAGCCAATTTAATATTTTTATTTTGGCAATTTTAATGAATTTTGAATATTTAAAATGAATTATTATAAATAATAACGATGAGATATTTATTTTGAATAGAATTAGAACGTATATATTTATATAGATCGTCGTTAGAATATAATTATTTTATTTCAAATTTAAAACGAATTGAAAATAGTGCGGTAGTTTGAAATTTTGATTTAAAAGTTCAAATGAATGTACAATATTCTAAATAAACCGGATTTTAGCGAAACCAAAAATATTAGAATCTATTTGAAAATATCTTTCCAAAGAATCCAAAAAATCAATATTTCATAGCGGGAATAAAAAGTTATGTCCAGTTGAAAATTCAGAATAGTCGCTATGGAATTCTGGCCCTTAAAAATGGAAATTTTGCAAACAACCTCTGTTTCCGACGAAACCACTTTTGTTTGATCCGGGATGTCGAATTATTGCTAGATTCCAAAATTCATAATTTTTCGAATCATTATGTGAGCGTGGCGAAGTAAAACGTGTTTTGACAGTTTCAGTCAATTTCGATCGACCAGAAAATGGCCATTTTTCAAACTATCTCAGAATTTGATGAAATTAGTTTTGTTTAGAACCGTATCATCAATAAGAAGCTAGAAAATATTTTTTTCTGGAATTTTTAAAGTCTGTATGGGCCCCCGATAAATTGAAATGTACGTTCAAATTCAATATATAGATTTATATTTTGATTTTGATGGAAACCGATCAAAACAACCAAACTGGCTTACGATACATATCCCATTGTGTTCGGAAAGAAGGGTAATTAGCTACGGACGACAGTCGGTGGGTTTGATTTCGAGTTCAAAATAAAAAGGTACCTTTTGAAATTAAATTAAAAAAATATATCTCTCTCCCTCTCTACACTCTATCAGGCCCTTCTCTGTTTACTTTTTCAATCGAACAAAAAAGGGAGATCAACCGGGGGGGACCGCCGCCCGCCACCGCCGTGGCTCGGCGCCGCACCCTCCCTCTCTCCTCCTCCACCGTTCCCTCTCCTCCTTCCGTATCGCGAGCCCCCTTCCTCAAATTGAACGCAGCCCCCCCCACCGCGAGCCCTAAACCCCGCACCCTCCCTCTCTCCTCCTCCACCGCCCCCTCAGTCTCCTCCTCCCTCCGAACGCAATCTCTCTCCTCTTTCTCCAAGTGAAAGCCCTCCTCCATCAAAGAACAGTAAGTTTTCTTTATTTAATTAATTTATTTTCTATATAATTAGTGTTAAAAATCAGATCCTTTGTATGTAATGAAATAAAGGTCAGATTTTTATATAGAAAATGGTAATGAAAGGATTTGATTTTTATGAAGAAAATAACAATGCAAATATATGATCTTCAAGTTATAAAATATAGGATTTTTCAATTTAGAAAGCTTTGACTTTTAATGCATGAAAATATATATTTTTACTATGACAAAGAATTTATTTTTAAATAAAGAAAGAATTTATTTTTAAATATCAAAAGGTCATATTTTTAAATAAAGAAAGATTTTATTTTTAAATAAAGAAAGGTCATATTTTTTAGTAAAGAAAGGTTTAGATTTTTATATATAGACGGACGAAATTTTTACATATATGAAGTAGCGATAAAAAATCGATTTTTACATATATGAAGTACCGATAAAAATATGATTTTTATATACTAGAAAATATAAAAATGTGATTTTTATATATGTAGCGAATAAAAAATATGATTTTTATTATTTGGGGTAGAAAAATAAAAATACGATTTTTTATTTAAATAACTTCGTTTTAAAAATTAGATTTTTATACGAAAAGTACAAGAATAAAAATGTGATTTTTAACGTATACCGCGTGAAACAGATCTCGTGGGAAACACGGCAAAGATTTCCTACATATGAAGAGTCGCGGTGTTTGATTAGCTTCTAGGTGAGAACTCCTCACCTTTAATTTATTTCTAGTTTGAAATATATACTAGGATGTAGACGGTGCTTAGTAGCACACGACACCCATCGTCCACAGACCATGGATGGCTTGTTTGTTTGATTGATGTGTTGTGAAAAACGATTGTGTGTAGTGGAACGAAATAAATTATTTTATGGTTAAAAATATAATTTTTAATGTGTATATAAAATAAATTGTTATAAACAAATCGGACGATTAGTTTATGTACACACATTTGACTGATATGGATTGGGACGATAAATTTTACACATCGCCCAACTGCACAAATAAAACCTGTGTTTGATTGTTTAAAAACCCCACACGGGTGTTGGGATGAAATTAGCCATACACTAGTCCCAATAATTAGCTGTATGTCGATCGATTGATTGACAGGCTATTATAAGTGTTAAATATTTATATTTAATGCTTATGCAGTTGTGTGGTGCACTTTGGATGATGGTTGATTATTTATACTTGCTGTTATATACATGTGTTGCAGGGAATCCATATAAATAACATTATATGTTAATTGATTGGGCCGCATTCCAATTGGGAAAAAAGGAATATTATAGAATAAAAATTCATGTGTTGAATAAAGTAAAAAATTCATGTGTTGAATAAAGTAAAAATTCATGTGTTGAATAGAATAAAAATTCATGTGTTGAATAGAATAAAAATTCATGTGTTGAATAGAATAAATTCATGTGTTGAATCAAAATATAAATTCATGTGTTGAATAAAATATATATTCATGTGTTGAATAAAAATATATATTCATGTGTTGAAGAAAATATTCATTTGTTGAATAGAATAACGAAGTTAATGAAATATATAAAGTCGTGTCGGTTAGATATGCGCCATTTTGACGCGAACGATATTTATATCAATTATATTCGTTTTTATGATGATTATAGAAAAGGAAGTGATTTCAAAATATAACGTTTTGAAAATATTATCATTTGTATATCGATGATGTGGAATATACAATTTTGATTCAAAATTGAGTATGAAGCTGAAATCGTTTCGAAAATGAATTTAAAACGGTTTTTAAAATACATTTTGAAAGGAAATCGATGAATATATATAATATATATATTATATATATAATGGCTTGAATAGAACGCACCGCGCTGCGGCTGTTCACGAATTTCGACCATTGACTTCGAATGGATATTACGGGAGATCCGACCGTCAGATTCCCTTAAACTGGAACCTTTGGGTTCGTATCGAAAAGAGTTTTCTAACGTATATTAGAGATTTGAAATCTAATGGTTGGATTTGGAATTATGTCCAAATCAAATTTGGAAAAGGTCGCTGTAAGTGCAGTTCGATGGCCGTTGATGGAAATCGACTGTACGGGCCTTGATTAAATTATTAAAAATAGTAATAATCTGTGTAAAATCATAAGAAATGATTTGGAAAGAATTGGGACGAAAAACTCCATACTTGAAAAGATAAAAATAGATTTTTATCAAAATAAACTAGTTTTGAACTAGAATTATAATCCATTTATTTTTTAAATAAATAAATTGGATTTGAAAGGGTTTTAAAAGTAACCAGAATTTCCAATAATTGAATTGGAATGGATTTGAATTGAAATTGTCTTTGGAATATTTCGATGTTGGATTTCGTGATCATACAGATATTGTTATGGAAATTAGAAAGATATATTTGTATCGTTATTTCCGATACGATATTTGTTGGTCGTAGAATTTGATATTGAATATATGCCGATATATTTTCTATTCAGAGCCTTGTATTTAATATCAAATGGGAATTGGGTTTATCGTGAACTGTGTTTTAACGACATTTGTTATTTAACCCGATTTACAGTGAAATGTGATATGGAATTTATAAATCTTTTGTTAAGATTTAAAGGTGGTTTTCCAAAGTAAAGTTTTCCAATTTAATAAAATAAATTGGAATGGAATGGAATGTGATTTCGGGTTTATCGTGAATCGTGTTTTAAATGACATTGGTTCTTTAACCCAGTTAAAGATCGGATATGATTTCCCAAATTAAACAATCATTAATATTGATTTTTGGGACGATTAAAACCGAGTGGAGTTTTCATGAATCTTTAATTAGATTGAAATGATCGAGAATGAAATATCACTAGTTTTGCTCCAAGCGATAGTTAAATCATTATTTAGATTTGAACGCGAAATGGTAATTGAATTTACCGATAACACCGTGGTGTTAGATATGAAGTATTACCAGTTTTACTTCATGGGATGAATAGGTTGGGATTGGGAAATTAAAACAAATGATTACTTCGGTAAGGTTCATTAATCCCGACTAGTTTGGATAAACCACAATTTGGGTTGAAATGATATTCAAAAGAAGATTTAAGAATAAATTTAAGGAATTTATCTTCGATAAAATTAATGGGAACCTTTCCCAAAGTATAAGAATATTTGAATAAAAGAATATTCTGAATTGGAGTGAGGCGTATGTTGTGTTTGTGTAACACTTGTTTATTATATACGCGGGTTATTCAGAAAGACTGGGTTTGTCCCATTCTGAATAACTTATTCGATGTTGTGTCGAGGATAAAGACGGTGGTTGAAGACCAGAGGTCTTCACGTCGTTTGGGTGATTACTGATGATCTTGATTTGGCCGTACACCCAAGAGGAGGGAATCAGTTAGTGGTCGTCCATACGTACTTGGAGATCGATGGATATGCGAGGTACAAGGTGCCTCCGGTTTCGTTCAGACCCAGAACGGACTTGTAAATGGATTATGTGTCTGACATTGGATTTTATTCTGTGTGATTGATTTCTATTAAATATATATCTGTTTGGCAACGGAGAATTTATTCTCTTGCTTAACGCCCTTCTCTGAGACGTACGAGCTTAGAGGTTATATATTGATGGATATCAATTGCATGGAGTGAATTGCCTGTGTGGCATTCCTAAGTGGAAAATGATCAAGGCTTTTGTTGAAAAGAAGAGTCTTGTGGTTGATGATCAAAGCATGGCCTGTGTGGCATAGCTTTGTGCAGCGTTGATTCGCGACCCTCACACCCCGGTTGTGAACCAGAAATGAGTCCTTCTAACTAGAAGTGGCGTCAGTGGTTTTACACGCCCTGACGAGTTTGACTTATGTGGTTGTTGGATTGCGAGGCGCCTCGGATATATCGGTGACTATGTGGAGCCAATGGAGTCATAGGACTCATTTACGCCCCAAAGGGCGGGGAAATGCAGAGTTCAGGCATTTTAATCCACATTGGTGGACTGGCCCTGACGATACAAAGGCTTGACTGAGTACTTGCCTGAGACTCGGGCTAGACAGTCTCGAATTCGGTGAGGACTGTCTTTTGCCTCGGTTCACTGGTGGAAATCCAATTTCCAAATACGACATCGTGCGGTTTTGATTGTATACCTATATATGGCGACATATTGGTATGGGGCACTTATGTCGTCTATGATTGATACTTATGATTGAAATTGTTTTGACACTATACACTTATAGTAATAATAAAAGACGAAATTTAGCGTATCAAGCATTCTTTAGCTATTATAAGCTAAAACCCTATCCTCCGGCTTGCGTTGCATTGTGTGATGGGAGCTGGGTCTTATAATAGGTTCATTGTTCTTTATTTAGCATCACGCTGTTGTTTTATGCACTGGTATTCTCGGAAGGAAACCCATTCTGTGTTATACGGTGTGGTCCCTTGATTTACCTAACTTTAAAATAAAGATTAATAACTGTTTTAGTTCTCACACCAATCACATGACTGACCCAGAGTTTATTGTTTTAACCTAAACTCTGGGTGCCCTTATTTTCCGCACATGCAGCTAGTAGTTTTGGTTTTGCAGATTTAAATTCACAGGATCCTGGTTTATAGCTGGAATGATATTCGGAAAGCTCTGTATCCATATATTCCTTTCAGTTGTGTTTTGTATTATTTTCCGCTGCTATATAATTTATTGTAATCTCTGATATTTATCGAATGTATTTTGTTCATTCATACTCTGTATATTCTTGTAATCTGATGAAATTGTTTTAATATACAATGAAATGTTCTTCTGTTTGTGTTCTGATTCGTCTTGTCCTCAGTACAATCCGGGCTTTCCTTATCGGGGAAGTTCGGGTCGTTATAAAAGAAGTACATAAAGACCAAGCTATCTATCGATTTTGAAGAAGAGTTACGAAGCTTACGTCAGTAGGTAGCTAACTTGGAAATCGAACAAGATAACGCTAATGCAAGCTGTAAAACTCAGGAATTTTCTTTTAAGAATATCCCTATCATGAATGTATCCCAACCTTCCGATACAGTACCTAGGCGTAAAGCTTCAACCTCTCAAAAATATTTCTATTTAAAGATCCCCCCTCAAGGATTAGATGATTTGGTTATTTCTGAGTGGTGTAAAAGAGTAATAGCTAAGATGAAAATTTGTTATGACACAAACTCAACGAAGATACGTTTTATCATTGCACTAATCACTATGTCTATCAGATTGGTCATTTATAGGAGGAGAGGCATGATTTGCGAAAAGGGTTTTTGATTTAGACAAAGATAACAATCCTTAAGAGTTATGTGTAGAGCTTTCAGTAGGGATCTGAAACTTCAGATCAAAACCTTCGGACGATCTAGATGAGGTTAGCCAGAAAAGACAAAAACTCAATATAATTTTGAGTATTGCAGTTCGCCATGCCATTAACACTCCTTTACCTAATGATGAAGAAATGATAGTTATTCGACTGTACTTGTAGTAGTAGTACATTATAACTTCCTTACTTGGATAGTTAATGAAACAACTTTATAGGTGAATTCGTAAATTATGTAAATATCACCTGATGTGTAATCTCTACTTGTTTTTGAAATGTCTTTCTTTCAAGAGTATAAGCTGAATTGTAGAAACCTTTCCTTTAAAATTTTATGGGTGAGTACTAAAAGTTCGTATCTAACAATGGCAGCTACTCGCCTTTGAACCCAGATCCAGGTATTAATAAGAGATGTCCAGAATTTCTCTTTTGGTAGATAATTGGAAGTCCTGAACCTACTATGATTTGGGGCATTTGATGGAAGACCAGGAATTCGCTTCTGGAAATAATAGAAGTCCCGAACCAATCCAGATTCAGGCATTCGATGAAGGTCAGATATCCATTTCTGGTATTAATAGAAGTCCCGAACCAACCCAGATATGGGTATTTGATAGGAAACCAGATATCCACATCCGGTATTGATAGAAGTCTTAAACAAACCCAGATTCGGGTATTTGATAAGAAGGCTAGAAATCCACTTTTGGAGATTAATTTAGTTACCCCCTCGGGTTTGATTTGTAAAGAAAATGGTGTACGTGCTTTATTGGTCACTCTCTAGGCTTATGATTGTCAAAGAAGAGGATGTACATGCTTTATTGGCCACTCTCTGAGCCTGTGCATTCAGTGCGCCTGGCTAGCTTATTCTCAAGCAGGGCCCAAGGACTTACCCGACCTCCCTCTGTGAGGCGCCATACCTTGGCCATCGTAGGCGGTGTTAAAGGCTTAGATGCTAACACCAGACCATCGTAGACGCGGTTTTAAGGCTTGTACTTTTAATGGTCTACCCTGGCTATCGTAAGTGGTGATAGAGGCATACTCTCCACCCCCCTCCAAGGGGTACCTTAACCTTACCATTGTAGGTGTGGACATTCCCTTCTGCGGGTAACGAGGAACACAAGCAGAGGTAGGATGTGCTCTTCTGCGAGCAAAGGTTGGACGTGCTTAGTTCATAGCAGAGGCAGGGCATGCTAATTAGATGCTCCGTCTCAACCATTTCTGGCATGGATCGGAGGCTTACGATTTTGATGCTTTAACCTAGCTCTTTCTGATTTGGGGGCAGAGAAAGGCTTACACCCCCTCCCTCCGAGGGGTGCCTTGCCCTGGCCGTCTTGGCGGTGACAAGGGTTTTTATCAATTTATTCGCTTGACTCATTCCGTGTTATTCCATTGTTTCAGGAGGGTTTCCATACCCTTTGTTATGTAGGCACTCTTTTCTTAAAGAATCTGCTGCTATAGTTAATTGTGTTTTCTTTGTATATCTCTACAGTTTCCCTTATCTAAAGAAATTTGTGATTATCCCTTCCATAACTCTTCAATGATTGGTTTCATGTCGGTTCATCATATGATAGTAGCAACAGGGTCCTTCCAATCTGAATTCATTTCTAGGTTTCTTCTTTTGTGGTGGCCAATTGAATTCGTGTTTAGTTAGGAAGTAGATATTCTCAATGGATGTTGTAAGTTTGTAATCTCTAGGCAATCTTGACTCAATGACTCCCTTTCGCTGCTGGAACTTAATCCTTTTGTTATCCAACTTTATTGGTTCCTTCTTACCCTCAAACTTCCTCTTTGTTAGGCTGTGAGATCGCAGTGCAACCCTCTTAGATCTCTTTGATGTAACCTGTTCGGGTTTCTCCAATGTTCTTTGCTCAAATATAGTTCCTTTAGCATGTGCATAAATGGCCTTTCTCAGGTGAGTGAATAAGTTGTATTCTTTTGAGGTGGAACTATTCATGGCATAGATAGGGTTTAAAAATATATGAAAAGGGTTAATGCTGCAACGGTCAGGGTTGTAAGGTTCTACTTCCTTACTTATGTTTTCAACTTGTATGACTTCCCGTCTAATCCTTTGTTCTTCCATCGCTCTTGGGTCAGGAATATCTAATATAGCCATTTGAGATCCGGAAGACTCTTGTAGGGATCCTTTACCCATTATTCTTTCTTCTTCAAAGCTTTAGTCTAATATGGGATGGAACAACACAGTTAGAAATGTGGTTGTTAACCACAAGGTCGGTGGTTCAAGCCCTCCTTCAAGCGCCAAAATGTTAACGATATTTTTCGTCAACAACGGAGATAGGTCTAAGGAAGTGGAACTAAGGGAGGTAAGGGATTATTTGGTTCCCCACAAGCTTGAGTTAGTTCCCTGTTTCCTAGGTATCAAGGTTTTGATCCCGAAGATTCGTTACTCTTCCCTCAAGGGATGAGTATCACGCTTAAGAAACTTAACAACTAATAGTCGCTTTAGGACAAGGGATCCCTAAGTGCAACATGAGTTAGGAAGCCAAACGGATTATCAAAGGGTATTTTGGTAATATTGGAAAAAGATCAAGGCTTGTGTGTGAAGCATTTGTTAAGGAGAAGACAAAAGGAAATAGACGCAAGAAGCAGTAAATTAAATCATAGAAAATATGCTAAGTATCTTTTCACTCTTTATTGCTTATTGATTTGATTACATAAATGTTTACAAAGGAAATCAACAAATTGATTTAGAAATTAGGGGTTTACTCTACAAGAAATGAGTAAAAGATTGGGGAATCAGGAAAATACACTAAAATGAGACCCCTGGGGTCTTATTTATAGACAAATATAGGCCCCTTCTGTCATTGGTCCAGAGGAGGCCTCTTTTAGGTGTGGCAGCTATGTGTCAGCTGCTCTTTTGTCACTGTTAATAGATATAACATAGCCTTTGGTGTGTCGGTTTTAACTCTCGGATAGCTGATCTCAGTCTTTGGTGCTTCTCTTTGATGCTGCCTCTTCCTTTAATATCGATACCAAGCCCGTTGGTATATATAGTCTTGGAAATGGCTTTCGGCTTTCGATAACAAACTTCCAGTTTTGTCTTTAACTCTTCATAGTATTTACTTTTGTGCTTCAATTTCTCATGTTTCGGGATCGGCTACCTCTTTCTGTATTGACACTAAGCGAGTTAGTGTGGATAGATCTTCTTCTTAGAAGCTTTGTTTTGTTTTCGGTGAATCGTCAAGGTTGGTTTTAGTCTTCTGATAGTGAGCATTTGGTACGTCTCTTGATGACTTCTGAAGTTGTCTCTCGGTGGCCGACAAGCTTTGAATCCAATAGTTAACTTTTGGGATATTTTACTAGTGTTTCGGCTTCTCATGCCTTTAATGTCTTCGCCTCCTTTGTATCGATGCTAAGTAAATTAGTGCCGATAGATCTTTAATATTCCTTTTTTAGGCTTGGTGCTCCCTGCTATGACTTGGGTTCCAGGTTGTAAGCTTTCGTCCTTTCTTTCCTATCTACTTCCGGATTTAGCCTGATGTCAGCTCCATGCTTTCAGATCAACATTTTGAGCTTGTCGATGTCCGCTAGCTTGTTGCGGTTCGATATCCCTTCACGATAGCTGGTTTCGTTGCTGAATTTGGCAGTAACAAGATTTATTCTATAACTTACATTTCAACAAGGTTTAAGAATAATGTTATTAAAGCCACCATTCACCACAAACCCAAAATCCAATTTGATATTAAATATTAGGTTTTAAATGAAAATCATGATGACTTACATTCAATACCAAATTATGATGCCAACCGATATCGTATGGGAATGACGATATCTACATCTTCCAAGTTCGTCAACATACACATAAACTACTTACTTCACTATCGAAAATACTTGAAGATAATTTCCATTCAAATCCATTCCAATTTACAAGTTGGAAACCTTTGATTATAACAAAACCGTTCAAAAATCCAATTTATTATTTTAAAATCATTGGATTATTACTCTTCAAAGAACATCACATATTCCTTTCAGCTCTTTATACTAGTTGTTAACTAGTTCATTCAGATAAAAATATCTTTTATCCTTTCAAAACTTAGAATTTTTCATCCAAAATCTTTCCAAATCATTTATTATGATTTTAAATAATTTATTCATATTTTTAATAATTTTATTAAGGCCGTTACAGTCAGTTTCCAATATCGGCCACCGAATTGCATCCATAGCGTTCTTTTCCAAAACAGATTTGGACATATTTTAAAATCAAACCATTATATCTTAAAAATTATTACTTTATTTGAAAGCTCCTTTCATTATGGTTCTAACGCTTCAAATTTCAGGGGAATCCGACGGCCATATCTCCCATTACGTCAATTCGAAGTTACGAGTTAACGTTCGCGAAATGTCGATGTGCGACGAGTTCTATTCAAGCCCGAATCGATTTATAATTTAGAAATAAATTGAAACAATTCCAAATCATTTTTATAATTTTTATAAAAAATATATAATCATCTTTGAAAACTTGTTTTAGTCGTTTCTCTTCAAAATCACGTATTTCACTATACGGTGAACTTTAACATTATTTTATTCAAAAAAAATATTTTTAGAAAGTCATTGTTTTAAGCTGAAATTTTCCTTACAGTCATTATAAAATTAAACGAAAAACTTTCGAAAGAAAACTTCTTTTAAAACGTTTGCTACATTAGTCATCCTATAAGTTTGATCTAAATAGTGGTAAACTGGTCTGTTTTGTACCCGTTACAGCAGAGAAGGGTTGTTGCCATGCCGACAACCTTCTGTAGGATCTGAACAAAAGCAATCATCATTTGACTAATCTGCATAACTCTCGGAGTAATTACAGTGATTTCTGCAGCAGAAAATACTTATCTGGAGGAGGTCGCCACTCCAAAACTAATGGAATTAAATGCTGCAAAGATTCAAAGAGCTGCCGCAATGACCACAGTGTTTAAGAGGAATCAAGCAGGAGCAGAGTTTCGTATTTAGATCTAGATGATAATCAGAGAGTTAGTGGTGAATTATACAAAAGCAACATCATTGACAAGTATCACTTATATGATGCTATCGCGGTGAATCAAGTAAGGTAAAGAAGAATTAGATATTCGCTTCCATAACCTAATTTAAAGGAAGCAGACCTTGCTAACTCTCGATGATTTAGCAATGAGGAGGGTAGTGAGGGGAATGGATGCAACTATCTGGTTATCACAAGCAATCAAGTGATCATTCATCATAGAACCAACAAAAACAAGAGGTGGAAGCCTCCTTGCTGATGTGCCACTTAATCCAGCATGAACTTTTGTTGCAGCTAGGGTTTGTTTGTTCCTTTGTTTTATATAATTTCAAGGGCGGACCGAGCATTAGGCTCAGCTGGGCTGTAGCCCAGTCTGAAAATGCAACCCTGAATAAAAATAAAAAAAAAGCTCCTTAATAAATCAGCCCAGCCCAAAATAGAAAGCCGGATGGGAAAAAGGCGAAGGACAAAAACATTCGTAGCCGTGTTATTTCTTCCTCCAGGCGTCCAGCTCTCGTTCTCTCCTGCGCACGAAAGATAGAAAAAAAAACAAGACTCACCTTCTGCAATTATCAAATCTTCAATTCAGTGTGCCGATAGATTAATCAATTCAGGTGATTTTCATTCTTTCAAATTATTAAATTAGAAATTGATTAGTGGAAAGAAAAACCATAAATTTTTCCCCGTTTGTGATTTTAGGGATTACTAAATTGTTCTCCTAATTGCATCTCAGCAGTGAGCTCGATAGATTAATCAATTCAGGTAGTCTTTGTCTAAAGTAGTTTTAAAAAAAAACTGTGAACGAATTGACAATCCATAATTATGTTTCATTTGTTAATGTACTTTGATTTAAGTTTGATTTTTATGGGACTAAAGTTTGATTAATCAATTTAAGTTTGATCTGTTTAAGGTCAGCAGTCCGTAATTATGTTTCATTTTTCATTCACAGTTGTTCAAATTGATTAAGCAAACCAAACTTAAGTTTGTTTAAATCAATTTAAGTTCGTCATTCACGGTTGTTCAAATGCACTTTGATTTGTTTAAAAAAAACACTAAAGTTTGATTTGTCTAAAGTAGTTTAGATAAAAAAAATCTGAAATGATTGATACTATTCAAAGAGGAAAATCAATTACCTTGTTGAGTTCATTTGTCTAATTGTCTTTAAATAAAAATATTATATTAGTTAGTTTGTTTGTTATTCTATTAGATCTGATAATGTCAAACTTTGCTGATTACTTCATATAACGTTTAATAGCTCATTAGGTTGTATTAAAATGTCAAACAAACAACCAAGCAAGAAACCAAAAACTCTTCTTTCCTTTTTAAAAAGAGCAATGATGATGGACCATCAAATGAGCATTCAATATTGGAAGCTGATACACCTCAATTCAACTCTCAATCTTATGTTCAACCTCATTCAGTCACCATCCCTCAATCCAATTCAACAACACTTGAACGGGATCCAGCATTACGGTCGCCGATTTGTGAAATTGAATCTCTTACTAAAAGAGATGAGGTTCGACGAGCTTATATTAATTTAGGACCATATCAGCCTAAATTGTCTGAATACCCTAAAACGCTTGTTGGAAAGCAACATCGTCGATTTCAAGCTATGTGGTTCCAACAATTTCCTTGGTTGGAGTATTCTTCTACTAATGATAGAGCATATTGTTTTCCTTGCTATCTTTTTGGAGAGAAAAGTAGATCATCTGGGGTACAATCCACCCTAACTTTATGTGGATTTAACTCATGGAAGAGGGTTAATGATGGAGCAAAATGCGCATTTCTACAACATGTTGGTCTTACCACTTCGTCACATAGCAAATGTGAGGAGTGCATAAGAAATTTAAAAAACACTCCCCAACATATCGATAGAGTAATTAATTCTCAATCAAGGGAGGAAATTTTAAAGAACCAAATGCGGCTTAAAACAAGCATTCAAGTTGTTCGCTATCTTGCTCTTCAGGATGTTGGTTTTAGGGGACATGATGAAAGCCCAAGTTCATTAAACCGTGGAAATTTCATTGAATTATTAAAGTTTAAAGTAGAAGGAAATGATAGCCTTGCAAGAAATATATTGGATAATGCGCCTCAAAATGCTAAATACACTTCTCCTAGAATTCAAAATGAGATCCTACATATCTTGGCCAATCGAGTAAGAAACATGATCCGTGATGAAATTGGGGATAACAAGTTTAGTATTCTTGTTGATGAATCTCAGGATGAAGCTAAAAGGGAACAGATGGCTCTTGTATTTAGATATGTCACATATGATGGTTTAATATCAGAACGTTTTCTAGATATTATTGGCGTTGAGAGTACATCAGCATTATGTCTTAAGACTGAGATATCTAATATGCTTGGAAGACTTAATCTAACAATTCAAAATTTGAGAGGGTAAGGTTATGACGGTGCTAGTAATATGCGTGGAGAATGGAAATGTTTACAAGCATTGATTCTTAAAGATTGTTCATCTGCTTATTATGTGCATTGCTTTGCTCACCAATTACAACTAGCATTAGTTGCAGCAGCAAAAGACGAATCTAATGTTTGGCAATTTTATTCTCATTTAACAGGCGTTGTTAATCTTGTTGCTGCATCTCCAAAACGTCTTTGTGAGTTAAAGACCGCTCAGAAAAATGAGATTGAGAAAATGTTGCTTAGTGGAGAATGACAAACAAATACAGGGGCTAATCAAATTGGTACTTTGCACCGTCCTGGAGATACTCGTTGGAGCTCACATTATGATTCCGTGAGAGATTTAATAAACATGTATGATGCTGCTTGCTTGGTTGTTGAATGTATTAAAAAGAGTGGACATCAAACAATGAGAGGTCAAGCTTTCGGTATATTCAAAGCGTTAAGAAGCTTTGATTTTCTATTTATTTTGCACTTGATGGATAAAATAATGGGCATCACTGATGGACTTTGCCAAGCATTACAACGCAAATCCCAAGATATTTTGAATGCGATGAAATTAGTTTCAACAACAAAAATTCTTCTTCAAAAGTTAAGATTGGACCAATGGGATACATTTTTAAAGACTTTGTTAACTTTTTGTCATCGGCATGACATTGTAGTTCCTAATATGAGTTCTCCATATAAAGAGGGTACAAGTCGTAGTTGTCAACAACGGGATGCCATCATGGTTGAACATCATTATCATTATGACATTTTTAACTCTACTATTGATTTCCAACTAATGGAGTTAGAAAATAGATTCAATGGTGCAGTGGTTGAACTTCTTACTCTTAGTTCAGCTCTAGATCCTAGTGATGCATTTAAGTCTTTTAATGCAGAAAATATATGCAAGCTTGCCGAAAAATTTTACTTCATGGATTTTAGTGAACAAGACATTCATGCTTTGCAATGTCAATTGATGCATTATGAGCTAGATGTTAAAAGTGATCCTCGATTTGAAAATCTAACTACACTTGCTGGTTTATGTCAATCACTATTTGTGACGAGAAAGTTTGAAAACTATTATATGATTGATAAGTTGATCCGTCTTGTGCTAACACTTCCTGTCACTACCGCAACTACTGAAAGAGCATTTTCAGGTATGAAACATGTGAAAACAGCGATCCGCAATGCTATAGGGGATGAATTTCTTGCTGATTGCATGTCTCTTTATTTGGAGCGTGATTTTGCTTGGAAGATTGATTTGGATTCTGTAGTTAAGGAATTAGACTCTGCGAAGACCCGTCGTGCCCAATTAAGCTAAATGTTATGTATTAAAAGTGAATATGAATCTACTTCTTATTATTTTGAATCTTTTCTTGTGATCGTTGTTTTGTAGTAGTAATTGAAATTGCGTTATAATTTAAAAAAATGGTTGCTTTAAATTTAGCCCACCCTGGTGGTAATTCCTGGGTCCGCACTTGTATAATTTGCCCATTTCCTTATTGGGATGGGTCTTGGTTCCCTATTTTTTATTCACCTTTCCATAAAAACATTAGAGCATTTAAAACATATGCTACAACTTTTATAATGTAAGATCCGCATTAACAAAGCATCGAGCAGGAGATAAACATTTCAATTAGTAAGTTTGAAGCAAAAATGGTCAGGTGTTTGGAATTATATTGAACATTTGTTGAAAGATGCTCTGACTTCAGATGCATGTTTAATAAGCTCCTGAAGTTAGGATGCTTATTGATCAAACATCCAATATTTTCTGCGCTAGTTTCCCAAAATAGAAAAATATTTTTTTTAAATTCTAAAGCGTTTGTTAAATATGCTCCTGACATTAGTCGCATGTTCAGCAAACATCTGCTTTTGGATTAGTTGGATAAAAAATTAAATTACAAAATAAGAGTCCACGTTTACGTGCACTAGTCATTGTTAGAGATGCAATCATAGCACATCATTTTGTAATAGGTCGAGTACAATATTAAGTATCACCCATTTGGCCCATTATCATCTGTGTTCATTATAGATATAACAACCAAATTTTATACATTATCAGTTCACAATTAAAAAAAATACATTGTCTTTCTTCTCTTCATCAATACAAAATTAGCATTTCTTCCAAATAAACTTATTATTTGATATCCGAGCCATGTTTCTAAAATTCATTCGATCATTTATGATACTTTTTCTTGAACCAAATTCAGTATAGCATGATCACCTAAGTTTATTTATCAAACGTTCCATAACCTCTTCATATATTATTTGAATTTGCTTGCAGATTTAGTGTAGAAATCAAGTGTAACACCCCGTATATTCTATAACAATGAAATTCATAAATTAAAGTATAATTAATTCTAATGAAAGAATTAAGGGAAATGGCTTACGCCATTACGTTCGTCTCGGAATTCTGGTTGAGATAGAGTCCGAGTTTGCGCGAAACGGACTCCGTATGAAGGAGTTATGATCTCCGGAAGTTTCAGAATAAATTTGAAATTCAAAAACAGCTCAGAACAGGTTTAAAATTCAAATTCGAGTTCAAACTGGGCTGGGCAGTCGACCTACCCCCCCCCCCCCAAGTCGACTGCGCAGTCGACTTGGGTGTCGACCTGCAGGTCGACTTGCTTGGTCGGCCTGACCAGGTGGGTCTGACCCTGGTTCGACTTCTGGTGTGTTGTACGGTCTGATTTCCCTCCCTATTTGCATCTGACGGCTCAAATTAACTTGAAAACTCTATAAATACACACTAAGACTCAACTAATTCACATAAAAAAATAAGAGAGGAGTCGTCATGCTATCACGAAGGAGTTGATCGTAGCCGCCAAGAATCAAACTAAGAAGCAAATTAAAGTCTAATCAAATCAATCAACAAATTGCTACCCAAAGGAGAGCACCTCCAAATTCAGAAAACAGAAATCAGAAAACAAGATTTCGTCACACATTGTAAGTATAGTGGTCTTTCAGAATTTGAATAAAATTATGATCTGATACGATGTAATTGGGAATAGAATTGTATCATTATAATGATGTAGGTCTTGTGTATTGTAATGTTTCTATCGTGATTGTTTTTGGTGAATTGATTTGTGGCATAAATGGATCGATGCAAGTTTATTATACGTTTGTATATGAAATTGATGGTAATTGCAAGTTCTGTGGCAAAGTCTATGATTAGATCCCTCTCATGTTTTCGTTAATATCCCCTTTATGTTTATGTTGATATCATGGGCCATATACTTATGTAAACACATCCTAGATCTGAGGTCCTTTATGCTACATGACTCAGAACTTATGTATACATCTTAGATCCATTACAAGTATGATTAGAACTATGTTAAATGCAGTTTGGGCTACATAAACTATGCAAGTTGATGTGGAAATAGACTACATATTAGATTTGGACATTTTGGGTTAATTTACAACATGCTAGTTTTGTGTTCGACGTTATGCCAAGTTAATATGTTAAAACCCAAGTTTGTATAAGTCTACATATGCCATCCTATGTGACACCCATTTAGTTGTATGCCAATTTTGAATGCAAGTTCACATGCTCCAATGTTTATGTTAACGCCAATTTGCAAGTTCATGCGCTACACCTTCTATTTATCATAGAAATATTATATGTTCTGAATTTCCCCTTTTCTCACGTTTATCAAGTTGGGCTGAATTGTGTCGAGCCCAACATTAGTACGTACAAACGGGGGTAATAGCGTTGGGTGTAAAACATGATATAAATAAATATGTTGGCATGTTTGGCACGTGCCAACGAATGTGACATTTTTGCGGTATAAATTGTTATACCCAAATTAAAAGACGACATGACATTTACATAAATAATGAAATATGTAAATCTAGAAAAGACGACATGTTTGACCCGAGGTTGGATTGAGTTATGACATAAACCTGCCTGGACCCGCCCGGTTGTCCAGTAGTCACAACAATACCTATCCAATGTGGGTGGTTAAACATTGAGCCCAATAAAGACACAAGGTTAGACTGAACTATGGTGTAAACCTGCCCGGAACCAACCGGCACATCCAGTAACCGTAGTTATATCTGTCTAATGTGAGTGGTCGGTGCTCTAAAAGACTAAGGACAGGTGGTAGGGTTAAGTCAACTGAAAACACTTAACCAAAGATTCAACATGTTAACAAATACTGATGGGTGGGGGTTAGGTATATACATACACTTAACCACTTAACATGTTTGACTAGAAAACCCTGGTAACTTAGGGACCCGTTTCAGCAGTAACCCAATTTAGGTATCAACGGTACCCTGAAACTAGGCAGGGTGGGGCACGATTACTGGGCTGATTGTAAGCGGTCAAATAACAGCAATGTTAGGTGCACAGTGTAGGTCTAACGATGTGCGGTCGTGCACGCACTCCGGAGCAGACAAGCAGGGCACTGGGGGGCACCAGTAGTATATCCTATGCCTTTTAGTAATTGTGTCGGGGCCGCCACCATAGGTCTTGATACACTCCATGGTGGGACCAGCATAGGTATCTACACTTCTTGGGGTAGCCGTAAGACACACGTACGAGTAGGAGCCGATCTTTAGAAAACAAAAAGGATCACTTCACCCTCAGCATGGGGTGCCGGTTAGAGTAATACTAGTAAATGCAGAGATATAGTGTGGGTTCGATAGTATATTCGATTCTAGATTACACTCCCTTAGTTATGATACTATCCTGTTTTCAGTTTATGTCTATCATATCCTTTTCTTATTCACATACTGAAAAGTCACTAGATTTACTCAGGATTTATGTCTGACTCCGTTTTTCTTTTCGTCTTCCTTTCTTTCGTTTCACCCCCGGTCCACAGGGAGGAAACAACTCAGCCTAGTCAGACTCTTTTGCAAGCTTGAAGAAAGTAGATGTACGGTTTGGATCTCTTTGGCTTGGATCATGGCTTTGGATATCATTACGGGGATTTTGTTGCTTTATTTTATGTTTTATGCTTCCTTGATAATCAAGACAATTATGGAAATGTAATGTTTTTGGAAGTATTGTAAGACAATTATGGTATGGTTTGCGAAACACGTATTCTGATGAAATAAAAGTTGATGTTGTTTCCGCTGTTTAAAAATATGTGTATTTATATCTGTCTTGTGTATCTGTGACTTATACTTATAAACCTTCACCAAAATTAGGGCATTCCCTTTGTGAGTGACCCTAACGGAGGTGGGGTGTTTCACTTGGTATCAGAGCATAGGTTTACCAGATAAGATAAAGTTTTTGATATTATTTTCAAAAGAAAGTTTAAAGAAGCATTTTTTTAGAAAAAGTGTTATATTTTAAAAGGCATGATCCCCCAAAGCCATGTGTACTATCTCTCTCTATCCTTCGTTTTGAATCTTTTCTTTCTGTTTCAGCATGTCTGGAGACCTTAACATTCCTGAAGGAGTACCGATACCCAGTTGGTTTAGGAGGTTCTTAGAAGCTAGGGCCGCAAATGGCGTGGGCCCGACAGATATCCTTCCTCCCCCAGTAGCACCAGTTCCTCCTCCTCCTGCTCCTCCCCTTGGAAATTCTTTTGCCAAAACATGTAGGGACTTCAAGTCTATGGGTGGAAAAGACTTCCATGGAACTGAACCCTTTATAGGAGAAAGAAATTGGCTAAAGGAGACCGAGGATCTGTTTGACATCTTCGGAGTTGATGATAGGCAAAAGATACAGCTAGCAGTGTGGTTGCTCAAAGATGAAGCTTCCTATTGGTGGGAGATCACTAATGCTTAGAGGGCAGTGGAAACTTGGGATGATTTTAGGACAAGGTTTGAACTGAAATTCCTCTCCCAAGCTGAAAGGAGCCTGCAAATAGAGAAGTTCTTGAATCTTAAACAGGGAAGCATGACGGTCAGGGAGTACGTCAATCATTTTAATCAGCTGGCCAGATTTGGGCTGGACTTAGTAAATACCCAACACAAGAAGGCGCTTCGCTTTGTCAAAGGTTTGAATGAGCCTATACACAGCCTTGCCATCACCCATGTGTCCACGGAAGCGACTTATTAAAGCTTGGTGGACATGGCGTTGCAACATGAGGAAGACCACGACAAGAAGGAGACTAAGGCTGAGGAAAAGAAAGAAGGTTTACAGGCTAAGAAGAAAGACTTTAAGAAAGGAGGAAAGAACAAGAAGTCCCGTGAGAAGAGAAAGTGCCATTTCTGTGGCATAGTTGGACATATAGAGAAAGACTGTCGGAAGAAAAAGGCAAAGATGGGTGGTTGCTTTCATTGCGGAGAGACTGGGCACCAAGCTAAGGACTGCCCAAAGAAGAAAGGACAGGGACAGAAAGCTGGATCTACTTCAGGGGGTCAAGTTCATGCTCTAACAGCACCTCCACAGGAACGAGGTAGTAATATTTCTATAGAAAGTGTAGTCTATCTTTATGATCATCCAGTTCGCACACTTTTTGACTCTGGTGCATCACACTCCTTTATTTCATCTGCTTTAGTAGAACTCTACATCTAGACACTAGTATGGTTGAGGATCCCTTAGTAATTTCAAATCCAATTGGGGGCTCCGCTTACTTGTCAATGGTTTGTTTGGGTTTGAAAATCTCTATTCTCAATGTTGAGTTTAGTTGTAATGCCTTTGTTCTAGGCTTCTCGGGATATGGTTTGATCTTAGGGATGGACTGGTTATCCAGTAATGGTGCCATTCTTGATTGTGAGAAAAGAGTAGTTAGACTCTTGACTCGGCTTGGTAACACTCTAGAAATTTCCTGTAATCCTTTGAATGCTGTTATGCTAAGTTATCTAGAGTCGCTTGATGCTTCTGACGAGAATTTGCAGTCAGTTAGAGTAGTCCGGGAATATCCGGATGTCTTCGAGGAGGTGAAAGGCTTACCTCTGAAGCGGGAAATAGACTTTCGAATCTATCTTGTGGATAACGCAAAGCCCGTAGCTTTACCTGTCAGACATATGGCTCCAAAAGAGAGAAAGGAGCTCAGTAAGCAGGTTAAAGAACTTCTTGAGAAGGGGTTCATTCGAAGGAGAATTTCAGAATGGGGTGCTCCAGTGGTGTTCGCAACCAAAGCAGACGGTTCGCTTCGCCTCTGTGTTGACTATAGGGAGTTAAACAAGTTGACCAAAAAAATAGGCACCCTCTTCCCCGAATCGACGATTTGTTTGATCTGCTTGTAGGCGCATCGGTTTTCTCCCAACTTGATCTAGCAACTAGGTTTCATCAGCTAAGAGTGGCTGAAGATAGTATTGATAAAACAGCATTCAGAACCCCAGACGGTTTCTTTGAGTGGCTTGTCATGCCTTTCGGCCTGACAAATGCACCCGCTTATTTCATGGACCTAATGGGCAGAGTGTTCAGAGAATTCCTCAACAAGTTTGTGGTTGTCTTCGTGGACGATATCTTGATCTTTTCAAAGAGTGAGGAAGAGCATGCCCAACATCTGAAGGAAATCATGGATACTCTCCGAGCACATCAGCTAAAGGCAAAATTTTCAAAATGCCACTTTTGGAGAGAAGAAGTAAGGTTTCTTGGGCATGTAGTATCTAAAGAAGGGCTGGCCGTAGACCCCACGAAGGTAGTTGCGGTGCAAGACTGGAAGGCACCAAAGAATGCAACTGAGGTCCGAAGTTTTCTAGGACTAGCAGGCTTCTACCGAAAATTCATAAGGGATTTTGCGAAAATCTCAGCTCCACTCACAAGGCTGGCAAAGAAGAATCTAGTGTTCAATTGGGACCTGGATTGCGAGTTGGCTTTCCAACGCCTAAAAAGGGCTCTTACAACAGCCCCAATCCTGACTCTGCCAAACGGAAGCAAGATGTTCACAGTTTATACAAATGCATGTGGGACAGGGCTAGGCGCTGTCTTGATGCAAGAAGGGAGGGTAGTAGCTTATGGTGGAAGGCAATTGAAAGTTCATGAAAAGAACTACCCGACCCACGATCTTGAGTTAGCCGCCATCGTCTTTGCACTTAAGTCTTGGCGACATTATCTCCTAGGTGAGAAGTTCGAACTTTACACTGACCATAAATCGTTGAAATATCTTTTCTCGCAGAAAGATCTTAACTTGAGGCAACAGAGATTGATGGAGTTTCTTTCCTCGTATGACTTCGAGATTTCCTATACTCCGGGCAAGGGCAATGTGGTGGCAGACGCCTTGAGTAGAAAGAAACTGACCCTAAGCCCACTCTTTGTAGAAAGGCAAAGCCTAGAGTATATAGCCAGTTTTAACTTTAGGCCCTCGTCCGATCTCGTACCGGGTTTGTTAGCATCTCTAGAAGTGTGCCCTACTCTTTTGGATACAATAGGGACTGCACAACGCGAAGACCCTCAGCTAGTTGATGTGGTTGATAAGCTAATTAGGGGTGAGACTTCTAGTCACCTCGGTAGATACTCTATCGTTGATAAAGGCTGGCTGAGACGCGACGGAAGACTATGCATTCCACAAGCAAGGGGGTTGATAAAGAAGGTTCTCGAGGAAGCACACCATTCAAAGATGACAATACATCCAGGCGGAGACAAAATGTACAAGGACATGAAAAGAGTTTTCTTTTGGAACGTCATGAAGAACGACGTGGCAGATTTCGTTTCTAAGTGTACGGTATGCCAACAAGTTAAAGCGGAACAGAAAAAGCCTGGAGGACTGCTTCATCCCCTAGAGGTCCCACAGTGGAAGTGGGATAGCATTTCAATGGACTTCGTTGATGGGCTGCCTAGGTCGAGAAGGGGCAATACTAGCATTTGGGTAATAGTGGATAGGCTTACAAAGAGCGCCCACTTTTTACCTGTCAAGAGTAGAAGGACCGCCTCATCCCTAGCGTCTCTTTACATCAAGGAGATAGTTCGACTCCATGGGATACCCCCCAGCATTGTTAGTGACCGAGACCCTATCTTCACAAGCGAGTTTTGGCGAAGTTTGCAAGAAGCTGTAGGCACGCAGTTATGTTTGAGCACGGCCTATCACCCCCAGACCGATGGACAGACGGAAAGGGTGAATAGAGTTTTAGAGGATCTTTTGAGACTTTGCGTTCTAGACTTTGGAGGGACATGGGAGGATCACCTTCCCTTAGTGGAGTTTGCTTACAACAATAGCTTCCAAGCTACCATAGGCATGGCACCCTTCGAAGAATTGTATGGAAGACCGTGCAAGTCACCAACATGTTGGTGGGAGTCTACAGATAAGTTTATACTTGGTCCAGACATGATCAGAGAAACTTCAGAAAAAGTGGACTTGATTCGAAGAAGGATGAAGATGGCCCAAGATAGACAGAATCCTACGCCGACAAGAGAAGGACCGACCTTGAGTTTGAGGTTGGGGACAGAGTTTTTCTTAAGGTATCTCCTCTAAGGAACGTTGTTCGTTTTGGATCCACTGGAAAGCTAGCACCGAGATTTGTAGGACCATTTCCTATCATCGAGAAGCTTGGGAAGATGGCCTATAGATTAGAGCTACCCGAAAAACTCGCCGGAGTTCACAACTTCTTTCATGTTTCTCACCTCCGGAAGTGTTTACACGGGTCTGCTGAAATAGTAGAGCCTAGCATTCTAGAAGAAGCCGAAGTGGGACGTGAAGCAACTATGAGAAGAGTTCCAACACGCATCTTAGGAACTGAAGTGAAAAAGCTACGCAATCGCGAAGTCAAGCTCGTCAAAGTTCAGTGGAGCGACGCCGAGGAAGACGCGACTTGGGAAACTGAGGCTAGAATACGCGCAGCCTACCCTTTTCTTTTTGAGGGTATATCTTTTGATCTCTCTTTTTCCTTAAGTTATGCTTATCTATCTTTTAGGCATATTTCCTCGGCCCTTTCTCCTTAACTCCTTAGGTAGAAAACAAATGGATGCAAACATGTATTTGAAAACATGTTATGTATTATGGCTGCAAGTGGTTGCAAGTGATTGCTAGTGGTTGCTCGTGGATGCATATACACACACCCTAGGATTTAGATCGGCTCAGTCACTTCATACTGCATATGCATATTTGTATTCTCGTTCACATATGGTTGAAATTTTATATGTTATCATATGGTTATCGCATTTGTATGAATTTTTATGCACTAATGTAGAATTATGAGTAGGAATTTTTTTTTTTTTGCATACATGATGGATTCATGACACTTACATGATTCGCATTTAGGAGGTCAACTGAATCGGTGGACTGCCTGATTTCTGCATTAGATAAGGACATATACACACACAATGCATATGATCATAAAACATTAGAAGTCTTTAAGGACAATGGACACCTGTGTTTGTTGGTTGAGTAGATGGACGATTGGATGGTAGGATATACATTCTTCCTAACTTGAAGATTTCAGGGACGAAATCCTTTTAAGTGGGGGAGAATGTAACACCCCGTATATTCTATAACAGTGAAATTCATAAATTAAAGTATAATTAATTCTAGTGAAAGAATTAAGGGAAATGTCTTACGCCATTGCGTTCGTCTCGGAATTCTGGTTGAGATAGAGTCCGAGTTTGCGTGAAATGGACTCCGTATGAAGGAGTTATGATCTCCGGAATTTACAGAATAAATTTGAAATTCAAAAACAGCTCAGAACAGGTTTAAAATTCAAATTCGAGTTCAAACTGGGCTGGGCGGGAAAATTCCCGCCCAGTGACCAGGTCGACACTAGTGTCGACTGGGCAGTCGACCTGGCCCCCCCGAGTCGACTATGCAGTCGACTTGGGTGTCGACCTGCAGGTCGACTTGCCTGGTCAGCCTGACCAGGTGGGTCTGACCCTGGTTCGACTTCTGGTGTGTTGTACGGTCTGATTTCCCTCCCTATTTGCATCTGACGGCTCAAATTAACTTGAAAACTCTATAAATACACACTAAGACTCAACTAATTCACATAAAAAAATAAGAGAGGAGTCGTCATGCTATCACGAAGGAGTTGATCGTAGCCGCCAAGAATCAAACTAAGAAGCAAATTAAAGTCTAATCAAATCAATCAACAAATTGCTACCCAAAGGAGAGCACCTCCAAATTCAGAAAACAGAAATCAGAAAACAAGATTTCGTCACACATTGTAAGTATAGTGGTCTTTCAGAATTTGAATAAAATTATGATCTGATACGATGTAATTGGGAATAGAATTGTATCATTATAATGATGTAGGTCTTGTGTATTGTAATGTTTCTATCGTGATTGTTTTTGGTGAATTGATTTGTGGCATAAATGGATCGATGCAAGTTTATTATACGTTTGTATATGAAATTGATGGTAATTGCAAGTTCTGTGGCAAAGTCTATGATTAGATCCCTCTCATGTTTATGTTAATATCCCCTTTATGTTTATGTTGATATCATGGGCCATATACTTATGTAAACACATCCTAGATCTGAGGTCCTTTATGCTACATGACTCAGAACTTATGTATACATCTTAGATCCATTACAAGTATGATTAGAACTATGTTAAATGCAGTTTGGGCTACATAAACTATGCAAGTTGATGTGGAAATAGACTACATATTAGATTTGGACATTTTGGGTTAATTTACAACATGCTAGTTTTGTGTTCGACGTTATGCCAAGTTAATATGTTAAAACCCAAGTTTGTATAAGTCTACATATGCCATCCTATGTGACACCCATTTAGTTGTATGCCAATTTTGAATGCAAGTTCACATGCTCCAATGTTTATGTTAACGCCAATTTGCAAGTTCATGCGCTACACCTTCTATTTATCATAGAAATATTATATGTTCTGAATTTCCCCTTTTCTCACGTTTATCAAGTTGGGCTGAATTGTGTCGAGCCCAACATTAGTACGTACAAACGGGGGTAATAGCGTTGGGTGTAAAACATGATATAAATAAATATGTTGGCATGTTTGGCGCGTGCCAACGAATGTGACATTTTTGCGGTATAAATTGTTATACCCAAATTAAAAGACGACATGACATTTACATAAATAATGAAATATGTAAATCTAGAAAAGACGACATGTTTGACCCGAGGTTGGATTGAGTTGTGACATAAACCTGCCCAGACCCGCCCGGTTGTCCAGTAGTCACAACAATACCTATCCAATGTGGGTGGTTAAACATTGAGCCCAATAAAGACCCGAGGTTAGACTGAACTACGGTGTAAACCTGCCCGGAACCAACCGGCACATCCAGTAACCGTAGTGATATCTGTCTAATGTGAGTGGTCAGTGCTCTAAAAGACTAAGGACAGGTTGTAGGGTTAAGTCAACTGAAAACACTTAACCAAAGATTCAACATGTTAACAAATACTGATGGGTGGGGTTAGGTATATACATACACTTAACAACTTAACATGTTTGACTAGAAAACCCTGGTAACGTAGGGACCCGATTCAGCAGTAACCCAATTTAGGTATCAACAGTACCCTGAAACTAGGCAGGGTGGGGCACGATTACTGGGCTGATTGTAAGAGGTCAAATAACGGCAATGTTAGGTGCACAGTGTAGGTCTAACGGTGTGCGGTCGTGCACGCACTTCGGAGCAGACAAGCAGGGCACTGGGGCACCAGTAGCATATCCTATGCCTTCTAGTTTTTGTGTCGGGGCCGCCACCATGGGTCTTGATACACCCCATGGTGGGACCAGCATAGGTATCTACACTTCTTGGGGTAGCCGTAAGACACACGTACGAGTAGGAGCCGATCTTTAGAAAACAAAAAGGATCACTTCACCCTCAGCATGGGGTGCCGGTTAGAGTAATACTAGTAAATGCAGAGATATAGTGTGGGTTCGATAGTATATTCGATTCTAGATTACACTCCCTTAGTTATGATACTATCCTGTTTTCAGTTTATGTCTATCATATCCTTTTCTTATTCACATACTGAAAAGTCACTAGATTTACTCAGGCTTTATGTCTGACTCCGTTTTTCTTTTCGTCTTCGTTTCTTTCGTCCCCCCCCCCCGCCCCCCCAAGGTCCACAGGGAGGAAGCAACTCAGCCTCGTCAGACTCTTTTGCAAGCTTGAAGACAATTGATGTACGGTTTGGATCTCTTTGGCTTGGATCATGGCTTTGGATATCATTACGGGGATTTTGTTGCTTTATTTTATGTTTTATGCTTCTTTGATAATCAAGACAGTTATGGAAATGTAATGTTTTTGGAAGTATTGTAAGACAATTATGGTATGGTTTGTGTAACATGTATTTTGATGAAGTAAAAGTTGATTTTGTTTCTGTTGTTTAAAAATATGTGTATTTATATCTGTCTTGTGTATCTGTGACTTATACTTATAAACCTCCACCAAAATTAGGGCATTCCCTTGTGAGTGACCCTAACGGAGGTGGGGTGTTTCATCAAGTGTCATTCCAATGTTATAATCTAAGTAAAACAAGATTTTCTATAGGAAAATAATCAAAGATTTGAAGAAATAATTAAAAAACCAGAAAACATATCAGGATGGAAAGAAATCTATTGAAAAAGATATCAAGAAAGCAAGTTTCATATTAGAAAACTTATCAGAAAAGAATCATCATCTAACTTTTACTTGTTGCGTCAACTTGGTTGTAACTTATTCTTTTGGGTCTATATTTCATTGAAAATCGAACTTCTAGTTCACTGGAAAAAGAATTGTATGGTTTGGTACTTGCAAAAAACAACATGATCAATAACAGTGCCATAATAATTTAAACTCACAGTGGAAATAAGGTATAATAACAAATACTTAATGGAGTTACTATCTTAGAATCGATATAACTCTACGAAAGTGAAAGCATAAATCAGTACCAAACAATAGATAAAGAAGATTGCAGACCTTTAGGACTAGAAGATCTTTCCCTCAAAAACCATCCTACAAGTTGTAATGGGGATTATGTCAGAAAAAAGTTTTGGTGAATGAAACTGTAACACCCCACATCCGTTAGTGTCACTCACAAAGGGAATGCACTAAGTTCTGTGGAGCATTTAGGGTAAAAGATGCAGATAAATTACAAGAGAGACGGAAATTAAACAGCGGAAAATAAAACTTTGCTTTATTGATAAAATAGTTTGTACAATGATTTCTTTACAATATCAGAGTATCATCTGTCTTACAAAATAAAGAAGCATAAAAACAACATTTATATTCCCCGATTTTAGCAAGAGCCAGCCATTGCATCTGAAAAGAGAATCCAAGCAAAACTTCGACAAATCTTCAAGCTGGGGAAGAGTGACAGTCTAACTTAACCTGAGCTATACTATTCCCTCCTTTACTACCTGGGGGGGAAACGGAAGAAAAGAAGACGAAAGAAAAACAGAGTCAGACATAAAGCCTGAGTAAGTTCAGTAACTTCTAGCATGTGAACATGGAAAAACAAAACGACATGAATTAACTGAATACAAGATAACACCATGACGATAGGTCCAGCAAGATTAGACAAGATAATCACAAGATATGCTAAGATAAGATAAATTGGATATGCTCTAATACTTTCGCCGCTTCGCTATTTCCTTGTTATACAGATTTCTATTATCTCTGCACCACCTAACTAATGTCCCAACTAGTAACGATAACATGATCCCAATCCCTGTATTTTCCATCGCCTTCAGGCATACATTTATTGTTTATTACCTAGATTTAATCTAGGGTTTTCTATCAAGTGCTTTCCAGATTCAACTAGAGTTTTTCGCTATCTGCTGAACGCTTCTCGGATTCAGGGTTTATGCCACCTAGTCCAACTAGGGATTATGCTACCTGTAGAACGATGCCCCCAAGTCTAGGACACACTACCTAGAGTGGTATATGTTCCTAAACTTCCCCATGCATGTATCGCGAATCGTTATCGCTTGTCTAGATGCACATGTCCTGTAATGTGCGGCCCGAGTCCTGTGGCAGGGCAAATCAAGGAATACAAAACTCGGTCGGGAGCTTTCAGATATCTGCTGATGCAGATGCTAAGGTCTATTTTTATTCCAGTGGCTATGGTCCCACTTGACCCCTCCCTCAACTAATGAAAGTCACACATTGAAAAATGAGAACTATATGCCGGCCCCCGGTGCCCCACTATCCTATGACCATCCTCACCCATAACTAGATAACAAGTATATGGTCTTTTGGAGTTCTCCGCCTTTCCGCTTCACGTATCTCGACTGACTCAAGAATGATGGTAGACGACGAGCTGCTATCACAGGGCTACCGTTTTCTCGCCGAATCACGCCGGTCCGTCCTAGTCTTTAGGTTGCCATGTATTGCAACCAAGGCATACCCCTGGTTCTTCTACGCAGACCTTAACCTCTGTGAGCCCAGGAGGATCATCTGCAGCCTCACAGAGGGATACCAAGAGTACCCTCACGTCCCCTCGAAGCCTCGGGCTTCGTAACCCAATTCGTTGGAGCCTCCTTTTTTTTACTCAGACGGACATTCGCTCCTTCCCGTGTTATACTAAGAATTACTACTTAGTTCTACTAACTAAGATTTACCACTTAGTTTCCAGAATCGTTGTTTCCTTGACTAAGGTTTACTGCTTAGTTCTCTTTTCCGTCAATTTGGATTGGTTAAGTGTCATTAGTCAATTCAAGCTAACTTAACCCTCTTCATTTATCCCGTTAAACTGGTTAAGTTTTATCAGTAATTCATGTTGACTTAACCCTTCCACAAACCAAGTTATATTGGTTAAGTATTTCTTATTACTTAACCCTACCCATTCACCCTGTATTGGTTAAGTGTTCCTTTTTACTTAACCTTGCCCGTTTGTTTTAACTAACATGTTATTATTAATGGTTAAGTATTATCCCGTCATGTTTTAGACTTAACCCCATTCCTTTATCACAACCTGATGGCTAAGTGTTCAGGTTTACTTAACCCTACGGTCTAGCCCAGCTAACATATCAAATTGGCTAAGTGTATTAGATTTTACTTAACCTCAACCTCTAGTCTAGTTAACATGTTAATTTGGCTAAGTGTATTAACTTTACTTAACCCCTACAAATCTTGTCTTGCTACCTTGAGTTTGGTTAAGTGTCTCTATGAACTTAGACCTCCCATTCTAGCTTAACTGTGTTAAGTTGGTTAAGGGTTCCTATGGACTTAACCCTCCCATTCTAGCTTAACTGTGTTAAGTGTCAGTCTGAACCTAACCCCACCCATCAGTTTAGTTATCATGTTGAACTGGTTAAGTGTCTTAGTTAACTTAACCCTACCATTCTTGTTCTAGCTTTAATTAAATAGATTAAAGCCGCGACCACTCACATTAGACAGATATTGTTGCGAATACTAGATGTGCCGGTTGGTTCCGGGCAGGTTTACATCGCAACTCAGTCTAACCTCGGGTTAGGCATATTCGTGTTTTCTAAGTTCAAAGGGTTTTGATTAGTTTTCAAATCAGGTTTTGAAAGTCACCATCCCGTCCGTCGGATCAGTTAGGGATAGCCAGGGAGAGCATGAAACTTGTATTTTCCAAACCCAAGCCTAGGCACTATCCTCTCTGTCACCCTAGAACTTTCTGGTGTGTTATTAAAAGAGATGTCGTTAACAAACCTTTAATTTGTCTAAATTTACATTTCCTCATTTAGGCCAAATTCTATAAGTAAATTATTCCTAATTTACTTATTTCCTAATTACTCTTTTAATGTGAATTGTCAACATTTATTCTTATGGCCCATTCTCCCCTCTATATCATATTAATGCCCTTTTTGTATGTAACTATACCAAATTAAGTGTCACTAACCATGATTTTACTAAACCTGATAGTTATTCCCAATTATGGCCAATTTCACATTTATGCCAATATACTTACCATGCCAAATTAGCTAATCCAATTCCAATTCAACATTCTAATTCACGTCAAACTAGACTTATTACTCTAGTTCACTATTCATGTAAATGCTAGATTTACACGTCAATACTAGATTCAAATTACACATCTTATAATTCATGTCAAATTTATCCAATTTTCATTTCTATGAACATGCCATAATAAATGTTCCCAATTTTTGCCAATTTCCAAGTTAAACTACGTTTTTAGTAAATTTCGTATTTTGCCCAAACCGCATTCCCACCGTTCGTATAATCGTGATTCAGTCTAGATTATAAATAAT
Organism: Allium sativum; assembly: GCA_030737875.1. Lineage (NCBI taxonomy): Eukaryota > Viridiplantae > Streptophyta > Magnoliopsida > Asparagales > Amaryllidaceae > Allium > Allium sativum. The sequence continues at coordinate 223,038,461 of CM060909.1, read as the reverse complement.
GCTAGGTTCGTAGAAAATAGGGAATGAACCAAAGATGCTATGCAAAAGATAGACTGACTGGCATAAAAAGGGTTGAATAACGACGTCGGTTCAAGAACATGGGTAGACCTAACTTAATAGGTAAATTCCCAAGGTCTAAAACCAAAGAAAACCAAGAATAGACAGAATAGAGACGTAGGTTCAAGAATATGGGTAGACCTAACTTAATAGGTAAATTCCCAAGGTCTAAACCCAAAGATAACCAAGAATAGACAGAATAGATAATCAGGTTTAGACCCAATTTCACAGTCAAAAACTTAAGCAACACTTTCCTAGTCATGAATCATAGGTGTTTAGTCACAATTGTCCTTGTTATGTCATAGGCAATAGTTTATGTTTCCTAATCAAAGGCACAGGCTTAGTCAAGGAAATAATCCTCATAGTCACAGTCATAGTCATAGGCAATGTTCATAGTCGTAGGCAATGTCCATAGTCATAGGCAATGTTCATAGTCATAGGAAAATGTTGATAGTCATAGGCATATGGTTTTAAGGTCCATAGTTTCATAGTCACGGTCTTATTTGTCCTCGAATTATAACAGTTCTTAATTAGGTTCAAGAGTATAGGCACTGATTCGAATAGAGAGAGAGAGATTTGGCATATTCTTTTATTCCTTTAATTTCATGTCACGAACAGAGAAAAACGTTCAAATCAAAAAATAACTGACTTAAAGGGATTAGATTAGAACAGAAAGATGGCGTTGCTATGATTCGTAGAAAAACAGTCGTTGAAGTCGTTTGAACCTCCTCTTGAATCCTAGCTTGACTTGAACCTCTTCTTGAAAATCTTTTAGCAGCATTTCCTCGTCTTGATTTATTTTATATATATTATTTTACTCACTTATTTATTTATTTCTCAAAGGCAGCATAAGGATAGAAAAGAATTGTGAATAGAGAAGAAGACTAGGGCTGTTTATATAGTGTAGAAGTCAACGAATCTGGTCAGAATGGCGTCCGGATACAGAGAAACGAATCAGGTTCAGAAAGCTGGAAAAAGCGGGGGGGGGGGGGGGGGGGGGGGGTCGACTACCCAGTCGACTCCCCAGTCGAACTGGGGGGGTCGACTACCCAGTCGACTCCCCAGTCGACCTGGGGGGGGCGGTCGACTACCCAGTCGACTCCCCAGTCGACCTGGGTCCTTGGCGGAAAATTTCTCGCCCAGCCCGCTTCTGAGTCTGTTTTGAAATTTGAACTTTGCTGAAACTTCCGGAGGCCATATCTTCCTCATACGGACTCCGATTTACGCAAACTCGGACTCGTTTTCATGCAGAATTCCGAGACGAACGCAATGGCACAGCTCTTTTCCCTTGATTTTGATATTAAAATTTAATTCTTCCTTGATTTGTGAATCTTAGCGTTACAGAATTACGGGGTGTTACAGAAACATCAAAATATTGTCCGTAATACAAATTTAGAGAAGTGAATTTTAACTCAAAGGGCTAATTTATTCTGGATAATAAGTTTTAAGGACATCACTTTTGAAAAATTAGATTTAAGGACAATTTAAAAGAAAAAGATAAATGAATTCATCATTTTCATTTGTATAAAAATAATGATAAACTAACTTAAAATTTCCTGTATTACTTAAAAAGATAAAAGAATTTATCTTTTCCTTCTAAAACTGTCCTTAAAAATGATTAAATAGAAGTGCTATTCATAAAATTTATTACTCGTGAATAAGAAGCCCTTCAGCCTAATTTTCATTTTAGTGAAAGTAAAACAAATATTTTCATACTCGATCAGCCTAACACACTTATCTCCTCCTTGCTCCTCTTTAACACTTTCTTCGGCATTGCCCTTCTTCATATTTCCCTTTTCACCAATGTGCTTTGCCAAATTATCTTTTAGGTTTATGTTGATTACAACATTCATGGTAGAGGAAGCACTAGACTCCTTAGCTTTTTTTGGAGGTTTCTCATCCAAAGAAGTGATGTGTGATAGTATCCATTAAGCAGTGCCCATAGGTGAAAGGTTTCCGGGTAGGAGATAAGACCATTGCAACCACATCTGCATTACATAAAATAAAGATTTCACTTGCCTTATTGAAGAGACCATTGCAGCGCATCGACAAACATACTTGGTGCACCACTTCATTTTAGATTTTCTTTACCTCTATCTTCTGTCGTCCTACACTTCTCTTTTTTCCTTTCTTCGCCATTTTGGTTGAGTGAATAATTTTGTATGAATGAAATATGTATTTATTGTGTTGGGATTTAAAGTTGAATTTGTATATGTGTGTATTTATAATTATTTATGCAGCCATGATGACATAATGTTCAGTTATATCGATTTCGGTAAAGTTTTGTAATCCTTTTATGCACTGCAAAAAAAAACTATATTATAACTCGAATTTAACAACCGCCACGAAATGCCAATTGCAATAAGGTTTTGTTACAACTGTCACTTTTTGAAAGTTGTAATAAACATATTTTAAACAACTATTTTATTTTGCCAGTTGTAATAGTTTATTTTTAATCGTAATAGACGCCTAATTTTAACAACTCTTTGTTTTTACCAGTTGTAATGGATATCTATTACATCCTTTCTTTTTTGCTTATTCTAATGGATGCTTTTTACTAATGAACTCCTTTCTTGTTAGTTGAAATAAATGCCTATTACAACTCTTCTTCTTTGCCGGTAGTAATAAATGTCAATTAATACCTTTTTCATTTGTCCACTGTAATAATAAATTAATAATTATAATTAAATTATAATAATCAACAATTAATAATAAACTATAATAACTATTTATTAAGAATAATTAATTTGAAATATTAAATAACTAATGTTAATAATTAACATTCAATAACAAATAACTAGTATAGTAATAATAATTAAGATTAATTTTTTTCATTAAATAACTAATAAATAAGTTTACTAATTAATATTAACAATTAGTATTTAATTACCAATTAGTAATTAATAATTAACAATCAATAAATAAATATTAAATATTTAGTTAGAAATACTTTAATAAATAAATAATTCCTACTGATTATTAGTAATTAACCATCAACAAACAAATATTAAATTAAAAATTAATCATTTGCAAATAATTCATTATTAAGTACTAGTAAGTAAGTAGTAATTAATATTACGATAAGGCTGATCGGTTTTTACAATGGTCTGTAACACTTCTTATTATAACAAGCAATGAAACCTGTTACATACAAGAGATAGGCATATTGCCTAACTACTACATTCGATTTTTAGATTGGACCATCAACTGTAACTAAATTGACTTATAGAATAGGAACTAGGCTTTATACTTAGACTACATCAAAATTCCAACCTCCACATAAGGAGAACACTTACATTAGAAACAAATATGACATGTCACACTTTCCACCACAGGTATGAAAACTAATACAAAATGACACCAAAAACACTACCATACACTACACAAGTGTAAAAAATTATCAAGAATTTTTGCTATAAACATCCCAGCTTCTTGGTAAGTTGCAACATAATCACCCCTGAACAATATAGCGCATGTAGTTGATAAATTACATGCTCAAAATAAGTAGCTAGCCTCCCAGCATCACATGAACAACATGACATAGAGATCCAAATGACAAGGCAATCCTTCATTGCAACCCAAAAAGAACCAGTTGCTGCCACAGTTAACGAACCACTGCAATAATAACATACTGACATCCACTAGTGACAACAAATTTCCATGGAAGACCAATGATATAACGCAAAAAAACCAAAAATTCACAACTTCCATTTGCCTAAGCAGATACATCACATGTGCATACATCATATAAAACAAGCACTAAGGAAAAAGTAGGAAACAAAAAATTAGCATTGCATACTCATACTAGATAGCCATTTTAGCAGAGCCATCACCGTGGCCACCGATGAGCTGAAACAACACCACAAAGGAAAAAATCATAGATCATCCCAGTCATTCCCAGCAACACCACCCAAACAAAAGAATCAAATCCAATAAAACCAAACCTAAAAACTTCCTAGCATTCCAGGAGATGCATAACATAGTGAAAATGACACACAGGATCTACCGAACATCGGAGAAAATTACATGGCTAGCAAGGGATCCTCGATAACTATAAAATAGTCACAGGAGAATGATCAATCAACCTATTGGAGGAATCACCTTTAAAGGCATTTGATTAAATTCAATGACTTCCTGTGAGACTTGCTCCATCTTGGCTTCTTCCTTAGCCATCTTCTCTACTTCGATTTCTTCCTGCTTGATGGCGAGTCGGGCTTGTCGTTGTTCATTTAACTCCTACATACTCGGTCCACTAGAATCACCATCAACTCTAGTAACAGTCACTTCCTCGGCTTTCTTTCCTTCCTTGGCTACTAGCAATTCATCCATTTTTTCAAATATTTTCTATAAGCTACCTCCTCTGCTCGGGTCTATCCTCCAACTCCAAATCTTTGAAAGACTCAATGTCCTTGAAGTCTATGTTCGTAAGCTCTTTATAAGCCCATTCATCAAGGTATCACAAGAGGCATGGAGGGTCCATAATTTTTCCTTTAGTATGAAAGAGGAAAGAATTTTCACCCTAAGTGTACTTGTAGCATGAAAACGAAGCATGGTTAGTCTTCTATAATTCTACGATGCCTCTGTAGGAAGCCAAACGGGTTCTTTGAAAATTTTAGTCATCTTATCAAAGGATGGGGAGAGAGTGGGTATACTTTCTTCTTCATATTCAGTACCTACCATCGAGGTTGTTCCTTAATAAATCGGTGATAAGAATGTTCCAATACCAAATCCAAGATCCATGGGGTCATACCCCGAATCAGTGATAGTTGATTAAGACAGATGATCGGTAGCTGCAAGTGAAGTGACTAAGCAGAATGCACAACGATGACACTTTTGTTCATGAAGGATTTTCCTTTCCTTATAACTACCTCAGCTACTATATTTTCTTTGGCATCCACTTCCAATAAACGTTTCCATTCCTTTAAAATATGATGTTCGTCTTTGTTCAAGTACCGGGCCGCTAACACGTCTTCATCTACCTCCTTAACTTTCAAAGAAGCTATATAATCATCCAAAACTCGTTCCTATGTCATGTAAAGATTCACTTGTAAGTGTTTTACCATGAAAGGTCACGATGCCGAATCACCTCTGCATAAATTACTAAGATAACGGAAACAAGTTTCTTTTTTGGTATCTGACTCGACTTCTCGAGCTTTGGGGTTAAGCTCCTCAAGTTGTATTTTAAAACCATTCCTAACATCATTTGCATGCTCGAGTACTTCCTTTCTCGACTCTTACGTGGCTGCCTTAGACTTTCTCGCCACTTCCAATTTAGCCATGTTGGCCTCCATCTCTTTCTTTAACTCCTCATTTTCTCTCCTTAACCGCTCATTTTGAGTGAGCTCTTCCTTCATTCTATCTTTTTCTATGGTGGTTTCTTTGACTAACCAAGAAGAATGGGAAGCCATCTCCTTTTTGTATTTTTCCCTGGCTTGAGAAGCTGCTATGGCTATTTCAACTATCTTTTTATTGATCGAGTTTAACTATTGCTATAAATTAATTCCAGTCGACCGGGATCGCGACCGCGGAGGATAAGTGTTACTTCAGCGACAACCACTACCATAGTCATATAAACGTTTGTGGCGTGACTGGCGCCTTTTCACATTGTTAAAGAATGATCCTCGAATGTCAGGTAGTCTAGAGCAAGAACTCTCCTCACTTTTAATTTTTTTTTCTTCGTCTTTATCCTCTCCTTTTCTTTTGCCATTGCCTCACTATCCATCCTTGTCTTTATCACTCTCTCAAACCATTGTGCTTATACAAAATAAAACTCGAGTCAAAAGAAGTCAATTAGCACGTAGTAAATGTTGTGTCATGCAATGCTTATGAGTGTATGTCCTAATTCCTCCCCAACGGACCATTTTTTAGATTGCCCGAGTGAGTTATCTCCCTAGAGATTAATCGTGTCAATGTTATTTCGGAGCTTGGTAGAAAACTTTTGATGTTAACATCGCCCAATCAAAAGAACGATGTCCCTGTTGAGGTTTTGTGCACAACGGAAAGGTTTGACAAAACTCCCAAAAAACAGGATCTTTTTCACCCAATTACTTGGAGATGAATGTGATTGGAAAATAAACAACAACACAAAAAATATCGGAAATATGAATACACGATATTCCACCCAACCACCCTCTTTATTGATTCACCAAAAAAATAATTTGTTTACAACCGATCCCATCTATCATTACAAATAAGTACAAATTGAACCAATAACCTTATCGAGAAATAGGTAGAGAATATCTAGTGTCTAAATAATTTGAGGAGAAAGATAGTGAAGAATAATGGCAAATTTTCCACACATAATGAAGATGTTACCTAGGCCTTTTATAGAGTAAATTTCTTCGTACCTAAGTTTTCTTGACCTCCAAGTAAACTTGGCACCCAAATTTTCTTCGTATATGTCATAAATTTATATGGATAAGCACTGAATAATCCTTGCCTTAATTATCCCACAAATATAGCAATAAATCTCTTCACTAAATCGGCATAGATAATTTGTTGCATACAATTGTTATTTGCATATCAAAAATTTCAACACTCCACCGTGATACCAAATAACAACATCTCCTCCACTCAAAATCAGCCAACATAGCTCTCACTTTGAAACTTATTACAACACCCCACCTCCGTTAAGGTCATTCTCAAAGGGAATGCCTTAACTTCAGTGGAGCATTTTTGGTACAAGTTGCAGAAAAATTACAAGCCAGACAAATAAAGCAGCGGAAAATAAATAACCTTTATTGATTAAAAACAGCTTGTACAAAGATTGTTTTACAACACCAATACTTATTACAACAAAGCATCTGCCTTGTTTAAAATAAAGAAGCATAAACTGACAATGATATTCCCCAACGAAGATTGAGCCAGCCATAGCAGTAGAAAATGGAGTTCAAAGCAATGCGTCAAAGAATCTTCAAGCTCGAAAAGAGTAACGGTCCTAAATGAGTGGAGCTATTCCCTCCCTGGCTACCTGGGGGGGTGGGGGAACAAAAGAAAAGAGGCGAAAACAAACTAGGTCAGACATAAGTCTGTAAGTCCAGTTATACTTCAGCATGTAAACAAGAAAAGGACTATGACATGAACAAACTGAACTTAGAACCATACCATAGTGATAAGATAATCCTAAAACAAGACAAGGTAAGATTAATGGAATTGGCTATCATATCCACTTCTATTTATGCACCCACGAAGGACTGTTTCAACTAGTATCATGTGTTCATGATAAAATGATCCCATTTTTATTGTGTATGCAGTCCCTTATCCATCGAGTGTTACCTAGATCCAACTAGGCTTTACTTATCGAATGCTTCCTAGATTCAACCAGGGTTTACGCTACCCAGGGCCACTGGGGTTTATGCTACCTATTGAACACTTCTCGGATTCAGGGTTTACGCGTCCTAGGTCCAACTAGGGATTATGCTACCTATAGAACGATGCCCCCTAGTCTAGGACACACTACCCAGAGCGGTATATGTTCCTAGACTTTCCCCACGTATATGTCGTGAATCGTTATCGATGTCTAAATGCACATGTCCTCTATATGTGCGACCCCAGTCCCGTGGCAGAGCTAATCAAGAAACACGGAACTCGGTCGGGAGCTTTCAGATATCTACCGATTGCAGATGCTAAGGTCTTCTTTTACAGTGGCTATGGTCCCACTAGACCCCTCCCTGAACTAACAAATGAAAGGAACCCAAGAAAATCAAGAATGAGAACTGTACGCAGGCCCCACTATGCCCCTACAAACCTATGGGCCAACCTCACCCATAACTAGATAGCAAGTATATGGTCTGTTGGAGTTCTACGCCTTTCCGCTTCACGTATCTCGACTGACTCAAGATGGTAGGTAGACGACAAGTTGCTATCACAGGGAAAAAACTAGTCTCGCCGAATCACGCTGGTCCATCCTAGTCTTTAGGTTGCCTTATTATTGCAACCAAGGCATACCATTGGCTCTTCTGATGCAGACCTTAACCTCTGTGAGCCCAGGAGGATCATCTGCAGCCTCACAGAGGGATACCAAGAGTACACTCACGTCCCCCTAAAGCCGCGTGCTTCGTAACCCGGTTCATTGGAGCCTTCTTCATGATCAGATGGACGTTCGCTCCTCCTCGTATTCCTCTTTGTTTTCTTGACTAAGGTTTACTACTTAGTTCTCTTAACTAAGGTTTACTACTTCGTTTCCTGAATCGTTCGTTTTCTTAACTAAGGTTTACAAATTAGACCTCTTAACTAAGGTTTACTACTTAGTTTCCTGAATCGTTCATTTTCTTAACTAAGGTTTACAACTTAGTCCTCTTAACTAAGGTTTACTACTTAGTTCTCTTCCTCGTCATGTTGGATTGGTTAAGTGTTATCCAGCAGTTTACGTTGACTTAACCTACCCATATATCATGTCAAATTGGTTAACTATTATCTAGCAGTTCATGTTGACTTAACCCACACCTACGTCATGTCAAATTGGTTAAATGTTCTTTAACCTTACTTGTTTGTCATGTTATACTGGTTAAGTGTCTCTCATTAACTTAACCCTGTTTATTTATCATGCTATAACGGCTAAGTGTTCTAAGTTTACTTAACCCCACCATCTAGTCTAGTTAGCAGGTTATAACGGTTAAACATTTACTTAACCTTACCCACTTGTCTAGTTTACATGTTATATATAATGGTTAAGTGTTTCCTTACTTAACCCCCACAAATCTTGCCTTGTTAACATGTTAAGTTGGTTAAGTGTCCAAATTAACTTAACCCCTATCAATCTTGTCTAGTTAGCATGTTGAATTGGCTAAGTGTTTTCTCAATTACTTAACCCCACCCTTCTTGTCTTGTTAACATGTTAAGTTGGTTAAGTGTTTCCTTAATTACTTAACCTCACCATTTCTAGCTTGATTGTTCATGAGCTTTAATTAATTAATTAAAGCACCAACCACTCACATTAGACAGGTATTGTTGTGGTTACTGGATATGCCGGTCGGTTCCGGGAAGTTTTACACCACAGCTCAGTCTATCCTCGGGTCTTTCTGGGCTTGGTGCACTAACCTCTCACATTAGAGAGGTATTGTTGTGGTTACTGGATGTGCCGGGCAGTTCCGGGCAGTTTTACACCACAACTCAATCTAACCTCGGGTAAGGCATTTTCCTCTTCTCTAATTTACATATTTACTATTTATGTAAATTTTCCATAAATCAATTTAGCCTAGGTCATATTCATTTGTCATGCCAATTAACATACTTATATTCTATTCCCAAGACTTGATTTACCTATCAATTAGCCCAACTTGCAGTTTATACCAATTTAGATTTAATATTCCCCTTTTTCAGTTCATGCCCAATCTAGATTAATATTCCAATTTACAGTTCATGTCAAACTAGATTCAATATTCTAGTTTACCGTTTATGTCCAAAACTTGGTTTACATGACAATTACATACTTTGCGGCCAATTCAAATTTATCAATTTATGCCCAAGTCTAATATGCATGTAAATCATTCATATTATAGCCAATTTAGATTATGCCAACATATTTATTATGCCAAATTAACTTAATTAAGCTACGCCCAATCCCCGCATCATAATCGTACGTATAACATGATTTCACAAGTTTTCTAAGTACTCATGAAATGGCACTAACAAAAGGAATGGGGATAAGCACAAGAATTGATATAAAAGAATAGGCATGCAAAATAATGGCTCCAACAGGTTCGATGTACATAATAGTGAATAGGAATAAACTAGCTAAGTTACACACTAAATATGAGACCCAACATAATCAAGGGGATAGGCATAGGTGGTTTGGTCCAACATAATGCCAGTTCAAGGTACAACATGATTGGTTAATTGTAACAATGGAATATGCATAAGCAACTAACTACAATAGCTATAGATAATTAACCACAATAGTCATGGGCGACTAATCACAATAATTTCTTAATCAATGTCATAGGCAATAGTCTCATAGTTCTGAATCATAGTTGTGGGCTGCAGTCTCATTGTCACGAATCATAGTCATAGGCAATAATTTCATAGGAAACAGTTTCATGGTCATGGTCTTAGGCAAAGGTCTCATAGTCATGGTCATTATCATAGGCAATAGTTTCATCACAAGAATATAACATAGGAAAATTGCATGAATAAACATGAATCCATATAGATAAACTAATATGCACCGTTCTAATATCAGTTTCTTACAAGCCATGACTTCCAATTAATGTTTAAATCAGAAATATAACAGTACTTACAAAATATATGCATGTCTTGTTTATCTGGAATCTGTTTTCTGAAGCTGGATAGCATTCCTTTGATGTAGATTAGTCGTTCTTTTAATTCTATTCAGATTGGAAGAAGATGCACTAGTTCTAGCTTAGATTTCAGCAGAGTAGCGACGCCATTCTTATTTTTAATTAGAATAGAGGCAGAGTATAGGAAGAATTAAATTGTGTGGAGAGAAAGCTAGGTTTGGGGGTGTTTAAATAGGTTAGAGCTCACGAATCCGGTCAGAAAGGCGTCCAGGTGCAGAAAAATGGATCTGTCTCCAAATCTAAGAAAGGGGGGGGGGGGGGGGAGGTCGACCCTAGTGTCGACTTGTTTACCGAGGTCGACCCCCAGGTCGACCCTAGTATCGGCCTTGGTCCTGGGCCGGAATTTTCCCGCCCAGCTCGGGTGTCTGTTTTGAATTTCGAAATCTGAATTTTTGAATTTCGGGATGGTTTTTATTGAAACTTCCGAAGGCCATATCTTCTTCATACGGAGTCCGATTTACATAAACTTAGACTCTATTCCAAGGAGAATTTCGAGACGAACGCAATGGAGTAAGCCGTTTCCCTTAATTATTTTGTTACAATTTAATTATTCTCTGATTTTTTACTTAATGTATTTCCCGAAAAATACGGGGTTTTACACTTATTTTCTCAATTAACATTATTACAAACATCCACCATCGCCTATTAATGGTTCACCTCCCTCATCCGCGCACCACGATAATAGCGATCTTCAAAAGCATTTGTAATACCACAAAGTCTTCCATCTCGTCTTTGTGGATTCCACAACTCGACATATGTCTTCCGCTTGACATGATCTCTTATTCTCTAGGATCCCTCGAGCATCATCAACATCTAGACCCTTGTTGATACCATGATCATCCACCTTAGGACCATCAGTAATGACCATATTAACCTCTCCACCTTGTTGTGGACTATGTTTTTCAACCATCACCGAATCAACCAGACTATATAGGTTTCTCTCCTCCACTGTTGACCGCCGAAACGACCAAACTAATAGGTTTCCCTCCTCCAAAACTCCTCGCATCATCACATAACCACCCTTTTTCACTCTCAAAACTCCACCTCGAGTATCACAAGTGCAACTGCGGAAATCTTACTGACCGAGAGATATGAGGTTATTCGAACAACTGGGTATGTTCCTCACATTGACCACTTCTCTCGCCACTCCATCATGCATCCGAAACCTAATAGCTCCAACTCCATAAATTGGTAGCTCTACTCCATTGGCCGTCTTTATCATGCAAACACTCTTCTCATACGAAGAAAACTTTTCACATCTCGACATATGTGAAAATTGGCTCCTGAATTCATCTTCCAAGGCTCCACAACACTAAATAGGACATCACATAAAGAATCGCTTTGGGTACCTTCAGCAAAGCCTGCCTGTGCCTCATCACTATTATTATCACCTTGCGCCTTCTTCTTCTTCTTTTTCATATCTCATATATATGAATAGCAATCATTGCGCTTGTGACCTTCCTTCTTGTGATCGAAACAAGTGATTGCACCTTTACCCTTGGCTCCCTTTTTCTTCCAAACTTTATCCTTTGAGTCCCTTGCTACCATCGCCTCATTTTGAACCGATTTCAAACTCTGACCCTTTTTCCTTAGCTCCTCATTCAAAAGACTGCATCGAACCGTTTCCAAGGAGACAGATCCATTAGCATTTTAATAACTCAATAAAACAACAAAAGTCTCCCAGCTTTCCGAAAGAGGACTCAACAACGAAAGAGCCTGCAACTCATCATCAAAATTGTCAATTGATTGATCACATCTTAAAATTCGTTCAAACGTTTTGCAACCTGTGCAGTTTATGCCCCACTATTTCCCCATAATGTCTCTGCTATATCGTGCAGCGGATTTCTACCGCTACGCTATTTTCAAATAATCTCTGAAATAGCTTCTCCGCTTTAATCCCTGCTATATTCCCGATATATCCCATTATTTCGGATATGTTCCGCTATTTCTATTATATCTTCTATAAAAGAAATGAATTTTAAAATGACATTTACACATTATAAATTTTATAAAATTAGTTTTTAATATAATTTTCTAACATATATTTTTCAGAATATAAAACACTACAATATTCCACAAAATATAATCAAGCTGAATAAAAGTTTACATCTATTTGCTTATGCTTTTTTAAAAAATTAAGAAAGCACTAATTATAATTAAGTTAAATGTTAATTATACATTTATTTATCATTATCGTATTTGAAAAAGCATTAAATATGAGTTTTGTATGCTATTGTAGAATCATCTACTATATCCAGTTATTTCCTCGATTTATCACCACTATAACTTTTTGCACCTCCGCCGCATTAGATCCGCTAAGCGCTTTAACTACATAGTCTGCAACAGATTTCTCCTCATCCAATCGAAGTTCTACCAAATTTTGCACTAGAAAATCCTTACTTATAGCACTCCTCAACTCACATAGCGTTACTAATTAGTACCACAACGCCTTCGCGGATTCACAACTAACCACATGGTGGAACACCGAATCATCCAAATATTGGCAAATAAACGCAATCGACTTTTTGTCCATTTTTCCCACTTTATTTCATCCATATTTGAGGGCTTCTCCCCATCTCCATCAATGAGATTATGAAAATCATTGAGATATATAATGTCCTCCATCTGCGGCTTCCACATACTCTAATTCTTCCCATTAAAAATAGTTATTTCCGAAAACGTCATCATCTCCAACATCTACAATCTTCAATCCAACAAACACTCCAAGCTATGCGATGATCTGAGCTATAATACCAACTGTTAGGGTTTTGTGCGCAGCGGAAAAGTTTGACAAAACTCCCAAAAAAAGGATTTTTTTCACCCAATTACTTGGAGATGAATGTGATTGGGAAATAAACAACAATACAAAAAATATCAGAAATATGAACACACTATATTCCACCCAACCACCCTCTTTATTGATTCACCAAATTTTTTTTGTTTACAACTGATCTCAACTATCGTTACAAACAGGTATAAATTGAACTAATAGCCTTATTGAGAAATAGATAGAGAATATCTAATAGCTAAATAATTGGAGGTGAAAAATAATGAAGAACAATGGCAAATTTTCCATACCTAATGAAGATGTTACCTAGGCCTCTTATAGAGTGAATTGCTTCATACCCAAGTTGTCTTGACCTCCAAGTAAACTTGGCACCCAAATTATCTTTATATATGTCATAAATTTATTTGGATAAGCACCAAATAATCCTTGCCTTAATTATCCTGCAAATATAGCAACAAATCTCTTCACCAAATCTACATAGATAATTTGTTGCCCATAATTATGATTTGCGTATTACAAATTTCAACTGTCCCTAATGAGATTTTTTCCTCGTCTTTGAATTTCAGTTTTACCTCTATCGATGCGGTTATCTCAGTTATTGTTATGGGAGATATCGACTTTTTAGCTTCGCTCATCCTTTTTCCCATCGATAGAAAAGGAACCAAAGTGGGCGCCAAATCTTCATCTCTCTCAGGCTCTTCCTCACCAGCCGCATTGTCACCTTCTGTTTCCTCCTAAGCTCCAGGGACTTCCTCCTTGAACGAAGGCAAGTCCAGATGCCCGATAAGGGTACATCTTCTTTACCCAACCACCACATCCTCAACGTATCCATGGTCGATGGAACGAGCCTTGGGAATCAGGTCTAGAGTGTGAAGAAGATAATATGAAATTAGGGTTTTCGCATCGGAAAAATCCGCTTGCATATCTCTTGGGGTTAACACCCTATCTAGGTACCCCTGTCCCGATAACCTTGGAAGATCACCTGTACTATCCAAATTTCATGATTAGTCTAGGTCTTATGACTCGATTATAGTAAACTACTACAAGTGAGTGTTGGCACACTTGGTTCCTCCTAACCATCGCCTCACAATCCTAGGTAGGCAATGCAAGTAAAGCCAATCATGCTTTAGTTAACTTAGTTTATAACATGCCCTTAAGATAATCCAACTATTCAGTGGAGCTTAAAGATAAAAAAAGTGATGGAGAAATGTTCCAGTTTTGGAAAGTATAAGAATATCTGATATCTTCTCCCATAGGCTCTTGGCTCAAATTCTCAACATATAAAATGTAGGTCCCAAGTAAAAAGGTCCAAATGTTAGGTTGAAATTGTATAGGTGCTAACCGCATATAGTAAAGCATATTTTTAAAATACGGGCAGAAAAGGAGGCATGTACCCAATGGAACACATATATCTATTGCAAGTTGCAAACCCTTTTGGGGGTACGTTCACTTTATCATCCCGACCAGGGACCCTAATGTCATTTGGTGGCATGCCATACTTAACATTGATTCTAACCATTATTGTTTGATCAATTCTAAATGAAACTAAATCCATAGGATTCTCCAGGACCACTGCATCTTCCAGAGTATCTGGTGCGGATGGATTGCCTTCCTAATCGATCCTAGATCCTCGGCACTTGCGGGCCCGTTTCCACTTGCTATCGACCTTCCTCAGCATCGGGCAGATCTACTTACTTTGACTCTTCAAGTTGCTTTTCCTAATTTAGTTCTCAAATTAAGTCGCTTACTAGGAGGGGTTAGATTCTTCAGAAGCTGAATTGTTGCTAGATATTAGGCTCGGTCCATCTTTTGGCCGATTGGATTTAGTTTGCAGCTCTCGACTCTTAAGCCTTGGAGGTTTCTTATGCTTATAGATTTACTATACTTGCGAACAATCATAGCAGTTAGCACGATTAACTTGTACCCTCAACGTTAGTGTACACTAATATGGAACATGTATTGTCATGCATGTTCATGTAGTTTGAACAAACACATTGGAACATGATTATAGTGTAAAAAAATCATGTAGTGTCATGCATGCTCATGCAGTTCAATCACAAATGAGAATGTATGATTGATTGTACATAGATATGCTTGTTTTAGTTTCATTTTTAAAGTTTACATATGGGGTTTGTATTATTTTTACATTTCCTATTTAAGTTTTTATATATGCTGGCTTGAGTTTTGTGGTGCTTGTTTCAATAACAGTATAATGATCTACAGTTGTTCCGAATTTTACACATGTTCATTCTAATGTTTCAGTCGCATAAATTGAAAGTATGTGCTCTGCAAGACTAGTAAATCAATTCTTATGAGATTTTCTTCTAAGATCGATTATGATAAATTGATTATATCTCGATCATACAGTTTTAACTATAGGATACTCGTGTTAAAATGATGGAAATATGTTATATCGCTAATTGAAAATTATGTTTATTCAACTTTGACATGTATATTCACATTCACTAATGAAAAAGGAAATAACAACATATACTAATAAAACTTGCAACTTAGGTTTGAATAATTATTTAAATAATAAAAGTATAGAAAAGGTGCAACAATCCTATTACATATGCAAAACCTTACTTTTGGCGTTGTTTCACTATAAGAAAAACTGAGATTAGCGACAGATTTCTAGCAGTGGAAAATTCCATCGCTATTTAGCGGCGGATTTCCGTGGGCTTTGTAAAAAAAATAGTTTGGATTTTATATGTCATCTTATTATAAGTTATTACCGTCGAATACTAATTCTGTCGCTAAATCAATGGAAATTGCATCTCTTTACCATTATATAATATTTAACGCTAAATTCCGTTGCTAATAGAGTCGGATTACCATCAACATAATTTTGAAGCTATTTCGATTCAGTTTTCCAAGAGATTTGAAACAAACTTTTATATTTATTGTTTATAAAATGTTTTAAATTTGTGTTATTACTTAGTAATTAATTAGTAAATTTAAATTTCAAATAATTAATGTTAATAATACATTAGTAATTAATAATAAATAATAACTATTAGAAGTAAATAAAATTCAACAGTTAACGCTGAATAATTTTTTTTTTGAAAATTAATGCTGACTAATTATTAATTACTATATAATATAAATAAGAGGTAATTGTAATTAATAAAATACATTGTTGTTCGATGTTTATTAAATTTGTTTTGATAATCAATGATTATTTATAGTATTTAATATGATTAATTAAATTAATATCAAGAAATTATTAATACATATTTGCTTTTAAGAAATTGATTGGTACATATTATTTGGTAAATAATTAGTAATTAAGAAAAACAAAATGGTCGAAGTTTAAAAATAAGAAGTTAAATAAATATTAAAGAATTTCGAAATTCAAAAAATTCAAACATTACCATACAAGTTATTATTTTCATGCATATTAATGTACTATTAAATAATTAATAATTGATATGTGATAGTTAATATAAGCATATAATAGTAAATATAAATTAATATCTACTATTAATAATTAGTTGTTGGTAATCTATAATAAATAATAAATATTTAATTAGTGATTAATTACAGCTGAGCATAAGATTCAAGTAGTGCACTTATCACTAATATATTGTTAGACTACACATTTTCAGTTTATAAAGATCAGAATTTGAACTGTAAGATTATATATACATATATAATATCATGTTCTTTTATACTGGTGTATAATGTGATTTCAGTATACATGTTTCCTAAATTCAATAAGTATTGCAATTATCTCTAATATAATATGAGACAACACATCCTTAGTTTATAGAATTCAAAGTTATATATCTATAATGTATGTATATATATACACATACATAATATATATACATACATTATATATATATACATATATGTAGATATATGTGCTTTTTTTTATGAATTTTCAGAATTCTTTACTTGGTCATATAAGATAAAAAGATCTTCTACCATGTTAATAAACAAACCGAAAACATAGCCTGCAAGGTTAAAGATTACCATCCTAATTACAGAAATTAAGAAAAAAGCCAACTCATAAGAATTCATACATTGATTATTTTTCTCTCAAACGTTTACGGACAACAGGAATGAAAAAGCTTACATAGAGAAATGAAGAGAAAGTTTACACTACCATTAAAACTTTTAAAAGCTTACAAGATTAGCTGACTGGTTCCTGAACAAGGATTCACAACGTATTCTAGCAATAGTGTTTAAAGAATATCCAAATCTTTTTAATATATTAATTAGCCTAAATCTTCAGATTTTATAAAAACTCGAACGACTTGAAAATGAACAATCCTTTAATCAAGAATTAGATAGAATTTCTGAACAATTATCTAAATTAAGTTTAGGAGAACCAATTATTAAAAGACAACCTATTTAATAGTCTTTAATACGATTAATTAAATTAATATCATAGTCTTTAATACGATTAATTAAATTAATATAAAGAAATTATTAATACATATTTTCTTTTAAGAAATTGATTGGTACGTATTAGTTAATAGTTTATAATTATTTTTAATAATTATGAAGTAAAAAAATTTATAAGTGGAAAATTTATAGTTTAGTTTTAACAATTGTTTTCCTTGTCAGTGCAATGAATATATTTTTAACCATTGTTTCTTTTCACTTGGTTGGCAACTAGTTAATTATGAATAGCAAATATTTTTTTAAAACCTTTATTGTTCAAATGTTATATGTGATTTTACAACTACTTTATATGCACACATTATTAATTGAAAATAGTAATCTTAGTAGTGTTAATAAATTAGAAATAGAAATGATACAAATATACTTTCATATGCATTTAACATTTACTATTAACAATAATCTATATTATATAATTTATAAGTGGTAGTTAATGTTGAATAATTAATAAGTAATAAGTAGACATTATAGTAATTAAATAATAATATTGAATGATTGATACGTCTTGTTGAATTTGAATAAATACTTATACATTATTTTAAGAAAGTTTAGTTTAGTTTTATAATACTTCAAATTGCATTCTTCATATTCAAGTAAAATTTCAGCTAATAATCTAATTTACAATTTGTTAAACTTCAACTTCAAACAAGTGAAATTTTGGCTCCAAACAACCGAAATTTTGGCTCCAAACAGTTGAAATCTTGGCTCCAAACAACTAAAATTATTGCTCCAACCCGTTGAACTTTTTCACCCTTCCACTTATTTCATGTTATCTCATTTTTCAAAACCACTTTTCCAAACCCAAATCCCAAATTCACTTCCGCCTCCCTTTCCGAATTCCCAAAATTCATGAAATCCCCTTCCACCGTGTGACTTCCGATTCCCCTTCCATCTTCGTCGGCCTCTCCCTCACCTCTCCAGACCAGGACAGCCTCGAGAACTCCTCCGCCTGTGACGCCAGCACCGACATCATCCGCAACCTCCTCCTCTTCGAGGTCATCTCCATCAGTGTCTTGCTCTTTTCTTCCCTCATCGCCCAGGGCCTTAAGCTCGCAATCAACCTGATCAACAACAAGGACGTGGATGAGGCATTTAGGGTTCACATCAACAAGCGGGTTCTCAGATTGGGGATGCTCAGATCCGTTGTGGGATCCGCCATGAGCTTCTTGTTTTTGTTGCTATTGATGGCGAATGCGATGCAGATCCGTCTTGGGATGCTTGCTTGCGGCGATAAGTCTTGTGTTTTTGTCCATAATCACAAACAATGTTAGAAACTTTGACAGTAATGATGCAAAGAGATTTGGGTAAACTGATGCAATGTATGCTTTGTCTTGAGATGCAATGAATCAATTTGGGTCAGTTTCTTTCATTATTCAGGTTATTGAAGTCTTCAACTCTTGGAAGTTGCTTAAGACGGTTATTAGTAACTTATTCACATTTTTAAAAAATTCAGGTGAAATTATTTCTTGTTCACATTTTATTAGAAATAGCAGAAAGTCATCTATGGTTTGCGATCATCTTCTGATCCTCATCGCAAGCAAGTGCTTCTAGTTCTAAAGATTCAGCCTCCTTCCTAAGTTGCGCCAACTGTATTCTCAAAGAAAGCAGACTATATCACAAACTGAAAACAGTCCCACTTCTGAATTACATCACAATCGGTGGTATATATTTATCAATGTGTGTGTGTATGCTAAAGGAATATGGTTTGCATTGTTGCTTTTGTAATGGTAAGGGGTTCTTGCTATGTCACACAGTCTTGCTAATTAAGACATAACTTCTATAATTAATTTATTCTTATTTTCTAATTTATTTGGTTATGTTAACACGACTATTAGCAATCCAACGAGCCACCTGTAGTACCCTTACTTTTTATTACTTCTTTTTTCTTAAATGATGTTTAGTTTACATCGTACAGTCTGTTATTATTTTTTTATTTTGTATTTTTCAATGTGTGTAATAAATATTAGTTTCCACAAATCTTATCTAACAGTTTTTAAATGTCAAAACTTCAGTAGAAGAACATGTAAGGTAACCAAAAGAATAAAATAAAACATTAATTCATATACGTATGTTTGTATGTATATGTGTGTGTATGCGGGATAGTCTAAAGAATACAAAATTTTGTGTTAATTGATGACATAGTTGATCTCCATAATTGGATCACCTTTTGAATTCCACTCTTCCATATAAGGACAAAAAGTCCAACAACTTGAGTCTTTTGTGTCAGCATATATATATGTATCTGTGTGTGTATATATATATATATGTATGTGTGTTTGTGTGTGTATATATATATATATATATATATATATATATATATATATATATGAGGAGCGTTCCGATGTTGTGCAATTGACTGAGGAGGCCTGAGGTTTCCCTTTAACCTTTTCTCTTTGTTGCTAGCTTGCAGTGAATGAAGTATTCTTCCGATTGGTTCTTTAACCATTTCCCTTTAACCAATATCGTTGTCAGCTATGTCTATTTGCAGCAACCGTTTAGTTTTCATTATTACCATAATATAAGCTTGATGTTGGACTCTCAATTTGCATTGTACCTTACTCCTTTTAATCTATTTGCCTCATGATTAATAAAATAGTTATGAGCATAACGAACAATAATAGCATCAGAAGAAACACAAGTATACACCTTATTTCAAGAAAGAGGATATGTAAGGATTTTATTAGGAATTTAGGCTATATTCTTTGGCAAATTTTCATATGCAGATTTTTACTTGGTTGTTCAGTGAGAATGGCATATAATTGATGTGCTACTGCCAATTGATGTGCACAGCAAGGGGCAAAAGGGCGTAAGAAGTGTACATAAACATCTTTGTAAAGGAATAATACTATATTTTACTAGACCGGTATATGTGTTTTGGCTTTATCATTTTGTATCGCACTATATTTTGAAATTATAACTTGGATATGTGATGTATGCTTTAATATGCTAGAAGTTTGAGTGTAATTGTTTCGAGCATTTATGAATATGTTAGAAGTTTGTGTATGTAATTTTATTTTGCTTAGATTTTAAAATTGTATTTTTGGTTATTACATTGTGATATTTGTTTTCAGCAATGGATTATCGCATAATACATATTGATAATGGTAATATATACATACACACACACACACACACACACACATATATATATATATATGGTAATACACACATACACACATTTATATATATATATATATATATATATATATATATATATATATATATAATATAGGCAGATCAGATGGGGAATAGCGGCGGATTACCAACAAAAAAAGTGAGGTTAAGTTTACCCAAATTTAATTTCAGTCGTTAATCCCTTGGCAATTAGTAAGGCTTTACCAACACTTTTTATAAATGATAATTTATTATAAATTAATTATCCGTCGGTAAATAGTTGGTAAATAAATTAATATTAAATTATTAATAAAATTATATTTTTATTAAATAAATAATAATATAATTGAAAACTTTCGGAAAACTCATGCTATATTCCATCGCTAAAATTGACACAAGTACCGTCATGGTTTTTACTGACCAACAAGTTATATAGTAAATTCGTCGCCAAGATCAATTTAGCGATGGATTAGAAGCGGATATTGCCATCGCTAATCTCGGTTTTTCTTATAGTGTTTCATTACTATTTTATATTGCATACAAAAACTCAAGATTCTAGTATATTGTATATAATACGTTCAATTTTTTTTATTTAAAATAGATTCTTAATCCTATTAATTTGCAATACTCAAATCTTATATTTTAATACACAAATATATACAAATATTCAAGGTGAAAATCAAGTGAATCAAACCAAAAACTAGGAATCACGACACCCAAATCCTAACTTTCATTATTCCAACAAAACAAATCCAAACATACCACTTTTGATTGACCATTTCCACAATAAAACATATAGGATTTGGAGGATTTATAGTGTTTTGTTTTCATTTAAAATCCAAATCCCATAAAGGAATAAAATCCAAATTAAATCTATACTACAAAGAATAGAAAATAGCAACTTATAAAATTTCCACTCAACGGAGATTTGAGAAGGAAGAATAATAGAATTTGAGTAGAATCAGATCTGGATTTAGCCTTCCAAATTATCATACTCCAATACTTCTAATATATATATATATATATAATAATACTCAAATCTTAGAATCTCATATATATATATATATATAATTAAATTCTAGAAATCTATAGATCTATATGAATCTGGATTAGAAAAGATATAATGGGGATTAGAGGAATTGTAGAGAATCCTAACCTTTTCAGGAATCCAACAATGGTAGAGGGGCAATATGGAGGCGCAAAATGAAATGAGAATAGGGTTCAGATTGAGGCTAGGGGCTATATTTATAGATGCATGTGTGTGTATAGACCGTTGGATTAGTTTGATTTAATATGAACGGTCTATTGATGCAAAACTATAAAACCCTCCGTATAAAAGCACAACCTTACCCACCCTTCCTTGAGAAGGGCGGTCAACCCCCCTTCAGGGGTCTTCTTTAATGTTGCTTTTTATCAATTTTTGAATTAATGTCATTGATTATTTCCTTATGTTTATTATACTTGTCCCCTTCTATATGTATATATCTACACATAATTCAAATTCTTATGGAATATACTCTTATGCAAATTATATATTCTTATATTCTACATTTATATTTATTCAATTTAAATTTCAAACATTGTGTGTAAACAATTTACTTCTAACTTGTTTTATTAATGTCTTCATACAAACTTCGTTTTCAGCAAATAAAATATGGAAACAGATCAGAATCTCACTATGAGCGTAATAACAATACTTTCATGGCTAGATTCCAAATATCCAAAATTGTTATTTTCAGACCATTGAATTTATTAATTGTTATTATCTATGTCTTTTTATGATTTATTTTACAGCGTGTTACAAATTGACTAGGTTTCTTTTACCCATTTTTGGTGTCAACTATAGGCATAAGGAGAGACCAGATCAATAGGAAGTTGCATAGAATGGCCAAAAAAAGGGTACGATTCGGCTCATAAAGGCCAAGGTAAAACCATTCGTTAGGGGTCAGATCTGATCATGCATTAGGGGTCGATACCCGTTTCTAGGACTCCAAGAGGTGCTATCATTATGGTAGGTCCCATTTTCTGTTAGCTTTCACCTCCAACTGAGGGTTCATCATTTTGGCACCCGGTGTTCAAGTTAGGGACATTTTTTTATCACTACCGAGTTATGTAGTTTTGAATATTGGATACGTATTGATCTCATACTTATCCATATTTCTGGTACAATCTGTATTTGGATTCTTACCGATCCCTATTTCAAAATCTTATTGATCATGTATTTAACCGAGTTTCTAGTCCTGTCATGTTTGGGTGTTTTGTTGATCCCTCATTCAGAGCATTAGAGATAATGTACTTAGTCAAATTTTGAGTAATTTTCCAGCTTATTCCAAAGAAATATTCCAATGAATCCAAGCGATCATGGGTTTGTGTGATCATCCATACTCAATTCCAAGCAATTAAAATGTTCATGTCCAAAGTCAATAGTCTTTTAAAAGGAGGGTTAACACTTTCCCTCCAAAACACGTCTTTCTATGGAAGAAGTGTTTTGTACAAGTCCACTATTTGCGATCTCTTTGGATTGGTTCTGAGTTTGATGGTCGTTCTGAGACATAAATGAGCTTCACAATCTCGCCAGATCGTTTAAGTATCCAATAGTATGTCCGAGCTAGTATCGATGACTTCCCTGAGCCTTCGTTGGAATTTGCAACCTATTAGGATTGAAATGAATATTCATGACCACGTTGGGTTGATCTGATGTAAAGTATCATATGTACTTAACAATCTATGTTCTGTTCGCACCAACCGTAATCCATAGTTAACGATTAGAGCCTTGTTGGAATTCAATCGAACATAAGCCATACTCATCGCCTTATAATCTCATCGGGTTCTTATCAAGCTTGGTTGCATTCGATGTTCCAAGTTCTACATGTTTAGATATTTGTAACCTCATTGGGTTCAAATGCCAAATATTAGCCGTACTCAACGATACTAACTTCTTTATACCAAATGCGACGAATTTGATGATTCTAGCTTTGTCGGGATCTTGTCTATCAAGACGGCAATTGATGATCGAAGTCTCTCTATGCCAAGTGTGATTTACAATGGCAACCCTAGCCTCATTAGGCACTTGTCAATCCTGATGGTGATTGATGATCCTAATAAGATCATACCAATTTCGAGGCAACCTAACCCCTTCCAAGCGCGGTGGGGCCTAATGATCCCATCTTTTTCATGCTATTACCGACCACGGCAGTGATTGATGATCCTATTTGATCGAACCCACATCCGAATCCATCTGTCCCTTGCCAAGCGTTGTTCACCCCAAATGATCTCGATCAACCCGCACTGTTTTAGAATGACTCGGCCACTGCCAAACACGATAGAGTTTGATGATCCTAATCAAGCTATCACTTTGCTAAAATGATTTGATCCTTGTTAAGCATGGTGGTACCTGACGATCCTTACTAAGTCATCTTGTTGAGCAATAACTTATCCCTTGCCAAACATCACAGTGTTTAAAAATACTGATTGAACCACTCCATTTCCAAAATGACCCGACCTTGCTGTAATACCCCACCTCCGTTAAGGTCACTCACAAAGGGAATGCCTTAACTTTGATGGAGCGTTTTAGTAGACAGAACAGAATATTACAAGACAGATAAGTAGTACTTGAAAAATTATAATTTTATTACAGCAGAAGCAGAAATAAGTTTGGTTACATCTTTCTAAATCACAATACCAAAACTCAAGTACACTCATCAGTCTTATACAAAATTCTTCAGAATGTAAAGTTTCAAAGCCATAATCCCCAACATAAATTGCCATGAGAAGATAGAGTCAAAGCCAAGCAATACTCCAAGCACTTCAAGCTGAGAGAATCAGAATCAAGCTCCTATGTTTCCACCCTGAGCACCTGGGGGGAAACGAAAAGAAAAGAGGCGAAAACAAACGAGGTCAGACATAAAGTCCGGCGAGTCCATTGACTTCCAGCATATAAACAGATAATATTATCATGACATGTAAATAAAGCTGGATGAGAGATTACATCAACAGGAATAGCATATATACTTTAAGTTAACAGAAGAAACAGAATGATGTAAACCAAGTTATGTTCCTTACTTACATCTTACATCTCTGCACTCATACTAGTATAACAGGATTAGGTGTTACCCCAATGTCTAAACTGAAACAGAATAATCTATATAGAAACAAAATGCGAGTAATGGGCCTTCACCACCCCAATAGACAGAAGGTACATGTAACAACCCGTAAAATCTGGGCCAGTTTAAAAATTTTATTTTGGCAATTTTAGCGAATTTTGAATATTTAAAATAGATTATTTTAAATAATATCGACGAGGAATTTATTTTGAATAGAATTCAAACGTATATATTATATACGTCGTCGTTAGAATATATAATATTTATATATAATTATAAAAGGAATTGAAAATGGCGCGGTAGTTCGAAAATTCGATTTCTAATTTCAAATGAATATACAGAATTCAATATAAGTCAGAATTGAACGAAACAAGAAATATATGAATCTGTATAACTATATCTTTGTAACGAAGTTAACAAACTGAGATTTCATCTTAGAAAGGATAAGATATGTCCAGTTTAAAATTAGAAATAGTCGCTGTGGAAATTATATATATTTATATATATATAAGGCCCTTAAAAATAGCAATTTTGCAAACGACCTCGGATTTCGACGAAACCAGTTTTGTTGGGTCCGTGATGTCAAGTTATTGCTAGGTTTCAAATTTCATAATTTTTCGAATCAATATGTGAGCGTGGCAAAAGAAAACGCGTTTGACCAGTTTCTATTGAATTTAATCGACAGGAAATTGGCCATTTTTCAAACGGTCTCAGAATTCGACGAAACTAGTTTTGTTAGGACCGTATCGTCAATACGAAACTAGAAAATATTTTTCTGGAATTTTTCTAGTTAGTATGTGACCCCGGTAATTTGAAATGTACGTTTAAAATTCAATAAACTGATTTATATTTTAATTTGAACGGAAACCGATCGAAACAGCTGAACTGGCTCACGATACATATCCCATTGTGTTCGGAATGGGGGTGAAACGCTATGGGCGACAAGCGGTGGGCCTCGTTTCGAGGTCGGATGTTAAAGTCAACCTTTATAAATAAATAAATAAATAAATAAATAAATAAAATAATATTCTTTTCCCCCCCCCTTTTCTTTTGCCTGGCCCCCCCCCCCCCCCGATTTCATAAAATCGAAAATAAAAAAAAAAAGAAAAAGGGAAGAAGGAAGCGGCAGCAGCCGCCAGCGCCACGACCGCGCCTTCCTCCACCGGCGGTAGCCGCGACCCCCCCCCTCTCTCCTCAAGCGACGCGACAGCGTCTCTTCTCCCCCCCCCCCCCCCCCCCCCCCCCCGCGAAGCGAACCCCACCACGCCCTAACCCCAGACCCAAAACCGCCCCGCCTGCTACCCCACTGACCGGACCCGCGACCACCACCTCCGACGAACCTCCCCGACCCCACTGCGCCGCGCCACCACCCCCACTCAGTCCTCCTCCCCCCTCTGTAAGTCTTCCCTTTTTTATTTTAATTTATTTATTTATTTTATATTTGATTTATATAGAAAAAAAAAGGAACTGAATTTGATTTATATATATAAAAAAAAAAAAAAACTGAATTGAGTTATATATAAAAAAATAAAACTGAATTTTATTTTGATGTTAAAACTGGGTTTTTATTTATGTTGCAAAGTTATAAAAATATAATCTTTTATATTGTCGAACTAAAAATAGGATTTTTATATATTGAACTTTGAACTAAAAATAGGATTTTTATATATTGAACTTTGAAGTAAAAATTCGATTTTTATATATTGAACTTTGAAGTAAAAATTCGATTTTTATATATTGAACTTTGAAATAAAAATTCGATTTTTATATATTGAACTTTGAAGTAAAAATTCGATTTTTATATATTGAACTTTGAAGTAAAAATTCGATTTTTATATATTGAACTTTGAAGTAAAAATTCGATTTTTATATATTGAACTTTGAAATAAAAATTCGATTTTTATATATTGAACTTTGGAATAAAAAATTCGATTTTTATATATTGAACTTTGAAGTAAAAATTCGATTTTTACATATGTAGAGAATACGGGCAACGAAGGCGAGTTGGCGAAGATTTCCTGCATTAGAAGTGCCGTGGAGCTAGGATAGCTATATGTGAGAATTTCTCACCTTTCAAATTTATTTTCTAGTTATATATATATACTAGGATGCAGACGGTGCTTAGTAGCACCCGACACAATCGTCCACAGACCATGGACTTGTTTGTTTGGCTGTTTGGTTATTGATTGCGATATTGGTTTGAATGTGGTTTGTGGTGTGAAAAATCGAATCGATAAATTGGTTAGGATTAGACGTGCGCCGTTATAAGGCGAAGGAGTAAGGCTAGGTTAGACCCTTACTCCAAATTTTGTGGTTTGCATAACGAAAGTGAATTTGATTGATGTGTGAATGGCGTGGGCCTTCACTAGACCGGGGATAAGGCTAGGCCTCGTCCCGTTTCTAGTATCGTGCCGTTATGCCGCCGAAATTTTCTAAAATATGTTAGAAAAATAAAAATATCATTTTATTGAATAGATGAATTGAATAGAAATTCATAGGTTGAAATAAAATGTTTTATCGTTAAAATTATAATTTTTAACGTGAATATGAAAATAGTGAAGTGAATAAATAAATATTCATTTACAAACCAGATGGTTTGTTTATGTACACTTATTTGAATGACATTGATTGGGACGATAAATTTTACACATCGCCCAACTGCACAACTAAAATCTGTGTTTGATTGTTTGAAACCCCACACGGGTGTTAGGATGAAATTTGAAGTTCACTCATCCTGATTGATTAAATATGTCGATCGATTGATTGACAGGCTGTTATGAGCGTTGAATATCTATATTTGATGCTTATACAGTGTAGTGCACTTTGGTTGATGGTTGATTATTTTCAATGTTATTATATACATGTGTTGTATGAAAATCCATATAATTAACTTTATATGGTAATTGATTGGGCCTCATTCCAGTTTTAAAATAGAAATATTTGAAATAGAAATATTCGAAGTGGAATATTTGAAAATATCAATATATGAAGCCGTGTTGATTAGATTGACGCCATTTTGACGTGAACGATATTTATATCGATTTGAAAACGATTTCGAAATGAATTGAATTGAAAACGATTTCGAAATGAATCGATTTGAAAACGATTTCGAAATGAATCGATTTGAAAACGATTTCGAAATGAATTGAATTGAAAACGAATTCGAATTGAATTGAAAGCGAAGTGAAATAAATTCAAATTGAATTGAAATTTGAATTGAATAGAAATGGATTTTAAAACGAATTCGAATTGAATTGAAAGCGAAGTGAAATAAATTCAAATTGAATTGAAATTTGAATTGAATAGAAATGGATTTTAAAACGAATTTATAAAGAAGAATTCAATTTTGATTTGAATTGAAATGGAAGTTGAAATAGAATTTGAAACGAATTTAAAACTATTTATATAATTCGTTTTAAATAGAAATCGACGAAATATATATTATATATATTATATATATAATATAATGGCCTGAATAGAACGCGCCGCGGCAGTTCGTGAATTTCGACCATTTATTTCAAACGGACATTGCGGGAGATCCGACCGTCGGATTCTCCTAAAACCGGAACCGTTGGGTTCGTATCGAAAAGAGCTTTCTAATGAATGTTAGAAATTTGAAATCTAACGGTTGGATTTGGAGTTACGTCCAAATCAAATTCGAAAAAGGTCGCTGTAAGTGCAGTTCGATGGCCATTGTTGGAAATCGACTGTACGGGCCTTGATAAAATTATTAAAAATAGTAATAATTTGTGTAAAATCATAAGAAATGATTTGGAAAGAATTGGGATGAAAAACTCCCTATTTGAAAAGATAAAAATAGATTTTTATCGAAATGAACTAGTTTTGAACTAGAATTATAATTCTATTTATTTTTAAATAAATAAATTGAATTTGAAAAGGGTTTTGAAAATAACCAAAATTTCCAATGATTGCATTGGAGTGGATTTGAATCGAAATTGTCTTCGGAATATTTCGATGTTGGAATTTGTGATTATACGGATGTTGTTACGGAAATTTGAAAGATATATATTTATATCGTTATTTCAAATACGACATTTGTTAATCGTAGAATTTGATATTGAATATAAGCCGATATATTTTCTATTCAGAGCCTTATATTGAATATCAAATGTGATTTGGGTTTGTCGTGAATGGTGTCTTCACTAACACTGTTCTTGAACCCAGTTGAGAAAAGATTAAATCTTTTTATTTAGATTTAATGAAGTGTACCAATTAAATAATATTTAATTGGAATTGAATGGATATTGATTTTTGGGTTTATCGTGAACAGTGTTTTAAATAACACTTGTTCTTTAACCCGATAATTAATGGGATGTGACTTTGGGTTTATCGTGAACCGTGTTTTAAATGACACTGATTCTTTAACCCAGTCACAGATTAAAACTAAGTGGAGTTTTAATGAATCTTTAATTAGATTGAAAAGATCGAGAATGGAGTATCACCAGTTTTGCTCCAGGCGATAGTTAAATCTTTAATTAGATTTGAACGTGAAATTTAGAAACTAACTGTCGGTTAGCCAAGCAGAATGGTTTTCTGGATATTGATCTGATGTTGGTTTCGGCCTTCGGGGTTAATATTTGGGGAATTATTCTCTTGATTAATTTACGGTTAGTGACTAATGAATTGGAATGAGGCGTATGTTGTGTTTGTGTAACACTTATTTAAATATACGCGAGTTATTCGGAAAGACCGGGTTTATCCCATTCTGGATAACTGATACGACGATAAGTCGAAGATGAAGACGATGGTCGAAGACCGAAGGTCTTCACGTCGTTTGGGTGATAACTGATGATCTTGATTGGGCTGTACACCCAAGAAGATGGAAACAGTTAGTGATCGTCCAGACGTACTTGGAGATCGATGGATATGCGGGGTACTAGGTGCCTCCGGTTTCGTTCAGACCCAGGACGGACTTGTAAATGGACTGTGTGTCTGACATAGGATGGTTTGCCTGTGTGGCATGCTAAGATGCAAATGATCGAGGCTTCTGTTGAAAAGCAAAGTCTTGTGGTGATGATCAAAGCACGGCCTTTGTGGCGTAGCTTTGTGTAACGTTTACTTCGCGAGTTTCACACCCGGTATGAACCAAAAACGGGAGAGGACATCAGGGAGGACTTGCGTCTCTTTCTAGCTAGAAGTGGCGTCAGTGGTTTTACACGCCCTGACGAGTTTGACTTATGTGGTTGTTGCTGTTGCGAGGCGCCTCGGATTGATCGGTCGTTCTCGAACCGATGGAGTCATTTAGTTGGCTCGTTTACGCCCCATAGGGCGGAGAGACGTATTGTTCAGGCATAATAATCCACATCGGTGGACCGGCCCTGACGATCTAAAGGGTTGATGCGTTCTGATCCTGAGACATGGGCTAGATTGTCTCGAATCGGTTGAGGATCTTGCCCCTAGCCTCGGTTCATAGATGGAAACCCAATTTCCAAATACGTGACATTTGCGGTTTTATTTGTAAACCTATATATGGCGACATGATATATGGTACCCATGCCGCCTATGATTGATACTTATGATTTGAAGTTGTTTTATACACTATGCACTTATGATAGTATCAAATGATTTGTTTTAAACGTATCAAGCATTCTTTGGCTGTTATAAGGGAAAACCCTATCCCCCGGCTTGCGTTGCATTGTGTGATAGGACCTGGGTCTTATAACAGCT
Source organism: Allium sativum (assembly GCA_030737875.1). Lineage (NCBI taxonomy): Eukaryota > Viridiplantae > Streptophyta > Magnoliopsida > Asparagales > Amaryllidaceae > Allium > Allium sativum. The sequence goes on along the minus strand of CM060909.1, from coordinate 223,008,003 downwards.
TCATTTTTCTTTATATAGCATTGCGCTGTTGTTTATGCACTGGTATTCTTGGGAGGAAACCCGTTCCGTGTTATACGGCGTGGTCCCTTGATTTACCTAGCTTTAAAAATAAAGATTAACTGTTTTAGTTCTCACACCAGTCACATGACTGACCTGGAGTTTATTGTTTTAACCTAAACTCTGGGTGCCCTTATTTTCGACACGGGCAGCTAGTAGTTTTGGGTTTTGCAGATTTATATTCACAGGATCCTGGTTTACAGCTGGAACGATATCCGGAAAGCTTTGTATCCGTATATCTCATTCTAGTTGTGTATTGTATTATTTTCCGCTGCTATGTATTTAAATGTAATTTAAATCTCTGATATTTCTGTGTAATATTCATTTATACTCTGTATATTCCTGTAATCTGATGCATTGTTGTTATATACAATGAAATGTTCTTCTGTATGAGTTCTGTTTTGTCCTGTTCTCAAACGATAAGGCGTTTTCGAACGGCCTGGATCGGTTTAGCGACTGGTTCGGACCGGGCGAGATTCCTTGCCGTCACATTTGGTATCAGAGCTTTGGTTTACAAAGCTCAGAGAACAAGACACATTAGAACCATACGAAAGAATTCATCAGATATTGGATTAGCAATATCCAATGGAATGACTCGTTAGAGATAGGATCAGTAGTATCCTAGAACGAGTGTGAAGAGTATATTTTTGAAAATGAAAACAAATTTTGTTTTGAAAATTTAATTCAATTATTCGTAGTTGATTATTTATTTATATAGATTTGGACAATTCAGTATATAAAGAATTTGCATATACGCCTTGCAAACGTATATTCAAAGTTTTAATATATTGAATAGATATAGAATCACACTCTAGTCGCCCGGAGATGATGTTGATAATGACCATGGCATCATCGATATTTATGTTCGTGCTCCGAAGGTGTGATTTCTATATATTTCCTATTGACTGGTGTGAGAACCAAAGCTACATAGGATTTATTGTTGTGATTTGGCATCAAGAATCTGATTTTTGTATATGTATCAAAATTATGGATTTGAAACTCAAATTCACTAATTGATTGATGTTTGTGTTGTTTGTTTATCTGTTTGCTAATTTTTAACCATTTGGCCTAATTGAATCCAATATTGGATTATATTGAAAATTGGTCGCATTTGCTTGCATATACATATATATCATTGAACAGGTCATAGCAAGGAGGCTAGAGCAGAGAATAAAATTTGTTTGCCCGACAAATAGGTACATGTTTACTACATAATTTCCTGTTTTGTTTGGGTGATGATGATTTTGTGAGCCTATTGGCTAGCCGCTTGGCTTTTTCTTTTTCTTTTTGAGATCTGAAGGACCGGGGAAGCTATTTGAAATTCCCCGATGCTCCCGGTGCAGGGGAGGTTATGGCGAAATTTTTCAAAAATTTAGGGTGTTAGCCAAATTTTTGAAGTTTTGAAAATTCTCAGAAACTAAAGAGTTGGAGAATGGGAGCCAGATCGAGCGTAGAGTTGAATTATCAAACCACTTTCGACTTTGTTCCTTTTCGGGGACGAAAAGTTTTAAGTGGGGGAGATTGTAACAACCCGTAAAATCTGGGCCAGTTTAAAAATTTTATTTTGGCAATTTTAGCGAATTTTGAATATTTAAAATAGATTATTTTAAATAATATCGACGAGGAATTTATTTTGAATAGAATTCAAACGTATATATTATATACGTCGTCGTTAGAATATATAATATTTATATATAATTATAAAAGGAATTGAAAATGGCGCGGTAGTTCGAAAATTCGATTTCTAATTTCAAATGAATATACAGAATTCAATATAAGTCAGAATTGAACGAAACAAGAAATATATGAATCTGTATAACTATATCTTTGTAACGAAGTTAACAAACTGAGATTTCATCTTAGAAAGGATAAGATATGTCCAGTTTAAAATTAGAAATAGTCGCTGTGGAAATTATATATATTTATATATATATAAGGCCCTTAAAAATAGCAATTTTGCAAACGACCTCGGATTTCGACGAAACCAGTTTTGTTGGGTCCGTGATGTCAAGTTATTGCTAGGTTTCAAATTTCATAATTTTTCGAATCAATATGTGAGCGTGGCAAAAGAAAACGCGTTTGACCAGTTTCTATTGAATTTAATCGACAGGAAATTGGCCATTTTTCAAACGGTCTCAGAATTCGACGAAACTAGTTTTGTTAGGACCGTATCGTCAATACGAAACTAGAAAATATTTTTCTGGAATTTTTCTAGTTAGTATGTGACCCCGGTAATTTGAAATGTACGTTTAAAATTCAATAAACTGATTTATATTTTAATTTGAACGGAAACCGATCGAAACAGCTGAACTGGCTCACGATACATATCCCATTGTGTTCGGAATGGGGGTGAAACGCTATGGGCGACAAGCGGTGGGCCTCGTTTCGAGGTCGGATGTTAAAGTCAACCTTTATAAATAAATAAATAAATAAATAAATAAATAAAATAATATTCTTTTCCCCCCCCCCCTTTTCTTTTGCCTGGCCCCCCCCCCGATTTCATAAAATCGAAAATAAAAAAAAAAAAAAAAAAGGGAAGAAGGAAGCGGCAGCAGCCGCCAGCGCCACGACCGCGCCTTCCTCCACCGGCGGTAGCCGCGACCCCCCCCCCTCTCTCCTCAAGCGACGCGACAGCGTCTCTTCTCCCCCCCCCCCCCCCCCGCGAAGCGAACCCCACCACGCCCTAACCCCAGACCCAAAACCGCCCCGCCTGCTACCCCACTGACCGGACCCGCGACCACCACCTCCGACGAACCTCCCCGACCCCACTGCGCCGCGCCACCACCCCCACTCAGTCCTCCTCCCCCCTCTGTAAGTCTTCCCTTTTTTATTTTAATTTATTTATTTATTTTATATTTGATTTATATAGAAAAAAAAAGGAACTGAATTTGATTTATATATATAAAAAAAAAAAAAACTGAATTGAGTTATATATAAAAAAATAAAACTGAATTTTATTTTGATGTTAAAACTGGGTTTTTATTTATGTTGCAAAGTTATAAAAATATAATCTTTTATATTGTCGAACTAAAAATAGGATTTTTATATATTGAACTTTGAACTAAAAATAGGATTTTTATATATTGAACTTTGAAGTAAAAATTCGATTTTTATATATTGAACTTTGAAGTAAAAATTCGATTTTTATATATTGAACTTTGAAATAAAAATTCGATTTTTATATATTGAACTTTGAAGTAAAAATTCGATTTTTATATATTGAACTTTGAAGTAAAAATTCGATTTTTATATATTGAACTTTGAAGTAAAAATTCGATTTTTATATATTGAACTTTGAAATAAAAATTCGATTTTTATATATTGAACTTTGGAATAAAAAATTCGATTTTTATATATTGAACTTTGAAGTAAAAATTCGATTTTTACATATGTAGAGAATACGGGCAACGAAGGCGAGTTGGCGAAGATTTCCTGCATTAGAAGTGCCGTGGAGCTAGGATAGCTATATGTGAGAATTTCTCACCTTTCAAATTTATTTTCTAGTTATATATATATACTAGGATGCAGACGGTGCTTAGTAGCACCCGACACAATCGTCCATAGACCATGGACTTGTTTGTTTGGCTGTTTGGTTATTGATTGCGATATTGGTTTGAATGTGGTTTGTGGTGTGAAAAATCGAATCGATAAATTGGTTAGGATTAGACGTGCGCCGTTATAAGGCGAAGGAGTAAGGCTAGGTTAGACCCTTACTCCAAATTTTGTGGTTTGCATAACGAAAGTGAATTTGATTGATGTGTGAATGGCGTGGGCCTTCACTAGACCGGGGATAAGGCTAGGCCTCGTCCCGTTTCTAGTATCGTGCCGTTATGCCGCCGAAATTTTCTAAAATATGTTAGAAAAATAAAAATATCATTTTATTGAATAGATGAATTGAATAGAAATTCATAGGTTGAAATAAAATGTTTTATCGTTAAAATTATAATTTTTAACGTGAATATGAAAATAGTGAAGTGAATAAATAAATATTCATTTACAAACCAGATGGTTTGTTTATGTACACTTATTTGAATGACATTGATTGGGACGATAAATTTTACACATCGCCCAACTGCACAACTAAAATCTGTGTTTGATTGTTTGAAACCCCACACGGGTGTTAGGATGAAATTTGAAGTTCACTCATCCTGATTGATTAAATATGTCGATCGATTGATTGACAGGCTGTTATGAGCGTTGAATATCTATATTTGATGCTTATACAGTGTAGTGCACTTTGGTTGATGGTTGATTATTTTCAATGTTATTATATACATGTGTTGTATGAAAATCCATATAATTAACTTTATATGGTAATTGATTGGGCCTCATTCCAGTTTTAAAATAGAAATATTTGAAATAGAAATATTCGAAGTGGAATATTTGAAAATATCAATATATGAAGCCGTGTTGATTAGATTGACGCCATTTTGACGTGAACGATATTTATATCGATTTGAAAACGATTTCGAAATGAATTGAATTGAAAACGATTTCGAAATGAATCGATTTGAAAACGATTTCGAAATGAATCGATTTGAAAACGATTTCGAAATGAATTGAATTGAAAACGAATTCGAATTGAATTGAAAGCGAAGTGAAATAAATTCAAATTGAATTGAAATTTGAATTGAATAGAAATGGATTTTAAAACGAATTCGAATTGAATTGAAAGCGAAGTGAAATAAATTCAAATTGAATTGAAATTTGAATTGAATAGAAATGGATTTTAAAACGAATTTATAAAGAAGAATTCAATTTTGATTTGAATTGAAATGGAAGTTGAAATAGAATTTGAAACGAATTTAAAACTATTTATATAATTCGTTTTAAATAGAAATCGACGAAATATATATTATATATATTATATATATAATATAATGGCCTGAATAGAACGCGCCGCGCCGCGGCAGTTCGTGAATTTCGACCATTTATTTCAAACGGACATTGCGGGAGATCCGACCGTCGGATTCTCCTAAAACCGGAACCGTTGGGTTCGTATCGAAAAGAGCTTTCTAATGAATGTTAGAAATTTGAAATCTAACGGTTGGATTTGGAGTTACGTCCAAATCAAATTCGAAAAAGGTCGCTGTAAGTGCAGTTCGATGGCCATTGTTGGAAATCGACTGTACGGGCCTTGATAAAATTATTAAAAATAGTAATAATTTGTGTAAAATCATAAGAAATGATTTGGAAAGAATTGGGATGAAAAACTCCCTATTTGAAAAGATAAAAATAGATTTTTATCGAAATGAACTAGTTTTGAACTAGAATTATAATTCTATTTATTTTTAAATAAATAAATTGAATTTGAAAAGGGTTTTGAAAATAACCAAAATTTCCAATGATTGCATTGGAGTGGATTTGAATCGAAATTGTCTTCGGAATATTTCGATGTTGGAATTTGTGATTATACGGATGTTGTTACGGAAATTTGAAAGATATATATTTATATCGTTATTTCAAATACGACATTTGTTAATCGTAGAATTTGATATTGAATATAAGCCGATATATTTTCTATTCAGAGCCTTATATTGAATATCAAATGTGATTTGGGTTTGTCGTGAATGGTGTCTTCACTAACACTGTTCTTGAACCCAGTTGAGAAAAGATTAAATCTTTTTATTTAGATTTAATGAAGTGTACCAATTAAATAATATTTAATTGGAATTGAATGGATATTGATTTTTGGGTTTATCGTGAACAGTGTTTTAAATAACACTTGTTCTTTAACCCGATAATTAATGGGATGTGACTTTGGGTTTATCGTGAACCGTGTTTTAAATGACACTGATTCTTTAACCCAGTCACAGATTAAAACTAAGTGGAGTTTTAATGAATCTTTAATTAGATTGAAAAGATCGAGAATGGAGTATCACCAGTTTTGCTCCAGGCGATAGTTAAATCTTTAATTAGATTTGAACGTGAAATTTAGAAACTAACTGTCGGTTAGCCAAGCAGAATGGTTTTCTGGATATTGATCTGATGTTGGTTTCGGCCTTCGGGGTTAATATTTGGGGAATTATTCTCTTGATTAATTTACGGTTAGTGACTAATGAATTGGAATGAGGCGTATGTTGTGTTTGTGTAACACTTATTTAAATATACGCGAGTTATTCGGAAAGACCGGGTTTATCCCATTCTGGATAACTGATACGACGATAAGTCGAAGATGAAGACGATGGTCGAAGACCGAAGGTCTTCACGTCGTTTGGGTGATAACTGATGATCTTGATTGGGCTGTACACCCAAGAAGATGGAAACAGTTAGTGATCGTCCAGACGTACTTGGAGATCGATGGATATGCGGGGTACTAGGTGCCTCCGGTTTCGTTCAGACCCAGGACGGACTTGTAAATGGACTGTGTGTCTGACATAGGATGGTTTGCCTGTGTGGCATGCTAAGATGCAAATGATCGAGGCTTCTGTTGAAAAGCAAAGTCTTGTGGTGATGATCAAAGCACGGCCTTTGTGGCGTAGCTTTGTGTAACGTTTACTTCGCGAGTTTCACACCCGGTATGAACCAAAAACGGGAGAGGACATCAGGGAGGACTTGCGTCTCTTTCTAGCTAGAAGTGGCGTCAGTGGTTTTACACGCCCTGACGAGTTTGACTTATGTGGTTGTTGCTGTTGCGAGGCGCCTCGGATTGATCGGTCGTTCTCGAACCGATGGAGTCATTTAGTTGGCTCGTTTACGCCCCATAGGGCGGAGAGACGTATTGTTCAGGCATAATAATCCACATCGGTGGACCGGCCCTGACGATCTAAAGGGTTGATGCGTTCTGATCCTGAGACATGGGCTAGATTGTCTCGAATCGGTTGAGGATCTTGCCCCTAGCCTCGGTTCATAGATGGAAACCCAATTTCCAAATACGTGACATTTGCGGTTTTATTTGTAAACCTATATATGGCGACATGATATATGGTACCCATGCCGCCTATGATTGATACTTATGATTTGAAGTTGTTTTATACACTATGCACTTATGATAGTATCAAATGATTTGTTTTAAACGTATCAAGCATTCTTTGGCTGTTATAAGGGAAAACCCTATCCCCCGGCTTGCGTTGCATTGTGTGATAGGACCTGGGTCTTATAACAGCTTCATTTTTCTTTATATAGCATTGCGCTGTTGTTTATGCACTGGTATTCTTGGGAGGAAACCCGTTCCGTGTTATACGGCGTGGTCCCTTGATTTACCTAGCTTTAAAAATAAAGATTAACTGTTTTAGTTCTCACACCAGTCACATGACTGACCTGGAGTTTATTGTTTTAACCTAAACTCTGGGTGCCCTTATTTTCGACACGGGCAGCTAGTAGTTTTGGGTTTTGCAGATTTATATTCACAGGATCCTGGTTTACAGCTGGAACGATATCCGGAAAGCTTTGTATCCGTATATCTCATTCTAGTTGTGTATTGTATTATTTTCCGCTGCTATGTATTTAAATGTAATTTAAATCTCTGATATTTCTGTGTAATATTCATTTATACTCTGTATATTCCTGTAATCTGATGCATTGTTGTTATATACAATGAAATGTTCTTCTGTATGAGTTCTGTTTTGTCCTGTTCTCAAACGATAAGGCGTTTTCGAACGGCCTGGATCGGTTTAGCGACTGGTTCGGACCGGGCGAGATTCCTTGCCGTCACAGTACAGAAGCAGAATACTAATAATGGGCCTTTACCACCCAACTAATGGTCCCTTACCACTCCAATAGACAGAAGATACGGAAACAGAATCGGAAATGGAATCAGAGACGAAAACAAAATAATCCCTACGGAAACAGAATGTTAGAATTAGGTGTACACTAGTAATGGGCTTTTACCACCCCAACAGACGGTACCACGTAGAAACAGACAGGTGTTACCACCCAACAGAAACAGACAGAACTAAGTGTACCCTAAGTCCTACCCCAAGCGATCGGCTCCCTAATACATAAATACCCTGTGTCGGCCCCATAGTAGGGTGTATCACTCTCTAAAAAGGCAACCTATTGGCACAGACCTGTTTACAGATGTCACGGTGTCTTACATCCTCAGAGTAGACCGGATCCATGCACGCACATGACCCGGTTAGAACGCACCATCAACACCCCTCGCTATTATCAGAATGAACCGCTTATAATTAGTTCAATAAGCGTGCCCGGACCCGTACATAGCGTGGGGTAAAAAAAAATTTGATACCAGAAAGGGTTACTGACTAATATGGGTCCCAAACAATAGATGACACAAGTATTTCTCCTCCTAACCTTGTGTCCCCAGACTAACAGATTTCAGATTAACTTGTTTACAAGTTTCAGACATACAGAGTTCAGATTTACTAGTTCATAGATCAAACAATCAAGTTAAAAAGTTTTCAGACTAACGGATCAGATGTACAGTTTTAACAGACTTACAGATTGTCTAACTTTGTATTGGTCCTACAGATTCACGAAACAGATTTGTTAAATTCATCAGTCCAGTTGGTTTAACCCTATCCACCCAACACGTTTTAGACGTCATATTTATCTCAGATTTGCATTAATTAAATATTAATGCACAGACCTCTCACATTAGGTCAGTAGCTTGTGGACGCTTGATATGTCGGGAGCTTCCAGGCAGACTTCTGCCACAAGACAGACCTAACCTCGTGTCTAAGCATATTTTAGTTATGCCTATGACCTCTCACATTAGACTGAAAGTTTGCGGTCGTTGGTTAAGCCGGTTGGTTACGGCCAGGATTCTACCGTAAACGGAGTCTAACCTCGTGTCATAGCCACTTTATTCCATTACTGAAAATATCAGACTAATTATGTCCATTTAGCAGATTTAAATTCTTTACAAGTTACGGCAGATTATCCAAAGTTCTATTAACATGTTTTGCTCAATTTTAGATCGAGCCTCCAAATTACAATTATTCAGCTTTCAACAGATTAAGCAATTCAACAGATTTAGCAGATAACAGATCTAGCAGATTAGGAAATTTAGCAGATTAGCAAAACATGCAATTCAACAGATTTAGCAGATTAGGCAATTCTTCAGATTAGCAGATTTAACATTTCTTAAAAATTCTATTTACATATCTTGCCTAATCATAAATTAAGCTTAAACTTACATGCTCAAATCATGGTCATAATCATAATAAAATATATGCCCCCAAATTTTCGTTAAACTTTGCACAATACAGAACACTCTCTAAAAGCCCCAAATCATGATATGAATTATGCCAAATTATAGCCTTTAATGCCAATATCCAAAAATCCATATTTAGGCGCATTCACATTAATAGTTATCCTATTTTAATATATGTCCTTACGCCTAAGTTTCGTATTCCCTTTTCAAGTCATGAATCGTTATATAAAATATACCGAAAAATCTAGATCTTTAAATTATATCCTCTCAAAATCAGATCTTAATTTTAATATGCATTATGTCCCCAAGTTTCAAGTCATATGTTATCACTCAATGATTCCTCTTCTTCCAAATCACAGAGTATGCACAGATCTAGATCTAATTTACAACATATGTCCTTTTCTCAAATCAGTCACAGATCAGTCATGTCCAATTATGCCTTATTCATTATTTACTCCAAAATTTAGCGTTCATACGTTAATCTCTTATGAGATTTGGCGCAGGCTCGTAGTAGCTTGGCTATCAAGCAGAAAAAAAAGAGAATAGTCATAGAAAAACAGATATGACAGATAAGAATATGCATAACCTCAGATTCAGATTTATAGCCATGTCAAGATCATAATTAAAGTTCGTATCTAAAAATAACCGTACTCACAAAAAGGGAACGATTCTTGTATTCTAGAATCTGTATTCTAACACCGAATAGCTCTCCTTTGGCGTAGACTATCGATTAGATTAGAAAATAGTTGTTCTCTTTTAATTCTATTCAGATTGGAAGAAGATGCACTAGTTCTAGCTTAGATTTCAGCAGAGTAGCGACGCCATTATTTTATTTTAATTAGAATAGAGGCAGAGTATAAGCAGAATGAAATTGTGTGGAGAGAAAGTGAGGTTTGGGGGGTGTTTTTATAGGAGAATAGGGTGATTTAGGGCCTTTAGATTAGTCCAGAAGTCATCAGAACCACCCAGCTCGAAGACAGGTCATCCAGCCACTCAGAAGAAGACACGTCATCACAGAACACTCCATAATTCTATGTTGGATCGGTATGGGTGCACTTGGCAGGTGCGCCAGTGTATTTTTGTACTGGTGCACTTTACAAGTGCGCCAGTGTATTCTGGCCTGTTTCCGGTTTTTCTGCCTAACTTCGTTCGTCCATATCTTTTTCATATGATATCCGTTTTATGCAAATTCGAACTCTATCTCAAGCAAAATTTCGAGACGAATGCAATGGCATAACTCGTTTCCCTTAATTCTTCTCCTAATACCTTAATTTGTTACTTATACGTTCATAGAAAATATGGGGTGTTACATTCTCCCTTCCTTAAAGGATTTCATCCCCGAAATCTTCAAGTTAAGAAGAATGTGTCCTACAATCCAATCATCCATCTACTCAACCATCATCCACAAGCATCCATTGTCTTTAGAAAACTTCTAATGTTGTATGAACATATGCAAAAGTGTGTGTATATGTCTCTTATCTAATGCAAAGATCAGACGGTCTATTGATTTAGTTGACCTCCTCAACGCGAACAATGTTGGTGCCATGAGTCCAATTATGTTTACAAGAAATCCTATTTGATACACATAATTTCTATATGTGTGCATAACCATTCATCCAAATTCAACATCCATGTGATGAGTCAATCATTTTGCATCCACAAAAATTGAAAAATGCGCACACATCTATATGCAGTATGAGAGTGTTTTTGAGCCGATCTAGTGCCTAGTGTGTGTATATGCATCCACGAGCAACCACTAGCAACCACTTGCGACCATCAAACATAACATGTCTCAAACACATGTTTACACCCATTAGTTTCTACCTAAAGGTCGAAGGCTCGATCGATAGGATACAACTAAGTGATAGAAGCAAGTGCGATTAAAACAAGAGCTCTGTTCCTATTTGACATAGGTTAAGAAAATAATTCCCTAAGTATCAACCCCGAAGACCGAAATCAACATCAAATTGACACGCAGTGAATTACTCCCATTAAAAAATGCCAAACTGGAAATCTACTTCACGCTTCGAGTAAAAACCCCTAACCTTATCAGAAATATTATGATACTTACAGATCACTGGTACAGATCAGATTATCAAATGATTCTTAGGAAACCAAGCATGTTAAAAAAAAACAGAATGTATGTGTCGTAGTCAACTTAACGCCCAACACAGATACTCTCAAACCCTAACTTATCACAAACAGATGAGTCATAACCCTTATGGGTTTGAGTCTACAGCGGGATCAGAAACAAGACTAGTATTAAAGTGCAGAATATCGATTACAGAATCAAAATGCCAGAATCAGAAAGAGTTTTAACTCAACAATCATATAAGGAAATTAAACCTTCTACAGAATTTTTTTTCCTATTTCTATCCTATCCACCAGCCTCGAGGGTATTCGCCTGCCCTCCAGAAGTAGGACCTGTCCTCTGCCCTTGCCCTCGTTTCTTCGGGCAGTCCCTAGTGAAGTGTCCCATCTTACCATAGTTGAAGCAAGTGCGCTTCCTCTTTCTGCAATCCTTGTTCATATGAGTCGAGCTTCTATAAGTAAAGCACTTTTTCTCCTTCTTATCTTCAGAATTTTCATCCTTCTTTTGTGTTTCCTTTTTGGGCCCTGCTTTCTTGTTCTGTGGTCCTTCGAGCTTTTCCTCTTTCTTTTTTACTTTTGGCTTCCTCTTCATGCATTAACGCCATGTCCACCAATTTCTCGAAGGCTGGCCCCATAGGAATGTGGGACATCGCCAATCCGTGTAGCAGCTCATTCAAACCTTTAGCAAACCTCAATGCCTTTTTATGCGGTGTATTTACCAAATCTAAGCCGAATCTCGCCAACTGATTAAACTTGTTGACATACTCTCTCACTGATAAATCCCCCTGCTTCATTGCCAAGAACCTCTCTACGTATAGACTCTCTTCTGCTCGTGAGAGAAATTTCATCTCGAACCTATGCCTGAAATCCATCCATGTCTCTACCGGACGTTCTCCATTTGTGACCTCCCACCAAAAGTACTTAGTTTATCACCACCTCAGAGCTTGCCTAGGGATCTGAATGGTTCCCGTAAAAGAGTAAACGCCTTAGCCAATTTATTACAAATTGAATTAAAATGAAAGTAGAAAAAGTCAGTTTATCACTCGCTAAGATCACGCTTAAGGACCAAATCCCGATCTCATTTTGGTAAGTTAACATAGCCATTTACTATTTAAATTACATGCCATTAGTTGGTGACGATCCCACGATTGGTACTAAGTCCACCACGGTTCGGCATAGCTAACGACTGCTCTGGTTCTACCACTACAGCACTGCCTAAGACATATTGTGGTAGTTCCCTTTTCAAGAATTCATCTTTTAGATGTTTTCATTCATTGGTATCATGCCTATTAATGTCATGGAACAAGCAATGTTTCAGAGTAGCCCTTTCCCGTTTCGAGGCTTCCTTCTTTGCTGGATTTTTATAGAGAAGATGATTCTGGGGCTCTTGGTAGATCCTCTCCAGATAAGCATTCGAATAAGTGTATGGTGATAATCTAGGTCCTCTTCACATGTTTTTTCTGGCCACGTCATTTTGGCCTTCCTTTTCCATTTGTCAGTCATAGAACTAGACGAATATCCATCCTTAACAGCATTTACTTCAAGAGAGTCATGGTCTGCGCTTGTGTCTTAATGCCGTTGAAACCTTCGGCTTCAAAGAAGAATTTAAATCAAAACAATCGATGGATCATCCAATCCACCAAAGCCATTACAACGTTGAAAATTTCCAGTAATTTTTGTAGAGTATTTCTAGTCCTTTTCCTTATTATTCTTAGAGCCATCACATTTTTGGGCCTAGCCACATGGACTTGAGAATGTTCATAAAATTTCTTTGCTATATTGCTCTAGCTTCTAATTGAGTTTGATTCCAGCTTCCTTAACTATATAGCAATTATCTTTGATAGAAAATTAGGGAAGCACTAGGACATAACATCGTCAAATTCCTACAATACTTTCATGTGGAGAATGCATCGCATGAAATGAGTAGTAGGATCCTTCTTAACATCATAAGTCTCCAAGGCCAACAACTAGAAATCCATTGGATTTCCGACGATTCCTGATAGCTTAAGAGAAAGGACTTAGAATTACACAATCCAAGTCTGATCGAGATGATTCGCCTCTTTAATCCCTCATGGTAATGTCCAAGATTTGATTATCGTCATTCAACAGTTGACGCCAATCTCTAAATCCAGCACCCACAGCTTGAGTGGTTTGATTATCCAATCCTATGTTCAAGCCTAAGAGCTCCTGATTTCCAGAATCCAAGCCATAGTTACAAAGTCCAAAAGAAGTGAATGCCAAAATAACAATAGCGAGGTATCCCTGCATTAGTGGGATTAGTACCGACTCATGTAGTCGTGGGGGTAGTTTCCCTTGGTTCCAGGTGGAGTCCATGATTATTACTGGGTCTTGCTCTAATATATTGATTCTGAATTCCGATTGTGCAACCTAATTAAGTAATTGCCCATAATTTCCTCTTGTCACTTTAACAAGCTCTCTTTGTTCTAATGGAGGATTTGCAGTTTTTTCACCATATCATCCATATCCTCCTTTATGAAATATAAAGAAAGATTTCCTATGAAAGTAGCCTCCTGACTCCTTCCTTGTGTTATTATGCCTTCTGATTCAATAGATTTTTCTACACCATGTTTTCCTAAGTAGAGATATAGCCTTTGATTCAAGTTATATCCCTTTCCAGAAACGCGAAAATGAGAAAACTGGATTTTGATCAAGTGTCCATACCCGATTCATATGCAAATCATAGATAGTAATCACTGGCTAGTCACAGATCACGGTCTCAATGGATAGAAAAGTAAATGAACGCATAAATTTTTATAGTGGTTCAACAAATGTTTTTCTATGTCCATTTCAAGTAATATTTATTTATATTATCGATTACAAGTAAAGTGGTTTGTTGTAGGAATGTAGAGAGAAAAGGTTAAAGTTATCTCCAAGTTGCAGCAGAGCTATCTGATAAAGAAGAAAGGATGAAGACTCGAAGAAGAAGATGATCCGAGGAATAAGAAAATGGAAGAAGATCCTAAAAAGAAGATCCCATTTTTGAAGCCATTGGATGTGTATTTATAGGCATGAGGGAAACTCGGGTCGATACAAAGTTGCAGAAAGGGAGCCACCAAGGTAGTATGACCAGGACCACAAAGTGGGGTCAAAGTGGCACCCCACCTTATGGATCAGATCTGGTCCCGTATTCTGTTAGCCTCCACCTTCAATTAATGGTTTATCATTCTGACCTATGGCATTTAAGATATGGACGTCTTTCTGATCAACTAACGAGTTCTGAAGTTTTCAATATTGGACACGTACTGATCTCATACTTAGCCATATTTCCGGATCATCCCTACTTCAAAATCTTGTCGGTCCCAATTTTAGAGTCTTAACGATCTCATACTTAGCCAAATTTATAGTTCAGTCCTGTTTGGAAGCTGTGTCGATCCTGTACTTAGTCAAATTCTGGGTGTATTCCCATCTTATTCCAAAGTGATATTCCATTGAATCCAAATTATTGAGGGTTCATGTGATCGTCTTTACTTGATTTTGAGCAATCCAAATATCTAAGTTAAATGTGTAATGGCCTTGTTAAAAGGAGAGATAACAATTGTCAACTTCTTGTAAGCTTTCCCCCTATTTTGTTATCCAATATTTTATAACTTCTAGTCTATGATTGATTTTGGACCTATCTATGATTAGGTTTCTTGTTTCATTATTTGGTTTTGTTTTGAAACATTATCATCTAAATTTTCCTTTCCAGTCAATTTATATAGATTTTTTATTTATTTACTTCAACAATGTATTAATCATTAGTGAAAGCTAATTATGTTAAATTTACTGATTAGTTACTTCGATTAGGCTTTCAACGTGTATTTTCAAACTTTAATTTTTGTGTGTTTTGGAGGAATTCTTATTTAATTCATTGAACATCGTCAACTACTTTTTTAATTGATACAACAAGATATGATAAACTCTCTTTGCCTTTAACTAATTTTAGGATAATCTTATCTTGTTTCGATATTGGTTATCCTCTTTTTTTTATCAAGTTAATTTTTAACCATAATCCGTATGTTTTTGTACAGGTCGACTATTTCACCAAAGCCAATCTTTGTCAATTTTCTATAAATTTTTCCTAATTTTTTTACCTAGTTTTTTACAGCTTGTAACGTGCACCTAATTTTCTACAGATCTATTTCATTATGTACAATAAAATTATTCTCTTTCTTTATGCATATTTGATTTTGGATGAAATATTAATCTCTCATTTACTTAAGAATATTTATGCACTTGTATCCTCAAGCAATTTTTTATTATAATTAGGGGTTTTATTAACATGGTCCTAAGGAAATATGTTAAGGAAAACATTTATTTACTAAAAGACAAACAATATTATTTTTAGTAATAGTTTGTTCTTACACTATAAAGTAATAGGTGGAACTTATGGGGTTGTTTGGATAATTTAACAACCTATTATAGGAGTGCAAATCCTCTATACCCAAAATCATCTATACCCAAAATCCTCTATTTCCCTGTACCCAGCCAATCAAGACTTTTTTTTTTTTACTTTTTCGCAATTAAGTCAGAGAGAGAAAGAGGGTTTAATTGCAAAAAGGTGGAGTTTAGGGGGGTTTGAATGGTTGAATATAGGGGGATATCGGATTTTGGGTACAGGTGATTTGATTTGCTATTATAGCACATATTAAAAACTTTATAACCAATTATATTCTATATAAAAACAACAAGGTGTTGATTTTTCTTCTTCTTCCGTATTAAATTCTTATGATCAATACCATTTTTCAGCCACTTGAAGCACTTTTTTTGTTTTAGTCATCGAAAATAATAGAAAAAGTTGCATTTGTAGGTACAACAAAGTAAATAGAAATAAATTCAAACTTCTCAGAAATTTGATGTTGCATTCCTTTACATTTTCCACAAATCCTATAGACGGATGCAAATTAGAAACCTTCACCCTATATATTGTCGGTCATCGGGCCTTTTATCATTTCTAACTTTTCCACTTTTCCCATTTTAGTCATCGAAAATAATGGAAAAAGATGCATTCGTAGGTAAAACTTCTCAGAAATTTGATGTTACATTCCTTTACATTTTCCACAAATCCTATAGGCGGATGCAAGTAGAAACCTTCACCCTATATATTGTCGGTCATCGAGCCTTTTATCATTTCTAACTTTTCCCATTTTAGTCATCGAAAATAATGGAAAAAGATGCATTCGTAGGTACAACAAAGTAAATAGAAATAAATTCAACCTTCTCAGAAATTTGATGTTGCATTCCTTTACATTTTCCACAAATCCTATAGGCGAATGCAAATTAGAAACCTTCACCCTATATATTGTCGATCATCGGGCCTTTCCTCATTTCTAACTTTTCCCTCGCGTCCACTTCGACTTTAAGTAATTGTTGATCCTTAATTTTACCCTTTTCCTTCTGCTGAGTTTGTTCATCATCCGACTGAATTGGTTTAACACCTTTTTATCTTTGTTGTTTTGTTTCCACGGTCAAGTTTGGATAGTTGATTGTTGCCTCAGTCTTATAGATCTCTTGTTGTTCAGGTATGTTGTTTTTTCCTTCTTCGATTACGTTTTCCTTCCTTTAGTTTTGTTTTTCTACTGCCTATTCAAATTCGATCAAGAATCAAATATGTATATGATACGGTAAATTTCTTATGGTCGTAAAATTATTTTACTGTAACATGTCTTCTTGTGAATTTATGTAGGCTTAAGGGAAAATTGTATGCAGCGTTAAACTATGGGAAATTGAATATTTAAGGTCTTGATGATTTTTTCTACACTATTGCACTAAACTAAATGTATTTCTATGTTAATTTCCTTCTGTCTTCAAGTAGTTTTCTTTCTTTAGAAGTATAAATTAAAATAAAGGACCAACTATTATCCTTCTTTCTTCGTATAGAATAAATTCTTAAAATTCCTTGCATGAGGAACTCCCTTCTCCATAATTATTCTTTAGATCTACCTCAACAACTTCAACTCATAATAATTCCATTTTCATAATTTGTTTACAAAGGTTAGTAAATAAATTAATGGTCATTAAATATGGTGGGTTTGAACTAAAGTTGATGTATTAAAATATTATTCTATTAAGCTCTTACAGTAATAGTATTAGATGGCTAATTTCAAATATGAAAAAAATTCCGCACTTCCAAATTATTACGTTTTGGGAAGAAAAATCTTAAGAGTTGTTAGCAATATCCTTTTCTTTCTTGATATATGCTTGAGATAAATTTCCATTTTTGTTTAATCCTATTTTAAAAAGCTTTTTATTGGATTTTCTCATTAAATTGTTGCCTAAAATATTTTGATCATCACGTTTAATTTCTCTTTGTTGACTCTTCATAGATCAATTTTTTTTCTTTCTAATTTGTCATTTTCAATTAGTTATAGGCAAAAGATTTGTAGGAAGAAGTTCCTAATCATGTTGACCATGAATTTTATTGCATGGCAAGATAATCAACAATTATTCTACTATTATATTATATATAAAGCATAATAACTAATCATTTGAATTTTTCTTTCTCATTCAGTCTCATGTCATATACTAATCTCTCATTCATTTGGAAATTTGTTTTCATTTACCACCTTCAATTAAATTTTAATTGATTTCCAAATTTTTAAACTTATAATAGTTGTCCATTCCACTTTCTTTTTCACTACTCCAATTCTATTCATCTTTATATGTTTCTATTTCTATCAAAATACAAGCTCGCCATTCTTCTTTTGTTTATCGAGCTGATCTTTAATTATATTTTACATGTTTACATGTAGGTTGGCTATATCATCAAAAAAAACTATTGTCAAATTCCTCCAAGCTGTTCTGCAATAGTTTTGTTTAGTTTTTAGTAGCTTATAACCTATGACAATTTTTTAGTAGTTCTATGATTAGATTTCTTATTCCATTTTTTTTTTTTTTTTTTGCTATGTTTACTAGATTTACATTCTAGTCCTTCCATTTAGTTTTTTTACTTCTTAATAATATATTAAACATAAATGAAATCTAGTCATGCTAAATTGATTGCTAAGTTACTTAGATTAGGCTTTCAAAGCGTATTTTCGAATAACTTTTATGCGTTTTGAAGGCAGTCTTATTTGGTTCATTTAGTGTCGTCAACATCAAATTTTAATAGATACAACAAACTATGGTATCACTCTCTTTACCGTTAACTAATTTTGAGGAAATATTATGCATCAGTTTCAATACTGACCATCCTCTTCCTACTTATCAAAATAACTTTCAGTTATATTCCACACGTTTTCATATAGGACGACTATCTCATCAAAGCCAATGTATATCTATTTTCTGTTAGTCTTGTTTAATTTTTTTTACCCAATTTTTATGGCTTCTAACTTACACTTATTTTTTTAGATCTATTATAATATATAAAATAAAACACATTACTATTCTTATTCTTGATCCCCATTTAGTTTCAGATGAAATGTTGATTTCTCATTTGTCTACGTGTTCTTCTTCATTTATGCAGTCAAGCAATTTTACTTTATAATCAAGAGATTTATTAACATGTGCACTAACCAAATACAGATTAACAAAATTATTTCAAATATCTATTTGTTCTTACAATATAAATTATAGGTGGAATTTGTGGAGCTATTTGGATAATTTGACAACCTATTATAACATATGTTAACGTCTACCTATAATCTATTATATTATATATAATGTAAAATAAGTTTTTGATTTTTTCCTTCTACCATACTGATTTTCAGGTCTAATGCTATTTTTCAGCTATTTGAACCACTTTTCCCATTTTGGCCTTTGTGAATAAGTTTTTTTTTTTTTTTTGCTTTTGCTAGTCTGATAAATAAAGATAAACAAGTTCAGCCTCTTCAATAATTTAACATCGTCGTCGTCTACATTTTCCCCAAATCCTATAGGCGGATGCGAATATGGATGGTCACCCAATTTATAGACGTTCGCCTTATATATTGTAGACCATCGGTTTTTTTTTTCAACTTTTCTCTCGCATCCACTTCGACTTTAGGTAATTGTTGATCCCTAATTTTACCCTTTCCCTTCTATTGAATTTGTCTTCATCCAACTGAAATGTTTTAACACTTGTCTTTCTCTTTATTGTTTTTTTGTCGCAATCAAGTTTGGACAACTAATTGCTAACTTAATATTGTAGATATACTGCGGTTTTGGTATGCTGTTGTTCTCCCTGTTTGATTACTTACAACGTCAATCTATAGGCAATTGAATATTGAAGTCCTGATGATTTTTATTCATGAAAATAAATCGATGTTTATTTTTATTTCCTTCTACCTTCATGCATTTTTCTTTCTTTGGTATAAAACATAATATGTGACCAATTGTTATCCTTTTTAATGCTTATAGAATAAGTTCTTAAAATTACCTTGCATATAAATTGAAAATATTATTTGTTTTCTCCAAATTATTTATTTCGTATAAATTGTTTGTAAAACATTATTTGCAGCGAAAGATCTCATATGATTACTGCTTTATTGCATCTACTATATATGAAATAAATGACTATTAATAATAATTCACATTCACATCTTTTTTAATTTCTATTTGGCATGCTTGTAATTATGACAGAAGAAAGTTTGAACACGTTGCACATGCGCAATTGAAAATCCATAATCTTCATATGAGATCTTTCACTCGAGGCAACCGACAATTGAAAACCCTCAACATTATTTGCACATGCACACATGAGAAAGTTTGGGTGAGTGCAACTGGCAAGTTTTAGATGATACTTCCTGGGATAGATCGATCATATACTCCACTGGGCATCATCTCTATGACTTGAGGTTGGCTCCTTATTTTGTAAATTTTGTGAGTCATGTGACTCCTCCTGTTTCTATTCAGGATTCCTCCACAGTTGAAGAATGGCATTCTCACCATATCACGATGACTAGGCAATTTCCCTTTTTGGGATGTCATGGCTCTTTAGTTGTGACTCGCATGGATGCACTTTTTTTTCATTTTGTGGTTTAGGGTGATTGTCTACTAACAATCACCTGTACTCTACTGTTTTTATTATTAGTTATAATAAAAGGTGTTTGCAGTCACCTTAAAAACCGGTTGGCTTTTCCAAAAAAATGAAAACCCATTATCTTCTATTTAGTAGTGTGTGATCTATTCTATGTCTTTTACCCACTCAAGACATAAAAAAATGTATATTCTATGGAAAATTGCTCGTGGTGGTTTGTGCAATTAAAGTCGTGCTAAAGCCGTGTAAAATTCCAGTTATAGCGTGTAGCACTCTTCAACCGCTATGCTATTACAATATAGCGTTGATGAAGCACAACTTCAAGGCATACCATTTTCCACTATGCCCACTAAATAAAGGTTTTTAGCACTCGCTTTAGCAATAATAATATACATAGGTTTATTTGACTAGTTCTGGTATAAATTAAATAAAAAAGATAACGTAAAGAGTTAATTTAAATGCATAAATGCCCAATAAGATAGAAATCAATTGTCTAGAGCAGTAGCCCAACGGTTAAGGACTTTGCGCCATGGTAACAGTGGCATGAGTTCAAAACTCGGAATGGCATGCTAAGAGCTTACCATGTGCATACGCTAAGATCAACCACTTAGGTGGTGCTCGTAGCCCAGGCTAGGTGCACTAGGGAGGGTTTTATGATTCGGTCGGTTTCTCTCCTGAACAAATTAAAAAAAAAACTATTTCATTTTTTTCATCTGTTTTGAATAGAAATTTTAGGATATAGGGTAACTATTATAGAAGATTTTCTTTCATTACACTTTTATCACCTTCATTTATCCACTATAATAAACAAATCACAAATGAGAATTAATAAGTTTATCTTCTTCCTTAATTTATGTCTGGATATAAAATGCTTCCTTAGTTTCTCTCTAGCCCTAGAAGGTTAACGAGATTTAGAAAAATTGATGCATTTGCTCAGTTATTTAATATTCTAAGTATGTATGATATATAGCTAGAACTACGACCTTCAAATGATATCAGCGACGTTTATTGGTACATATGATATATCGTTTATACACTTTATTTCCTACAATGTACTAGTTTCATTACATTATGTAAAAAGAAGTCGCATATATAAATCCAACACTATATGTAACAACCCGAATTCCGACAGACCGAATTTTTTTCAAAATTCCAATCTATCGAAACTCAAGTTGGTTTGCTCTGGTATCCTACAGAAAAGACAGAGACATAAAATAAGTCAGAGCTCGGAAAACATCTCACAGCGGAATGGATAAAATATAATATACTCAAAGTATAGTCTTACCATATTAATAATATTGCTTAACCAGTATCCAAAGCTATCATGTCTCTGCCACAAATCTAACCTACGAGCATGTTATGAGGAGGGGCTCAGAACACAAATTCTAGTGACCGGATTTAAATTATACACTTTGGACAACACTACATATACCATTCAATCATATTTTCTTATTTATTACGTTACTTGGGGTAACAACACTCAATGCTTACACACACATCGCACTCATTTACTTCCCAGTGGATTAACCTAATACAATATATATGTTGCTACCCCCAATATTAAGGTACACCCCATGATACCCCACTTGCACGGTCTCCACTGTAACACCATCAAAATATACGCAGTCCCTCATCCTACGCCGTAGTGACGTACGGATAACAATATTACGTTCTACATATATCTGTCATTACTATGCTACGCAAACGTATGGACTGCCACCTTTGTTCGAATCAGGATTCATATCGGAGTAACGGCCTTAAGTCTACGATACACCACCCAGAGCCGTCATGCATGCATCTAGACAGTCCACCATACATATGTTCAATTGTAGCTCGATGACTCAATCGCACGTCTTCTAATGTGCACCGAGTTCCATATCAGGGCGATATAAGATGCATGGAACTCGGTCGGGAGCTTTTCCATATCTATACAGGCCTGTCTTTAAGAGCCTCTATAGATATTTTTAGCGTCTGTTTTCACGGTGGCTATGGCCCCACCCCGGCCCCTCCCTCAACTAGTAAAGACTACAAGAGCTAAACGACTGCCCCTAAAGAAATCAATCTAAACATCCATTTGGCGTCTTTCCTCAACCACCTTACCCCGATAGTGAAGGGTGAATGGTCTTTTGGTTTTAGCTCTAGTCTATCTGCATCCCTCTGGCTGACGATGATGGGTATCCGACAATCTACTGTCCTTGTTGGTCGTGACCCTTCGCCTCCTCGTTGAGGCAACCACCGAATCACCCTTCGCCTCCCCGTTGGGTTATTCACCCTCAAACGTGCTGACTGGTCCAAGCGCCTCACTTTAATATGTTGTTAGACCCTACGTCTAAACATTCTTTTACGCGCTTGCCATACCTTATTAGGTTTCCATTTAACTTTGTTATTCTCATTCATATTGAATTCTTAATCAAGTTGCTACGTCCCTCTTGCTTATAAATTTCAGTCACATAACTTAACCCTTTTAAGTTTATCAATAAGCCCACAACATTATATTCCCTAGATTGTGGCTCAGGGTCTGTAATCCACAATCTCTTTTATATTCTTGTTTGTTACAATAACATGTTCTACTTAATATGTAATTTAGTATATCTCAATTCACATGTTTTCTTGTTTAACATGTCAATCATTATTTATGATTAAATATAACTTATTTCATAAGTTTTCCTCATTCTTTCTTACTTAATCATAATTCCATTTTACATTGTCAATACAACTTATCGTTGTTTACTTATTGACTTAGTTCTATTAACTAAGGCCCGTTAATAAGTTTCTCAACCCATGTATTATAACCTTTGTTACGATTTCCTCTTGTCCCTATGCCAAGTCTAAACATGTTATCCTTTTCAGCGGGTTTCAGACTTCTAGATTACTTAATTTATAATTAAGTATTTCATAAAATTACACCTTTTTACTGTTTACTTAATTTAAAATTAAGTGCCCCTTATCTTATTACATAAGTTTTCTCATTTTCTTACAAATTAATTATAACTTAAGTTATAATTTCCATTTATCCCTAGGACATAGCTACCTATTGTATAACATTCTTATTACTGTAATTTATCCATAACTAGGTTGTTATCATTCCCCCATTTGTTTCATTAAATTCTCATTTATTACCATTAATTACCATTAATGATGCTTATCCATCCCACCATTTACGTATATTATATATATGCTCCCGTACTAGACCTCTCACATTAAGTCTACACCTGTGGATGCTGGATTTGCTGAGCGGTTCCGGGCAAACTTCTTCCACAAGTTGACTTAACCTCGTGTCTTAGCACCGTTACATGTTTAATTATGCACTTAGACCCCTCACATTAGATTTATCACTTGTGAATGCTGGATGTGTCGGCCGGTTATGGGCATAGTTCTATCACAAGTGCAATCAAACCTCGTGTCCAGGCACGGTTAAATTTCTTATTTATCGTAAACCTTCTATACAGTCTAGGCATGTTTATTTCTTCCAATTTTCCATTGTAATTTATAATTCACATGTAATTGTATCATGCCTATTATAATTCTTCATATATAATCAATTCCTTCCTAACACATAATCAATTAATCAAATAATTGTTTAAATCACATAAACCAATATGTACCGTTCTCAATCCTTACAGTTAATGGCCTTGGTACACAATTTACACAAATTGACATAAAATCGATAATTACTATGCAAGATTTGACAAGTTCATATACCAACAAATTAATATTTAGCATATCAATTATTTCTACTTCATACCTATCAGTTTAGTCATTATTAACATATTTACATTTATCAAAATATTGCAGTTCAATTATACATACATGGGAATGGTAAACGATAACATATTCTTATCTAAACTGTATAGCTTAAATCCACTCACCTTTCATGCTTTCCCCAAATTTTGGATCTGATCCCATTTTAGCATCCATGGTTTTTCTTTTCCCTTTAATTTGATTTAAAACCTAATAACCGTGGATCGATTATTTTCATTAAAAGAGAAGGGAAAGAAAGTGTAAGAATTTGAATTGATTGGATCTAGAATTTTTACCTTGTTTTTCATGATTCCGAATAATCTTTTTATTAGTGTCGATCCCTCTTTTAGATCTTGAATTTTAAATTGTCATTGTAGTTGATTTCTGAATTTTTAGTTATTAATGACAATTTTCTTTTTAAGTCTTCATTATAATTAATAATTATTTTTATTTAGAAATTACATGGAGGAAGAAGAGAGTGAAGAAAACCTAAAATGAGAATGAAGAGTTATAGGTCTCCTTATATAAGAAGTTCAAATCAATGTCAACCATCTATTTTCCTTGATGGAATCTATTCTTTCCACATCGTATAGCCAATTAGAAGTTGCCATGTCATCAATAATTTGAATTGAACTAAAAGGATCAAGCCAACTGTAACAACCCGAAAATCTGGGCCAGTTTAAAATTTTTATTCTGGCAATTTTGGCGAATTTTGATTATTTAAAATGAATTATTTTAAATAATATCGACGAGAAATTTATTTATAATATAATTCGAACGTATATATTATATACGTCGTAGTTAGAATGTAAATAATTATTTATAATTATAAAAGGAATTGAAAATGGCGAGGTAGTTCGATAATTCGATTTCAAACTTCAATTGAATGTACCGGGTGCAAAACAACCCGGATTTTAGTGAAACCAAAAACATTAGGATCTAATTGATGAAATCTTTCCAACGAATCCGAAAAATCAAAATTTCATAGCGGGGATCAAAAGATATGTCCAATTGAAAATCCTGAATAGTCGCTATGGAATTCAGGCCCTTAAAAATAGACATTTTGCAAATGACCTCGGATTTCGACGAAACCACTTTTGTTGGATCCGCAGTGTCAAATTATTGCTAGGTTTCAAATTTCATAATTTTTCGAATCAATGTGTGAGTGTGGCAAAGGAAAACGCGTTTGACCAGTTTCAGTTGATTTTAATCGACTGGAAATTGGCCATTTTTCAAACGGTCTCAGAATTCGACAAAACTAGTTTTGTTAGGACCGTATCGTCAATACGAAGCTAGAAAATATTTTTCGGGAATTTTTCTTGTTAGTATGTGGCCCCGATAAATTGAAATGCGCGTTCAAATTCAATATATATAGTTATATGTTGTTTTTGACGAAAACTGATCGAAACGATCAAATCAGCTTACGATACATATCCCATTGTGTTCGGAATGGGGGTAAAACGCTATGGACGACAGGCGGTGGGCCTCGTTTAGGGGTCGTATGTAAAAGTCAACTTTTTACAAATTAAAATAATAATAAATAAATAAATAAATATGTATTCTCTCTCCCTCCCCTTATTTCTCTCTGCCTCCCCCCCCCCACCCCGTTCGTTTCATTTCAAAACAGGATCGAAATAAAAAAAAGAGAAAAAAGGGGGAAAGCGTTCGACGGAGGACCGTCGCCCCCATCGCCAGTGATCTTGGCGCCGCCACCGGAGGCCGACCTCCCCCTCTCCCACTTCGACGACGACGAGACCCCCCAGCTCCTTCCCTCCTCGTGGAAAACCCCAACGCCTCAAATCGAGCCCACCCGAAACCCTAGGCCTGCGCCCTACCCCTCCACCACCTGTAGGCCGGCACCTCCACCCTCGAACCTCCTAACTCCGGTCCGGCCTCCCCTGTTTCCTCGCTCCACTTTGAATCTCCAATCCCAAAGCCCTTCTTCGATCGGCGCTCCCCTCTCGGATGCTCGACTTCGCTATTGCTTCCTAATGCTTCGATTTGGATGTTCTTCGTCGGAGAAAAATGTAAGTTTTTATGATTTTTAAGTAGGTAAAAAACTGATTTTTTTTAAGTGAATAAAATTATACGATTTTTAATATAGGAAATATACGATTTTCAATACAGAAAAGATTTGATTTTGAATATGATAAGGTTTTTATAGTTTGTTCATAGAAAGAAAAGGCAGTTTTTGTAGTGTGTTCATAGAAAGGAAAATGCGGTTTTTATGGTGTAAGCATCAGAATAAAAATCCGATTTTTACAATGTGAAGTTAGAAGTAAAAATGTGATTTTTATATATTGAACATCGAAGTAAAAATATGATTTTTATATATTGAACATCGAAGTAAAATTGTGATTTTTATATATTGAACATCGAAGTAAAAATATGATTTTTATATATTGAACATCGAAGTAAAAATATGATTTTTATATATTGAACATCGAAGTAAAAATATGATTTTTATATATTGAACATCGAAGTAAAAATATGATTTTTATATATTGAACCTCGAAGTAAAAATTTGATTTTTTATATATTGAATAGCGAAGTAAAAATTCGATTTTTACATATGTAGTGAATACGGGCAACGAAAGCGACAAAAGGCGAGATTGGCGAAGATTTCTATAGAAGAAGAGTCAAGATGATTGGATAGCTATCTGTGAGAATTTCTCACCTTTCAATTTCATTTTCTAGTTATATATATATATACTAGGATGCAGACGGTGCTTAGTAGCACCCGACACAATCGTCCACAGACCATTGACTTGTTTGTTTGGTTGCATAGATTAGTTAGATGATTTGATTTGAAATTGAATTGTTTGGTGAAATGAATGGATTGATTGATGTGTGAATGGCGTGGGCCTTCACTAGACCGGGGATAAGGCTAGGCCTTGTCCCGTTTCTAGTATCGTGCCGTTATGCCGCCGAAATTTTCTAAAATATGTTAGAAAAATAAAAATATCATTTTATTGAATAAATGAACCGAATAGAATATTCATAGGTTGAATAAAATGTTTTATCGTTAAAAATATAATTTTTAACGTGAATGTGAATAAATAAATATTCATTTACAAACCGGACGGTTTGTTTATGTACACCTATTTGAAGGACATTGATTGGGACGATAAATTTTACACATCGCCCAACTACACAAATAAAATATGTGTTTGATTGTTTGAAACCCCACACGGGTGTTAGGATGAAATTTGAAGTTCACTCATCCTGATTGATTAAATATGTCGATCGATCGATTGACAGGCTGTTATAAGCATTAGATAACTATATTTGATGCTTATACAGTGTAGTGCTGTAACAACCCGAAAATCTGGGCCAGTTTAAAATTTTTATTTTGGCAATTCTAGCGAATTTTGATTATTTAAAATGAATTATTTTAAATAATATCGACGTGAAATCTATTTTGAATATAATTCGAACGTATATATTATACGCGTCGTCGTTAGAATATAAATATTTATATATAATTATAAATAGAATTGAAAATGGCGCGGTAGTTCGATAATTTGATTTCAAACTTCAAATGAATGTACCGGGTGCAAAACAATCCGGATTTTAGTGAAACCAAAAATAATGGAATCTAATAGTGAATATCTTTCCAACGAATCCGAAAAATCAAAAGTTCGTAGCGGGAATCAAAAGATATGTCCAGTTGAAAATTCTGAATAGTCGCTATGGAATTCAGGCCCTTAAAAATGGACATTTTGCAAACGACCTCGGATTTCGACGAAACCAGTTTTGTTGGGTCCGTGATGTCGAGTAATTGCTAGGTTTCAAATTTCATAATTTTTCGAATCAATATGTGAGCGTGGCGAAGGAAAACGCGTTTGACCGGTTTTAGTTGATTTTAATCGACTGGAAATTGGCCATTTTTCAAACGGCCTCAGAATTCGACGAAATTAGTTTTGTTAGGACCGTATCGTCAATACGAAGCTAGAAAATATTTTTATAGAATTTTTCGAGTTAGTATGTGACCTCGGTAAATTGAAATGTACGTTTAAAATTCAATATAGTGATTTAAATGTAAATTCAATGGAAACTGATTCAAACAGTCGAATCAGCCTACGATACATATCCCATTGTGTTCGGAATGGGGGTAAAATGCTAAGGACGACAGGCGGTGGGCCTCGTTTAGAGGTCGTATGTGAAAGTCAACTTTTTGCAAAATAAAATAATAAATTAAATAAATTAAAATTTAAAACCCTCCACTCTCCTCTCTCCTTAACTACCTAGGCCCCCCCGTTCGTTTATTTCAGAATCTGAAATGAAAAAGAAAAAAAAAAGGAAGGGGGAAAAATCGCGCTGCCCTAGCCTTCGACGGAGTCGCCGCCACCGACGCCCCCCCTCCACTGCCTCCGCCTTCCTCGAATCCCGTTCCCCTCCCCCATCGCGAAGCACCCCCCCTGCATCGACGCACGCAAACCCCCCCCCCCTAGCGCCACCGTGAGCCGCGACCGCCCTCTCCCCATCGAGCAGCTCCTCCCACCACCGAGGACCCGACATCAGCCCCCCCCCCTCGGTAAGTAAAACTGTTCTTTTTTTTTTTTTCTTTAAAACTGTTTTTTTATTTACTTTAAAACTGTTTTTTTTTATTTACTTTAAAACTGAAATTTTAATTAAGTTAAAACTGAAATTTTAATTAAGTTAAAACTGAAATTTTAATTAAGTTAAAACTGAAATTTTAATTAAGTTAAAACTGATTTTGTTTTAGAAGTAAAAACTGATTTTGTTTTAGAAATAAAAACCGAAAATGTTTATAAGTAGAGAATAAAAACTGATTTTATTTTAAGGTTTAAAATAGAATAAAAAAGGGTTTAATCTTTAAAGAGAAAAAGGATTAGAACTTTAAGAAGTAAAAATCAGATTTTTATATATTGAATAGCAAAGTGAAAATTCGATTTTTACATATGTAGTGAAAGTGGGCAACGAAGGTAACAAAAAGGCGAAACGACGAAGACTTCTGCAAATGAAGTGCCGTGGAGCTAGGATAGCTATATGTGAGAATTTCTCACTCTTCAATTTATTTTCTAGTTATATATATATACTAGGATGCAGACGGTGCTTAGTAGCACCCGACACAATCGTCCACAGACCATGGACTTGTTTGTTTGGTTGCATAGATTAGTTGAATTATTTGTTTGAATTGAATTGTTTGGTAAGATGAAATTGATTTGATTGATGTGTGAATGGCGTGGGCCTTCACTAGACCGGGGATAAGGCTAGGCCTCGTCCCGTTTCTAGTATCGTGCCGTTATGCCGCCGAAATTTTCTAAAATATGTTAGAAAATAAAAATATCATTTTATTGTGTAAATGAATAATAGAAATTCATATGTTGGAATAAAATGTTTTATCGTTAAAAATATAATTTTTAACGTGAATATGAATATAGTGAAAGCGAATAAAATAAAATATCCATTTACAAACCAGACGGTTTGTTTATGTACACCTATTTGAAGGACATTGATTGGGACGATAAATTTTACACATCGCCCAACTGCACAAATAAAATCTTTGTTTGATTGTTTGAAAACCCCACACGGGTGTTGGGATGAAATTTGAAGTTCACTCATCCTGATTGATTAAATATGTCGATCGATTGATTGACAGGCTGTTATAAGCGTTGAATATCTATATTTGATGCTTATACAGTGTAGTGCACTTTGGTTGATGGTTGATTATTTTTCAATGCTATTATATACATGTGTTGTATGGAAATCCATATAATTAACTTTATATGGTAATTGATTGGGCCTCATTCCATTTTGAAAAATAAAGAATAATATAAAATAAAAGTTCATGTGTTGACAGTACTCATTCATTGAGATTGGTCATGTGTTGAACGAAATATTTTAGTAATAAAATTTACATCTTTTTCAATATAAAATAAAAGTTCATGTGTTGACAGTTTCATTCATTGAGATTGGTCATGTGTTGAACGAAATATTTTAATACTAAAATTTACATCTTTATCAATATAAAATAAAAGTTCATGTGTTGACAGTTTCATTCATTGAGATTGGTCATGTGTTGAACGAAATATTTTAGTAATAAAATTTACATCTTTATCAATATAAAATAAACGTTCATGTGTTGACAGTACTCATCCATTGAGATTGGTCATGTGTTGAACGAAATATTTTGATAATAACAACTATTTTGAAAAAGGAAATATTTGAAATAGAATATTTGAAAATAGAAATTTATGAAGCCGTGTTGACTAGATTGACGCCATTTTGACGTGAACGATATTTATATCGATTTTATAACGATTTCGAAATGAATTGAATTGAAAACGATTTCGAAATGAATTGAATTGAAAACAATTTCGAAATGAATTGAATTGAAAACGAATTCAAAATGAATTGAAAACGATTTCGAAATGAATTGAATATATAACGATTTCGAAATGAATTGAATATATAACGATTTCGAAATGAATTGAATTGAAAACGATTTCGAAATGAATTGAATTGAAAACGAATTCAAATGGAATTGAAAGCGAATTGAAATGAATTCAAATTGAATTGAAATTTGAATTGAATAGAAATGAATTTTAAAACGAATTTATAAAGAAGAATTCAATTTTGATTTGAATTGAAATGGAAGTTGAAATTGCTTTTGAAACGAATTTAAAACTATTTATAAAATTCGTTTTAAATAGAAATCGATGAAATATATATTATATATATAATATAATGGCCTGAATAGAACGCGCCGCGCCGCAGCAGTTCGTAAAATTCGACCATTTATTTCAAACGGACATTACGGGAGATCCGACCGTCGGATTCTCCTAAAACCGGAACCGTTGGGTTCGTATCGAAAAGAGCTTTCTAACGAATATTAGAAATTTGAAATCTAACGGTTGGATTTGGAATTATGTCCAAATCAAATTCGAAAAAGGTCGCTGTAAGTGCAGTTCGATGGCCATTGATGGAAATCGACTGTACGGGCCTTGATAAAATTATTAAAAATAGTAATAATTTGTGTAAAATCATAAGAAATGATTTGTGAAGATTTGGGATGAAAAACTCCATATTTGAAAAGATAAAAATAGATTTTTATCGAAATGAACTAGTTTTGAACTAGAAATATAATTCTATTTATTTTTAAATAAATAAATTGAATTAGAAAAGGGTTTTAAAAATAACCAGAATATCCAATGATTGCATTGGAGTGGATTTGAATCGAAATTGTCTTCGGAATATTTCGATGTTGGAATTCGTGATTATACAGGTGTTGTTATGGAAATTTGAAAGATATATTTGTATCGTTATTTCCAATACGACATTTGTTAATCGTAGAATTTGATATTGAATATAAGCCGATATATTTTCTATTCAGAGCCTTATATTGAATATCAAATGTGATTTGGGTTTGTCGTGAATGGTGTCTTCACTAACACTGTTCTTGAACCCAGTTGAGAAATGATTAAATCTTTTTATTTAGATTTAATGAAGTGTACCAATTAAATGATATTTAATTGGAATTGAATTGATATTGATTTTTGGGTTTATCGTGAACAGTGTTTTAAATAACACTCGTTCTTTAACCCGATCATTAATGAAATGTGATTTTGGGTTGTCGTGAACGGTATCTTCAATAATACAGTTCTTAGACCTAAAGGAGTTAAGAAAATTAGAAACTAACTGGAGATTAGTTAAGTTGAATAGTTTCCGAGGCATTGATCTGATGTTGGTTTCGGCCTTCGGGATTAATACTTAGGGAATTGCTCACTTGCTAATTTACAATTAGGGACTGATTGAAATGTGATGTGATTTTGGGTTTATCGTGAACCGTGTTTTAAATGACACTGATTCTTTAACCCAGTCACAGATTAAAACTAAGTAGAGTTTTAATGAATCTTTAATTAGATTGAAATAATCGAGAATGGAGTATCACCAGTTTTACTCCAGGCGATAGTTAAATCTTTAATTAGATTTGAACGTGAAATGGTAATTGAATTTACCGATAACACTGTGGTGTTAGATATGAAGTATTACCAGTTTTACTTCATGGGATAAATAGGTTGGGATTGGGAAATTAAAACAAATGATTACTTCGGTAAGGTTCGCTAATCCCGACTAGTTTGAATTGATATTCAAAAGTAGATTAAAGAATAAATTCAAGGAATTTATCTTTGATAAAATTTATGGGAACCTTTCCCTATGAACGTGAAATTTAGAAACTAACTATCGGTTAGCCAAGCAGAATGGTCTTCTGGATATTGATCTGATGTTGGTTTCGGCCTTCGGGGTTAATGTTTGGGGAATTATTCTCTTGATTAATTTACGGTTAGTGACTAATGAATTGGAATGAGGCGTATGTTATGTTTGTGTAACACTTATTTAAATATACGCGAGTTATTCGGAAAGACCGGGTTTATCCCATTCTGAATAACTGATACGACGATAAGTCGAAGATGAAGACGATGGTCGAAGACCGGAAGTCTTCACGTCGTTTGGGTGATAACTGATGATCTTGATTGGGCTGTACACCCAAGAAGATGGAAACAGTTGGTGATTGTCCAGACGTACTTGGAGATCGATGGATATGCGGGGTACTAGGTGCCTCCAGTTTCGTTCAGACCCAGAACGGACTTGTAAATGGACTGTGTGTCTGACATTGGATTTTAGTCCGTGTGATTGATCTCTATTAAATATATTGATGGATATCAAACGCATGGAGTGAATTGCCTGTGTGGCATGCCTAAGTGGCAATTGATCGAGGCTTCTGTTGAAAAGCAAAGTCTTGTGGTGATGATCAAAGCACGGCCTTTGTGGCGTAGCTTTGTGTAACGTTTACTTCGCGAGTTTCACACCCGGTATGAACCAAAAACGGGAGACAGACATCAGGGAGGACTTGCGTTTCTTTCTAGCTAAAAGTGGCGTCAGTGGTTTTACACGCCCTGACGAGTTTGACTTATGTGGTTGTTGCTGTTGCGAGGCGCCTCGGTTAGATCGGACGATCCGGGTCCGATGGAGCCATTCGTTGGCTCATTTACGCCCCAAAGGGCGGAGAGACGTAGTGTTCAGGCATAATAATCCACATTGGTGGACCGGCCCTGACGATCCAAGGCCCACCTGAGTCTGGGACCTGAGACATGGGCTAGATTGTCTCGAATCGGTTGAGGACTATCTTTTGCCTCGGTTCATAGATGGAAACCCAATTTCCAAATACGAGACTTTGCGGTTTTGATTGTATATCCTATATATGGCGACATAGTGGGATGGGGCGCTCATGCCGCCTATGATTGATACTTATGATTTGAAGTTGTTTTATGCACTATGCACTTATTATAGTATCAAACAATTTGTTTTAAACGTATCAAGCATTCTTTGGCTGTTATAAGGGAAAACCCTATCCTCGGCTGCGTTGCATTGTGTGATGGGACCTGGGTCTTATAACAGCTTCATTTTTCTTTATTTAGCATTGCGCTGTTTGTTTTATGCACTGTTATTCTTGTGAGGAAACCCGTTCCGTGTTATACGGCGTGGTCCCTTGATTTACCGAACTTTGAAAATAAAGATTAATAACTGTTTTAGTTCTCACACCAGTCACATGACTGACCTGGAGTTTATTGTTTTAACCTAAACTCTGGGTGCCCCTATTTTGACACGGGCAGCTAGTAGTTTTGGTTTTGCAGATTTATATTCACAGGATCCTGGTTTACAGCTGGAACGATATCCGGAAAGCTTTGTATCCGTATATCTTCTTCTAGTTGTGTATTGTATTATTTTCCGCTGCTATGTATTTAAACGTAATTTAAATCTCTGATATTTCTGTGTAATATTCATTTGTACTCTGTATATTCTTGTAATCTGATGCACTGCTGTAATAACAATGAAATGTTCTTCTGTATGCGTCCTGTTGTGGCTTGTTCTCGAACTATCCGACGCTTTCCTTTACGGGGAAGTTGCGGGTTTTTACATTTGGTACCAGAGCTTTGGTTTACAAAGTAGAGAACAAGGCACATTAGAACCATACGAAAGAATTCATCAGATAATTGGATTAGTAATAACCAATTAGAATGACTCGTTAGAGATAGGATCAGTAGTATCCTAGAACGGGTGTGAAGAGTATATTTTTCAAATGAAAACAAATTTTGTTATGAAAATTTAAATCAACTATTCGTATTTGAATAATTTATTTAAATTGATTTTGGACAATTCAGTATATAAAGAATTTGCATATACGCCTTGCAAACGTATATTCGAAGTTTTAATATACCGGGTAGATATAGAACCGCACTCTAGTAGCCCGACAATGTTCTGATGGTGGTTCGAAACATCATCAGCATTTATTTTCGAGTGACGAAGGTGTGATTTCTATATATTTCCATTAGACTGGTGTGAGAACCAAAATTAGATAGGGCCTATTGTTGTGATTTGGCATCAAAAATCTGATTTTGACTATATATCAAGGTTATGAATTTCAAACTCTAATTCACTAATTGATGGATGTTTGTGTTGTTTGTTTAATTGTTTGATAATTTTGAACCATTACGCCTAATTGCATCAAATATTGAGTTATATTGAAAATTGGTCGCATTTGCTTGCATATACATATATATCATTGAACAGGTCATAGCAAGGAGGCTAGAGCCAGAGAATAAAATTTGTTTGCTCGACAAATAGGTACATGTTTACTACACAATTTCCTGTTTTGTTTGGGTGATGATGATTTTGTGAGCCTATTGGCTAGCCGCTTGGCTTTTTCTTTTTTCTTTTTGAGAACTGAAGGACCGGGGAAGCTATTTGAAATTCCCCGATGCTCCCGGTGCAGGGGAGGTTATGGCGAAATTTTTCGAAAATTTAGGGAGTTAGCCAAATTTTTGAAAATTTGAAAATTCTCAGAAACTGAAAAGTTGGAGAATGGAAGCCTGATCGATCGTAGAGTTGATTAATCAAACCACTTTCGACTTTGTTCCTTTTCGGGGACGAAAAGTTTTAAGTGGGGGAGATTGTAACAACCCGAAAATCTGGGCCAGTTTAAAATTTTTATTTTGGCAATTCTAGCGAATTTTGATTATTTAAAATGAATTATTTTAAATAATATCGACGTGAAATCTATTTTGAATATAATTCGAACGTATATATTATACGCGTCGTCGTTAGAATATAAATATTTATATATAATTATAAATAGAATTGAAAATGGCGCGGTAGTTCGATAATTCGATTTCAAACTTCAAATGAATGTACCGGGTGCAAAACAATCCGGATTTTAGTGAAACCAAAAATAATGGAATCTAATAGTGAATATCTTTCCAACGAATCCGAAAAATCAAAAGTTCGTAGCGGGAATCAAAAGATATGTCCAGTTGAAAATTCTGAATAGTCGCTATGGAATTCAGGCCCTTAAAAATGGACATTTTGCAAACGACCTCGGATTTCGACGAAACCAGTTTTGTTGGGTCCGTGATGTCGAGTAATTGCTAGGTTTCAAATTTCATAATTTTTCGAATCAATATGTGAGCGTGGCGAAGGAAAACGCGTTTGACCGGTTTCAATTGATTTTAATCGACTGGAAATTGGCCATTTTTCAAACGGCCTCATAATTCGTCGAAATTAGTTTTGTTAGGACCGTATCGTCAATACGAAGCTAGAAAATATTTTTATAGAATTTTTCGAGTTAGTATGTGACCTCGGTAAATTGAAATGTACGTTTAAAATTCAATATAGTGATTTAAATGTAAATTCAATGGAAACTGATTCAAACAGTCGAATCAGCCTACGATACATATCCCATTGTGTTCGGAATGGGGGTAAAATGCTGAGGACGACAGGCGGTGGGCCTCGTTTAGAGGTCGTATGTGAAAGTCAACTTTTTGCAAAATAAAATAATAAATTAAATAAATTAAAATTTAAAACCCTCCACTCTCCTCTCTCCTTAACTACCTAGGCCCCCCCGTTCGTTTATTTCAGAATCTGAAATGAAAAAGAAAAAAAAAAAAAGGAAGGGGGAAAAATCGCGCTGCCCTAGCCTTCGACGGAGCCGCCGCCACCGACGCCTCCCCCCTCCACTGCCTCCGCCTTCCTCGAATCCCTTCCCCCCCCCCATCGCGAAGCACCCCCCCTGCATCGACGCACGCAAACCCCCCCTAGCGCCACCGTGAGCCGCGACCGCCCTCTCCCCATCGAGCAGCTCCTCCCACCACCGAGGACCCGACATCAGCCCCCCCCCTCGGTAAGTAAAACTGTTCTTTTTTTTTTCTTTAAAACTGTTTTTTTATTTACTTTAAAACTGTTTTTTTTTATTTACTTTAAAACTGAAATTTTAATTAAGTTAAAACTGAAATTTTAATTAAGTTAAAACTGAAATTTTAATTAAGTTAAAACTGAAATTTTAATTAAGTTAAAACTGAAATTTTAATTAAGTTAAAACTGATTTTGTTTTAGAAGTAAAAACTGATTTTGTTTTAGAAATAAAAACCGAAAATGTTTAAAAGTAGAGAATAAAAACTGATTTTATTTTAAGGTTTAAAATAGAATAAAAAAGGGTTTAATCTTTAAAGAGAAAAAGGATTAGAACTTTAAGAAGTAAAAATCAGATTTTTATATATTGAATAGCAAAGTGAAAATTCGATTTTTACATATGTAGTGAAAGTGGGCAACGAAGGTAACAAAAAGGCGAAACGACGAAGACTTCTGCAAATGAAGTGCCGTGGAGCTAGGATAGCTATATGTGAGAATTTCTCACTCTTCAATTTATTTTCTAGTTATATATATACTAGGATGCAGACGGTGCTTAGTAGCACCCGACACAATCGTCCACAGACCATGGACTTGTTTGTTTGGTTGCATAGATTAGTTTAATTATTTGTTTGAATTGAATTGTTTGGTAAGATGAAATTGATTTGATTGATGTGTGAATGGCGTGGGCCTTCACTAGACCGGGGATAAGGCTAGGCCTCGTCCCGTTTCTAGTATCGTGCCGTTATGCCGCCGAAATTTTCTAAAATATGTTAGAAAATAAAAATATCATTTTATTGTGTAAATGAATAATAGAAATTCATATGTTGGAATAAAATGTTTTATCGTTAAAAATATAATTTTTAACGTGAATATGAATATAGTGAAAGCGAATAAAATAAAATATCCATTTACAAACCAGACGGTTTGTTTATGTACACCTATTTGAAGGACATTGATTGGGACGATAAATTTTACACATCGCCCAACTGCACAAATAAAATCTTTGTTTGATTGTTTGAAAACCCCACACGGGTGTTGGGATGAAATTTGAAGTTCACTCATCCTGATTGATTAAATATGTCGATCGATTGATTGACAGGCTGTTATAAGCGTTGAATATCTATATTTGATGCTTATACAGTGTAGTGCACTTTGGTTGATGGTTGATTATTTTTCAATGCTATTATATACATGTGTTGTATGGAAATCCATATAATTAACTTTATATGGTAATTGATTGGGCCTCATTCCATTTTGAAAAATAAAGAATAATATAAAATAAAAGTTCATGTGTTGACAGTACTCATTCATTGAGATTGGTCATGTGTTGAACGAAATATTTTAGTAATAAAATTTACATCTTTTTCAATATAAAATAAAAGTTCATGTGTTGACAGTTTCATTCATTGAGATTGGTCATGTGTTGAACGAAATATTTTAATACTAAAATTTACATCTTTATCAATATAAAATAAAAGTTCATGTGTTGACAGTTTCATTCATTGAGATTGGTCATGTGTTGAACGAAATATTTTAGTAATAAAATTTACATCTTTATCAATATAAAATAAACGTTCATGTGTTGACAGTACTCATCCATTGAGATTGGTCATGTGTTGAACGAAATATTTTGATAATAACAACTATTTTGAAAAAGGAAATATTTGAAATAGAATATTTGAAAATAGAAATTTATGAAGCCGTGTTGACTAGATTGACGCCATTTTGACGTGAACGATATTTATATCGATTTTATAACGATTTCGAAATGAATTGAATTGAAAACGATTTCGAAATGAATTGAATTGAAAACGATTTCGAAATGAATTGAATTGAAAACGAATTCAAAATGAATTGAAAACGATTTCGAAATGAATTGAATATATAACGATTTCGAAATGAATTGAATATATAACGATTTCGAAATGAATTGAATTGAAAACGATTTCGAAATGAATTGAATTGAAAACGAATTCAAATGGAATTGAAAGCGAATTGAAATGAATTCAAATTGAATTGAAATTTGAATTGAATAGAAATGAATTTTAAAACGAATTTATAAAGAAGAATTCAATTTTGATTTGAATTGAAATGGAAGTTGAAATTGCTTTTGAAACGAATTTAAAACTATTTATAAAATTCGTTTTAAATAGAAATCGACGAAATATATATTATATATATTATATATATAATATAATGGCCCGAATAGAACGCGCAGCGCCGCGGCAGTTCGTAAATTTCGACCATTTATTTCAAACGGACATTACGGGAGATCCGACCGTCGGATTCTCCTAAAACCGGAACCGTTGGGTTCGTATCGAAAAGAGCTTTCTAAAGAATATTAGAAATTTGAAATCTAACGGTTGGATTTGGAATTATGTCCAAATCAAATTCGAAAAAGGTCGCTGTAAGTGCAGTTCGATGGCCATTGATGGAAATCGACTGTACGGGCCTTGATAAAATTATTAAAAATAGTAATAATTTGTGTAAAATCATAAGAAATGATTTGTGAAGATTTGGGATGAAAAACTCCATATTTGAAAAGATAAAAATAGATTTTTATCGAAATGAACTAGTTTTGAACTAGAAATATAATTCTATTTATTTTTAAATAAATAAATTGAATTAGAAAAGGGTTTTAAAAATAACCAGAATATCCAATGATTGCATTGGAGTGGATTTGAATCGAAATTGTCTTCGGAATATTTCGATGTTGGAATTCGTGATTATACAGGTGTTGTTATGGAAATTTGAAAGATATATTTGTATCGTTATTTCCAATACGACATTTGTTAATCGTCGAATTTGATATTGAATATAAGCCGATATATTTTCTATTCAGAGCCTTATATTGAATATCAAATGTGATTTGGGTTTGTCGTGAATGGTGTCTTCACTAACACTGTTCTTGAACCCAGTTGAGAAATGATTAAATCTTTTTATTTAGATTTAATGAAGTGTACCAATTAAATGATATTTAATTGGAATTGAATTGATATTGATTTTTGGGTTTATCGTGAACAGCGTTTTAAATAACACTCGTTCTTTAACCCGATCATTAATGAAATGTGATTTTGGGTTGTCGTGAACGGTATCTTCAATAATATAGTTCTTAGACCTAAAGGAGTTAAGAAAATTAGAAACTAACTGGAGATTAGTTAAGTTGAATAGTTTCCGAGGCATTGATCTGATGTTGGTTTCGGCCTTCGGGATTAATACTTAGGGAATTGCTCACTTGCTAATTTACAATTAGGGACTGATTGAAATGTGATGTGATTTTGGGTTTATCGTGAACCGTGTTTTAAATGACACTGATTCTTTAACCCAGTCACAGATTAAAACTAAGTAGAGTTTTAATGAATCTTTAATTAGATTGAAATAATCGAGAATGGAGTATCACCAGTTTTACTCCAGGCGATAGTTAAATCTTTAATTAGATTTGAACGTGAAATGGTAATTGAATTTACCGATAACACCGTGGTGTTAGATATGAAGTATTACCAGTTTTACTTCATGGGATAAATAGGTTGGGATTGGGAAATTAAAACAAATGATTACTTCGGTAAGGTTCGCTAATCCCGACTAGTTTGAATTGATATTCAAAAGTAGATTAAAGAATAAATTCAAGGAATTTATCTTTGATAAAATTTATGGGAATCTTTCCCTATGAACGTGAAATTTAGAAACTAACTGTCGGTTAGCCAAGCAGAATGGTCTTCTGGATATTGATCTGATGTTGGTTTCGGCCTTCGGGGTTAATGTTTGGGGAATTATTCTCTTGATTAATTTACGGTTAGTGACTAATGAATTGGAATGAGGCGTATGTTATGTTTGTGT
Organism: Allium sativum; assembly: GCA_030737875.1. Lineage (NCBI taxonomy): Eukaryota > Viridiplantae > Streptophyta > Magnoliopsida > Asparagales > Amaryllidaceae > Allium > Allium sativum. The sequence continues at coordinate 222,967,993 of CM060909.1, read as the reverse complement.
AACACTTATTTAAATATACGCAAGTTATTCGGAAAGACCGGGTTTATCCCATTCTGAATAACTGATACGACGATAAGTCGAAGATGAAGACGATGGTCGAAGACCGGAAGTCTTCACGTCGTTTGGGTGATAACTGATGATCTTGATTGGGCTGTACACCCAAGAAGATGGAAACAGTTGGTGATCGTCCAGACGTACTTGGAGATCGATGGATATGCGGGGTACTAGGTGCCTCCGGTTTCGTTCAGACCCAGAACGAACTTGTAAATGGACTGTGTGTCTGACATTGGATTTTAGTCCGTGTGATTGATCTCTATTAAATATATATCTGTTTGGCGACGGAGAATTTATTCTCTTGCTAAACGCCCTTCTCTGAGACGTACGAGCTCAGGGGTTATATATTAATGGATATCAAACGCATGGAGTGAATTGCCTGTGTGGCATGCCTAAGTGGCAATTGATCAAGGCTTCTGTTGAAAAGCAAAGCCTTGTGGTGATGATCAAAGCACGTCCTTGTGGTGTAGCTTTGTGTAACGTTTACTTCGCGAGTTTCGCACCCCGGTTGTGAACCAAAAACGGGAGACGGACCTCAGGGAGGACTTGCGTTTCTTTCTAGCTAGAAGTGGCGCCAGTGGTTTTACACGCCCTGAAGAGTTTGACTTATGTGGTTGTTGCTGTTGCGAGGCGCCTCGGTTTGATCGGACGATCCGGGTCCGATGGAGTCATTCGTTGGCTCATTTGCGCCCCAAAGGGCGGGGAGACGTATTGTTCAGGCATAATAATCCACATCGGTGGACCAGCCCTGACGATCCAGGGGGCAGTTGCGGCTGTTCCTGAGACATGGTAGGCTAGATTGTCTCGAATCGGTAGAGGACGATCCCTGGCCTCGGTTCATAGACGGAAACCCAATTTCCAAATACGTGCCATTTGCGGTTTTATTTGTAAACCTATATATGGCGACATAGTGGCATGGGACGCTCATGCCGCCTATGATTGATACTTATGATTTGAAGTTGTTTTATACACTATGCACTTATAATAGTATCAAACGATTTGTTTTAACCGTATCAAGCATTCTTTGGCTGTTATAAGGGAAAACCCTATCCTCGGCTGCGTTGCATTGTGTGATGGGACCTGGGTCTTATAACAGCTTCATTTTTCTTTATTTAGCATTGCGCTGTTTGTTTTATGCACTGGTATTCTTGGGAGGAAACCCGTTCCGTGTTATATGGCGTGGTCCCTTGATTTACCTAATGATTTAAAATAAAGATTAATAACTGTTTTAGTTCTCACACCAGTCACATGACTGACCTGGAGTTTATTGTTTTAACCTAAACTCTGGGTGCCCTTATTTTGACACGGGCAGCTAGTAGTTTTGGTTTTGCAGATTTATATTCACAGGATCCTAGTTTACAGCTGGAATGATATCCGGAAAGCTTTGTATCCGTATATCTCTTCTAGTTGTGTATTGTATTATTTTCCGCTGCGATGTATTTAAATGTAATTTAAATCTCTGATATTTCTGTGTAATATTCATTTTTACTCTGTATATTCTTGTAATCTGATGCATTGTTGTAATATATACAATGAAATGTTCTCTTGTATGCATTCTGATTTGTCTTGTTCTCAAACGATAGGGCATTTCGAACGGTCTGGGTCGGTTTAGCGACTGGTTCGGACCGAGCGAAATTCCTTTTCGTCACATTTGGTATCAGAGCTTTGGTTTACAGAGCTCGAGAACAAGACACATTAGAACCATACGAAAGAATTCATCAGATATTGGATTAGTAATATCCAATTAGAATGACTCGTTAGAGATAGGATCAGTAGTATCCTAGAACGAGTGTGAAGAGTATATTTTCAAATGAAAACAATTTTGTTTTGAAAATTTAAATCACTATATACGTATTTGAATATTTATTTATTTTGAATATGGACAATCCGCTATATAAAGATTTTGCATATACGCATCATGAACGTATATTCGAAGTTTTAATATACTGGATAGATATAGAATCCTATTCTAAACACCCGGAGATGATTCTGATGATTGATATATCATCATCAGAATTTGTGTTCGTGTTTCGAAGGTTTGATTTCTATATATTTCCATTAGGCTGGTGTGAGAACCAAAACTTATATAGTTAGAACACATTGTGTGAATTGGCATCAAAACATGATTTTCTGTATATGTATCAAAGTTATGAATTTCAAAAGCTAATCAACTCATTGATTAATGTTTGTGTTGTTTGTTTAATTGTTTGCTAATTTTGTGTCATTATGCCTAATTGAATCAAATATTGAACTGTATTGAAAATTGGTCGCATTTGCTTGCATATACATGTGCTTACATTGAACAGGTCATAGCAAGGAGGCTAGAGCAGAGAATAAAATTTGTTTGCCCGACAAATAGGTACATGTTTACTACATAATTTACTGTTTTGTTTGGGTGATGATGATTTTATGAGCCTATTGGCTAGCCGCTTGGCTTTTTCTTTTTCTTTTTGAGATCTGAAGGACCGGGGAAGCTATTTGAGATTTCCCGATGCTCCCATTGCAGGGGAGGTTATGGCGAAATTTTTCGAAAATTTAGGGTGTTAGCCAAATTTTTGAAAAATTTGAAAATTCTCAGAAACTGAAAAGTTGGAGAATGGAAGCCAGAGCGAACGTAGAGTTGATTGATCAAACCACTTTCGACTTTGTTCCTTTTCGGGGACGAAAAGTTTTAAGTGGGGGAGATTGTAACAACCCGAAAATCTGGGCCAGTTTAAAATTTTAATTTTGGCAATTTTGGCGAATTTTGATTATTTAAAATGAATTATTTTAAATAATATCGACGAGAAATTTATTTAGAATATAATTCAAACGTATATATTATATACGTCGTAGTTAGAATATAAATAATTATTTATAATTATAAAAGGAATTGAAAATGGCGCGGTAGTTCGATAATTCGATTTGAAACTTCAATTGAATGTACCGGGTGCAAAACAACCCGGATTTTAGTGAAACCAAAAACATTAGGATCTAATTGATGATATCTTTCCAACGAATCCGAAAAATCAAAATTTCATAGCGGGGATCAAAAGATATGTCCAATTGAAAATCCTGAATAGTCGCTATGGAATTCAGGCCCTTAAAAATAGACATTTTGCGAATGACCTCGGATTTCGACGAAACCATTTTTGTTGGATCCGCAGTGTCAAATTATTGCTAGGTTTCAAATTTCATAATTTTTTGAATCAATGTGTGAGCGTGGCAAAGGAAAACGCGTTTGACCAGTTTCAGTTGATTTTAATCGACTGGAAATTGGCCATTTTTCAAACGGTCTCAGAATTCGACGAAACAAGTTTTGTTACGACCGTATCGTCAATACGAAGCTAGAAAATATTTTTCGGGAATTTTTCTAGTTAGTATGTGGCCCCGGTAAATTGAAATGCGCGTTCAAATTCAATATATATAGTTATATGTTGTTTTTGACGAAAACTGATCGAAACGATCAAATCAGCTTACGATACATATCCCATTGTGTTCGGAATGGGGGTAAAACGCTATGGACGACAGGCGGTGGGCCTCGTTTAGGGGTCGTATGTAAAAGTCAACTTTTTACAAATTAAAATAATAATAAATAAATAAATAAATATGTATTCTCTCTCCCTCCCCTTATTTCTCTCTGCCTCCCCCCCCCCCACCCCGTTCGTTTCATTTCAAAACAGGATCGAAATAAAAAAAAGAGAAAAAAGGGGGAAAGCGTTCGACGGAGGACCGTCGCCCCCATCGCCAGTGATCTTGGCGCCGCCACCGGAGGCCGACCTCCCCCTCTCCCACTTCGACGACGACGAGACCCTCCATCTCCTTCCCTCCTCGTTGAAAACCCCAACGCCTCAAATCGAGCCCACCCGAAACCCTAGGCCTGCGCCCTACCCCTCCACCACCTGTAGGCTGGCGCCTCCACCCTCGAACCTCCCAACTCCGGTCCGGCCTCCCCTGTTTCCTCGCTCCACTTTGAATATCCAATCCCAAAGCCCTTCTTCGATCGGCGCTCCCCTCTCGGATGCTCGACTTCGCTATTGCTTCCTAATGCTTCGATTTGGATGTTCTTCGTCGGAGAAAAATGTAAGTTTTTATGATTTTTAAGCAGGTAAAAATCTGATTTTTTTTAAGTGAATAAAAATATACGATTTTTAATATAGGAAATATACGATTTTCAATACAGAAAAGATTTGATTTTGAATATGATAAGGTTTTTATAGTTTGTTCATAGAAAGAAAAGGCAGTTTTTGTAGTGTGTTCATAGAAAGGAAAATGCGGTTTTTATGGTGTAAGCATCAGAATAAAAATCCGATTTTTACAATGTGAAGTTAGAAGTAAAAATGTGATTTTTATATATTGAACATCGAAGTAAAAATATGATTTTTATATATTGAACATCGAAGTAAAAATGTGATTTTTATATATTGAACATCGAAGTAAAAATATGATTTTTATATATTGAACATCGAAGTAAAAATATGATTTTTATATATTGAACATCGAAGTAAAAATATGATTTTTATATATTGAACATCGAAGTAAAAATATGATTTTTATATATTGAACATCGAAGTAAAAATATGATTTTTATATATTGAACCTCGAAGTAAAAATTTGATTTTTTATATATTGAATAGCGAAGTAAAAATTCGATTTTTACATATGTAGTGAATACGGGCAATGAAAGCGACAAAAGGCGAGATCGGCGAAGATTTCTATAGAAGAAGAGTCAAGATGATTGGATAGCTATCTGTGAGAATTTCTCACCTTTCAATTTCATTTTCTAGTTATATATATATATACTAGGATGCAGACGGTGCTTAGTAGCACCCGACACAATCGTCCATAGACCATGGACTTGTTTGTTTGGTTGCATAGATTAGTTAGATGATTTGATTTGAAATTGAATTGTTTGGTGAAATGAATGGATTGATTGATGTGTGAATGGCGTGGGCCTTCACTAGACCGGGGATAAGGCTAGGCCTTGTCCCGTTTCTAGTATCGTGCCGTTATGCCGCCGAAATTTTCTAAAATATGTTAGAAAAATAAAAATATCATTTTATTGAATAAATGAACCGAATAGAATATTCATAGGCTGAATAAAATGTTTTATCGTTAAAAATATAATTTTTAACGTGAATGTGAATAAATAAATATTCATTTACAAACCGGACGGTTTGTTTATGTACACCTATTTGAAGGACATTGATTGGGACGATAAATTTTACACATCGCCCAACTGCACAAATAAAATATGTGTTTGATTGTTTGAAACCCCACACGGGTGTTAGGATGAAATTTGAAGTTCACTCATCCTGATTGATTAAATATGTCGATCGATCGATTGACAGGCTGTTATAAGCGTTAGATAACTATATTTGATGCTTATACAGTGTAGTGCACTTTGGTTGATGGTTGATTATTTTTCAATGCTATTATATACATGTGTTGTATGGAATCCATATAATTAACTTTATATGGTAATTGATTGGGCCTCATTCCAATTTGAAAAATAAAGAATAATATAAAATAAAGGTTCATGTGTTGACAGTACTCATCCATTGAGATTGGTCATGTGTTGAACGAAATATTTTAGTAATAAAATTTACATCTTTATCAATATAAAATAAAGGTTCATGTGTTGACAGTACTCATCCATTGAGATTGGTCATGTGTTGAACGAAATATTTTGATAATAACAACTATTTTGAAAAAGAAATATTTGAAATAGAATATTTGAAAATAGAAATTTATGAAGCCGTGTTGATTAGATTGACACCATTTTGACGTGAACGATATTTATATCGATTTTAACGATTTCGAAATGAAATGAATTGAAAACGATTTCGAAATGAATTGAATTGAAAACGGTTTCGAAATGAATTGAATTGAAAACGATTTCGAAATGAATTGAATTTAAAACGAATTCGAATTGAATTGAAAGCGAATTGAAATGAATTCAAATTGAATTGAAATTTGAATTAAATAGAAATGAATTTTAAAACGAATTTATAAAGAAGAATTCAATTTTGATTTGAATTGAAAAGGAAGTTGAAATTGCTTTAGAAACGAATTTAAAACTATTTATATAATTCGTTTTAAATAGAAATCGACGAAATATATATTATATATATATTATATATATAATATAATGGCCTGAATAGAACGCGCCGCGCCGCGGCAGTTCGCGAATTTCGACCATTTATTTCAAACGGACATTACGGGAGATCCGACCGTCGGATTCTCCTAAAACCGGAACCGTGGGGTTCGTATCGAAAAGAGCTTTCTAACGAATATTAGAAATTTGAAATCTAACGGTTGGATTTGGAATTATGTCCAAATCAAATTTGAAAAAGGTCGCTGTAAGTGCAGTTCGATGACCGTTGATGGAAATCGACTGTACGGGCCTTGATAAAAATATTAAAAATACCAATAATTTGTGTAAAATCATAAGAAATGATTTGAGAAGAATCGGGATGAAAAACTCCATATTTGAAAAGATAAAAATAGATTTTTATCGAAGTAAACTAGTTTTGAACTAGAAGTATAATTCTATTTATTTTTAAATAAATAAATTGAATTTGAAAGGGTTTCAAAAATAACCAGAATATCCAATGATTGCATTGGAGTGGATTTGAATCGAAATTGTCTTCGGAATATTTCGATGTTGGAATTCGTGATTATACAGGTGTTGTTATGGAAATTTGAAAGATATATATTTATATCGTTATTTCCAATACGACATTTGTTAATCGTAGAATTTGATATTGAGTATAAGCCGATATATTTTCTATTCAGAGCCTTGTATTGAATATCAAATGTGATTTGGGTTTGTCGTGAGTGGTGTCTTCATTAACACTGTTCTTGAACCCAGTTGAGAAAAGATTAAATCTTTTTATTTATATTTAATGAAGGGTACCAATTAAATGATATTTAATTGGAATTGAATTGATATTGATTTTTGGGTTTATCGTGAACAGTGTTTTTAAATAACACTTGTTCTTTAACCCGATAATTAATGGAAGGTGATTTTGGGTTTACCGTGAACCGTGTTTTTAAATGACACTGATTCTTTAACCCAGTCAAAGATTAAAACTAACTGGAGTTTTAATGAATCTTTAATTAGATTGAAATAATCGAGAATGGAGTATCACCAGTTTTGCTCCAGGCGATAGTTAAATCTTTAATTAGATTTGAACGTGAAATGGTAATTGAATTTACCGATAACACCGTGGTGTTAGATATGAAGTATAACCAGTTTTACTTCATGGGATGAATAGGTTGGGATTGGGAAATTAAAACAAATGATTACTTCGGTAAGTTTCGTTAATCCCGACTAATTTGAATCGAAATTCAAAGGAAGATTAGAGAACAAATTCAGGAATTTATCTTGGATAAAATTAATGGGAACCTTTCCCTATGAATGTGAAATCAGAAACTAACTGTCGGTTAGCTAAGCAGAATGGTTTTCTGGATATTGATCTGATGTTGGTTTCGGCCTTCGGGGTTAATGTTTGGGGAATTATTCTCTTGATTAATTTGCGGTTAGTGACTGATGAATTGGAATGAGGCGTATGTTGTGTTTGTGTAACACTTATTTAAAATATACGCGAGTTATTTGGAAAGACCGGGTTTATCCCATAATGAATAACTAATACGACGATAAGTCGAAGATGAAGACGATGGTCGAAGGCCGGAAGTCTTCACGTCGTTTGGGTGATTACTGATGATCTTGATTGGGCTGTACACCCAAGAAGATGGAAACAGTTGGTGATCGTCCAGACGTACTTGGAGATCGATGGATATGCGGGGTACTAGGTGCCACCGGTTTCGTTCAGACCCAGAACGGACTTGTAAGTGGACTGTGTGTCTGACATTGGATTTTAGTCCGTGTGATTGATCTCTATTAAATATATATCTATTTGGCGGCGGAGAATTTATTCTCTTGCTAAACGCCCTTCTCTGAGACGTACGAGCTCAGGGGTTATATATTGATGGATATCAAACGCATGGAGTGAATTGCCTGTGTGGCATGCCTAAGTGGCAATTGATCAAGGCTTCTGTTGAAAAGCAAAGTCTTGTGGTGATGATCAAAGCACGGCCTTGTGGTGTAGCTTTGTGTAACGTTTACTTCGCGAGTTTCGCACCCCGGTTGTGAACCAAAAACGGGAGACGGACCTCAGGGAGGACTTGCGTTTCTTTCTAGCTAGAAGTGGCGTCAGTGGTTTTACACGCCCTGACGAGTTTGACTTATGTGGTTGTTGCTGTTGCGAGGCGCCTCGGTTTGATCGGACGATCCGGGTCCGATGGAGTCATTCGTTGGCTCATTTGCGCCCCAAAGGGCGGGGAGACGTATTGTTCAGGCATAATAATCCACATCGGTGGACTGGCCCTGACGATCCAGGGGGCAGTTGCGGCTGTTCCTGAGACATGGTAGGCCAGATTGTCTCGAATCGGTAGAGGACGATCCCTGGCCTCGGTTCATAGACGGAAACCCAATTTCCAAATACGTGCCATTTGCGGTTTTATTTGTAAACCTATATATGGCGACATAGTGGCATGGGACGCTCATGCCGCCTATGATTGATACTTATGATTTGAAGTTGTTTTATACACTATGCACTTATAATAGTATCAAACGATTTGTTTTAACCATATCAAGCATTCTTTGGCTGTCATAAGGGAAAACCCTATCCTCGGCTGCGTTGCATTGTGTAATGGGACCTGGGTCTTATAACAGCTTCATTTTTCTTTATTTAGCATTGCGCAGTTTGTTTTACGCACTGGTATTCTTGGGAGGAAACCCGTTCCGTGTTATATGGCGTGGTCCCTTGATTTACCTAATGATTTAAAATAAAGATTAATAACTGTTTTAGTTCTCACACCAGTCACATGACTGACCTGGAGTTTATTGTTTTAACCTAAACTCTGGGTGCCTTTATTTTGACATGGGCAGCTAGTAGTTTTGGTTTTGCAGATTTATATTCACAGGATCCTGGTTTATAGCTGGAATGATATCCGGAAAGCTTTGTATCCGTATATCTCTTCTAGTTGTGTATTGTATTATTTTCCGCTGCGATGTATTTAAATGTAATTTAAATCTCTGATATTTCTGTGTAATATTCATTTTTACTCTGTATATTCTTGTAATCTGATGCATTGTTGTAATATATACAATGAAATGTTCTCTTGTATGCATTCTGATTTGTCTTGTTCTCAAACGATAGGGTGTTTCGAACAGTCTGGGTCGGTTTAGCGACTGGTTCGGACCGAGCGAAATTCCTTTTCGTCACACCAACTAAGAATGAATTGTCATATCTTACCAATCAAGAATGCCTATTAAGCGCCACCTTAAATTTTTTACATTAATTCTCTTTTTTTCCATCTTTATTTTGAAATTGATGTACTTTTATTTCTTTCATTTATTTTTTATTCGCGCATAACCTTCCATTCGAATCATGTTCATTCATGGGCAATTCTTATGTGTATACTATGTTTCTACATGCGAAAAATTCTTAACTTTGTTCCACTTTTAATTTTCTGAGATCAATTAATATCCAACTTTTCTCTTGTTTACCATCATTCCTATTGTACTCTTTTTAATTAAGCTACTTTCATATAAAACCCGCTTTCACACTAAACCGCTTCTAATTAAAACCCCTTTCACATTAAATCTTTACTCCTCTTTTTAAACTTCTTTCTTAATTTTAATGCATTAACCTTCTTTCTACTATTTGTAACTTCCTCTTTCCTCCTTGCATTCACACATGCAATATTTTCTTTTCTTTTTAATATATCATTTTTAAGTATTTGTTATTTGCATGTCAACCTTCCCTCTTTATTCATGATGTTTCTTTTATTTACTTATATCAATTGCTCACTTTCTTTTTTCCATGCATTAAATTTCCCATGCTTTATTGCATACATTCCTAATGTTCCTTTTTAAATGCGTTAATGATTTCTCCTTTTTTCACTTGCATATTATTAATTAATGCATCTTTATCATACATTCCCTTCAATGCATTCCACCTTCCTCTTTTCTCTTATGAAATTTTTCAATGTATTACATTCATCCGTCTTTTAAATATGTAACTTTATTACTATGCATGCCACTTTTCCTTTTATTCTTACTTTTATTATCAATGCATGCATTAAATTTACTAATTCATTTTCACTCAGGTTTATGCATATATCCCTATATGCACATTTTTAATTGAAATAAAAATACGGGGTGTTACATTCTCCCACCCTTAAGGAATTTCTTCCCCGAATTTCGATGAGGGTAAAGTCAAATAACCCCTCGCATAATATTCATCCATCATGTGTGCATCCAATTTTTGCAAACATTATGCACATGTGCAAAGTGCAATACATCATAGTAATGCATATATGCCTAAGCAGTACCTCCTATATGTATGCAAATTTTTCAAAAATCCTTTTAAAACTTGATGCTCACATCCTAAATATACTGACGGTTCTATATGAATGCAATATTTTGAAAATCAAAACACCTTTTTCATCCAAATTTTCCCACGCTCTTACTGAATAAGAGCAATTATCATCCAATTTTTTCATCCAAAACCCTACCGACCATCATTAAATTTTGAAATTTAAAAAAATCTAATTTTCCAACTTCGATTTCTTATGTTACTAAAAGGTACGGAAAAATTCACATCTTCCATTTTTCTTTTATGTACCTTTTCTAATTGTACTTGGATTTTTACATAATTATTCTATAAAGATTTCCTATTTTCCTATCCAAGCACAACTTCATAAGAAAACTTTCTTTTCTTTTTCAACTTATCTTGGAACTTTTTTTCCTTTTTATTCATCTTTTCTTAAAATTTTCATTTTCTTTTCCCGTCATGTTTGTTGCTTCTCTGGATTTATTGTTTTCTTTTTAGTTAGGCTATTTTTCTTTATTGCCTTATTCTTTTTTTTCTTTTCAAATAAGCCTTTCCATCTTTCAACATGCTACACAGCTACTACCAAGGGCTAAGAATCTTAAGACTATTTCACTGAAGAAAAGTCTAGCCACAAACTCTCAACAGTTACTTGCCCTTCACTATCTAGTAGTCACTACTAGTCCTTGCCGTGCATTACTAGCATATACTGTTTTTTTTCAAGCAACAATCCTAGACCTCTTTATGATTACGCACTCCACGGGAACTTACCATAATTCCAAGATAATCCTCGCTACCTATTTCATAGCCTCTAACTTTTCCCGCCTTCCCTAGGTACTAATCCTTATATACTCCATCACTTTTGAAAACATGGTTTGGCCCCTTTTTCCTTTCACCTTTCTTTCAAAAGTTAAAAGTATCAAAACTTTATTTTCCTTATGAGAACTTGTTTTTCTCAAACAATACTTAATTTTGCCAATCCATAAAAACATGTTACAACATAAAAAATGCAAAACTTTTTTTTTCAAATCAAAAAAACTGGAGTAGACAAGGACAACTATTTCTCAATCAGGTTTACATTGTTTCTACTTACAATGTTAGTTCAACTGCTTACTATAAGGAGCAAACATCTACTCTATTCTTAATTTTCTACAATTCATTTTGTCCACCCAACAAAATTTTCTTTTTAAAACAATAATCAAAATTTATTGTCAAAAGAATAGAGATTTCAAAACCTTCTTTACAAAATGTTTAACGATAGGGATTTCGCTCGGACCAAATCGATCGCTAAATCGACTAAGACCATTCAAAGCCCGGACTGAGTTGAGAACAGCACAAATCAGAATGCAAAGAATAGAACATTTCATTTCATTTCTGTTACAACAATTTACATCAGAGTACATGATATCAGAGTATAAACGAATAATATACAGCATAAAAATATCAGAGATTTAAATTACAAAGCAGCGGAAAAATGATACATAACACAACTGAAAGAAATATATGAATATAGAGCTTTCTGAATATAGCTTTAGCTGTAAATCCATGATCCTGTGAAAATGAATATCTGCAAACCCAAAACTACTAGCTGCCTTTGTGGAAAATAAGGCACCCAGAGTTTAGGTTAAAACAATAAACACCAGGTCAGTCATGGGACTGGTGTGAGAACTAAAACAGTTATTTAATCTTTACTTTTAAATTAAAATAAATCAAGGGACCACGCTGTATAACATGGAACAAGTTTCCTCCCAAGAACACTAGAAAGAAAATGAAGCTATTATAAGACTCAGGTCCCATCACACAATGCAATGCAAGCTAGAGGATAAACTTTTTCCTTATAATAGCCAAACATGATTGGTACGCTTTAAAACAAATCGTTTGATATTACTATAAGTGTATAGTGTCAAAACAACTTCAAATATAAATGTTTCAATCATAGACGACATGGGTACCATATATCATGTCGTCGTACTAGGTTTTACAACCAAAACCGAAATGTCGTATTGGAAATTGGATTTCCATCATGAACCAAGGCAAGGCATTGTCCTTACCGAATTCGAGACAATCTAAGCCCGTGTCTAAGGATTTAGCCGCAACTGCACCTGGAGCCACAGGGTCAGTCCACCCTTACGTTTGTGGATTATAATTCCTGAACAATGTGTTTCCCCGCCCTATGGGGCGTAAATCTAGTCAGTACGTCGACCATATCCATCCATCAGCCCTGTAGTGACAGATATATCAGAGTTACCTCGCTTTCCATCATCCACTTAAGTAAAAATATCTATGCTCCATACCATGACACCATTTCTAGCTAGAAAGAAACGCATATTATCCCTAGATCCTCTCCTGTTTCTGGTTCATACCAGGGTGTGAGGCTCGTGAATTAACGCTATACACAATGTTATCCTATTTAAAGTTGTGCTTTGATCATCAACCACAAGGCTCTGCTTTTTAATAAAAGCTATGATCATTTGCATCTTAGCATGCCACATTGACTATTCACGCCATGCGACTGATGTCTATCGATATATAACCTCTAAGCTCGTACGTCTCAGAGAAGGGTGTTAAGCAAAAGAATAAATTATCTGCCACCAAACAGATATATATTTAATAGAGATCAATCAATACAGAATAAAATCCAATGTCAGACACACATCAATTTACTAGTCCATTCTAGGTCTGAATGAAACCATAGGAACTTTATTCTTTGTCCCATATGTCCAGTACAGGAGAGAGTCCTCGCATATCCGGTCGATCTCCAAGTACGTCTTAACGATCACCACTTATTACCTTGTCTTGGGTGTACAGCCCAATCAAGACATCAGTAATCATCAAAACGATGTTAATAACTCTGGTCTTTAACTGCCGTCTTCATCGTCGACTTATTGTCATATCAGTTATTCAGAATGGGTATAAACCCGAACTTTCTGAATAACTCGCGTATCTCATAAACAAGTGCTATAAAAACACAACATACGCCCAATTCAAATTAAGAATATTCTTTTATTCAAATATTCATATCCTTTTGGAAAGGTTCCTTAATTTTATCAAATATAAACTCCTTTAAATTTATACTTTAATTTTCCCTTGGATATCAATTCTAAACGAAATTAAGGTTTATCAACTAGTCGGGGTTATCGAGCCTTACCGAAGTAATCATTTGTTTAATTTCCCAATCTTATCCTATTCATCCCATGAAGAAAAACTGGTAATACTTCATATCTAACACCACGGTGTTATCGGTAAATTTAATTACCATTTCACGTTCAAAACTAATTAAAGATTTAACTATCGCTTGGAGTAAAAACTAACATTCTCGATCATTTTCCAAATTTGATAATTTAAATTACCACATTCACATTTTTAATCTAATTAAAGATTCATTAAAGCTCCACTTAGTTTGAATCTACCAATAATCATTATTAATGATTAATTAATTTTGGGAAAATCAAACATGCCGCATCGACAATCTACATCGTACCACTAATTCTTGCCAATATATAACCTCTAAGCTTGTACCTATCAGAGAAGGGAGTTAAGAAAGAGTATAAATTCTCTGCCACCAAACAGATATATATTTAGCAGAGATCAACAATACGGTTCAAAATACAATGTTAGACATGTAATCCTGTCTTTAACTGGGCTAAAGAACTAATGTCATTTAAAACACAGTTCATGATAAATCCAAAATCACATTCCTTTAACGATGGAATCTTCACAGAAAACAGAACAATATATAATCGATATCAATTTTCATGTCTGACTAATAATATAAATGGAATAATGACAAAGCCTTTTAAATTCCAAATATATTAATAGTCTTCCTCCACAAAAGCTCACTTCTATTATTACCAAATCGAATTCCGTTCAATTCCAATTTAATATATTACATTGGAAAACTTGACTTTGGAAATTTTCCATTAAATCTTAATAAAAAGACTTATAAATTCCAAATCACATTTCAATATTAATCGAGTTAAAAGAACGAATGTCATTAGAAAAACACAGTTCACAATAAACCCAATTCACATTCCATTCTATTCCAATTACTAAATATAATTGGAAACTCTAATAATCTTAATTAAAAGATTTATTCTTTTCACATGGGTTTAAGAATAGTGTTATTTAAGACACCATTCACGTCAAACCCAAAATCCAATTCGATATTAAATATAAGGCTCTAAATAGAAATTACAACGGCTTACATTCAATATCAAATTATGAAACCAACACATATCTTATGGGGAATAACGATAAATATCTATCTTCCAAATTCCTCCACAATATCTGTATAGTCACAGAATCCAATATCGAAATATCCCAATGATGATTTCCATTCAAATCCATTCCAATTCATACATTGGAAAAATCTTGGTTAAATTAAAATCATTTCCATATCCAATTTATTTATTTAAAAATGTTGGATTATCTTTCTAGTTATAACCAGTTCATTTTGATAAAAATATTTTTTTATCTTTACAAACATGGAATTTTTCATTCAGATTCTTTCCTAATCATTTATTATGATTTTACACAAATTATTAATATTTTTAATAATTTTATTAAGGCCCGTACAGTCGGTTTCCAATAATGGCCACCGAACTGCATACATAACGACCTTTTCCAAATTTGATTTGGACATAATTCCAAATCCAACCATTAGATTTTAAATCTCCTATATCGTTGGAAATTTCTTTTCGATACGAACCCAACGGTTCCGGTTTTAGGAGAATTCGATAGTCGGATCTCCCGTAATGTCAATTCGAAGTCAGTGGTCGAAATTCGCGAACGGTCGCAGCGCGGCGCGTTATGTTCAAGCCATTGATATATATACACACACACACAAATATATATGTATAATATATTTCGTTCAAAACGTATTTTATAAATTCGTTTAAAAAACGATTCCCACTTTCACTTCAATTTTAAATCAGAACTGAATACACCTTATCATTACAATATTTAAATAACAATGTTTTCAAAATATCAGATTTTGAAATTATTTCCTTTTTGATATTCATTATAAAAATGAATAAAATCAATATAAATATCATTCGTGTTAAAATGGCGCAAATCTAATTAACATGGCTTCACACATTTCAATATTTTCGTGTCCATCCAAAATCGGACATCAAATTCACAATTTAATCCTTTATGGAATACTATTTTAAAATATTTTAAAATATTTGTTATTTCTATCATATTTTGAAATTATTTTCTTTTCGATATTCATTATAAAAATGAATAAAACAATATAAATATCATTCACGTTAAAATGGAGCAAATCTAATTAACATGGCTTCACACATTTCAGTATTTTCGTGTCCATCCAAAATCGGACATCAAATTCACAATTTAATCCTTTATGGAATACTATTTTAAAATATTCGTTCTTTCAAAATATTCATTCTTTCTGAACTGGAATCAGACCTAACCAATTACCATATAATTTATTTATATGGATTTTATACAACATATGTACACAACAATAATGATAAACAATCAACCATCATCCAGAGTGCATTACACAATTGCCTAAGCATTAAATATAAATAACTAACGCTTACAACAATCTGTCAACCAATCGATTGATATACAACTAAACAATTGGGAGTAGTGTACAACAAATATCATACCAATACCCATGTGGTGTTTCAACCAACAAATACTGAATATTATTTGTGCAGTTGGGTGGTATGTAAAATTTATCGTCCCAGTTAATATCAGTTAAATGGGGTGTACATAAACAAATCGATTGATTTGTAAATGAATATTTACTTTCATTTCAGGAGAATTTTATGTCATTCATTTATACGTTGAAAAATATATTTTTAATGATAGAATATTTATTTCAACACTTGACTATTTTATATAGTTCTTATACACATTAAAAATCATATTTTTAATGAATAAATATTTATTTTGGAAACTTTCGGCATTATAACGGCGCGATATTAAAACTGGAGTAATGTATAGCATTACCCCTCTCCTGATACTGACTGGCACCATACACAATACTCAATCCAATCAACAAAACCACAATCAATTCAATAACCACAATACAGTCAGTTTTCCATAATAGAATCCAAACAAACAATCATGTTTTGCACAATAAATAGTGCCCGGGGCTACTAAACCCCGTCTGCATCCTAGTATATATTTAACTGTAACATAAATTAAGTGAGAAGGTGGTCTCACCTTTGGTTTCCACTCCTTAGTCTTTAATTTAACGGTTTGGATTTGGATTTGTTCCAGTGCATGTTGTTCTTTACCGTGATTCGAACGCAATCTATTACACGCAATTTATATTAAAAACCATATTTTTACAAGGCTAAATATATTTTAAAAATCCAATTTTTAAAGCAACGCTGTTTAAATTAAAAATCACATTTTTAATTCAACTATATATATATAAAAATCACATTTTTATATTTTTAAAGCCATGTTATTTATATTTTAAAAATCCATTTTTAATAGCGCTATTTATATATTTAAAATCCACGTTTTTATTTAAACAATTTCATAATAAAAATTACATTTTTAAAACAATGTTTTCTATATAAAAATCACCTTTTTTATTACAATGGTATTTTATATAAAAATTACATTTTTATAATGCTATCTATATAATAAAAATAACATTTTTATAACGTAATCTATATAATAAAAATCACATTTTTATAATGCTATGTATATAATAAAAATCGCATTTTTGCTATTTATATAATAAAAATCACATTTTTTATATCGTGTTATTTATTTTAAAAATCTTCCTATTTTTTTTAAAACATTGCTACTATTTATAAATTAAAAATACATTTTTAAAACAAAATTATTCATTTTCGAATCTTGAATAATATATGGTGTAATTAACGCTATAATTAATTAACTAAAATCCAAATTAACTTTCACCTTAATCACTGCATTCATTGTTCAGCAATCGAAAATCGTTCATCTCCTTTGACCCAACTGCGCCGCCTCTGGATTTGGTCGGACCTGGATCAAGTGTCGCCCCGTCCTCCGCCACTGTGAGCTCCACCAGTGCACCAAGGCTCAGCCAATTCGAAAGCTTCCACATCGCGGAAACTGATTGCGAACGACGCCGGTTATGGACCTGAAATAGGCCTCCACGGCGAACCAACGATCATCACCACCGATCAAAAGGGAGAGCTTGAAACGTTGAAGACCCTCTAGTTGGTGGTTTCTAGGATTAATGAATGGATTGATCGGATTTAGAGGAGGAAGTAGGCGAGATTTCGGTCGTCGGTTTTCTGAGATGGAGGCGCGACTTTTTAATTTTTCCAACGAATGAAAATTAGGGCTTAAGATATATATATATATATAATTTAATTAATATTTTAATTCTAAAATATCTTGTTCAGACTTAAGAACTCCAAATCTAACCCAACGACTGTCGTTCCCAGCTAAGTACCCCCATTTCGGACACAATGGGATATGTCCTATAAGCCAATTCAATTGTTTCAATCAGTTTTTCTTCAAATTAAAATATAAATCAATATATATTGAATTTAAAATACATTTTATTTTACCAGGGCCACATACTAGCTCCAAAAATTACAAAAAAATATTCCGAGCTATGTTTTGACGGTACAGTCCTAATAAAACTAATTTCGTCAAATTTGGAGACCATTTGAAAAATGGCCATTTTCCAGTCGATTGAATTCAAATTGAAATTACCAAAAGCATTTAAATTCACCACGCTCACATATCAATTCCAAAAATCATGAAAATTGGAATCTAGCAATAATTTAACATTCCAGATCCAACAAAAGTGGTTTCGTCGAAAACGGAGGTCATTTGCAAAATAGCTATTTTTAAGGGCTATATATTATTTAAAAATATATATAAATTCTACAGCGATTATTCTAAATTTTAAACTGGAAATACCTTTCAATTTATATTATGAAATCTGAATTTTTCACATTCATTAGAAAGATATATCTAAACAGATTCTAACATTTCTCGTTTCATCCAATTCTGACTTATATTGAATTATACATATTCAGTTGAAATTAGAAATCGAATTTTCAAACTAGCATGCCATTTCAGGCTCGTTCTATAAATAAAATGAATTTATTCGTTCTAACTTCGATTAAAATAAATTTATAGTGGTTATTATTTAAAATTAATCGTTTTATATATTCAAAATCCATTAAAATAATTAAAATAAAATATTTAAATTGGTTCTGAAAATCCGGGTTGTTACAATCTCCCCCACTTAAAAAATTTTCGTACTCGAAAGGAACGGAGCTGAAAGTTGTTTAACCAACCAACTCAAATTTCATTCTGGCTTTCATTCTTCAACTTTTCGGTTTCTAATAATTTTCTAATTTCTAAAAAAAAATTGGCTAACACCCTAAATTTTCAAAAAAAATCGCTATAACCTCCTTTATACGGGTTGATATTTAAAACCGCAACTTGGCTCACAGGGCCCTTATCAATCCAAAAGAAAAAGAAAAAGCCAAGCAGTTACCCAATAGGCTCATAAAATCATCAAACCCAAAAAATACAGTAAACATGTACCTATTTCTCGGGCATACAATTTTATTTCTCTTCTTAGCGTCCATGCTATGACCTGTTCGATATATATACATGGACTGTCCATGTATGCAATTTCAATCAATTTTCAATTCAGTTCAATATTTGACTCTTTTTGGCTAAATTTACCTTTCATTCTCTTATTGGTTTTAAATTAGTTGAATTAATAACCACAGATAGAAACCAACAATCAATTATTTGGTTAAATTTTCAAATGTATACCTTTTATATATTCAAAAATTCATTTTTAATGCCAAATCACAACAATAAACCCTATCTAAGTTTTGTTTCTCACAGCAATCCGTTGGAAATATATTGATATCCCACTTTCGAAACTCGAAAATAAATATTGATGATGGAGCTCCATCATCAAAATCATCTCCGGGCAGCTAAAGTGTGATTCTATATCTATCTAGTATGTTTGAGGCTTTGAATATACGTTCACGATGTGTATATGCAAAATATTTATATACTCGATTGTCCAAATTCAATATAAAATACTCAAATGCGTATAATATGGTTTAAATTTTCAAAACAAAATTTGCTTTCCTTTTTATTTTAAAAATAACACTCTTTGAAACTCATTCTAGGATAATACTGATCCCATCTCTAATGAGTCATTCTTATTGGATATTACTATTCCAATCTCTGATGGATTCTTTTGTTTGGTTCTAACGTGTATTTTTATCGAGCTCTGTAAACCAAAGCTCTGATACCAACTGTAATGATTGGGATTTCACTCAGACTGAATCGATCGCTAAACTGACCTAGACCATTCGAAGCCAGGATTGAGTTGAGAAAAGGACAAATCAGAACACAAACAATAGAACATTTCATTGTTGTTACAACAATTTAGGTTATTAGTACAAGATATCAGAGATATAAATTACAAAGAAGTAGAAAAATAATACATAACATAACTGAAAGAAATACACAAATACAAAGCTTTCCAAATATAGCTTTAGCTGTAAATCCAGGATCCTGTGAAAATGAATATCTGCAAGCCCAAAACTACTAGTTGCCTGTGTGGAAAATAAGGGCACCCAGAGTTTAGGCTAAAACAATAAACTCCAGGTTAGCCATGGGACTGGTGTAAGAACTAAAACGGTTATTTAATCTTTACTTTTTGAAGTTAAGTAAATCATGGGACCACGCCATATAACACGGAACAGGTTTCCTCCCAAGAATACTAGTGCATAAAACAAACAACGCAATGCTAATTAAAGAAAATGAAGCTATTATAAGACTCAGGTCCCATCACACAATGCAACGCAAGCCGGAGGATAGAGTTTTTCCTTATAATAGCCACACATGCCTGGTACGTTTTAAAACAAATTGTTTGATATTACTATAAGTGTATAGTGTCAAAACAACTTCAAATATAAATGTATCAATCATAGACAAAATGGGTACCATATATCATGTCACCATACTAGGTTTTACAACCAAAACCGAAATGTCATATTGGAAATTAGATTTCCATCATGAACCAAGGCAAGGGATTGTCCTTACCGAATTCGAGACAATCTAGCCCATGTCCCAGGATTCAGTCGTAACTGCACCTTGAGCCACAGTTCCAGCCCGCCCTTAAGTTTGTGGATTATAATTCTTGAACAATGCATTTGGGGCGTAAATATGGTCGGTATGTCGACTATATCCATCCATCGGCCCCGTAGTGACCGATATATCCGAGGTACCTCACTTTCCATCATCCACATAAGTAAAAATGTCTGGGTCCATACCATGACACCACTTCAAGCTAGAAAGAAATGCATGCTCTCCCTGGATCCTCTCCCATTTCTAGTTCATACCGGGTTGTGAGGCTCGCGAATTAACACTATAACAAAGCTATGTTAATTAAAGCCGTATTTTGATCATCAACCACAAGGCTTTGTTTCTCAACAAAAGCCTTGATCATTTGCATCTTAGCATGCCACATTGACAATTTACGCCATGCGACTGATGTCTATCAATATATAACCACTAAGCTCGTACGACTCAGAGAAGGATGTTAAGCAAGAGAATATATTCTCTGCTACCAAACAAATATATATATTTAATAGAGATCAATCAACACAGAATGAAATCCAATGTCAGACACACATCCATTTACTAGTCCGTTCTGTGTTTGAACGAAACCGGAGGCACCTTATTCCTCACCCCATATGTCCAATACAAGAGAGAGGTCCTCGCATATCCGGTCGATCTCCAAGTACGTCTGGGAGATCTCCACTTATTACCTTGTCTTGGGTGTATAGCCCAATCAAGATGTCGGTAATCATCCAAACGATGTGAAGAACTCCGGTCTTCAACTGCCGTCTTCATCATCGACTTATTGTCGTATCAATTATTCAAAATGGGTATAAACCTGGACTTTCCGAACAAATCGTGTATCTCATAAACATGTGCTATAAAAACACAACATACGCCCCATTCCAATTCAGAATATTCTTTTATTCAAATATTCACATACTTTGGGAAAGGTTCCCACTAATTTTACCACATATAAATTCCTTTAAATTTATACTTTAATCCTCCTTTGGATATCAATTCTAAACCAAATTAAAGTTCAACAACTAGTCGAGATTATCGATCCTTACCGAAGTAATCATTTATTTAATTTCCCAATCCCAACCTACTCATCCCATGGAGAAAAACTGGTAATACTCCATATCTAACACCACGGTGTTATCGGTAAATTTAATTACCATTTCAGGTTCAAATCTAATTAAAGATCTAACTATTTCTCGGAGAAAAAACTGGTGGTCCCCATTCTCGATCAGTTCCTGAATTTGATAATTTATATTATCACATTCACGTTTTTAATCAAATTAAAAATTCATTAAAACTCCACTTAGTTTTAATCTTCCAACAGTCATTATTAATGATTATTTGACTTTGGAAAAATAAAACATGTCGCATTGACAATCTACACCGCACCACTGATTTCTACCGATATATAACCTCTAAGCTCATACATCTCAGAGAAGGGTGTTAAGACAGAGAATAAATTCTCCACCATCAAACAGATATATATATATATTTAGCAGAGATCAACAATACGGTTTGAAATACAATGTTAGTGAAACAACCCACCTCCGTTAAGGACACTCACAAAGGGAATGCCTTAACTTTGGTGGAGCATTTTAGTAAAAAGAACAGAAAATTTCAAGACATATAAACAATATTTGAGAAATCATAACTTTATTACAGCGGAAAACAGAAATCAGTTTGGTTACATATTTACCAAAAACTCGAGTACATGAATATCAGTCTTGTTCAGAAAATCATCAGAGTACAAAACTTTAAAATCATAATCCCCACAGAAGCTGCCATAAGGAGTCAAGCCATACTTTAAGCACTCTAAGTACTTCAAGCAGAAGAAATCCGGATCAAGCTAAAGTGTTCCCTCCTTGGAAAACCTGGGGGGAACGGAAGAAAAATGGGCGAAAACAAGCAAGGTCAGACATAAAGTCTGGCAAGTCCAGTGACTTTCAACATATGAACAGATAATAATAATTATGACATGAAAATAAGCTGGATAAGAGATAACAGTAACAGGAGCAGCAGATGTACTTAGGTTAAACAGAAGAAATAAAATAGTATTACTTTTCATTTCTCTACACTAATACTAGTATAACAGGATTACGTGTCACCCCAATGTCTAAACTGAAACAGAAACGGGAACAGAATAATTTCCATAGAAGAGAATGCTAGTAATGGGCCTTTACCACCCCAACAGAAACAGACAGAAATAGAATGCTAATAATGGGCTTTTACCACCCGAGCAGAAATAGACAGAAACAGTGCTGATAATGGGCCTTTACCACCCGAACAGAAGGTACAGAAACAGAAACAGATTAATCCCTACGGAAAAAGAATGTAGAATTAGGTGTACACTAGTAAATGGGCCTTTACCACCCGAATAGACGGTACCACGCAGAAATAAATAGGTGTTACCACCCAACAGAAACAGACGGTACAAACAGAAACAGACAGAACTAAGTGTACCCTAAAATCCTACCCCAAGCGATCGGCTCCCTAATACATAAATACCCTATGTCGGCCCCACATTAGGGTATATCACTCCCTAAAGTGACAACCAATTGGCACAGACCTATTTATAGATGTCACGGCGTCTTACATCCTCAGAGGCAGGCCGGGATCCATGCACGCACATGACCCGGTTGGAACGCACCATCAACACCCTTCGCCATTATCAGAATGAAACGCTTATAATTAGTTCACTAAGCGTGCCCGGACCCTACCTACTGTTGGGTCAAAGTTTTGATACTAGAAAGGGTTACTGACTAATATGGGTCCCAAACAACAGATGACACAAGTAATTTCCCTCCTAACCTTGTGTCCCCAGACTAACAGATTTCAGATTAACTTGTTTACAAGTTACAACATACAGAGTTCAGATCAACTAGTTCATAGATCAGAAAATCAAGTTAACGAGTTTTTAGACTAAAGGATCAGATATACGGATTTAACAGATTTACAGATTGTCTAACTTTGTATTGGGCCTACAGATTCACGAAACAGGTTTTATTAAATTCATCAATCCGGTTGGTTTAACCATATTCACCCAAAATGTTTTAGATATCATATTTATCCCAGATTTGCATTAATTAAATATTAATGCACAGACCTCTCACATTAGGTCGGTAGCTTGTGGCCGCTGGATATGCCGGGCAGTTCCGGGCAGATTTCTGCCACAAGCCAGACCTAACCTCGTGTCTAAGCATATTCTAATTATGCCTACGACCTCTCACATTAGACTGACAGTTTGCGATCGCTGGTTAAGCCGGTTGGTTCCGGGCAGGCTTCTACCGCAAACAGAGCCTAACCTTGTGTCATAGCTAATTCATTCCAATACAGATTTTTCAGATATCAGACTAATTCTGTTTATTTAACAGATTAAACTTCTTCATAGGATACAACAGATTAATCAAATTTCCATGTTCTACTAAATCTTAGGTCGAGTCTACGGATTTCCATACCCAGATTACCATTATCTAGTTTTCAACAGATCAGACAATTCAACAGGTAGCAGATCTAGCAGTTTAAGCGATTCAACAGAATTTAGCCGATAACAGATTTAGCAGTTTAGGCAATTCAACAGATTTAGCAAATAACGGATTACGCAGTTTAACAGATTTAGCAGATTCTATTTACATATCTTGCCTAATCATAAATTTAGCCTAAACTTACATGCCTAAATCAAGGTCATAATTCATAATACAATATATGCCCCAAATTTTAGCCTTAATATTCCCATTTACAGTTCATGTCAAAACTAGATTTAATATTCTAGTTCACCATTTATGTCCAAGACTAATACACATATAAATCATTCTCTATTATAGCCAATTCAGATTATGCTAGCATATATGCTATGCCAGATTTACTTAATTAAGCTACGCCCAATCCCCGTATAACATGTTTCCACAAGTTCTCTAAATACTCATGAAATGGCCCTAAGAAAAGAAATAGGGGATAAGCACAAGAATTGATATAAAAGAATAGGCGTGCAATAATGAACCAAATACAATAATAATGGCGCAATAGGCTCGATGTACATAACAGTGAATGGAAATAAACTAGCAAAGTTACATACTAAATATGAGATCTAACATCATTAAGGGAATAGGCATAAGAAACTAACTACAGTAGTTATGGGCGACTAATCACAATAGTTTCTTATTCAATG
The DNA here is from genome assembly GCA_030737875.1 of Allium sativum. Taxonomy (NCBI): domain Eukaryota; kingdom Viridiplantae; phylum Streptophyta; class Magnoliopsida; order Asparagales; family Amaryllidaceae; genus Allium; species Allium sativum. The sequence continues at coordinate 222,943,282 of CM060909.1, read as the reverse complement.
TCATAGGCAATAGTCTCATAGTCATGAATCATAGTCATAGGCAATAGTCTCATAGGCGTGAATCATAGTCATAGGCAATAGTCTCATAGGCATGAATCATAGTCATAGGCAATAGTTTCATGTCCAATTATGCATTATTATTTGTCCCAAAATTTAGCGTTCGTGCGTTAATCTCTTATGAGATGTGGCGCAGTCTCGTGGTAGCTTGGCTATAGAACAGAAAGAAGAAAGAGATATAGAATAAAATATATCAAAACAGGACGTACACAACCTCAAATTCAGATTTACAATCATGTCACAATTGTAATTAAAGTTTATATCGAAAAATAACTGCGCTTTCCTTTCGTGGTTTTAAGAAAGGATAATAAACTGTTGTTGATGTAGAAATGTTGAATTACTCCTCTTTAATTGTTGTTGTAGCTCTAAACTTTGATTTGAGATTTGATTTAGCTTTTAATTCTATTCAGGTTGGAAGAAGATGCATCAGTCCAAGTTTTGATTCCAGCAGAGTAGCGATGCCATTTTTATTTTTTAATTAGAACAGAGGCAGAGTATAGACAGAATGAAATTGTGTGGAGAGAATGAGGCTAGGGGTGAGTTTATATAGGATTAGAGTCACGAATATGGTCGAAAAATAGGTCTAGATTCAGAAAAATACAAACAGACTCGGATCAAGAAAAAGGGGCCAGGTCGACCCCCAGGTCGACACCCCAGTCGACTCCCCAGTCGACCTGGTTGGGTGGGGGGGGGGGGGGTCGACTCACCAGTCGACCTGGGTATATGGGCGGGAATTTTCCCGCCAGCCTTCTCTGGGTTTGAATTTCGAATTTCTGGCTTGATTTTCGAGCTGCTTTATTTTATTTAAATTCCTGAAACTTCGGAGGGTCATAACTTGGTCATACGGACTCCGTTTTTCGAAAACTCGGACTCGTTTTCAAGAAGAATTTCAAGACAAACGCAATGGAACGACCCGTTTCCCTTATTTCCCACATTTGAAATTAAGTATTCTTAAATTTTCGTTAATTTGATTATTCGAAAAATTCGGGGTGTTACATTCTCCCGTACTTAAAGGCTTTCGTCCCCGAAATCTTCAGGTTAAGAAGAATGTGTCCTACCATCCAATCATCCATCTACTCAACCATCATCCACAAGCATTCATTGTCCTTAGAAAACTTCTAATGTTGTATGAACATATGCAAAAGTGTGTGTATATGTTCCTTATCTAATGCAAAGATCAGGCGGTCCACTGATTCAGTTGACCTCCTTAATGCGGATTATGTCAGTGCCATGAGTCCAACATGTATGCAATTTTCTTATTTGATACATATCATTCTTATATGAGTGACAACCATTCATTCATATGCAACATCCATGTGATGAGTCAATCATTTTTCATCCACAGAAATTGAAAATGCTCACACATCCATATGCAGTATGAGAGTGTATTCGAGCCGATCTAGTGCCTTGTGTGTGTATATGCATCCACAAGCAACCACTAGCAACCACTTGCATCCACTTGCAACCATCAAACATAACATGTCTCAAACACATGTTTACACCCATTAGTTTCTACCTAAAGTTCGAAGATTCGATCGATAGGATACAGTCGAATGATGGAAGCGAGTACAGATAAAACAAAAACTTGGTTTCCATTAGACATTGGTTGAGAGAATAATTCCCCTAAGTATCAGGCCCGAAGACCGAAACCAATATCAGATTGACACCCAGAGGATTACCCTCTTTAGACAATGTCAAAACTGGAAATCTTAACCTTTTCAGAAATATCCAGATGTTTACAGACTACTAGTACAGATCAGATTATCGAATGATTCTTAGAAAACTAAGCATGGGAAAATCCCACCATATCCCTCAAAAACCCAGAACAAATGCATTACAATTGACGCCAAACACAGATACCCTCAAACCCCAACCTATAACCAACAGATGAGTCGTAACCCCTATGGGGTTTGAGACTACAACCAGATCAGAAACAAGACTAGTATTAAAGGGCAGAGACTCGACTACAGAATCAGAATGCCATAATCGGAAAGAGTTCTAACTCAATAATCAGATAAGGAAAGTAAACTCTCTACGGAAATTTTCCTACTTCTACCCTATCCACCAACTATGAGAGAATTCGCCTGCCTTCCCGAAGTAGGTCATGTCCTCTGTCCTTGCCCCCGTTTCTTTGGGCAGTCCCTAGTGAAGTGTCCCATCTCACCACAGTTTAAGTGAGTGTCCTTCCTCTTTCAGCAATCCTTGTTCAGATGAGTCAAGCTTCCATAAGTAAAGCACTTTTCTCCTCCTTTATCTTCAGACTTTTCTTCCTTCTTCTGTGTTTCCTTTTTGCCTCCTTTGTGAACCAAGTCAATATCCACGAGTTTCTCATCCTTGGGTTGTGCTCCTTATCCAAACTCCCTCATTCTCATCTTTACTATCCGTGTGTAACATGTTGACAAGTCCCTCGAAAGCGGCCTCCATCGCACGGAAAATCCTACAAAGCTCAAAAGAAAATTAGCCGTAGGTGAGACTACCACGGCAACAGATGGAAATCGGGCGCATATTTGCCCTTTGACCAGTGTCGTAATCTTATCAAGCCTACAGAATCATGATGCGATGAGGTTACCTCCCAGAAAGCCGGGAGCCCCAGAGAAAGAAGGAAACAAAGATTCAAACAAAGGATCAAAAGATAGGTATATGGCTTTTGGGGATTATGTTTTTCAAAAATAAGCTTTACTTTTGAAAATACTTCCTTTTAAAACCTTTTTGAAAATAGTTTTCAAAACTTTTTATCAAATCTGGTAACCTTCAGCTTTGATACCAAGTGAAACACCCCACCTCCGTTGAGGACACTCACAAAGGGAATGCCTTAACTTTGGTGGAGCATTTTAGTAAACAGAACAGAAATTTTCAAGACAGATAAACAATACTTGAGAAATCATAACTTTATTACAGCGGAAAACAGAAATCAGTTTGGTTACATCTTTACCAAAAACTCATGTACATAAATATCAGTCTTGTTCAGAAAATCATCAGAGTACAAAACTTTAAAATCATAATCCCCACAGAAGCTGCCATAAGGAGTCAAGCCATAATTTAAGCACTCTAAGTACTTCAAGCAGAAGAAATCCGGTTCAAGCTAAAGTGTTCCCTCCTTGGAAAACCTGGGGGGAGGGGAAATGGAAGAAAAAGGGGAGAAAACAAGCAAGGTCAAACATAAAGTCTGGCAAGTCCAGTGACTTTCAGCATATGAACAAATAATAATAATTATGACATGAAAATAAGCTAGATAAGAGATAACAGTAACAGGAGCAGCAGATGTACTTAGGTTAAATAGAATAAACAGAATAATATTACTTTTCATTTCTTTGCACTAATACTAGAGTAACAGGATTAGGTGTCACCCCAATGTCTAAACTGAAACAGAAACGGGAACAGAATAATTTCCACATAAGAGAATGCTAGTAATGGGCCTTTACCACCCCAACGAAAACAGACAGAAACAGAATGCTAATAATGGGCCTTTAACACCCGAGCAGAAACAGACAGAAACAGAATGCTAATAATGGGCCTTTACCACCCGAACAGAAGGTACAGAAACAGAAACAGATTAATCCCTACGGAAACAGAATGTAGAATTAGGTGTACACTAGTAAATGGGCCTTTACCACCCGAACAGACGGTATCACGCAGAAACAGACAGGTGTTACCACCCAACAGAAACAGATGGTACCAACAGAAATAGACAGAACTAAGTGTACCCTAAAATCCTACCCCAAGCGATCGGCTCCCTAATACATAAATACCCTGTGTCGGCCCCACAGTAGGGTGTATCACTCCCTAAAGTGACAACCAATTGGCACATACCTATTTACAGATGTCACGGCGTCTTACATCCTCAGAGGCAGATCGGGATCCATCCACGCACATGACCCAGTTGGAACGCAACATCAACAACCCTCGCCATTATCAGAATGAACCGTTTATAATTAGTTCAGTAAGCGTGCCCGGACCCTACCTACTGTTGGGTCAAAGTTTTGATACCAGAAAGGGTTACTGACTAATATGGGACCAAAACAACAGATGACACAAGTAATTTCCCTCCTAACCTTGTGTCCCCAGACTAACAGATTTCAGATTAACTTGTTTACAAGTTCAGACATACAGAGTTCAGATCAACTAGTTCACAGATCAGAAAATCAAGTTAACGGGTTTTCAGACTAACGGATCAGATATACGAATTTAACAGATTTACAGATTGTCCAACTTTGTATTAGGCCTACAGATTCACGAAACAGGTTTTATTAAATTCATCAATCCGGTTGGTTTAACCCTATTCACCCAAAACGTTTTAGATATCATATTTATCCCAGATTTGCATTAATTAAATATTAATGCACAGACCTCTCACATTAGGTCGGTAGCTTGTGGCCGCTGGATATGCCGGGCGGTTCCGGGCAGACTTCTGCCACAAGCCAGACCTAACCTCGTGTCTAAGCATATTTTAGTTATGCCTACGACCTCTCACGTTAGACTGACAGTTTGCGGTCGCTGGTTAAGCCGGTTGGTTCCGGGCAGGCTTCTACCGCAAACAGAGCCTAACCTCGTGTCATAGCCAATTCATCCCAATACAGATTTTTCAGATATCGGACTAATTCTATTTATTTAACAGATTAAACTTCTTCATAGGATACAACAGATTAATCAAATTTCCATGTTCTACGAAATCTTAGATCGAGCCTACGGATTTCTATACCCAGATTACTATTATCTAGTTTTCAACAGATCAGACAATTCAATAGTTAGCAGATCTAGCAGTTTAAGCGATTCAACAGATTTAGCCGATAACAGATTTAGCAGTTTAGGCAATTCAACAGATTTAGCAGATAACGGATTAGGCAGTTTAACATATTTAGCAGATAACAGATTTAGCAGATTCTATTTACATATCTTGCCTAATCATAAATTTAGCCTAAACTTACATGCCTAAATCAAGGTCATAATTCATAATACAATATATGCCCCAAATTTTAGCCTTAATATTCCCATTTATAGTTCATGTCAAAACTAGATTTAATATTCTAGTTCACCATTTATGTCCAAGACTAATGCACATGTAAATCATTCTCTATTATAGCCAATTCAGATTATGCTAACATATTTGCTATGCCAGATTGAATTAAGCTACGCCCAATCCCCGTATAACATGTTTCCACAAGTTCTCTAAATACTCATGAAATGGCCCTAACAAAAGGAATAGGGGATAAGCACAAGAATTGATATAAAAGAATAGGCATGCAATAATGAACCAAATACAATAATAATGGCCCAATAGGCTCGATGTACATAACAGTGAATGGAAATAAACTAGCAAAGTTACATACTAAATATGAGATCTAACATCATTAAGGGAATAGGCGTAAGAAACTAACTACAATAGTTATGGGCGACTAATCACAATAGTTTCTTATTCAATGTCATAGGCAATAGTCTCATAGTCATGAATCATAGTCATAGGCAATAGTCTCATAGGCGTGAATCATAGTCATAGGCAATAGTCTCATAGGCATGAATCATAGTCATAGGCAATAGTTTCATATCCAATTATGCATTATTATTTGTCCCAAAATTTAGCGTTCATGCGTTAATCTCTTATGAGATGTGGCGCAAGCTCGTGGTAGCTTGGCTATAGAACAGAAAGAAGAAAGAGATATAGAATAAAATATATCAGAACAGGACGTACACAACCTCAAATTAAGATTTACAATCATATCACAATCATAATTACAGTTTATATCGGAAAATTACTGAGCTTGCCTTTCGTGGTTTTAAGAAAGGATAATAAACTATTGTTGATGCAGAAATGCTGAATTACTCCTCTTTAATTGTTGTTGTAGCTCTAAACTTTGATTTGAGATTTGATATTTAGCTTTTAATTCTATTCAAGTTGGAAGAAGATGCATCAGTCCAAGTTTTGATTCCAGCAGAGTAGCAATGCCATTTTTATTTTTTAATTAGAACAGAGGCAGAGTATAGACAGAATGAAATTGTGTGGAGAGAATGAGGCTAGGGGTGAGTTTATATAGGATTAGAGTCACGAATATGGTCAGAAAATAGGTCTAGATTCAGAAAAATACAAAAAGACTCGGATCAGGAAAAAGGGGCCAGGTCGACCCCCATGTCGACTCCCCAGTCGACCTGGTCATGGGGAGGTCGACACCCCAGTCGACTCCCCAGTCGACCTGGTTGGGGGGGGGGGGGGGGTCGACTCCCCAATCGACCTGGGTATATGGGCAGGAATTTTCCCGCCATCCTTCTCTGGGTTTGAATTTCGAATTTCTGGCTTGATTTTCAAGCTGTTTTATTTTATTTAAATTCCTGAAACTTCGGAGGGTCATAACTTGGTCATACGGACTCCGTTTTTCGAAAACTCGGACTTGTTTTAAAGCAGAATTTCAAGGCGAACACAATGGAATGACCCATTTCCCTTAATTCCCACATTTGAAATTAAGTATTCTTAAATTTTAGTTAATCTGATTATTCGAAAAATTCGGGGTGTTACAGTTAGACATGTACCTGTCTTTAACTGTGTTAAAGAACTAATGTCATTTAAAACACAGTTCATGATAAACCCAAAATCACATTCCATTAACCATGGAATCTTCACGGAAAATGGATCAATATATAATCGATATTAATTTCCGTATCCGACTAATAATATAAATGGAATAACAGTAAAGCCTTTTAAATTCCATATATCTTATCAGCCTTCCCCCACAGAAGCTCACTTCGATTATTACCAAATCGAATTCCATTCAATTCCAATTTAATATATTAAATTGGAAAACTTTACTTTGGAAAATTTCCATTAAATCTTAATAAAAATATTTATAAATTCCAAATCACATTTCAGTGTTAATCGGGTTAAAGAACGAATGTCGTTAAAAAACACAGTTCACAATAAACCCAATTCACATTCCATTCTATTCCGATTACTAAATATAATTAGAAACTCTAATAATCTTAATTAAAAAATTTATTCTTTTCACATGGGGTTTAAGAGCAGTGTAATTGAAGACACCATTCACGACAAACCCAAAATCCAATTCGATATTAAATATAAGTGTAACAACCCGGAAAAAGGCGACCTTGGTTATCCGATATACAACACATATCGAACATCCAAGGATCGAAAATAACCGGAAAGTTAATAGAAAGAAGTTAGAGGGTGAGAATAGATAATGTAGAAACTTAGAATAGAAGAAGAAGATACAATATCAGAGTAACACGAATCTCACAGCGGAACGAACAACATATAATAGATAACATATCCTTGAAATAAAACCAGTATATATATACAATAACATTATCAGAGTACAACACTTACAACACCACGGAAATAACCATAGCTATGTAATCCTGAAGCCTCATGCTCCAAGCTCTTCCAGTATATCTGTAAATCCTGACTACTTGACTGCCCATACAAAATTGGGCACCAAAGAGTTTAGGGAAACAAAACAAAATAAACTCTGGGTCAGTCATGGGACTGGTATGAGTAAAACATTTTAAAACATTTTGAACAAGTAAACGATATCTCACAAGACCACGCCGTATAACGAAACGGGTTTTTCCCTTATGAGAATCTAGAATATCTTTATATCAAAAGGCTTTTGATATTATAATAATGTCTATCAACCACAATATAATAATCATCTAGCAGAAACACTTTCATCTCACGTTCTACATATATAGTATACAAATCAAAACCGCAAGCACGTATTGGGTAATGGATTTCCAACTATGACAATGTATGGAACCACCTTTCGCTAGTGTACCTCTAGAGAGGAATACACTAGGTTTAACAAGAACATCTTGCAACCCGGCCACACATGACCGACCACTCATTTCGCTTGAGTGTATCAAATGTATATCACCAATGGTTGGGATCAACAATCGTTTCCCGAATGGGAAAGCATCGACAATAGATTTTTAGAAGTAAATGAAACTCTATATCAGGTGATTATACACCCTAATAGGTGCGACCTACATAGCCATGTTGCCTGCCCGATATTTTGTCATTTCCCGGTTGTGAGGCTAGAGGCCATGCTTGTCTCTGACAGATCACATGTTTATTCACTTTGAATGTCACATCGTCATATCCCCCAAATCACAAATTGATTTCCCCAAAAATACCACGGGTATACAGCTAAGAGAAACGAATTTCTCCGCCACCAAACGTAAATACGTTTGAAGAGATCAACTTATGCGATCTATTAAATATACTCTGTCAGACATTCTTCCATACAAGTTGTCCTGGGACTGGACAAACCGAAGGCACTATTCAGTACAACCATCTTAGGCAATTGTTATCTAAGATTTATACAACAGCCCTTGCACTTTACTCCGTCTTTAATTATCTTTGGCATATATGATTCGCAACGCTTATACCAATACGGAGTGGTTCTTCGGATAAAAATCCAACTGGTCTCTCTATATTAACAATGTTAAAATGGTCAAAAACTTCGATAGTCGGTGAGTTAACTATCAAAGAAAAACACGTGTGCAAACAACGATATTATTTCCAGATGGAAATTATATCGATTAATCATCATTTAACATTTGGACCCTCTAAAATAATTTAACATTAATTTATCCCTTTCCTTATTTCCCACTTCCATATATTTGTAAATTCTTATTTTCTAAGTTTAGAAAATATACTTTATTAATCACTGGAAAACATTTCCATATCTCTCCCATTTCTTGGTTTCTATTATTAGGAAACATTTTTTATTCTGATTTGGAAAACATTTCCAAAACTCCTTTATTGGATTTAAACAGATGTTTAAATAAAACGTCGCTATGCTAACTCAAAACATTTACTAAATTCACTAAACCATCATTCACTATCAAACCTTACCATTCCTTAGTTAAGAAGGAAGTCAATCAAGTTGCGGTATAATTACCTCTCAGACCTTAACTGAACAACATTTTAACTTCGAAATAGTCAAAGTTTATTTTTTAAATCATTAACAAACTTCCTTACATAACTCTCGGATTCTGTTTACGAATCCACTTCCTTATTGAAAACATTGGTTATAACGCTAATGTTATAAACCTTACTTCTGAAATATCTAACTTAACATCTAACTTTTTACTTCTTACTTTGAATAATTCACCTACTCTAATTAATTTATAAATAAATAAATCTTGATTTAAAAACCGAAAGTAAATAATACTTTCCCAAATTCGATATAATCGAATTTGACGTACAACTCCCTTCCGAGTAATCTCTATTTGATTAACTCTTCTTCGAATAACCTATATTCGATTTTCTCTCTTCGAATAACTTATTCGATTGTCTCACTCTTCGAATAACTTATATTCGATTAACTCACTCTTTCGAATAAACTATATTCGATTAATCTCCTTTAACTCTATTCGTATAACTACTATTCGATTAACTCTATTTAACTCCATTCGAATAACTAATATTCGATAACTCCTTTTAACTTTATTTGAATCACTAATATTCGATTAACTCAAATTTGATTAACTCTATTTAATTAACTCTATCGATTTAACTCTAACTGGTTAACTCTAACTAATTAACTCTGATTGATTAACTCTAATTGGTTAACTATAACTGATTAACTCTAACTATCTAACTCTAATTGATTAAATCTAATTGATTAACTCTAATTGGTTAACTCTAATTGGTTAACTCTAACTGATTAACTCTAATTGGTTAACTTTAATTGGTTAACTCTAACTGATTAACTCTAACTGATTAACTCTAATTGATTAACTCTAATTGATTAACTCTGATTGGTTAACTCTAACTGACTAACTCTATTTGGTTAACTCTAACTGATTAACTCTAACTCAAATCGATTAACTCCTCTAACTCATTTTGATTAACACATTTTCATTAACTCCTTTGGTTAACTCTACGTCCATATTCAGTTTCAAATATCGATGTTGAAATCGATTCTTACTTCTCTATATAAGTCCTGACTTATATATTCCATTTATCCAATGACAAATCTTTAACTTAATTTATAAAATATTGCTTATAAATTAATCTTCCCAGTTCATCTGTTAAACCAGATTTCTATTTAATTCCACTTTAAATAAATTTTTTCCATTTATCTTTTAAAAAAACAGATTTCCATTTTCTATTTCTTTTCTAAATATTCCTTCGATTTAATTCTATTTGTTTACCAAATAAATATTCCTTTTTATAACTCTATTTATAAGCGTTTTACTAATATTTCCTTTCCAATTCTATTTGTAAATGGTTTACAAATATTTCCTTTCCAATTCATTTCACAAATATTTTCCTTTTATATTTGTTTCACAAACATTTTCCTTGTATTTGTTTCAAAAATATTTTCCTTTTATATTTGTTTCACAAATATTTTCCTTTTTTATTTATTTTCTAAATAGATATTCCTTTGATAATTCTATTTACTTTCTAAGTAAATAATCCTTTTTATACCTTTATTTACTTTCTAGGTAAATAATCCTTTTATACCTTTATTTAATTTCTAAGTAAATAATCCTTTTTATACCTTTCTTTACTTTCTAAGTAAATAATCCTTTTTATACCTTTCTTTACTTTCTAAGTAAATAATCCTTTTTATACCTTTCTTTGATTTTATAAATATTTTCTTTATTAAATTCCTTTTTTATAAAATCCCTTGATTTCATAAATATTCTATTTATGGACAGTTTGAAATTTCCCTTTTCTATTCCAATATTTCTTTTGGTATTTAACAGTACCAAATAATAGGACCAATGTCATTATAATCAATCACAGATTATACAACACATCATATAACACAATATATGAAACAAACAGTATTATAAATATTGAGGAATCCTGTTGGATCCCTCCAACCTGTTTTCCTGCATCACAGATGTTAAACAATACAATAACACGTGAAACACCCCACCTCCGTTAAGGTCACTCACAAAGGGAATGCCTTAAGTTTGGTGGAGGGTTATAGGTACAAGACACAGACATTTTTTCAAGACTGATAAGTATAAACAGCGGAATTCAAATCATTTATTGAATACGTGGTTCAATACAAAAGCATTACATCAAATTGTCTCAAAATAACTACCAAAACATTACACCATAATTTATGTCTTGATTATTAAATAAAGAAGCATAAAACATAGATAAAACTGCATAAATCCCCAAGTGTCGTATCCAAAAGCCATGGCCAATGAAAGAGAGCCTCAATCATACATCTACTTTCTTGAAGCTTGCAAAGAGTCTGATTAAGCTGGAGTATTCCCTCCCTATGGACCTGGGGGGGGGGGGGGGGGACGGAAGAAAAAAGACGAAAGAAAACGGGTCAGACAATAAGTCTGGTAAGTTCAGTGATTACTAGTATTTAAACAAGAAAAGAGATCATGATAGTGATAACAGAACATAGGACAATACCCTAATATAAGATAAGAGGAACATGTGATCGCACCCATTACTATAGTCTCTACACCTACCTAACCATTGGTTCAACTAGCCCTACGTGTTTATAACAAAGGATCCTCTTATGATCGGCTCCTACTCGCATGCATTCATATCCTGTGTCATTCGGCCCCGCTTGACTGTAGCTACCTGTGCTGGTCCCACCATGGGGTGTATCAGTCCCTCGGGTGGCAACACGACACGATTCAAGATGCACAGTGTACACTAATGATGCCCAATGCCTTCTTTTTCCACTCCGGAGTACGTGCACGCCCATACTCCATCGGAACCTACACTGGCCCACCAACTGCCGACGTTTTGACCGCTTATAATTCAGCCCAGTAATCGTGCCCCATCTTGCCTAGTTTTAGGGACCATGATACATCTATGTGGGTTACTACTGAAATGGGTCCCCGTTACTAGGTTTTTCTATTCAACACGTTTATTTGGTTAAGTGTCCAAGTTTACCTAACCCCACCCATTCGTTTAGTTAACATGTTGAATCGGTTAAGTGTTTCCCTAATCGACTTAACCCTACCAATCCTGACTTAGCATTAATTTTTTACACCAACCACTCACATTAGACAGGTCTTGTTGTGGTCACTAGATGTGCCGGTCGGTTCTGGGCAGGTTTATACCACCACTCAGTCTAACCTCGGGTTGTTTTTGGGCTTGATGCACTAACCACCCATATTAGACATACCTTGTTGTGGTCACTGGATATGCCTGTCGGTTCTAGGCAGATTTACACCACAACTCAGTCTAACCTCGGGTTAGTCATATTCGTCTTTTCTAAATTCACATTTTTCTATATATGTCAAAATTCTTTATGTGGATTAAATTTAATTTAATCACACCATAATTATTGTTTGATTACGCTAAACATAAATGGTATATCAAATATACCATTTAATAAACAAATCTATGCCATGAATTTTCATATTTCCCATCGCTACCCCCGTGGAACATACGCATGAATCACATAAAATGTTGGGCTAGTAAGTGAGCCCAACCCATAAACAAGAAAAGGGGTAATAAACAAGAGACATGAAATAAACATAAAGTAACATACATTTCAACTTGTCATGTGTAACTTGGCATAGCGGTATCATTAACTTTACTTAAATGGGTAAAGGTGAACTTGTGACTAAGTTGGGTCTAATGGTCATGTAAACTTGACAAAGGTCTAGCATGGAAGTTTAACATATAATCATAGTTTCAACCCACAACTTAGCATATAATCTTATGTATGTCAAAGCATAAGAAAGCTATTATAATCATTTTTAATCACAATTTAGCATGATGTGAAAAACATAAGAGGACTATAATTCCACTTTTACAACATAATTAGATTCAACCTAACATGAATATACATGAGTGTTGATCTAACATATAAGCATGTGTTTTAGATCACAAACTTGCAAATAACCACCGATTTATAGCATGACATGTTTTACCATTTACTTGGCAAAATAAATCCATTACCCAAATCATAATAGATTTTAATAACATATAATATGTTCATCACCACAAGCATATAGACATGATTAATATACAACATGTTCATCGCCACAAGCATATACACATGAAATATACAACATATTTATCGCCATAAGCGTATAGGCATGATTAATAACAACGATACTTTAAGATAAATGAGAATCAAATCTTATACATAAGCATCATTCCATATCCCAATTACAACTTGTCATGATTCAATCGAAAGAATGTTTAAATCTACGTAATAACCAACTTACAAACTAAAAGGAATTCTTGCGTTCTGAAATCTGAATTCTGAAATTGGAGATGCGCGACTTTGATGAAGATCGTTGAATTAGGCTTGCTTTAATTTGATTTTAGATATAAGCTTTTAACTCGTCTTTGAATTGAAAATGGTGACAGCTACTCCAAGTTCTCTACTGACGGCATTTCAGTTCTAGGATTATTTTTCTGTGTGTTTTTAGGTTGAGCATTGAGTTCTTTATATAGAATTTCAGTTTAATTATAGCCATCAGATAAACATAGGATTAATCATAGCCACTCAGACCAGATCAGGACCATCCAGAAACCATAGTGACTCAGCATCAAGTCATCAGTCGTTCAAAATTCAGATCTGGCCGGGGGCCAGGTCGACCCCCAGGTCGACCTCTAGGGGGGAGGTCGGGGTCGACCCCCTGGTCGACCTGCCTAGGCGGGAATTTTCCCGCCTAGCCTGCTTGTGACTTCTGTTTGAATTTGAATTCGTTTGTCGAGCGGTTTGAATTTATTTGAGTTTTCTGGAAACTTCTAACAGCCATAACTTCTTCATATGAAGTCCAATTTACGCAAACTCGGACTCTATCTCAACCAGAATTCCGAGACAAACACAATGGCGTAACCCATTTCCCTTAATTCTCAAATTTTAAATTAAGTATTCTATGATTCATTATTATAACGTTAATAGAAAGTACGGGGTGTTACATTCTTCCCTCCTTTTAGGATTTTGTCCTCGAAATCTTCAAGTCGAGAAGAATTTATATCCTACCATCCAATCACCCATCTACTCAACCATCATACATAGGCGTCCATTGTCCTTAAAATATTTCTAATGCTTCACGATCACATGCATTGTGTGTGTACATGTCCTTATCTAATGCAAAATCAGGCGGTTCCCTGATTCAGTTGACCTCCTTAATGCAAATTATGCCAGTGCCATGAGTCCATTATGTATGCAATTTTTCCTACCCAAAATTTCCTACATGAGTGCACAACTATTCATACAATTGCAACATCCATACGCTAACACATCAAGTTTCAATCCATATACAATTACGTATATGCATATGCAATATGAAAGTGACTCAGCCGATCTAATACCTAGTGTGTGCGTACATGCATCCATGAGCAACCACTTGCAACCACTTGCAACAATTAATCATAACATGTTTCAATTACATGTTTACATCCAAATGGGTTCCTACCTAAGGATAAAGGATAGGATCGAGGAGATATACCTAAAAAGATAGATACGAGCATATACTTGAGGAAAAAGAGATTAAAGACGTACCCTCAAAAAGAATAGGGTAGTTTGCGCGTATTCTGTCCTCAGATTCCCAAGTCGCGCCTTCCTCGTTATCGCTCCATTGAACTTTGATGAGCTTAACTTCACGGTTGCGTAGCTTTTTGACCTCTGTTCCCAAGATATGGGTTGGAACTCTCCTCACAGTTGCTTCTCGTTCAACTTCAACTTTCTCTAGCATACTTGGTTCTACCACATCCGCAGATTCGTGTAAGCATTTCCGCAGGTGAGAGACATGAAAGACATTATGAACCCCGGCCACCCTTTCGGGGAGTTGTACCCTATAAGCCATCTTCCCAATCTTCTCGATGATAGGGAACGACCCTACAAATCTTGGTGCTAACTTTCCTGCGGATCCAAAGCGAACGACTTTCCTCAAAGGAGATACTTTAAGGAACACCTTGTCTCCAACTTCGAACTCAAGGTCAGTTCTTTTTCTATCTGCGTAGGACTTCTGCCTGTCTTAGGCAGTCTTCATTCTTCTTCGTATCAAGTCTACTTTATATAAAGTCTCCCTAACCATGTCTGGTCCAAGTATGAGTTTGTCTGTGGACTCCCACCAGCAAGTTGGTGACCTGCACGGTCTTCCATAAAAAGCTTCGAAAGGTGCCATGTCTATGGTATCTTGGAAGCTATTGTTGTAAGAAAATTCCACCAAAGCTAGATGATCCTCCCATGTACCTCCAAAGTCAAGAATTCATAGTCTCAAGAGGTCTTCTAATTTTCTGTTGACTCTTTCCGTCTAGCCGTCGGTTTGAGGGTGATAGGCCGTGCTTAAGCATAACTGTGTGCCTACAGCGTGTTGTAAACTCTTCCAAAACTCGCTCGTGAAGATAGGGTCTCGATCACTCACTATGCTAGAGGGTATCCCATGGAGTCAAACTATCTCTTTGAGATATATGGATGCTAGAGAAGAGGTAGTCCTACTCTTGACGGGTATAAAGTGGGGGCTTTTTGTGAGCCTGTCCACTATTACCCAAATGCTGGTATTGCCCCTTCTTGACCTAGGCAACCCATCTTTAAAGTCCATCGAGATGCTATCCCATTTCCACTATGGGACCTCTAGAGGATGGAGCAGACCACCAGGCTTTTTCTGCTCCGCCTTAAATTGTTGGCATATTAAACACTTAGAAACAAATTCAGCTACGTCTCGCTTCATGCCATTCCAAAAGAAAACTCTTTTGATGTCTTTATACATTTTGTCTCCGCCTGGGTGTATGGTCAGCTTGGAATGGTGTGCCTCTTCTAGAACCGCCTTTACCAAATCCCTTACTTGTGGGACACATAGTCTTCCATCTCGTCTCAACCAGCCCTTGGCATCAATGGAGTATCTATGTAACAACCTGGAAAATGTGAACCAATTTAAAAAATTTAAATTGGTTATTTCAAAGAAATTTAAACAATTGAAATAGAACATTTCAATAAAATAGTGAATTAGAAATAGTGTGGAGGTTTGAAAAATTGAATTCAAACTTTGACCGACTGTACCAGGTGCAAAATATAACGGATTTTGGTGAAACCAAAAATATTTAAATCTGTTTATGAATATCTTTCTAACTAATCTGAAAAATCGAAGTTTCATAGCGGGAATCAAAAGTTATGGCCAAATGAATTTTCAGAAAGGTCGCTATAGAGAATATATAGCCCTTGAAAATAGGCATTTTGCAAACGACCTCAGAATTCGACGAAACCACTTTTATTGGATCCGGGATGTCAAATTATTGCTAGGTTTCAAATTTCATAATTTTTGAAGCTAGTATGTGAGCGTGGCAAAAACAAAAACGTGTTTGCTCAATTTCTATTAAATTGGATCGACCAGAAAATGGCCATTTTTCAAACGACCTCAGAATTCGATGAAACTTGTTTTGTTGGGATCGTAGCATCATAACATAGCTAGATTTATTTTTCTGGAATTTTACGAATCTGTTTGTGGCCATGGCAAATTGAAATGTACGTTCAAATCAAATATTGAATGTTTTATATATTAAATTGAAGAACAACTGACTGTAACAGTCGAATTGGCCAACGAAACATATCCCATTATGTCTAGGATGGGGGTATTTAACTAGAGGCGACGGTCGTTGGGTTTGAATTGGTGTCCGTGTGGAGAAACACTATTTTAAAATTTAATAAAACCATCGACCAATAGAATTTCTCCATTCATAATTAAAACAAAAAAAAAATCAGAAAACCCCGCCCCCCCCTCGACCTCGATGGAAACCCTTTTCTCCCCTTCCCAGGCGATTTCCGATCGCCACAGCCCGAATCAACCCCACCCCCAGTTGAACTTTTTGAAGAGCATCCTCCACTCTTCAAATCAAGACAAGCCGCTCCCTCCCTCGTCACGTATTTCGAGAGAACCACCGCCCTAAAGTTCGGAAATTCTAAGCGCCGCCGCCGCCTCTTTTGTGAATCGAGCTGGACCCCACCATGTCGCGCCGACGCGTCTCTCCGCCCTCTTCAACCTCGCACCAGCCGATCGATGAACTACATCACGGATCTGCCTAAAAATCAAAACCTAGTTTCGAAGAAACAAGGTAGGTAACGACTTGAATTTTCTGAATTGAAAATAACACTTTTAAGTGTTGCAAACTATGAAAAATCATATCTTTATCGTGTGTTAATGAAATTCGACGAAACCGGAAACATCGTGACCGCAAGAACTCTCTCTACAATTTAGAAGAGACCGCGGATTTTTCTGAGCTAGCTACGATTTTTAGCATCTCTAAAACAAATGTGATATTTTTAAACTGAAATGCGAATGGAAATGTGATGTGTAAATTATATAAGCAAAATATAAATTATACACATGTCGTATACCTCATGTACATGCGTTATGTAAGTTATATGAGAAAAGTATGAATTATACATGCATTGTATAAATGATATGTGTGTTGGAATGGAAATAAAATATATATACTCCCCTCGTCCACAAACCATGGACGATATTTATTGATTGTGAATTGGTGTGAAAAATTTGACGAATAATGCGAATGTTTGATAGAATTCTTTGTGGTTGATATTGTTTGGTTATGGTTGAAAAATACCCATTTGTGATTGAAATAAATTGTGTAAAAGAAAAATCATACTCGCCTGCGTGCGAATTAGATGTAATAAATCCCCATTGTCAAAAACCGCGAGGTTTTAAGGTAGAGCAAGGAGCCGTACTCGGGACGGTGCCGGTTTTAAATACCCTGCCATTATGCTGCTGAAATTTTGATTAATATTCATGTGTTAGAATTATTTTCATATGTTGAAATTATTTTCACGTGTTGAAATGAAAGTCATGTGCTGAAACTATATCCATGTGTGGAAAATGCTCATGTGTTGTGAAGTTCATGTGTTGAATAAATATTTTTGATGATAAAAATATCATTTTTATCATGTGTATGAATGGCTAAAAATATACAATATTGGAATAAATATTTATTTGCTATGAATATTATTTTTAACATGTATAGGAGCTAAATAAAATAGTCATGTGTTGAAATATATTTTAGTTCGACAAAAATATCATTTTTAAGTGAATCGTGAAGTGTTAAAAATAACAATAGTGAAGATAAACCTTTGTTCGCTAGAAATATAATTTTTAGCTTAGCTTTGCACATATATATACATGTGCTGAACAGGAAATGGATTAGCTGTTGAGTAAAGAATTTATTTGCGTGCCCGATAAATAGTTAAACCTTAATGAGTTGGATGTGCAAATTTTATTATTATATCGACTCCTGTGAATGCCATTGGATGCGGAGTGCTAGTTGTTCTGTGTGTAATAATAAACATCGCCATAGGATAGTAACTATTAATTTTGAGCTACACTACATGGCATACTTCTTGACGATAGGCATACTTCATCATATACCACATAAGCATTTGGAGCTTGTGTGACGAGGATGAAGATTTACCATACGAGCGAGAGGCTTGTATGACGATGACTATATATTACAGGTTGAACTGATGACTGATATGGACTATATAAATTGTAACGGTAAATTGGAAGAATAATAAAAAAACCACACGGGTCTGGAGATGACAACAAACATGTCTCTCTTGTCATTAAGGCACAAAAACCATTTATAGGGTGACGAGAATTTATTCTCTGGAGTTATGATCTATACATACTCCCCTGTGGACACCGGAATATATCACAATAAATATGTGTGTGCTTATTAGGATTTATTGGGTACCTAATACGGCCCAATAAATTTCCAAACCCCTTCTCGCACAAAGGAGGTTACGGCGAAATTTTTCGAAATATAAAGGTGTTAGTGGAATATTTGAAGTGAAAACGACATTGAAATCGTCGAATGAATTATATTTATATATATATATATATAAATTAAATTAAATTAAAACGAATCAAGGCCGTGCAGTTCACGTTTTGAAATCGTAACTTTAAACGATTATAACGAAAGATCTTACCATCGGATTTTCACGAAATTGGAATCGTTGGGTTCGCTTTGGGAATATCTTCCCAATGATATAAACTTTGTTGAAATCCAACGGTTAGATTTTCAGATATGTGTAAAACAAATTTTGGGAAAAACAGTGCTAGTGCCTCGACACGACCTGAAACGTCGTTTAATTAAATAGGGTCATTTTTAAATAGATAAAATGGTGATATATTGTTATAAAATATTATAGACGATATAGAGTGGAAATAAGCCAATTCTGCTTGGTTTGCTTGATATTTGATGGTTGAATGTGTTTGACATGAAAACCATACTAAAGAACTGAAATGTGAATGTCGAATGATTTAACCATGTGAAGAATTGATTTGAAAATCTAAATATACGTGGATTATTTGTAAAGGCCGAGTTCATTCTCATTTCAAATAATCGAACGACGGTTGGAAGTCGAAGAGATGAAGACGGTTCAAGACCGACGATCTTCACATTAGATGGATGGGCGTTACTGATGCTCTGATTAGAGTAGCTACCTTTAAGGAGCTGAAGTAGTAGCCATCCAGACGTAATGTTGATTGTGCGGTTATGCGAGGAATTTGGTGCCTCCGGCTTCGTTCATACCTAGAACGAACTTGTAAATGGACTGTGTGTCTGACATTGGATTTTGTTCTGTGCTGATTGATCTCTATTAAATATATATCTGTTTGGCGGCGGAGAATTTATTCTCTTGCTTAACGCCCTTCTCTGAGACGTACGAGCTCAAAGGTTATATATCGATAGAAATCAGTCGATTGTAGTGGATTGCCTGTATGGCACGCCTAAGTGGCATGTGATCAAGGCTTCTGTTGCAAAGCAAAGCCTTGTGGTTGATGATCAAAGCATGGTCTGTGCGGCGTAGCTTTGTGTATAGCGTGGATTCGCGAGCCTCACCACTCGGTATGAGTCAAAAACGGGATAGTGACTGCAGGGAGAACACGACGTTTCTTTCTAGCTATGGTGGTGTCAGTGATTTACTAGCCCTGACATATACATATACTTTTCACCTGTGTGGTTGTTGGAATGCGAGGCGCCTCGGTTATTGGTTTGTAAGGACCGGGAAACGTGTGTTCAGGAATTGCCAATCCTCAAAAGTAAGAGAGGACCTGCCCTGAAGATCCAAGGATTGCTATGTGCGGTCCTGGGACACTTACTAGAGTGTCTCGAACGAAGAGGAGCTTGCCCCTTGCCTCAACTCATGATGGAATCCAATTTCCAATACGAAATTACGGATGTGATTGTATTACTAGTATGGCGACATGATATATGGTACCCATGCCGTCTATGATTGATATTTATGATTGAATTTGCTTTTGAAACATATATGCACTAGTAATAATATCAAACACTTTTGTTTTATACGTATCAAGCATTTCTTGGCCATTATATAGTAAAACTCTATCCTCCGGCTTGCGTTGCATTGTTTGATGGGACCTGAGTCTTATAATGACTTCATTTTTATAAAAAGCATTGCGATGATTTAATAATTTACTTTATTTCATGCACTAGCACTCATTGGAGTAAACCCGTTCCGGGAAAATGGCGTGGTCCTTTGATTTTCCTTATAGTTGTGATTTAATAAGTTAAGTAGATTTCTCATACCAGTCCCATGACTGACTCGTAGTTTGTTTCACCTTGCAAACTCGGGTGCCCTTATTTTCACACGGGCAACCTAGTTACAGGTAGTTGACATATTTTGGCTTGGCACCGAAGTAGAGGTGCACTTTTGGCTCATGGCGAGGCTTGACTACATGTTGATGACTATGATTTTTCCGCCATTAATGTATATGTATATGATTCCGCCACAGGCGATGTAGACTGATATTTCGTTTATGTACTCTCTATATTTGTGATTCCGCCACAGGCAATGTAGACTGATATTTCATTTATGTACTCCCTATATATGTGATTCTGCCACAGGCGATGTAGACTGATTATGTATTATTATGCACTAAGTTATATCCTGAACTGTGCTCTCTGATGTGGTGATATGTATATGATTCCGCTGTCATATTTGTGCAAATTTTTCTATTTCCTGTTTTTGCTATTTTCCGTACTGTGCTATTTGTTGATTAATGTGTTATATTCCAAAGATTATCCTTAACACCGTAGCACGGGGTTTTGAGATCATCACAGTTGGTATCAGAGCTTTGGTTAACCTTAGTTCTGGAATTTAACACATTAAACACTTCGTCAGAATAGAATCAGTAGTATTCTAAGGTGAGTAGCTCATTAGAGATAGGACTAGAAATGTCCTAGAATGAGCTAAGCAGAATAGCAAAAATAATTTGATCGGTACATCGTTGTCTTTCCTTAAGTTCTTCTTCTTTACCATACAATAAAAATTTATCGAATCGTTTGGCTGACTCTTTTCTTGCTTATACAGAACTTGAACAATGGCTACCCGAGCAGTCGCATGTTGAGGAGGCTGAGCTGGCTATGGCAGAGGACGAGGAGAAGTCCCAGCTGAAGATGGACCCTTAATACAACCCCCGGCCGCTCAACCATTCGTGCTCGACCGCGTGGCTAAAAGGTACAAGAATATAGGAGGCAAAACCTTCTCTGGAACGGGCACTGTGATTGAGGGTTGGCATGGCTGAAAACATGCGAGAAGATATTAGGAGGCCTGAGGCTAGGTGATCAAGACAAAGCTTTCATGGGTGCTTGACTTCTGCAGGAGGAAGCCGAATTATGGTGGGAAGCTCTTACCGCAGGGAACAGAGATGCTGGTAGGACATAGGATGAATTCGAAGATTTATTCAAAGAAAAGTACGTCCCAGAACAAGACCTTGAGCGCATGCACGACGAATTCGCAAACCTCCAGCAAGGAGATCTCTCTGTACAAGACTATCTGAACAAGTTTACATAGTTATCCCGCTATGCTCCCGAGCTCATTGCCACCGCTAAGTCCAAGAACAAGAGGTTCATCCTCAGGCTAAAGCGGAAGTACCAAGACATGGCAATGGCCTACATCAAGCTGGCGTTTAATGAATTAGTGGAGATGGCGTGCAATTACGAGGACCTGGATCAAAGGATCCTCGATCTGGACCGTGCTAAAAGCCAGGCAGGGAATAAACGCAGGCCCTCTACAAACCAGCCAGAATCAAGCAACGCAGCATCCACGAATCAGTAGACTAGCAGGCCGCCAAAGGGAAGCTGCTACAATTGTAGCAAGGTGGGGCACTACTCAAATGTTTGCACAGCCCCGAAAAGGCAGAAGACCGATTCTCAAGGTTCAAGCCAGGGCTCTCAGAACCCTCGTTCATGCTTTAACTGACGTAGGACAGGACATCTTGTTAGAGACTGTCCCTTGCTTAAGAAGGCCGAATTTGCTCATGTATATGACGGGACGAACCCGCCGACCGCTTCCGATGGAGCAGGTAAACCCGATGTTTTGGGAGGTACCCTTACAATTAAAAATATTCCTGTTTCTATATTATTTGACATGGGTGCATCACGTAGTTTTATTGCTAATAACACAGTTCACAAATTAAAGTTAAAACAAAGAAAGCTTAAAGAATCGGTCAAAGTTCATAATCCGATAGGAGGATCTCTTATTCTCAGTTCATATTGCAGATTGCTAGTCTCTTATTCTTCCTACAAGTTTTCTTTTGATTTGATTACCATGGATTTTCCTGAGTTCGACATCATTCTCGGGCTAGATTGGTTAACAAAATATGAAGCTGAAGTAAAGTGTGCGGAAAGAATAGTAAAAATTAGAACGAAGCTTGGATATATTGCTGTACTATGTCATGGTTCGAATCCAGATAGAAAGGAATTTTGGTCTGCGCTAGAAGTTATCCCCACTTCCTTAGAAAAGATTCCTATCGTTAGAAACTATGCGGATGTGTTTGAAGAAGTTGAAAACTTACCTCCGCAAAGAGAAATAGAATTCAAAATCGATCTAATTCCCAATGCCAGACCAGTAGTACATCCAATTCGCAGAATGACTGCAAAAGAAAAAGAAGAATTAGGCGATCAAACTCGTCAACTGCTATGGAAGGGTCTGATTAGGCCTAGCTTTTCTAGTTGGGGTGCAGCTGTAGTGTTTGTCCCAAAGCCAGACGGTACTCTCTGATTGTGTGTTGATTACCGAGACCTCAACAAACAGACGCTCAAAAACAAATACCCGTTACCCCGCATCGATGATTTGTTAGACCAATTAAATGGGTCGAGAGTATTTTCTAGAATGCACCTAGCTATAGGTTTTCATCAATTGAGAATTGCCGAAGAGTGTGTTCCTTTGACAGCTTTCAGAGGTCCAGACATATTTTATCAATGGTTAGTAATTCCGTTCGGCCTATGCAATGCTCCAGCTACTTCGTCGATCTAATGAATAGAGTGTTCAGGGGAGTTTTGAATAAATTTGTCCTCGTATTCATCGATGATATTTTAATCTACTCCAAATCAAAACCTGAGCATGAAAAATATTTAGAACAAGTATTGGAGATTCTGAGAAAGAACGTCTTCAAGGCCAAATTCTCTAAATGTGTCTTTTGGCAAGAAGAGGTGAAGTTCCTTGGCCATGTAGTGTCAAAGGAAGGAATTTCTGTATATCCGAGCAAAATTATAGCAATTCAAGACTGGAAACAGCCTATTACACCCACAGAGGTTAGAATTTTTATGGGGTTGGCTAGTTATTATCGAAAGTTCGTTAAGGATTTTTCGAAGATATCCGGTCCCTTAACAAAGCTTACGAAGAAGCACGAGAAATTTAAGTGGACTTCCGACTGTGAGGAAGCTTTCCAGGAATTAAAATCGAAATTGACAACCGCTCCAGTATTAACCATTGTCGATGGCAATCAGGATTTGACGATTTGGACTGATGCTTCTACTAGAGGTCTTTGTGCAGTGTTAATGAAAAGAGGCCAGGTAGTCGCTTATGCAAGCCGCCAGCTAAAACCACATGAGAAGAATTATGTAACTCATGATCTTGAGTTGCTGGCTATCGTTTTTGCTTTGAAAATATGGAGGCATTACTTGTTGGGCGAGAAATTCGAACTATTTACAAATCATCAATCATTGAAGTATTTGTTCACCCAGAAAGATCTGAATATGAGGCAGAAGCGTTGGCTAGAATTTCTTGCAGCATATGATCTAGATATCCTATATATGCCGGGAAAGGCTAACATTGTCGCTGATGCGCTTAGTAGAAAAACCGCAATCATTGCTAATCTTATAATTACGCCTGGTTGATTGATAAAATATCTACTCTCCAGAAGAATGATCACTTCATTCAAAGGATCAGAGGGAGAATATAGAAGGGCGTGCCCTCAAGTTTTCAAGTAGATAAAGAAGAAGTTCTGAGACTGAAAGGGAGAATTTGTGTTCCCAACATCCCAGAGCTCAAAAGAGAGGTGCTCGATGAATGCCATATATCCAAGCTTTGCATTCATCCTGGAGTAAGTAAAATGTACAACGATATAAAATGCACTTCTTGGTGGAAGGCGATGAAGAGGGACATTTCTTTGTATGTTAGCAGGTGCCCTACTTGCCAGTTATTCAAGAGCGATCAACAAAAGCTGGCCGGATTGTTGCAACCGTTGGAAGTCCCAGGTTGGAAGTGGGAACAGATTTCCATGGATTTCATAGATGGTTTGCCCCGAACCAAGAAAGGTAATGACAGAATTTGGGTGATCGTAGATCACTTCACGAAGACCGCCCATTTCATACCTGTCAGATCCAATAGAACCGCTCAAAGTCTAGCACAGATATATTTCAAAGAAATTGTTAAGCTACATAGAGTTCCAATCAGCATAGTCAGTGATAGAGACCCAATATTTGCTAGCAAATTCTGGGAAGCATTCCAGACAGAATTGGGAACAAAACTGAACATGAGGACCGCTTATCACTCTCAGACAGATGGCCAAACTGGGAGAGTGAATAGATTTCTAGAAGATTTACTACGGGCTTGTATTATTGATTTTGGTGGGTCATGGGAAGATCACTTGCATTTGGCAGAATTCTCATATAATAACAGCTATCAGGCAAGTTTAAAAATGTCGCCATTTGAAGCGTTATACGGTAGATCGTGCAGATCTCTCGCATGTTGGGTAGAACCTGGCAACAGACTTGTGTTGGGACCCGATATGATTAGAGAAGCATCAGATAAAGTCGATTTCATCAAGAAACGATTGAAAACCGTGCAAAGCCGACAGAAAAGTTATGCAGATTCTAGAAGAAGAGATTTGGCATTCGTTGTTGGTGATTTTGTTTATTTGAAAGTTTCTCCGATGAGAGGAGTGATCCGATTTGGTAAAACTGGTAAATTAGCACCCAGATTTATTGGTCCCTTTCCTATACTTGAACGAATTGGAACTCTTGCTTATATGGTTCAATTACCTGATTGGTTG
The DNA here is from genome assembly GCA_030737875.1 of Allium sativum. Taxonomy (NCBI): domain Eukaryota; kingdom Viridiplantae; phylum Streptophyta; class Magnoliopsida; order Asparagales; family Amaryllidaceae; genus Allium; species Allium sativum. The sequence continues at coordinate 222,917,953 of CM060909.1, read as the reverse complement.
CCTGGAGTGCATAATGTATTTCACGTATCTCAACTTAGAAGACATGTTCATGATCCGGATCTTGTTGTAGAAGAAGCAGCACAACAAGACTTGGAAATTACTCTAGAATTAGCAGTTAGAAGAGAGCCATTAAAAATTGTTGGCAAAGAAACTAAAGAGCTAAGGAGCAAGAAGGTTCATTTAGTTAAAGTGTAGTGGAGTAGTGATCCTAGAGACTGTACTTGGGAGACTGAGGAGTGCATTAAGCAAGCTTACCCCAAATGTAGAATGGACCTATCTGACTAACTCCGGTGTAAGGTACCTTCACAATACTTTGCATTTACATTTTTGTTTCCTACTATACTGTTGTTTCCTTTTCAGGGACGAAAAGTTTTAAGTGGGGGAGATTCTAACAACCCAGAAAATGTGAACAAATTTAAAAATTTCTAATTGGTTATTTCAAATAAATTTAAACAATTGAAATAGAATATTTCAATAAAATAGTGAATTAGAAATAGTGTGGCAGTTTGAAAATTTGAATTCAAACTTGGACCGACTGTACCGGGTGCAAAATACAACGGATTTTGGTGAAACCAAAAATATTTAAATCTGTTTATGAATATCTTTCTAATGAATCCGAAAAATCGAAGGTTCCTAGCGGGAATCAAAAGTTATGGCCAAATGAATTTTCAGAATGGTCGCTATAGAGAATATATAGCCCTTGAAAATAGACATTTTGCAAACGACCTCGGAATTCGACGAAACCACTTTTGTTGGATCCTGGATGTCATATTATTGCTAGATTTCAAATTTCATAATTTTTGAAGCTAGTATGTGAGCATGGCAAAAGAAAATGTGTTTGGTCAATTTCTATTAAATTGGATCGACCAGAAAATGGTCATTTTACAAACGACCTCAGAATTCGATGAAACTAGTTTTGTTGGGACCGTAGCATCAAAACATAGCTAGATTTATTTTTATGGAATTTTTCGGATCAGTTTGTGGCCCTGGCAAATTGAAATGTACGTTCAAATCGAATATTGAATATTTTATATTTTAAATTGAAGAATAACTGACTGTAACAGCCGAATTGGCCTACGAAACATATCCCATTGTGTCCGGGATGGGGGTATTTAGCTAGGGGCGACAGTCGTTGGGTTTGAATTGGTGTCCGTGTGGAGAAATACTATTTTAAAATTTAATAAAACCATCGACCAATAGAATTTCTCCATTCATAATTAAAATAAAAATATATCAGAAAACTCCGCCCCCCCCCTCGACATCGACGGAAACACTTTTCTCCCCTTCCCAGGCGATTTCCGATCGCCACAGCCCGAATCAGCCCAACCCCCAGTTGAACTTTTTGAAGAGCATCCTCCACTCTTCAAATCAAGACAAGCCGCTCCCTCCCTCGTCCCGTATTTCGAGAGAACCACCGCCCTGAAGTTCGGAACTTCTAAGCGCCGCCACTGCCTCCCTGGTGAACCGAGCTGGACCCCACCACGTCGCGCCGACGCGTCTCTCCGCCCACTTCAACCTCGCACCAGCCGATCGACGAACTACTTCATGGATCTGCCTAAAAATCGAAACCTAGTTTCGAAGAAACAAGGCAGGTAATGGCTTGAATTTTCTGAATTGAAAATAACCCTTTTAAGTGTAGAAATATAATTTTCAGCTTATTTTTACACACATATATATATACATGTGTTGAACAGGAAATGGGTTAGCTGTTGAGTAAAGAATTTATTTGCGTGCCCGACAAATAGGTAAACCTTAATGAATTGGATGTGCAAATTTTATTATTATATCAACTCCTGCGAATGCCATTGGATGCGGAGTGCTACTTGTTCTGTGTGTAATAATAAACATCGCATAGGATAGTAACAATTAATTTTGAACTACACTACATGGCATACTTCTTGACGATAGGCATACTTCGTCATATACCACATAAGCATTTGGAGCTTGTGTGACGAGGTTGAAGATTTACCATACGAGCGAGAGACTTGTGTGGCGATGACTATATATTACAGGTTGAACTGATGACTGATCTGGACTATATAAATTGTAACGGTAAATTGCAAGATTAATAAAAAAAACCACACGGGTCTGGAGATAACAATAAACACGTCTCTCTGGTCATTAAGGCACAAAAACAATTTATAGGGTGACGATAATTTATTCTCTGGAGTTATGATCTATACACACTCCCCTGTGGACACCGGAATATATCACTATAAATATGTGTGTTTATAAGGATTTATTGGTACCTAATACGGCCCAATAAATTTCCAAACCCCTTCCCGTACAAATGAGGTTATGGCGAAATTTTTCGAAATATAAAGGTGTTAGTGGAATATTTGAAGTGAAAACGATATTGAAATCGTCGAATGAATTATATATATATGTATATATATATATTAAATTAAAACGAATCGAGGCCGTGCAGTTCGCGTTTTGAAATCGTAACTTCAAATGATTATACCAAAAGATCCGACCATCGGATTTTCACAAAACTGGAATCGTTGGGTTCTCTTTCGGAATATCTTCCCAATGATATAAACTTTGTTGAAATCCAACGGTTAGATTTTCAGATATGTGAAAAACAAATTTTGGGAAAAACAGCGCTAGTGCCTCGGCACGACCTGAAACATCGCTTAATTAAATAGGGTCGTTTTTAAATAAATAAAAATGGCGATATATCTTTATAAAATATTATAGACGATATAAAGTGAAAATAAACCGATTCTGCTTGGTTTGCTTGATATTTGATGGTTGAATGTGTTTGACATGAAAACTATACTAAAGAACTGAAATGTGAATGTCGAATGATTTAACCATGTGAAGAATTGATTTGAAAATCTAAATATACATGGATTATTTGAAAAGGCCGAGTTCATTCTCATTTCAAATAATCGATCGACGGTTGGAAGTCGAAGAGATGAAGATGGTTCAAGACCGACGATCTTCACATTGGATGGATGGGCGCAACTGATGCTCGTATTGGAGTAGCTACCTTGAAGGAGCTGAAGTAGTAGCCGTCCAGACGTAATGTTGATTGTGCGGATATGCGAGGAATTTGGTGCCTCCGGCTTCGTTCATACCCAGAATGAACTTGTAAATGGACTGTGTGTCTGACATTGGATTTTGTTCTGTGCTGATTGATCTCCATTAAATATATATCTGTTTGGCGACGGAGAATTTATTCTCTTGCTTAACGCCCTTCTCTGAGACGTACGAGCTTAGAGGTTATATATCGATAGAAATCAGTCGCATGGAGTGGATTGCCTGTGTGGCACGCCTAAGTGGCATGTGATCAAGGCTTCTGTTGCGAAACAAAGTCTTGTGGTTGATGATCAAAGCATGGTCTGTGTGGCATAGCTTTGTGTATAGCGTGGATTCGCGAGCCTTACCCCTCGGTATGAGTCAAAAACGGGATAGTAACTGCAGGGAGACACCAACGTTTCTTTCTAGTTATGGTGGTGTCAGTGACTTACCAGCCCTGACATATACATATACTTTTCACTTGTGTGGTTGTTGGAATGCGAGGCGCCTCGGTTATAGGTCTGTAAGGACCGGGAAACGCGTGTTCAGGAATTGTCAATCCTCAAAAGTAAGAGAGGACCGGCCCTGAAGATCCAAGGATTGCTGTGTGCAGTCCTGGGACATTTGCTAGAGTGTCTCGAATGGAGAGAAGCTTGCCCCTTGCCTCGACTCATGATGGAATCCAATTTCCAATACGAAATTACGGATGTGATTGTATTACTAGTATGGCGACATGATATATGGTACCCATGCCGTCTACCATTGATATTTATGATTGAATTTGCTTTTGAAACATATATGCACTAGTAATAATATCAAACACTTTTGTTTTATATGTATCAAGCATTTCTTGGCCATTATAAGGTAAGACTCTATCCTCCGGCTTGTGTTGCATTGTGTGATGGGACCTGAGTCTTATAATGGCTTCATTTTTATAAAAAGCATTGCGATGATTTTATAATTTACTTTATTTCATGCACTAGCACTCATTGGAGTAAACCCGTTTCGCGAAAGTGACGTGGTCCTTTGATTTGCCTTATAATTGTGATTTAATAAGTTAAGTAGATTTCTCATACCAGTCTCATGACTGACTCGTAGTTTGTTTCACCTTGCAAACTCGGGTGCCCTTATTTTCACACGGGCAGCCTAGTTACAGGTAGCTGACATATTTTGGCTTGGCACCGAAGTAGAGGTGCACTTTTGGCTCATGGCGAGGCTTGACTACATGTTGATGACTATGATTTTTCCGCCATTATTGTATATGTATATGATTCCGCCATAGGCAATGTAGACTGATATTTTGTTTATGTACTCTCTATATATGTGATTCCGCCACAGGCGATGTAGACTGATATTTCGTTTATGTACTCTCTATATATGTGATTGCGCCACAGACAATGTAGGATGATTATGTATTATTATGCACTAAGTTGTATCCTGCACTGTACTCTCTGATGTGGTGATATGTATATGATTCCGCTGTCATATTTGTGTGTAAATTATTCTATTTCATGTTTTTGCTATTTTTCGTACTCTGCTATTTGGTGATTTATGTGTTATATTCCAAAGATTATCCTTAACACCGTAGCACGTTGTTTTGAGATCGTCACAATCTATTGAGGTGACTGGAAGTCTCACCCCTAGTTAACTTGTCCATCACATCGGTTAGCTGAGGGTCTTCTCTTTGCGCAGCTCCGATTGAGTCTAATAGAGTTGGTCGCACTTCTAGCGTTGCTAGCAAGCCAGGTACAAAGTCAGAGGAGGGTCGGAAATTAAAGCTTGCTATGAACTCCAAGCTTTGCCTTTCCACAAAGAGAGGGCTTAAGGCCGGCTTCTTTCTACTCAAGGTGTCTGCTACTGCATTGTCCTTGCCAGGAGTGTAGGAAATCTCAAAATCATATGAGGCAAGAAACTCCATCCATCTTTGCTGCCTCAAATTGAGATCTTTCTACGAGAAAAGGTATTTCAACGATTTATGGTCAGTATACAGTTCAAATTTCTCACCTAGCAGATAATGGCGCCAAGATTTAAGCGCAAAAACGATGGTTGCCAAATCTAGGTCGTGTGTTTGGTAGTTTTTCTCATGTACTTTAAATTGTCTTCCACCATAAGCCACTACCTTCCCTTCTTGCATCAGAACAGCGCCTAGTCCTGTTCCGCATGCATCTATGTGTACTGTAAACATCTTGCTTCCAGCAGGCAATGTCAGAACTGGGGCTGTTGTTAGAGCCCTTTTCAAACGTTGGAAAGCAATATCGCAATCCAAATCCCAATTGAAAGCAAGGTTCTTCTTTATCAATCTTGTCAGTGGAGCTGAGATTTTTGCAAAATCCTTGATAAATTTTCGATAAAAGCCTGCTAGCCCGAGAAAGCTTCGGACTTCGCTTACGTTTCGAGGAACCTTCCAATCTTGCATAGCAACCACTTTCGCGGGATCCACAGCTAACCACTCTTTTGACACCACGTGTCCAAGGAACCTAACTTCTTCTCTCCAGAAATGGCATTTGGAGAATTTCGCCTTCAACTGATGTCCACGGAGAGTATCCATGACTTCTTTTAGATGCTGAGCATGCTCTTCCTCACTTTTTTAGAAGATCAAAATATCTTCCACGAAGACCACCACAAACTTATTGAGGAGCTCCCTGAACACCCTGCTCATCAAATCAACGAAGTAAGCGGGTGCATTTATCAAGCCGAAGGGCATGACAAGCCACTCAAAGAACCGTCTGGAGTTCTGAACACGGTCTTACCAATGCTGTCTTCAGCCACCCTTAGTTGATGAAACCCGGTAGCTACGTATAATTGGGAGAAAACCAATGCACCTACAAGCTGATCGAACAATCATCTATTCTTGGGAGTGGGTGTCTATTCTTCTTGGTCAGCTTGTTTAGCTCCCTATAATCAATGCACAGGCGAAGCGAACCATCAGCTTTGGTCGTGAACACTATCGGAGCACCCCATTCAGAAATACTCCGTCTTATGAACCCCTTTTCAAGCAGCTCTTTGATTTGCTTGCTGAGCTCCTTTCTCTCCCTTGGGGCCATGTGCTTAACGGGTAAAGCAATGGGCTTTGCATTATCAACAAGGTATATAAGGAAGTCTATGTCCCACTTTGTAGGTAAGCCCTTTACCTCTTCAAACACATTCAAGTATTCACGGACTATCCTTACAGACTGCAAGTTCTCAACAGCCGCATCAAGAGATTCTAGATAACTAAGCATGACAGAGTTCATGGGATTTCAAGAAATTTCGAGAGTGTTACCGAGGCGAGTCATGAGTCTAACCACTCTCTTTTCACAATTGAGGACGGCACCATTACTGGATAGCCAGTCCATGCCTAGAATCACCCCATAGCCCGTGAAGCCCAAAAACAAAGGCATTACATTTAAACCCAACGCTTAGTATAGATAATTTAAAATCCAAACAAACCATTGACAAATAAGCTGAGCCCCCAATTGGATTTGAAACAACCAAGGGATCCTCTACTATATTGGTGTCTAGGTGCAGAGATTCCACTAAAGCAGTAGATATAAAAGAGTGCGATGCGCCATAATCAAATAGTGTACGAATAGGATGATCAAAAAGATAGACTAAACTTTCGACAGAAATATTTCTACCTCGTTCTTGCGGAGGTGCCATGAGAGTGTGAACTTGTCCTCTAGAACAAGGTCCGGCTCCCTGCCCTTGCTTCTTTGGGCAAGCCCTTGCCATGTGTCCTGTCTCACCACAGTGGAAACAGCCACCCATCTTCCTTTTCTTCTTCTTGCAGTCTTTGATCAGATGCCCGGGAATGCCACAGAAATTACACTTTCTCTTTTCACGGGGTTTGTTGTTCTTCCCGCCTTTCTTTGGATCAGCCTTCTTGTTCTACGACCCTTCCCCCTTCTTATCTTGAGGCACTTCTGCTTTTGCCTCATTCTTGCCCTTGTCTTCCTCATGTAAGATTACCATGTCCACTAACCTCTCGTAAGTAGCCCCCATAGGTATATGGGTCATAACCAAGCTGTGAAGTGGCTCATTCAATCCTTTGACAAAACGGAGAGCCTTATTATGAGGAGTATTCACTAAGTCCAAGCCGAATCGGGCCAGCTGATTGAATTGATTGACGTACTCGTTGACCGTCATACTTCCTTGCTTAAGAGATAAGGACTTTTCCGGCTGTATACTTCGCTCAGCTTGTGAGAGGAATTTCATCCCAAACCTTATTCTAAAATCCATCCATGTTTCAACAGGTCTCTCAGCGTTAGTGACTTCCCACCAATAGGAAGCTTCATCTTTGAGCAACCATACAACCAGTTGTATCTTCTGCCTATCGTTCACCTTGAAGATAACGAACAAATCCTCAGTTTCTTTGAGCTAGTTCCTAGCTTCTACGAATGATTTAGTTCCCATGAAATCCTTTCCACCCATGGCACTAAAGTCCCTACAAATCTTCGAGAAAGCATTTACACGAGGAGGAGGAGGAGCTGCTGCAACTGGAGGAGCAGGAGGAGGAATATCTGTTGAGCCTGCGTCGTTGGCCCTAGCCTCTAAGTACCTCCTGAACCAGCCTGGTATCGGTACACTCTCTAGAAGGTTAAGATTCCCAGACAAGCTGAAACGAAAAAAGAAAAGATTCAAAACAAAGAATAGAATGATAGGGCATATGGCTTTGGGGGATTATGCCTTTAAAATAAAATAACACTTTTTCTTGTAAAATGCTTCTTTATATTTCCTTAGAAAAATAGTTTTCAAAAAATCTTATCTGATCTGGTAAACCTTTGCTCTGATACCAAGTGAAACACCCCACCTCCATTAAGGTCACTCACAAAGGGAATGCCTTAAGTTTGGTGGAGGGTTATAGGTACAAGACACATAAATTTTTCAAGACAGAAAAGTATAAGCAGCGGAATTCAAATCGTTTATTGAATACGTGGTTCAATACAAAAGCATTACATCAAATTGTCTCAAAATAACTTCCAAAACATTACACCATAATTTTTGTCTTGATTATTAAATAAAGAAGCATAAAACATAGATAAAACTGCATAAATCCCCAAGTGTCGTATCCAAAAGCCATGGCCAATGAAAGAGAGTCCCAATCATACATCTACTTTCTTGAAGCTTGCAAAGAGTCTGATTAAGCTGGAGTATTCCCTCCTTGTGGACCTGGGGGGGAATGGATGAAAAAAGATGAAAGAAAACGGGTCAGACAATAAGTCTGGTAAGTTAAGTGATTACTAGTATTTAAACAAGAAAAGGGATCATGATAGTGATAACAGAACATAGGACAATACCCTAATATAAGATAAGAGGAACATGTGATCGCACCCATTACTATAGTCTCTGCACCTACCTAACCATTGGTTCAACCAGCCCCACGTGTTTATAACAAAGGATCTTCTTATGATCGGCTCCTACTCGCATGCATTCATGTCCTGTGTCATTCGGCCCCGCTTGACTGTAGCTACCTGTGTTGGTCCCACCATGGGGTGTATCAGTCTCTCTGGTGGCAACCCGACACGATTCAAGATGCACAGTGTACACTACTGATGCCCAGTGCCTGATTTTTCCACTCCGGAGTACATGCACGCCAATACTCATTCGGAACCTACACTGTCCCACCAACCGCCGACGTTTTGACCGCTTATAATTCAACCTAATAATCATGCCCCACCCTGCCTAGTTTTAGGGACAATGATACATCTATGTGGGTTATTGCTGAAATAGGTCCCCGTTACTAGGGTTTTCTAATCAACATGTTTATTTGGTTAAGTGTCCAAGTTTACCTAACTCCACCCATTCGTTTAGTTAACATGTTGGATCGGTTAAGTGTTTCCCTAATTGACTTAACCCTACTAATCCTGACTTAGCTTTAATTTATTAAAGCACCAACCACTCACATTAGACATGTCTTGTTGTGGTCACTGGATGTGCCGGTCGGTTCCGGGCAGGTTTACACCACAACTCAGTCTAACCTCGGGTTCTTTTTTGGCTTGATGCACTAACCACCCACATTAGACAGGTCTTGTGGTGGTCACTGGATATGCCGGTCGGTTCCCGATAGATTTACACCACAACTCAGTCTAACCTCGGGTTAGGCATATTCGTCTTTTTTAAATTCACATTTTTCTATATATGTCAAATTTCTTTATATGGATTTAATTTAATTTTATTTAATCACACCATAATTATCCTTTGATTATGCTCAACATAAATGGTATGTCAAATATACCATTTAATAAACAAATCTATGCCATGAATTTTCATATTTCCCATCGCTACCCCCGTGGAACGTACGCATAAATCACATAAAATGTTGGGCTAGTAAGTGAGCCCTACCCATAAACAAGAAAAGGGGTAATAAACAAGAGACATGAAATAAACATAAAATAACATACATTTCAACTTGTCATGTGTAACTTGGCATAGAGGTATCATTAACTTTACTTAAATGGGTAAAGGTGAACTTGTGACTAAGTTGGGTCTAATGGTCATGTAAACTTGACAAATGTCTAGCATAGAAGTTTAACATATAATCATAGTTTCAACCCACAACTTAGCATATAATCTTATATATGTCAAAACATAAGAAAGCTATTATAATCATTTTTAATCACAATTTAGCATGATGTTAAAAACATAAGAGGACTATAATTCCACTTTTACAACATAATTAGATTCAACCTAACATGAATATACATGAGTGCTGATCTAACATATAAGCATGTGTTTTAGATCACAAACTTGCAAATAACCCCCGATTTATAGCATGACATGTTTTACCATTTACTTAGCAAAATAAATCCATTACCTAAATCATAATAGATTTTAATAACATACAATAGGTTCATCACCACAAGCATATAGACATGATTAATATACAACATGTTCATCGCCACAAGCATATAGACATGAAATATACAACATATTTATCGCCATAAGCATATAGGCATGATTAATTACAACAATACTTTAAGATAAACAAGAATCAAATATTATACATAAGCATCATTCCATATCCCAATTACAACATGTCATGATTCAATCAAAAGAATGTTTAAATCTACGTAATAACCAACTTACAAACAAAAAGGAATTCTTGCGTTCTGAAATCTGAATTCTGAAATTGGAGATGCGCACCTTTGATGAAGATCATTGAATTAGACTCGTTTTAATTTGATTTTAGATGTAAGCTTTTAACTCGTCTTTGAATTGAAAACGGTGACGGCTACTCCAAGTTCTCTACTTACGGCATTTCAGTTCTAGGAATATTTTTCTGTGTTTTCTTAGGTTGAGCATTGAGTTGTTTATATAGAATTTCAGTTTAATTATAGCCGTCAGATGAACCTAGGGTTAATCACAGCCACTCAGACCAGACTAGGACCATCTAGAAACCCTAGTGACTCAGCATCAAGTCATTAGTCGTTCAAAATTCAGATCTGGCCAGGGGCCAGGTCGACCCCCAGGTCGACCTCTAAGGGGGAGGTCGACACTAGGGTCAACCCCCTGGTCGACCTGCTTGGAGGGAATTTTCCCGCCCATCCCGCTTCTGACTTTTGTTTGAATTTGAATTCATTTTTCGAGCTGTTTGAATTTATTTGAGTTTTCTGGAAACTTTTGACAGCCGTAACTTCTTCATACGAAGTCCAATTTATGCAAACTCGGACTCTATCTCAACCAGAATTCCGAGACAAATACAATGGTGTAACCCGTTTCCCTTAATTCTCAAATTTTAAATTGAGTATTCTAGGATTCGTTGTTATAACGTTAATAGAAAGTACGGGGTGTTACAACACGAATATAAAATATTCGTATAACAGAATCAACATTCGATTAACGATTTATATATATATATATATATATATCTTTATCTATAATTTCAACCAATACATAACAATTCAACCAAACGGTTAACACACAACAATCAACAGATAATTATCAGTTCTAAGAATACGTTATAAGAATATAACTATTCAGAATTGGTGAGTTTTACTCACATTGGACGATCATCGTTAATAACGATAACCATCGCTTGATTTAGACGGACAATTTATTTTGCTATAAATTGTAAAGAGCTTCGATTCGCCACTCGTCAGTTCCATGTTGTAGTGTCCGTCCCTACGATCCCAATGGACTTGTTTTGTCAGATTCTGATTTCGTACGAGCTAGTTATCAAAATTATTGGTTAATACACATTTTATAGACAAAACATTTTTATTTAAAACCTTATTGGGCTCACCCTCATTGAATTCGTCCCAAACCCCTCGTCGTAATACACATGAACAGTGTATTATCCTTTTTCCCAAACGATCAAAACAGTCGCTCCCATTTCAACACTATGGCCAAACTTTCCATTTCCCCTTCGCTTCCTCACTTCTTCATGAAAATCAAATCATGCTCCACTCCTCTCTTGCTCTTCTCGTACTCATCCATTTCGACTTCTTCGCTCCAGTATTTCCAACCGAGTTCTCTTTCACAGGTTATTACTGCAACTTTCTTGGACCCTCTCTCCTTCTACACACATCCGAGTACAAAAAGAGTCCCCTCCATCATAAAATGCCGTGACCATCTCAATCCATGAACCCCCTCGCAAAAACTCCCAAAACCACCCATATACACACAAGACCATTGCTGTGCTTTTAACGTCTACTACTCCTCCTCTTACTTCACTAAAATACTACCAACGTCATGCAAATCTTCCCGAAAATCCTTGCACTTCCAGTTAAACCCTTCATTTCTTTCCATATCCAAAAATTTTGAACCCAGCTACTTACCATTTCCTGATCTCTGTGCCATTACTGCTCCTTCATTCCACCCACACTTGTTCTTCACTTAATGATATATGACTTGATGCAGTCTCCCTGTAGTATTCTGTATACAAACTCCTCCACTTCCCTTTCAGCCCCGAGCTCCTTCCTGCCACTCAAGCAGATACTTCTCGTACGTTAAAACAAGCCAACTCCAGAACATCAACGCCGTCATCGAAGTGTCCTCTCGCGCACCCAAACTTAGATCAAACCGAATGAAACTGGTACGGCGTTGAAGAGCACTCTTTTGTAATTTCAAATATATACAAACTGTGATTTAAAAGAATTTATTCCGATTTTTCTGGTTTGTGGAAAATTGATGGCGACTACGTTTTGTTTGAGCAGAAGTGGTTTAATTAGGTTTAGGATTTACGTTGTATTTATATACCGAGACAAGAAGACTTAAGGAGGAAATTCTCCTACGTGTGCAATAGGAAGCCACAAATAGGGGATGGACGGGGACCCTTCTATTATGAAATTCTGTACTCATCCGGACTGCTAACGACAAAAATAAAAATACCATTGTGATGAGTAAGGTATCACGATTTCAAAAATATAAAAATATCGGTAGATTAACTCATATTGCGAAACCCCAAAATCGCTGATTAAGGGTGTAAAATACTCCAAATAAAAAGTTGTTTATTTCATTATTTAAAAATTACAGTAAAATTCTAAAAATTAAATTATCACTACGTCTTAAAGGGCTTGTCTAAATTCGAGGCCAATATTTAATTATAATTAAATATATCGTTATAGTTGATAACGATTCCATAGCGACTATTCGAAAATTTGATTTGGACATAAATCAAAATCTACATGATGAAATCCCGATTTTTCTCTTCCACTAAAAAAATATACTTCACCAGCTCCTAACGATTCTTGTTTCATAGAAATCTAACTTAAAACGGCTTCTGCATATTCAATTGAAGTTCGAATCGCCAAATAACGAACTGCAGCGCCATTTTGAGCTCGATTATATTTATAATATAATTATACATTCAAACTGTCGTTATTTAAATATATTCATCGTTTTGATCAAATTCTAAACTGAATTAAATATTTTAAATTGCCCAGTTCGACCTTATATTGTCAATTCAACAAATTATGATTATTCCAGAATTAAATATATTATTTAATTATAATATTAATTAAATATTCCATATACTTTAATTAAACAACCTTATATTCTCTAGTTCACTATATAAATAATTAAATAAATTAATTATTATATAGCTGAAAATTGCGGGTCGTTACAATAAGGTTCTAAACAGAAATTATATCGGCTTACATTCAATATCAAATTCTGAAACCTACACATATCGTATAGGGAATAACGATATGTATATATCTTCTAAATTTCTCCATAATATCTGTATAGTCACATAATCCAATATCAAAATATCCCGAAGATGGTTTCTATTCAAATCCATTCCAATTCATACATTGGAAAAATCCTGGTTAAATTAAAACCATTTCCCTATCCAATTATTTATTTAAAAATGTTGGATTACCTTTCTAGTTAAATAACTAGTTCATTTTGATAAAAATATATTTTTATCTTTAAAAACAAGGAATTTTTCATCCAAATTCTTTCCAAATCATTTATTATGATTTTACACAAATTATTAATATTTTTAATAATTTTATTAAGGCCCGTACAGTCGGTTTCCAATAACGGCCACCGAACTACATCCATAGCGACCTTTTCCAAATTTGATTTGGAAATAGTTCCAAATCCAACAATTAGATTTTAAATTTCTTATATTCATTGGAAAGCTCTTTTCGATACAAACCTAACGGATCCGGTTTAAGGAGAATCTGATGGTCGATCTACCATAATATCAATTCGAAGTCAACGGTCGAAATTCGCGACTGGTCGCACCGCGGTGTGTTCTATTCAAGCCATTAATATATATAATATATGTTTCGTTCAAATCGTATTTTTTAAATTCGTTTAAAAAACGATTCCCACTTTTACTTCAATTTTAAATCAAAATTGAATACTCCTTATCATTAAAATATTTAAATGATAATATTTTGAAAATATCAGATTTTGAAATTGTTTCCATTTCGATATTCATTATAAAAATGAATAAAATCGATATACATATTGTTCGCGTTAAAATGGCGCAAATCTAATTAACACGACTTCACACATTTCAATATTTTTGTGTCCATCCAAAATCAGACATCAAATTCACAATTTAATCCTTTATGGAATATTATTTTAAAATATTCGTTATTTCAAGATATTCATTGTTTCTGAATTTGAATCAGACCCAACTAATTACCATACAATTTATTTATATGGATTTCATACAACACATGTACACAACAATAATGATAAACAATCAGCCATCATCCAAAGTGCATTACACAACTGCATAAGCATTAAATATAAATAATTAACGCTTACAACAATCTGTCAACCAATTGATTGACATACAACTAAACAATATGGATTAGTGTATGTCAAATATCATCCCAATACCCGTGTGGGGTTTCAACCAACAAATACTGAATATTATTTGTGTAGTTGGGCGATGTGTAAAATTTATCGTCCTAATCAATATCAGTTAAATGGGTGTACATAAACAAATCGTCCGATTTCTAAATGAATATTTATTTTAATTTCAAGAGAATTTTATGCCATTCATTTATACGTTAAAAATTATATTTTTAACAATAAAATATTTATTTCAACACTTGCCTATTTTATATAGTTCACATACACATTAAAAATCATAGTTCAAATTTTTAATGAATGAATATTTATTTCAAAAAAATTCGGCATTATAACGACGCAATATTAAACCCATAGTAATGTCTAGCATTAGCCCTCTCTTGATACTAGCTCGCGCCATACACAATATTCAATCCAATCAACAAAACCACAATCAATTCAATAACCACGATACAGTCAGTTTTCAACTATACAATCCAAACAAACAGTCATGATTTGTACAATAAATAGTGTCGGGGGCTACTAAGCCCCGTCTACATCCTTGTGTATATTTAACTGTAAAATAAATTGAGTGAGAAGGTGTTCTCACCTTTGGTTTCCACTCCGTTAGTCTTTAATTTAACGGTTTGGATTTGGATTTGTTCCAGTGCGTAGCGTTCTTTATCGCGATTCCAACGCAATCTGTTTCACGTAGTTTATATTAAAAACCATATTTTTACAAGGCTAAATATATTTTAAAAATCACATTTTTAAAACAACGCTATTTAAATAAAATCACATTTTTAATTCAACTCTATATATATATATATATATATATATATATATATATATATATCATGTCTTTATATTTTTAAAACCAAGCTATTTTTATTTTGAAAATCCATTTTTAATAGCGCTATTTATGTTTTAAAAATCCATGTTTTTATTTAAACTATTTCATAATTAAAATTACATTTTTAAAACAATGTTTTGTATATAAAAATCACCTTTTTTTTATTACAATGGTATTTACATAAAAATTACATTTTTATAATGCTGTCTATATAATAAAAATCACATTTTTATAACGCTATCTATATAATAAAAATCAAATTTTTGTACCGCTATATATATATAATAAAAATCGCATTTTTATATCGCGTTATTTCTTTTAAAAATCACCCTATTTATTTATTTATTTTTAAAAACAATGCTATTTATAAATTAAAAATCATATTTTTAAAACAAAGTTATTCATTTTTGAATCTCGAATAAGATGTGGTGTAATTAATGCTATAATTAATTAACTAAAATCCTAATTAGCTTTTACCTTAATTACTGCATTCATCGTTCAGCAACAGAAAATCGTTTATCTCCTTTGACCTAGCCGCGCCGCCTCTGGAGTTGGTCGGACCCAGATCAGGTGTCGCCCCATCCTCCGTCGCTGTGAGCTCCGCCAGTGCGCCCAGGCTCAGCCAATTTGAATGCCTCCATGTCGCGGAAACTGATGGCGAACGGCGTCAGTTTTGGGCCTGAAATCGGCCTCCACGGCGAACCAACGATCATTACCACCGGTCAGAAATGAGAGCTCGTAATCCTGAAGACCCTCTAGTTGGTGGTTTCTTGGATTAATGAATGGATTAATCGGATTTGGAGAATGAAGCAGGCAAGATTTCGGTTGTCGGTTTTCTGAGATGGAGGCACGACTTTTTACTTTTTTTCCAGCGAATGAAAATTAGGGTTTAAGATTTACATATATATTTTTTTAATTAATATTTTAACTCAAAAATATCTTATTCGAACTTAAGAACTCCAAATCTAACCCAACGACTGTCGTTCCTAGATAATTACCCCCATTACGAACATAATGGGATATGTCCTGTAAGCCAATTCAACTCTTTCGATTAGTTTTTCTCCAAATTAAAATATAAACCAATATATATTGAATTTAAACGTACATTTTGTTTTACCGGGGCCACATACTGATTCCAAAAATTACAGAAAAATTATTTCTAGCTTTGTTTTGATAGTACGGTCCTAACAAAACTAATTTCGTCGAATTTGGAGACTATTTGAAAAATGGCCATTTTCCAGTTGATTGAATTCAAACTGAAATTACCAAACGCGTTTAAATTCACCATGATCACATTTCAATTCCAAAAATCATGAAAATTGGAATCTAGCAATAATTCGACATTCCGAATCTAAAAAAAAGTGGTTTTGTCGAAAACAAAGGTCCTTTGCAAAATGGCTATTTATAAGGGCTATATTTTATTTAAAAATATATATAAATTCTACAGCGACTATTCTAAATTTTAAACTGGACATATCTTTCAATATATATTATGAATTCTGAATTTTTCACATTCGTTAGAAAGATATAGCTAAACAGATTCTAACGTTTCTCGTTTCGTCCAATTATGACTCATATTGAATTCTATATATTCAAATTAAATTAGAAATCGAATTTTCAAACTACCACACCATTTTAGGCTCGTATTATAAATAAAATAAATTTATTCGTTCTAACTATGATTAAAATAAATTTATAGTCGTGATTATTTAAAATAAATCATTTTAAATATTCAAAATCCATTAAAATAACTAAAATACAAATTTTAAATTAGTTCCGAAAACTCGGGTTGTTACAATATGCAGCCTTTTCATGAGAGAATTATTCTTAAAACAAGAAATCATTGTTTTCCAAAATATACCCCATTTTACTTTAAAACTCAATATGTATACTTTACATATTTAAAACTAAGATTAAAACTTGAAAACACCATAAACCCTTTTCCCAAAACTTTTACAATTTCAAGTTCTTAAAAGTTAACAATGGGGTTGGACTCAAAGCGGGTTTCCAATTTACTTGGCTTTCCTAGACACTCCCACAAATCAATTCTCTCAATTATATATATTCCTAACCCTTTTTTCACTTTTCAACCTTTTCCAAATTGCAAGGTTTTACCGCCAAACCCACTAATCCACAATACCAACATATGGTATTTATTTTTCTTCCATACAAAGTATATTGTACACTTCCCAACCAAACTTCCTAAGGGTCTCAAATTTCCATATTCTTTCCTTAAGTGTACAAGACAACCATCCCATTTCTTACCATACGATACTCTTTCTATTTAGTGGGTTCCTCTATAGATCTAGGTATACATATATATAATATATTTATATTTTTTACAAATACAAATACGTTCACTCACTATTTATACAAGAATCCTAAACCTTAGTTCCGATACCAGATGTAATAACCCGAATTCCGACAGACCGAATTTTTTTCAAAATTCCAATCCATCGAAACTCAAGTTGGTTTGCTCTGGTATACTGCAGAAAAAACAGAGACATAAAATATGTTAGAGCACAGAAAAAATCTCACAGCGGAATGGATAAAATATAATATACTCAAAGTATAGCCTTACCTTATTAATAATACTGCCTAACTAGTATCCAAAGCTATCATTTCTCCGCCACAAATCTAACGTGCGTGTAACAACCCGGAAAATCTGAACCAATTTAAAATTTCTGTTTTGGCAATTTTAATGAATTTTGAATATTTAAAATGAATTATTTTAAATAATAACGACGAGGAATTTATTTTGAAGGGAATCAGAACATATATATTTATTTGAATCGACGTTAGAATATAAATATTTATTTGTAATTATAAAAGGAATCAAAAATGGGGCAGTAGTATGAAAATTCGATTTCAAATTTCAAATGAATGTACATGATCTAAAATAAACCGGATTTTAGCGAAACCAAAAATATTAGAATCTATTTGAAAATATCTTTCCAACGAATCCGAAAATTCAAAATTTCATAACGGGAATAAAAAGTTATTCCCAGTTGAAAATTCAGAATAGTCGCTATGGAATTATAGCCCTTTAAAATGGAAATTTTGCAAACGACCTCCATTTTCGACGAAACCGCTTTTGTTGGAGCCGAGGTGTCAAGTTATTACTAGATTCCAAAATTCATAATTTTCTGAAGCAATATGTGAGCATGGCAAAAGAAAACGTGTTTTGTCAGTTTCAGTCAATTTGGATCGACCAGAAAATGGCCATTTTTCAAACGGTTTTCAAATTTGACGAAATTAGTTTGGTTAGGACCATATCGTCAATACGAAGCTAGAAAAAAAAATCTGGAATTTTCAGAGTCAGTATGTGGCCCCAGTAATTTAAAATGTAGGTATAAATTAAATATGCATTGATTTATATTTCAATTTTGACAAAAACTAATCGTAACAGCCGAGATGGCTTACGAAATGTATCCCATTGTGTTCGGAATGGGGGTAATTAGCAAGAGACGACAACCGTTTGGTCTTATTTAGAGTTCAAAAGAAAGGTCAACATTTTTGAAAAAAAATAAATAAATAAAATATATAAAAACACTTGGCCCCTTCTTTCTTCGTAAACCCGTTACTCTTCAGACCCAACCCCCCTCCCCTCCCACCCCCGTTATTCCCTAAACTAGTGCCGCCGTCGGCCAAATCCACCCCCGCCCAACCCCCTGGCGCCGCCGCGCCATAGCCCCAGCCATCTCCACCTCCGACGCCCCCTTGCCCCTCTGACGCCTCTACCTCCCTCCTCCCCCTAATTTGAGCACACAACCCCGTAAACCCACGCCCCGACCACCGTGGCCGTCTCCGACCACCACCGCCAGGCCGCACTAACCCCGACCACCCACGACACCCCCTACGCCCCCTCCGATTGTGACTCTGACCAGTGGGCCCCTTTACAGTAAAGAACCAATTTCTATGACTATCTTCTTCGCATTGACCACCCGGGATCCACCGTGCAGTAGTAGCGCCACCCCCACTCCGCCTCCACGTCTGAACGCAGTGGGCCTCCTCCATACGTGAAGGTGATCCTTTAATTAAATTTTTTTATATATGTATTTGTGTGTATAAAAATTAGATTTTTATATAGGATTCATGTGTAGAAAGACATGATTTTGAAATATGTAAAGACATGAATTTATAAACAAAAAAAGTTTGATTTTTATATTAGAAAAGATCATATTATATTTTGAAATATAAAAAGATTTGATTTTTGTACTTTAAAAAGATTCGATATTTTATACATATGGATTTGAAATAAAAATATAATTTTTATAATGTAGTAGCGAAATAAAGAATTAGATCTGTATATATGTAGAAATATAATAAAAAAAATACGATTTTTATTACGTGAATAGTGATATAAAAATACGATTTTTATATATGGAATGGCAAGTTAAAAATATGATTTTTGTCAATATGAAGTAGCGTTAAAAATTGGATTTTTATTGTATGAAGAGCACTATTAAAATATGATCTTTTATATGCATGTAACAATATAAAGATTCGATTTTTAGAAATATAAAGAAGCGATTTTTATATATAGAAATTGAATTGTAAAAATATGATTTTTAGTTAGAAAAAAATGTATAAACATCATATTAAAAATGTGATTTTTAATATGAGCTACGTAGAACTGACTACATTAGAAATCTGGGCGAATCCAGACAATTCAGAAATTCAGAAATAAAACTGGAGGAGTGGATCCCATAGGTGAGAACTTCTCACTTTGATTTTATTTTCTAGTTAAAATATATACTAGGATGCAGACGGTGCTTAGCAGCACCCGACACCCGTCGTCCACAGACCATGGATGACTTGTTTGTTTGATTGATGCGTTGTGAAAATTGATTGTGAGATGTGGAATGAATAAATATTTTATAGTTAAAAATATAATTTTTAATGTGTATATGAATAAAATAAATATTCATTTACAAATCAGATGATTTGTTTATGTACACTGATTTGACTGATATGGATTGGGACAATAAATTTTACACATCGCCCAACTGCACAAATAAAATTCATTACTTGTTGATTGAAACCCCACACGGGTGTTGGGATGATATTGGACATACACTAGTCCCAATATTTAGTTGTATGTCAATCGATTGGTTGACAGACTGTTATAAGCGTTAAATATTTATATTTGATGCTTATGCAGTGTAGAATGCACTTTGGATGATGGTTGACTGTTTTGATTGTTGTTGTTTACATATGGTGTATGAAATCCATATAATCACATTATATGGTAATTGACTGTATCTGAATGAATATTTTGAAATAACGATTATTTTAAAATAACGAATATTTTCAAACAATATTCAGAAAAGAATCAAAATATGATTTTAATGTCTGATTTTGGATGGACAAGAATATATTTAAAAATATAAAGCCGTATTGATTAGATTAACGCCATTTTAACGTGAACGATATTTATATCAATTTTATTCATTTTTATAATGAATGTCGAAAACGAATTGATTTCAAAATCTAATGTTTTGAAAATACTATCATTTATATATCGATGATACGGAATGTTCAATTTTGATTAGAAATTGAATATGAAGTCGAAATCGTTTTGAAACGAATTGAAACCGATTTATAAAATACGTTTTAGATGGAAATCGACTAAATCTATATAATATATATATTATATATATAATGGCCTGAATAGAATGTCCCGCGCTACGGCAGTTCGTGAATTTCGACCATTGACTTCGAACAGACATTACAGGAGATCCGCTGTCGGATTCTCCTAAAACTGGAACCATTGGGTTCGTATCAAAAAGAGCTTTCTCATGAATATTAGAGATTTGAAATCTAACGGTTGGATTTGGAATTATGTCCAAATCAAATTTGGGAAAAGGTCGTTGTAAGTGCAGTTCGATGGCCGTTTATAGAAATCGACTGTACGGGCCTTGATAAAATTATTAAAAATATTAATAATTTGTGTAAAACCATAAGAAATGATTTGGAAAGAATTAGGATGAAAAATTCCATATTTGAAAAGATAAAAATAGTTTTTTATCAAAATGAACTAGTTTTGAACTAGAATTATATTCCAATATTTTTAAATAAATGAATTGGATTTGAAATGGTTTTAAAAATAACCGGAATTTCCTATATATGAATTGTAATGGATTTGAATCGAAATTATCTTTGGAATATTTTGATATTGGATTCTGTGGTTATACGGATATTGTGCAGGAATTTGGAAGATGTATATATCGTTATTCCAATACAATATTTGTTGGTTTCAGAATTTGATATTGAATAAAAGCCGATATATTTTCTATTCAGAGCCTCGTATTTAATATCAAATTGGATTTTGGGTTCGTCATGAATGGTATCTTTAATAATACTGTTCTTGAACCAAATGGAGTTAAGAAAATTAGAAACTGACTGGAGATTAGTTAAGTTGAATGGTTTCCTGGGTATTGATCTGATGTTGGTTTCGGCCTTCAGGGTTAACACTTGGGGAATTGTTCTCTTACTAATTTATGGTTAGAGACTGATAGAATTTGAATAGGGTTTATCGTGAACTGTGTTTTTTACGACATTCGTTTTTAACCCAATTTACAGTGAAAAGTGATTTGGAAGTTATAAATCTTTTGTTAAGATTTAAAGGAGATTTTCCAAACTAATGTTTTCCAATTTAATATATTAAATTGGAATTGAATGGAATTCGATTAATAATAATCGAAGTGAACTTCTGTGGAGGAAAACTGTTAACACATATGGAATTTAAGAGGCGTTGCCGTTATTCCATTTATATTATTGGTCGGATATGGAAATTGATATCGATTATATATTGATTTGTTTTGCCGTGAAGATTCCATAATTAATGGAATGTGATTTGTGTTGTCGTGAATGGTATCTTTAATAATACTATTCTTAGACCCAATGAAGTTAAGAAAATCAGAAAGTAACTGGAGATTAGTTAAGTTGAATGGTTTCCTGGGTATTGATCTAATGTTGGTTTCGGCCTTCGGCGTTAATACTTAGGGAATTGTTCACTAGCTAATTTACGGTTAAAGGGCGATGGAATGGAATGTGATTTTGGGTTTATTGTGAATGTGTTTTAAATGACATTGGTTCTTTAACCCAGTTAAAGACAAGATATGGTTTCCCAAGTTAAACAATTGTTAATATTGATTTTTAGGAAGGTTAAAACCAAGTGGAGTTTTAATGCATCTTTAATTATATTGAATTGATATCCAAAGGAAGATTAAAGAATAAATTTAAAGAATTTATCTTTGATAAAATTAATGGGAACCTTTCCCAAAGTATATGAATATTTGGATAAAGAAGTATTCTGGATTGGAATGAGGCGCATGTTGTGTTTTTGTTGCAGTTGTTTATTATATACGCGAGTTATTCAGAAAGACTAGGTTTATCCCATTCTGAATAACTGATTCGACGATGTGTCGAGGATGAAGACGGTGGTTGAAGACCGGTGGTCTTCACATCATTTGGACGATTACTAATGTCTTGATTGGGCTGTACACCCAAGGCGAGGTAATAAGTGGTGATCGTCCAGACGTACTTGGAGATCGACGGATATGCGAGGGCCTCTCCCCTGTATTGGACATATGGGGGAGGAATAAGATGCCTCCGGTTTCGTTCAGACCCAGAACGAACTTGTAAATGGATGTGTGTATGACATCGGATTTCATTCTTTGTGATTGATAGGCATCAGTTGCATAGCATGAGTTGCCTGTGTGGCATGTTGAGATGCAAATGATCAAGGCTTTTGTTGAAAACAGGATCTTGTGGTTGATGATCAAAGCACGGCCTTTGTGGCGTAGCTTTGTGTAGTGTTAATTCGCGAGCCTCACACCCCGGTGTGAACCAGAAATGGGAGAGGAACTCAGGGAGGACATGCGTTTCTTTCTAACTAGGAGTGGTGTCAGCGTTTTGCACGCCTTGGAATTTTACTTATGTGGATGATGGCTAGGAGGCACCTCAGTTATATCGGTTGATCCAGGGCCGATGGAGTCATTTGGCTCATTTACGCCCCATAGGGTAGGGAAACGCCGTGTTCAGGCATTATAATCCACATCGAGTGGACCGGTCGTGACGATGCAAGGTGCAGTTGCGGCTGTTCCTAAAGGGCGGGCTAGAGCGTCTCAAATTCGGTAAGGACGATCCCTTGCCTTGGTTCACAGATGGAAATCCAACTTCCAATACGACATTTTGCGGTTTTGATTGTAAACCTATATATGGCGACATAGTGGTATGGGGCACTTATGTCGTCTATGATTGATACTTATGATTGAAATTGTTTTGACACTATACACTTATAGTAATAATAAAACATGAAATTTTACATACCAAGCATTCTTGGCTATTATAAGGTAAAAACTCAATCCTCCTTCTTGCGTTGCATTGTGTGATGGGACCTGAGTCTTATAATAGCTTCATTGTTCTTTATTTAGCATGGCGTTATTGTTTTATGCCCTGGTATTCTTGGGTGGAAACTCGTTCCGTGTTATAAGGCGTGGTCCCTGGATTTACCTAACTTTAAAATAAAGATTAATAACTGTTTTAGTTCTCACACCAGTCACATGACTGACCTGGAGTTTATTGTTTTAACCTAAACTTTGGGTACCCCTATTTTCCACACGGGCAGCTAGTGGTTTTGGTTTTGTAGATTTATATTCATAGGATCCTGGTCGACAGCTGGAATAATATTCGGAAAGCTCTGTATCCGTATATTCTTTTCAGTTTTCTTTTGTATTATTTTTCCGCTGCATTGTAATTTGTAAACTTATGATATTTAGTAAATGTGTATTATTTATTCATACTATGTATATTCTTGTATTCTGATGAAGTTGTTGTAATAAGTAATGAAATGTTCTTCTGTTTGTGTTCTGATTCGTCTTGTCCTCAAGGCAATCCGTTCTTCCTCTTCTCCTCGGAGACCGGGCATGTTACGGGTCCTTACATTGCGAGTATGTTATGAGGATGGGGTCAAAACACAAGTTCTAGTCACTGGATTTAAATTATACGCTTTGGATAACACTACATATACCATTCAATCATATTTTCTCATTTATTAGGTTATTAGGTTAACAACACTCAAGGCTTACACACATGTCGCGCCCATTTACTTCCCAATGGATTAACCTAATACAATATATATGTAGCGACCCCCAATATTAAGGTACACCCTATGGTACCCCACTCGCATGGTCTCCACCGTAACACCATCGAAAAATACACAGTCCCTCATCCTACACCGTAGTGACGTAAGGATAACAATATTACGTTCCGCATATATCTGTCATTACTATGCTATGCAAACGTACGGATTGCCACCTTTGTTTGAATCAGGATTCATATCGGAATAATGCCCTCAAGTTGATGATACACCACCCAGAGCCGTCATACATGTATCTAGACTGTCCACCATACGTATCTTCAATCGTAGCTCGATGCCTCAATCGCAAGTCTTCTAATGTGCACCAACTTCCATAGCTGTAACACCCCGTATTTTTTGGGAAATACGTTAAGTAACAAATCAGAGGATAATTAAATGGTAACAAAATAACTAAGGGAAACGGGTTATGCCATTGCGTTTGTCTCGAAATTCTTATTGAAATAGAGTCCAAGTTTGCATAAATCGGACTCCGTATGAAGAAGATATGGCCTTCGGAAGTTTCAATAAAAACCAGTCCGAAATTCAAAAATTCAAATTTCAAAATTCAAAACAGACACCCGGGCTGGGCGGGAAAATTCCCTCCCAGGACCTAGGTCAACACTAGGGTCAACCTGGGTAAACAGGTCGACACTAGGGTCGACCTTAGGGTCAACTCCCCCCCCCCTTTTTCCAGATCTTGAGACAGATCCATTTTTCTGCACCTGGACGCCTTTCTGACCGGATTCGTGAGCTCTAACCTATTTAAACACCCCCAAACCTAGCTTTCTCTCCACACAATTTCATTCTACCTATACTCTACCTCTATTCTGATTAAAAATAAGAATGGCATCGCTACTCTGCTGAAGTCTAAGCTAGAACTAGTGCATCTTCTTTTAATCTGAATAGAGTTAAAAGAACGACTAATCTACATCAATGGAAAGCTATTCAGCTTCAGAAAACAGATTTCAAAAAAACAAGACTTGCCTATATTTTGTAAGTACAGTTATATTTCCGGTTTAAACATTAATTGGAAGTCATGGCTTGTAAGAAACTGATATTAGAACGGTGCCTATTAGTTTATCTATGTGTATTCATGATTATTCATGCGATTTTCCTATGTTATATTCTTGTGATGAAACTATTGCCTATGACTATGACTATGAGACCTTTGCCTAAGACTATGACCATGAAACTGTTGCCTATGAAATTATTGCTTATGACTATGATTCGTGGCTATGAGACTGCTGCCCACGACTATGATTCATAACTATGAGAATATTGCCTATGACATTGATTAAGAAATTATTATGATTAGTCGCCCATGACTATTGTGGTTAATTGCCTATAACTATTGTAGTTAGTTACTTATACCTATTCCCATTGTTACAATTAACCAATCATGTTGTACCTTGAACTGGCATTATGTTGGACCAAATCACCTATGCCTATTCCCTTGGTTATGTTGGATCTCATATTTAGTGTGTAACTTGGCCAGTTTATTCCTATTCACTAATATGTACATCGAACCTGTTGGAGCCATTATTTTTGCATGCCTATTCTTTTATATCAATTCCTGTGCTTATCCCCTATTCCTTTTATTAGTGACATTTCATGAGTACTTAGAAAACTTGTGAAATCATGTTATACGTACGATTATGATGCGGGGATTGGGCGTAGCTTAATTAAGTTAATTTGGCATAATAAATATGTTGGCATACTCTAAATTTGCTATAATAGTGAATGATTTACATGCATATTAGACTTGGGCATAAATTGGTAAATTTTAATTGGCCGCAAAGTATGTAATTGGCATGTAAACCAAGTTTTGGACACAAACGGTGAACTAGAATATTGAATCTAGTTTTGACATGAACTATAAATTGGAATATTAATCTAGATTGGGCATGAACTGAAAAAAGGGGAATATTAAATCTAAATTGGTATAAACTGCAAGTTGGGCTAATTGATATGTAAATCAAGATTTGGGCATAGAATATAAGTATGTTAATTGGCATGACAAATGAATATGATCTAGGCTAAATTGATTTACGGAAAATTTACAAAAATAGTAAATATGTAAATTAGAGAAGAGGAAAATGCCTAGCCCGAGGTTAGATTGAGTTGTGGTGTAAAACTTCCCGGAACCGCCTGGCACATCCAGTAACCACAACAATGCCTGTCTAATGTGAGAGGTTAGTGCATCAAGCCCAGAAAGACCCAAGGTTAGACTGAGTTATGCTGTAAAACTGCCCGGAACCGACCGCCATATCCAGTAACCACAACAATACCTGTCTAACGTGAGTGGTTGGTGCTTTAATTAATTAATTAATTAATTAAAGCTCATGAACAATCAAGCTAGAAATGGTGAGGTTAAGTAATTAAGGAAACACTTAACCAACTTAACATGTTAACCAGACAAGAAGGGTGGGGTTAAGTAATTGAGAAAACACTTAGCCAATTCAACATGTTAACTAGACAAGATTGATAGGGGTTAAGTTAATTTGGACACTTAACCAACTTAACATGTTAACAAGGCAAGATTTGTGGGGGTTAAGTAACTCAGGAAACATTTAACCATTATATATAACATGTAAACTAGACAAGTGGGTAAGGTTAAGTAAATATTTAACCGTTATAACATGCTAACAAGATTATATGGTGGTGTTAAGTAAACTTAGAACACTTAGCCGTTATAGCATGATAAATAACTAGGGTTAAGTTAATGAGAGACACTTAATCAGTATAACCTGACAAATGAGTAAGGTTAAGGAACACTTAACCAATTTGACATGAAGTAGGGGTGGGTTAAGTCAACATGAACCGCTAGATAACACTTAACTAATTTGACATGATATATGGGTAGGTTAAGTCAACGTAAACTGCTGGATAACACTTAACCAATCCAATATGACGAGGAAGAGAACTAAGTAGTAAACCTTAGTTAAGAGGACTAAGTTGTAAACCTTAGTTAAGAAAACAAACGATTCAGGAAACTAAGTAGTACACCTTAGTTAAGAGAACTAAGTAGTAAACCTTAGTCAAGAAAACCAAGTAGAATATGAGGGGGAGAGAATGTCCATCTGATCATGAAGAAGGCTCCAATGAACCGGGTTACGAAGCACGCGGCTTCGAGGGGACATGAGGGTACTCTTGGTATTCCTCTGTGAGGCTGCAGATGATCCTCCTGGGCTCAAAGAGGTTAAGATCTGCGTTAGAAGAGCCAAGGGTATGCCTTGGTTGCAATAATAAGGCAACCTAAAGACTAGGATGGACCAGGGTGATTCGGCGAGACTAGTTTTTGCCCTGTGATCAGTCGAGATACGTGAAGCGGAAAGGCGGAGAACTCCAACAGACCATATACTTGCTATCTAGTTATGGGTGAGGTTGGCCCATAGGTTTGTGGGGCATAGAGGGGCCTGCGTACAGTTCTCATTCTTGATTTTCTTGGGTGTCTTTCATTTTTTCGTTGAGGGATGGGTCTAGTGGGACCATAGCCACTGTAAAAGCAGACCTTAGCATCTGCAATTGGCAGATATCTGAAAGCTCCAGACCGAGTTCCATGTTTCTTGATTAACCCTACCACGAGACTCGGGTCGCACATATAGAGGACATGTGCATCTAGACATCGATAACGATTCACGACACATACGTGGGGAAAGTCTAGGAACATATTCCGCTCTGTGTAGTGTGTCATAGACTAGGGGCATCGTTCGATAGGTAGCATAATCCCTAGTTGGACCTAGGTCGCGTAAACCCTGAATCCGAGAAGCGTACAATAGGTAGCATAAACCCCAGTGGCCCTGGTTAGCGTAAACCCTGGTTGAAACTAGGAAGCATTCGATAAGTAAACCCTAGTTGTATCAAGGTAACACTCGATGGATAAGGGACTGCATACACAATAAAAAAGGGGATCATCTTTTCATGAACACATGATGATAGATGAAACAGTCCTTAGTGGGTGCAGAGAAATAGAAGTGGATGCGATAGCCAATTCCGGTAATCTTACCTTGTCTTGTTTTAGGATTATCTTATCACTATGGTATGGTTCTAAGTTCAGTTTGTTCATGTCATAGTCGTTTTCTTGTTTTCATGCTGAAGTATAACTGGACTTACCAGACTTATGTCTGACCTAGTTTGTTTTTGCCTCTTTTCTTTCGTTCCCCCCCAAGGTAGCCAGGGAGGGAATAGCTCAGCTCGTTTTGGACCGTTACTCTTCCCGATATTGAAGATTCTTTGATGCATTGCTTTGAACTCCATTTTCTACTGCTATGGCTGGCTCATGCTTTATTGGGGAATATCATTGTCAGTTTATGCTTCTTTATTTTAAACCAGACAGATGCTTTGTTGTAATAAGTATTGGTGTTGTAAAATAATCTTTGTACAAGCTGTGTTTTAATCAATAAAGGTTATTTATTTTTCGCTGCTTTATTTGTGTGTCTTGTAATTTTTCTGCAACTTGTACCAAAAATGCTCCACCAAAGTTAAGGCATTCCCTTTGCGAGTGACCTTAACGGAGGTGGGGTGTTACACTTGGTATCAGAGCGAGGTTACCAGATCAGATAAAAAGATTTGAAAAATTATTTTCAAATGGTTTTAAAAGAAGCATTTTCAAAAGAAAAGTTTTATTTTTAAGGCATATTCCCCAAAGCCATATGCACTATCTTTTGATCCTCTGTTTGAATGCTTGTTTCCTTCTTTCCTGTGTCTCTGGGGCTCCTGGCTTTCTGGGAGGTAACCTCATCGTGACATGGTTCCGTAGGCTTGATGAGACTACGACACTTGTCAAAGGGCAAATAAGCGCCTAACTTCCATCTATAGCCGTAATTTTCTTTCGAGCTTTGTAGGATTCTCCGTGCGATGGAGGTAGCTTTCGAGAGACATGTCAACAAGTTAGACAAGGATGAAGAACCCATGGATATGGACTTGGTTCACAAAGGAGGGGAGGAAAGAATAATAAAACCTAAAACAAGAGGAAGTACCTTTATTTTGGTATAACGGGTCGCATAATTACGGGCAAGGGCAAGAACAAAGGACAGAATTTTCTGGAATACAAGTGCATACTCTCACCACCTGCATACCTAAGAGAGATCTAGTAAATTTTCTGTTGAAAAAAACTAGTTTTTCTTTTTGATCATCCTGTTCGTACACTATTTGATTCTGGCACGTCGTACTCATTTGTATCTGCTGCTTTAGTTGAGTCTCTGCACCCTAGATATTGTATAGTAGAGGATCCCATTATAGTCTCAAATCCAATTGCTGGTTCGGCTCATTTATCTTTGACTTGTGAGGATTTGAGAATAGCAATATTAATGCTTATGTTTTTGGTTTTATGGGCTATGGATTGATTCTAGGCATGGATTGGTTAGCTAGTTAATGTGAAACGAGGGTGGTTAGACTTTCGACTTGCCTCAGGAATACCCTCTAGATTTCGTGCGATCCTAAGGGATCAGTTTCTCTTAGCTACCTA
Source organism: Allium sativum (assembly GCA_030737875.1). Lineage (NCBI taxonomy): Eukaryota > Viridiplantae > Streptophyta > Magnoliopsida > Asparagales > Amaryllidaceae > Allium > Allium sativum. The sequence continues at coordinate 222,888,232 of CM060909.1, read as the reverse complement.
GAATCACTTTATCTATCTATCAACGATTTTCGATCCGTTGGAGTAGTCCATGAGTACACAAGATGTTTTGATTAGGATAGGGGTTTTCATCCTAAAACTCGAGACAGACTTCCGTATATATCTAGATGACACTGCAAAGCCAGTTATGCGATCAACGATAATTTTGGAGCAAGATTGGCGAGGATAGCCAGAGTCGGTAAAGTGCTCAATTGTTTGGTTGTTTTGCTGGTATCGTCTCCCATAGATCGTCCAAATTCGGAGGAGTTATCCCTTGGGTGCTTGTCTGATATTGGTTTAGGCCTTTGGGGCTTGTACTTGAGGGATGTCGAGTTCGAGTAGGATGGTTTGCGTGAGAAATAAATGGTTGGGGCTGGCACCCTAAGTAAGACTGACCTTAAGAGAGGTAAAAAGCACATAGCAACCATTAGCTTTAAACCCTCAAATTTGTAACATGATGGATAAGCTAAGTAGAGGAGAGACATCTAATCATCTTAGGATATACACTTGGTATCATGGTTAACATTTGTTTATCTTGGAAGGGTAGTTCGATTACATTGGATGCCTTCTAGCACAGTAAGTGACCAAGGTCCTATCTTTACTAGTGAGTTATGGAAATGGAGGTCAAGAAGCTTCGCAACCATGAAGTTAAGGTACAATGGAGAGAAGCTCACGAAGATGCAACTTAAAAGACTAAAGACTAGATACGCGCATCATACCCTTTTTGAGGGTATATTCTTGATCTCTCTTTTTCTGTAGAGTTTATTTACCCGACTAGTCTCTATCTTTTAAGTTTACCCTCTCAGTCTTATCCTTAATTCTTAAGTAGAAGCCAATGGATGTAAACAAGTGTTTGGAACATGTTTTGTTTGATGGTTGCAAGTAGTTACTAGTGTTTGCTCGTGAGTGCATATACACACCATTAGGCACTAGATTGGCCCAGCCACTTCCTTATTACATATACATATACGTATTTGTGAAACTTGATGTGTTATCAAATGGACGATGCATTTGTATGAATGATTGTGTACTCACGTAGAAGTTATAAAATACGATTAGGAGTAGTTACATACATGATGGACTCATGGCACTGACATGGTTTGCATTAAGGAGGTCAACTGAATCAGTGGACCGCCTGATTTTGCATTAGATAAGGACATATACATACACTATGCATATGATCATGAAAAGCATTAGAAACCTTCTAAGGAAAATGGATGTCTGTGATTGGATGGTTGAGTAGATAGATGTTGGATGGTAGGATAAACATTCTTCCTAACTCAGAGATTTTGGGGACGAAATCCTTTAAAGGAGGGGAGAATGTAACACCCCGTATTTTTCGGGAAATACGTTAAGTAACAAATCAGAGAATAATTAAATTGTAACAAAATAATTAAGGGAAACGGGTTACGCCATTGCGTTCATCTCAAAATTCTTCTTGGAATAGAGTCCAAGTTTGCGTAAATCGGACATCGTATGATGAAGATATGGCCTTCAGAAATTTCAATAAAAACCAGTCTGAAATTCAAAAATTCAGATTTCGAAATTCAAAACAAACACCCAGGTGGGCGTGAAAATTCCCGCCCAGGATCCAGGTCGACACTAGGGTCGACCTGGGTAAACAGGTCGACACTAGGGTCGACCTTAGGATTGACCTCCCCCCTTTACCAGATCTGGAGACAGATCCATTTTTCTGCACTGGACGCCTTTCTGGCCGGATTCGTGAGCTCTAACCTATTTAAACACCCCCAAACCTAGCTTTCTCTCCACACAATTTCATTCTGCCTATACTCTGGCTCTATTCTAATTAAAAATAAGAATGGTGTCGCTACTCTGCTGAAGTCTAAGCTAGAACTAGTGCATCTTCTTCTAATCTGAATAGAATTAAAAGAACGACTAATCTATATCAAAGGAAAGCTATTCAGCTTCAGAAAACAGATTTCAGAAAACAAGACTTGCCTATATTTTGTAAGTACAGTTATATTTTTTTGATTTAAACATTAATTGGAAATCATGGCTTGTAAGAAACTGATATTAGAACGGTGCCTATTAGTTTATCTATGTGGATTCATGGTTGTTCATGCGATTTTCCTATGTTATATTCTTGTGATGAAACTATTGTCTATGACTATGACTATGACTATGACTATGAGACCTTTGCCTATGAAATTTTTGCCTATGACTATGATTCGTGACTATGAGACTGCTGCCCACGACTATGATTCATAACTATGAGACTATTGCCTATGACACGGATTAAGAAATTACTGTGATTAGTCGCCCATGACTATTGTGGTTAATTGCCTATAACTATCGTGGTTAGTTTCTTATACCTATTCCCATTGTTACAATTAACCAATCATGTTGTACCTTGAACTGGCATTATGTTGGACCAAATCACCTATGCCTATTCCCTTGATTATGTTGGATCTCATATTTAGTGTGTAATTTGGCCAGTTTATTCCTATTCAATATTATGTACATCGAACGTATTGGAGCCATTATTTTTGCATGCCTATTCTTTTATATCAATTCTTGTGCTTATCCCCTATTCCTTTTGTTAGTGCCATTTCATGAGTACTTAGAAAACTTGTGAAATCATGTTATACGTATGATTATGATGCGGGGATTGGGCGTAGCCTAATTAAGTTAATTTGGCATAATAAATATGTTGGGATAATCTAAATTGGCTATAATAGTGAATGATTTACATGCATATTAGACTTAGGCATAAATTGATAAATTTTAATTGGCCGCAAGTATGTAATTGGCATGTAAACCAAGTTTTGGACATAAATGGTAAACGAGAATATTGAATCTAGTTTTGACATGAACTGTAAATTGGTATATTAATCTAGATTGGGCATGAATTGAAAAAGGGGAATATTAAATCTAAATTGGTATAAACTGCAAGTTGGGCTAATTGATAGGTAAATCAAGATTTGGGCATAGAATATAAGTATGCTAATTGGCATGACAAATGAATATGATCTAGGCTAAATTGATTTACGGAAAATTTACATAAATAGTAAATATGTAAATTAGAGAAGAGGAAAACGCCTAACCCGAGGTTAGATTGAGTTGTGGTGTAAAACTGCCCGGAACCACCCGGCACATCCAACTGTCTAATGTGAGAGGTTAGTGCATCAAGCCTAGAAATACCCGAGGTTAGACTGAGTTGTGGTGTAAAACTGCCCGGAACCGACCGGCATATCCAGTAACCACAACAATACCTATTTAATGTGAGTGGTTGGTGCTTTAATTAATTAATTAAAGCTCATGAACAATCAAGCTAGAAATGGTGAGGTTAAGTAATTAAGGAAACACTTAACCAACTTAACATGTTAACAAGACAAGAAGGGTGGGGTTAAGTAAATGAGAAAACACTTAGCCAATTCAACATGTTAACTAGACAAGATTGGTAGGGGTTAAGTTAATTTGGACACTTAACCAACTTAACATGTTAACAAGGCAAGATTTGTGGGGGTTAAGTTACTAAGGAAACATTTAACCATTATATATAACATGTAAACTAGACAAGTGGGTAAGGTTAAGTAAATATTTTACCGTTATAACATGCTAACAAGATTATATGGTGGTGTTAAGTAAACTTAGAACACTTAGCCGTTATAGCATGATAAATAACCAGGGTTAAGTTAATGAGAGACACTTAATCAGTATAACCTGACAAATGAGTAAGGTTAAGGAACACTTAACCAATTTGACATGATGTAGGGGTGGGTTAAGTCAACATGAACCGCTAGATAACACTTAACCAATTTGACATGATATATGGGTAGTTTAAGTCAACATAAACTACTGAATAACACCTAACCAATCCAACGTGACGAGGAAGAGAACTAAGTGGTAAACCTTAGTTAAGAGGACTAAGTTGTAAACCTTAGTTAACAAAACGAACGATTCAGGAAACTAAGTAGTAAACCTTAGTTAAGAGAACTAAGTAGTTAACCTTAGTCAATAAAACCAAGTAGAATACGGGGGGAGCGAATGTCCATCTGATCATGAAGAAGGCTCCAATGAACCGGGTTACGAAGCATGCGGCTTCAAGGGGACGTGAGGGTACTCTTGGTATCCCTCTGTGAGACTGTAGATGATCCTCCTGGGCTCACAGAGGTTAAGGTCTGCGTTAGAAGAGCCAAGGGTATGCATTAGTTGCAATAATAAGGCAACCTAAAGACTAGGACGGACCAACGTGATTCGGCGAGACCAGTTTTTGCCCTATGATAGCAACTCGTCATCTACCTAACATCTTGAGTCGGTCGAGATAAGTGAAGCGGAAAGGCGGAGAACTCCAACAGACCATATACTTGCTATGTAGTTATGGGTGAGGTTGGCCCATAGATTTGTGGGGGCATACAGGGGCCTGCGTACAGTTCTCATTCTTGATTTTCTTGGGTGCCTTTCATTTGTTACTTGAGGGAGGGATCTAGTGGGACCATAGCCACTTTAAAAGCAGACGTTAGCATCTGCAATCGACAGATATCTGAAAGCTCCTGACCGAGTTCCATGTTTCTTGATTCGCCCTACCACGAGACTTGGGTCGCACATATAAAGGGCATGTGCATCTAGACATCGATAACGATTCACGACACATACGTGGGGAAAGTCTAGGAACATATACCACTATGGGTAGTGTGTCCTAGACTAGGGGGCATCGTTCGATAGGTAGCATAATACCTAGTTGGACCTAGGTCGCGTAAACCCTAAATATGAGAAGCGCTCAATAGGTAGCATAAACCCCGGTGGCCCTGGGTAGCGTAAACCCTGGTTGAATTTAGGAAGCATTCGATAAGTAAATCCTAGTTGGATCTTGGTAACACTCGATGGATAAGGGACTGCATACACAGTAAAAATGGGGATCATCTTATCATGAACACACGATGATAGCTGAAACAGTCCTTAGTGGGTGCAGAGAAATAGAGGTGGATGCGATAGCCAATTCCGTTAATCTTACCTTGTCTTGTTTTAGGGTTATCTTATCACTATGGTATGGTTCTAAGTTCAGTTTGTTCATGTCATAGTCATTTTCTTGTTTTCATGCTGAAGTATAACTGGACTTTCCAGACTTATGTCTGACCTAGTTTGTTTTCGCCTCTTTTCTTATGTCCCCCCCCAGGTAGCCAGGGAGGGAATAGCTCAGCTCATTTTGGACCGTTACTCTTCCCGAGCTTGAAGATTCTTTGACGCATTGCTTTGAAATCCATTTTCTACTGCTATGGCTGGCTCATGCTTTATTGGGGAATATCATTATCAGTTTATGCTTCTTTATTTTAAACCAGACAGTTGCTTTGTTGTTATAAGTATTGGTGTTGTAAAACAATCTTTGTACAAGCTGTGTTTTAATCAATAAAGGTTATTTATTTTCCGCTGCTTTATTTGTCTGTCTTGTAATTTTTCTACAACTTGTACCAAAAATGTTCCACCGAAGTTAAGGCATTCCCTTTGCGAGTGACCTTAACGGAGGAGGGGTGTTACAATGGCAAGGCAATATAAGAAACATAGAACTCGGTCGGGAGCATTTCCATATGTATATAGGCCCGTGTTTAAGAGCCTCTACAGATATTCCTAGGGTCTGTTTTCATGGTGTCTATGGCCCCACCCCGGCACCTCCCTCAAGTAGTAAAGACTATAAGAACTAAACGACTGCCCTAAAGAAAACAATCTAAACAACCATTTGACGTCTTCCCTCGACCACCGTACCCCGATAGTGAAGGGTGAATGGTCTATTCATTTTAGCTCTAGTCTTTCCGCATCCTACTGGCTGCCGATGACGGGTATCCGACGATCTACTATCCTTGTTGGTCGTGACCCTTCGCCTCCTAATTGAGCCAACCGCCAAATCACCTTGTTGTCACCGCGTCACAGCACTCTGATTGCATAGCTACTTCTGTAGTCAAGGCCCACCCACCTAGTAGTTATGTGCAGGCTCAACCTCTGCGAGCATAGCCTAAAACATCTGCCACCATACAGAGGACTATTAGGAGCACCTTACGTACCTCAGGAAGCTGCATGCTACCTCTTCCAGTCCTTCGGAGCCATCAAAACAATCAGATGAATGTGTGCTCCCCCTCGTGTCTTATAACACCACGATGATCTGCCCCCTTGGTTTATTCACCCTCAAATGTGCTGACTTGTCCAACCGCCTCACTTTAATATGTTGTTAGACCCTATGTCTAAACATTCTTTTACGTGCTTGCCTTACCTTATCAGGTTTCCATTTAACTTGGTTATTCTCATTCATATTGAATTCTTAATCAAGTTTCCAAGTCCCTCTTGCTTATTAATGTCATTCACATAAATTAACCCTTTTAAGTTTATTAATAAGCCCACAACATACTATTCCCTAGATTGAGGCCCAAGTTCCGTAATCCACAATCTCTTTTATATTCTTGTTTTTTACAATAACATGTTCTACTTAATATGTAATTATGTTTATCTCAATTCACATGCTTTCTTGTTTAACATGTCAGTCTTTATCTATGATTAAATATAACTTATTTCATAAGTTTTCCTCATTCTTTCTTATTTAATCATAATTCCATTTTACATTGTCAATACAACTTATCATTATTTACTTATTAACTTAGTTCTATTAACAAAGGCCCATTAATAAGTTTCTCAACCCATTTATTATAACCTATGTTATAACTTTCTCTTGTTCCTAGGACAAATCTAAACATTTTATCCTTATCAGCGGGTTTCAGGCTTCTAGATTACTTAATTTATAATTAAGTTATTCATAAATTTCCCCTTTTTACTAATTACTTAATTTAAAAGTAAGTGCCTCTAATCTTTTTACACAAGTTATCTCATTTCCTTACTAGTTAATTATAACCTAAGTTATAATTTCCATTTGTTCCTAGGACAAAGCTACCTGTTATATAGCATTCTTATTACTGTAATTTATCCATAACAGGTTGTTATCATTCCCCCATTTATTTCATTAAATTATTATTTATTACCATTAATGAAGCTTATCTGTGCCACCATTTACATATATTATATATATGCTCCCGTACTAGACCTCTCACATTAAGTCTACACCTGTGGATGCTGGATTTGCCGGGCTGTTTTGGGCAGACTTCTTCCTCAAGTTGACTTAACCTCGTGTCTTAGCACCGTTACATGTTTAATTATGCACTTAGACTCCTTATATTAGATTTACCACTTATGAATGCTTGATATACCGGCCAGTTCCGGGCAAACTTTTATCACAAGTGCAATCTAACCTCGTGTCTAAGCGCGGTTAAATTTGTTATTTATCGTAAACCTTCTATACAGTCTAGGCATGTTTATTTCTTCCAATTATCCATTGTAATTTATAATTCACATGTAATTGTATCATACCTATTATAATTATTCATATATTATCAATTCCTTCCTAACACATACTCAATTAATCAAATAATTGTTTAAATCACATGAACCAATATGTACCATTCCCAATTCTTATAGTTAATGGCCTGAGTGCATAATTTACACAAATTGACAAGAAATCACAATTACTATGCAAGATTTGACAAGTTCATACACCAACAAATTAATATTTAGCATAAAAATTATTACTACTTCATACCTATCACTTTAGGCATTATTAACATATGTTACATTTCTCAACGTATTGCATTTCAATTATACATACAGGGGAATGGTAAACGATAACATATTCTAGTCTAAACTGTATAGCTTAAATCCACTCACCTTTCATGTTCTCCCCAAATTTTGGATCTGATCCCATTTTAGCATCCATGGTTTTTCTTTTCCCTTTAATTTGATTTAAAACCTAATAACTATGGATTGATTATTTTCATTAAAAGGGAAGGGAAAGAATGAGTAAGAATTTGAATGGATTGGATCTAGAATTTTTACCTTGTTTTTCATGATTCCGAATAATCTTTTTATTAGTGTCGATCCCCTCTTCCAGATCTTGAATTTTAAATTGTCGTTGCAGTTGATTTCTGAATTTTTAGTTGTTGATGACAATTTTCTTTTTTAATCTTCATTATAATTAATAATTATTTTTATTTAGAAATTACATGGAGGAAGAAGAGAGTGAAGAAAACCTAAAATGAGAATGAAGAGCTATAGGTCTCCTTATATAAGAAGTTTAAATCAATGCTAGCCAACTATTTTCCTTGATGGAATCTACTCTCTCCACATCGTTTAGCCAATCAAAAGTTGCCATGTCATCAAAAATTTGAACTGAACTAACAGGATCAAGCCAACTAAGCGTGCATTGTCATATCTTACCAATCAAGTATGCTTATTAGGCGCCACCTTAAATTTTTACATTAATTCTCTTTTTTTCATCTTTATTTTGAAATTGATATACTTTTCTTTCTTTCTTTAATTCTTTATTCGCGCATAACCTTCCATTCGAATCGTGTTCATTCATGGGAAATTCTTCTGTGTATACTATGTTTCTACATGCGAACAATTCTTTACTTTGTTCCACATTTAATTTTCTCAAATCAATTAATATCCAACTTTTCTCTTTTTAACCATCCTTCCTATTATACTCTTTTTAATAAAGCTATTTTCGTATAAAACCCGCTTTCACACTAAACCGCTTCTAATTAAAACCCCTTTGACATTAAATCTTTACTCCTCTTTTTAAACTTCTTTTTTAATTTTAATGCATTAACCTTCTTTCTACTAATTTTAACTTCCTCTAAAATTTCCTCCTTGCATTCACACATGCAATATTTTCTTTTTATTTAATGCATCATTTTCAACGTATTTGTTATTCACATGTCAACCTTCTCGCTTTATTCATGATGTTTCTTTTCTTTGCTTATATCAATTGCTCACTTTCTTTTTTCCATGAATTAAATTTTCCATGCTTTATTGCAAACATTTATAATGTTCCTTTTTAAATGCATTAATTCTTTTTTTTTCACTTGCATATAATTAATTAATGCATCCTTTTCATACATTCCCTTCAATGCATTCCACCTTTCTCTCTTCTCTTATGAAACTTTCATCGTAATACATTCATCCCTATTTTAAATATGTAACTTTATTACTATGCATGCCTATTTTCCTTTTATTTTTATTTTTATTATCAATGCATGCTTACATTTACTAATTCATTTTTACTTAGGTTTATGCATATATCTCTATGTGCACATTTTTAATTGCAATAAAAATACGGGGTATTACACTATATTATATTATTTCATAGATTATTATGTACTTTATGATAACACACTTACTTCTATTTTTCAAAAATCACATAACATAACCTACCTTAACTTTATAAAATAGCTGAATATTGATGATGGTCGTATTTAAATAGAGTTTTAAATTATTTATTTGTATTTTTGGAGATGTATTAATAATAATGGCTTTGATTGGATATTCTAAGTAGTTTGTTTACATTTCTCATTTTTATTTTCATACATAATGTACTAGAATATCTATGTGTTTGGTTGTTCTCTTTCAACTAAAATATTTTACAAGTTGACTGTAGTACATGTTTGAATTTTTTGTTATTTCAATATACTTTATATGCCTAAAATATTAAAGACATGTTGACCTATGCCTTTTATATAACAAACGTAAATTTTGAATAAAAAATTTAGAGTTGTGCGCATAAAGAACCACTTCTCAATATAATTTACTTTTCAGACATTGAATCACAACGCATCTGGATGTGTTAATTTAGTTTTTTTTTTGTATCATAATTTTCAAAACATATAAGTGTATACTTTCAATAGTACCATCCTAGGTTATCTTATTTTCTAGTTTTGTTGTTTTGTAATCGAAATGTTTTGGTAGTAGTTAATTTTTTTTAATTTTGGGTTTTTGTTCATATAGAAGTGCTGACGACACATGTATATAACGAAAAAGAATAGTTTAGAAAGCAAAGTTGACATGCAAAATAGTTTTTTTTGTTTTTTGAGAAATATATGGTTGAAGCACGAGAAATAATTCAACCTTCCATTGTCCTTTAATCCTCTCCATCATCTATTTCATCCCTTTCGCCGTGTGCTCGCTCTTCATATATTTTACAATTAATGTTAAAAACTCAAAACACAAAATGGACAATTATAAGTTAACCCAAACAACCACTTAAATTTTTGAATCAGTCTACATTTGTGTCAATATGTATGCATATGAATGATACTAACTTCATTGTTTGGCCTATTATCCAATGTATGCCCCCAGAAACCTAATAACTAATGTTGTAAAATCATTTGATTTTCACTCTTTGTCCTACCTAGCTTTTCCTAATTAACTATTTTTAAGAGAAAATCATCCAAATTTAGAGAACATTGACGACATCTTGTAGTTGATCATATTTTGGTTTTTTTGGTTAATGTTTTCTTGTTCTTTAAGAAAAAATTGCAATTTTTTTATCTCCCTCTCCATGTTGCCTATTTATTGGTCATCCAGTGGAAATGTATTGAATAGGTGTAGAGGATGTATCATCAGTGAGACTTTCATTCCTTGCTTTGCTTATAGAAAAAATGTTATACTTCATGTTTTATTTTTATGCTTTTGGCATTTTCACGATTCCACTACAAGACTATATATTGTACCATTGCTTGAATCGTATATTATGTTTCTTGATTTGTACAACTTAACTTTCTTCATTTTATTAAATCATCGGAATTGTTGGAAAGCTAGATCTCAATCGCGATTAGAATTTAATATGTAGCATAGTCTTATTTGTATATCTATTTGTATGGATATCTGTAATTATATACGAGATGGTATGTACATAAATGAGTAAAATTGTTTGTCCGCTTTTGAGAAAACAAACTCCACTGAGAAATAATTTTGACCACAACATTTTCTTAACAGCGCTTTGGATATTTATCTGTGTTCTTGATATTTTTCTATAAATGTACTATAAATGCTTATTTACAGAATTATTGCTATTATAACATTTGGTATATAAACAGATTTATTATCATCTATCTACTAAAGGTAATTAAGTCGAAAAATTCCCAATAAAAGCTAAAATCCATTAGCCTGAACTTTCATCTTTATAACTTATTAAAATTTCAATTATAAAGCTAAACGGATTATTTTGTTAACTTTATGTGTGTAGCACAGGTTCACACTCGTTAAAATTTATTATTTAATATGATCAATATTAAAAGTCTTTGTTTTGACAAACACCTTCTCCAAATTGATTAGGACACATGTACATGATGCGAGAGGTCACAGATCCGATTTTTGTATTATGAGACCAAACTGATTTGTCAGGTAGTATGTTATACAACACCTATACTTTTATATAAAATACTCAATTTCACCATATATATATTGTTGTATATAACAAGTTTATGATTTTTTTTTATGATAACAAACAAATATATATTATTATAAATGTGTTTGCTCTTGTACTGTTCTACTACATCAGAGACAAAATTAAATATCTATATTTAAATAAAATACTACTGCACAAGAATTCAAATATTCAAATAGTATTATTAAAATATAATATATTTTTTCTACATTTGAATAGCATAGATTTACAACTACACTATTTGTACATCTCAGTAATACAATACATTTCAATGTTAGTTTCATTCGTTACATTACTCCTCACTATAATACTCAGCTCATTCATATACATACCACTCATATACAAATACTCACTCATGCAATATCACTCACTTGTATTCTATCTTCAGCTTGTTTTTCAATCAGTCTGTCCAGACTTCTACTTACCTGTCCCAGAAACACACACAGTAATCTTGAATAAAATAATTTTAAATTCTAGAAGATAGAATTTTATTTTAAAACTTATTTGCCTCAAAATTTTGGTGTGTTTCTCATCATATTTCATGACTTGATCTAATTTACATGGACATCCATCTGTGTCTAGACTATTTGTGATATTCATAGTGATTCACTGTAAATACCACAAGATAGACTGTATAACTCTAGTGCTCACAAACATAATTTACACGTGCACGATACATGTATACACATACATGTTTATGTATATACACTTATTTTCTATGCAGGGGTAATATGGTTAGAAAAGGGACAAATCTATATCAAATATGGTGTGTCGGGTGAAGCTTGACAACGAAGCGTGCTGCAAGTATCCATGTACACACAAATGACAATGCACATATGAAGCTACATGTATAGACAAACACATATATACAAACACATGTGCATATATACATGTATGCATATAAGGCAAACATGACTTACAAAAAGACAAAGTAATGGTGCAATAGGGAGAATCAAACTCATCAACAAAATCCACTAAACCAAGAAAGTGAGGCCTTAACAGTTCAAGCAAATGAGCCACACAGATATATATATATATATATATATATTCATATATGTATATATGTATATGTATATATGTATATAGAAATATACATGGCAGTTTCAAATGCATTTGTGATCAGATGAGTCAAGACAGTTTGTAATTACATGTACAAAGTCAAGTCAGTGTTTAAAAATGGTTCTTCCAATTCAGGTCAGCCCAGGTCAACAATGACAAGTGCAGACTCAAACATGGTATACAACAGTGAAGGGCATGCATCAAGGCAGTAAGAGTACAAGGTATACACTTCAAGAATAGTTTCAAATAAAAGACCAACTTCCCAAGTTCATGACTAAGCAAACAAAACTGTGGACATAGAAAATGTGAACAACATATGGTATTTCAGCAAATTCATGTATAAGTAAAATATAGCAGATGCCTAAGGGTGTGTAAAAGAATGGTGGCACAAGTACACAAGTAGCAGTGTACAAATGTAGGACAGGCTACAGTAATAGCACAAATCAAAGACAAACAAATATGGTGCAGCAACAAAAGTGGAGCAGTATGAAGATGGTGCAGTTGTTCAAAAAAATATACAAGTAGGGAGATGAAATTGCATGATTACAAACGCACAGCCGAGCCAGATTGGCAAGTGACACAAGTGCATGGGAATGATACATGTAGGAATACATGAAGATGCAAGTACAAGCAAATAGGCAGGTCAGACCAGTTAACAAAAATGCAAGGGAATCACACTCAAAACTTAAATGGGAAAATCAACTCGAAATGTACAAACAATGGTGAAGAAGATCAAATTCTTCCATACACAATACTTGAAAAAGTGAAATAAATATGCCAGATATATAGAAGCAACATGTAGACAAGTATGTACACAACACTCAAAAAATGGAGCCAAACAAGGTATGTATATGGCAAAACTGAGATGCTCAAATGATTCTAGAGATTACATGTATCATTTTTGGGCAAATATTCCTTTCAACATATATGGAAAAATTGCAATCGTTCCAGAGATTTTTCTGAAATCGGCAATTCAATTTTGGCAAGATTTATGATATGTTTCCAAAAATCAGAAAACACTTTTGGGCAAGAACAATTTAAAATTGTTTCCAGAAATTATCATGAATCTTTTTGGGCAAATACCATTTCGACGTATACCCTGAAATACATGTGTGTTTTTAAAGGCTAAGGAAACATTTTTGGGCATAAATCTTTTAAGGCATCAGACAAGTTTTCCAAAAATCAAAAAAGTCATTCACGAAATCACATTGAACAATATTTGGCAAGAAATTTCCGATATACACAGTGCAAATTCAAGGGGTCACAAAAACAATTTTATTTGTTTCTAGAATTTCATTAATCATTGCAGTAGGTAAACAAACTTGGAAAATCACGCAAGGGTCATGCCGATGAATCAAGCAAACAATCAAGTATATTCACACGATTTACAAAGCAACAATCACGTAAGAAATCAGATCAACTATATATGAAATTAGAGTAATTTTAGGATTTAATAATCCTATAAAAACACATAGTACATCGTCGGCAAAGGGGATTGGAAAACTAACAAGCATCAATTTGAAAGAGAAAATAAAAACAGAAAAACTCACAATTGTTTTTTGATCGTAAGAAAGCCAAATCGCCAAGCAGGGAGGCAAACGAATTCAACCATCATAGAATCAATTGCTAAAAGATATTGAAGTTGTGATTTGGAGCAAGAATCAAAACCCTAATTTCATTTTGGGTCGGCCGACATTTTTGAAGAGAGAGCTTAGCAAAGGAATAAACAAAGGAGCCGACATTTTTATTACTTAAGGGCATATTTGATTTAGGTTTTTATTTTATTTTGTTTTTATTTCATTTGTAACCATCCATCTATTTTCTAGTTTGTCTATAAATCTAGGAGTATTCTAGTGTCTGTAAAAACTAGGGGTTTATTAGCTATGGATTTGTAGATAGGGGAAAATCTGGTTTCGAAGACAGAAATCAATGCAGTGTTTTGAGCGTAGGATTAGTGCAACTAGAGCGAGATTGTGAGGCCTTTTGTGTAATTCTTAGTGGAAACTTGGTGATATGTTTGGACCATAAGGTTTGGACATTTAGGCAAGGAATTGTTGTGAGTTTACAGGTGTTGTAAGTGTTGTAATAGTTGACTTATAACTAGTAGTAATCTTGGGAATGGAGTAGTAGGCGGGGTTTGCCGAAGTTGGGTAAATTTTGTGTTATTTATTTCCAGCATTTATTTTCTCTACGGCATTCTGTGTTGTGATATTTTTAATATTCGTAAAAATCCCATAAACCCTATTCGCCCCCCTTCTAGGGTTAATCTAGATCCAGCAAGTGGTATCGGGGCTTGGTGTTTTCATTGACTCTAGAGTAATGGTGTTCCCTGGTTGTCAGTATAGTGAGAGTCAGTCCAGTGATATTCCAATTATTTTCAATGGGACAGATTTTTTAATTTGGAAATCGAATTATATTTAAAATCTATTAATTTTGAATATTGGAATATTATTGAATATATGGGAGATATGCTAAATAAGAAGAATAAGGTTTCCAATACTCATGCTATGCATATTATTTATTACTATCTTAGTAATGATCAATTAAAATTTATCTCTCATTGTTAAAATGCGTAGGATATTTGGAAATTTCTCGATGCGTTGTATGGAAGAGACGACACTTTCTCAAAACCTAAGAAGGCCAACTCAGATTCAGATCTATGCTTAACAGGTCGTACAGATAAAATTTCAGATGGATCAGACGATGGAGTCTCAACAAACGATGAGACAGAAAAGTTCTCTTATGAAGATTTAGTTTATACATGTACCAATTTAACTAAATTTGTTGATAAACTCCAATGGAAAAACAAACTTCTGAAATCTCAAAATCATGAATTGATTCACAAAAATAATATTTTAGAATTAAAACGTGAAAACTGTGATTGCAAGAACTATTTCAATTTGAAAAATGATTTAGCTCATCTAAATAAAAATCTTCAAAAACTTGAAAAAGAATTTATGAGTTTAAAACAAAATGAGGATGAGCTAATTTATAAAAACGATGCTTTGCAAAAGGAGCTGGATAAGCTTAATTCCAACAAAAAAATTTTGAAAATCAAAATTTATAGAAAACTTAATCAATCTTGACTAAACTTGAAAAAGAAATTGTAATTTTCAAAGAACTTGAAAACATCAATTTGAAAAACAAATTCAATTTGAAGCTTAGATCTTTGAGTCCAAGACCAAAATCAAATTGCCTGAAAATGAAAATTTGCTTTTGAAACAAAATGATGTTGAAAGGAGAAAGATCACCATTAATCATTGTTCAAATCTGATGAAAAAGAATTCTGATCATAAATCTAATATTCATAGACTTGAATTAACTCTGAACAAATTTTCTAACTGAGAAAAATCTTTGAATATGTTGTTGAAAAATCAACTTTCTTCAAGAAATAAAAATGGTCTTTGTTTTGGAAAACCTTATGGCTTTGAAAAACTTAATCCTAATTGTTTTAAAAATCGTTCAAATTGTTTTGGGAAAGATCGTTTTGAAAATTTAAACTCTGGCAGTTTCAATGGATTTTTGAATCATAAACAAAACGAGAATTTGTTTAGTAACAAACCATTTAAACAATCTTGGATCCCAAACGGAAATAAAATGATTTTGACTAAGTTAAAACAGATTTGGGTTCCCAAGGGTACAAAGGTAAATTCGAATGGATAGTTATACAAACAGGTTTGGGTACCTAAAATCGTAAACACATTTCAGAGTGGTTTTACAAATTTTGTTACACCGCTTGATCCTCTAAACTGTTAAGTTACCAGAGGAGGCTGAGGAACTGCTTTGCCAAAGAAAATTGAATTCAAGCCTTTTCATATTTCTATATCATTCAGTGTTCCTTAGCTAAGATTGTTGAGTTGGAGATCCACAACGTTTATAGTAAATCTGGAATGATCTCTAAACTCTTTGTTAATATTCTCTATTTTTTCTATTTTGTTTATTCCACTTTCTACCCCTTCCATTTATTTTCTTTTGATTATTCAGATTTGATTTGACACTACCATATATTTTATTCCTTCTTAAGCTTTCTTAACTTCAAATTGGAGAATTCATGATTCCCGGGAAATTTGCTTCCTTTGTATAAAATTCTCATGTTTTAATAATTTCCATGTAACAACCCGGAGTTTCTAAACCAATTTAAATTTTTTATTTTAGCTATTTTAATGGATTTTGAATTTTTAAAACGATTTATTTTAAATAATAACAACTAAAAATTTATTTAAATCAAAGTCAAATTGTATAAATTTATATTAATTATAAAACGAGCCTGAAATGGAGCGGTAGTTTGAAAATTCGATTTCAAATTTCAAATGAATGTAGAGAATTCAATATAAGTCAGAATTGGACGAAACAAGAAACATTAGAATCTATTTAACTATATCTTTCTAACAAATGTAAGAAATTGAGATTTCACTTTATAAATTGAAAGTTATGTCGATTTTAAAATTTAAAATAGTCGCTTTGGAATCTAATTATATTTTAAATAATATATAGCCCTTAAAAATAGCCCTTTTGCAAACGACCTCTGTTTTGATGAAACTATTTTTGTTGGATCCGGAATGTCAAATTATAGTCAAGTTTCAAATTTCATAATTTTTAGAATTAATATGTGAGTGCAGTGAAGTTAAATGTGTTTGGTAATTTCAGTTTGAATTTAATCGACTGGAAAATGAGCATTTTTCAAATAGCCTCCAAATTCGATGAAATTAGTTTTTATAGGACCGTACGTCAAAACATAGCTAGATTTATTTTTTTGTTGTTTTTGGAGTTAGTATGTGGCCCCGGTAAATTAAAATGTACTTTAAATTCAATATATATTTATTTATATTTTAATTTTGACGAAAGCTGATAGAAACACTCGAATTGGCATATGAAACATATCTCATTATGTCTGGAATAGAGGTATTTGGCTGGGGGCGATAATCATTGTGTTTTGTTTGGAGTTCGAACGAAAGATTTACTATGAAGTAATTAGTATAATAAAATAATAATAAATAAATTAGTATAAGTATGTCCTAACTCAACCAAAACTCTAGTTTTCTCAGGGAGCCGCCTTTCACCAGACCAACAGTGAAGAAGCTCCAAATTTCAAGCATGAAAATCGTTTAATCTGCTCTATAATTTCAGAAACTCCTAAAGGATAATTTGAAGTACCTCTCGTGATCTTTAGATCTATATAAAGATGATCGAATTTAGTTGAGAGAGAAGCTCGAATTCGACACTCAAACGCACAACATTCGCATGAGTTTTCTAACGCAATGAGAGGGACGAGTGCGCCGTGACACTGGCCGACAACGGAGGAGGTTAGGGGCGAGGTCGTAATGACCTACGATACTATTCCGGTCGCTTATGTGGAGGGCGGTAGGTGATTGGTTGTTGGAAGGTTGGGTTCGTGATTTACAGAAAGGAACGATGGTGAAGAAAAGAATTAGAGGGTTAACAATGTAATTAATTAGTTTAATTAATTAATTGTGTAATCAAATGTATAAATTCGTATATCTATTTCATACGAGGTCTAAATCTGGCGAAATCATTTGCGTTGGAATCTTCTCAACGCGATCTACATTTTAGAACTGACCAGGACGGAAATGGAGCACGTTAGAATTTCAAGCAAATTCAAATCCAAACTATATAGAAATTCAGAAATAAAGACTGCAGGAGTGGAACCCAATGTGAGAATTCTCTCACTAAAATTTTGTATAGTTATTTAATTTATTTTATAATTGTAAATATATAGAAATTTCCAGTATAGATTTTTATCTGTTGTATGGAGTTCAACACTCGAATTCGAACAAATCACATAAATTGGAACTGATGTAGGGATATTATTGACACTCGGATTTCATACTCCACAAATTGCCACTTGTGGCGACATAATGGCATTGGGTAGTTGAGTATTTATTTATATGGATGATTTGGTGATTTATGTATTGTGATTGTGATGATTAACATATTAAAATAATGTTAATATTATTGTGCTAGTTGAAATTAAAATTATAAATACCCACTTATAATTTAAACAGTAAAAATGGGAATAAATATCCATTTACAAGTCGGAGGACTTGTCTATTTCCATCGATTTAAGTGACAGTGATTGGGACGAAAAAATTTACATATCGCCCAAATGCACAAATAATAATCAGTGTTTGTTGTTTGAAAACCCCACACAGGTATTGGGATGATATTGGACATACACTAATCCCAATTTTTATTTGTATGTCAATCGATGGGTTGACAGGTTGTGATGAGCGTTATTTATTTATTTTAGTGCTTATACAGTTGTAAATTGCACTTTGTATGATGTTTTAATGGTTAATGATTATTTATCGTTATTATTGAATACATGCGACGTATGAAATCCATATAACTGAAATTATATGGTAACTGATTGAGTCGCATTCCGATTCAGAAATGAAAAATATTTTAAAACAAAGAATATTTTAAAATAATGAATATTTTAAAATAATATTCAGTGAAGAATCAAAATGTGATTTGATGTCCTATTTTGGATGGACACGAAAATATTGAAATGTGAAGCCGAGTTAAGTAGTAAACGGAAATTTAACTCGAACGGGTTTATTAGTTGATTTTATTCATTTTATAATGAATACGAAAAGGAAATGGATTTCAAAATCAGATATTTTAAAATTAGTATCATTTTTATATTATAATGATATGGAATATTCAATTTTGATTTAAAATTGAAAATGAAGTTGAAATTATTTTAAAGCAAATTTATAAACGATTTATAAAATACATTTCATGTGGGAATCAACGATATATATATATATATACACACACACACACACACATAGTGGCTAGAATAGAACGCGCCGCACATCAACCGTTCGTGAATTTCAACCATTAACTTCAAATGGACGTAACGGGAGATTTGACCGTATGATTCTCCTAAAAATGGAACCTCGGGTTCGTATCAAAAAGAGCTTTCCAATGAATATAAGAGATTTGAAATCTAATAGCTGGATTTGGAATTATATCCAAATCAATTTCAAAAAAGGCCGCTATGAATGCAGTTCGGTGGTCGATATTGAAAACCGACTATAAGGGCCTTAATAAAATTATTAAAATATGGAAAATTGTGTAAAATCATAATAAATGATTTGGAAAGATTTTGGATGAAAAATTCCAAGTTTTTAAAAGATAAAACACATTTTTATCTAAATGAACTAGTTATTAACTAGAACAATAATCCAAATGATTTTTAAATAAACATATTGGATTTGTAAATGGGTTTTAAAATAACCAGAATTTTTCCAACGTATGAATTGGAATGGTTTTGAATGGAAATAAGCTTTTGAATATTTCGGTATTGGATTCCATGATTATACGGATATTGTTGAGGAATTTGGAAGATATATATATCGTTATTCCCAATACGATATTTGTTGGTTTCAGAATTTGATATTGAATATAAGCCGATATAATTTCTATTTAGAGCCTTGTATTTAATATCAAATTGGATTTTGGGATTTCCATTAATGGTGTCTTAAATATAATCATTCTTAAACCCTGATGAGAAAAGAAAAAAAATCTTTTAAATAAGATTTAGAGAAGTTTATCGATTAATTAATATTTAATTGGAATTGATTTGAAATAGGATTTTTAGGTTTATCGTGAATGGTGTTTTAACACTTGTTCTTTAACCCAATTAACAGTGAAGATATGATTTGGAATTTATAAATCTTTTTATTAAGACTTAATGGAAATTTTCCAAAGAAAAGTTTTCCGATTTAATAAAAGAAATTGGAATTGAATGGAATTCGATTTGGTAATAATCGAGATGAGCTTCTGTGAATGGAGGTCATTACTATTTATTGAATTTAAAAGGCCTTGCCGTTATTCCATTTATAGTATTAGTCTGATACAGAAATTTATATCGATTAGATATTGATCTATTTTCTATGAAGATTCCATAGTTAATGGAAGTTGATTTGGGTTTATCGTGAACTGTGTTTTACCTGACATTGGTTCTTTAACCCAGTTAACGATAGGATTAATTTTCCTAAAAGTTGAATAATCATAAAGTAATGATTTTTGATATTAAAACCAAGGTGGAGTTTTAATGAATCTTTAATTAGATTGAAATTATAACAGGATAATTACGAGAATGGAGTACCAGCAGTTTTACTCCCCACGATAGTTAAATCTTTAATTATATTTGAAATGAGAAATGGTAATTTATTTTACCAATAACACAGTGGGTTTAAGGTATGGAGTACTACCAGTTTTACTCCATGGGATGAATAGGTTGGGATTAGAGAAATAAAATAAATAATTACTTAGGTAAGGCTCGATAATCCCGACTAGTTTGATAAACCTTAATTTAGTTTAAATTGTGAAAAGATTATTTGAATAAAATAATATTTTGAATTGGAATGAGGCGTGTGATGTGTTCTTATAGCACTTGATTATAAGATACGCGAGTTATTTGGAAAGACCGGGTTTAACCCATTCTAAATAATTGATACGATGATTTAAAGTCGATGATAAAGACGGTGGTTGAATACCGGAGATCTTCACATCGTTTGGACGATTACTGATGTCTTGATTGGGATGTACGCCTAAGGCAAGGTAGTAAGTGGTGATCGTCCAGACGTACTTAGAGATCGACCAGATATGCAGGGGCATCTCTCCTGTATTGGACATATGGGACGAGGAATAAGGTGCTTCCTGTTTCGTTCAGACCCAGAACGGACTTGCAAATTGATAGCATGTCTGACATTGTATCCCTTTATACTGTATTCGATGATCTCTGCTAAATATATATTTGTTTGGTGGTGGAGAATTTATTCTCTTGCTTAACACCCTTCTCTGAGATGTACGAGCTTAGAGGTTATGTATTGGTAGAAATCAGTGGTACTGTATGGATTGACGGTGTGGCATGCTGAGTTGCATGGATCAAAGCTTTTGTTGAAAAGCAAGACTTTGTGGTTGATGATCAAAGAACGGATTTAATTAGCATAGCTTTGTGTAGCATTAATTCGTGAGCTTTACTCCTTGGTATGAACCTAAAACGAGATTAGGGATGCAGGGAAATGGACATATGTTAGTTTCTAGCTACGAGTAACATCACGGTATAGAGCCCAGACTGTTTACTTATGTGGATGTTGGAAAAATTTATTGATGGAAAAGCGAGGTACCTCGGAATCGGGACGATTGAAAAGCTCGGATATGATTTGAGTCCCTAGTGGCTCTTTATTGGTCGACTGTACTGACCATTGGAGGTTCGATAGAACCAGCTAACATATAATTAATGGTATAACTAATCATCGATGGATGACCGGCTCTGCAGGATCCAAGGTTTGCCTATAGGTTTGATCCTGAGGCATTGCTAGTGTGTCTCGAATCGGTAAGGACGATCCCTTGCCTTTGTTCATAGATGGAAACCCAATTTCCAATACGTGATTTTTCGGTTTTAATTGTAAACCTATATGGAGACATAATATAACGGTACCTACGCCACCTATGATTGATACATTTTTATTTGAAGTTGATTTCTAAACTAATAGTAATAATAAAAGATGAATTTTCGCGTATCAAGCATATTTGGCTATTATAAGGGAAAACTCTATCCTCGACTGCGTTCATTGCGTAATGTGACCTGAGTCTTATAATAGCTTCATTTTTCTCTTTAGCATTGCGCTGTTTATTTTTTTGCACTGGTATCCATGAAGGATAAACCCGTTCTGTGTTATACGGTGTGGTCCCGTGATTTACCTAACTTTAAAATAAAAGATAATAATTGTTTTAGTTCTGACACCAGTCCCATGAGTGATTCATAGTTTATTGTTTCTACCTAAACTCTGGGTGTCCATATTTCCACACAGGCAGCTAGTTGTTTTGGTTTTCGCAGATACTTCTTTTCACTTGATCCTAGATTACAGCTGGAGCTATATTCGGAAAGCTTTGTATCCGTATATCTCTTTCAGTTGTGGTTGTAGATGATTTCCACTGTACATTATATTTGTGTATATATTTTCCGCAGTTATGTAATTAAATCTCCGATATTTTTCTGCTGTAAATTATTTGAACTTTGATATATTGTTTTACTCTGATGTAATTGTTGTAATAGCAATAAAATGATCTATTGTTTATGTTTTAGTGAGTCGTGTTCTCAAAGCAATTTGGGCTTTCCTGTAAGGGGATTTCGAGTCGTTTCAGCTTGGTAGTAGAGCTTTGGTTTAAAAGCTCGAGAACAAGGCACATTAGAACCTAATGAAAGAATTCATCAAAGATAGGATTAGTAACTTCCTATAGGAATAACTCATTAGAGATAGGTTTAGTAATACCAATAGAATGAGTTAGAAGAGCATTATTTAATAAAAAACGAACTTGGTTTTAAAAATTATATCTTATTGTACGTATTTGAGTATTTTACTTTATATTGAATTTGAACTATCAGATATAAGGAGATTTTTAATATACGTATGATCCACGTGTATATGAAGTCTCAGATATACTGGGTAGATATATATTCACATTCTGGTCGCCCGGAGATGATTCTGATGACAGCTCGAGCATCATCAAAATTTATTTTTGAGTTTCGAAAGTGGGATGTCTATATATTTCCAATTGACTGGTGTGAGAACCAAAACTTAGTTAGAGTTTATTGTTGTGATTTGGCACTAAAAATATGATTTTTGAGAATATATTAAAGTTATATGATTGAAAGTTTAATCAACAAATTGAATGCTGGTTGTGATGTTTGATTATTTTAACTAATAAAAATATTGGAATGATAATTAATTTAACCAATATGAGATTGAATGATAAATTTAGCCAAATCGGATCAAATATTGAACTAAATTGAAATTTTATTGGAATTGCGTACATGTACATATATATGTGTAAACAAGTCATAGCATGGAAGCTAAGAAGAGGAATAAAATTGTATGCCCGACAAATAGGTACAAACTTACTGTATTTATTGGGGTTTAATGATTTTATGAGCCGATTGGCTTTTTCTTTTTCTTTTGGATTGATGAGAGCCTTATGAGGCAAGTTGTGGTTTTAACGATCATCCCATACAAAGGAGGTTATGGCGAAATTTTTTGAAAATTTAGGGTGTTAGCCAAATTTTTGAGAAATTTGAAAATTCTTAGAATCTAAAAAGTTGAAGAATGAAAGCCAGAATGAAAGTTGAGTTGGTTTGGTTAAACAACTTTCAGCTCCGTTCCTTTTCGAGGACGAAAAGATTTTATGTGAGGGAGATTGTAACAACCTAGAATTTCTGAACCAATTTGAAATTTTTATTTTAGCTATTTTAATGGATTTTGAATATTTAAAATGATTTATTGTGATAGCCCGCCGTGCACCAACAGACATTTCCCTGAAATGCGTTGTGCCAATGCCCGACTAGCACAGGATGGTCGTATAAGAAAGGAAAGAAGGAAATTTGAACTAACAAGGAACCTGTAGTATATCTCACATCGCATGGAATAAAATATAATAATAACATAACTTGACATAAAACAGGCGAGACAGTGCGTAAGCTGAAAACTTAAACCATCATAGCAGCGGAAAATCCAAAATTACAGCTTATGTTCCACATCAACTTTATTACAACTTCTAAAACTATCTCTAAAGCAAAAAAAGAAAGGTAAACTACTAATGCCCAAAGTAGTGACCAGCGGAGACATAGGGAGAATATATATAGAGAATAGTACGTGTAAGCCTCCTGCTCGTCTCCGGACAGCTACTCGTGCACAACCAGCTAACCTGTCTCTATTCTGCCCGTTTAAGAGCACCTAGAGTAATAAGAAGAGACATAAAACTCTGGATCAGATAAAAGTGTGGTATGAGCGATAAGCAACAAAACAAAACAATAACAGGTATAATCCAATCATACCTGAACCTGTTCTTGAAACTAAAGAGTCAGCACAACAAGATGTACAGTGCTCTAAGGTTACACTAACATAAGGTGTCAAGATAACGGGGATGGAGGTGTGCAAGTCATAATGATAGCAAACATCAAACATAGCAATCATCCTCACATCTTTCACTCAATGCGTAAAGCATACGATACCCACCACTCGATCACCCAATCTTTTGCTACGATCACTTTGCTCTATAGAGTCACTATGACCCCATTGCACTAATCCATAGCCAGTAATCCGTCTATAAGTGGTGAACTAAAGTTATGGATATCGATAACCCCTTTGCACACGTCCCGCAAAAAAGCCCAATCATGAAGTTAACTCATTGGTTCCCAATTGGATCCTGAGTTCTACTTCCCATTTGGAATACCTTTGAATCTCGGGTTTTGGTCTCCTCCGGTTCAGTTTGAATGTGCGTAGTACCCCAGTTATCATCGGTTCGGTTCGTGATGTCTTCACTGTAACACCCCGAATTTTAGTTAATGCTAAAATTCACTAATTGCAGAATAAATAATCTCAGACGTGAGAATTGGGGGAAACTGGCTGCGTCGTTGCGTTCGTCTCGGAAAAATACGCAAAATAGAGTCCGAAATTTTGTAAATCGGAGTCCGTATGGCCCAGTTATGGCCCAATGAAGTTTGCAGAAAATTCAAAGTTCAAAACAGATCTAAAATTCAAATTCAGATTTGGAAATTGGAACCAGCGGGGGTCAGGTGGGAAATTTCCCGCCCTAGCCATGTCGACAGGGCTGTCGACAGGCCTGTCGACTTGGGCCAGGCCAAGTCGACTGCCCTGTCGACTTGCCTGTCGACACAGGGTGTCCAGCCAATTCGCCTGGGTGCACCAGGTCTGGTTTTTCTGGCTGGTTTAGGCTGTGTTCTGGAAACTTCCTAAATCTGACGGACCTAATCTAACCTAGGGCTAATCCTAGGGTCTAAAACACACCCTAATCCTATAAATACACCATAATGCAAGCCTAATCCATACTAAAAAATAGAATTGATACCATCATGCCGCCAAAATCAAACTTAGGAGGAGCCTCCACTAGTTTATGAAGAAAGTTGCAAGCTAATCAACCTCTAATCATCATCTTCTTCAAATATAGCAACTATTTCTACTTCATAAGTTTGCTAATCTTGGTTTTGGTGAGTTCCTATGCCTTTAGCAAGCAATTGCTAAACTAATTAGGATAGGATATTAGGAGGCTATGGATGTAAATGAGGATTTATGCATGTTGTGGTTGTCATATGTTACAAGTTCATATGCAAGTTGTCTCTTTTTATGTATGACATGTTATGCAAGCTCATATGCAAGTCTATATGCAAGATTCATATGCAAGTTTGTCTCTTTTATGATATGCATAATATATGCAAGGTTGCTTCTATGTATGACATGTTATGCAAGCTCATATGCAAGTCTATATGCAAGTTCATATGCAAGTTTGTCTCTTTTTATGATATGACATGTTATGCAAGCTCATATGCAAGTCTATATGCAACTTCATATGCAAGTTTGTCTCTTTTTATGATATGCATAACATATGCAAGTTTGCCTCTATATATGACATGTTATGTAAGTCCATATGCAAGTTTATATGCAAGTTCATATGCAAGTTTATATGCAAGTTCATATGCAAGTTTGGGTTAATGATTTATGCTAGTTGGGTTTAATGTTATGATGCAAGTTGACACCTTTTAAACCCAAGTAAATGCCAACGTTGTGCTAAGATTGAACCCATTACATTATAGTGAATTTTCCCAATTATATGACATGTCATGAGAACGAATTGCGTGGGAAACGATGGGGTTAATATGCATGTTAATAAAAATGTGTATAACATAAAATGAATGGACATAATTGGGAATTTACCTATTAAGTTAGGTCTACCCATATTATGGAGTTGGGAATTTACCTATTAAGTTAGGTCTACCCGTACTATGGAATTGGGAATTTACCTATTAAGTTAGGTCTACCCATATTCTTAAAAATGTGTAATTAATTAGGGATAATTAATATAAATTATGGGGGTGATTAATTAGGTGTAATTAATCAACTAAGACACGAGGTTGGACCCTTTTGTAGTGGAAGTCTGCCCGGAACCAATCGGCAAATCCAGCAGCTACAAATGATTGGCCCAATGTGTGAGGTCTTAGTCATAAATTAAATACATGATTAAAGTAAAGACACGAGGTTAGACCCTTTTGATGACGGAAGTCTGCCCGGAACCAACCGGCATATCCAGCAGTCATGAAAGATGGTCTAATGTGAGAGGTCTTTATGGGGTCATGATCTTAATTAATTAATTAAGAAACGCTTAACCATATTAGCATGTAGAGGGACATGAGGGGTTAAGTGGGTGCCTTGGGTGGCATGTGGAAATCTAGTGGTTGCCTTGGGTGGCAATAGAAAATACGATTAGAATACTTAACCAAAGTGGAACATGTAAATAAAACATGATTAAAGGGTTAAGTGGTATACACTAGAAATGACAAGCTTAGGTGGGTAGCTTGTGGGGGCCCATTTCAACCAATATCCCAAACGTATCTTTGTGGGCTCGACCCAAGTCGAGGACGGGACACGCATATTGGGCTTGACTATAAGAGGCCAAAATGGGGGTAGCGGTGGCAACGCGAGTCCAACGGGTTTCATATGCGTGTGTGGACCCGGGCTGGTAGGTAAGACGTTGTTGCATCGTGTAGATATAAGCCGTGCACCATTTGTTGTATCGGGTTGCCACTATGGGGAGTGATACACCCCATTGTGGGGCCAGCACGGGTATCTACGGTAGGGAGCCGATCGCTTGGGAGTAGTGGGTACACCTAGTGGAGATAGGGGCAGACGGCACCTATGTAGTCAGCTAGGGGTACACGAAACTACTGGGTAAATTTTCTAAGTTCTTGGGAGGGATCAACCTTTAAGTAGGAATGACTGGTGTGGTGCAGTGTAGTAATTATCCTTGGGTGTGTAAATGCGTCTTGATCGTTATCTTAGTTCATTCTGAGTTTAATTGGCTACTGAGTGTAGTCATTTATCCCCAGTCACACCGTACCAAGTTATATCGTACCCTAATTACTTTAATGATTGCATTGTTAAAGTTATAGGACTCGCTCAGACTTATGTCTGACCCCGTTGTTTTTATCTTTTTCCCAACCCTCAGGTTCTCAGAGTGGGCCCAGCACGAGTGGGCTTTGATCAGGCTGCTTTTATTACTCTCTTGGAGCTTGGACCCTAGATGTAGAGCTCAGCTTACCCTTTTCCTTTATGGCTATCAGTTCATGTATTGGGAATATGTATTTTTATTTAGCAGGATGGATATTTGTACTTGACTCTTATTATGGTTTTGTGATGTAACCAGACATGTTTTACTTTCCGCTGCAATGAAATGATGTTTTTAAATTTTCAAGTATTACTTATATCTGTCTTGCTGTAATTTCTCTGTTCTATATTCACTCAAAATACTCCACCGATGTTATGGCATTCCCTTAGAGAGTGACCATAGCGGGTGTGGGGTGTTACACGTGGTATCAGAGCAAAGGTTACCGGAACAGATAAAATTTTTAGAAAACTATTTTTCTAAAAACATTTTTGGAAGAGATATTTTCAAAAACATGTCTTTAAAGAGAAAAGTTTTTGAAAGAAAGCATAATCCCCAATAGCCATATCTTTATCTTTCGAATTCTCCGTTTTGAATCTTTCCTTTTTCGTTTCAGCATGGCTGAGGATCTTAACTTTCCGGAGGGTGTGACGATACCAGTATGGTATAGGAGATTGATGGAGGCTAGGGCCACCACTGCGGGTCCAGCAAATGTTCCTCCACCAACGGTAGCACCCGATCTTCCTCCTCCCCCTCCTCCTCGCACGGATACTTTTGCTAAGACTTGCAAGGAATTTAAAGCTATGGGAGGGAAACCTTTTCAAGGATCAGAAACTTTTGTTGAGGCTAGAGATTGGCTTAAGGAGGTGGAAGAGTTGATGGATATCTTTGAGATGGAAGAAGGAAAGAAAGTCAAGTTAGCTGCTTGGTTAATGAAGGGAGAGGCCTCATTCTGGTGGGAGGTCACTAATGGAGAACGCCCCGTTGACTCTTTGGCGGACTTTAGGCAAAGATTTGTGGCAAAGTTTCTCTCAAGGGCGGAAGAAAATTTGTATATGGAAAGGTTCTTGACTCTAAAGCAAGGAAATCTCTCAGTGAAGGAATATGTCAACAAGTTTAATCAATTGGCTAGGTTTGGCCTAGACATGGTGAATACACCGGAAAAGAAGGCTTTGAGGTTCGTGAAAGGCTTGAATGAACTGATGCATGGGTTGGCTATGACTCATATCCCTATGGGGGCCACCTTTGAAAAGCTAGTTGACATGGCACTCATGCATGAAGAAGAGAAGGGTCCCAATGCTAATAAGGCACCCGAGAAGAAGGGAGATCAAAAGAGACCTCAGCAACAACAGCAAAACAAAGGTGGGAAAGGCAACGGTGGCAAGGGAAAGAAGAAGTGCTTCAATTGCGGGATACCAGGCCACATAAGTAAAGATTGTCGAAAGAAGAAGAAGACTGGTTGCTATAACTGTGGCGAAGCAGGGCATCTAGTGAAGGATTGCCCTAAGAAGGGGCAAAGGACGGGATCTACCTCAGGAGGACAGGTGCAAGCTCTTATGGCACCGGGTCAGGCTAGGGGGCAAGTACAGGCTCTCGCGGTTCCACCGATTCAGGAAAGAGGTAGAACTATTTTCGTTGGAAGTCTGGTTTTTCTATTTGATCATCCTGTCCGTACACTGTTTGATTCTGGCGCATCGCATTCGTTTATCTCATCATCATTAGTTGAGTCACTGCACTTAGACACCAGTCTGGTAGATGATCCCTTGGTTGTTTCAAACCCAATTGGGGGCTCCACTTATTTGTCCATGATATGTTTGGGTTTGAAGATTTCTATACTTAGCATTGAGTTTAGATGTGATGCTTTTGTTTTGGGCTTCACGGGCTATGGGTTGATTTTGGGCATGGACTGGTTATCCAGTAATGGTGCCGTTCTTGATTGCGAAAGGAGAGTTGTTAGGCTCATGACCCGCTTGGGTAACACTCTCGAGATCTCTTGTAATCCCATGGATTCCGTTATGCTAAGTTATCTTGAATCGCTTGACGCTTCGGTCAAGAGTTTGCAATCTGTTAAAGTGGTCCGGGAATACTCGGATGTGTTCGAGGAGGTGAAGGGCTTACCTCCGAAGCGGGAGATTGACTTCCGAATATATCTGGTGGATAATGCTAAACCTGTATCTTTACCAGTGCGCCACATGGCTCCTCGTGAGAGGAGAGAACTCCATAAGCAAGTAGGGGAGTTGCTTGAGAAGGGGTTCATAAGACGAAGTATATCGGAGTGGGGTGCTCCAGTAGTTTTTGCTACGAAGGCGGATGGGTCTCTCAGACTTTGTGTAGACTATAGAGAACTCAACAAGCTCACAAAGAAGAATAGACACCCATTGCCGAGGATTGATGATCTTTTCGATCAGTTGGTTGGCGCTTCAGTATTTTCTCAGTTGGACTTAGCCACGGGGTTTCATCAGTTGAGGGTGGCTGAGGATAGCATAGACAAGACTGCCTTTAGGACTCCGGATGGTTTCTATGAGTGGCTGGTGATGCCATTTGGGTTGACGAACGCCCCTGCATACTTTGTTGATTTGATGAGTAGGGTGTTCAGGGAGTTCCTTAATAAATTCGTGGTGGTCTTTGTGGATGATATCTTAGTATTTT
This sequence comes from Allium sativum, assembly GCA_030737875.1. NCBI lineage: Eukaryota > Viridiplantae > Streptophyta > Magnoliopsida > Asparagales > Amaryllidaceae > Allium > Allium sativum. The sequence continues at coordinate 222,858,255 of CM060909.1, read as the reverse complement.
CTAAGAGTGAAGAAGAGCATGCCCTACATCTTGGGGAGGTGTTGGAGACTCTTCGAGCACATAGCCTTAAAGCTAAATTCTCTAAATGTCACTTCTGGAGGAAGGAAGTGCGGTTCTTGGGGCACGTGGTCTCCAAGGAAGGGATAGCTGTGGATCCCGCGAAGGTAGTATCAATTCAAGATTGGAAGGTTCCGAAGAATGCTACCGAAGTAAGAAGTTTCTTGGGGTTGGCGGGTTACTATAGGAAGTTTATCAAAGACTTCGCGAAGATATCAGCCCCATTAACCCGCTTAACGAAGAAGAATCTTGTTTTCACATGGGGCGTAGATTGTGATGATGCGTTCCGACGGTTAAAGAGAGCTTTAACCACTGCTCCAGTTTTAGTGTTGCCAGATGGGAGTAAGCCATTTGTTGTCTATACCGATGCTTGTGGGACAGGGCTGGGCGCAGTCTTAATGCAAGAGGGAAGGGTAATAGCCTATGGTGGAAGGCAGTTGAGGGCGCATGAGAAAAATTACCCTACCCATGATTTAGAGTTGGCCGCTATTGTTTTTGCGCTTAAGATTTGGCGCCATTATCTTCTTGGTGAGAGATTCGAATTGTTCACTGACCACAAATCATTGAAGTACTTGTTTTCTCAGAAGGATTTGAATTTGAGACAGCAAAGGTGGATGGAGTTCTTAGCATCCTACGATTTCGAGATAGCATATACCCCTGGCAAGGGTAACGTGGTGGCGGACGCCTTGAGCAGAAAAAGGTTGTCCTTGAGTCCATTGTTCGTGGAACAACGAAGCTTGGAATTTATCTCGATGTTTGATTTCAGACCTTCCATTGATTATATACCCGGTTTGCTAGCATCCTTGGAGGTCAGACCTACTCTTTTGGGGCGGATAGAAGAAGCACAGAGGGACGACCCACTGTTGGTTGAGTTGGTAGAGAATCTCATAAGGGGAAAGTCGTCCAGCCATTTGAGTAGGTACAACCTAGACGATAGGGGGTGCTTGCGTAGAGACGGTAGACTTTGTGTACCGCAAGACGAGGGTTTGAGGAAGGCTATTCTTGATGATGCACACCGTTCTAGGATGACCATTCATCCCGGTGGGGACAAGATGTACCAAGACATGAAGCGGGTTTTCTTCTGGGCCGGTATGAAGAAAGATGTGGCCGAGTATGTCGCTCGATGCTTGGTGTGCCAACAGGTGAAAGCGGAGCAAAAGAAACCAGGTGGGTTGCTTCACCCATTGGAAGTTCCGCAATGGAAGTGGGATAGCGTCTCGATGGATTTTATTGACGGGTTACCCAGATCGAGAAAGGGTAGTACGGGAATTTGGGTTGTGGTAGACAGACTTACTAAAAGCGCCCATTTCATACCTGTGAAGAGCAAGAGGACTGCTCCATGGCTAGCTTCAGTATATCTTCGAGAGATAGTTCGATTGCATGGGGTACCCTCTAGCATAGTGAGTGATCGAGATCCTATCTTCACTAGCGAGTTCTGGAAAAGTTTGCAAGAAGCAGTGGGGACTCAATTATGTCTGAGCACCGCATATCATCCTCAGACTGACGGCCAGACTGAGAGGGTGAATCGTGTCCTAGAAGACCTTTTGAGGCTTTGTATCTTAGATTTTGGAGGTACATGGGAAGAGCATCTACCATTGGTGGAGTTCGCATATAATAACAGCTTTCAGTCCAGTATTGGTATGGCTCCTTTCGAAGCTCTTTATGGAAGGCCTTGTCGATCACCTACATGTTGGTGGGAATCTACGGACAAGATCTTGCTCGGGCCTGATATGGTTAGGGAGACTTCTGAGAAGATTGACTTGATTCGAAGAAGGATGAAAGCAGCGCAGGATAGGCAAAAATCTTATGCGGACAAGAAGAGGACGGACCTTGAGTTTGAAGTTGGGGACATGGTCTTTGTCAAAGTGTCTCCGTTACGAAATGTGGTTCGCTTTGGATCTGTTGGGAAGTTAGCACCAAGGTTCGTAGGGCCGTTTCCTATTAAGGAAAGGATTGGACGGATGGCATATAGAGTGGAGTTGCCCAACAGACTTAGTGGTGTACATGATGTATTCCATGTGTCACATTTGAGGAAGTGCCTACATGAGACCGCAGAGGTGGTAGAGCCGAGCTTGCTTAAAGAAGTGGAAGTAGAGCGTGATGCGACTATTCGACGAGCTCCTACTCGCATCCTTGGGTCAGAGACTAGGAAATTGAGGAATCGAGAGGTTCGACTAGTCAAAGTACAATGGGGAGAAGAGGAGGGCAACGCTACTTGGGAGACGGAAGCGAAGATGCGTTCATTGTACCCATTCCTTTTTGAGGGTATGTCTTTTAACTTCTCCTTTATCGTTTGTCTAGTACTTATCTTATCTTTAGTATGTCCTCTCGTTAGTACTTTTGACCTTTAGATAGGGTAAACCTATGGTTGAAACATGTGTTTGAGACATGTTATGGTTGATGGATGCATATGGATGCAAGTGTTTGCTAGTGGTTGCTCGTGGATGCATATACACACACTCTAGACACTAGATCGGCTCAGTCACTTCATATTGCATATTACATATAATTGTGTGTAGGTAGCTATATTTATGGATGTATAATGGTTGTGTTATCATATGGATGATGCATTTTGGTGAATGATTGTGCACTCATGTAGATATTGTATGTGTCAATAGGGTTCTCTCGCATACATATTGGATGCATGGCACTATCATGGTTTGCATATGTTCATACATTAGATAGGGAACATATACACACACTTTTTGCATATGCTCATACATCATTAGAAATTGTTTTAAGGACAATGGATGCCCGTGTTTGATAGATTGAGTAGATGGTTGTTTGGATGGTAGGATATGCATTCTCCTTATCTAAGAGATTTCGGGGACGAAATCCTTTAAGGAGGGGCGAATGTAACACCCCGAATTTTAGTTAATGCTAAAATTCACTAATTGCAGAATTAATAATCTCAGACGTGAGAATTGGGGGAAACGGGCTGCGTCGTTGCGTTCGTCTCGGAAAAATACGCAAAATAGAGTCCGAAATTTTGTAAATCGGAGTCCGTATGGCCCAGTTATGGCCCAATGAAGTTTGCAGAAAATTCAAAGTTCAAAACAGATCTAAAATTCAAATTCAGATTTGGAAATTGGAACCAGCGGGGGTCAGGCGGGAAATTTCCCGCCCTAGCCATGTCGACAGGGCTGTCGACAGGCCTGTCGACTTGGGCCAGGCCAAGTCGACTGCCCTGTCGACTTGCCTGTCGACACAGGGTGTCGAGCCAATTGGCCTGGGTGCACCAGGTCTGGTTTTTCTGGCTGGTTTGGGCTGTGTTCTGGAAACTTCCTAAATCTGACGGACCTAATCTAACCTAGGGCTAATCCTAGGGTCTAAAACACACCCTAATCCTATAAATACACCCTAATGCAAGCCTAATCCATACTAAAAAATAGAATTGATACCATCATGCCGCCAAAATCAAACTTAGGAGGAGCCTCCACTAGTTTATGAAGAAAGTTGCAAGCTAATCAACCTCTAACCATCATCTTCTTCAAATATAGCAACTAGTTCTACTTCATAAGTTTGCTAATCTTGGTTTTGGTGAGTTCCTATGCCTTTAGCAAGCAATTGCTAAACTAATTAGGATAGGATATTAGGAGGCTATGGATGTAAATGAGGATTTATGCATGTTGTGGTTGTCATATGTTACAAGTTCATATGCAAGTTGTCTCTTTTTATGTATGACATGTTATGCAAGCTCATATGCAAGTCTATATGCAAGATTCATATGCAAGTTTGTCTCTTTTATGATATGCATAATATATGCAAGGTTGCTTCTATGTATGACATGTTATGCAAGCTCATATGCAAGTCTATATGCAAGTTCATATGCAAGTTTGTCTCTTTTTATGATATGACATGTTATGCAAGCTCATATGCAAGTCTATATGCAAGTTCATATGCAAGTTTGTCTCTTTTTATGATATGCATAACATATGCAAGGTTGCCTCTATATATGACATGTTATGTAAGTCCATATGCAAGTTTATATGCAAGTTCATATGCAAGTTCATATGCAAGTTTGGGTTAATGATTTATGCTAGTTGGGTTTAATGTTATGATGCAATTTGACACCTTTTAAACCCAAGTAAATGCCAACGTTGTGCTAAGATTGAACCCATTACATTATAGTGAATTTTCCCATTTATATGACATGTCATGAGAACGAATTGCGTGGGAAATGATGGGGTTAATATGCATGTTAATAAAAATGTGTATAACATAAAATGAATGGACATAATTGGGAATTTACCTATTAAGTTAGGTCTACCCATATTATGGAGTTGGGAATTTACCTATTAAGTTAGGTCTACCCGTACTATGGAATTGGGAATTTACCTATTAAGTTAGGTCTACCCATATTCTTAAAAATGTGTAATTAATTAGGGATAATTAATACAAATTATGGGGGTGATTAATTAGGTGTAATTAATCAACTAAGACACGAGGTTGGACCCTTTTGTAGCGGAAGTCTCCCCGGAACCAATCGACAAATCCAACAGCTACAAATGATTGGCCCAATGTGAGAGGTCTTAGTCATAAATTAAATACATGATTAAAGTAAAGACACGAGGTTAGACCCTTTTGATGACGGAAGTCTGCCCGGAACCAACCGGCATATCCAGCAGTCATGAAAGATGGTCTAATGTGAGAGGTCTTTATGGGGTCATGATCTTAATTAATTAATTAAGAAACGCTTAACCATATTAGCATGTAGAGGGACATGAGGGGTTATGTGGGTGCCTTGGGTGGCATGTGGAAATCTAGTGGTTGCCTTGGGTGGCAATAGAAAATACGATTAGAATACTTAACCAAAGTGGAACATGTAATTAAAACATGATTAAAGGGTTAAGTGGTATACACTAGAAATGACAAGCTTAGGTGGGTAGCTTGTGGGGGCCCATTTCAACCAATATCCCAAACGTATCTTTGTGGGCTCGACCCAAGTCGAGGACGGGACACGCATATTGGGCTTGACTATAAGAGGCCAAAATGGGGGTAGCGGTGGCAACGCGAGTCCAACGGGTTTCATATGCATGTGTGGACCCGGGCTGGTAGGTAAGACGTTGTTGCACCGTGTAGATATAAGCCGTGCACCATTTGTTGTATCGGGTTGCCACTATGGGGAGTGATACACCCCATTGTGGGGCCAGCACGGGTATCTACGGTAGGGAGACGATCGCTTGGGAGTAGTGGGTACACCTAGTGGAGATAGGGGCAGACGGCACCTATGTAGTCAGCTAGGGGTACACGAAACTACTGGGTAAATTTTCTAAGTTCTTGGGAGGGATCAACCTTTAAGTAGGAATGACTGGTGTGGTGCAGTGTAGTAATTATCCTTGGGTGGGTAAATGCATCTTGATCGTTATCTTAGTTCATTCTGAGTTTAATTGGCTACTGAGTGTAGTCATTTATCCCCAGTCACACCGTACCAAGTTATATCATACCCTAATTACTTTAATGATTGCATTGTTAAAGCTATAGGACTCGCTCAGACTTATGTCTGACCCCGTTGTTTTTATCTTTTTCCCAACCCTCAGGTTCTCAGAGTGGGCCCAGCACGAGTGGGCTTTGATCAGGCTGCTTTTATTACTCTCTTGGAGCTTGGACCCTAGATGTAGAGCTCAGCTTACCCTTTTCCTTTATGGCTATCAGTTCATGTATTGGGATTATGTATTTTTATTTAGCAGGATGGATATTTGTACTTGACTCTTATTATGGTTTTGTGATGTAACCAGACATGTTTTACTTTCCGCTGCAATGAAATGATGTTTTTAAATTTTCAAGTATTACTTATATCTGTCTTGCTGTAATTTCTCTGTTCTATATTCACTCAAAATACTCCACCGATGTTATGGCATTCCCTTAGAGAGTGACCATAGCGGGTGTGGGGTGTTACATTCACCCAAGCGGTCAAGTCGTCATCTCCTTCTCATGGTGGGTCGGATCGTGCTCCTTCGCTCGAGTGGGTCGGGCCGTCATATGGGTTCGGATCGTGCCATCCTCACAAGGTCAGTTCGAGCTTCTCCATCCGGGTTGGGTCGTAGTCTTCAAGTGCTGGCTTGTCTCAGCTCACGATCCTTAAGGCGTTCGACTCGTGGATGCTCAGCTCGTGGTGATCAGCTCGAAGAGGTGAGGAACATCTAGCGACTCGTGGTGTATGGTGCCCCACGGCTCATGGTACATGGGCTCGATCTGGTCGGCTCGTGGGGTAGGACTCACGATCGGGTCGGTTCAAAGGGGGCGATCTGATCCGGTTCCTACACAAATTTCCTGCAACTTCTCCAGCGACTATTTTACACCATACGACGGTGTTTTCAACGAATCTAACTTCACTAAGCAACCATAAAGCATTTCAAACAGTAATAGCAGCATAAGGAATCAACCACAAACACCAAACAACAAATAATCATGATAATATAGATCAAACATACCCAAGAACCCTTGTTTTCCCCTTGACCATGTTTAAGCACAACTAATGATAGGATTGGCAAAAATTATCCAAATTAACCCAAATTTCTAACAGAGTCCTAAAATAATATTTTAGAATTTCTAAACATTTTTCCAAAATTTAATCAGGTGTAATTTCGTTATTTAACACTAATCACCCTAATCAAATGTATTAGTGATAAACTATGCAAATCACTCAACTTTGCCACAATTACCACTTTCGGAACTGAAACTCCTCTGATTTGGCGAATATTGATGTCTAACAGCAGCTCTAACACTGGTTTGGTGAAGATCTTCCTTGATTTGATGTTGCTAAGCTTAATCCTTGAATAGACGGTGATTAGAAATGATTCTAGAAAGTGGAGGCCATTACTACGGTTGAAAGGAGGTTAGTGGCGGCTGAAAAATGAAATAAAAATAGATTTACTAACTCATCTCAGCCCTTCCATAACCCTAATCCCGAAATGGGTTATGGTCCCTCTTGCTAATCCCCTAATTAGGCCCGGTTAAGCTGTTTTTCACCTTCTAAACCTTGTTTCAGCCATATCTCTCAAACACTTAGTCTGCTTGGCTAATGTAACCACTCTACGGAATGGTAAACCATCATTCGGATCTAATGGAAGTAGTTTCAGGTCAAAATTCCTTACCAGTCAAAAGTTATAGCCAAAACAAGATCAGCTAGGGCAAAACAGTCATTTAAGAATCGGCAAAAATCATGAACATGGGAAATGACCCCAATAGTCGTCTCCGAAAGTTACATGGCTATACGACTTTGCATGAGAAAGAAATAAATATTCTATGATCCTTCGATGCATAGAATGCGGGTCGTTACATTCTCCCCCCTTAAGAAATTTCGCCCCCGAAATTCCTTCACCCAAACATACAAAGGTTCCCGCATGCCTATCAATTATTTGCAATCAATCAAACATACATAACAAACACAACAAGCCTATCCTAGCATGCGGGTTACTAACGAGGGAATAACCATTGCTATTAAAATCTTATCAGGCAAAGAGTTCTAGATGCGATTCCTTTGTTTCCCTGGTACAGTCGTTTTCATTCTCGCCCCATTGAACCTTGACCGCTTTCACCGTCTTCCTTCGAAGTTGCTTCATATCATGTCCCACAAAACGAATCATCTTGTAGTTCCCAACCACCTCGGGTTTTACCTTGATATCATCCAACTGATTTGGTGAAATACTCACATTAGGGTCGTGCACAAACTTCTTCAACTGGGAAACATGAAATATGTTGTGAACTCCCGCCATCTTATCTGAAGTTTCTCTATTACTTCTGGTCCAAGCACAAATTCTCACCGGTTCCCAACCAACATGATGGTGAGTTGCACAGTCTTTCGTACAAAGCTTCAAATGGAGCAACTCCAATACTAGACTGATAACTATTATCATATGCGAATCCAACTAGATGCAAATGTTCATCCCATGATCCACAAAAATCCAATATACAAGCTCTAAAGAGAACTTCTAATACTCGATTCACCCTCTCTGTTTGACCATCGGTTCGAGGATGATATGCGGTACTGAGATGTAATTCTGATCCTAAAGCCTCTTGTAAGCTCTTCCAAAACCCACTAGTAAATAATGGATCTCGGTCACTCACAATGCCTTTGGATACTCCATGAAATCTTACTACCCACTTCATATACAGTTTTACAAACTTAGCTGTCATTCTATTCGACTTGACCGGTATAAATCTTACACTCTTGGTTAATCGGTCCACAATCACCCAAATGCTATCATGGCCCGATTTAGTCCTCGGTAAACCATCTATGAAATCCATCGACTTACTCCCAATTCCATTCGGGAATTTTCAATGGTTATAACAAACCACTAGGCTTCCTTTGCTCAGCTTTAACTAACTGGCAATTTATACTCTTGGAGATAAACTTCCCAATGTCTCTCTTCATCCTTTTCCATTAGTAGGTCTGCTTCATGTCTCGATACATTTTGTTACCACCGGGGGTGCATAGTGAGTTTTGAGTGATGACGTTCTCTAAGGACTTCATCTCTCAATCCATTGACATTTGGTACAACTAGTCTATCATTCTTTTGAAGCCATCTTCCTCGGTTAAGTCCATACTTGTTCATCTTCTCACTGTCGATGCCCATCTCCACCTTGGAGATAATTTCCAATAGATTAGGATCGTCCCTCTGACTGGAACCAATCTGCTCAATCAAAGTCGGTCTGATTGTCTAACTTGTTAACATTTCTGGATCCAATCCATATATACATCTGAGATCATATCCCATGATATACTCCAGCTGCTTCCATTCAAGAAACATAGCATCTAAACTATCATGTCTCCTATTCAATGCATCAGCTATCACACCTAGTCCGGTAGCACAGGCATCCGTGTATGCCGTCATCTCTTCGTTCTCTATTACCAGAATCCTATAGGTGGTTGTCTACTCAAGGGAATAAAACAGGAACAAACATAGTAACCATAGCATCCATAAAACATGTCCTATCTATCACCTGCTAAAGCCATACATACGTCGATACCTGCTTGACTGGTCCAACCAATCCCAAGGCTAAAGGAAGGCCCGCCTCCATACATACGTCGATGCCCACTTGACTGGTCCAACCAATCCCAAGGCTAATGGAAGCCCCGTCTCCATATAGACTACCGTACGTCCTACATACGTTTATCCTCCAAGGATAAGTAGATCACGTCCAATGGATCCAAGGTAACGGGCATCCCCAGATACCCCTACTTCTAGTCCGCCTAAAACACTCGAGTCCCACCCAAGTCTATCCATTATCTTGCTGCCCTCTCGAGTCCAACTCGAGCCAATCCATTTCTTTGCAGCCTTCTCGAGTCCAACTCGAGTCAATCTATTACCCATAAACTCAGACCCAGTCTTGAGTATCCATTACCGACAAACTCTAATCCGGCGTGAGTCGTCTCCCTATACGTTGCATCTCGCAGATCAATGAACACCTATTTTCTTTAACGAGTCCAAGTCCAACTTGAATCGTCCTAACCTTCGGTTCATCTTCCATGATCAACGAACACATCATATTCCTTCAAAAATAATATCAACATAGGGTCCTAAACAATCCATTACTTTGCATCTTTCTCGAGTCCCACTCGAGTCATCTGATAACCCTATCGAGTCTAACTCGGGGCAGTCCATACCATCGAATAGTCTTATTATGTCATGCTTCCCATCACTCCCCGAGTAAACCAAGATATCATCCAATGAAAAATCGCAACAACTATTTATCTCTCGTGCAAAACATCCTAGTCAAACTCGACATTCCCCAAGCACAAGCCCAAAGGCCTAAACCAATATCAGACAAGAACTCAAGGAATGTCTCCTTCGAATTCTGACAATCTACGTGAGATGATACTAGCAAAGCAACTAAACAATCACAAGCAAACATACATCCATGACTTGATAAGACCACATTACAACAAATCATGTAAATGCTAATCGAACCACCTATCGGGTTCGTCACAACTAAAGGCCTATCGACTATCTCAAGTTCCAATCCCAACTTATCTACCAGGTCATTAGATATGAAGGAATGGGATGCCTCGCTATCAACAAAACAAGAACAGTAACATCATAAATAGAAAGCATACCTCGAATAACGACGCCCTTTCCCTTCTCCGCCATAGTTGGGGCATTCGATGAAGAAGGAACAGCGTTAACAGCGTATGCTTTCACGATCTTCTTCTCTTTAGGAGGTCGTGGACATTTATCCTTGTGATGTCCCACTTGGCCGCAATTGAAGCACTTCCTTTCCCCAGGCTTTTCGTGACAATCTCTAGCATAGTGGCCCTTCTTGCCACAACTAAAGCACTCTTTATCTTTCTTGACCTTCTTTTTCTGACCACCCGTGGTCTGATCCTTTTTCTCTTATTCTGAGACTCCTTCTTACCTCCACTGCTTGCTTGCGGCTTTGGTTCCTCTACAAATGCAATAGCAACATCGGCCTTTGACTTAGGGTAAAGACTCTCCGATCTCAATGCTTTCCCCACTATAGACTCGAACATCTTGTCGATGTAGTTTATCAGCCTTTTCCATAAGTACTCATCTAAGTCGGTTATGAACTTCTCATTCATCTTCTCGGCAGTGTCGATAAGAGACAATCCATACTTCGATAAAGTATCGAACTCAGCAATATATTATGAAATTGCCCTACCATTCTTCTTAAGCTCCAAAAATTTCCTAAACAATTCAGATCTGTGAGCAGCTGGAATGAATTTTCGCTGAAATGAGTCATAAACTGATTCCAAGTAACTTGATCTTCAGGAGTATATGCTTTAATAGCATTCCACCAATTCATAGCTCGTCCTTGAAGCTGACGCGATGCTAACTTCCTCTTCATGGCTTCATCGATTCCCAAGTCCTCGAAGATGCGCTCACAACTATCCAACCAATCTTGAACATCCGAAGCCGACTCCATTCCGTGGAACAGCTTCCCACCAAGACTAGTATAATCCTTGTTAAGCTTGGAGAAATAGGCCCTAGGCGCCTGCACCGCTGCACCACCACCATTTGCAGCATTAGGAGCTGCCCTCTGAACATTCCTAAGCATCTCTCTCATGAGGTCAGTGAACATCGTCCTCATATAAGGAGCATTCCCATTATAAGCTCCTCTACCAGTACCCCTAGTATATCGGCTCATCGTTCAATCTTTAAGGAGAGAACGATTAACCATCTCTTCAGTGGTGTTAGTGCAATGCGACTTCATCCTTAAATATACTAATAGTGTATATATACATATATATAGCGTTTGAAAACCAAAATATCACAAATACGCGCTCTCATATACGTACTATCTCTCTCTGGTTTCTTCGCTAGGTTATCTACGTAACCTAGAGCTCTGATACCAAATGTGAAGGCCCTCCCCGCACCAGCCGACATTTCCCTAAAATGCACTGTGCCAATGCCCGACTAGCACATGACGGCCGCCAAAGAAAGGAAAGAAGGAAATTTGAACTAACAAGGAACCTGTAATATATCTCACAGCGCATGGAATAAAATATAATAATAACATAACTTGACATAAAATAGGCGAGACGGTACATAAGCTGAAAACTTAAACCATCGTAGCAGCGGGAAATCCAAAATTACAGCTTATGCTCCGCATTATCTTTTTTACAACTTCTAAAACTGTCCCTAAAGAAAAATAAGAAAAGCACACTACTAATGCCCAAAGTAGTGACCAACAGCGACACAGGGGGAATATATATAGAGAACAGTACGTGTAAGCCTCCTGCTCGTCTACAGACAGCTACTCGTGCACAACCAGCTAACCTGTCTCTAGTCTGCCCGTTTAAGAGCACCTAGAGTAATAAGAAGAGACATAAAACTCTGGGTCAGACAAAAGTCTGGTATAAGCGATAAGAAACAAAATAAAACAACAACAGGTATAGTCCAATCATACCTGAAACTGTTCCTGCAGTCAAAGAGTTAGCACAACAAGATGTACAATACTCTAAGGTTACACTAACATAAGGTGTCAAGATAACGGGGATGGGGGTGTGCATGTCATAATGATAGCAAACATCAAACATAACAATCATCCTCACATCTCTCACTCAATGCGTAAAACATACGATACCCACCACTCGATCACCCAATCTTTTGCTATGATCACATTGCTCCATATAGTCACTATGACCCCATTGCACTGATCCATGACCACTACTCAGTCTCTAAGTGGTGAACTAAAGTTATGGATATCGATAACTCCTTTGCACACGTCCCGCAGCAAAGCCCAATCATGAAGTTAACTCGTTGGTTCCCAATTGGATCCTGAGTTATACTTCCCATTTGGACTACCTTTGCATCTTGGTTTTTGGTCTCTTCCGGTTCAGTTTGAATGTGCGTAGTACCCCAGTTATCATCGGTTCGGTTCGTGATGTCTTCACCCGAGCGGTCGAGTCGTTAGCTCCCTCTCATGGTAGGTCGGATCGTGCTCCTTCGCTCGAGTAGGTTGGGTCTTGATACTCCAGGCTAGGGTCGTGGTGCCACACTGGATCGTGGTACCCCATCATCTGGGTTCGGATCATGCCATCCTCACCAGTTCGGTTCGAGCTTCTCCATCCGGGTCGGGTCGTAGTCTTCCAGTGCTCGCTTGTCTCAGCTCACGATCCTCAAGGCGATCGACTTGTGGATGCTCCGCTCGTGGTGATCAACTCGAAGAGGTGAGGAACATCTAGCGACTCGTGGTGTATGGTGCTCCATGGCTCGTGGTACATAGGCTCGATCTGGTCGGCTTATCGGGTAGGACTCACGATCGGGTCGGTTCAGAGAGGGCGATCCGATCGGGTTCCTACACAAATTTCCTGCAACTTCTCCAATAACTGTTTTACACCATACAATGGCGTTTTCGACCAATCTAACTTCATTAAGCAAGCGTAAAGCATTCTAAATAGTAATAGCAACATAGGGAATCAACCATAAACACCAAACAACAAATAATCATGATAATATAGATCAAACGTACCCAAGAACCCTTGTTTTCCCCTTAACCATGTTTAAGCACAACTAATGATAGGATTAGCATAACTTATCCAAATTAACCCAAATTTCTAACAGAGCCCTAAAATAATATTTTAGAATTTTTAAACATTTTTCCAGAATTTAATCAGGTGTAATTTCGTTAATTAACACTAATCAACCGTAATTAGTGAGAAACTATGCAAATCACTCACCTTTGCAACAATTAACACTTTCAGAACTAAAACTCCTCTGATTTGGGCGAATACTGATGTCTAACAGCAGCTCTAACACTGATTTGGTGGAGATCTTCCTTGATTTGATGTTGCTAAGCTTAATCCTTGATTAGACGATGATTAGAAATGATTCTAGAAAGTGGAGGTCATTGCTAGGGTTGAAAGGAGGTTAGTGGCGACTGAAAAATGAAATAAAAAACTGATTTACTAACTCATATCAGCCCTCCCATAACCCTAATCCCGAAATGGGTTATAGGCCCTCTTGCTAATCACCCTAATTAGGCCCAATCAAGTTGTTTTTCACCTTCTAAACCTTTTTTCAGCCATATCTCCCAAACGAGGAGTCTGTTTGGCTAATGTGACCACTCTACGGAAAGGTAAACCATCATCCGGATCTAATGGAAGTGATTTCAGGTCAAAATTCCTTACCAATCAAAAGTTATGGCCAAAACAAGATCAGCTAGGGGTAAAATGGTCATTTAAGAATGGGCAAAAATCATGAACATGGGAAATGACCCCAATAGTCATCTCCCAAAGTTACATTACTATACGACTTTGCATGAGAAAGAAATAAATATTCTAGGATCCTTCGATGCATAGAATACGAGTCGTTACATTTATTTTAAATAATAATGACCAAACATTTATTTAAATCGAAGTTAGACGTATAAATTAATATTAATTATAAAACGAGCCTAAAATGGCGTGATAGTTTGAAAATTCGATTTCAAATTTCAATTGAATGTAGAGAATTCAATATAAGTCAGAATTGGACGAAACAAGAAACGTTAGAATCTATTTAACTATATCTTTCTAACAAATGTAAAAAACTAAGATTTCATTTTATAAATCGAAGTTATGCCTAGTTTAAAATTTAAAATAGTCGATGTGGAATTTAATTATATTTTAAATAATATATAGCCCTTAAAAATAGCCAATTTGCAAACGACTTTCGTTTTCGACGAATCCACTTTTGTTGGATCTGGAATGATGAATTATAGTTAGATTACAAATTTCATAATTTTTGGAATTAACATGTGAGCGCAGTGAATTTAAATGTTTTTGGTAATTTCAGTTTGAATTTAATCGACTGGAAAATGGTCATTTTTCAAACGACCTCCAAATTCGACGAAATTAATTTTGTTAGGACTGTATCGTCAAAACATAGCTAGATTTATTTTTCTATTATTTTTGGAGTTAGTATGTGGCCCCGTTAAATTAAAATGTACGTTTTAATTCAACATATATTAATTTATATTTTAATTTTGACGAAAACTGATCGAAACAGTCGAATTGACTTATAAACATATCCCATTGTATCCGGAATTGGGGTATTTGGCTAGGAGCGGCAGTCGTTGAGATCTATTTGGAGTTCGAGCGAAAGATTTACAATGAAGTAACTAGTATAGTAAAATAATAAAAATTAGTACAGTTATATCCTAACTCAACCAAAACCCTAGTTTTCTTAGAGAGCCACCTTTCACAAAACCGACGGTGAAGAACGCTCCAAATTTCAAGCATGAAAATCATTCAATCCACTCTATAATTTCAGAAACTCCTAATGGAAAATTTGAAGAACCTCTTGTGAACTTTAGATCTATATAAAGATGATCGAATTTAGTTGAGAGAGAAGCTCAAATTCGACACACAAACGCACGGTGTTCATATGATTTTTCTGACGCAATGGGAGGGGCGAGTGCGCCGAGACGTCGGCTGACGGTGGAGGAGGATGGGGGCGAGGTCGGGATGACCTCCGATCCTGTTCCGGTCGCTTATGCGGTGGGCGGTGGGTTATTGGTTGTAGGGAGCTTGGGTTCGTGATTTACAAAAAGGAACGACGGTGATGAAAAGAATTAGAGGGTTAACGATGTAATTAATTAGTTTAATTAATTAATTGTGTAATCAAATGTATAAATTAGTATATCTATTTCATACGAGGTCCAAATCTGGCAAAATCAGTTGCGTTGGAATCGTCTCAACGCGATCTAAATTTCAAAACTGACCAGGACGGAAATGGAGCATGTTAGAATTTCAAGAAAATTCAAATCCAAACCGTACAGAAATTCAGAAATAAAGACTGGCGGAGCGGAATCCAATGTGAGAATTCTCTCACTAAAATTTTGTACAGTTATTTAATTTATTTTATAAATGTAAATATATTGAAATTGCCAGTATAGATTTTTATCTGTTTTATGAAGTTCAACACTCGAATTCGCACAAATCTCATAAATTGGAAGCGATATATGGATATTATCGACACTCGGATTTCACACTCCACGAATGGCCACTTATGGCGCCATAAATGGCATTGGGTAGTTGAGTATTTATTTATATGGATGATTTGATGATTTGTGTATTGTGATTGTGATGATTAACATATTAAAATAATGTTATTGTTTTTGTGGTAGTTGAAATTAAAATTATAAATATCCATTTAAAATTTAAACGGTAAAAACGGGAATAAATATCCATTTACAACTCGGAGGACTTGTTTATGTACACTGATTTAAGTGATATTGATTGGAACGATAATTTTTACACATCGCCCAAATGCACAAATAGTAATCAGTATTTGTTGTTTGAAAACCCCACACAGATATTGGGATGATATTGGACATACACTAATCCCAATATTTAGTTGTATGTCAATCGATGGGTTGAAAGGTTGTGATGAGCGTTATTTATTTATTTTAATGCTTATATAGTTGTAAATTGCACTATGGATGATGTTTGAATGGTTAATAATTATTTATCATTATTGTTGAATACATGCGATGTATGAAATCCATGTAACTGAAATTATATGGTAATTGATTGAGTCGCATTCCGATTTTGAAATAAAGAATATTTCAAAATAAAGAATATTTTAAAATAACGAATATTTCAAAATAATGAATATTCAAAATAATATTCAGTGAAGAATAAAATTGTGATTTTGATGTCCAACTTTTGATGGACACAAAAATATTGAAATGTGAAGCCGAGTTAAGTAGTAGACGCCATTTTAACTCGAATGGGATTATTAATTGATTTTATACTGAGTACGAAAAGGAAATGTATTTCAAAATCAGATTTTTTGAAAATAGTATCATTTTTATATCATAATGATATGGAATATTCAATTTTGATTTAAAATTGAAAATGAAGTTGAAATCATTTTAAAACGAATTTATAAACGATTTATAAAATACATTTTAAATGGAAATCGATGATATATATATTATATATAATGGCCTGAATAGAACGTGCAGTGACCGTTCGCGAAGTTCGACCATTAACTTCAAATGGACGTAATAGGAGGTCCGACCGTCAGATTGTCCAAAAACCGGAACCGTTGGGTTCGTATCGGAAAGAGCTTTCCAATGATTGTAAGAGATTTCAAATCTAACGGTTGGATTTGGAATTATGTCCAAATTAATTTCAGAAAAGGCTGTTATGGATGCAGTTCGGTGGTCGGTATTGGAAACCGATTGTAAGGGCCTTAATAAAATTATTAAAAATATGAAAAATTGTGTAAAATCATAATAAATGATTTGGAAATATTTTGGATGAAAAATTCCAAGTTTTGAAAAGATAAAAGATATTTTCATCTAAATGAACTAGTTATTAACTAGAATAATAATCCAAACGTTTTTTAAATAAATAAATTGGATTTGTAAATGGGTTTTAAAATAACCAGAATTTTTCCAACGTATGAATTGGAATGTTTTGGATGGAAATAATCTTCGAAATATTTCGGTATTGGATTCCATGTTTATACGGATATTGTTGAGGAATTTGGAAGATATATATATATATATGGTTTTCCCAATGTGGCATTTGTTGATTTCAGAATTTGATATTGAATATAAGCCGATATATTTTCTATTTAGAGCCTTGTATTTAATATCAATTTGGATTTCGGGTTTGTCGTGAATGGTGTATTAAATAACACCGTTCTTAAACCCCGGTGAGAAAAGAATAAATCTTTTAAATAAGATTTAGAGAAGTTTACCAATTAATTTATATTTAATTAGAATCGAATTGAAATTGGATTTTTAGTTTTATTGTGATCCATGTTTTAAATTACATTTGTTCATTAACCCAATTAACATTGAAGAGATGATTTGGAATTTATAAATCTTTTTATTAAGATTTAATGGAAATTTTCCACAGAAAACTTTTCCAATTTAAAAAAAGAAATTGGAATTGAATGCAATTCGATTTGGTAATAATCGGGATGAGCTTCTGTGAATGAAGGTCGTTACTATTTATGGAATTTAAAAGGCCTTGCCATTATTCCATTTATAGTATTATTCTGATATGGAAATTTATATTGATTACATATTGATCTGTTTTCCGTGAAGATTCTGTAGTTAATGGAAGCTGATTTGGGTTTATCATGAACTGTGTTTTAAATGACATTGGTTATTTAACCCAATTAATGACATGATTAATTTTCCTAAAAGTTCAATAATCATAAAGTAATGATTTTTGATATTAAAACCAAGGTGGAGTTTTAATGAATCTTTAATTAGATTGAAATGAGAATGGGATAATTAAATTTATCGAATTTGAGAAATGATCGAGAATGAGTACCACCAGTTTTACTCCACGCGATAGTTAAATCTTTTATTAGGTTTGAACCAAGAAATGGTAAATAATTTTACAAATAACACAGTGGGTGTTACATATGGAGTACTACTAGTTTTGCCTCATGGGATGAACAGGTTGGGATTGGAATAATAAAATAAATGATTACTTCAGTAAGGCTCAATAATCGCGACTAGTTTGATAAACTTTAATTTGCTTTAAATTGTGAAAAGAATATTTGAATAAAATAATATTCTGAATTGGAATGAGGCATACGATGTGTTTTATGGCACTAGATTATAAGATACGCGAGTTATTCGGAAAAACCGGGTTTAACCCATTCAGAATAATTGATACGACGATGAAAATGGTGGTTGAAGACCGGAGATCTTCACATCGTTTGGATGATTACCGATGTCTTGATTAGGATGTACACCCAAGACATGGTAATAAGTGGTGATCGTCCAGACGTACTTGGAGATCGACCAGATATGCGAGGACATCTCTCCTGTATTAGACATATGGGACGAGGAATAAGGTGCCTCCGCTTTTGTTTAGACCCAGAACGGACATGCAAATGGGTAGTATGTCCGACATTTTTTTCCTTTATACTGTATCGTTGATCTCTTCTAAATATATATCTATTTGGTGGCGGAGAATTTATTCTCTTGCTTAACACCCTTCTCTGAGACATACAAGCTTAGAAGCAATATATTGGTGGAAATAAATAGTATTGTATAGATTGACATTGTGGCATGCAGAGTTGCATGGATCAAAGCTTTTGTTGAAAAGAAGGGATTAGTGGTTGATGATCAAAGCACAACTTTAATTAGCGTAGCTTTGTGTAGCGTTAATTCGCGAGCTTCACTCCCCGGTATGAACCTAAAACGGGATTAGGGACGTAGGGAAATGGACATATATTAGTTTCTAGCTACGAGCAACGTCATGCTATGGAGTCCAGACTATTTACTTATGTGGATATTGGAAAACTTTATTAATGGAAAAGCGAAGTACCTCGGAATTCGGGCCTATTGAAATGTTCGGGTATGATTTGAGTCCCTAGTGGCTCTTTGTTGGTCGACTGTATTGACCATTTTGGAGGTTCAATAGAACCGGGTAACATATAGTTTGTGGTATAACTAATCACCGATGGATGATCGGCTCTGCAGGATCCAAGGTTTGCCCCGTAGGTGTGATCCTGAGGCATTGCTAGTGTGTCTCGAATCGGTAAGAACGATCCCTTGCCTTGGTACATAGATGGAAACCTAATTTCCAATACGTGATTTTACGGTTTTAGTTGTAAACATATATGGCGACGTAATATAATGGTGCCTACGCCGCCTATGATTGATACATTTATATTTGAAGTTGATTTATTCACTTATAGTAATAATAAAAGAAGAAATTTCGCATGTCAAGCATATTAGGCTATTATAAGGAAAAACTCTATCCTCGACTGCATTCATTGTGTGACGAGAGCTGAGTCTTATACTTGCTTCATTTTTCTCTTTAGCATTGCGCTGCTTATTTTTACGCACTGGTATCCATGGGGGATAAACCCGTTCCGTGTTATACGGCATTGTCCTGTGATTTATCTAACTTTAAAATAAAAGCTAATAACTGTTTTAGTTCTCACACCAGTCCTATGACTGACTCAGAGTTTATTGTTTCTACCTAAACTCAAGGTGCCCATATTTCGACACAAGCAGCTAGTAGTTTTGGTTTTCACAGATAACTCTTTTCATAGGATCCTAGATTACAGCTGGAGCTATATTCAGAAAGCTTTGTATCCGTATATCTATTTCAGTTGTGGTTGTAGATGATTTCCGCTGTACATTATATTTGTGTATATATTTTTCGTTGTTATGTAATTAAATCACTGATATTTTTCTGCTGTAAATTATATGAACTCTGATATATTCTTGTACTCTGATGTAATTGTTGTAATAGCAATAAAATGTTCTGTTGTTTATGTTCTAGTGAATCGTTTTCTCAAACCAATCCAGGCTTTCCCGTAAAGGGGATTTTGGTTCGTTTCATTCCGGATCTTGAACTCAAAATTGTAAATTTCTACAATTATTTTGAAATTTATTTTTGTTTACTGATTTTTGAATTCATAACATTGCTAAAGCATTCTTATCATATCTTGAACACTGTTAATTTGAATTCTATTTGTTTTGAAGATTTGGAAAATTATTGAAATTTCACACACCTTTACTGTTTCGAGTTTCTTATAATTCATTTTGGAAAGACTTGAAAATTATACTCATTATAGCATAACTCTATTTTTCAGTTGTGATAATTTCATTGGTTTTTGGATTGGCTTGGATATTTCTATAGTAAATATCAATTTGGCTTGAACCATTGTGTTGAATATTGAAAATCTTCTTTGAATGGATTGTGGTGTTGTATCTTGAAACTCACTCTTAATTCAGGATCATTTGACTTATATATTTGATTGTTTGAAATCATTTGAAATTTTGATATCTTGAATCTCACACACATCTTGAATTTTAAATTAATAAACTTGTGTGAACATTTCATTGAGTCCTGAAATTTACACATCTATTCAAGTGATTTCAAATAAACTATCTTTTTAATCTTGGATCATGAATCATCTCTTGTGCTTGTTCGAAATAATTATGAAATATTTTCTTGTGCATCTCTAATATGAAATTGTTTCTATTGCTCTGATAAAATGGTCTAAATTGGATCTTGATTTGTCTCCTTGGACTTGTTTTAAATTTTTGGATAACTCTCTTGTGAAACTTGTTCTGAAATTGATTGCTGCTCTGATAAAAGAATCTGATTTGTTAGTCGTGTCCGTTTGGGCTTGGTAACTGGATATTGTTATCTAAGATACTTCTGTTAGCCACCGCATGGTATCAAAATCGTCGTTAATAGAGATAACAAGTGGTATCAGTCTTAGGTGTCTTATATTTTTTTGTTCAACTTCTTGATATTTTTAAACTGATTTTTAAAATTGTATAGATCTTTCAAATTCCCTCTTGTAATTGATTTGCAATTTTAAAATCATTTATTGATTATTTATTCATAAATTGAAATCAATAACCAAATTGAACTGTATTTAGAACTCATTAAAATTATTATCAGATTTTTAAAATTGTATTGAGTTGTGACTATAGTATATTTCACAACAAGAGGAAATTTATTTTAATTTTCATGATGATTGAATAGTTTTTGTAATTTCTTTGAATTGGCGTTTATTTCAAGAACTTTTTATTTTTTTCTACCATCATTCTGTCGTCCTCATGATTTTATATTAATAAGGGAGTTTAATTTTTTTTAATCATCTTAAACTTACAACTTCAAATTTGTAATGGAAATGTGACTGTATTATTTTTTCAGAAATAGAGATAATTGAAAATTTTCAAAAATCCTGGTACAGTTGAGCATATTTCATAATATGATTTATTTAGAAATTTATTACACAATCATTTCTGTACCTGCCATATTTCTATCATCAATATTGAATTTATATACTGAGGAGTTTTTTTTTAAAGAAAATGATAAAAATATAATATACATAAGTGTTTCTCTAGCCCCATTTAAAAATCCAAGCTCGGGTAATGCATGGTTATGAGATTACTTATAATTTAAGCTACAACTGACCTCATTTAAAAATCCAAGATCTGGTTATGCATGGTCAGTGTGCTCTTAAATAAAAATAAAAAGAAAAGAAAATAATTTGGTATAAATAAAAATATATTTGAAATCCTCCTTCGTGGGTAAAAACCAGCTTATCAATCCATCTTATAACTTGTGAAATGTGTTAAATGTAATAATCCGGAAATCTGAGCCAATTTAAAAAATTTATTTTGGCAATTTTGATGAATTTTGAATATTTAAAATGAATTATTTTAAAAAACAACGACCAGAAATTTATTTCAAATAGAATTAGAACGTATATATTTATTTGAATCATCGTTAGAATATAAATATTTTATTTTAAATATAAAAGGAACTGAAAATGGCGCGGTAGTTTGAAAATTCGATTTCAAAGTTCAAATGAATGTATAGGATTCAAAATAAAACGGATTTTAGCGAAACCAAAAATTTTAGAATCTATTTGGGAATATCTTTCCAACGAATCCGAAAAATTGAAATTTCATAGCGGGGATAAAATTTTATGCCCAGTTGAAAATTCAGAATAGTCGCTATGGAATTCTGGCCTTTAAAAAGGGAAATTTTGCAAACGACCTCAGTTTTCGACGAAACCACTTTTGTTGGCCCCAAAATCGTGCGATGCCACCCACGCTCCGGCCAAGCGCCGCCACCGCGACCACCTCCCTCACCTACGCCGCCCTCCACGCACCTTACCCTCTCTCTCCTTCTTTCTCGAACTCGCAGAACCCTCCCATGCCCAAAATCGAGACCCGTACCCCAAGCCTCCTCCTCGCGCTGATGAACGCCGACAAACACCACTAGACTCCGTCGCGGCCATCCCCTCCTCCCCTTCAGTGACGCGCAGACACCCCTACTTTCGAACCACCTGTAAGTTTTTATTTGTTTCTCTTTATTTGTAAAATGATTTTCAGTTTTAAATGTTTATAGGAAATCAGTCTTAAAGTATTTAAATCAGTTTTAATTTATAGAAAAAAAACATTTTATTAAGTAGTGATTTTTATTTAAGAAAAGTAGTGATTTTTATTTAAGAAAAGTAGTGATTTTTATTTATGCAAAGTTGTGATTTTTAACATGATAAGGATTTGATTTTTAATTATAAAAAGGCGGTATTTTTAATTATAGAAAGGGTGAGATTTTTAATAAGAAAGGATTATGTTTTTAAATTAGAAAAGAGTTGATTTTTATTATCGTAAATACGAAATTTTTATAAATATAAAAACGAGATTTTTAGTTATGTAAAAATATAATCTTTAGCGAAGTAAAAATATAATCTTTAGCGAAGTAAAAATATAATCTTTAGTGAAGTAAAAATATAATCTTTAGTGAAGTAAAAATATAATCTTTAGCGAAGTAAAAATATAATTTTTACATAATAGAGAATATAAAAATGTGATTTTTATATATGTAGCTAATTAAAAATATAATTTTTATATACTAGAGAATATAAAAATGTGATTTTTATATGAGTGGCGATATTAAAATATAATCTTTATTAGAAGAAGAGCAATATAAAAATATAATCTTGATATAGGAAGTAGCGTTGTTAAAATATAATTTTTAACATATGCTTCATGAAACAGACTGCATTGGAAGCACGATGAAGATTTCCTACATATGAAGAGTCGCAGTGAATTGGTTTAGCTAGTCGGTGAGAACTCTTCACTTTTATTTTAATTTCTAGTTGAAATATATACTAGGATGCAGACGGTGCTTAGCAACACCCGACACCCGTCGTCCACAAAACATGGATGACTTGTTTGATTTTGTGTGTTGTGAAAATTGATTGTGATGTGTTTTGAAGTAAAATATATATTTATGTGTTGAAATAAAATATATATTCATGTGTTGAAATAAAATATATATATATTCATGTGTTGAAATAAAATATATATTCATGTGTTGAAATAAAATATATATTCATGTGTTGAAATAAAATATATATTCATGTGTTGAAGTAAAAAATATATTTATGTGTTGAAATAAAATATATATTCATGTGTTGAAATAAAATATATATATATATTCATGTGCTAAAATAAAATATATATTCATGTGTTGAAATAAAATATATATTCATGTGTTGAAATAAAATATATATTCATGTGTGGAAGTAAAATATATATTCATGTGTTGAAATAAAATATATATATTCGTGTGTTGAAATAAAATATATATATTCATGTGTTGAAATAAAATATATATATTCATGTGTTGAAATAAAATATATATTCGTGTGTCGAAATAAAATATATATTCGTGTGTCGAAATAAAATATATATATTCGTGTGTCGAAATAAAATATCTATTCATGTGTTGAAATAAAATATATATTCATGTGTTGAAATAAAATATATATTCATGTGTTGAAATATTCATTTACAAATCGAACGATTTGTTTATGTACACCGATTTGACTGATATTGATTGGGATGATAAATTTTACACATTGTCCAACTGCACAAATAAAATCTGTGTTTGATTGTTTGAAACCCCACATAGGTGTTGGGATGAAATGGGACATACACTAATCCCCATAATTAGCTGTATGTCGATCGATTGATTGATTGGCTGTTATAAGCGTTGAATATTTATATTTGATTCTTATACAGTGTGGAATGCACTCTGGATGATGGTTGATGATTTATCGTTGCTGTTATATACATGTGTTGTAGGGAACCCATATAATTAACGTTATATGGTAATTGATTGGGCCTAATTCCAATTTGGAAAATAAGAAATATAAATTCAAGTGTTGAATAGAAAAATAAATATTCATGTGTTGAATAGAAATAAATATTCATGTGTTGAATAGAAATAAATAATCATGTTTTGAATAGAAGTATAAATTCATGTGTTGAAAAGAAGTATAAATTTATGTGTTGAATAGAAGTATAAATTCATGTGTTGAATAGAAAAATAAATATTCATGTGTTGAAGAAAATATTCATTTGTCGAATAGAATAATAAAGTTATTAAAATATATAAAGCCGTGTTGGTTAGATTGACGCCATTTTGACGTGAACGGTATTTATATCGATTTTATTCATTTTTATAATGAATATCGAAGAGTAATTGATTTCAAAATATAATGTTTTGAAAATATTATCATTTGTATATCGATGAAGTGGAATATTCAATTTTGATTCGAAATTGAATATGAAGTTGAAATCGTTTTGAAAACGAACTTTAAACGATTTATAAAATACGTTTTAAAAGGAAATCGATGAAATCTATATAGTATAAGTATTATTTATATTAAATGGCCGGAATAGAACGCGTCGCGCTGCGGTAGTTCGCGAATTTAGACCATTGACTTCGAATGGATATTACGGGAGATCCGACCATTGGATTCTCCTAAAACCGGAACTGTTAGGTTCGTATCGAAAAGAGCTTTCTAACGAATATTAGAGATTTGAAATCTAATGATGGATTTGGAAATATGTCCAAATCAAATTTGGAAAAGGTCGCTGTAAGTGCAGTTCGATGGTCGTTGATGGAATTCGACTGTACAGACCTTGATAAAATAATTAAAAATAGTAATAGTTTGTGTAAAATCATAAGAAATGATTTGTGAAGAATTGAGATGAAAATTTCCAAATTTGAAAAGATAAAAATAGATTTTTATCGAAATGGACTAGTTTTGAACTACAATAATAATTTATTTATTTTTGAAATAAATAAATTGGATTTGAAAGGGTTTTAAAAGTAACCAAAAGTTTCAATAATTGAATTGGAATGGAATGTGATTTTGGGTTTATATTGAACAGTGTTTTAAATGACATTGGTTCTTTAACCCAGTTAAAGACAGGATATGATTTCCCAAGTTAAGCAATCACTAATATTGATTTTTGGGAAGATTAAAACCAAGTGGGGTTCTAATGAATCTTTAATTTGATTGAAATGCTCGAGAATGGAGTATCACCAGTTTTTCTCCAGGCGATACTTAAATCTTTAATTATATTTGAACGCGAAATGTTAATTGAATTTACCGACAACACCGTGGTGTTAGATATGAAGTATGACCAGTTTTACTTCATGGGTTGAATAGGTAGGGATTGGGAAATAAAATAAATGATTACTTCGGTGTGGTTCGCTAATCCCGACTAATTTGGATTGATATTCAAAAGAAGATTGAAGAATAAATTTAAAGAATTTATCTTTGATAAAATTAATGGGAACCTTTCCCAAAGTATAAGAATATTTGAATAAAAGAATATTCTGAGTTGGAATGAGGCGCATGTTGTGTTTGTGTAACACTTGTTTATTATATACGCGAGTTATTCAGAAAGACCGGGTTTATCCCATTCTAAATAACTGATTCGACGTGGTGTCGAGGATGAAGACGGTGATCGAAGACCGGAGGTCTTCACATCGTTTGGGTGATTACTGATGATATTGATTAGGCTGTACACCCAAGAGGAGGGAATCAGTTGGTGATTGTCCAGACGTACTTGGAGATCGATGGATATGCGAGGTACAAGGTGCCTCCGGTTTCGTTCAGACCCAGAACGGACCTGTAAATGGACTGTGTGTCTGACATTGGATATCATTATGTGTGATTGGTGGATATCGGTTGGATGGAGTGGTTTGCCTGTGTGGCATGCTAAGATGCAAATGATCAAGGCTTCTGTTGAAAAGCAGAGTCTTGTGGTTGATGATCAAAGCACGGCCTATGTGGCATAGCTTTGTGTAGCATTGATTCGCGAGCCTCACACCCCGGTTGTGAACCAGAAACGGGAGAGGACCTCAGGGAGGGCATGCATTTCCTTCTAGCTAGAAGTGGCGTCAGTGGTTTGACACGCCCTGACGAGTTTGACTTATGTGGTTGTTGGGTTGCGAGGCGCCTCGGATATATCGGTGACTATGTGGAGCTGTAACACCCCACCTCCGTTAAGGTCACTCACAAAGGGAATGCCTTAACTTTGGTGGAGCATTTTAGTAAACAGAACAGAAACTTACAAGACAGATAAAACAGTACTTGAAAATTTTTAACTTTATTACAGCGGAAACAGAAATTAGTATGGTTACATCCTTTCAATTTCAGAATTCAAGTACAAAATATCAGTCTTGTACAAAAGCCTTCAAAATGCATAAAATCATAATCCCCATGGAACGGAAGCTATACAGAGCCAAGCCATACTTTAAGCACTTCAAGCAAAGAGAAATCCGGATCAAGCTAAAGTATTTCCCTCCTTGGATAACCTGGGGGGGAACGGAAGAAAGAAGGCGAAACAATAAGGGTCAGACAAAAAGTCTGGCAAGTCCAGTGATTTTCAGCATATGAACAGATAATAATAATATGATATGAACATAAAACTGGATGTGAGATAACTATAACAGGTGTAGCAGATATAACAGAAAAACAGAATGATATAAACTATTGTTTTACACTTCCCTGCACTAATACTAGTATAACAGAATTAGGTGTCACCCTAATGTCTAAATTGAAGCAGGAACGGGTACAGAATACTTTAACAGAAAAAGAATGCTAATAATGGGCCTTTACTACCCGATCAGAAACAGACAGAAGAAGAAACAGATTTATCCCTATGGAAACAGAATGTGGAATTAGGTGTACACTAGTAATGGGCCTTTACCACCCGAACAGACGGTACCACACAGAAACAGACAGGTGTTACCACCCAACAGAAACAGACGGTACCAACAGAAACAGACAGAACTAAGCGTACCCTAAAACCCTACCCCAAGCGATCGGCTCCCTAATACATAAATATCCTGTGTCGGCCCCACAGTAGGGTGTATCACTCCCTAAAGTGACAACCAATTGGCACAGACCTATTTACAGATGTCACGGCGTCTTACATCCTCAGAGGCAGACCGGGATCCATGCACGCACATGACCCGGTTGGAACGCACCATCAACACCCCTCGCCATTATCAGAATGAACCACTTATAATTAGTTCAGTAAGCGTGCCCGGACCCTACCTACTGTTGGGTCAAAGTTTTGATACCAGAAAGGGTTACTGACTAATATGGGTCCCAAACAACAGATGACACAAGTAATTCCCCTCCTAACCTTGTGTCCCCAGACTAACAGATTTCAGATTAACTTGTTTACAAGTTCAGACATACAGAATTCAGATTTACTAATTCACAAATTTAGTTAACAAGTTTTCAGACTAACGGGTCAGATGTACAGACTTTTCAGATTTGTCTAACTTTGTATTGGGCCTACAGATTCATGGACGGGTTTTACTACATCTATTAACCCCATTGGTTTAACCCTATTTTCCCCAATACGTTTTAGACGTCATTCTTATCTTAGATTTGCATTAATTAATTATTAATGCACATACCTCTCACATTAGGTCGGTAGCTTGTGGCCGCTGGATATGCCGGGCGGTTCCGGGCTGACTTCTGCCACAAGCCAGACCTAACCTCGTGTCTTACGCATGTTATGACTAACTTCTCACATTAGAACCTATTGTTTGCGGCCACTGGATGTGCCGGGCGGTTCCGGGCAGATTTACGCCGCAAACTCATTCTAACCTCGAGTTAGCCATGTTCATCTTTGCGGCCAATTAATTAATTATTTACCGTTTATGCGCACGTCCAATATATATGCCAATTCAGATTATATCAATAACAGAATGATTATATCAACATAGCAGATAACAGATTTTATATGAATTAACGGATTTTACAGATTTAGCAACTTAGCAGAATTTTGCATATAACAGGTTAGGCATTTCAACCGACAAATTTAACAGATTAGGCATTTCAATCTAATTAGCAGTCTAGGCAATATAACAAAACTAGCAGTTTAGGCAACTTGGCAAATTAGCAGATTTAGCAAATTTAATATTTCCAAAGGTTCTATTTACATGCCTTGCCTAGTCATAAATTAGCCTAAATTCATATGCCTACATAATTGTCATGATTCACAACATATACTCGCAGAATATGGACATAATTTGCCATATAACATATGTTCCAATTTTTGTTAAACTAGCATTTTACAGCAGATTCACATATAAATTATACCAAATATAACCATTAATTTCAATGCATGTCATATATCCAAAAATCCTTATTTAGGTGTAATTACAATAATAGATATCCTAATTAAAGTAAATCTTAAGTTTCCATATCTTCCTTCTTTTCATGTCATGAATCATTATGCAAACTATCCCCAATAATATAAATCTTTAAACCATATCCTCTAAAAATCAGATCTTGCCTTTTTATATGCATTTTGTCCAAAGCCTCAAATCATATGTAATCTTTACAGTGGTTCCTCTTCTTCTTTTATCACAAAATATGCATAGGTCTAAAACTAGTTTATAACATATGCTTATTTTTTTCTAATTAATTACAGGTCTAAATTACAACATAACTATGCATACAACATGCATAAATTTTATGTTCATAGTCAAATTTATGCATCCAATCCCAAGTCATATGTCCAATATATTTTATGCCTCAGTCCTAAAGTCATACATTCAATTTGGTTTTGTCAAATTTCTCATCATTCATCAAAAAACTTGCGTTCATACGTTCATCTCTTATGAGATTAGGCACAGGCTCGTGGTAGCCTGGCTATAGAAACAGAAAAGAAGAAAGGAATATAGAACAGTCACAGAAAACAGATCTAACAGAAGAGAATACAACCTCAAACTCAGATTTAAATGCATATCAAAATTATAATTAACGTTTATAGCGGAGAATAACTGTACTTGCCTTGATTGGATTAAAGAAAGAACTTTAACTTGTTGTAGAATCTTTGCAGAAACTTTAATCTCTAGTTTGAATTGAGTTGCTTAGGTTGATGTTGATTATCTTCTAGTTTTAATTCCAGCAGAGCAGCGACGCCATTTTTATTTTTATTTTTATTAGAAGAAGAGAGAAATGGAGGCTAGAGAATTGTGTAAGAAACCTAGGTAGAGTCTAGGGTCATTTTTATAGAGTTGCAAGTTAATTTGAGCCGTCCGATGATGCTAGGGTAAATCAAGGCCATCAATTTCAAAAGAGGCCAATTACATGCAATTCCATGTTTTAGCATATATATATATTTCCTACAATGTACACATTTCTCATTTAGGACAAATTCTATATATAAATAATTCCTAACACACTTATGCCATAATTACTCCCTTAATGTACATTATCAACATTCATTATTTATTGCCAATCCATCAAACATAAATACGTATTTAATAGATACATCTTTCCTTTTACCGTATACATTAATTATTCATATATACATGTCAATTAACAAGAATGACAATATTAATGTATCCTTTTCATTGTAAATTAGCATATTTATATATTTCTCAACATATTTATATATTTCTCAAATTAACATGTACAGATAAATGTTAATAGCATGTTTTCAAATCAATGCCCTATTGACATATCTTTAAATTAAATGCCAGATAAATATTCGTCATATTAATATGCTTGCATGTTATGTTCACAAAATAATATCACATACCATATTTTTCTTATTCAGTGCCACATTGATGTCAATTGCAGGTTTATAAATGACATTCCTATTAATAGAAAATTAAGTCTAACCTATTCATATTCTTCCTCTTTGAAAATCCCCATTTACTGCATACAAATATTATGCATAAAACTTTCTTTTCACTGCTTGCATCCACACATCTTTATTTAATTTGTAAGTTTATGACATAAATGCACATATGTACGAATATGTTAAATATTTCTTTCCTTTAATTTGTCATGAATCCAATTAGAGAAGGCCACTTATAAAAAAAACAATTCTTGGCAGGCAAAAATGCGCAACATACGCCTCATGATACGTACATGTCATATATATATATATGTATGTATACGTATATGTATATATATATATATTTCTTTTTTTTTCTTTTTATCTATCTTCCCAATTACCCATTTTCACACTAAACCACTTTTTGAACTGCATTCACACTAGGCTATTTTAAGCCATTCCCCTAAAACAAAAATAAGGCGTTGGCGGGGATCGAACTCTGTACCTCTTGTATGCAAGTCATGTGTTCCAACCAAATGAGCTACTAAGTCTTTTGCTTACAAAAGTTAGAACAATGCTAAACATTATTCTTTTCTCATTCCTCTTTTTCCATGTTTTGCTGCAATTTTTAATTTAAGGATATCTTTTTCATACGGAGTCCAATTTACGCAAACTCAGACTCTATCTCAAGCAGAATTTCAAGAAGAACGCAATGGCGTAACTTGTTTCCCTTAGTTCTTTGATTTCGAATTAATTATACTTTAATTTGTTAATTTCACAGCTATAGAATACACGGGGTGTTACATTCTCCCCCACTTAAAAGGATTTCGTCCCCGAAATCTTCAAGTTAAGAAGAATGTGTCCTACCATCCAATCACCCATCTACTCAACCATCATCCACAAGCATCCATTGTCCTTATAGACTTCTAATGCTTTCATGTTTAAATGCACAGTGTGTGTTCATGTCCGTATCTAATGCAAAATCAGGCGGCCCACTGATTCAGTCGACCTCCTTAATGCAAATCATATTAGTGCCATGAGTCCAATATGTATGCAAATTTTCCTACTTGAGACATATCATTTCTATATGAGTGCAAAACTGCTCATTCATATGCAACATCCATATGCTGATTCAACCATTTTGCATCCATAAAAATTTAAAAATGCTCACACATCCATATGCAGTATGAAAGTGCTTTTGAGCCGATCTAGTGCCTAGTGTGTGTATATGCATCCACGAGCAACCACTAGCAACCACTTGCATCCACTTGCAACCATCAAACATAACATGTCTCAAACACATGTTTACACCCATTAGTTTCTACCTAAAGTTCAAATATTCGATCGATAGGATACAGTCGAATGATGGAAGTGAGTACAGATAGAACGAAAATTTGGTTCCCATTAGACATGGGTCCTAAGTATCGGCCCCAAAGACCGAAACCAACATCAAATTGACACCCAGAGGAGTACCTTCTTTAGACAATGTCGAAACTGGAAATCCTATAAAAAGTATTTAGATATTTACAGACTACTGGCACAGATCGGGTTCCCTAATGATTCTTAGGAAGCTAAGCATGATAAAATCATACCCCACGAAAACTCAGAATGTATGCGTCATACTTGACGCCTAACACAGATATCCCTCAAACCCCAGTCCCAAACAGATGATCCATAACCCTTATGGGTCTGAGTCTACAGCGGAATTCAGAAATAATACTAGTATTAAAGTGCAGAGTATCGATTACAAAATCAAAATACCAGAATCAGAAAAAGTCTTAACTCCATAATCAGATAAAGAAATTAAACCTACTATAGAAATTTTCCTATTTCTATCCTAGCCACTAGCCTCAAGAGTGTTCGCTTGCCCTCCTTGTCCTCGTCTCTTCGGGCAGTCCCTAGTGAAGTGTCCCATCTCCCCACAGTTGAAGCAAGCGCCCTCCCCTTCCTCTTTCGGTAATCCTTATTCAGATGAGTCGAGCTTCCATAAGTAAAACACTTTCCTCCTCCTTATCTTCAAACTTTCCTTCCTTCTTTTGTGTTTCCCTTTTGCCTCCATTGTGAACTAAGTCTATATGAGTTTCTCACCTTTGGGTTGTGCTCCTTAGCCAAACCTCATCATTCTCATCTTTACTATCCTTGTGTAACATGCTGACCAATCCCTCGAAAGCTGCCTCCATCGCCCGGAAAAATCCTTCAAAGCTCTAAAGAAAACTAGCCGCAGGTGAAACTACTACAGCTATTGATGGAAGTCGGGCACTACTTTGCCCTTCGATGAGGTTACCTCCCAGAAAACCGGGAGCCCCAGAGACTCAAGAAAGAAGGAAACAAGGATTCAAGCAGAGGATCAAAAGATAGATATATGGCTTAGGGGACTATGTTTTTCAAAATAAGCTTTACTTTTGAAAATACTTCCTTTTCAAAACCTTTTTGAAAATAGTTTTCAAAAATTCTTTATCAAATCCGGTAACCTTTTGCTCTGATACCAAGTGTAACACCCCACCTCCGTTAAGGTCACTCACAAAGGGAATGCCTTAACTTTGGTGGAGCATTTTAGTAAACAGAACAGAAACTTACAAGACAGATAAAACAGTACTTGAAAATTTTTAACTTTATTACAGCGGAAACAGAAATTAGTATGGTTACATCCTTTCAATTTCAGAATTCAAGTACAAAATATCAGTCTTGTACAAAAGCCTTCAAAATGCATTGTTTAAAATCATAATCCCCATGGAACGGAAGCTATACAGAGCCAAGCCATACTTTAAGCACTTCAAGCAAAGAGAAATCCGGATCAAGCTAAAGTATTTCCCTCCTTGGATAACCTGGGGGGGAAACGGAAGAAAGAAGGCGAAACAATAAGGGTCAGACAAAAAGTCT
This sequence comes from Allium sativum, assembly GCA_030737875.1. Lineage (NCBI taxonomy): Eukaryota > Viridiplantae > Streptophyta > Magnoliopsida > Asparagales > Amaryllidaceae > Allium > Allium sativum. The sequence goes on along the minus strand of CM060909.1, from coordinate 222,825,456 downwards.
GGCAAGTCCAGTGATTTTCAGCATATGAACAGATAATAATAATATGATATGAACATAAAACTGGATGTGAGATAACTATAACAGGTGTAGCAGATATAACAGAAAAACAGAATGATATAAACTATTGTTTTACACTTCCCTGCACTAATACTAGTATAACAGAATTAGGTGTCACCCTAATGTCTAAATTGAAGCAGGAACGGGTACAGAATACTTAAACAGAAACAGAATGCTAATAATGGGCCTTTACTACCCGATCAGAAACAGACAGAAGAAGAAACAGATTTATCCCTATGGAAACAGAATGTGGAATTAGGTGTACACTAGTAATGGGCCTTTACCACCCGAACAGACAGTACCATACAGAAACAGACAGGTGTTACCACCCAACAGAAACAGACGGTACCAACAGAAACAGACAGAACTAAGCGTACCCTAAAACCCTACCCCAAGCGATCGGCTCCCTAATACATAAATATCCTGTGTCGGCCCCACAGTAGGGTGTATCACTCCCTAAAGTGACAACCAATTGGCACAGACCTATTTACAGATGTCACGGCGTCTTACATCCTCAGAGGCAGACCGGGATCCATGCACGCACATGACCCGGTTGGAACGCACCATCAACACCCCTCGCCATTATCAGAATGAACCACTTATAATTAGTTCAGTAAGCGTGCCCGGACCCTACCTACTGTTGGGTCAAAGTTTTGATACCAGAAAGGGTTACTGACTAATATGGGTCCCAAACAACAGATGACACAAGTAATTCCCCTCCTAACCTTGTGTCCCCAGACTAACAGATTTCAGATTAACTTGTTTACAAGTTCAGACATACAGAATTCAGATTTACTAATTCACAAATTTAGTTAACAAGTTTTCAGACTAACGGGTCAGATGTACAGACTTTTCAGATTTGTCTAACTTTGTATTGGGCCTACAGATTCATGGACGGGTTTTACTACATCTATTAACCCCATTGGTTTAACCCTATTTTCCCCAATACGTTTTAGACGTCATTCTTATCTTAGATTTGCATTAATTAATTATTAATACACAGACCTCTCACATTAGGTCGGTAGCTTGTGGCCGCTGGATATGCCGGGCGGTTCCGGGTAGACTTCTGCCACAAGCCAGACCTAACCTCGTGTCTTACGCATGTTATGACTAACTTCTCACATTAGAACCTATTGTTTGCGGCCACTGGATGTGCCGGGCGGTTCCGGGCAGATTTACGCCGCAAACTCATTCTAACCTCGAGTTAGCCATGTTCATCTTTGCGGCCAATTAATTAATTATTTACCGTTTATGCGCACGTCCAATATATATGCCAATTCAGATTATATCAATAACAGAATGATTATATCAACATAGAAGATAACAGATTTTATATGAATTAACGGATTTTACAGATTTAGCAACTTAGCAGAATTTTGCATATAACAGGTTAGGCATTTCAACCGAAAAATTTAACAGATTAGGCATTTCAATCTAATTAGCAGTCTAGGCAATATAACAAAACTAGCAGTTTAGGCAACTTGGCAAATTAGCAGATTTAGCAAATTTAATATTTCCAAAGGTTCTATTTACATGCCTTGCCTAGTCATAAATTAGCCTAAATTCATATGCCTACATAATTGTCATGATTCACAACATATACTCGCAGAATATGGACATAATTTGCCATATAACATATGTTCCAATTTTTGTTAAACTAGCATTTTACAGCAGATTCACATATAAATTATACCAAATATAACCATTAATTTCAATGCATGTCATATATCCAAAAATCCCTATTTAGGTGTAATTACAATAATAGATATCCTAATTAAAGTAAATCTTAAGTTTCCATATCTTCATTCTTTTCATGTCATGAATCATTATGCAAACTATCCCCAATAATATAAATCTTTAAACCATATCCTCTAAAAATCAGATCTTGCCTTTTTATATGCATTTTGTCCAAAGCCTCAAATCATATGTAATCTTTACAGTGGTTCCTCTTCTTCTTTTATCACAAAATATGCATAGGTCTAAAACTAGTTTATAACATATGCTTATTTTTTTCTAATTAATTACAGGTCTAAATTACAACATAACTATGCATACAACATGCATAAATTTTATGTTCATAGTCAAATTTATGCATCCAATCCCAAGTCATATGTCCAATATATTTTATGCCTCAGTCCTAAAGTCATACATTCAATTTGGTTTTGTCAAATTTCTCATCATTCATCCCAAAACTTGCGTTCATACGTTCATCTCTTATGAGATTAGGCACAGGCTCGTGGTAGCCTGGCTATAGAAACAGAAAAGAAGAAAGGAATATAGAACAGTCATAGAAAACAGATCTAACAGAAGAGAATACAACCTCAAACTCAGATTTAAATGCATATCAAAATTATAATTAACGTTTATAGAGGAGAATAACTGTACTTGCCTTGATTGGATTAAAGAAAGAACTTTAACTTGTTGTAGAATCTTTGCAGAAACTTTAATCTCTAGTTTGAATTGAGTTGCTTAGGTTGATGTTGATTATCTTCTAGTTTTAATTCCAGCAGAGCAGCGACGCCATTTTTATTTTTATTTTTATTAGAAGAAGAGAGAAATGGAGGCTAGAGAATTGTGAAAGAAACCTAGGTAGAGTCTAGGGTCATTTTTATAGAGTTGCAAGTTAGTTTGAGCCGTCCGATGATGCTAGGGTAAATCAAGGCCATCAATTTCAAAAGAGGCCAATTACATGCAATTCCATGTTTTAGCATATATATATATATTTCCTACAATGTACACATTTCTCATTTAGGACAAATTCTATATATAAATAATTCCTAACACACTTATGCCATAATTACTCCCTTAATGTACATTATCAACATTCATTATTTATTGCCAATCCATCAAACATAAATACGTATTTAATAGATACATCTTTCCTTTTACCGTATACATTAATTATTCATATATACATGTCAATTAACAAGAATGACAATATTAATGTATCCTTTTCATTGTAAATTAGCATATTTATATATTTCTCAACATATTTATATATTTCTCAAATTAACATGTATAGATAAATGTTAATAGCATGTTTTCAAATCAATGCCCTATTGACATATCTTTAAATTAAATGCCAGATAAATATTCGTCATATTAATATGCTTGCATGTTATGTTCACAAAATAATATCACATACCATATTTTTCTTATTCAGTGCCACATTGATGTCAATTGCAGGTTTATAAATGACATTCCTATTAATAGAAAATTAAGTCTAACCTATTCATATTCTTCCTCTTTGAAAATCCCCATTTACTACATACAAATATTATGCATAAACCTTTCTTTTCACTGCTTGCATCCACACATCTTTATTTAATTTGTATGTTTATGACATAAATGCACATATGTACGAATATGTTAAATATTTCTTTCCTTTAATTTGTCATGAATCCAATTAGAGAAGGCCACTTATAAAAAAAACAATTCTTGGCAGGCAAAAATGCGCAACATACGCCTCATGATACGTACATGTCATATATATATATGTATGTATACGTATATGTATATATATATATATATATATTTCTTTTTTTTTCTTTTTATCTATCTTCCCAATTACCCATTTTCACACTAAACCACTTTTTGAACTGCATTCACACTAGGCTATTTTAAGCCATTCCCCTAAAACAAAAATAAGGCGCTGGCGGGGATCGAACTCTGTACCTCTTGTATGCAAGTCATGTGTTCCAACCAAATGAGCTACTAAGTCTTTTGCTTACAAAAGTTAGAACAATGCTAAACATTATTCTTTTCTCATTCCTCTTTTTCCATGTTTTGCTGCAATTTTTAATTTAAGGATATCTTTTTCATACGGAGTCCAATTTACGCAAACTCAGACTCTATCTCAAGCAGAATTTCAAGAAGAACGCAATGGCGTAACCTGTTTCCCTTAGTTCTTTGATTTCGAATTAATTATACTTTAATTTGTTAATTTCACAGCTATAGAATACACGGGGTGTTACAGGAGCCGATGGAGACATTGGACTCATTGACACCCAATAGGGTGGGGAAACGCAGTGTTCAGGCATTTTAATCCACATCGGTGGACCGGCCCTGTCACTCCAAGGGACGATGCATTCTGTTCCTGAGACACGGGCTAGAGCGTCTCGAATTCGGTAAGGATGATCCCTTGCCTTTGTTCACAGATGGAAATCCAACTTTCAATAAGTGACTTTGCGGTTTTGATTGTAGAGCCTAGTATGGCGACATAGTGGTATGGGACACTTATGCCGTTTATGATTGATATTTATGATTGAAATTGTTTTGACACTATACACTTATAGTAATAATAAAAGAGGAAATTTGGCGTATCAAGCATTCTTTGGCTATTATAAGGCAATACCCTATCCTCCGGCTTGTGTTGCATTGTGGGATGGGACTTGGGTCTTATAATAGCTTCATTGTTCTTTATTTAGCATTGTGCTATTGTTTTATGCACTGGTATTCTTTGGAGGAAACCCGTTCCATGTTATACGGCTTGGTCCCTTGATTTACCTAACTTTCAAATAAAGATTAATAACTATTTTAGTTCTCACACCTGTCACATGACTGACCTGGAGTTTATTGTTTTAACCTAAACTCTGGGTGCCCTTATTTTGACACGGGCAGCTAGTAGTTTTGGTTCTGCAGATTTATATTCACAGGTTCCTGATTTACAGCTGAAGCGATACTCGGAAAACAATGTATCTGTGTATTACTTTCAGTTGTGTATTGTACTTTTTTCCACTGCTATGTAATGTAATTTAAATTTCTGATGTTTAGTGAATGTGTAATATTGATTTATACTCTGTATATTCTTGTATTCTGATAGAATTGTTGTAATAAACAATGAAATGTTCTTCTGTTTGCGTTCCCATGTGGCTTGTCCTCAAAGTATCCGCTCTTTCCTTCACGGGGAAGCTACAGGCTACTACAGTGGTATCAGAGCTTTGGTTTACAAAGCTCGAGAACAAGGAACATTTGAACCAAACGAAAGAATTCATCAGATGTTGGATTAGTAATATCCAATGAGAATGACTCGTTAAAGATGGGATCAGTAGTATCCTAGAACGAGTGTGAAGAGTGATATTTTGAAAATAAAAGTGAAAACAAATTTTGTTTTGAAAAATTTAATTCAATTATTCGTATTTGAATATTATTTGTATTGAATTTGGACAATCCAATATATAAAGATTTTGCGTATACGTCTGATTCGTGTGTATTTGAAGTTTTAATATACTTGATAGATATAGAATCACACTCTAGTCGCCCGGAGATGGTTCTGATGATCGCTATAGTACGTACACCATCAGAATTTATATTCGAGTTTCGAAAGTGGGATTTCTATATATTTCCAATTGACTGGTGTGAGAACCAAAATTATATAGGGCTTATTGTTGTGATTTGGCATCAAAAATCTGATTTTTGGACTATGTATCCAAATTATGAATTTGAAAAGTTAATCAACTAATTGATTGTTGATTGTGTTGTTTGATTAATTAAAATTTGAACCATTTAGCCAAATTGAACCAAATAGTGAATTGTATTGAAAATTTGTTGTATTTGCATACGTATACATGTACTTACACTGAAAAGGTCATTGCAAAAAGGCTAGAGCAGAGGAATAAAATTGTTTTCCCGACAAATAAGTACATGTTTATTGTATTTTTTTTGGGTTTGGATGATTTTATGAGCCAATTGGCTAGCCGCTTGGCTGTTTCTTTTTCTTTTTGGATTGATGAGGGCCATGGGAGGCTTTTTGAAATATCCCGAAGCTCCCGGTGCAGGGGAGGTTATGGTGAATTTTTTTGAAAATTTAGGGTGTTAGCCAAATTTTTGAAAATTTTGAAAAGTTCTTAAAAACTGAAAAGTTGAAGAACTTGAGCCATAATGAAAATTATGAAAGTTGAGTTGATTTGCAAAACAACTTTCGGCTTCGTTCCTTTTCGGGGACGAAAAGTTTTAAGTGGGGGAGATTGTAATAACCCGGAAATCTGAGCCAATTTAAAATTTTTATTTTGGCAATTTTTATGAATTTTGAATATTTAAAATAAATTATTTTAAATAACAACAACCAGAAATATATTTTGAATAGAATTAGAACGTATATATTTATTTGAATCGTCGTAAGAATATAAATATTTTATTTTAAATATAAAAGGAATTGAAAATGGCGCGGTAGTTTGAAAACTCGATTTCAAAGTTCAAATGAATGTATAGGATTCAAAATAAAACGGATTTTAGCGAAACCAAAAATATTAGAATCTATTTGGGAATATCTTTCCAATGAATCCGAAAAATTGAAATTTCATAGCGGGGATAAAAAGTTATGCCCAGTTGAAAATTCAGAATAGTCGCTACGGAATTCTGGCCCTTAAAAGGGAAATTTTGCAAACGACCTCGGTTTTCGACGAAACCACTTTTGTTGGATCCGTGATGTCAAGTTATTGCTAGGTTTCAAAATTCATAATTTTTGAAATCAACATGTGAGTGTGGCGAATTTAAACACATTTGACCAGTTTTAGTTGAATTTAATCGACTGGAAAATGGCCATTTTTCAAATAGTCTAGGAATTTGCCGAAACTAGTTTTGTTAGAACCGTATCGTCAATAAGAAGCTAGAAAATATTTTTCAGGAACTTTTAGAGACTGTATGTGGCCCCGATAAATTGAAATGTGCGTTTAAATTAAATATATAAAGATTTATATTGTGAATTCAATAGAAACTGAACGTAACGGCCGAACTGGCTTACAATACATGTCCCATTGTGTTCAGAATGGGGGTATTTAGGTAGGGGCGACAGTCGTTGGGTCTCGTTTAGAGTTCGAATTAAAAAGTCAACTTTTTCAATTTGAAAATAAAAAAAAATATAAATTATTATAACTCCCTCACCCCTCTACACTCTCTCTAGCTTTTAGATCTGAAGGAAAAAAAATTAAAAATAAAAAGCGCTCCTCCGCACTATCGTGCGACGCCACCCACGCTCCGGCCAAGCGCCGCCACCGCGACCCCCTCCCTCACCTACGCCGCCCTCCACGCACCTTACCCTCTCTCTCCTTCCTTCTCCAACTCGCAGAACCCTCCCAAGCCCAAAATCGAGACCCGTACCCCAAGCCTCCTCCTCGCGCTGATGAACGCCAACAAACACCACTAGACTCCGTCGCGGCCATCCCCTCCTCCCCCCTCAGTGACGCGCAGACACCCCCCCTTTTTAACCACCTGTAAGTTTTTATTTGTTTCTCTTTATTTGCAAAATGATTTTCAGTGTTAAATGTTTATAGGAAATCAGTTTTAATTTATAGAAAAAAAACATTTTATTAAGTAGTGAATTTTGTTTAAGAAAAGTAGTGATTTTTATTTATGCAAAGTTGTGATTTTTATCATGATAAGGATTTGATTTTTAATTATAGAAAGGCGATATTTTTAATTATAGAAAGGGTGAGATTTTTAATAAGAAAGGATTATGTTTTTAAATCAGAAAAGAGTTGATTTTTATTATCGTAAAGACAAAAATTTTATAAATATAAAAACGAGATTTTTAGTTATGTAAAAATAAAATCTTTAGCGAAGTAAAAATAAAATCTTTAGCGAAGTAAAAATAAAATCTTTAGCGAAGTAAAAATATAATCTTTAGTGGATTAAAAATATAATTTTTATATAATAGAGAATATAAAAATGTGATTTTTATATATGTAGAGAATTAAAAATATAATTTTTATATGTTAGAGAATATAAAAATGTAATTTTTATATGAGTGGCGATATAAAAATATAATCTTTATTAGAAGAAGAGCGATATAATAATATAATCTTGATATAGGAAGTAGCGTTGTTAAAATATAATTTTTAACATATACTTCATGAAACAGACTGCGTTGGAAGCACGATGAAGATTTCCTATATATGAAGAGTCGCGGTGAATTGGTATAGCTAGTCGGTGAGAACTCCTTAATTTTATTTTAATTTCTAGTAGAAATATATAGTAGGATGCAGACGGCGCTTAGCAGCACCCGACACCCGTCGTCCACAGACCATGGACGACTTGTTAGATTTTGTGTGTTGTGAAAATTGATTGTGATGTGTGTTGAAGTAAAATATATATTCATGTGTTAAAATAAAATATATATTCATGTGTTGAAATAAAATATATATTCAGGTGTTGAAATAAAATATATATTCATGTGTTGAAATAAAATATATATTCATGTGTTGAAATAAAATATATATTCATGTGTTGAAATAAAATATTTATTCATGTGTTGAAATAAAATATATATTCATGTGTTGAAATATTCATTTACAAATCGAACGATTTGTTTATGTACACCGATTTGACTGATATTGATTGGGACGATAAATTTTACACATTGCCCAACTAGACAATAAAATCTGTGTTTGATTGTTTGAAACCCCACACGGGTGTTGGGATGAAATTGGACATACACTAATCCCAATAATTAGTTGTATGTCGATCGATTGATTGACATGCTGTTATAAGCGTTGAATATTTATATATGATGCTTATATAGTGTGGAATGCACTCTGGATGATGGTTGATGATTTATCGTTGTTGTTATATACATGTGTTGTAGGAAACCCATATAATTAACTTTATATGGTAATTGATTGGGCCTCATTCCAATTTGGAAAATAAGAAATATAAATTCATGTGTTGAATAGAAAAATAAATATTCATGTGTTGAATAGAAATAAATATTCATGTGTTGAATAGAAATAAATATTCATGTGTGGAATAGAAGTATAAATTCATGTGTTGAATAGAAGTATAACTTCATGTGTTGAATAGAAGTATTAATTCATGTGTTGAATAGAAAATAAATATTCATGTGTTGAAGAAAATATTCATTTGTTGAATAGAATAACGAAGTTATTAAAATATATAAAGCTGTGTTGGTTAGATTGACGCCTTTTTGACGTGAACGATATTTATATCAATTTTATTCATTTTTATAATGAATATCGAAGTGTAATTGATTTCAAAATATAATGTTTTAAAAATATTATCATTTGTATATCGATGAAGTGGAATATTCAATTTTGATTCGAAATTGAATTTGAAGTTGAAATCGTTTTGAAAACGAACTTTAAACGATTTATAAAATACGTTTTAAAAGTAAATCGACGAAATATATATAGTATAAATATTATATGTATTAAATGGCCTGAATAGAATGCGCCGCGCTGCAGCAGTTCGCGAATTTCGACCATTGACTTCGAATGGATTTTACGGGAGATCCAGCCGTCGGATTCTAATAAAACCGGAACCGTTGGGTTCATATCGAAAAGAGCTTTCTAAGAATATTAGAGATTTGAAATCTAACAGTTGGATTTGGAATTATGTCCAAATCAAATTTCGAAAAGGTCGATGTAAGTGATGTTCGATGGCCGTTGATGGAATTCGACTGTACGGACTTTGATAAAATTACTAAAAACAGTAATAATTTGTGTAAAACCATAAGAAATGATTTGTGAAGAATTGAGATGAAAATTTCCAAATTTGAAAAGATAAAAATAGATTTTTATCGAAATGAACTAGTTTTGAATTACAATAATAATTTATTTATTTTTGAAATAAATAAATTGGATTTGAAAGGGTTTTAAAATTAACCAGAAGTTTCAATAATTGAATTGGAATGGAATGTGATTTTGGGTTTATAGTGAACGGTGTTTTAAATGACATTGATTCTTTAACCCAGTTAAAGACAGGATATGATTTCCCAAGTTAAGCAATCATTAATATTGATTTTTGGGAAGATTAAAACCAAGTGGGGTTTTAATGAATCTTTAATTAGATTGAAACGATCAAGAATGGAGTATCACTAGTTTTGCTCCAGGCGATAGTTAAATCTTTAATTAGATTTGAACGTAAAATGGTAATTGAATTTAACGATAACACCATTGTGTTACATATGAAGTATGACCAGTTTTACTTCATGGGATGAATAGGTTAGGATTGGGAAATAAAATAAATGATTACTTCGGTGTGGTTCGCTAATCCCGACTAATTTGAGTTGATATTCAAAAGAAGATTAAAGAATAAATTTAAAGAATTTATCTTTGATAAAATTAATGGGAATCTTTCCCAAAGTATAAGAATATTTGAATAAAAGAATATTCTGAGTTGGAAAGAGGCGTATGTTGTGTTTTTGTAACACTTGTTTATTATATACGCGAGTTATTCAGAAAGACCGGGTTTATCCCATTCTGAATAACCGATTCGACGAGGTGTCGAGGATGAAGACGGTGGTCGAAGACCGGAGGTCTTCACATCGTTTGGGTAATTACTGATGATCTTGATTGGGCTGTACACCCAAGAGGAGGGAATCAGTTGGTGATCGTCCAGACGTACTTGGAGATCGATGGATATGCGAGGTACAAGGTGCCTCCGGTTTCGTTCAGACCCAGAACGGACTTGTAAATGGACCGTGTGTCTGACATTGGATATCATTCTGTGTGATTGATGGATATCGGTTGCATGGAGTGGTTTGCCTGTGCGGCATGCTAAGATGCAATTGATCAAGGCTTCTATTGGAAAGCAGAGTCTTGTGGTTGATGATCAAAGCACGGCCTGTGTGGCATAGCTTTGTGTAGCGTTGATTTGTGAGCCTCACACCCCGGTTGTGAACCAGAAACGAGAGAGGACGTCAGGGAGGGCATGCATTTCCTTCTAGCTAGAAGTGGCGTCGGTGGTTTGACACTCCCTGACGAGTTTGACTTATGTGGTTGTTGGGTTGCGAGGCGCCTCGGATATATCGGTGACTATGTGGAGCTGATGGAGTCATTGGACTCATTGACACCCCATAGGGTAGGGAAACACAGTGTTCAGGCATTTTAATCCACATCGGTGGACCGGCCCTATCGCTCCAAGGGACGATGCATTCTGTTCCTGAGACACGGGCTAGAGCATCTCGAATTGGGTAAGGACGAACCCCTGCCTTGTTTCACAGATGGAAATCCAACTTCCAATACATGACTTTGCGGTTTTGATTGTAGAGCCTAGTATGGCAACATAGTGGTATGGGGCATTTATGCCGTCTATGATTGATATTCATGATTGAAATTGTTTTGACACTATACACTTATAGTAATAATAAAAGACGAAATTTGGCGTATCAAGCATTCTTTGGCTATTATAAGGTAAAACCCTATTCTCCGTCTTATGTTGCATTGTGTGATGGGACCTGGGTCTTATAATAGCTTCATTGTTCTTTATTTAGCATTGCGCTGTTATTTTATGCACTGGTATTCTTGGGAGGAAACCCGTTCCGTGTTATACGGCGTGGTCCCTTGATTTACCTAACTTTAAAATAAAGATTAAAAACTGTTAGTTCTCACACCAGTCACGTGACTGACCTGGAGTTTATTGTTTTAACCTAAACTCTGGGTGCCCTTATTTTGACACGGGCAGCTTGTAGTTTTGGTTTTGCAGATTTATATTCACAAGGTCCTGATTTACAGCTGAAGCGATACTCGGAAAGCTCTGTATCCATGTATTACTTTCAGTTGTGTATTGTATTTTTTTCCGCTGCTATGTAATGTAATTTAAATCTATGATGTTTAGTGAATGTGTAATATTTATTTATACTCTGTATATTCTTGTATTCTGATGGAATTGTTGTAATAAACAATGAAATGTTCTTCTGTTTGCGTTCCGATGTGGCTTGTCCTCAAAGTATCCGCTCTTTCCTTCACGGGGAAGTCACAGGCTACTACATATTATGATTTGTTGATTGATAACTATTGGGATTTGTGATTATTTGATTGTGTCACTTAAATTGAATTTATAATTGTAGTCCAACTACATCATTGTTTTTTGTGCTCATTTTTAGAATCTGTTTTTTTTTTAAATAATTGGAATCCATATTTTTAAAACTCTCTCCATTATTATAAAATTCATCGTAAATCCATTATTCTACAATGTGAAATTTGCTACTAATTCTTAGAATATTATGCTATATTTCTAGTTGATTTTTTTCATCGTTATTTTTAATTTTTGTATCCTTTTTGTTGATAATAAAAAGGGGAGAATAGGTTGAGATTTTGATCTACGAGTGAATTTGTCATATATTTTAATATTGAAATTTCAATTAATTTATTCACTTCACTCATGCACATATCTAGGGTGAGTTCTGTTGTAGGAGGAGCATACATATAGGGGGAGTTCAACATTTCACTATCAAACACATTTATTGTATTCAAGGTCCTTTTATTTTTTTGTCATCATCAAACGGGGGATATTGTTGTATATAACAATTCTATGTTTTTTTTGATGATAACAAACAAATATATGTTATTACAAATTGTAACGGCTGGAAATTTCCGACTCCTCGGGAGTCGGAAATTCCGCGATGTTAGTGAAAGAATTTAGAAGGTGAGAAAGAAAAGATAGAACTAATAGAATAGAAGAAGAAGAAGAACATCAGAATCACCAGAGTAACACGAATCTCACAGCGGAATGAATAACATATAATATATAACATAGCCTTGAAGTAAACAGTTATATATATACAATAGCACTTATCAGAGTACAACACTTACAACACAGCGGAAATAACTATAGCTATAGAATCTTGAAGTCTCCTGCTCCAAGCTCTCCAAGTATATCTGTAAATCCCGACTACTTGACTGCCCGTACAAATTTAGGCACCCAAGAGTTTAGGGAAAACAACAAAGTAAACTCCGGGTCAGTCATAGGACCGGTATGAGTAAAATAGTTTAAAACAGGTATAGGTTATCTCATAAGACCACGCCGTGAATACGGAACGGGTTTTTCCTTATGAGTATCTGAACAACTTTGACAAGCAATATCATTGTGATATTATAATAATGTCTAAGTACAAATAGGTATCAATCTAGCAGAAACGCTTGCATCTCACGTTCTACATACATAGTATAAAATCATAAATCGCAGGGCGCTTATCGAAGAATGGATTCCAACAGACAAGGTATGGGAGCACCTTCTGAATAGTGTACTCTAGAGGTGATACACTCAGGGTTCAACAAGAACGTCTTGCAACCCGGCCACACATGACCGCTCACTCATTTAGCTTGAGTGTCGCGAATATATTGCCACCACGGTTGTAGGCCATCAAACCGTCATCCGAAGATACAGAATCAAAATGAAGTATAAATATGAATATTCACTAGATCGGTGACAATACACCCTGCTTGGGAATGACCCAACTAGCCATGCTGCCTAGCCCAACTTTTGTTACTTCCTGGTGTAAGGCTAGAGGCTACGTCTATCTTCCGAACATCTGATCACCATTCACTTTGAATGCCACATCGTCATACCCGCCAAATCACAAATTGACTTATACAAAAATAACACGGGTATACAGCTAAGAGAAACGAATTCCTCTGCCACCAAACGTGAATACGTTTGAACAGATCAACTTACGCGATCCATTGGATATACTCTGTCAGACCTTCTTCCATATACGTTGTCCTGGGACTGGACAAACCGAAGGCACTATTCAGTATATCCATCTTAGTCACTGTTATCTAAGACTTATACAACAGCCCTTGCACTTTACTCCGTCTTCAATTTATCTTTGGCATATATTGCTCGCAACGCTTATGCCAATACAGAGTGGTTCTTTGGATAATAATCCAACCGGTCTCTCAATATTAACAACGTAAATATGGTCAAAACTTTGATAGTCTGTGATTCAACTATCAAATGAAAACATGTCGGTGTACAAACAACGATCTTATTTCCAAATGGGAATTCGATCGATAAATCATCATATGTTCATATTTCCTTAATTCATATATTTAGAAAATATATGTTATTAATCATTGGAAAACATTTCCATAGCTTATTTTCACATCACTATTATTCCGCAACTATCAGTCCCTAACTATAACTAGTATGAGAACAATTCTCTAAGTATCAATACGGAAGGTCGAAACCAACATCAGATCGTCACTTAGAAAACCGTTCAACTTACCCTCTCCAGTCAGTTTCTGAATTTGCTTAACTCTATTTCTTAAATTCTTATCATGAAAACATTTCATTTTCTATGTTTAGAAAACATATCTGACTATATTTGGAAAACGTTTCCAAAACTCATTTACGGATTTCCAATGAACATTGTATAAAACATCGTTACGCTTAATCCATTAATCGCTTATTACTTAACTATATTTCAAATCAACCTTTTCTATCGAACCACAACTATTCCTTTGTCAATTCTGAAGTCAATCAAGTTGGGGTATAATTACCTCTCAGACCTTAATTGAACAACGTCCTTTACTGTGAAATAGATGAAGCTCGTCACTCACTTTTTCCAATCATCTGTTTACGCAAATTCTCGGATTCAGGTTACGAATCCACTTCTTATATGAAAACGGTTGATTATAACTATAACGTTATAATTCCTACTTCTATAATATCTAACCTGAATTATAACTTTATCTCCTAACTCGAATAATTAAACAGACACCTAATTTCTTAATCAATAACTAAACCTTGATTTAAACCCTGGAAAGTAAATAGTACTTTCCTGAATTCGCTATAATCGAATTCGACATATAACTCTCTTTCGAGTAATCTCTATTTGATTAATTCTTCTTCGAATAACCTATATTTGATTATCTCTCTTCGAATAACTCATATTCGAAATCTCTCTCTTTCGAATAAACAATATTCGATCTCTTTCTTTCGAATATGCTATATTCGAAAATCTCCTTTCGATTTACTAATCGATAACTCCTTTCGATCAAACTAAAATCGATAACTCCTTTAACTCTATTCGAATAACTAATATTCGACTAACTCCTTTGGATCGACTCATTTGATTAACTCCTTCGAATAACTAATTCGAATAACTTACCTTCAAATAACAAATATTCGATTTACTCTAACTCGATTAACTTAATTCTAATCGATTTACTCCATTTCGATTCAACTTAATTCAAATCGATTAACTTAACTCAAATTGATTAACTCCTTTCGAATAACTAAATTCGATTTAACTCTAATTGAATAACTAATATTCAATTAACTCTTACGTGTTTAACTCTATTTGAATAAGTAATTCGAATCACTCTAATGTGTTTAACTCTATTCAAATATCAAATTCGAATAACTCATTTCGAATAACTAAATTCGATTAACTCTTTTAACTTTACTCGAATAACTATATTCGATTAACACCTTCTTTCGAATAACTATATTCGATTAACGCTTCGACTAACTCCTTTGGATTAACTAACTTCGAATAACTCCTTTGGATTAGCTAACCTTGAATAACTCCTTTGGATTAACTAACTTCGAATAACTCCTTTGGATTAACTAACTTCGAATAACTCCTTTGGATTAACTAACTTCGAATAACTCCTTTGGATTAACTAACTTCGAATAACTCCTTTGGATTAACTAACTTCGAATAACTCCTTTGGATTAACTAACTTCGAATAACCAATATTCGATAACTACTCTTCGAATAAATAATATTCGGTAACTCTTCTCAAATGAATAACATTTGATTTCTCCACTCGAATAAATTATATTCGATTACTCTACTTGGATAACTCTAACCGGTCAACTCAACTGGTTTAACCTAACTGGTTAACTCTAACTGATTAACTCAAATGGTTTAACCTAACTGGTTAACTCGTCTCGATTAACTGAACTAATCCACTTAGTTTAACTTAGCTAATTCACGTTGATTAACTCTAACCGATTCACTTAGTTTAACTCAACTAATTTACTTCGATTAACCCAACTAATTTACTTCGATTAACCAATTAGTTTAACTTGACTAATTCACTTCGATTAACCGCTTAGTTTATCTTAACTGATTTACTTTGGTTAACTTAACCAATTACTTTGATTAACTTGACTAACTTACTTTGGTTAACCTAACAAATTACTTTGTTTAACTTCATTCGAATAAGTAATTCGAATCACTCTAATGTGTTTAACTCTATTCAAATATCTAATTCGAATAACTCATTTCGAATAACTAAATTCGATTAACTCCTTTTATTAACGTTTATTCATTTCAAAAGATTTCCTTTTTACAACGTTTATCCATTGATAAAGATTTACTTTTTACAACGTTTATCCATTTATAAAGATTTACTTTAGTAACGGTTCTTCACTTTATAAATGTCCTTTTAATAACGTTTCTACTTCTCTATATAAGTCCAGACTTATATATATTCCATTTATCAACGATAAATAATTTATTTAATTTATACAACATTATTTATAAATTAATCTACTTTAATTTATCTGTTTAAAACAGATTTCCTATTTAATATCTCATTTAAATCCATATCGTGTTATACTGTGTGCGAAGCACGTGTTTAAATCTATCCTTGTATAATTCTATTTATTTTCCGAACAAGTGTTCCTTTATTTATTCCCTACATAAATATTCCTTTATTCCATCTATTTATAATCTAAATAAATGTTCCTTTATTTATTTCCTAAATAAATAAATGTTTTCATTTTATAAAATCCTATCGATTTTATAGATAAGATTTATTTTCAATGTAAACATTGAAAATTCCCTTTTTACATTCTAGTATCACCTACGGTGTGTAACGTGTCGTATAACAATGATCGGTATCATTCAAACATATGAAATCAATAACAGATTTCATAACACATCATATATCACAATATATGAAAAACGGTAAAATAAATGTTGAGGAATCCAGTCGGATTCCTCCAACCTGTTTCCCTGCATCACATATGTTAGACAATATAGATAACATCACTTTCAGTTCCATATGATATATTTTGTTAAACAGAATCAATATAGAATTTTAACTAACTGACTAGCAGTTCAATCAAACAATCAACATACAGTTAAACAGATAATATTTTAACAGTTCTAAGAATACAACGTGAAAATAAAACTGTTTAGAGTTTGTGAGATTTACTCACATTGGCGCGTTAATCGTTAAATAACGGTTTGCGTTCGATGTTTGAGACGGACAATTTATTTTGCCATAAATTCAAACGAGCTCCACTCCACTCCTAGTCAGTTCCAGCGTGTAGCCACCGTCCCTATGATCCCGATGGATCTTATTTCGCTGAAAACCGATATCGTATGATAAAGTTATCAAACTTCAAAGTTATACGAGTATTTAATATTAACTTAAAACAAAATCCCAAATTTTACTTTGGGCTTACTTTATAAATAAGGCCCATCAACCACTCGTTAATGCCTAAGCCCGCTAGTTAGCCTTCTTCCCTAAATCGATACCGTATACTCCAGACCTCACTCCACCAAATTTCCAGACTTCGATCCTCACGTATACCATCCATCCTCCACGAAACTTCCAACCGTAACTACCCTAATACTCCCCTTCGATTCCTCGACCACCCCATTACCGAATCGAAGAACTCGCTACTCCTTTGGAGCTCGCGTCGGAGGTTAACTCGGCAGGCTATAGTGCGTCGAGCGACCAAAATTACTATCGTACTCCCTCAAACAATCACAAATGATGCTCTTCTTCATCATGAATTCGAATATCAACTCTAATTCATCCATTTCCGCTTCAATCAACCTCATAATCGCAACCCTAGTTCACGGGAATCCATAACCAGCGAGGAGAAATGTGTTTGATCCCTTCAACAACCATACCCGAATGCAGCGAATTGTCCAACAAACTCGATTGTATACGTTTGGCAATTTTTAGGATTTTGAATTTCACTAGATTTTCTAAAGTGGATTTTTATTGTTGCTTTTCCTGAAGCTAGACTTGCGGCACATTTTGGCTGACCACCAACAGAAGTGAATTAGATTTAGGAATGTTTTAGAGGGGGTATTTATATAGGGGATTAGTTTTTATACGTGGAGGATTTTCTTCTTTGGAATTTCGGAGGAGATTTAGGAGGCCACGTTATAGCTGGCTAAGGGCTTTACTTTATCCACGTTTGAATATGAATTACCATGTGTGTGTACTCTCTTGTTTTAGTGTTAACGTCTCCCCTTTTCATTTACATACATATATAAAATTAGGTTGCTTAGGTACACACGTTGGTTATATTTTATTTGGTCATGCTCCATCAAAACGTCATCATCCCAGTAGACAAATGCTTGGTATATTTTGAAGTTAGGGTACCCTACCATATCAAACTCCGTTCGCGTATGAACTGCTATGGACAGAAAACAAATTACGGTTGTGTCCAACGAGGTGTCACGATCCCAAAAATATAATAATACCGGTAGGTGGACTCATATTTTGAAACTTCAAAATGTTGATTTCAGGGTGCGAAATACTTCAAATAAAAAAGTTGCTTATTAAATTAAATAAAAATTACAGTAAAATTCTAAAAATTAAATTATCACTACGTCTCAAAAGAACCACGTCTAAATTCAAATCCCATATCTAGTTATATTGAAAAACCCTTTTATAACGTAAATAAAGCGTCGCAAATTATAAAGGAATTCCACAGCGACTTTTTTGAAATTTGATTTGGACGTACATCAAAATCTACACGACGAAATCTTCATTTTTCTCTTCCATTAGAAAAATATAGTTTAACAGATTCAAACGTTTCTTGTTTCACAGAAATCCGACTTAAAATGAATCATGTACATTCAGTTGAAGTTCAACTCGCCAAATAACGAACTGCCGCGTCGTTTCAGGCTCGTTTTAATTATAATTATAAATTATAAGTTCGAACATTTTACTTTAAGTTATCGATATCGCCAAATCGATATATAAATAATTAAATAAATTAATTATTCGACAGCTAACAAAACGCGCCATTACAGACTTCCCCCCTTAAAATAATTTCGTCCTCGAAATTGCTAAGCTAGGATAATGCTACCAACTTTACTAACTAGATTCAAATATCTTTTAGTTTACTTCTCAACTCCTGTTTCAACTGAACCATATAATTTTCAATTATTAATTCATTCTGGCTAACTGAATTTCCATAAATCATGAGAATGTTCTAACGCCTGGAATTTTCGAAAATTTTTGCCATAACCTCCTTTGTATTGGTCAATACGTCAAACCACAACTCAAACCTCTCTAGGCCTCCTCCAATCCAAAAGAAAATCAAACAGCCAAACGGCTTGCCAATTCGGCTCATAAATCTCATATCCATATATAATATAAACTGGTACCTTTTTGTCGGGCATATCAACTCTAATATCAAATTTCAACTCATAAGTTATCGAATTAATCCCATTTCAGATTATTCTAAAATCCAATCCAATTTCATTTAACTTAGTTCAAGTTAAATTCAAATTCACTTTTTTTTTTCATTTTAATCCATCTAACTTCATTAGTTAAATTTTAATTCCAGAACTTAAATTCCTGAGTTCATTTCAAATCAATTTGAAATCATAACACCAATTCAAAACATTTGAATTTCTAAACACTTGTTTTATCAAAACAATCCAAAAACAAAACCTTTGGTAGTAATCTGTCACTTAGAACTCGAAAATGAACACTGATGATGTCTAGATTCATCAAGGTTATTTTCCAGTGATACAAGTGAGTTTAATAGTATATTTCTTTTCAAAACCATTACTAAATACTTCCATTTTGAAAACATTTCAAAATCTCCCAGGAACTTAAAATTTCCTTATTTTAATTCCAAATCTGATTTAAATTCATATTTAATTCATCTTATTTCATATACTTTACTTATATGAATTCTAATTTGTTATATATAACCATTTTACATGTTATAATCTTACTCGATTATAATAACAACCAACACTACCAATATATTATATCAAAATATATTCGGGTAAAATTATTTCTTTTACCCTCCTTTCAAAACATACCGTGTCGGTCCATCGTATTCGAGTGTTTAGTAACCCCTATCGATACAGTGGATCAAACTGATCGACCAGAATTCACAAACTACTCAACCAATGAGTCTCCACAATATAAAATCACTTTATATTAAATAGCAAATACGCACTCGTATATATATACACTCAAACTCAATCTAGGGTATTACTAACCTATCTCTACCGAGTCACGCCACAGAGCCAAGTAATTCTTAACTTAAGCTCTGATACCAACTGTAACGGCTGGAAATTTCCGACTCCTCGGGAGTCGGAAATTCCGCGACGTTAGTGAAAGAATTTAGAAGGTGAGAAAGAAAAGATAGAACTAATAGAATAGAAGAAGAAGAAGAACATCAGAATCACCAGAGTAACACGAATCTCACAGCGGAACGAATAACATATAATATATAACATAGCCTTGAAGTAAACAGTTATATATATACAATAGCACTTATCAGAGTACAACACTTACAACACAGTGGAAATAACTATAGCTATAGAATCTTGAAGTCTCCTGCTCCAAGCTCTCCAAGTATATCTGTAAATCCCGACTACTTGACTGCCCGTACAAATTTAGGCACCCAAGAGTTTAGGGAAAACAACAAAGTAAACTCCGGGTCAGTCATGGGACTGGTATGAGTAAAATAGTTTAAAACAGGTATAGGATATCTCATAAGACCACGCCGTGAATACGGAACGGGTTTTTCCTTATGAGTATCTGAACAACTTTGACAAGCAATATCATTGTGATATTATAATAATGTCTAAGTACAAATAGGTATCAATCTAGCAGAAACGCTTGCATCTCACGTTCTACATACATAGTATAAAATCATAAATCGCAGGGCGCTTATCGAAGAATGGATTCCAACAGACAAGGTATGGGAGCACCTTCTGAATAGTGTACTCTAGAGGTGATACACTCAGGGTTCAACAAGAACGTCTTGCAACCCGGCCACACATGACCGCTCACTCATTTAGCTTGAGTGTCGCGAATATATTGCCACCACGGTTGTAGGCCATCAAACCGTCATCCGAAGATACAGAATCAAAAAGAAGTATAAATATGAATATTCACTAGATCGGTGACAATACACCCTTCTTGGGAATGACCCAACTAGCCATGCTGCCTAGCCCAACTTTTGTTACTTCCTGGTGTGAGGCTAGAGGCTACGTCTATCTTCCGAACATCTGATCACCATTCACTTTGAATGCCACATCGTCATACCCGCCAAATCACAAATTGACTTATACAAAAATAACACGGGTATACAGCTAAGAGAAACGAATTCCTCCGCCACCAAACGTGAATACGTTTGAACAGATCAACTTACGCGATCCATTGGATATACTCTGTCAGACCTTCTTCCATATACGTTGTCCTGGGACTGGACAAACTGAAGGCACTATTCAGTATATCCATCTTAGTCACTGTTATCTAAGACTTATACAACAGCCCTTGCACTTTACTCCGTCTTCAATTTATCTTTGGCATATATTGCTCGCAACGCTTATGCCAATACAGAGTGGTTCTTTGGATAATAATCCAACCGGTCTCTCCACATTAACAACGTAAATATGGTCAAAACTTTGATAGTCTGTGATTCAACTATCAAATGAAAACATGTCGGTGTACAAACAACGATCTTATTTCCAAATGGGAATTCGATCGATAAATCATCATATGTTCATATTTCCTTAATTCATATATTTAGAAAATATATGTTATTAATCATTGGAAAACATTTCCATAGCTTATTTTCACATCACTATTATTCCGCAACTATCAGTCCCTAACTGTAACTAGTATGAGAACAATTCTCTAAGTATCAATACGGAAGGTCGAAACCAACATCAGATCGTCACTTAGAAAACCGTTCAACTTACCCTCTCCAGTCAGTTTCTGAATTTGCTTAACTCTATTTCTTAAATTCTTATCATGAAAACATTTCATTTTCTATGTTCAGAAAACATATCTGACTATATTTGGAAAACGTTTCCAAAACTCATTTACGGATTTCCAATGAACGTTGTATAAAACATCGTTACGCTTAATCCATTAATCGCTTATTACTTAACTATATTTCAAATCAACCATTTCTATCGAACCACAACTATTCCTTTGTCAATTCTGAAGTCAATCAAGTTGGGGTATAATTACCTCTCAGACCTTAATTGAACAACGTCCTTTACTGTGAAATAGATGAAGCTCGTCACTCACTTTTTCCAATCATATGTTTACGCAAATTCTCGGATTCAGGTTACGAATCCACTTCTTATATGAAAATGGTTGATTATAACTATAACGTTATAATTCCTACTTCTACAATATCTAACCTGAATTATAACTTTATCTCCTAACTCGAATAATTAAACAGACACCTAATTTCTTAATCAATAACTAAACCTTGATTTAAACCCTGTAAAGTAAATAGTACTTTCCTGAATTCGCTATAATCGAATTCGACGTATAACTCTCTTTCGAGTAATCTCTATTTGATTAATTCTTCTTCGAATAACCTATATTTGATTATCTCTCTTCGAATAACTCATATTCGAAATCTCTCTCTTTCGAATAAACAATATTCGATCTCTTTCTTTCGAATATGCTATATTCGAAAATCTCCTTTCGATTTACTAATCGATAACTCCTTTCGATCAAACTAAAATCGATAACTCCTTTAACTCTATTCGAATAACTAATATTCGACTAACTCCTTTGGATCGACTCATTTGATTAACTCCTTCGAATAACTAATTCGAATAACTTACCTTCGAATAACCAATATTCGATTTACTCTAACTCGATTAACTTAATTCTAATCGATTTACTCCATTTCGATTCAACTTAATTCAAATCGATTAACTTAACTCAAATTGATTAACTCCTTTCGAATAACTAAATTCGATTTAACTCTAATTGAATAACTAATATTCAATTAACTCTTACGTGTTTAACTCTATTTGAATAAGTAATTCGAATCACTCTAATGTGTTTAACTCTATTCAAATATCAAATTCGAATAACTCATTTCGAATAACTAAATTCGATTAACTCTTTTAACTTTACTCGAATAACTATATTCGATTAACACCTTCTTTCGAATAACTATATTTGATTAACTCTTCGACTAACTCCTTTGGATTAACTAACTTCGAATAACTCCTTTGGATTAGCTAACCTTGAATAACTCCTTTGGATTAACTAACTTCGAATAACTCCTTTGGATTAACTAACTTCGAATACCTCCTTTGGATTAACTAACTTCGAATAACTCCTTTGGATTAACTAACTTCGAATAACTCCTTTGGATTAACTAACTTCGAATAACCAATATTCGATAACTACTCTTCGAATAAATAATATTCGGTAACTCTTCTCAAATGAATAACATTTGATTTCTCCACTCGAATAAATTATATTCGATTACTCTACTTGGATAACTCTAACCGGTCAACTCAACTGGTTTAACCTAACTGGTTAACTCTAACTGATTAACTCAAATGGTTTAACCTAACTGGTTAACTCGTCTCGATTAACTGAACTAATCCACTTAGTTTAACTTAGCTAATTCACGTTGATTAACTCTAACCGATTCACTTAGTTTAACTCAACTAATTTACTTCGATTAACCCAACTAATTTACTTCGATTAACCAATTAGTTTAACTTGACTAATTCACTTCGATTAACCGCTTAGTTTATCTTAACTGATTTACTTTGGTTAACTTAACCAATTACTTTGATTAACTCGACTAACTTACTTTGGTTAACCTAACAAATTACTTTGTTTAACTTCATTCGAATAAGTAATTCGAATCACTCTAATGTGTTTAACTCTATTCAAATATCTAATTCGAATAACTCATTTCGAATAACTTAATTCGATTAACTCCTTTTATTAACGTTTATTCATTTCAAAAGATTTCCTTTTTACAACGTTTATCCATTGATAAAGATTTACTTTTTACAACGTTTATCCATTTATAAAGATTTACTTTAGTAACGGTTCTTCACTTTATAAATGTCCTTTTAATAACGTTTCTACTTCTCTATATAAGTCCAGACTTATATATATTCCATTTATCAACGATAAATAATTTATTTAATTTATACAACATTATTTATAAATTAATCTACTTCAATTTATCTGTTTAAAACAGATTTCCTATTTAATATCTCATTTAAATCCATATCGTGTTATACTGTGTGCGAAGCACGTGTTTAAATCTATCCTTGTATAATTCTATTTATTTTCCGAACAAGTGTTCCTTTATTTATTCCCTACATAAATATTCCTTTATTCCATCTATTTATAATCTAAATAAATGTTCCTTTATTTATTTCCTAAATAAATAAATGTTTTCATTTTATAAAATCCTATCGATTTTATAAATAAGATTTGTTTTCAATGTAAACATTGAAAATTCCCTTTTTACATTCTAGTATCACCTACGGTGTGTAACGTGTCGTATAACAATGATCGGTATCATTCAAACATATGAAATCAATAACAGATTTCATAACACATCATATATCACAATATATGAAAAACGGTAAAATAAATGTTGAGGAATCCAGTCGGATTCCTCCAACCTGTTTCCCTGCATCACAGATGTTAGACAATATAGATAACATCACTTTCAGTTCCATATGATATATTCTGTTAAACAGAATCAATATAGAATTTTAACTAACTGACTAGCAGTTCAATCAAACAATCAACATACAGTCAAACAGATAATATTTTAACAGTTCTAAGAATACAACGTGAAAATAAAACTGTTTAGAGTTTGTGAGATTTACTCACATTGGCGCGTTAATCGTTAAATAACGGTTTGCGTTCGATGTTTGAGACGGACAATTTATTTTGCCATAAATTCAAACGAGCTCCACTCCACTCCTAGTCAGTTCCAGCGTGTAGCCACCGTCCCTATGATCCCGATGGATCTTATTTCGCTGAAAACCGATATCGTATGATAAAGTTATCAAACTTCAAAGTTATACGAGTATTTAATATTAACTTAAAACAAAATCCCAAATTTTACTTTGGGCTTACTTTATAAATAAGGCCCATCAACCACTCGTTAATGCCCAAGCCCGCTAGTTAGCCTTCTTCCCTAAATCGATACCGTATACTCCAGACCTCACTCCACCAAATTTCCAGACTTCGATCCTCACGTATACCATCCATCCTCCACGAAACTTCCAACCGTAACTACCCTAATACTCCCCTTCGATTCCTCGACCACCCCATTACCGAATCGAAGAACTCGCTACTCCCTTGGAGCTCGCGTCGGAGGTTAACTCAGCAGGCTATAGTGCGTCGAGCGACCAAAATTACTATCGTACTCCCTCAAACGATCACAAATGATGCTCTTCTTCATCATGAATTCGAATATCAACTCTAATTCATCCATTTCCGCTTCAATCAACCTCACAATCGCAACCCTAGTTCACGGGAACCCATAACCAGCGAGGAGAAATGTGTTCGATCCCTTCAACAACCATACCCGAATGCAGCGAATTGTCCAACAAACTCGATTGTATACGTTTGGCAATTTTTAGGATTTTGAATTTCACTAGATTTTCTAAAGTGGATTTTTATTGTTGCTTTTCCTGAAGCTAGACTTGCGGCACATTTTGGCTGACCACCAACAGAAGTGAATTAGATTTAGGAATGTTTTAGAGGGGGTATTTATATAGGGGATTAGTTTTTATACGTGGAGGATTTTCTTCTTTGGAATTTCGGAGGAGATTTAGGAGGCCACGTTATAGCTGGCTAAGGGCTTTACTTTATCCACGTTTGAATATGAATTACCATGTGTGTGTACTCTCTTGTTTTAGTGTTAACGTCTCCCCTTTTCATTTACATACATATATAAAATTAGGTTGCTTAGGTACACACGTTGGTTATATTTTATTTGGTCATGCTCCATCAAAACGTCATCATCCCAGTAGACAAATGCTTGGTATATTTTGAAGTTAGGGTACCCTACCATATCAAACTCCATTCGCGTATGAACTGCTATGGACAGAAAACAAATTACGGTTGTGTCCAACGAGGTGTCACGATCCCAAAAATATAATAATACCGGTAGGTGGACTCATATTTTGAAACTTCAAAATGTTGATTTCAGGGTGCGAAATACTTCAAATAAAAAAGTTGCTTATTAAATTAAATAAAAATTACAGTAAAATTCTAAAAATTAAATTATCACTACGTCTCAAAAGAACCACGTCTAAATTCAAATCCCATATCTAGTTATATTGAAAAACCCTTTTATAACGTAAATAAAGCGTCGCAAATTATAAAGGAATTCCACAGCGACTTTTCTGAAATTTGATTTGGACGTACATCAAAATCTACACGACGAAATCTTCATTTTTCTCTTCCATTAGAAAAATATAGTTTAACAGATTCAAACGTTTCTTGTTTCACAGAAATCCGACTTAAAATGAATCATGTACATTCAGTTGAAGTTCAACTCGCCAAATAACGAATTGCCGCGTCGTTTCAGGCTCGTTTTAATTATAATTATAAATTATAAGTTCGAACATTTTACTTTAAGTTATCGATATCGCCAAATCGATATATAAATAATTAAATAAATTAATTATTCGACAGCTAACAAAACGCGCCATTACACAAATATGTTTGTTGTTGTGTTATTCTACTACATCACAGACATAATTAAATATCTATATTTAAATAAAATATTGTTGCACAAGAATTCAAATATTCAAACAATATTTTATTAAATATAATATTTTATTTCTACATTTGAATAGTACAGATTTATGACCCCACTATTTGTACATCTCAGTAATACAATACATTTCAATGTCAATTTCATTTGTTGCATTACTCCTCACTACAACACTTAGCTCACTCATATATAGACCACTCATATACAGGTACTCAGTATACATTATCACTCACTTGTATTCTGCCTTTAGCTTGCTTTTCAACTTGTCAGTCCAGTCTTCTGTTCACCTGCCACAGAAACATTCACAGAAATCTAGAACAAAATAATTTTAAATTCTAGCAGATATAATATTTTTTTAAATTTATTTGCCTAAAATTTTTTGATGTGTTTCTCATCATATTTCCTGATTTGATCTGATTCATATGGACATAAATCTGGGTCTAGACTACTTGTGATTTTCATAGTGATTCACTGTAAATACCATAAGATAGATTGTATATCTCTAGTGCTCAGATATATAAACTACACATGCACGATTCATGTATACACATACATGTGTATGTATATACACGTATTTTCTATGCAAAAGAAATATGGTCAGAAAAAAGACAAATATATCAAATATGGTGTATCAGGTGAAGCTTGACAACACAGGCATGCTGCAAGTATCTATGTATACACAAATGACAAAGCACATATGAAGCTACATGTATAGACAAACATATATATATATATACACACACACACACAAGTGTATATATTCATGTATGCATACAAGGCAGTTATGACTTACAACAAGGCAGAAAAATGGTGCAACAGAGAGAATCAAACTCATCAAAAAACTCAAATGAACCAAGCAAGTGAAGCCTTAATAATTCCAGAAATTGAGCCACACAAATATATATATACACACACACAAAAATCTGTGTGTATATATATATATATATATATGTATATAAAAATATACATAGTAGTTTCAAATGCATGTGTGATCAGATGAGTCAAGACAGTTTGCAATCACATGTACAAAGTCAAGTCAGTGTTTAAACATGGTTCTACCAATTCAGGTCAGCCCGGATCAACAATGACAAGTGCAAACTCAAACATGGTATACAACAGTATAGGGCATGCATCAAGGCAACAAGAGTACAAGGTATACACTTCAGGAATAGTTGCAAACAAAAGACCAACTTCATAAGTTCATGACCAAGCAAACAAAATTATAGACATAGCAAATGGTATTTCAGCAAATTCATGTACAAGTAAAATATAGTAGAAGCCTAAGGGTGTGGAAAAGAATGGTGACACAAGTAGCAGTGTACAAATGTAGGATAGGCTACACGTAGTAACACAAATCAGAGACAAGCAAATATGGTGCAGCAACAAAAGTGGAGTAGTATGAAGATGGTGCAATTATTCAAAACAAGCAGGCAGATGAAATTGAATGATTACAAACACGCAGCCAAGCCAGATTGGCAAGTGACACAAGTGCACGGGAATGATACATTAAGGAATACATGAAGACGTAAGTACGTGCAAATAGGAAGGTCAGACCGGTCAATAAAGATGCAAGGGAATCCCACTCAGAACTTAAATGAAGAAATCAACTCAAAATGAACAAAAAGCGGTTAAGAAGATCAAAGTATGCCATACACAATACTTGAAACAGCGAAATAAATATGCCAGACATACAGAAGCTACATGTACACAAGTATGTACACAACACTCAACAAATGGGGCCAAACAAGATATGTTTATGGCAATGTATTTACATGCAACAGAGATGCTCAAATGATTCCATGAATTACATGTATCATTTTTGGGCAAAATATTCCATTCGACATTTAAGGCAAAATTGTTTCAATTGTTCCAGAGATTTTCTGAAATCAGCAATTCAATTTTAGAAAGCCTTTTATTATGTTTCCAGAAATTAGAAAAACACTTTTAGATAAGAACAATATTAAAAAATTTCCAAAAATTATCATGCACCTTTTTGGGAAAATACCATTTCAAATTATATCCTGAAATACATGTGTGTTTTTTAAGGCTAAGGAAACATTTTTGGACATAAATTTTTCAAGAAATCAGACAAGTTTCCAGAAATCAAATAAGTCATTCACGAAATCACAGTGAACAATATTTGGCAAGAAATTCCGAAATACACAGTGCAAATTCAAAGGGCCATGAAAACAATTTTATTTGTTTCCATAATTTCATTCATCAATGCAGCGAGAAAAGAAACTTGGAAAATCATGCAAGGGTCATGTGGATGAATCAAGCAAACAATCAAGTGTATTCACGGAAATTTACAAAGCAACAATCATGTAAGAAATTAGACCATCCATATATGAAATCAGAGTTATTTTACGATTTAATAATGCTAAATTTCCATAATTGCTTTTCGATCGCAAGAAAGCCAAATTTCCAAGCAGGGAGGCAAACGAATTCAACCATCAAAGAATAAATTGCTACGAGAGATTGAAGTTGCGATTCGGAGCAAGAATCAAAACCCTAATTTCATTTTGGGTCGGCCGACATTTTTGAACATAGAGCTTAGCAAAGGAATAAAAAAAGGGACTGACATTTTTATTACTTAAGTTTTATATTATTTTGGTTTGTTTTTATTTCATTTGTAACCATCCATCTGTTTTCTAGTTTGTCTATAAAACTTGGAGTTTCCTAGTGTTTGTAAAAACTAGGGGTTTACTAGCTACGAGTTTGTAGTAAGGGGAAAATCTGGTAACGAGGACATAAATCAATGCAGGGTTTTGAGTGTTGGATTAGTGCAACTAGAACGAGATTGTGAGCCCTTTTATGTAACTCCTAGTAGAAACATTGGGATAAGTTTTGAGCGTAAGGTCATTTAGGCTAGGAATTGTGAGTTTACAGGTGTTGTAAGCGTTGTAATAGTTGACTAATACCTAATAGAAATCTTGCGAATGCAGCAGTTGGCAGGGTTTGCCGAAGCTAGGTAAAATCTATGTAATTTATTTCCTGCATTTATTTTCTCTGTTGCATTCTGTGTTATGATATTTTTAATATTCGTAAAAATCCAATAAACCCTATTCACCGCCTTCAAGGGATAATCTGGATCCAACATATATACATATATATATATATATTTTTGAAAATTACATATATATATATATATATATAAAGAGAGAGAGAGAGAGAGAGAGAGAGAGAGAAATTTGACATACATTTGGGAATACAAAATCTCAACAATTGGATTTCCCCTTGATCACCCCTCATATAAGGACAAATTAATTTAGCGGCTGAGATTTGGATTCTTTAATTTGTGTTATGTGTTTATGTTCAAATAGCCGCTCATATATATATATATATATATATATTTGTATATATATATGAGAGATAAGGTCAAGAGCACCCCAAATACTGCAACACCACTATGACCCCCTGATTTCCACCACATATTTTCGTTTCTCTCTCCCCTTACTAACTCGATTAAATATAAATGTGTGGCCCTTATTGAGGGGCAATTGGGGTGCTATAAAACAAGGGTGCCCTACCCTTATATATATCACTACTAGAACTATAGTGTATTCCAACGATCCATTTCCAAAGGCGTATCCAACGATTTGTGTTTTTAAAACTAGTCGTTTGCAGTCGGTTGGAATAAAAGTCGTTTGCAGCCGTTGGAAATTTCCTAGTTAATCTCCAGAACCCGCGGCCTGAAGCTCATTCCGCCTTCGCCACCACATTTTTCTCCCTTAAAACACCATTTCTCCTTCTCCAACACCACTTCCAATGTGACAACCCATGTCCATTAATGCCACTCACAAAGGGAATGCATTAACTTCTATGGAGCGTTTTAAGTGTGCATAGAACAGAAACTTAACAACAAGACAGATATAAGACAGTACTTAAAATTTTTAAAACTTCATTTATTGCAGCGGTAAACAAATAAGTTTGATTACATCATCAAAAACCAAAGATTAGAGTCAAGTACATAATATCCATCTTGACTAAATCATATTACATAAAATGAAAGACATAAACCCCACATAAAATAGCCATAAATAAGATAGGCTGAACTTTTACTTCAGCGATCCAAGCAACATCCAAAGAAAGAGATAAAGATGTCCAAATCAAGCTCCACTAGTACTAGTCCTACCTTGGGCACCTGGGGGGAAAAGGAAGAAAAGAGGTGGAAACAAAGGGGGGTCAGACATAAAGTCTGGCGAGTGCAATAACTTTAACAATATAATCATTAAGTAACTAGGACAAGGCATAAGCTGGAAAATAAGGAAATGACTGTGAACCAATGGCTATGACAAAGAAAACAAAAGAAATCAGATGAACAAAGATAACGTTAAAGGCGTACCTGGTCACTATAGGATAATTACTACACTGCACCACACCAAACACCCTAAAAGTTGATCCCGCCTACAGAACTTAATAATGATAATGGTAGTTTCGTGTACCCCTAGCTGCCTTCATAGGTGCCGCATGCCCCTATCTCCACTAATTGTACCCACTACCCCCATTCGATCGGCTCCCTAACACGTAGATACCAGTGCTAGCCCCACAGTGGGGTGTATCACTCCCCAAAGTGGCAACCCGATACCACCAAAATGCACAGCTTATATCTACACGATGCAACAACGTCTTACCTACCAGCCCAGGCCCACACACGCACATGACCCCGTTGGACTTGCGTTGCCACCACTAACCCGTTTTGACCTCTTACAATCAAACCCAGTACGCGTGTACCGTCCTCGACTTGGGCCGAGCTCACAAAGATACTTAATGGGTAACTGGTTTGAAAAGGGCCCCCATGCATGACACAAGCTTTCCACCTATGCTTGGTCCCCTCTAAGGTTTTCCCCACTTAACCCCATTCTTATTCATGTCTTCTTACATGTTTCAATCTTGGTTAAGTCCATCTAATCGTAGTTCACATGCAACTCAAGACACCCACTTAATTCCACATGCCACCCAAGGCACCCACTTAACCAGCTCATGTCCCACCACATGTTTATCTGGTTAAGTGTTTCTTAATTCATTAACATCGTAACCTTGTAAAGACCTCCCATATTAGACTGGCATTTGCGGCAGCTGGATTTGTCGGGCGGGTCCGGGCAGTCTTACACCATAAATGAGCCAAACCTCGTGTCTTTACAATTGTTACGCATTTAATTCATGCCTTCACCCTCTCACATTAGACTGGCATTTGGGGCTGCTGGATTTGTCGGGCGGGTCCGGGCAGTCTTACGCCACAAACGAGTCTAACCTCGTGTCTTAGGCGGTTTATTATTACACATCTTTATTTAACCCCAAAGTGGATTAATATCCCTATTCAAAATTTGTGAATAAATTCAAATATACTTATGTCCATAATTGACTCAATTATGTCCATAAATGTCAATCTTTCCAAAATGTCTTTATTTAATTATATGCCTTTTTAAGGCCATTTTTGCGAATTTTCAATATTACCCCCATTGTCCCCACGTTGTTCGTTCGTTTATCATGACATATATGTATATTAGACTAGCAATTAGTCTAACACGTAAAAGGGAAGAAACATCGCAAATTTGCACAATACACAAAATGTATCTAATCTTGCAAATAAGGATTACAGCATAACTTGCATAAACTTGTTATTGTCATTAATCTAAACATAGGCCTAAAGGTGTGATCTTGCATATATATAATATAGTTTTTCACCTAAAACTTGCATATATGAATATAGTTTTTCATCCAAAACTTGCATAGGCCATAGTCACAAACTTGCATAAACTATGTACATCATAGATCTAAATCTAAAGGTGTAAACTTTCATATATGTGAATCCAATTTCTACCTAAACTTGCATATGGTCACTTTATTTGATTCACATGTAAACTTGTAAACAATTCATATAGAAACTAACATATAATCTACACCAAACATGTGTACAATTCATATAGAAACTAGCATATAATCTACACCCAAACTTGCATAAAAAATGATGTCAAACGTGAATCAAGTTGAACATAGGTGATTTGGCATATGAAAAGGGATTCATAACAAAATTATCATTATAAACAACTAGCATATATTCATAGAATATTACATTTTCCCAATGTCTCACAAACATGGCCATATAACCCAATTTATAACTTAACCCAATTAACTTATTAATTATCTTATTAAAGATATTGAACTCACAACTCAAAGAAGGTCTTGAATTCTGGAATCTGAGTTCTGAAATTGATTAAGCTCACCTTTGGAGTAGACAAATTCATTGTTGTTGTTAATAAATTTGAATTGAATTGAGTTGATTAGCTTCACTTTCTCTCTAGTTGGTGGCGGCTACTCTAGGTTGCAAGGTGATAGCATGACGACCGTGGTTCTAATTTTTATTTTGTTTTAGGGTTTGAGTCTACTGTGTTTATATAGAATTGAGGATTAATTTAGGCCATTCGATTAACCTAGAATCAATCAAAACCATCCAGCCAAGATAGGGCGACATCTCAGCCCTAATTGACTCAACACTGAGTCACAAAATCGTCATCTTTCAGATCTGCCCGGGGGGGCAGGTCGACCCCCAGGTCGACACTAAGGTCGACCTGTCTAAAGGGAGGTCGACACTAAGGTCGACCCCCAGGTCGACCTGGTCCCTATTATATATTTTTCTGAAGCTGTAATTAATTTAATTAATTTCTCTGGAAACTTCCGACAGCCATAACTTCTTCATACGAAGTCCAATTTACGCAAACTCGGACTCTATCTCAACCAGAATTCCGAGACGAACACAATGGCATAACCCGTTTCCCTTGATTCTTAAATTTAAAATTAAGTATTCTTTAATTTTCTAACAATAATATTTAAATTTACGGGGTGTTACATTCTCCCCTTCTTAAAGGATTTCGCCCCCGAAATCTCCAAGTCAAGGAGAATGCATATCCTAACATCCAATCATCCATCTACTCAACCATCAAACACAGGCATCCATTGTCCTTACAAAGCTTCTAATGTTGTATGAACATATGCAAGAATTGTGTATATATGTCCCTTATCTAATGCAAAATCAGGGGTCTACTGATTCAGTTGACCTCCTTAATGCAAATCATGATAGTGCCATGCGTCCATTATGTATGCGAAAGAATCCTATCGATACATATTATTTCTACATGTATGCACAACTATTCATCAAAATGTAGCATCCATATGATAACACAACCATTATACATCCATTAAATTAAATATGCGCACACATTTATATGCAACACGAAGGTGATTGAGACGATCTAGTTCCTAAGGTGTGTGTATATGCATCCACGAGTAACCACTAGCAACCACTTGCATCCATTTGCATCCATCAGTCATAACATGTCTCAAACACATGTTTCAACCATAGGGTTCTTCCTAACTAAAGATCGAAGATGTCATCGCAAAGATAATACTAAAGGATAGGACGAGTACCAACATAGTGGTAGAAAAGGAGAAATTAAAACATACCCTCGAAAAGGAAAAGGTACAACGTACGCATCTTATCTTCCGTCTCCCAAGTCGCGTCTCTTTGATCATCTCACCATTGCACTTTGACTAACTTGACCACTTTGTTGCGAAGCTTTTTGACCTCCGATCCAAGAATGCATGTAGGAGCTCATCTAATCGTGGCACTGCGCTCTACTTCCACTTCTTCGAGCGTGCTCGGCTCTACCACTTCCGCCATATCGTGCAAACACTTACGCAAATGTGAAACGTGAAACACGTCATGAACTCCACTGAGCTTCTCTGGTAATTTTACTATGTACGCCATCTGCCCAATCCTCTCTGTAATTGGAAAGGGTCCTACGAACCTTGGTGCCAACTTTCCTACTGATCCAAAACGGACTACGTTTCTCAATGGTGACACCTAAATAAAAACCATGTCCCCAACATCGAACTCAAGATCGGTTCGTCTCTTATCAGCATATGACTTCTATCGGTCCTATGCCGTCTTCATTCGCCGTCGAATCAGGTCTATCTTTTCTGAAGTCTCCCCTAATCATGTCGGGTCCAAGCAAAGCCTTATCTGTGGATTCCCACCAACATGTAGGTGATCGGCACGGTCGTCCATAAAGAGCCTCAAAAGGTGCCATGCCAATGCTAGCCTGAAAACTATTATTATAAGCGAACTCTACTAGTGGAAGGTGTTCTTCCCATGTTCCTCCAAAGTCTAGAATGCATAGCCTCAGAAGGTCTTCTAGAATCCGATTCAACCTCTCGGTCTGGCCGTCCGTCTGAGGATGGTAAGCGGTACTTAAACACAATTGTGTTCCAACCGCCTCTTGTAAGCTCTTCCAAAATTCGCTTGTGAAAATAGGATCTCTATCGCTCACACGGCTGGAGGGTATGCCGTGCAAACGAACTATCTCTCGATGGTAAACTGACGCTAACCATGCGGCGGTCCTTTTACTTTTGACGGGAATAAAATGGGCACTTTTAGTAAGTCGGCCTACAATTACCCAAATCCCCGTATTACCCTTCCTCGATCTTCGTAACCCATCTACAAAATCCATGGAAACGCTTTCCCATTTCCAAAGCGGAATCTCCAAGGGATGGAGCAAACCTCCGGGCTTCTTTTGCTCCGCCTTGACTTGCTGGCACACTAAGCATCTAGCAACGAACTCGACCACATCCTTTTTCATTCTGACCCAAAAGAAAAATCTCTTCATATCCTTATACATCTTATAACCACCGGGATGTATGGTCATATTCGAGCGATGTGAGTTTTCAAGAATTGCCTTCTTCAAACTCTCGTCTTGTGGTACGCAAAGTCTCCCATCTCTACATAGCCAACCTCTCTCATCTATAGCATATCTATTCAGATGACTTGAGGACTCCCCTCCTTTAAGCTTGCCTACTATCTCAACCAGTTGTGGGTCATTTCGCTGTGCCTCTCCAACTCGACCCAAAAGTGTAGGTTGCACCTCTAATGATGCCAACAATCCGGGTACATACTCGACAGAGGGTCTGAAGTCAAAGGAATATATACATTCCAAACTCTGCTGCTCTATGAACAGAGGACTTAAGGTTAACTTCTTTCTACTTAGGGCATCAGCTACAACGTTACCCTTGCCAGGGGTATATGCGATCTCGAAATCGTAGGATGCCAAAAACTCCATCCATCTCTGTTGCCTCAAGTTTAGGTCCTTCTGAGAGAATAAATACTTTAGTGGCTTATGGTCTGTATACAACTCAAACCTTTCTCCAAGCAAATAATGATGCCACGACTTAAGCGCAAAAACTATGGCCGCCAACTCCAAGTCGTGGACAGGGTAATTTTTCTCGTGGGTTTTCAACTGTCTTCCACCATAGCATATCACCCTTCCCTCTTGCATTAAAATTGCGCCAAGCCCTTTCCTGCAAGCATCAGTATATACAGTGAATGTCTTACTCCCGTCTGGCAAAACTAAAACTGGAGCGGTCGTCAAAGCTCTCTTCAGACGTTGGAAAGCATCGTCACAGTTAACGTCCCAAGTAAAATTCAAATTCTTCTTCGTTAATCGAGTGAGAGGGGTTGATATCTTTGTGAAGTCCTTAATGAACTTCCTCTAATAGCCAGCTAGCCATAAAAAGCTTCTTACTTCGGTTGCGTTCTTAGGCGTTTTCCAATCTTGGATTGCCACTACCTTAGCGGGATCCACAGGTATCCCTTCCTTAGAGACCACATGTCCTAAGAACCTCACTTCTTTTCTCCAAAAATGGCACTTGGAGAACTTAGCTTTTAGCTGATGTGCTCGTAGGGTC
Source organism: Allium sativum (assembly GCA_030737875.1). NCBI lineage: Eukaryota > Viridiplantae > Streptophyta > Magnoliopsida > Asparagales > Amaryllidaceae > Allium > Allium sativum. The sequence goes on along the minus strand of CM060909.1, from coordinate 222,789,159 downwards.
TCTAAGACTTCCCTAAGATGTAGGGCATGCTCTTCTTCATTTTTAGAGAAAACCAAAATATCGTCTACAAAGACCACCACAAATTTGTTCAGAAACTCTCTAAACACCCTACTCATTAAGTCAACAAAGTAGGCGGGTGCATTCGTCAAACCAAGAGGCATGACGAGCCACTCGAAGAAACCGTCAGGAGTTCTAAATGCAGTCTTATCGATGCTATCTTCAGCCACCCTTAGCTGATGAAACCCTGTAGCCAAATCCAGTTGCGAGAAAACTGAAGCTCCCACCAACTGATCGAATAAATCGTCTATCCTCAGTAACGGGTGTCTGTTCTTCTTTGTTAGTTTATTCAGCTCTCTATAGTCCATGCACAATCTAAGTGAACCATCAGCTTTTGTAGCAAAAATGACTGGAGCACCCAACTCTGAAATACTTCTACTTATGAACCCCTTCTCAAGCAATTCTTTCACTTGCTTACTGAGTTCTCTTCTCTCTCTCGGAGCCATGTGGCGCACTGGTAATGCAACTGGCTTTGCATTATCTACTAAGTATATTCGAAAGTCTATCTCACGCCTCGGGGGTAAACCTCGTACTTCATCGAAGACATCCTAGTTTTCACGGACCACTATAACAGACTGCAAATGCTCAACAGACGCGTCAAGAGATTCTCTATAACTTAGCATAACCGAATTTATGGGATTACAAGAGATTTCGAGAGTGTTGCCCAACCGAGTCATAAGCCTAACCTCTCTCTTTTCACAATCTAGGATGGCTCCATTACTGGATAACCAATCCATGCCCAAAATTAACCCATAGCCCGTGAATCCCAAAACATAAGCATCACATCTAAACCCAACGCTAAGTATAGAAATCTCCAAATCCAAACAAACCATCGACAAATAGGCTGAGCCCCCAGTTGGATTTGAAACAACTAAGGGATCCTCTACTATACTGGTGTTTAGGTGTAGTGACTCAACTAAAGTAGTAGATATAAAACAGTGTGATGCGCTAGAATCAAAGAGTGTGCGAAAAGGATGGTCAAAAAGATAAACTAAACTTTCAGCAGAAATCGTTTTACCTCGTTCTTGCAGCGGTGGGACCACGAGAGCCTGGACCTGCCCCCTTGCCTGCCCTGGTGCCATGAGAGCCTGAATCTGCCCTCCGGAGGTAGGCCCTGCCCTCTTCCCTTTCTTTGGGCAGTCCTAAATCCAATGTCCTGCTTCGCCACAGTGGAAACATCCAGTCTTCTTCTTCTTTCTATAGTCTTTGCTTAGATGGCCTGGTGTCCCACAGTTAAAGCATCTTTTCTTTCCCTTACCATTGTTGTCTTTACCACCCTTCTTGTTCTGCTGTTGCGGTTTCTTTTGATCTCATTTCTTCTCAGGTGCCTTATTAGCATTGGCGCCTTTCTCCTCTTCATGCATAAGCGCCATGTCAACTAGTCTCTCAAAGGTGGCCCCCATAGGGATGTGGGTCATAGCTAACCCATGGAGCGGCTCGTTCAAACCCTTAACAAATCTCAGGGCCTTCTTTTCGGGTGTATTCACCAAGTCCAAGCCAAACCTTGCCAATTGATTGAACTTGTTGACGTATTCTTTCACTGATAGATTCCCCTGCTTCAATGCCAAAAACCTTTCCATGTATAGATTCTCTTCAGCCCGTGAGAGAAACTTCGCCTCAAACCTACGCTTGAAATCCGGCCATGCGTCAACTGGACGCTCTCCATTAGTGACCTCCCACCAAAATGAGGCCTCGTCCTTCATTAACCAGGCAGCTAACTGGACCTTTCTTCCATCTTCTACTCAAAGATTCTGAACAATTCTCTCACCTCCTTTAGCCAATTTCGAGCTTCAACAAACATCTCCGACCCGTGAAAAGGTTTCCCCCCATTGCCCGAAAGTCCTTGCATATCTTTGCGGAAGTGTCAACACGGAGAGGTGGAGGAGGAGGAGGAGCATTTGCTAGGCCTGCGACATGGGCCCTTTCTTCCAGATACCTTCTAAACCATCCTGGTATCGGTATCCCATCGGTTATCTCGGGAATTCCAGATATGTTGAAAAGAAAATGATGAGATTCAAATGAAGAATTCGAAAGAAAAAAATATGGCTCTTGGGGTTATGTTTTTAAAATAAACTTTTCCCTTGAAAATACTCTCCTTAAAACATACTTTTGAAAGTATTTCTTTATAAAATGCTTTTGAAAAATTGTTTTTCAAAATATCTTATCTGTTCTGGTAACCTTCAGCTCTGATACCACGTGTGACACCCCATGTCTATTAATGTCACTCACAAAGGGAATGCATTAACTTCTACGGAGCGTTTTAAGTGTGTATAGAACAGAAACTTAACAATAAGACAGATATAAGACAGTACTTAAAATTTTAAAACTTCATTCATTGCAGCGGTAAACAAATAAGTTTGATTACATCATCAAAAACCAAAGACTAGAGTCAAATACATAATATCCATCTTGACTAAATCTTATTACATAAAATGAAAGACATAACCCCAAATAAAATATCCATAAATAAGATAGGCTGAATTTTTACTTCAACGATCCAAGCAACTTCCAAAGAAAGAGATAAAGATGTCCAAATCAAGCTCCACTAGTACTAGTCCCACCCTGAGCACCTGGGGGGAAAAAGAAGAAAAGAGGTGGAAACAAAGGGGGGGTCAGACATAAAGTCTGGCGAGTGCAATAACTTTAACAATATAATCATTAAATAACTAAGACAAGGCATAAGCTTGAAAATAAGGAAATGACTGTGAACCAATGGGTATAACAAAGAAAACAAAGGAAATCAGATGAACAAAGATAACATTAAAGGCGTACCTAGTCACTATAGGATAATTACTACACTGCACCACACCAAACACCCTAAAAGTTGATCCTGCCTACAGAACTTAATAATGATAATGGTAGTTTCGTGTATCCCTAGCTGCCTTCATAGGTGCCGCCTGCCCCTATCTCCACTAGGTGTACCCACTACCCCCATTCGATCGGCTCCCTAACTCGTAGATACCCGTGCTGGCCCCACGGTGGGGTGTATCACTCCCCAAAGTGGCAACCCGATACCACCAAAATGCACGGCTTATATCTACACGATGCAACAACGTCTTACCTACCAGCCCAGGCCCACACACACACACATGACCCCGTTGGACTTGCGTTGCCACCACTAACCCATTTTGACCTCTTATAATCAAACCCAGTATGCGTGTCCCATCCTCGACTTGGGTCGAGCTCACAAAGATACTTAATGGGTAACTGGTTTGAAAAGGGCCCCCATGCATGACACAAGCTTTCCACATATGCTTGGTCCCCTCTAAGGTTTTTCCCCACTTAACTCCATTCTTATTCATGTCTTCTTACATGTTTCAATCTTGGTTAAGTGCATCTAATCGTATTTCACATGCCACCCAAGGCACCCACTTAATTCCACATGCCACCCAAGGCACCCACTTAACCCGCTCATGTCCCACCACATGTTTATCTGGTTAAGTGTTTCTTAATTCATTAACATCGTAACCTTGTAAAGACCTCCCACATTAGACTGGCATTTGTGGCAGCTGGATTTGCCGGGCGGGTCCGGGCAGTCTTATACCACAAATGAGCCAAAGCTCGTGTCTTTACAATTGTTACGCATTTAATTCATGCCTTCAACCTCTCACATTAGACTGGCATTTGTAGCTGCTGGATTTGTCGGGCGGGTCCGGGCAGTCTTACGCCACAAACGAGTCTAACCTCGTGTCTTAGGCGGTTTATTATTACACATCTTTATTTAACCCCAAAGTGGATTAATATCCCTATTCAAAATTTGTGAATAAATTCAAATATATTTATGTCCATAATTGACTCAATTATGTCCATAAATGTCAATCTTTCCAATTAATGTCTTTATTTAATTATATGCCTTTTTAAGGCCATTTTTGCGAATTTTCAATATTACCCCCATCGTCCCCACGTTGTTCGTTCGTTTATCATGACATATATGTATATTAGACTAGTAATTAGTCTAACACATAAAAGGGAAGAAACATCGCAAATTTGCATAATACACAAAATGTATCTAATCTTGCAAATAAGGATTACAGCATAACTTGCATAAACTTGTTATTGTCATGAATCTAAACATAGGCCTAAAGGTGTGATCTTGCATATATATAATATAGTTTTTCACCTAAAACTTGCATATATGAATATAGTTTTTCATCCAAAACTTGCATAGGCTATAGTCACAAACTTGCATAAACTATGTACATCATAGATCTAAATCTAAAGGTGTAAACTTTCATATATGTGAATCCAATTTCTACCTAAACTTGCATATGGTCACTTTATTTGATTCACATGTAAACTTGGATATAATTCATATAGAAACTAACATATAATCTACACCAAACATGTGTACAATTCATATAGAAACTAGCATATAATCCACACCCAAACTTGCATAAATAAATGATGTCAAACGTGAATCAAGTTGAACATAGGTGATTTGGCATATGAAAAGGGATTCACAACAAAACTATCATTATTAACAACTAGCATATATTCACAGAATATTACATTTTTCTAATGTCTCACAAACATGGCCATATAACCCAATTTATAACTTAACCCAATTAACTTATTAATTATCTTATTAAAGATATTGAACTCACAACTCAAAGAAGGTCTTGAGTTCTGGAATCTGAGTTCTGAAATTGATTAAGCTCGCCTTTGGATTAGAAAATTCGTTGTTGTTGTTAAAAAATTTGAGTTGAAGTGAGTTGATTAGCTTCACTTTCTCTTTAGTTGGTGGCGGCTACTCTAGGTTGCAAGGTGATAGCATGACGGCCATGGTTCTAAGTTTTAGTTTGTTTTAGGTTTTGAGTCAATATATTTATTTATATAAAATTTAGGATTAATTTAGGCCATCCGATCAACCTAGAATCAATCAAAACCATCCAGCCAAGATAGGGTGACACCACAGCCCTAATTGACTCAGCATTGAGTCACAAAATCGTCATCTTTCAGATCTGCCCGGGGGGGCAGGTCGACCCCCAGGTCGACACTAAGGTCGACCTGTCTATGGGGAGGTCGACACTAAAGTCGACCCCTAGGTCGACCTGGTCCCTGTTAGATTTTTTTTCTGAAGCTGTAATTAATTTAGTTAATTTCTTTGGAAACTTCCGACAGCCATAACTTCTTCATATGAAGTCCAATTTACACAAACTCGAACTCTATCTCATCCAGAATTCCGAGATGAACACGATGGCGTAACTCGTCTCCCTTGATTCTTACATTTAAAATTAAGTACTCTTTAATTTTCTAAATATAATATTTAAATTTACGGGGTATTACAGCCAAACACTAACCTAACCACCTCTGACGCCACTTAGAAACTGCTGCAACCCATCTCCACCCTCTCAGCTTGCCAAATCGGGTAATTTCCCTAAACCGAATATTTAGGGTTTTTTAATTTAAGACCTAATTTAAAGTACGATTGATTCCTACTTGTTAGTGTATGTATGTTACATCATGTTACCCCTTAATTGCTATTATTATCACCATAATAATCAAATTATTTCCAATTGCAAAATTTCCTAATTTAGTATGTTGTGTTTCTTTAGGTTTATTTGGTTAATATTGAACGTATGTGTGTGATAGAGTTTGCAAATAGTATAATTTATGCAAAAACGGATTATATATTATGTTGGGAGTGATCGTATTTTTGGATAATTTGTGCGAACACTAGTTTTATGCTATGTGAACATGCGAATTGATTTTGTGTATAAATAATTTTGATACGAATCGTCATAGTTGGAATTTAATAAATTGTAAAAATATATAATTTAGTACATATGTAATAAAATGGTAAAATATAACAAAAATTATATATTTAAATTTAATATAAACAAATATTTAAACCCTTAGATATTATTTGGCCCCGTCTGATAAGTGTTGTATATGATCGTTATATAGATATTCGTTTTTTCTACAAAACGGACATCTCTATTCATCTGATACATCATTTGTCGGATTTGTCCCCGCATTGGACAAGTTACAAACACTATAAACTAATTGTATTTTGTAAATCATATCACTTTAAACTGCTCACAAAATTTCGATAGCATTTTCTTTACGTTCTTTGTGTACACGCATTTATGTACGATACAAGGAAAACGGTGAAATGTTGCCGAAATTTTGTGAAATCATTTAAAATAATATGATTTACGGAATGTAATTACTATTGTGTTTGTACTGGGAAGTAGGATGACCGACCATCAAAGAAGACACCTAAGTGTCAATGAACAAATAGTTGTTTATTTTAAATGAAGTTTGTAATAAAAATATAAAATTTAGTACATGTTTACAAAATCAGTGAATAAAATTTAAGCAAAATATAAAATGAACGATTAATAATTTTTTTACTTCATCATTGGTTTTAAAGTAGGAAAAATGGTTAATTACTTAATTGATTGGAGCTGGATGTATCAAAGAAGGGGAACTAAGGACGCAATAAGTGAACACTTTCTAAACGGGGTAAAAGTGTTCATCGAATTTGCCTTAAGTAATATTCGAAACGTTGAAGAATTCGTTGTCCATGTAGTAGGTGAAAATTGTTGAACTATTTAATACCGAATATGGTTAAGGTTCATCACCAATATGGTTTCATCCCCAATTATTTGTTGTGGGATCGTCATGGAGAAATTGTAGCCCCTAATAATCGAGAACAGTCGGTGGAGGTCATTACTGATGACGTCAGTACGAATCACATATAAGATATGGTCGAAGATTTAACACGATCAATGTTCCTTACCATTGAAATTGATAATGACGATCTTAATGTCGAACATGAACCAAATGTTGAAGCTAAAAAATGTATGATTTACTGGATCATGCTAAAAAAACCTTTTGAAATGGATGTAAAAGCGGCACTAAATTACCGGTAACTGTGGAATACATTGCAATGAAATCAAAATACAACCTTACGGATGCTAGATTTACGGTTGTTGTTCAAGAGGAGTTAAACGCCATATGTTATCTAATAATTTAATGTGCAAAAATTATTATGTAGTGAAAAAATTATGTCATCTTTCGGTTTGTCATTTCAAAAAATACATACATGTTTAAATGGTTGCATGTTGTATTGGAAAGAAGAAATCGATCTTAGAAATTGTAAAATATGTAATCAAGGAAGATATAAACCAAGGAAAAAGAAGGGAAAAGAATTTCCGTACAAGCGTATCCATTATTTACTTATCCCCCTAGACTTCAACAATTACATGCATCATTTATAACAGCACATCATATGAGATGATAAAGTGTCAGAACACATCAAGAAGGTAGATTGACACAATCATCCGATGGAAAAGCATGGAAATATTTTGATAAAAAATATCCTGATTTCACAGCGGAAAGCCGCAACATTAGACTAGGTTTATGTAATATATGACTTCTCACCGTTTTCTCAGTTTGATTCTAAATATTCATCTTGGCCTATAATAATCACACCTTACAATCTATCCCTATGGATGTGTATGAAAACTCCATATATGTTTCTCACAATTGTCGTCCCTGACCTTGATGATCCGACACAGGGCATTGATGTTTACTTACAACCGTTAATCGAAGAGTTGGAAAAATTATGATATGAAGGAGTTGAAACATAAGATGTATCAAAAAGGAATTTTTTTTGAATATTCGTTTCTTTGTTATAGACTATTAGCAATTTTCTTGCATATGCAATGCTTTCGGGTTGGAGTACGGCCGGTCAATTTTTTTTTGCCCTTATTGCATGGAAGAAATACGAGCATTTTACTTACTGCATGAGAAGAAAATTTCATGATTTGACAGTCATCGATGTTTTCTTCATATTAATCATCCATTTAGAAGAGACAAAAAAACTTCACGGCTAATAGACATGAGACTCTACGACCACCAACGGTTTGGTCAAGCGAGAATATATATGAACTTGTAAAAGATTATCCAAAGATACACGAAACCAGAAAACAAACTAAAATTAAAGATAAATCAAAGGTTCGTAATTGGTGCAAATAGAGTATGTCCTAGGAATTTCCTTATTGGAAAAATCTCTTAATCTGTCATAACATTGACGTGATGCATAACGAGAAAAACAAATATGATAATGTGTTTAATATAGTTTTGAATGTGAAGGGCAAGACTATGGATGATCTGAAATCTAGACGTGATATAGAGGAAATATGCAATCATCCTGAGCTTCATATGAAGCCCAATGACAATAAAAAACTTAAAGTATGATATGAACTAAACAACAACCAAGTTAATGTATTGTTAAAATGGGTGAAAGGATTACGATTTCTCGATGGAATTTCCTCTAATCTTCATAGATGTGTCGACTATAAAAACAGAAGACTAAGTGGAACGAAAAGCCGCGATTGTCGTGTATTGATGGAAAATTTGTTACACGTCGCTTTCAAAGAATTGTTACCCATAAATGTTTGGAAGATAATAACAGAACTTAGTTTATTTTTACAAGGAGCTTTGTTCAACTACGTTAGAAGTATTTATGAATCACAAAATCTAAGCGGAAATTTAAACAAGGATTTCAGTAGTTAGTTTACAAACTACGTTTCTAATCCCACGAATCATGTGCTCAATGAAGGACTGAAACATTTGGCTTTAGACCAAAAAAAAAGTTAAAACGTATCCAATATTTTTTTGTTAATGGATATAAATTCCACACCAAAGAATACAGTGCTGAAAAATTAACAAAAAATAGTGGTGCATTTGTTAAAGGCAGTGATGATCCTAATAGTCATATAATTGATTTTTATGGCGTGTTAAGTTAGATTTTGCAATTGACATATTTTACAAGGCCCGCGGAGGATGTTTATTTATTTAGATGCAATTTGTTCAGCAATGTTTCAGGTTCTAGTATTAACGTGCATCCAAATTATAATCTTATATAAACTAAACATACCTCGCGTTATCAAAAGTATGACCCTTTTGTATTAGCCAAACAAGCCCTACAAGCTTATTATGCCCCTTATCCATCTCTAATAAGGGATAAAGCAAATTTGTCTGCGGTTTTCAAAACCAAGACAAGATTTACATTTGATGGAAAGAATATTCCTGACGAACAAGCCTATTAAGCAGATGTGGAGGAAAATGTTGAAATAGCAATTACAGGTGATCAAACTGATTTTGGACCTTTAAATGATGAGGTAAATGTGTTAATCAAAGCATTCAAGAGTGTAGAGGAAAACGACATATAACACGAAATCGAGTTTGAATTAGAAAACGACGAGAATTAAGTAATATCCGGTAACACAATTATTCACATTACATTTATCTATGTTTAATATTGCATTTATTCAAGTAATACAATTTTAATGACAACAAGTGTATACCCACACACACAACACAGGCATAGCATGACACATGTGTAGCATGTACTACATTTTTCAATGGTTCATCATATCATAATTATTATGAATTGTACATGTATGTATGTGGTTGGTATATTATGTCTGGCTCTAGCTCTCGGCGACTTAGCTCTTTCTAGCAGATCGGTGAGAGTAGTGGTGAGCCACTAGCTCGTCCATTCGTTTACTTGAAGCCTAAGGCTAATCATGCGTAAATATCAAAATTAGTAGCATAGCAAATTAATTTTTTTTGTACATGATATATCTATAATTGTCTAAAGTTCTATTTTATATATAACACAGGAGGTTTGAGTTGGAGTCATCTCAAGTGGTTCTGAACATTTCTAAGGATGTGTATATGGTTAGGATGAGCGATTTCTGGCCTAAGTGGAGAAAGATCCCCGACACCGTGAGAGAGGCTATCTGACAAGATTTTATGGTAAGTTTATAATGCTTTACAAAATGATTAAATACAAATAAATAATTACTAATATTTTCTCATTGTATAGGGCGCAATAGATTTGTAGGAGTTTGATGTCGGCATAGTTCAGTGACACTTGAACTCAAAAGTCGCTAAGAACTACAGGAAGAAAATGTCAGAGGCTAAAAAATTATGGAAGAAACCAAGGTGGATGAGCGAGGCGGTATGGGATAAGTGGGCTGACTGGTGGAACATCGATGATTAAAGGTAAATCTACAATGAATCTCATTAATTTTTTGATGATTATTAAATAATTATTCAATGTAAATTTGCATGCGGAGTCACCAAGGAACTCCGGAAACAGAAGCAGTAATCCAGTAACTCATCGTGGATGATCTAAGTCTTTCTTGTATCACAGCGAGGACTTGGAAAATTTATCAATTATTACATTTGTATATTGATCGGTTTAGTCATTAACTATGTGGAATTGATTTATCCAAATTATCAATTGCATAAACGAGCTCGTGGACATCTTATGGCCTACACGGACGTATCTGCTCACACCCACACATCCAGGCAAGTAGAAAAGGCTGACAACATCACATATCAGTGTGATGATCAAGATAGAGCGACAACTGCATATGTATGCGTATTTTAAATTCTATTACTCACATCGATAAGTTTATTAATTATTAGCTAATGTAAAATAAAAACAACATTATATTATTTTTTAACTAAAATTGTTTTTTCATTAGAGGCAAGGTTTCAGGAGGCACAAGCTCATGCACATAAGGAGTCTAGTCATGACAGGTTGACACCGGAGGACTCAATTATTCCATAAGGAGTGTAGTCATGCGCATAAGGAGTCTAGTCATGCACATAAGGAGTCTAGTCATTAACTATTTTGTAGTGTATGTTTAATTATATGATCAAGAGCACCTCCAAACAGTGCAACACTCATTTAGTCCATTGATTTCCACCACACATTCCTCATTCTCTCTCCTCTCACTAACTCTCTCCTCCAACTAACTTATTTTGATATAAATGAGTGGCTCTAATTCAGGTGCAAATAGGGAGCTATATATATATATATAATGTTTTGCTATACCTCTAAAGCTATACGTGAATCTCCCCTGAATTCCAATCACTCATTCCGATTTTAATATTCATTATTTCTCTCTCTTTCCACTACACTATATTATTTAATTCAATCAAAGAGAGAAAAGAATGAATATTAAAATCGGAATGAGTGGTTGAAATTCATGGTGAGATTCACGTGTAGCAGAATATTATCCTATAGTGCTGCATCCCTATAGCCTCCCTAATTTCCACTAAACATTGTCGTTTCTCTCTCTCTTCCCACTAATTCTCTCTCCACTAATAACTTATTTTATTATAAATATGTGGTCATAAAAGAGGTGCTACAAAAGAGGGTTGTCATAAAACCATCCCATATATATATATATATATATATATATATATATATCACTACAACAAAAACACCATATTACAACTTTAATATTACAACGGTGGGAAAAGCACCATTGTAATAAATGTTTTTTTACAACTTTTTTCCAGAAAAGTTGTAATAAACTTATTTTTAACAACTGTGTTATTTTGACAGTTGTAATAAAAGCCTATCACAACTTCAATTTTTGACTGTTGTAATATATGAGTATATTTTAATATAATTAACAACTAATAATTAATATTTAATACATTTATATTGATTATTTATGATTAATAACTAATAATTACTATTAATAATCAATTAGGAAGTAATAATTAATAATCAATCTATAATACTTAATACTTAGTAATTAAGAAGAATAATTAAAAATATAGTTAATATTACATAATTACTATTAAATAGTTAATAATTAAAATATAATAATTAATGTTAATCATGAATAATCAATGATTGCTATTAATAATTAAGAAGTATAGATTAAAAGATTAATAACTAAGATTATATTTAATAATTAATTTATAATAACGAACGATTAACAAGAAATCTTTAATAATTAAAAAGTAATACTTATTATTATTATTTAATATTTAATAGTTATGGGTAATAATTATATTTAACATCTAATATTTAATAGTTTATAATTACTTTTAATAATTATTTTGTAATTTCCTTGAAATAAAAATATAAAAATTTCAGATATTCAATTTTCCTAAAATTAGAAAATATAAAAAAATTAGTAATTGGTTTTTTCAATGTTTGTTACTTAATCTTCATAATAAGCTTTTCTCAAAATCAAACATTTTAAATTAAATTACAATTTCAGATCATAGATTATTTATCACTATGTATAAATTTATAAATATTATTTAATAAATATAAATCTTTCAATGTACATTTTACAATAAGTGAACGATAGGCCAACATTTTACGGTTTTACAAACAAACAAAAAAGGCGTCCTCTGAAAATTTCAATGCCCACTCTAATTTTAATTTCGCCGCCTAACCCAGTTTTCATTTCGACCTAAATCCCAAAGCGGATTCACATTTTCCTTCTCCGCCGTTTAATGTCTTATAGCTACCCCGCTTTCTTCACTTATCAGTCCTAATTCCTAAATCGGAAATCGCTAACCGGGTATTCCTTCTCTAACTTTATCAATCCTAAATCTCAAATCCAATTTATCGCTTCTCTACCTTCTTCATGCTTCTCAGCAGCATCTCAACACGGATGTCATGTTAAATCTCAGCTGTATCCGGTCGCTTTATGGTGGCGGAAGTTGTTGATTGAGGTAGTCTTCATTTCTTCCATCACTTATGATCCAGAAGTTCGTTGTTAATTGTTTTCAAGTTTTTTCATCCAAGATTACTTCATTCAAGAAATTTATCAAATCAAGTTAAATTCTCCATTGATTGTTCTCAAGTTTTTTCAAGGTCTGGGGTTATTCTCCATCAGATATGACAAAACTGATTTTGTAATTGGACATATTGTTAATTGTTTTATGTGAAGTAATAAAGTGTGTTGCAACTGTGCATCACATGGATTGAAGTTGGTAGATATTGTGTTCAATTTGTTTTTTGGTTATTGGCTGAATTGTTTGTCATTTGACTTCATTTCTTCAGACCATATTCTGGTAATGTAATTTGTCAAAGCAGTTACCAAACATAACCTACACTGAGGGAAATATGTATCCATATTGTGATAATGAAGTTTCTGTAGATAGTCTTGTTTTAACAGGACTGGTTGAAGCATCAGCATTGCAGTATTTGGGATTACAGGGTGTAGATTTGAGTTTAGATCAGAAGGCGGAAGTTTTTTTGTTGGCCAGTTGTAAGAAATGTGAAGATTTCAAGGACCTTATATATTTAGTATTCCATATGGATATCTGATGCAAATTTATTATTTGTTTCATCTCTTTTCAGTAGTGTTACTGCTGTTGTATTAGGAATTATATATGGCATCACCAACACCTTTCAGCCATTGCCCGAAGATCTTTTCCGTTATGGTTGGTATCTTTTCTTTTTTCCTTTTTTCTTAGCAATAAAATTGATAGTGAAAGGGGGGAAAACGTTCAAGCCTAAAATGCCAGTTATCTCGTTAATGTTAGCCCAGCATATAACTTTAATGCCCCATTTGGATCAACTTATATAAGTCATTTCTTGACTTTTTGAAAACCAAAATAAACTAGTTTTCTGTTTTTGAAAGTCGAAAAGCAACTTATATATACCTTGTTTGATATAGTTTGTGAATGTAGCTTCTAAAACATTCATGTTTCAAATTTATACGTAGACTACTGAAAAGTATTCGGTGGATGTTTATGTATTGGCATCTTAATTCAGTTACTGCCCAGTTTATAAATTTGGTTAGGTGGACATTAGCGGTAAACATGGACTAGAAATTAATCATCTAGATGAGGATTAATCAAAGTAAGGCATTTTTGATAAAATAATGTGTTTTCGATGGAAGTTTAGCATTTACTATTTAGTTTATTACTAATTGGTCCAAATTGGAAACTGGGAGTTTGGATGGGTCTGGGAGTAGCAAGACCATCCAAAACAAGGATGTCGACGTTTATATGAGACATAACACCTCAGATAGTGCATAAACAATGCCTAGATACTCATTTAGATGCTTAGATGAGACAATAAACCTTGCCAATGCAAGTCTAGGAGGATGGTTAAGTAGTAAGCCTCATCTAGCAACTAGGCGCGGCCTAGGCATTGGCCTAGAAGGATTTTAAAATGGACGTTACTGCTTATGAACATCTGACTAAACTTTAGAGTGCTTGCTGTGTTACTTTTCTTGAACTATCCCAAAGTTCAATGACATTGTTGGAAACAACGTAATCCAAAAATAGTGAAACTGATCCACTTTATGTATACTGTAAAATTCAGAATTGAAAGAACCTATTGATCTTAGAAGAGGCTGGCTTCTGTGGGCTGGAATTGGTCTTATAGGCGCAGTCATCACCGTATCATTAGCAGGTGTTGCCTTGACTGCTTTTAGCGATAACCCACCACAAAGACATGTAAGCAAGAACCTTTCATGGAACTTATGGATTAAAACTGTTGCAATGGCATAACTGCGATGATGTTTTTTTAATGTCCTTTCTCAAACCATGATTTTGTCTGTTAGAGCATGAGGCTGATGCTTCTGTTGTGCTAAACATTTTTTTCCTCCTGTCTTTTCAACGTAACAATGCAAGGGCTACTATTGATGGTATCAGTTTGCCGAAGAAGTTAAAGTGGCTATGGATAATACTGAATTTTACACACATTAGGTTGATTTCGGACCCATTTCACCAAAACCAGTTTCCATTATTTTTTAAACAACGATTTACCTGTAGTAGGTTGTTTTTTTTCAGCAAAATAAATAACTAACAATTTAAAAAAAAAAGTCAAACTGATACTGCCAATGAAATCACTTTTATTATAAATAAATGTGTAAACGTGCACCGTATACTATGATATGCGAAGTTGCGACCTACTGAATTTTGGGTCACTGTTCATAAGGTTACCTTAATAATATTAGAGCTTAAACAGTTAAATGAGCTCTCTGCTACCAACATATTTCATGTTGATATTTTTGACTATATTTTCTTTGTTTCAGACTGATGCCCTTATGCGTTTGTTGCCATTGATCGGTTCATCTAGCATCAGGTACCTTAAAAATGAAACAGCAAGTTACAAACATTCTGATGCTATCTAAATTTCTTCTCTTGTTGCAATACGCTAGCACTGCATGTTTAGTAGGTGTAACTGGAGTTTTAGCACCAGTTCTTGAGGAGACCGTGTTCCGAGGATTTTTAATGGCTTCACTGACTAAGTGGTATGATTACTTCCCATTTGAGACCTACGTTGCTATTTCAATGTTGTTAGTAGTTTATATCTTATATTTGCTATACATATTACATTTTAAAATTTATGTTCATTATGCAGGGTGCCAACACCAATTTCTGTCGCTATTAGCGCTGCATTGTTCGCTCTTGCTCATCTAACGCCTGGACAATTTCCACAGCTCTTCATATTAGGTAATCAATGTTTTATTTTTAATTTCCAACTTTGCTAGTGTCACTAAGGTATTGTTTCCTTGTCTTTCAGCATCTCATATGTTTTTGAAATAGGAACTGCTTTGGGTCTTTCATACGCGCAGACCCGTAATCTGATGACTCCCATTACTATCCACGCTTTCTGGAACTCTGGTGTGATTCTACTGCTAACTTTTCTGTAGGTTTATATTGTTTTATAGATCTTTATATTGTTTTCATACATAGCTTTCTTTTAATTTCTAGCTTAAACCTTTGCTTAGTTATAGTATGATAGTGTGATTTCCTTTTCTTTTGTTATTTGCAGCTTCAGGGATAATCTGGTGAACACATTGAGCTGTCTGATTGTCTAATATAAGCAATACTTACTGCTATCAGTGCAAGATAAGAAACTATCCGGCTCCATTTGCAAATATTGATTTCCTTTGCAATGGTACTGATCTTTCATTTTAAATTTCTAGAGAATAAAGATGAAGCGAAAAGAATTGGAAAGGAGACCGAAAAAATGAACTCAGAGGAACAAAAATCACAGCTATCAGTGCAAGATATGTCATCCTTAGAACTTAACCAGTACCAGGTGCTTACTCAATCCTCTGAATTGTCTTGGGGTGTTTATTTAAAAGATAATTTCACACGAACTTATGATCATTCACTCTAGATTTTGGTGGATTTTGGCTGGGTTCTTCCAGGTTTGAATCCCTTATGCTTTCTTTCATTATGGTGCTTGAATGAGTAGTTCATAACTCTTAGTGCCGCCTGCTATAGAGAATGAATGGTGTTCACCTAAACATGGTCTCTCTCTCAATTCAAGCAATCCTTACCGCTTATTAACATAATCCTGTATTTACAACAAATATAGAACGAATGGTTAGTTCTATATTTCTTATTTTGCGATTATTAAGTGTAATATTATTATTAATTGTTTTAGATTTCATTTTGATTTAGATTGGTGGAAAATGACTGGAAGCAGCAGAAAGCAAAGGCAATATGTATAGCTGGAAGTTGTTCTTTAGTGAAAATAAAAAATCAACATGATAAACTTACCAAATATTTGTTTCTTGCTGTAGCTTCTCCTCATCAATCATTTTAAGGAACCTAAGGTATCTCATTTTTCATTTTTTTTTTAACTATTTCAGCATATTTCCAGTTTGATTTTCTCACTCGGTACTCAGGGAAAACCATATGCTCATTTATGGACGGATGGTCGTCGGCCATGTGGGGTATTCTTATGTATCTTTGGTGGACAAAATTTCTATATTTCTTATGTATCTTTTGTGTTAGATCGATGTATGTATTTTGAAACGGTTATGTTTTTTATGACGGATTTAGTTGATGATGTACTATGTGTATGTTGATCGAATATTATGTTAATTAATATATATGAATGATTATGTATAGTTGTATTTGTTGCATTGAAATATGAATCATATTATTATTAATATATGTGAATTCTTTATATTAGTAAGGTGTATGTAAGTTACAACAGCAAAAAAAGTTGTAATAAAATATTTTACAAATGTGTGAAATAGTTGTAATATTCTGGAAGTCACAACTGTAATCACTAGTTGTCGTACATATGTTTTGACGTTACAACAGAATATACAACAACAGGGAATAAAAGTTGTAATAAAATATTTTACAACGGTGGAAAAAAGTTGTAAAATATACATATTACAACGGTGTTGCAACAGTGCAAAAAAGTTGTAAAAGATATTAGTCTATTACAACTTCTTAATACACGACGGTTTGCCCACCGTTGTAAAATGTATATTACAACCGTGTTCCACCGTTGTAATAAGTTCATTTTGTTGTAGTGTATATATATATATATATATATATATATCATCGAAAATGGTAGAAGTGCTCCTGCTTTTTTCTTGCGCCGCCGCCACTTTATCTCCCTTTATCTTCCGCTCTTCTTCCACTCATATTATGGCTAAGAAAAGAAAATCCAAACTGATTCCCTCTTCAATTACTACTTGATCTGCAAGCCGAGCTAGTTCCTTGCATTCGCACTCAGATTCAGATGTTGACCTAGTTGACGCTGCCACTCCGCCTCTGAGACCTGCTTTCACTCTTCCTGATAATCATCCTCTAAACAAGCTAATCATTGAAATTAAAGCTACAGGTCCTTCTGTACCAGTTAACCGTGGTAAGTCGCCACTTTATGCTGATCTTGGTTCTATTTTAGGTAAGGCACAGTCTCCAAGCTTGAGACAACCTTCGGTTCCTGTTTATGACGAGTTGGACTCTAACGCTGGTTGTGAGGTTCAAGCGAGTTTAGCTGGTGATGGATTGAATGGCCTTCTTTCCTCACGCACTGAAACGATTCAGACTTCGCAACGCCCTCCACCTGTTAGACAGGTCTCCCATATCAGCCAGAATAATACACCAGCTACCAACTTGCCTACTCGTCTCTACTCCCCGAACTTTCTGACTCATAACCTTCCTAACCAATTTCCATTTGTAATTGCTGCACCTGATCGTGTTACAGCGACGACTAACTCAAACACTAATGCTCCTAAGAAATGGACGCCACTATTTGACACACTCCCTCACGTTACGGGGGAGTACAAGCCTGTGGAATTTGATGTTCTTCTTGACGAGTCTGGTTCAGTCCCTCCTACTGAAATTCATGTTGAAGCAGCAAATTTATGGAATGACCATATTGTAGGATTCTTCTTGGATACTAAGCGCCCTTCGGTAGATATGCGATCAACATGTCGAACCTCTTGGCAAATCTGTGACTCAATGAAACTGTCCTTCATCGAAGGACTGTACTACTTTAAATTCTCATTAGCTACTGAAAGATTACATGTACTTGAGGTTGCGCCATCTATCATTGAAGGAAGACCTTTTATTGTGACAGCTTGGAGTGCATCAATAGATTGAGTTCATGAATAGGTCCTTTCTATTCCTGTTTGGGCGCAGTTCACTCACATCCCCTCAGTGCTACAACCTCTTCTCGGCCTTAATTGGCTCGCATGTTGTAACAACCTGCAAATTCTGAATCAATTTAAATTTTTTAATGAATTTGGAGAATATAAAATAATTTATTTAAATAGTAATGGCTAAAAAATTATTTTAATCGAAGTTAAAATGAATAAATTTAAATTTAATTATAAAAGGAGTTAAAACTAGCGCGGTAGTTTGAAATTTTGAATTTAAACTTTGACTGAATGCACACGATTCAAAATAAATCAGAATTCAGTGAAACCAGAAATATTTAAATCTATTTAACCATATCTTTCTAACGAATCTGAAAAATTGAAATTTCATTTTAAAAATCAAAAGTTATGGCTAGTTCAAAATTTAGAAAAGTCGCTGTAGAATTTATATATATTTTAATATAATATATTGGCCTTAAAAATAGTCATTTTTCAAATGACCTCCGTTTTCGACGAAACCACTTTTGTTGGAACCGGAATGTCAAATTATTTCTAGGTTTCAATTTTCAGAATTTTTCGAACTAATATGTGAGCGTGGCAAAAGAAAATGTGTTTTGACCATTTCGGTCAATTTTAATCGACTTAAAAATGGCCATTTTTCAAACAGTCTCAGAATTCGATGAAATTAGTCTTGTTAGGATCGTATCGTCATAAGAAAGCTAAAAATAATTTTTTTGGAATTTTTAGAGGTCGTATGTGGCCTCGATAAATTAAAATGTATGGTTAAATTAAATAATTAAATGTTTTATATTTTAATTTAAAGAAAAACATATCGTAATAGCCGAATTGGGTTATAAAACCTATTCCATTGTGTTCGGGATGGGGGTATTTAGCTAGGGGCAACACTAGTTGGGTTTCAATTGGAGTTTGTATTATTAAAACATGAATTTTTGAATTAAATAAATTAAATAAAAATAAAAATACGCCATAAATACCACCTAAATACGTTAACCCTAATACCACATACGGCAGAAAAACTTCCAAATTCAACCATTAATTTCTCCACAATCCATTCGAATTAAAACCCGATTCAATACTCGAATCGAAGAGCATCTCCTAAGCTATGATTCCATACGGATGTGATGGGATTTAGGTGACTGTAGATACCGAAATTGGCAAAGGAAGGGACGGACTTCGGCACGGTTTTCTGGGCGGTGGTGAGGGGCGAGTGGGGTCCACGTCTGGGCGTTAGCAGGGGTCGGCGCGGGCTTCGGAGTGGTGGCATTTGATCGAGTTCCGGTGGAATAATGGAGCGTGCGACGGTGGATGAGTTAGGAGATGATGGGCTCGGTGTTCCTGAAGGTAACGAAGAAGAGGAAGGAAGAGAGGGCGGCCCTAATTTGTTTAATAGAGTAATTAACTTTAATTAATTACTTAATCAATTTAAATTATGTTATTAATGTTTGAATGGCCATAACTCGATCGAATTTTATCAGAAATTCGCGAAACAAATTGCGTTAGAACCGTATTGAAAAGATCTACACAACGGGACAGACCAGATCTAAAACGGAGACAGCTGAAAATTGAGGAAAATTCAGATCTGATCTATTCTGAATCGAAATCTATTCGGTGAGATATCTATTTTTAAATTTAAAAATTATTTATTTATTTTATTAGTTTATATATTCATTCAGTATGAGATTCATGTTGTATGTATACATTTATTTCCATGTTGATTGTGTTGTGACTGTGATGTACGATTGATTGTGTTTGCAAGAATTATGTGTATACTAAAATATCATCTATTATCGTATATATATAATGTTTTATATTCATGTGTGCCAAAATTTGAAGTGTAAATTAAAAACAATATTTTCACTTTCATGTTTTGGTGTAAATAAAAAAAATTAGAATAAATTGTCATTCTGTTTTAACATATCATATTAGAACAGAAACATACATTAAAATAAAAATCACCTACTTTAATGAAATGTCCATTAAAATAGAGTTTGTAAACAAATAAAAATTATCCTTTTTTTTAGATTAGAAGTGTAGAACTTATTTTACAAATAAAATCACTTTTTAATTGTCATTAAAGTTTATTCTTTTATTTGCATTCATTTATGCAAACATATATTGAAAATGAAATTTGTTCCTTTATTTACATTCATAAATGCAAATATATCCTAAAAATATAATTTATTCTTTTATTTGCATTCATTAATGCAAATAAACTTTAAAAACAAAATTTATTCTTTTATTTGCATTCATCAATGCAAATATATATTAAAAATAGAAATTATTCTTTTATTTGCATTTACCAATGCAAATATATATTGAAAACAAATTATTCTTTCATTTGCACTCACCAAGGCAAACACATATATTGAAAATAAAATTTACATTCTTTTATTTGCATTTTTAAATGCAAATATACCTTGAAATTAAAGTTTGTTCTTTTATTTATATTCACTAATGTAAATATAGAGTGAAAATAAGTTTTGTTCTTTTCTTTTGTTTCCATTCACTCAAATATACATTTTGTTAGAAACTTGATATATGAAATAAAAATCACATTTTTATTAGAACTTGATTAGTGAATAAAAATCACACTTTTATCAAAACTGTATTATGGAATTGAAAATATCACTTTTATCTAAACTTGATTATTGAAATGAAAATCACATTTTTATCAAAACCTGATTTTTGAAATGACAGTAACATTTTTGTCAAAACAAGATCATTGGAAATAAAATTAGTTCTTTTATTTGCATTCACTAATGCAAATATATTTTGAGAATAAAATTTGTTCTTTTATTTGCATCCACCAATGTAAATACACATTGAAAAATAGAATTTGTTCTTTTATTTGCATCCACAAATGCAAATATTCATTGAAAATAGAATTTTGTTCTTTTGTTTGCATTCATGAATGCAACTATACATTGAAAATAAAAGTTTGTTCTCTTATTTTGCATTCACCAATGCAAACATATATTGTAAATGAAATCTGTTCTTTTAATTGCATTCACCAATGCAAATATACATTAAAAATAGAATTTGTTCTTTTATTTGCATTCCTTATTTTCAAATAAGCTATAAATAAAAGTTACATTATTTATTTATTTATTTACATTCCTTGTTGCAAATAAAACATTAAAATAAAGGTTTCATTTTTGTTTGCAATTCTACATGCAAACAAAACATCAAAATGTAAGTTACACCTTTGGTTTACATTTTTGATATGAATAAAGTATGGTTTTGAAAGTGCATTTTTATTTGTATTCTTTAATGCAAATAAAACATGAATTAAAGATTTCATTGTACTCTCAAATTAAGAGTTACCTTTTATTCCACATTTCAGACCTAAATAAAAGATAGGATTTACATTTAGTTACATTCTAGCTGTAGCAAAAATAGTAAGAATTAATGTTTTCTTTTTATTGTTATTTAGAGGACTATAAAAAGATTAGATTTTAGAATTACATTTTTATCTTAATTTTATATGAAATAAAAAGGGTCATTTTGTCTAATATTTTATGTGGAATAAAAAGAGTCATTTTTATCACTTTAAAAGAATGAATTGGAAATGTTTATTTTAGTTATTATAAAAGAATGAATAACTAAACATTCATATTTTTATCATTAAAGTAGAAGCAAACAAAAATACTCATTTTTTCTAAATTAAAAGAATAAAACAAAATATAGCACTTGTATGTTAAATTAGAATTAAAATACAAAATATTGTTAAATTAGAATTAAAATACAAAATATTCACTTCGGATAATCTATATAGTTGAAACCAATTGTTCACTTTTGTCAATCTATGCTAGTTGAAACCCAATTATTCACTCTTGTCAATTTATACTTGTTAAAAACAAACCTGATCATTTTGGCACATAAGTTTGACAAAACAAATATATCACCTTTATTTGTTTGATTAAAATTGTCGATTAAGCAAACACCTCACTTTTATTTGTTTGTCGAAATAGATTTGTCGACAAACAAAGTCATTATTTTTATTGTCTGACCCGAATAGGTTAATTGAACCAATATATTCATTTTGTCAAAATATAACAGTTGAACAAAAGTTACATTTTGGTTAATTAGATTTAGAATAAAACAAAAATTACATTTTTGATTAAAATAAAAGAGTTAAACACAAATAGCATTTTTTTTTAAATAGGTTTGTTATATCTCAAGAGGGATGTGTCATTTCTTGTACATTTTGTTGAAATAAAACTTGTATGTAAATAGAATAATTATTTTTATTTTTGCGTAACATGAAATAGAATTCATAAGTAAATATATAGATCATTCTATTTGCAAACTTACATTAGAAATTATATTCGAATATAAGGATCATATTTTGGTCAAGACACACATTTGAATGTGTAAGTGAGTTAAAGTATATGTTAATGCGTACTTTAGAATTTTATATGCAACTTTAAATACACATTTTTATGTGTTAGATTTTATATTGGGAATATAAACAATTAAACTTATCTTTTAGTTGTCATCCCAATAACGTCATATAAATAAATTACATATTATGTGACCTTAGAAATGTATAGGAAAATTATAAGAATAAAAATGCATTTTTATTCGGCCTTAGAAATAAATTTCATTTTCATCAACATGTTAGTAGTATTAAATTGGTTAACTTTTTTATCCAATCATTTATTTATATGAATTGTTTGTTGGTTGAAAACCCCACACGGGTGTTGGGATGAAAGTTGATATACACTCATCCCAATATTTAATTGTATGTCGATCGATAGATCGACAGGCTGCGATGAACATTATTATCTCATTTTAATGCTCACACAGTTATGAAGTGCACCTTGGTTGTTATTGGATGTTTGATGATTATTTTATCACTACTGTTATATACATTCAATGTATGAAATCCATGTAACTAAAGTTATATGGTAAATGATTGAGTCGCCTTCCAATTTATGATTTCTTTAAAATAAAGAATATCTTTTAAAATAAGGAATATTTGGAATAAAGAACATTGTAAAATAAATACCTTTTAAAATAAGGAATACCGTACTATAAAGGATATTTTATATAAAGTATCTTTTTATATAAAAAATATTATTAAATAATATTTAACAAATAATGAAATGATGATTTCTCTGTCCGTCCTTGGATGGACAAAAGATAAAAATATATTTCTATTAAGGTGAACTAGTTATTAATTAGGATAAATCTTTTAAATTAAGATTTAATAAAGTCTTCCAATTAAATAATATTTCATTGGAATTAAATAAAAGAATTAGATTTTGGGTTGTCGTGAATGGTGTCTTAAATAACACTGTTCTTAAACCCCGTATTTAAGAATAAATCTTTTAATTAAGATTTTAGAATTTCACTTGTATTTAGTAATTGGAATATAAAGGTATGTGAATTGGGTTTACCTTGAACTATGTTTTAAAACGACATTTGTTCTTTAACCCAATTAACATTGAAATTATGATTTAGAATTTACAAATCTTTTATTAAGATTTAAAGAGAAATTTATAAAGTCAAGTTTTGCAATTTAATATATATGTTAAATTGGAATTGAATGGAAATTCGATTTGATAATAATCAAGATAGGCTTCTATAACAGAAGACTAATACTATATATGGAATTTAAAAAGGCTTTTCCATTATTCCATTTATATTATTGGTCTGATACAGAAATTTATATCGATTATTCATTGATTTGATTTCTGTGAAAATTCCATAATTAATGGAAGACGATTTTGGGTTTATCGTGAACAATGTTTTTAAGTGACATTGATTCTTTAACCCAAATTAAAGACAAGACTTATTTCTTAAGTTGTAATAGTCAATTAATAATGATTTTGATATTAAATCCACATTGGAGTTTAATGAATCTTTAAAAAGATGATAAAAGGTAAATTTTAAAGGAATTTATCTTTGATAAAATTAATGGGAATTTTTCCCTAATAATATGAATATTCTATTTAAAAGAATATTCTGAATTGGAATGAGACGTTGGATGTGTTTTTATAGCATTTGACTTTTAATTATAAAATACGCGAGTTATTCGGAAAGACCGGGTTTAACCCATTCCGAATAATTATCACGACGATGAAGAGTCGAAGATGAAGACGGTGTTGAAGACCGACGATCTTCACATCGAATGGATGAGGACTACTGATGCTCTGGACTGGGTCGCTCCCAGGACTGGGATAAAGTGGTAGTTGTCCGGACGTATTGTTGATTGTTCGGATATGCGAGGTATAATGCCTCCGGTTTCGTTCAGACCCAAAACAGACTTGTAAATGGATTGTGTGTCTGACACTGTATTCCTTTCTACTATATTTGTTGAACGCTACTAATTATATATTTCTGCTTGGTGGTGAAGAATTTATTCTTTACTTATCACCCTTCTCTAAGACGTATGAGCTTAGATGTTATATATATATATATATATATATATATATATATATATTGGTAGATGATCAGTGATATGGTAGGGACTGACAATGTGGCATGCTAAGATGCAAATGATCAAGGCTCTTGTTGAAAAGCAGGCCTTGTGGTTGATGATCAAAGCATAGCCTATTTAGGCATAACTTTGTGTATATCGTGACTTCGCGAACCTCACACACCGGTTGAGTCTAAAACGGAAGAAGGGAACGCAGGGAGTGCACACGTTTCTTTCTAGCTAGAAGTGGTGTCAGTGCTTAAACTGGCTGACATTTACTTATGTGGATGATGGAATTTTTGCGAGGCCTCGGTTTATTCTTATCGGTCGCCCACGGCCGATTTGTAGGTCCAATAGGATCGGGAAGCGTGTGTTCAGGCATAACTAATCCACTAAAGTATTTGTGGACCAGCCCTGCAGGATGTAAGGGTTCGCCAGCGTCCGAATCCTGAGACATTGCTAGAGTGTCTCGAATCGGTAAGGATCTCCTCCCTAACCTTCACTCATGATGGAAACCCAATTTCCAATACGCCTTTTGCGGTTTTGATTGTATAACTAGTATGGCGACATAGTAGATGGTAGCTATGCCGTCTAGGATTAATACATTTATTTTGAAATGTTTTAAATATATACACACTAATAATAATATCGTTTTTACGTATCAAGCATCTTTTGACCATTATAAGGTAAAACCCTATCCTCCGGTTTGCGTTGCATTGT